>OV725077.1:209499571-210847071 GCA_928085145.1 Nezara viridula
CATTTTTTTTCAATTCTATATATATTCATTAAAAATGACACAATTGAATTGCACTAATTTTTTGATGACCGATCATAGAAATCATTAGATTGAGTGAAAAATTATTTAAAGTTTATACAATGCATACAATCAAATAAACTGTATTATTGCTAAAACTGGTCCGATTAAAACGATTTTATTAAATAGTTTTATTGGAACTTTAATAACGTTTTAAAAAAATATTACCAATACATATTATAGAGATGTTACTGTCATTTTTCAGAATGGGGAAACCTAAATAAACCTCGAAAGAAAAATTGTAAGAGTTAAATGCAAAAACATATTGGTTCTACCAATTCTTTACAAATAGTAACTACAATTTACTAGTATTAGTAACTATTTTACTTTATTTTTTAAATTTTTAGTCGTGTTTTGCACTTTTTTTGGGGGGGAGGGGGAGTGAATGTAGCTGAGCCGTTAGGCTAAGGTGTGTAACGCAAATTCGGGTAAAGTCGGCTCGAGTCGCCTAATTGAAGTGTTTTTGCATATGAATTAAAATATCTCAGAAACTAAAAATAAGACCAAAAACAAATTTAAATTTCATATTATTAATCTCGCGTTACTGATGTTTTTACTTCCATCGTGTGGTCAAAAGTATACACCGTAGTTTTTTATTTTCACTTATGATATATAGTAAAGAAAAGTAATGCGATTGTGAAACTTTTTTAATCTGTGTTTTAAACGGAAATATATGTTTTGAGGTCCCCTGAGTCCAAACAACCAAGTCCCGCAAAATGGTTTGTATATCTCTGAATAGTCTTGCTCAAAAGCGAAAAGTAGTACGAAACTAATATTGTTTCTTTAAGATAGGTATATTCCTGAGATGTTACAGCAACTTTTTTCATAAAATTGGTTAATCGGAAGTGCCACTTTATATTAACGGTCATACACATTTTTACAATTTTCTCGAAAACGTCTCTAACGATTTTGATTACTCTCGGTGTGTCATTGTATAATTAAGTGGTCTTTAATATCACTTAGGTCTTATGCCCGTTGATGTCACTTTACAGGGCTCAAATGCCCAATATTCAACATGTCTTCCTCTAAAGTACCTTTAATTTGGGTTGTTTTAAATAATTAACTATATCTCATTGTTAAGAGTTACGAAAAAATTCTAAATATAACTTTTGAAAGAATTTGATGATTGGAAACTAGAGAAAAAGTTTATTTAGGTCGAAAATGAATCTCCGCAAAGACTAGACAGAAGGTGTACGTATAATATATCGTTGGAAAGCGGAGAATTTTAGAAAAAAACAATCTCTTACATAGAAAGTCGTAGAATAACAGAGAGTAACGAAAAAGTATAAATAATAATTTGTGAAAACTAATATTATTTAATGAAAATCACAAGTTTTTCAAGGAAATTAAATGAAAATCAATAACTAAATGCAAACTTTTAAAATACTTTTTAAGTTTGAAAAAGTATTTAAAATCCACTTTTATTACTTACACAAAGTGACATTGTTAAAAAGAACTATTTCATTGTAATCGTGTGAAAGAAGTGAAATATAAAAACATTTCATGGATGTATAAAGCATATGCTTATAACTAAATTTACAGTAGTTTAATAATTCGAGATCTGATATTATATTTAAATAATTAGGTATCAACGTCCGTTTATCACAAAAAATTGTCATAAAACCATTTAAAAAATTAAACTAGTGAATAATTTGATGATTTTTTCCTTTGTGAAATCTCAATATTATCCCCTTAAAATTAGTGTTAGTCGATAACAACTTCTATCTAAATCTATCTACTGCAGGCAATGTAAATCTCGTAATTTCATTTTAGTAAATTTTACAATGGAAAATAACAGTTTAATAACTAATAGGTCTCTCTCTCTCTCTCTCTCTCTCTATATATATATATATATATATATATATAATATATATATATATATATATATATATATATATATATATATATATATATATATATATATGCCTAGAGAGATTTGAAAGTATATCTGTATATTCAACCTATAAATGAGTACATCTGATTATCAAGATATACTTTCAAATCTCTCTAGGCATATAATAAGCTCAGAGATTTGGATCGTGTGGTTTACAAAAACTGATGTAGTAATGCAATTTTCATTGCCTAACATCGATATAATTAATAGGTTTCAAGGTCTTAATGATTTGTCAGCTGTAAGCTTTGAGCTGTAGCGTTAAAAATTCACTACAAAAATTGTATAATATCCCATCATTGCCAGAAAATAATTTCTATTCAAAGTAGAGCTTTGAGGGAAAGTTGTGTGTTGCGCTCACCACATTTTTTTCTCTTGTTCTCAGGTTCGAAAGTTACCCCAAATCGAAACTCATAGTTCATCGTAACTCAAACATATAGTTCCACGAAAATTCATTACCCGAAAAAAAAAAATGTGTCACTCGCAAATATTTTGATGTAAACATCTTCTGGACAGACTTGGCTACACTGCAAAAGCCTAAAAATAATTTTATTAGCAGCTACAGTTTCAAGCTTCTATTATTTTATATTTCTAAATTATTAAATCAGACCCTGCCAATTAGGAGTAGCCATCCTCCCAAGGTCTATGGCACAGGAACCTATCCCCTCCCCCACTCCCTCCAAGATATTTTATTGCTCTCCTTTCTTAAAAACAGAGCAAGCTTAAGGTAGAATTTGAAAAAATAGTAGATCATACACAAATACACTTGTTGCGGTCAATTCCATGTGTTACCTTTGTCCATTAGTACGAAAACTCATTACTTGAAATAAATCATAAATTGAAATTTGCCCTCTCAAAAATTTAAAAACCTCTCAAAATATGCCCCCTTCAAAACTTTCTATAGCGCAGCTTGCTCCATGAAACATCCTTCATGGTAAATTTAATCATTAAGTACAGAAAGAAGACAAATAAGCAAATAAAAAATAAATAGTCATATAAAACTATAACCTTTTACAATATTATTTTTACAATATCAATTTTAAAAAAATAAAAATACACAAGATATTTGTGTATTTTATAATGTTTTTTTTTTTCATATTTGTATTGTCTTTTTGCAAATCTGTGGTTTTTCCTCTTTTAACTGACCCCAATTACTGAATTGCGCTGTTTGTCCACTATTTTTAGTTTTAGTACTATATTTTAATAGTAAGTAAGAGCTGTTGTGAAATTATTTTAGAAAACAACTGTGTGGCTCAACTGTTTTCCCATTCAAATAAATTTATAGAACAGAAGCCGCCTTTGAACTGCGTACAGACACTGAAATCATTGCCCAAGAATTTTGAAAACAATTTTACTAGAGGCCTTACTCAACTGCCAATAGAATTCGATACCCTCTGGCATGATGGCCTTCAATGTAAATTACCTCCTATCGACCTTCTGTGTCATTTTCGAAACCCGAATAATACCAAAATTCTGTTTTTAAGATTCGCATATTCGATAAATCCTTTTGTTATTCCGTTCACAATTATAAAAGTATAGATAAACTTAACAAAAATAACTCATATTACATATCACTGGTGTGATGCTTACGGTTAATTTAAAACTTCTTTATTTCTTGCGTAATTGGTGTATTATTCTTCTCGTGTCATTGTAAAATATAATTCTAGTAAATGATCGACGAGAATATCTTTTATCAAAAATAACTAAAGTTCACAGACAAATGAACTATGAAATAGAAATCTAACAAAGTTTTCTGTGAAAACATTTAAGCAAATTACTGATAATTTCATGTAATCTGATAGGATGTGCATCACGTAATTGTGACAATATTAACTATATTTGCATCATAATGAGTTGAAATATGTATTTTATACCTCCAATTATCTTTAATAATAGGTGTAAATAAAAAAAACTTCAATATTATTTTAACTTCTATATTGCGTAATAATCAAAATTCAACATACAACTGAATCAATAAAGAATATCTACATATTAATTCATGAAAACAATATTTTTTGGCCAATTCAAATTAACAATTTACAAAAATTTCTACGATCGATCTTACCAGTTTAAAAAAAAATAATAGTTTTTTTTTGTTTTACCGAACTTTGTGTCTTCTAAGCAGCATAGGGTAATATTTTGCAAAGCTTTTATTTCTCTATTTAACGCCAATGAAACAATTTATTCCCTTTCTATTTTTTTTAAATTAAAAATAAATGGAAAATAGAACCTTAGCGACGGAGCTCAGCTCCTCACGCCTTTAATACACACACACACACAGATATGTATATATATATATGCGTGTATTCAAATTTAATGATTAATGGCTATCAATGGCCTATGGCCTATCAATATATATATATATATATATATATATATATATATATATATATATATATATATATATATATATATATATATATATATATACATACATATATGTGTATTCAAATTTAATGTAAAAAATATTTTATATACACGATAGAGACAATTCGTTGTATTTAGTAGTAAAGAAACAATAAAATCCAATAAAAAATTAGACGGATATATACTTTGACCACAAAAATCATTTTGGGAACCACTGTGGGGCAGTACTACAAAACTGCTTATGATTAAAGGCATAAGCGCAGACTTTCGATTTTGATTTTGAGGACGATGGATCAAAATAAAACAATAAATAAAGCGCGAAGGGGGCGGGGTGGCCGAATGGGCTAAGCATGCACCGAATGCACAGCACCGCGAGTTGCCCGGCAACCAGATATATGAACTTTTGAGAGACAAAAATAAGTACGAGTGTCGCAAAAACAAGTCGCGTTCCGGTGCCGGAGGGGATTTTAAATTCCCCGCCCTCACCCTCCGGCCCGGGGAAATCCCGTATAGCCTAAACGGCGAGTTAGGGAAGAGCAAAAAAATAAAGCACGAGTTTTTATTATATGTAAAAATTCAACCTAATTATTGTGAAACGAACCAATATAATCAATTAATTTGTTTATAAGTATATACAGTTGTAAGGATTTTTATTTTTATTTTACATTTTATATATACAGTAGACTCCTGCTTAACCGGCTCTCCAGATTTATCTTCGGTAGTGGTAAAGAAAAAAAAATTAACATTCTTAATTAACACTCATAACTTCGTGAGATTCTCAACTAGTGATTATATGTTTAATCTCTGTTGTATTGCGGTTCGATAGATTTTAAATAGATTGAAATACACGCAATGTTTTGTTTTTTTACAATTGATTGATCTACGTGAGGGAGGAAGGGGGCTTTCGGTATGAAACACCCTCCAAAATCGTAAAATATAACCAAATCTTATGAAAAAATATTTAATAATTACCCCTAAAAGTATTATTGCTCGTGTAATTACATTTATTAGTACTTAAAGAATCATTTAAACTCTATTTTATATAGGTAATTCCTTTCTTTTTCTTCCTAAGTAATTGTCATTATATATTTTACTAAACTAAATCCTGGATCAGTTAGTGCTGAACCTCAATAAAACAAATCTATTCAAAGTAAAATTTATTGCTGAAATAAAATCCTTACCTGTCCTTCTTTTATTTCATATAAAAATGAAAACGAATTGAAGAAGGGTGGGAGGAGGACAGTATCTGCAGTAAATGTTTCAATATCAGTAAAGTATAGTGTACTGAAGTCAGCTATATGTTATGTTGCACAATGCTGGAGATATTGTAATTTCTAAAAAGTGGAATCCATTCACAGCTATATCTAATTGTAAGAAAACTCCTAATTATATGTTATATTTGATAACATTAAGAAACATAGTTCTCTTTATCAGATCAATCACATCAAACATTACTTTTAAAATTTGCCACTTAAAATAAAGATAAAATTATGTGATAGCTTTGGGTTTAGTGGATAGGGATTTTATTTCAGTAGAAATATAGGTAATTCAAATGCATATTGTAAATTGATAAAGGTAAAGAAAATTAGTGAAATTGAAAGAAAAGTTGATGGAATTGATTCAGAGATTGTAAGATTAAAGGTGAGATCTTTAATTTAAATTGTAAACCATGATTGAAGGATACTATGGGGATAGTAAGGAGGCTGAAAATAGATTTAAGGCAATTAGAAATCTTAGATTTAAGATAATTAGACATCTTCCTGAAACATTGCTAGTCTCTATAAAGTGAATGCTCTTAATTAATTAAATAATAGAGTCAGTAGGAAAAAGGTCTTTTTAGTCTCAATAATTGAAATACTTTATTTTAAATTATCTAAATTTTTGCTTCTTCAGGCAATATCACGAGTAAAATCTGTTTTTACAATATGTGAATTTTCATAGTGGTCTAACAGCTATCAATGGCTCTCGGCGGGATATGTTATGTGGTGTCCCTAGCCCGTAAAAAACTGAGAAATGGCCCTAGTCCTCAAGATGATGTGATAGGAAGTCTTACTCCCACTTCCTCATAGTGACCGCTGGGCAATGCACACCATGGTGGACATCGGCTAACGGGAGACTTAAAACTGAAACCTTCGACTAGGGAAGGAAACCCCTACAGAAAACCCCATTCCTCCAGGTTGGGTGTTGGGCACAGGGCCAATTACTCTGTCCTATAAAAACCCAACAATTTCTCAAGAAACCACAAAAAACTCGAAAATAAATGGATTGTGTGGGAAACGACATAGGCGTGGACACGGATAAATAAATGTAGCAACATGGAACAACCTGAAGCTGGAAGGGATTTAGAAAGAGAGATTGAGAAATATAAAGTAGCTACTCTAGCACTGCAATAAATCCGATGGAGAGACACGATGCTCACCAAGATGAAGCACCACACAATTATTAATAGCGGCAATAGGCAAAACATTATGGGCACAGGTTTTGCTGTAAGAAACTCCCTCCTGCACCCTGTTATCAAATACATAACAGTGAATGAAAGAATATGTTTAAGGTTGGCAGGAAAGTTTTTTAACATTTTCCTTATTAGCATCCATGCACCTATAGAAGGTAAAGATAACGAAGAGGAAAAGGATACATTCTATTGAATGTTAGAAAGGATGCATGATTCCTCAGTATTATTCCTTACCTCAGTATGATGTCAAAATAATTCTGAGAGATTTTAATGGTAGGGTAGGAAAAGAAAAGATATTCTTCCTAATAATAGGCTATCGCAGTAAATATGAGGAAACAAGCGAGAATGGACTGAGAATGGTTGATTTTGCTATGGCAAGGAATCTTAGAATAAGAAGCACGTTTTTCTCCCATAAAGATATTGATAAGGAAATGTGGACCTGCCGATGGCCTGACCAACAATCAAATCGACCATGTTCTCATTGTTGCTAGACACGCCAGCGATATTTTTGATGTCCCTAGTTACAGGGGAGCTAACTGTGACTCAGACCATTATCTGGTCAAGAAAGGAAATGTAAGTAGCACTACTACGTACAATGTTGAAAAACTATAAGAGGAAGTGGACAGCAACAATTCCAAGGAAGAATAGTGGGCAGGCTGAGAGAACAAGTGTCTACCAATATGAATATATAAGAAAAGTGGAAACATTTTAAAAATGTTCTCAGAAAAGTAACAGAGGATATTGTAGGCACCACATCAAAAAGAAACCAAAATGACTGTTTGATGATGACTGCATTAGGGCCACTAAAGAAAGAAACAATGCCAATCTGAAAATGGAGGACCTGAAAAACAGCCAAAGATTATAATGTCAAAAGAAAGGCTGCAAAGACCATATGCAAGCAAAAAAAAAGGATGTATGAAACTAAAAAGCTGGAAAAATTCAGGAAGATTTTGCAGCTAAATGAACCAGAAAGTTTTATAAAAGCATGGGAAAATTTCGAAATGGCTGTATACCAAGGCTGGAATTGATTAAAGGTAGTGAGAGAAATCTAATAGGAGATAAAATATCTGTTTTGGAATGATGGAAGCAGTTTTTCGCAGAACTATTAAACCCAGACACAGCATCATCAATCAATAAAGACAAAGTGCACCATTATGAGGGAGACTCGGTGGTGTTGGAGGAAGAAGAAATACCACCAGACAGAGAGGAAATAGAGGAAATAATCGGGGCACCCCATAATAACAGAGCTCCTGGAATAGACAGTATTCCAAATGAAGGTTGTGAAATATGGTGGCAAGGCACTGGTGGAGGAGATTTACAACCTTATATATGACGTCTGGGCGAAAATGAAGGTGCCGCAGGACTGGAATGTGGCAATTTTGTGCCCAATACATAAGAAGGGAGACAGATTAAATTGCCAAAACTATTGAGGTATCACCACTCCAATCCTGTTCACTGTCTACAAGGTTTTCTATGTTGCCATAAACTGAAAAATTATGGCATGGGCAGAGAGAAATATTGGCGAATACCAAAGTGGCTTTCGACCAGGGAGAAGTACTATAGACCACATCTTCTCTATTCAACAAATGCTGGAGAAGGTATATGAATATAATATAGATCTACATCACCTGTTCATCGATTTCCACCAAACATATGATAGCCTCAATAGAAATGAACTGCTTAAAGTAATGAAGGCACTTGGGGTTCCAGAAAAGCTCGTAGGATTGAGTGCGATGAAAAAAAAAAACAGATTTAAGGTGGAGATAGAGAACACTCTGTCAGAAGAATTTGAGGTAGTTTAAGGTTTACGCCAAGTATATCCTCTCTCTCCTGTATTGCATTGGAGCAAGAGGCAAGAGCAATAAAGACAAACACAGGAGGAACAATCTATAATAGACTTACCCAACACTTAGCATATGCTGATGATGTGGTAATATCTTCAAGATCTACAGCCGTACTATCTGAGACTTTACAGGAATTTGAGAATGCTAGAAAACAATTGGGTCTTAAAATAAATAAGGAAGAACCCAATGTATGATATCCTCAAAAAATGAGCGACAGGATAGCATGCAATTATCCTTACTGCAATGCTTTTAAGAAAGCTGACAGTTTCAAATATCTTGGAGCCTTAAAGAAATTAAAGTAAGAATCACAGCAGGCAACAGATGTCTTTTTGCATTGCGGAAAACATTGCGTTTTCGAAATCTTTCATGGATGGGAAAAAAAACTACTGGTTTATAAGACTATTTTGAGACCAATTGTCACTTACACAGGTGAAATATGGGTCCTGACACAGGAATGTGAGAAGATCCTCCGTATCTGAAAAAGGAAGATCCTTCGGCAAATCTTTGGGCCGATATGTATAAATGGCCAATGGAAAATAAGAAATAATAGAGAACTTCAAAAACTGTATGAACAATCAGACATAGTCACTTACATTAAATCAAGCCGTATAAGATGGCTTGGGAAAGTAGAAAGGATGGGTGAAGATCGATACCCAAAAAGACTATTATATGGTAAACCAGGAGGCAAAGAAGAAGAGGAAGGCCCAAACCAGAATTAGATGGATTGATGATGTGGAAGACAATTTGTGGAAGATAGGAATTGGACAATGGAGAAGCCAGGCCTATAGGGGGATTGGAGAGGCATTGTGGATACCAAGGCCTTAAAGGGCTGTAGAGCCACAGAAGTAGTAAGTAGTAGTAGTGTGAATTTTCATTTGCTTATAGCAGTGCACCCACTTGTGCTAGTCATAGCACACAACAGAATGAGTTGTGGTAGCTCATTCTATTGTATACCGTGACTATGTGTGCAAGGGGGTGCACTGCTATAAGCGAATGAAAATTCACAACATATTGTAAAAACAGATTTTATGATGATGCCTGAAGAGGCGAAAATTTGGATAATTTAAAAAAAAGTATTTCAATTATGAATAGTAAAAAGGTCTTTTTTCTACTAATACTTAAAGTCTCTTTCTCAAGATAATCTTTTTAAATAATAGAGAAAACCTGATGGTTGATAGCTTAGGGAAAATCATCTTCATGTATAACCATTGACTAATATTTCACACTACAGATTCCTTTTTATTGAATCTTACAGTCTACAACTTTTTCATTTACAAAAATTATCGGAAATGGGGCGTTTTTAATCTGGAGGTCAGTAAACTTTGTCTATTTCATGAGGTACTTAAAAATCGCGAACATCCATTTTCGTTCCACATAAATTATAAGATAATTCGATCACAAAATCGAGAAAAAAGGTGGCCTACAAAAATATTGGGCAGTTTGGCGTTACTTCTACCCCCAACATCAATATTATTTCTTTTTTTTGATTGATTTTATTTTGGCCAGATGTAATATTTTAATTTTGTTCTATTTTGTTATTCTCAAGGGTCTGTGTCCCAGAATAAAGTTATTTTTCTATTCTATTCTATTCTAATCTAAACATGTCAAATTATGAGGTTATGTAGACCCAATATTTTTGTAAGCCACTTTTTTTCTCGATTTTGTAATCAAATTATATTATGTTTAAAGTGGGAAGAAAATGGGTATTTATGAGGTTTTGTTACCTAATTAAATGTAATTATTTAATTATAAAATGTCCCATATCTGAGAATTTTCATAGATAAAGAAGTTGTAGTGTAGAAGAAAAGGGACCTCTACTGCAGGCTAAAAGAAACAGTACTTCCTCACAAGGAACTGAAGCCAAGACCCTTCATGGGTTGTAGTGGCATAGGTTTGGGTAAAAGTATATTGACAGAAGAAAAGTAAAAGAACTTTTAAATCGAAAATGTTGGAGTGTTTTTTGTTTATAAAATGTGCTTTTAATTATATTAAATAAAATAATTACAGAGTTTAATTATAACAACTAAATAAAATTATATATGTCTTACTTTAGTTTTGTTAAGTTCATTTTTAGAGAGAATTAAAGTTCAGTTTGTTTATTATTTCACTTATACATTTTGCTTTATGTTACATGTTTGTTTTTTTTTGTTTTAGTTAAAACTTTTTTTTTATCCGTGGCATATGGTATGTCCATCCCATGTATGATATGTATATAACATATCATTGTATATAACAAAGAAAAAAAAGAAGAAAAATATGTAAACAGTAAAATAATTTTTAGATATAACAAACAAAATTCTAACTTCAAAAAACAATAAATATAAATTAAGCTGGGTAAAACAAAAATAATAGTAAGTATAGCACATGAAGAAATATAACACATTTAGAAGTTTAATAAAAACTGAAGAGGCTGAAGCTAATAATAGTTTTAAAAAATGCAATGAAAGACAAAAAATGTCTTGCTTGCCTTGTGCAATATCTCTGTTAACACCAAAAAACAATTTTGTGTGTCTGTGATGGGAAGATTATGAAACAATATTTCAATTTCACAAATTTGGTAAATCCCAAAATAATGTCAACCAAAAGAAACTAAACTGTTTAAAAGAAATTACTGTGTAAATAAATGTACATCTCACAATTTACTTTCAGTATAAATAATATTTTATTTTTTACATTGGTTTATTGAAATTTTACTGAAACTGATTATTTTAAAAATGTAAATTTTAACACCAACTTGTTGAGGAAAATTGATTTATTATTTATTGTTCATTAATTGTCTAAATATCATTTGTATTTTTACTTTCACTTACATATTTATGAAATATATAGTAAGGATAAGTGTTGCAATCATGAAAACTCCTGCAATATAATCAAGTCCTGCAAAATGGTCTGTGTGTGTGAATGGATGTGAATCAGTCTAGCTCAAAAACAAAAAGTCATATGAAAGTGAAATTGCCTATTTAAGGTTTGTATATATATATGGGATGTTTGGGACACTTTATATAATCAATTTAACATATTTTTACGATTTTCACAAAAAATGCTTTAACGATTTTGATTAAACTCAGTATATCAGTGTATTTTTAAGCAGTTTCTAATATAATATAGGTTTTATTCTCATTGATGTTCTCTAACAGGGCTTAAATGACTTATTTTCAATTACCTTCCTAAAGTACCTTTAATTTTTTTCATTTAAAATATTTAACCATTTCACATTAATCTTTGATTGAATTTGATTATTAACTAAAGGAGAAATAAGAGATCGTAACGGATAATAGTTGAAATGGAGGAGCGAAAGGAATGCAAGCGTACCCGAGCATGTCTGAAGTATTAGAATAGGCTTCCATATTTAACACGAGCTTAGTATAATATGGACTCTGACAATATTATGTACATATACATATGCGGTTTTCGCAAATGCTATCTTTGGTAATATTTAATGTTTAATATTGTATAGATTCATCATCATCAATTGGCCCTACAACCCATCACTGGGTCCTGGCCTCCTCAAGCTGGTTTCACCAGTTAATTAGGTGAAGTGCTGCGATCCTTCAGCTTCGAACACCTAGCAGGTTTCTCGAGTCTTCATTTGCACCATCAGCCCATCATAATAATTGTATAGATTACTTCTTTATAAAAATTATAATTTCTATATATAAGGGTACTTAACAAATAAAAATACCCACAATGAAATCTAAATAAATATAGCGTCTATAATTTTTTCTTTCACTTTCCCTTTGTCTGAAAATACTTGTATCTACTAAGAAGAGGGTGGTAAGTGAAAGTCGTGTGATATGTGCACCAGAATTTTTAGTTTAAATAATTTGTACATGTAAATAAATATAATAATATTATTGGTGACAATACAGGTTTAATCCAATGATCAGTATGGGCATGCTTGGCTAGGGATCTTCACTAGTGTCGTCCATTGGAGTAAGAAAGGATGTCGATTTCTTTGTATTATTTTTTCTGATGTCTTGAAAGGTTATTTGGACCAATTACAATGCTTTTTGGATTTCTTTTTAATTTTTTGTATTAAAATTCCTTCATTATAAATGAATAAAGAATAATAAAATAAAAATGAATAACAAAAAATAATGGAGAAACAACCAATACCTTTATTATAGAATAATAATTATTTAATAGTTATTTTACGTTCTTATGGGAATTTCTTTTCATCTTTATACTTATGTAATAATTTTATTATTAAATTAAAAGATTAATAACTTTTAATTATCATTTTTTTTTTTTTTTACATTTACATTGACTCTATAAAACTAATAAAATTTAAGTGATCCTACAGATTGAATTTTTTTTATTAATTTATTTAATGTTTATTTTTAAAAAATTAGATTGAGTTATAATATACTTGTCTTTATTGGAAAAAAAGTTTTTAATATCGTTCAATGTGTTAAATGTCATTCAATTCAATTCAGTGTGCTAATAATTGAGTAACACATCAAGTATAAATAATTAATAGGTATTTAAAACTAATATGATAAGTGGAAGGAGGTAGTCTGGAATGGTGGTCATAAAAAGACCTAAAATAGTGAAAAACATAAAAATTAAAAATTTATGAAAAATAATAATATATATATATATTTTAAGTCTTTTTATGACCGCCACCTATTCCTTAATTATTTATAATCGCCAACCATTGAGTATTCAATATAACATAAAAGGTATTTGTTATCTTATTTGAATAACTATTTTTATTTCTTTTTATTATAAAAATAATATATTCTTCCACACTACTATGTTACAAATGCACATTGGTTCATTAAAGCAAGCTGTATATGAAATTATCAGCAAAAATCATGCTTCTCAAACAACTTGACAATTAAATGTAACCATCTGCAAAACTTTATAATTTTCTATTTTTCTGAAAAAATTAGTATTTCAAATCAGTGCTGGTATTTAGATGTGCTCATCGAGACCATTTAAGTCTTTGTGACATGTTTGGACACCATCTGAGGTCAATCAATCTCATCATCTCACAAATTAATGATGGAGAAAACAACTTTAGCCGGAAAAATATTGTTCAAAAGTTTATTCGGTGTGACCATTTTGTGTTTACATCCTATGTGAGACAAACAACACATGATTGGAACAAGAAAGGAGCCTTAGTTTGCTCAATGGTTAATTAAATGTCATGACTGCACTTTGCTTTAGATGCAACACAGAACATATCAAACAATTTTTAAAGTGCAAACTTCTTTAAGCGTTTTGTACTTTTTTTGGGGAGAGTGAATTAGATTGAGCCGTCATATCTCTGGTGTCTAGGATTCGGGTAAAGTAGGCTGGAGTTCACTTATTGAAGTGTTTTTTCATATGGAATAAAATATCTCAGAAAATAAGAATCAAACATGCATACTGTAAGCGAGGAAATTGTTCAGCATTTTATCCTCTCTGTAATGGGATATTATTTATGATTTTTATTTAATATTATTAATCTCGCCTTGTTGATGTTTTCATTTCTATCTTATGGTCCAAGACACACACCTTAATGCTTTTTTTTTTAAGCAGCCATTTCTATTTTGTACCAAATCTCCAACAAATCTAATACTAAGATCTTTATGGTTTGTGAGTTACTTGATATGGAGTACTGAGGATTTTAAGGATAGGATAAGGGAGGAATTTGATGGCTATATGTGGCTTTAAGAGCTTAAACATATGCATTAGGATGAAAGATCAAACATTTTTCGCAACCTTCTAGTCTTGAATAAAAGTGTTAACTAAGTAATACTGCAGTAAACATGAAAGTGAG
Organism: Nezara viridula; assembly: GCA_928085145.1. Lineage (NCBI taxonomy): Eukaryota > Metazoa > Arthropoda > Insecta > Hemiptera > Pentatomidae > Nezara > Nezara viridula. Next base: position 209,513,950 of record OV725077.1, read on the forward strand.
GTAAATTCTTGAAGATGGTTACATTTTATTGTCAAAATACTCCAAAGTGCCAGTTGGTATCCAAACCATGTCACAATGGCTTTAATGGTCTTGATGTGTACATCAAAATGTTAGTAGCATTACACTAAGCTCATAAGCAGGAAAAATGAAACTTTGTTAAATCTTGCAGTTTAATATGTTTGATATATTAATCAATTTCCATGTTGATTTATATTGAACAGTATTTAAATATTCATTTTCTAATATTAACAAATTAAAAATAAAAGTTTCATTGAAAAAATTCAACCTCAAGTACCATACACAAAAATCTAACAAAAAAATTAAGTATCAATTCGAATCAATCAAAACCTTTATACAATCCTTAAAACAAAGATTGGATACAGTATTCTAAATGTTAGAGTTGGACCCAAAAATGCCTGTTAATTGTTCATGAAGTCCAAGGCATAGAATTGTGTTGATCATTTTTTTCTGAGGTACAATGATTATATAAAAATAAAGAACAAGAGGTGAAAAAATTACATTTCTTGATACTATGTTAATTATGGGACACAATAGGTCTCTAGAAATCTCAAACGAGATAATGATTATAAAATAATAGATAATAATAACTTGTGAGGGTGATATATGTAGGTTGTAGAAATTCATTATTTTTTAAAAATCTTTTTTTGAATTAATACTTTCACGAGCGATTTTATTATACTTATATGAACAAATTACTTAGGACAAAAGGTAAATAAATAAATAAAGCCAATTTTATCTTTCTTTATTAACTACTTTAATAATAACAATCGCAATAGTAATATTTATATTATGACCAATAATATAACATTCCATTTTTAAAAATATGTTTTCAGTTGCTCCTACTCAAAAAATAATGAGACCATTAATTGCTTAAAACTCATAGTTTTTGCAATGTAATTTATTAATGTGCATCATTGGAAAATGTAACCTTTAATCCTTAATTTTTGTCTCTACTAGACTTTATTAGAAAAACTGCTACTGTAAAAAAATTTTCGATAATAAATAATTTTTATATTTAATGTTTCATAGTTATTTTGGGAAATAAAGGGCAAATTAACATAAAAAAGAAAAGGGAAGCTGTGCCGATCTTAATATGACAAAAAGCATATTAAAATCAGAATAGCTTATTTTTGTAAATATTTTTCCTATTGGAAATCAATTATTATTACTTCTTAATTTTTTTTTTTATTTGTATTCGCCTCTGCCCTAGAGGGCCACGGGCAGTAAGTTTTTATATTCTGTCGCAATATTTGGTTCTTACAATTTATATTTAATATTATTTCCAATATTTGTGGTTTTACAATATTAACTTATATTTAAGTTTGCTTTGTTATAATCTGTTATAATATAAATTTGCAATAATCTTATAAAATTTCAGCTTTCCAATGTCAATGCATATCTTAATATAAAAATGTATTTCAGAATTTAAAAAATCATAAGGCCAGAATAAAAATGATGCAAATTATTACACTAAGGTTTATTATTTCCAAATAGTCAAATAAGTATATCCGAAACATCTCATATTTATTAATTTTGAAAAAAAATGTCAGTATTTGATAAAAGCTGTAGGATGCCTGTAGTTATTTTATTTATGGTTGAATTTTGAATACACTAGAAAATTACCCTGGAGAACAGCATTAGGAGCATCAAATTTTCAAGACTAAGATAGTCAATTAGTGGATAGTGGTAGAATAATAATCTACCATTTCTGTAGAAGGCATGATAAAGTAAAAAAAAAAAAAAAAGGTGTATAAATATATATTTTGTTGCTTTGTATGCAGGATAATTGATGTATGGCTCTCTAGCCAAAATAAATAATGCTGAGCTGTTGATTAATGAAATTAAGCTATGAAAAAATACTCTCTCCTCTTACTGAAAAGAACATGGATATATAATAATCTTTTCCAAGTTTTATTCTGGTTATTTGTGTAAGGAATTAAGGGAGAAATGAAAACATTTAATCAATCACCCATTTTCAACTGTGATTATTTTGATTCAATTGAAATGTAAACAAAAATAGTTTTACTCATATCTTTTAATTAATTACCACAATTTTTCAAGCATTGAAGTTTATATTTAATAATGTTAAACTATAAACTATATATCTCATCAACTTGAAAATTAGGAAACTGAAATTGAATCACATTAATAATATTTTTTAAAAAACATAAATGTTATAAAATTCTATAAAAATAATCCTTTCAATATTTCACAACTTAATGAAATCATGCTTTTCAAATCTATAAAATATAAAATGGTAGCATGACTGAATAGAAAATCTGAATTATCTATATTTTATTAATTAAACCTTTAGTTTTTGAAAATAAAGTTATAATTATTTGTGAAAATAAGCAGAAAATAAAGTGCTGGTTTTGTAATTATTTTTTTATTAGATGATTCATTACAAGTGTTAATAAACAATATTGGATATTTATTGAAATTTTATATTCTATAAATGTATTCTTTTTTCTTTTATTATATTCTATTTCTATCTATCTTGCAGAATAATTTTTTATTTACTGTGTTCCTATCCTGCACTTGTGTGTACATAGTGGTGTAAAGATTGATACCCATGACCATGTTTTTGGGAATGGTATATATGAGGAAGTTTAGTAAAAATTCTTTGAGCATAAGGGTGAAGACTATGATCTTTATGACCATGATGCTTGTGTTCATGTTTAGCATGTCCATGGTGATCATGCTTATGTTCTGAGGTTCCCTTGTGCTTATGTAAATGTTTTGACTCTCCTTCATGTTTGTGACTATGCTCAGATTTTCCATGGTGTTTGTGCTCATGTTCTGACTTTCCATGGTGTTTATGAATATGTTCCACTTTTCCATCATGATGATGGTGATGGTATACTTTTCCTTTGTAGTGATGATCTAGGTTTTCATCTTTTCTTTTTTCATTTTTGTGTACAATGATTGTGTGTGTATGTTTAATTTTATTAATAATTTCAGGAATATAGAGAACGATCCTGCTTGGTCTAGAACAAAAGAAAAAATAAATAATGTAATAAAATAATTATAATGAATTAATGAACTGATTGATACATTAAACATAATAGCGATTCATTGATAAATTAAACGAATAGCGATATCTTCGATCAATAGCGCCCTGATGAAGGCCTGAACTTCGGGTCAAAAGGTCGGCAAATATTAAAATAAATATTATTATTTATTTTTGCCATTTTTATTTTTGGCTAATCACCCCAACTATCCTTCTCTTCATTAAACATAATAATTGTGGAATCCAGTTCAATAAGGTACAAAATATTATTTTTTTAATCTAAGATTTACATTTATGAAGAGCTTTACAGTAAATTCTCCAGTTAATCAAAACATAAAGCAATTATTTTAAATTACGAACAATATTTTTTCTAAAATTAACTATTTCCGATAAATTATAGTTACTGACTCCACCATTTATTTATCGTTTCTTTCACAATTAAAAATAACAATAAAAAAAAAATAATGTTATTTTTAACACTTGCTTAATATAGACCTGAATTTCTTATTACAGAAAATAATTAGATGCTATGCTTCAGCCCTCTCAATAGTTTTAATTTTATACAAGGATGTATGAAAGTAATTAGTACTAATTAGAATTATAGCTATTAGTCATAATCATCCTAACAAAAAAGAAATTTTAAGGTGTTGATTGGACAGTTGTTAATAGTAGCACAGTCAGAGTTGGGCAAAAATAATTTGTAAATAACAACTAAAAATTATAGATAGATATTGTGGGTTGATGGTTGACTGTAGTGAATAATTGAAGAGAAGGATGGTTGGTATGTTCAGTCAAAATAAAAATAAATAATTATATTTATTTTCACATTCACCGACGTTTGTAGATAAATTAATTATATCGGCAACAGATGAATAGTAAAAGATCAGCCATTATCAGTTCACTTATAGATAATGCTTATAACTATATTAACTGTTAGCTGAAACAAGTAACTAGCTTTTTTACTAATGAAAGTATTAGTTATTCCTATTGCCAAAAATTACTTGGTTTTATCCATAGTTACAACTAAAAACTAGTAAAAACATAGTTATAAAAATTAAAATAATGTAAGCAGTAGAGTTCTGTCTCTGAAGTTATGCTATCCCATTATTTTTTGAGGGAGAGGAGATGAGGGGAGAAAGAGATGAAAAGTGGTCTAATTTTTTCTTTAAAAATTTTCAATTCTCAAAACCAATTTTAAGGGGCTGTAGAAGTGCTGAAAGACTGAAAAATTAGAGGGTGGCTGAGTGGGCTAATGCGTGTGCACTGCACTGCGTTGCCCAGCAGCCTGATGGAAAATTATTTATGATAATATAATTACGAGTTTGTGTCCCGGTGCCGGGGAGGGAGGAACTTTTAACTCTGGCATAAATTCCCCGCTCTAAATCCCTGGCCTGAGGAAATCCCATGTTGTCTAAAAGGCGAGAAAGAGCAAAAAAAAATTGGGAAAAAAATGGAAGTGAAGAACAATGTTGAGACCCCTCCTACCAATAAAACTACTCTAATACTAACTTAATTAGCAAACAAAATTTCAACCTTCTAACTTATTTGGAGATACGTATTACTAAAACAGGGGTGGGAGGAAATGCTTAGTCATGCCAAAATTTTGATGGAATTTGATCCAACATTTATTAAACTGTTTCCCCTGGAAAACCCTTGAAAGTGCGGTAAGAAAATCTGGAATACAAGTTGTGAACTATATTCAATAGATCTACTATGATTCTGGCCTTCACCGATGACACTATTGGAAGAACCACTACAGATTTGGAAAATGCTTTTGTCAGTCTCCAGATAGTAGAGTGGATTTGGAAGTTAATGAATTCAAAACCAACTTCGTGCATGCAGCCCCACAACTGGATGTGCAGGAACATTCCTCTTTTTAGAAGGAGGCTATTCATTTGAATAGGTGAAAGAGTTTGTCTATCTGGGTTCAAAAGTAAATGCAGACAATGACATACAAGCAGAAATCCATCATAGAATTATGTATGCAAATAAATACAATTTAGGTTTATTTTATTTTTCTCCCATTTTGGCATGAGTGCACCATGACCTCAGAGGTCTATGGTGCTCCATGTAAAAGCCGTTTTATATTAAAAAATTAATTTTGTTGCAACTGTGAATTATAGGATTATAGGATTAATCGACTCATAGGTCTTGGGGTCACTCACTCGGTCTTCATCAAACAGCTCGAGTCTGAGCCTTGCAAATCTGCAGCACTGACATACAATGCGATAGGCTGTTTCATTCTCAGCATGATGATTTTTTTTTTCAGGACCCTTCAAGGAACAGCTTCGAATGTCGCTGTTTCTTGCCATACCAATACTGCTTGAACTTAGTCCCATAAAGGTCCTTTATCTTTCTTTTGGCAGTGCTTTGCCTTATTCCACAGACAGGTTCAGGAGTTGTTGATATAGTATCTGAGCCTAACTTGGCTAGTCTATCAGCCTCTTCATTACCTGGAATGCCTGAGTGACCAGGCACCCACTCGACAGCATTTTGTTATGCTGAGCAAGCTTGTTAAGCACTGCACTGCAGTTTTTAACAATTTTGGATTACTGAAACATTTCAAAGGCCTGGCTATTACTCGTACTACAAAGATGCAATCATACATTACTCTCTTATAAGACTAGTCCTCACTTATGCCTCTGAATACTTGATATTTAAGAACATAGGCCCTTCTTCTAAGGTTCGGGAGGAAAATATTAAAAATAATTTAAGGCTCAGTATGTGTCAACGGAGCCTGGAGCATAAAGAAAAATATTGAGCTAATAATATTATTAGTTATGCTATTATGCTAGAATACTAACTTCTATGCTAGCATGCCAGGTTCTATGCTAAAATACCAGGTTCATTGACTAAGGTAACAGGGAATTATTCTTCCCCACCTTCTATTACCCCTTCTTTATCTTTTGTCAGCTTCTCTGACATACCTGAAAATCTTCTATCATCCAGACCACATGGCACATGGAGGTACTTTAATCATTGTAAACAAATGCTAGAATCACAACTTACTTCCTGCTATCCCAACGAGTTCTGTACAGTACACCACTGTTTCCCCACTTCCGAAGTTCCAGCTCATGATTGTCTCAGTATGTATTGCTCCCAGCATTGATGTATCCACAAATGGATTAAAGAATTATCCCCAACATTGGAAAAATCATACTAGAACAGCTTACGACTTTGAAAATGCAGTCGACGGCTTAGTAAAAACTAAACAAAATGCAGTTTGGGATTTGGTGACACCAGCAAGACGTATACTAAATCTGATTCATATCTGCTTATGAAGAGTTATTAACATTTAAAAATGACATCTATAAGGACTATATAGACTGGATAAACAATAGAAATGGATCAGAATGGACAACAACAACACGTGTTCTGATGAAAAAAGACGATCAATAATCTCTCCAATGTCCAGGCAAGCTATACTTCCTTTATTCTTCACCATCTAAAAGATGTTCTTTTTCTTACGTAACTCCATTTCATGCTTAACCTATTTTCCTTTCCTTCCTCCTCGAAAAAGCCTATGATAGTGTCTGGCATAAGGGTCTATTATGGTAACTAAAACCACAATTGTGTTTTAATTCTTCAATCCTCCTTTCTTAACAGTTTTCTTTTATTTCCGTAGATTCATCAGTTTTCTCTTTCTTCCCTCAACATGCTGGCATACTACAAGGTAGTGTTTTAAGCCCAATTATCTATTCTCTATACACCTCTGTTATTCTTGGGCACTTGTGCACCACCATCTTTACCTTTGCTGATATAGCAATACTAACTTTCCACAAAAATTCAATTTTAACAACTATTGGCCTTCAAAACTATTTATTTGACATCAAAAAGTGGTTCTATAAATGGAAAACTAAAATTAACCAGCGCGTACAAAAATATTTTGTATGGTACCTTGAACTCTACATAGATAAAAAACTTATATCAAAAATGAAATTAAAAAGATAAGAATTGAACAGACCAAGTAGATTTAACCAACTCTCACATCTTTTGGACTACAGATCCTCATTTAACTAATCTACAACACTATACTGAGACGAATATATACATACCTTGTAGGACTTTGTGGTTCAGGAAAACAAACAACACAATAAAAATTCTTACAAAAATTATTGATGCACCATGGCATATTTCAAATAACAACTTAAACATTTCAACCGTAAACAATATTTCAACAAACAAATACACAATATTTCACTCTTCAACTCAAAATCACCTCAATCCACTCGTTCTTTCAATTTTCTCATTCCTGTTACCCGCTCCATGTAGATTAAAAAGAAAAATGCCTTGAGAGCTGCTCCTTCAACAATAACTAAATTAAAGTCATTATCAAGAAAATTCACACAAAACAATCAGATACATCAAATTTGCTAGATTCGTTACGGTGCAGTTGCAAATGGAGTAGAGAATTAAAACAAATGAATAAGTCTTTTAAAAAATTAACGCAACAATAAATTTATTGTTTTTGTTTATTCATTTTTTTAAACAACCACCATTTTAATGCTTTTTTGCAGAGTTAATTCAATTGAACTTTACTTTTAAAGTTTTGTTTTCTCTGTTTTTATGACAAATTGACTCACTTAATTTCTTAATTTTCTAAATCAAAAACAAAAAAAATTATTATTTTATTTTTATATATACATACTCATCGTGATGGTGCCCTTTCTTCTTCTTCTTTTTCCATTTCTCAAACCATTCACCTCCATCACAATGAAGCACGATTGCTACCACCAACTAAAAAAAAAATCAATGTTTAATTCTAGTCCAAAAATTATTATTTAGATGTTTTATCTTCTCATTTACTTTTTCATTTTATTATATATGTTGTAGTGATTTTGCACAGATATCGTTTGCTTTTATGTTATGGTTATAATTTATTAAATTTAATATTATTAAAGTTTTTGATATCAAAAGTTGTTAGAAAGATCTAGAACATTGCTTCTGTTTTGATCAATGAGATTCGAAGGGATGGCTTGTCCCTACCAAATCAAATAGATTTAAATACTCCTTCTGTGGATTATTCTATTGGTTGGTATGGGAGATTCTACTGCTAATTGAATGATAATTGCATTGACAAGGAAAGATCGATCGAATGGTTAAAAGCTGGAAAGTTATTCTCAGAGGCAGAAGTATTTTTAATTGCCATTCAAGATCAGGTTATTGCCACCAGATCATATACAAGATGAATTCTAAAACGTGAAACAACACTGGATAAATTTTAATTCCCAATAACAATAATATAAGCTATGCTGAGGGAGAGAAACTACAAATATTAGGAACTGGTGATCAAATTATAGGAAATATATCATTTGGAAAGCATTACCATCACACCAATTGTAATATCAACAAATGAGCTGATACCAAAGTCAACAGAACCAGTGTTTAATTTATTATACCAACTCCTTCCATGGCTGTTAGGAATATTGACATAATAATTATACTTTAATTGCTGGTATAGAATTTTTTGCTAGGACTGTAAAATTAAAGGAGTTAGTGGATTAAATAAATGGTAATATAAAATCGATTGCTTTATTTTAGGTAATTTTGGATTTTATATAATGTTTAAATTTAGGTGGGTTGGGATACTTGGGATTTTCCTTCCTTCTATTGGTCAGTCTTTTTGTTTATGCTTCTTCTTTCTTCCTTTCTTGGCTCCTTGTTGTCTGCTGTGGCTTTTTACTCCATGTTTATCATATCAGGAGAATTCTTAATTTTCTTACTGGACAGCCTAGTGAGTTTTTACTCTATGTGAGCATCTATGCTTCAGTAATGGCGGACTCTGCTTAACAACTGAGATATATTGTCAGTATGCTCGAGATCGCAGCTGTGTTGTTTTACTCTTCATTTAATTTAAATTAATATGGGAAGTTTACTGTGGTTCCTTCGCAACCAGGCACAGCTGGTTTCATATTACCTCTTGATGTGCTAAGAATGGCTCAAAAGTCAGTTCTTTTTACATCAGACACAGCACACATTGTCAGAAAATGTTTAAATATTTTAAATAATAATATGAAATTGGTTGAACCCATCTGTCAACCCATCAACAGTAACTAAACCCGCAAACAGAAGAAAAATTTATTACACATATTACAATGTTTCCTCTTTAAATTTTAAGTTATTACGTAGAAAGAAATATAATTACATATAATGGTATAAAAAAAAAAAAAACTAAAATATTTCTATATAAATATATATAACTATATTTCTTCTTTGATTAAAACTAAAAATTTAAAGAGGACACATTGTATTATTTGCTCTTGTCCTATCTAATGCCTTGAAAATACCATACTTACAAATATATACTATAATATATATACATCTAACCTTGTAAATGTTATGATTGTACTAAATAAACGAGTACCAACAGGAATAAATAATAAAGTTCACAAAATTCATTATGTATTAAATTCATTTAATTTTTATTAATAAACTAATAAAAAAAGAATTCAAAATAATATATTTAACATTATTTGTTTATTAATAAGGAATAAATAAATCAAAATATTGTATATTTAATATAAAAAATCAGAAATCAAAATATTGTATAATCTTTCCTAATTTTGTTATTTGTTCTGTAAGATAAACCATGTCCTCTTTCCGGATATACATCTCTTATTATTTTAACAAATTGTCTTACAAGTAAGAAGAGACACAAAAAAATTAGTGATGAGGATGGAATTTCAAAAGATTCTCTAATAAATTTTCACCAAACTGAGATAAAGAGATACCGGCATTTTGTGAATGGTGGTACAAAAAATGATTGTGCAAATAGGTTTGTTAAGAGTACTGGTAGTTGCCAAATGCGACCATTTCACAAGTATATTGTTTAAATTTTTATCATGGTTTTTGTGGAATGAAGTTTCTGAGAGATGAGCACATTCCAATCCTAAAAAAAAGTTAAAATCTACTACTTCCAGCAACTAGTCTTTACATCAATAAATAAAATGTGCAAGCAGCAGAAATCCATCACTGAGATCCTTTCTTCTTATTTTTTATTGAAAAAAAAAATGGATGAGGTTTATATTGTTTCATTAATACTGGACAAAGAAATAAAAATGTTACCAATTAGTACACATTGTGTATTATTTTCAAAAATTTAAATCAAATATCCCTACACTCAACTTTGCTTACCACATCGGGAAAATTTTTTTCAATGAGGTTGGATTAATTTGAAAATATTTATTTAAAATATATATTTTTATTAAGCTATGGAAATAATTACAATAATTGTTGTAATTAGGAATTTACCAATAAGTTTAGAGTTTTTATCTATAAAATACAAAACAAAGGAGAGCAAATTTCTAAGAGAAAATGTTTTCAAAATTCAAAATGCAACATCTCTGCAACAAGTGGTCCAATTTCAATGATTTATTTATTTATTTGTAGGAAATGACATTATCTTGAAAAATATTTATCACCTTTGAAATATGCTCTAGTAAAAATTATCAAAAAATACATCGTTTTTCATTTATTCGCAAATAAAATTTTGTTATCATCAAAACTTTTTTTTCAAACCCTTTTTGGGGAAGTATGTTATATACATAGATTTATATGGTTTCAATTTAAGGAAGGTTTTACAAAAACTGTTAAATCCGTTTTAGTGCTACAATCTATAGAAAAATGTTTTGCAGGCGATAAGAACCCCAAAACACACATTTCCATAACCAACTTAATATACATATAGAATCTCATCCTTCCAACTTTATTTGGAGGAGCTGTAGAGATGCAGGTCACTTGGAAAACAGGGAAAGAATGATTCTTAAGTGCCTAAATTTTTCCAAACTTTAATGGTATTGTTCTGCATGGAACTAACTGTACGGAATTTCAGATAATTTGGTTCAGCTAAAGCCTCTGAGGGTGTGTAAATGTAGCAGGAAATATATGTATATATATATATATATATATATATATATATATATATATATATATATATATATATATATATATATATATGTATATATATATATATATATATATATATATATATATATATATATATATATATATGTATATATATATATATATATATATATATATATATATATATATATATATATATATATATATACATATATATATATTTATAACTAACATATCTCAAAATTGCATAATAGTTTATAAAGATCCTGAAAACACAAATTTGCGTGTAACTAATGACCTTTGATGTAGTGCAAATGCCTATGATTTCCAAAGGAAAATAAATAACAAGTGATATTCTTCAAGTATATTATACTTATCCAGTAAATAATGCGAAATATTTAATGAGGGGATAGTAGATCACTGAAGAAAAAAAACAAAAAAACTTGCGGCTCAATTCCTCAGAAATAAGCAAGAATTATATATTTTGTGCTTTTCAACAAGTCCTGTTTTTGTTAAATAGGAAGTGAGCGATAACTAAACAAATATTTAACTAAGATAATTACAAATTTCAAAATAATAAACTAGACAATTTCTTCATTATATAAGTGAAATTTTTCTTTGTTAAAGTTTTGTTAAGAGGGCTTTCAAGCAACTAAATATCCTGATTACAGAATCCCTACTTTTTGAAAAATTTCCTAGTTTAATGAGCATTAAGAACAAATTAATTGAGTTGAGGTTTACTACAGCATCAGCTGAGATTTGTCTCCATTTTTCTAAAATAATTATGCTGTGATGTGAAACTTTTCCCCTATAAGTAACAATACTTACTATAAATTATTAAAAAGCTTTTAATTATTTTTTTCTGAAACATGGGATGATTAATTACATAATAAAGTATATAATGAATTGATTACTAAAATAAACTTTTTATATATAAAAATATGTAAAAAGATATTGCTTTTTCAAAAAATGATTATAATTGTCAGCTAAGTGACAGTATACCAGTGCTTTTCCACAGAATTCAATTATGGGAGTTGATTATTGTGACATAATTTAATGGACTGAATCTACCTTATCCTGATTTTTACCTTATCTTTTTATTCTAATTCTGATATTTAAATTTTCAAGAAAATAATTATAACAATTTTTTCAAACATATTCATATTAAATTATAATTTATGTATTTATTTTAGTCAAAAGTTTAGAAGTAATATCTTGAATAAAGTACTTTTTGTTTTAGTAAATTTTAAATCGTTCAGGCATTGATGGGGTCTATGGGAGTTTATTTTCCTCCTTTCTTCCAAAAATTTAATTGTAAGGTATTTGACTGAAGTTATATTGTCATTTATGAACTGTGGATAGACATGAACCCACAAATGTGTGATATGCTTTAAATATAGACTCTGGAAAGGAGTTCCATGTACATTTGTATAGTTATATAGCAACCTTTCCTGTGTGGAGGGTTTATAGACTAGGAGCTTCTGACCATTTCTTTTAACAGAAGGACTTAAAACTAGTAACCATTTTAAATTCTGAATAAACATCATCTGGACACACAACTTTGGTCAGTTGGTTAAAAGCCATTTTTTTTTTTCTTTTTTTGGGTCCTCCCCTTCCTTGGCGTTAAGGATATAAGGGGTTTTCCCAGGCCAGAGGGTGTGGGCATAGATTTAAAAGACGCCTTGGCACCGGGGAGCGAACTCGTGACTATTTTTATAACATTTATCATATATCAGGTTGCCGGGCAACGGTGGTCTGTGCACAACGCCCACAGGGTTAAAAGCCATTGCTCTCAATGAGAAAATTCAAATTAAAGAGGCGAAATTCGTAAGAACATACGGCTGAAATTTTGATACTATATCAAGAACATATCCCTAAAATAGAATTCACCTTGAATGACGATGTACTATTAGGCCAGTCCGATAGTAACTGAATGAGGAAAACATTCAAATAGTCGGTTTCTTCTCGGTTTTTAATGTTTTTTGAGATGCTGAATTTGATGTCCCCGAAAGGAATTTTCCATTGCGATTCGAGATAATGCAAAAAAACAGCGAAATTTCTGAACTTGTTTTTGTTTTTCGATCACGACTCCGAAACTAAGCATTTTATCGAAATTATTATCATGTACAAATTTAAAGTAGATAAAATTTACTATCAATTTTAAATTTAAGCTTGTTGATGTGGGCCCAACGGGTGAGGTTAATGTTTTGCTTATTTCATTAGAAATATCCGTCGTCGTCAGTTTTCCCCTCAAAACTGATAATCTATGCATTTCTTAAAGAAATTTATTGTAAAGCAGTTTAAAAGAGCATTACATTTCCTCTAGACACGTTAATATATGAGAGGGTTAAGTGGCTGTTAAAGTGTATGGAATCGAAAGCGTATTTCACTCGTAATGTCTCCTACTCTCAACTTTAGAGTACTTTTATCTTTCCAACTATTTTGATTAGGCTAATTTTACTGTATTCATAACAGGACTAGAATCTATAAAAAAATTATATAAAAGCAAATAGGATTCTTTCAGTTGAAGTCGGAGAGGGGTAGGAAGGAGGAGGGTTTACCATAGATTCTTGTCCCTTCATTCATTTCAGTTTATCAAATACTTTGTGGTTATTAATTTCTACCAACAAAGATCTTAGGTTTGATTAGGTCTCGATCTCAACTGAGATCAACAACCAATGACCCTTTGGGTGTTAGTCAAACTCTTAAGCTATAATCGTAATAAAATTAAAGCAATTAAAACCACTAATGATACAATTTCCATAGCCACTAATAATACCAATTAATGCTACCTCAAAAGGCAGGTGATGTATTCTATCCTAAATTTTCTGTACAAGTGAATACACACGCGAGAACTGTCAATGCACGAATATTTTTGGCATTCTTCCGTATTCTTTATGTAGTGTGCTGAGTATACTCCGCCACTATATTGGAGTAGCACTACGGAACTAGTTTTCAGTGCCGTCCTTACACATTCGGAGCCCCCGGACAATGTCGTAATCTCCTTCTCCCTAAAAAAACTAAATTTATTTCTTGAGCTGTTTCATATTAGGTAATATTTGAATTTCATTCCATTTAACATTTCTCTGATACAGTTCCTTTATTGATAGTGTAAAATAATTCATTTCAATACATTTTGTATTCTTTTAAATTTCTAACAAGTGGTGAGCTCCCCCGAAGATCAGCCGGCGCCCCCAACAGGTCGCACAGAGGAACCAAAGCAAATTTTTGGGGTCAAAACTCCATAAAAGTCAAACAATATGAGATAGGTAATAGTCGATAATTGATTTTTACAGCTATGTTTATGCTTAATAGATTGATACCTGAAACATAATCGTGCGACAAATCCTTCATGAAAATTTAAGGGCTTTACTAAAATTAAACCCAATAAAATTCTTAATTTTTCATTAAAGTCAATAAGCTTATTGTTAAATAGTTTTTGTGTATTTATATTAACATCCTAAACATATTTTAAGAAACTATTCATAATATTCTATAAAAGATTCGGTAAAAATATAAATAACATTTTTTAACTCTTTTAAATTTTTGTAAAACTCGACATCTTTTTACTTTCACTTGCCTATATTTGAAATATATTTGTATTTATATATTTATATTAACATCCTAAACATATTTTAAGAAACTATTCATAATATTCTATAAAAGATTCGGTAAAAATATAAATAACATTTTTTAACGCTTTTAAATTTTTTTTAAAACTCGACATCTTTTTACTTTCACTTACCTATATATGAAATATATAGTAAAGGAAAGTATAGCAATCGTGAAAATTTTCGAATCTCAGTTTTCAATCGAAATACGTTTTTATTTAATTAAGATTATTTTACAAAATATGCATGTAAGATATACCAGACAGCCTAGGTGGCAAAAAGAAGAGGCCGATGATGTCGTCGCTTAGAAGACCTTTGCGTACATTATACTTCAACGTTTGCAGTTCGTCGAAATATCCGAAACTGGCGTTTACTCGTATAGGTTTTAACGTGTCATTATCCTTAAAGCGTCTTTCAATGGCCTCAAACGTTTTACGATTTGGTATTCTTCGGTTAGGAAATTTTTAACGAAATCTTCGAAAAGCAGCAGCACCGTTTCTATGTACCTCGCCATAAGTTAAAAGCATGTCCGTTTGTTCTGCAAAAGTGAATAAATTTATGATAACTCCCATGATAATCATAAATTGAACTGTGTCACAGTATTCACTCACTCTAAAATACACAGAACTGGACAAACAGATGAGAAACTACTGTAATTGCTTATAGTTCGTTTGCTTATCAGATGATTAAAACCTGTTATTTAATATTAAACACGTTTAACTTTGTACAATAAATAAATCTTTAACATTTGATATCTGTTTAATAAATGAGTTTGAGAAATATGATAATATGAACTTTTTTGTTTATTTTGTCTTAGTGATACCTAAAATAGTTCCGTGCAATTACGAAACACACTGTATAATGTACGCAAAAGTAAATATAATATAAAAGTGTAAAATCTTTTAAAAATATGTGTCTATTGAAAAATCTCTTTATGATTCACGAGCAATAAAAATACAGCGTCGTCTGAAGAAAATTTGTAGCATATAAATTTTAATTCATGATCAATCACATCTCAATTTCGACCTCATCCACTTCTGAACATACGGTAGGTGTTCTGTCTCTCTTAAATAAGTATTATTTTGTACAAATTCATTTCTTACTGCACTATATTAATATTTTGTTTGGTGAAATTGCACTCACAAGGAAAGCTAATGCTTTTTCATTTGAGCAAAATTGTCTGAAAGCTAGACTTCCTTTGATAAATCAGATGAGAGGTGTTAATAGTTCATTCATTCGATTTGATATATGGTTATAGCCAAGAAATCTTAAATGAAATTTTAATGCATTTTGCGTCATCACATTTCATTCAAATTTACTGTACCAGTAGCAAAAACTTTGTATTTAAATTTCATCATGAGAAACATTTTTCAAATTATCTTTCTTTTTAAATTTGATGTCTTGCTTCAAAAAGGTATAAAACTTTTCGAGAAAATAAAATACTTGAAAATTGGTATTTTTAGCGTTTCGTTTCACTGTGGGTCGGCACCCCGCGGAGATCGCTCCGGTTGCCTCACCCTAGTACCTTACTATAATATTTTAAGGTATAAGCGATTTAGCGTTTTAAGAGAGAACTATCATAGAATGTGCAAATTACTTAAGGAAGTACCTTGTGTTGGGTTAATTTTGGGGAGTTGATTTTTTGTTTTTGTTTTTACAATAGTAATAAGTGGAATAATTATTATTTTAGTAATACGACTTTTATTTTTTTTTTAGAAGATATACTGATTGTTTAAGTAATTCAGATTTTATAAATATGGACCAATATGTAATATGTAAATAAAAATTAATTTTTTTTTTTTTTTTTTTTGTTGTAGGAGACATCAGTCTGAATGATCTTGAATCTGCTTCTGCGGTTCTTCTTCAAGTTTTTTTTCTTATAGTTGTACTGATTCCAATAAATAATAAATTTTGCAAATCAAGAATAGAAATCTGTCTGAAACCTCTTCCCGTATTTCAATTACGTTTCACAGGTTTCAGATACATTTCACCTTATCAAGAGTCTACTTTTGTACACCTTTGTCAATCTTATTGCATACTAGAATAGAGTGATCAGTAACGATGGTTTCTTTTTTTCAATTTCTCTCTACAAAATTAATTACTCAAGATTTTTACCAAGTCTTATGAGAAAACAATATGAATAAATATAACAACTTGAGCGAATACTATTCTCCTATTCCATTGATCTGTGTCTATTTTTATGTTATAAGAGAAACTATTAAAAAAAAGTATACCACCAGTCTCAATTGTTGGTACAATACGATGTTTCCACCGACTGAGGTGAAATTTATAGCTTCTTTATTCGTCAATGGATTAACCACTAATTGTTTTCCTTAATTGTGCAATATTATGCATTCGTAGATAGTTTTATCAATACTCTTATATACTTCATTGCCCAGCATACAATGAATATAGACAAAAATTCCTCCATAACTTCATCTCAGAATCTTCTGATAACCACAACATTGAAACTATATTGAATATCGACTGTATAGATAAGGTAAACAAAGTTTACTATTATATGATGGGAGAACACAAAGTACATTCACAAAATTTTTGATCATAGCCCATGTTATATTAAGTGTTTATTTTTAGTTTATGTAAAAAGTAATATTTTGTTTGTATATATACATATTTTTATTTTTTATTGTTCTATCATAGTAACAGGTTCATTTAACTATCATTATGCAGTAATCGTTTTATGTTTTTAACTTTTATTGTTTTTCATGCTTTGTAAAACCCATTATAAACGGAAAATATTGTAAAGTTTATTTATATTTAAACGATATGTAATGGTATGTAAATTTGTAAAACCATATTATTGTACAATAGCCAAGCTAGGCTCTATTTGTATGGGGAACCCCCCAAAAACAAATAAAATATCTATCTATCTATCTATCGTAGATAGTTTTATCAATACTCTTATATACTTACCTCGCTTATGATCAGGTATCTATCTTAGAGAAAATTGTTCTATTACTATAATCACTAACGGTTCCAAGATTTAATTTTGGGGAGTATATTTACTTCGCAAGAAAGAAAGGAACTAATTACCTATACGAAATGGTGTTTAAGTGATTCTTCAAGTCCTAGATCAGTCCTAGACGATAATAGATGACAAGAAGCAAGAGTTGTCGGACACATATTACAAGGGTCTGTGGGTTCAAACAACTCGTAAAAATGAGTAGAATTTTGTAATTAAAGTATTATAGGTTGTTTAAAATTGAAATATAAAATAGTTATATGCATATATATATATATATATATATATATATATATATATATATATATATATATATATATATATATATATATATATATATGTAGAAATAATATAGTCCTATGCCAAGAACTGGTACAGTAATGTGGAGGACATGATATGTTGTAGATTGCAGATCCTGCAGGTCGGTTGTCATTTCAAGCATCTCTAGAAATCAAACAATTTTATGTTTAATGCCATACTCTTGAAGTCGTATTACAGAGGTATCAGAGGGGAACGAACGTTGTTAAAATATAGGGATTCTGATTTTTCGTGATTATTTTTGGTTCATAGTGGATAGATTTCTTTAAGATCCTATCTGATACTAACTTAGTACTTGAATATCTTCAGTGCTCGAACCACGCGCCCTGATGATGACCCACACGTTTGGGTTGAAACGTCGGCACTAATAAAAACCTTATAATGACTGCGTCCTGAATATTTATCACCCATGATATGTAGAACAGTCGACTAACTTTCTTCAATAAATATCCATATAAATAAAGTAATTAATGTTAGGTTTTATATTAATTTACACTCACAATATGCCAAAATAGATTTTAATTAGAATTCAAAAGACATCAACTGCAAGATAATTACTACAACTCTAATGATCGTCAATCAGATGATAAGTTTGGGTTCAGCGTCTTCGAAAACCTAATAAATGATCTCGACATTGCAGAAATCTTCAACAGCAGCAGTAAATCGAAATCCACATGCGTCATCGAAAATATGATAGCATCCTTAAAAACCTTATAAACGATCCCTACAGCAAAGAATTCTATCAAACTAATAATTAAATTAATTCGAATAATATTTAATTATATCATTCGAAAAACTTGCGCTCGAACTAAATTTCGATAGTTAATTAGATGGCCCAATGAAATATCACTAAACCGATAAAACTCGCACTTCTCCCACCAAAAAAAAAATAAATAAATAAAGGTAAAATTGAATAAAAATAACAATAAAAATTGAATTTTTTTTTTTGTAATATTGATCCTAACTGGTTAGGATCACTACAAATTAATATCAATTATCAGGGATCAGGGTAGCTCAGTGGTTGAGCACTGAGTTCCAGAGCTCAATACCCCAAGTTCGAATTCGGTTGATGACTAATAATTTTTCATGGGTCGACCCTGGGGCCGGGAGACCCTCCTGGGGCAAATCCAGCCTCTAGAAAGTGGGTAATCTTAATTAAATAATTAATTGACCAAGAAAACCTGGCGGTTGAAGGTAATACTTACCCGTCAGCTTCCTGCACAACCGTTGGCCTGGTAACAGTGCATGGGTTGTTAGTGGTACAGGATTTTTTAATATCAAATATCCAGTAATAAATTGAGGACACTCGTTTGTTTTTGCTGTTGTTATCAATTAAAAGATTGATGTAATCAGTATTTTTTGATGTCAATGTAATATAGATCAACGCTATAATGGGTTTAGTCTGGGACTCTATAGATTGCTTAAAATTATCTTTGTGAATCTTTTTTTTCATGGTTTGGGCTTCGAGTGCTGTTTGGATTTTTTTTTCGTAGGTGGTTGATAGACTTGTGCCAATAACATTTTCCTCCGATACTTCCTATTTCCTGGTAGTTCGATGCTACTGAAGTTCCTGATCTGTTCAATTAGCTACACTATTATTTATAACGTTGGCATTATGTAATGCTTCGGCCCTTTTCTGTACCTTTATTAAATACTTTCATTGAACAGTTGCTCAACCGATTTTGTTTGGTAATTTCTAATTTTAGGCCATTTTTCTCGATCTTCACTATATTCCATTGAGTCATTAGATAGATGTAACTTCCCCTCTGCTCACTTCGCAAGAAGCATTTCAAATCAGTACAGCGGTAAACAAAAACAAAACGAAAAAAAAATCAGTCACGATTGATTTGTTCAGTCTTACATAATTTGCTGGACCGTCGATGATTAGTGGAGCAGCTGGTGGTTATGCGTTCTCGATACAGACTGTTACCGCCGCAAAGTGAAAACTTAATCGTTCTAATGGAATTTACTGAATAAATTGGTGGAACATTGGTCTCCCGTTTCATAAAGTACACCATTTCTGAAAACGAGATTCGAGAAACTGTTTTTATCCTTAAATATATATTGCAACGAATAATTTTATCTATTTTTCTTCAGTAATACTTCACCGGCGTTTGCTCAAATTAATGCTCCTCCCATTTATGCATTGTACATTAGTTATAATTACCAAACCTAAGTCACTTACAAATTAAAAATAAAATTAGCCAACTTAAGTTATACATTAAAATAAAATTGAATATCTTAGAAAATTGTATTGCTATTATCAAAGACATTTAATTACAATATAATCAGTTAAGAATGTTGCAGTAAAATATCTTGATTAATTTATTTTCTAAATTATGTTTTCATAATTATGATTCTATTTTAGGAGAGGTATTTTAAAGCAACTATATTATTTAACGACATTTATGATACAATTAACATTTCGATATCTATTTATTTGTAGTCAAATGAATCTTTTTTTGTTTTAATTTTGTATTTGTCTCTACTCTAGAGGGTCATTGGCGGTGATTCTATGAATGAATATTTATAATTGAAAGAAAATTACACTCAGAAGATGTACAACGTAGTCGTTGTATACTATTTATATTTTACTAAATTAGTTCTATTTATTTATTTACTCTCATAAGAGGATTCCAATCTGTATAAAAATGGCATATTGTATTAGATTAGATACTGGATTTAAATGGTATGAATCAGGGTCTAAATATAGTAAAATAAATTTCAAAAAATAACATTCATATATTCAACAATTAACAAATATCTCAGTCAAATGTTAACAACATTTTTTGTGTGCGTTGTACAAATTCGTGAAATGTGCATCTTCGCACACTAGAGGTAACTTAAACTATGACTCTTTGGTTTATTCTTCGTTGGCAGGTTGAGCGGGCTCCTTTTTGTCGGCCTCCTCTTGGTTCTTGTCGGCTCGCTCCATAGCGTCGTAAGTTGCGAAATCGTCGGCAGGAAAGTCTGCTACCTCATCACCGACGTGAACTCCAACATCATCAGCGTGCATTTCGTCGTGATGGCCGCCTTCTGAGTGATGAGTATCGTGATGATGACCACCACCTCCATGATTGTGTCCATGATCGAAGTGGCCATGATGTTTGTGTCCATGTCCATGGTGTCCATGATGTTTGTGATGATGTCCGTGATGTCCACCGTGTTTGTGGTGATGTCCATGATGACCATCGTGTTTATGGTGGTGTCCATGATGACCATGGTGTTTGTGTCCGTGATGATGGTCTCCATGATGCTTGTGTCCATGACCGAAGTGGCCATGATGTTTGTGTCCGTGTCCATGATGACCGTGATGTTTGTGACCGTGGCCGAAATGTCCATCGTGTTTGTGCCCGTGTCCGAAATGACCATCGTGTTTGTGTCCATGCTCATGGTGGCCGGTATGTTTGTGTCCATGTCCATGATGACCGTGATGTTTGTGTCCATGTCCAAAGTCACCGTGATGTTTGTGTCCGTGTCCATGATGACCATGATGCTTGTGTCCATGACCGAAATGACCATCGTGTTTGTGACCGTGCCCATGGTGTCCATGATGTTTATGCCCATGTCCGAAGTGACCGTGGTGCTTGTGTCCGTGTTCGGCATGCCCATGATGTTTGTGATGATGTCCGTGGTGACCACTGTGTTTGTGCCCATGCCCGTGGTGACCACTGTGTTTGTGTCCATGGCCGAAGTGACCATGATGTTTATGCCCATGTCCATGATGACCATGATGTTTGTGACCATGACCGAAATGCCCATCATGCTTATGACCGTGCCCATGGTGTCCATGATGCTTATGTTTGTGACCGTGGTGTCCATCGTGTTTGTGTTTGTGTTCTGCGTGACCGTGATGTTTATGTACATGATCGACATGGCCGGAATGGATGTGATGGTGAGTCACAGCCTCGGCACCAGTCAGATCATTTATGGGCTCTGCACCCTTTTCATCTAAAACGGGAACTAGGCTGATAGCGACCTTAGTGGCATCAGCAGCTGGCTCTACTGCGATTAGATTCCTGTAAGAACGTTAACAATTAAGCAATGAGCTCCCAGCTTTTATAATACTGTCACGATTATATTAAATTTAAGTGAACGTACTCTGATGCTGCTGGGACTAGATCAGCTTCCGCTAGATTGTGGATAATCTCCTCCACCGGTACCACCTCAGCTAGCCCTCCGCTGAGGAAGAGCAGTATTGCTGTCCAAATTATCGTCTGCATCCAAAAAACACCATTTTAGAAATTTGAGTGGCATTAAAGCCAAAGCTCCCAACAAATTAAGTTATTTTGCCGTGACCCAGGCCCCAATACTGACCAATTGAATAATTCGAGAAAAATTAGGTGAATTTCGGCAATGCAAATTTTGAAAATTATCAAGTTTTGTTACTTACTTTTTTTAAATTCTTTAAAAATAAATCTATCACGTTCATTATTAAAATAACAATAATTTTTCTTCTTTAATTTTCACATTACAAAAAATGCTTTAAATTAAGATATTAATTGAATATAAGTATTATGTCAGTACGCAAAAACAAAATCCTGATAACGGGTTTATCTTTGATGTTTTCAATCGTGAAAAGGAGCGTGACATTTCGTGTTTGCGCAGAAAGTGGAAAATATTAGCCAAAAAAACCATCTCTAATAACAGTTTTTTATTCGATAATCTGTTCGGAGAAAATTTTTTTTGTGATACCTATCCCAGGAAATATATTTCC
Source organism: Nezara viridula (assembly GCA_928085145.1). Taxonomy (NCBI): domain Eukaryota; kingdom Metazoa; phylum Arthropoda; class Insecta; order Hemiptera; family Pentatomidae; genus Nezara; species Nezara viridula. The sequence goes on from OV725077.1 coordinate 209,536,473, forward strand.
AAAATAAATCTGGATTGGAATTCAACTGAAATTCTAAGACAAATCATAGGACTGATTTCAATTTTCATTGTCAATGAGCGTCATTATTAATAAATCGTTTTTAAAGCAAGTTCTATGACTTTTTGGATTTCGTAAATTTAATATTATTAATGATAACAAATTATGACTGAAATTTTTGAGCTTCATAGCGAATGGAACCTACTTCATTTCGAGTTTCCTCAACAAAATTTACTTTGCCAAGTTAAAAGTAGAATTATGTTATTAAAAATATTTATATTAGTCTATTTAATCTCTGGTGGAGATTTGAAAAAAAAAAAAATCCAAGAATTGATCACACTCTACAAATCATTGTTTCAGCTAGGTACTTGATTGAACCGAAATTTTTAACCACTAAAACGTTTCGTTTGGGTGTGCGAAGATCCAATGAATTGATGCTTGCTGGTCGGGTATCAACTCTAACCGAACACCAATTCTTCCCGAATCTTTCCTCCTACCACGGTCCTCCGAAGCCTGTCGCTCTTGGCACCCTCTGACTACTTACCGTCATGTCGCTGCTGTTGCTGGAGGTGGATGACGCTATTCCATGGATGGTACTGAGCACTGAACTGACCCCTCAGCCTCCGGCCGCGGTATATAAAGCCAGAGCGGGGGCGGGGGTTGGTTTCACCCTCGGGGGTGGCTCCCCTCTCGCCCTCTCTCTCTTTCTTCTCTTTCAGTTTATGTCATTGTCTCAAGGTGGGGGCTGCGACAATCGTCGCAACTTGCCCAATAAGATTTTCTTAAGATTTAGGAATTACCCAAACTTTGCAAGAAAGCATTATCAGGTCCTACTTAGCAGTTAAGTCACCGCAAAGATGCCTTAAATGTGATAAAATGTAACATTCCTCTTTAATTTGAATTTAAATGACGTTTTCTTCTCAAATGAAACTGTAGAAATCCTCATGTATCTCAGGATTCATATTGAAATATAATAATTGAATTTAAAGTAAATTTAAAACTTAAAAATTTTTTTTTATTAACATTTGCTTATTTTACTCGTATTTGAATCCATCTTTAAAACAAATGAACAAAAGAACAATATTGTAGATCTATCCTACAAGTTTTTTTATTTATTAGCAAAACGATGAAATTGGCTGGAATAATTTTCCTTCCCTAATCCTAAATAAAATAAGCCAGTCATACGTAAAGTGCCAAGTAAAATACGATACGAAGACTAAGCAAACTTGACAATCATGAAAAAAATATCAGGATATCTTTTGGAAATAATTTTAATATTATAATAAGTTATATAATTTTAATCATATCTAGGAAATTTCCTGAATCCTGGGCATGCGTTACAGAACGATTTTTTTTTTTAAATGACACAAACCTCATGAAAATAAGTAATTTAAATTACAACTAAAATAATTTAATTTACATCACGGATTATGTTATATAAATTATATTAAATTTATAACAATGTTTATGCATTAAATTACCAAATGATGTGGTGCTAAAATTGAAATATTTTGATGTTCTATTGACTAATTATATATATTTTTTAACAGTAAATGCATGAAAGTAGCGAAGGAATCCGAAAGGTCTGTAATAATAAAGGATATTATAGGAAACGCATTTATGACATTTGTTCAGTAATAATGATAGGCCTCTAACATAAAAATTAGAATATTAACTTTTTCCATTCATGCTCCCATCGTGCCCTTATTTAAAGGCTCTTGAAATTTGGTATATTGCTTCAGTTCAGAGCAACATTAATTTGTTTTCTTGTATGGTGCAGTTAACATACTAGTGTATTTAATGTTAACCAATATATTTGCCATATTAAAAATTACAACCATTTTATGTTATAATAGCTATGATTATTAGACTCCCTCATCTAAAAACCAACATATCCTTGCCAATGATGGATTCTATTGTATTTTGATTCTCAAGAAGTATAAAGTTTTAAACTCCTTTTTAATTTAACCTTTTCAGATTGTACTGTATACGAAAATGTAAATTTAAGAAGTACACTTTTGGAATTCTAAGCTCTCCTCCATTTTTTGAACTGCTGAACTATTTGGATGAAGGCTGCACCTATTATAGTTCAAAGTGGAAAAACGCTTTAAGGTTCAGCCAAATGCTTTTACCGATATACAATTTGAGTTTATCAAAACGGTTTAGTGTTTTAAAAACTTCTTTATTCTGCTATGAACTTGACTTTTTTTTATTAGAATTTTGTATTTAAACTGATAAAAATACGCCAAGAAACAGCATTTTTTTCCCTATATATTCTTTTGAAATTACTTTATAATAGTATCTACAGCACTGTTTTAAGTTGAAGTCAGTGGGGTTTTATAGAAAAAAAGTTATCGAAGTCTTAGAAAGTATTCATTGTTATTTTTGACCGACCCCCAGACAGAACAGACGTTTTCTCTTTAACTCGTTTTTGCATTTGCAAGAAAGTAGGTCCAGAATTTTGTGCATAAATGATATCGATATTTTTCTAATGTATCGAAATAATAATTCGATTCATCGAAAAATACTCATTGATATTTCATAAGATCGAAAAAAATGGTCGATATTTTTAATAGTAGTCGGTGAAAATATTTGATAATGAACAATACTAATGATACTTTTAATAGTTAGTTCTTAAATATATAGAAATATTTATTAAAAATATTCATATTTTTAGCCATTTAATACTTGAATGAATTAGGGTATTAAAGTTTTATTGTTATTTGTTATTTTATTAAAATTGTTGCTGTAACAGGAACAATTAAATATTTGTATATATACAAATATATGTGTACAATATATATTGTACACCATAAAAAATAAACAAAAATAAAAAGTAAGAAATTTTATTATTAGAAACTAGGAAAAAAGACTATTAAATTGCGTAATTATAAAAAAACAAAATAAAAATGTTGGAATAAAATTAATATTGAATAAGTTATTAAAAAGTTATAAAAAAATTACCATTTACTATCAAAAAGTCTTATTACTAAGAACTAAGGGAAAATGAATCAAAATGCTAAAGTTAAAAAAAAAAAATATGAAGAAAATAGAAATTGAATAAATAATGACTGAAAACTATTAAAAAAAATTACATTTTCGTTTTAAACCAACAAAATAAAAAAATGATTGACAAAAAAATTTTTTTTTATTTATTTACAATATTTACAACTGTATTAATAAATACAATATATTTAGTAAATTTGATAACAGAAAATAATAACATGAAATAACTTGTTGAGAAACTACTAAATGGTAGCAATCTGAAATAAAAATGTATTTACTATAGGAGATCTCGAGGACATCTTCTTTTCAGACGCCTCGGAAGGTTATCAGGGATAGAAGAGTAAGCAAGATTAGAGACGAAAGGATTCGGATGGTTCTGAAGTTTATTTTGGAAGGATAGGTATCTGGATTGGGCCGAATCGGAAACACAAGCAACATTAAGGTCGTTATGGATTATTTTATTGATGACAAAGTAAGGAGCATTGAGGATTTTGTATTGTAAGGATTGGATATGAGATGAATTCGATGGCTTAGTGGAGCCCCAAAGCTCAATTCCGTAAGTTCAAATAGGTCTTATTGTAGTCGTGTATATGAGTGTTTTGTAATTAACTGGAAGCTTAGAGCGTTTGTCTAGTAATTGTTGGAGTAGTCGGAAACGTCGAGCGGTTTCTTGTCGTTTCAATGTATGAGGATTCCAAGGTAGACGTTTGTCCAAGTGGAGTCCAAGGTATCGGATTTGTTCAACAGGGATAAGTGGGGTATTATTACAGGATACTGTAGGACAGGAGGTCATAGGTTTACGGCGAAGGGTAAAGGTGATTTGATGGGATTTATTAGAATTTATTTTAATACTCCAGTTTTGACACCATTCTTCAAGGTTTGTGATGTGTGATTGAAGAGTTTGGGATGCAATAGTTGGACCATTATTAATGGATAGTACATATTTATCATCGGCTTATGTGGTGAAAACAGTGTTAGGATGGGTTGGAATATCAGCAATATAAGCTGTATAAAGGATAGGACCTAGTATCCTACCTTGAGGAACACCAGCGGCCTGTGAAAAGTAAAAAAGTATATAAAACTATAAAACTACAGAGCTGTGAGTTAACCTCTTCTCTTAACCAAGGCAAGCTTCCACACATTGCTGTCAATGTGTTGGCAGACTGATGATTCCTGCCTTAAAACATTTTAAATCTTATTATTCTTAGAGCCACTCCGTAAGTTCACTTAGAACGAAGAACTTCGGCATTCGCCGGCCATTGGCAGCGACTTCAAAAACGATAAATATAAATATACACAATTATGGCAGTAGTATTGGCCAATATTAGGCTAAATAAAAAGTTTCTATGAACGAAGAGTCTGAAATCAAGCCTTCAATGTTTTAAAGACATGGCATTGAGATTTCTTGCAAAAGATAATAACTACTAGCTACATTCGCACTTTTTTTTTCTAGAGTTGAGAGGCCTTCACTAGTTACATGCAGGTAACACACGCAGATAAATCGAAAACGCTATTGATTGCAAGATACCCATCACATAATGATATTTACAATATTCATTTCTTTCAACTCCACACTACATACCCTAAATACTTCTTAGAATTCATCATTTTCACGGAGTTTGAAAGAGTTGTTTTTCATTGAATGCTAACAGCATCTGTTCGCACTTCCTAATCGCAGCAAAAATTGTTAAGAAGAATTTAGTAAAATAGAAATAAATAAAAATTAATAGAAAAATTATTAGGCCTTAAATGCTAAATAAACCGAGGAGCATGTTCAAAGAAAATTTTTATTTGTTGCGAAAATAAGGTTATTAGTACTAATGTTCTGAAATAATATTCGCCATTGAAGGCAAATCATTTTAAGATACTTTAAATTTATTTTTAAGTTTTTTTATTTTGAAGCTGACTTATAGTACCTTAGTACCTCAGTATATGTCTTAAAAATCACACGTCCACAATAACATGCGGGAATTGTAGCATTAGAAAAAAATAATCCCGTTACCAAATCCATATCCAATTTTTCTCCACTACCTATTGTACGATACAAAGGCTATTTCTTTTCTTCAATGGTCATTGCTATCGTATTGCAGAAAATAAATTGTCACGTACTTCTGTAGCTCCCAACACACACAGGTGGTTATGGAATTGGTTAACTCTGTGGAATAAGTTAGTTTCGAAAAACAAGACAATTATTCCATACCATTTGTTCTATTCATAAACTATAGTGAATAAATATTTATGACAATTATAACGATACATTTTAATTTGGTATTTATACGAGAATTTTTCGTTTAGTTGCTTAACGCACTACCCACTCCTCATAATAATGTTTTATTATGATTCCTTGATGGGAGTTATTTTTTTTAAGGAACTTGAAATATTCTATCCATAATAAAAAGGGGTAGAATTAGATGGCAGGGACATGTATAAAGAACGTAGGCTCCCTAGCAGGAATACCCGATCATAGAAAGGTAGACTTCGGTCTTTAGTTGTTAAAAGATGGACAAGGGCAGCTGAGAAGAGTTCTGAGTGAAGGAAGATTCTTGAGAAGACCAAGAACGATGAGTTATTTCTAGTTAATAATTTTAAAAAGTAACTAAAAATTAAATGCTAGACTATGCTCCCAAGAATATTAGCAGAAACCTAGACCTCACTATTTCTGAATTATAGTAAACGCGATGAATACACAAAACATAATGGCTAATTCAAACTTTTAGACTATCTATACATAGTAGCTTAAACAAATTTTACATTCTTCAGGCAGTTTTCAAATAAAACAATATATTTAAATAAGTTTTAGAATTTTTCTATGATAAAAAATATATAGCAAAAAAGTCAAGGAAAACAAAACTTTAATTTCTATTATATTTAGGTTTGAAGACATCGTTTACACTGTTTTAAAGAAGAGGAGCAATATCCAAGATTCTTGCACCATCGATCTTGGGAGGAGGGAGGCTGGGAACCCTGTTGAAGAATACCTTATACTACTAAACGACTCGAAGGAAAAATCAATTAACTTTAAAATTTGAGGATTTGCATTCCAAGATGTCTGTCGGCCGTCTCCCGTTCGTGTTTTTTTCTCGAGGCTACATGACCAATCTTTTGAGATTTTGCACAAAGCATAAAAAAATATCGCCCAGGTTGATTATTAGTATTCGGTATTACCAAACTTGTCTTTCTTTAGACTGTAGCTCCTACCAAACGGTATCAATGATTAAGTACAACCGAAAAAAAAAACTAATAGGTCTTATAAATATATATATATATTTTTTTCTGTTGGCTCTACAGACCTTGTAGGTCTTTGGAAGCCTGAACCAGCCTTCTCCACCTTTGTCTATCTTGGGCTACTGCTTTCCAGTTTGCAGCATGAAGCTCAGCCGTATCTTTGTTTATCCTATCTATCCATTTGTTTTTGGCCTCCCACGTGGTCTCTTGCCTACTACTCTGGTATTCATTGTTGTGTTAAGGCATCCTGATGGATTGCTCCGAGCTACATGTCCCGCCCATCTTAACCTTATCATATCGTGAGATATTTATTGATCCGTTTTTTTCAGCAGTTATTTATTGTTCCTTTTCCTCTATGTGTCAAGGTTCTGATCCTAGATAGGTCCTGTTATCGTATGGAGAACTTTTCCTTCAAATCTCTCAATTCTGGCTTCTAGTGTGCCGGTTAGAGCCAAGGTTTCACAACCGTACAGCAGAACTGGCTTGATCACGGCGTTGTATAACATCATTTTTAGATTTCTGGAGATTTTTCTGGATTTCAGTGCCCTTGAAAGAGAGAAGAAAGATCTGTTCGCACTAGTTATTCGCTGTTCTATCTCTGTTAGTTGATCATTTATTGAAGTTATTGTGGAACCGAGGTATTTGAATCTGTCTACTTTCGGAAAAGACTTAGAGTGCAAGCAGATCATGTTATTAGGGTGGATGTTTCGGCTAACTACCATGTATTTGTTTTTATCTACATTGATTTGTAGTCAGATTTGCTCTGCTTCTCTTGATAGAGTCCGAGCGAGTCTCTAACAATATCCTCTTGATTATTTCCGAGGACAGCTATATCATCCGCGTATGCTAGGATTTTGTGTTTCATTCCGACGTGCACCCCTCCATCTTCGAGTGATGTTAATCTTATTACTTTTCTGGGGATAAGTTGAACAGCATAGGCGAGAGTCTATTTCCTTGCCTCACATTCGTTCGAACTTCAAAGTCTTCAGATACTTCACTTTGCAATAGTACCATGCATTTAGGATAATTTGTACACGCCTTCGTCAACCTCACTAACTTCCCGGGTACACTCAGCTCAGTCATGATCTTCCAGAGAACGTTTCTGCTGGTATTTTAAGTCGACAAATAAGGCGTACACATTCTAATCTATTACCCATCATTTTTCAAGTACTTGTTTTAGGATGAATATCTGGTCTAGCGTACTCCTCCCTCTCCTGAATCCTGCTTGGTGGTCGCCTTATATGTTTTCATAATCCAGATATATCCGATTAAACAGAATATTAGTCATTTTTTTATAGGTAACGGGAAGAAGTGCTATGCCTCTGTAATTGCCACATTCGTACATGGAGCCCTTCTTAAGGATAGGAACGATCAGCCCTATGTGCCAGAATTCTGGTATCCGTTCCTCCTCCCATATTTTCTGAATAAAATCAAACAGCTTGGCTCTGAGGTGTTCTCTCCCATCCTTGAACGGTCCTGATGGTAGATTGTCTATCTCTGGAGCCTTTCTTCTTTTAAGCCTGCCGATAGCTATTACCACATCCAGAATATCTGGTTTTCAACCTCAAGTGGGTCGATATCCTCAGTGCGGTCTTATCAAATCTTAAGTTAATGGCTTTAATTCTGTACTAATATTTTATAATGTATTTTACAAAAAGAAATTAATCAGGTCATTGAAAAAGCGAAGGAATATAGGTATCCTACTTATTTATGTTTTGTTGATTTTCAGAAAGCGTTCGATAGCATTTTCCGTATAAGTATCTAGAAGCTACAGGTATAGAGTGCACATATTTTCGCATGGTTATGAAGTTGTACAAGTATTTGGAGGCTTTGATTGCTGTTGAACGGAATGGCCCAAACTTTGCTGTCAAGAGAGGAGTGCTCCAAGAAGATCCTTTATCGCCTATAATGTTCATCTTAGTGCTGGAAACAGTATTTTAGCGTATACATAGAAAGGACGTGAGCATCAAGGTCAGTGAAAGGTGGTTAAACTGCCTTCTATTTGCTGATGATATTGTTTTGTTAGCGAGTACTGCAGAAGATCTTACAATTATGATGAACACTTTGGTGGAGATGCGTAGAGAAGATGGGCTCTCACCTAACTTTGATAAAACAAAGCCAATGACGAACGCTTAAAAGGTGAATATCAAAGTTGGAAATCAACATATAGATTATGTAGAGGACTATGTATCTTGGGTAGTTGGTCTTATTTGCCAGCAAATATTGGAAGGAGGTAGATAGAAGAAGATGAATACTGGTACTGGTCTTTAAAGACAATAATGAAAAATGATCTATCGAAAGAGGTAAAGTAGAAAGTCTTCGTTACTTGTATACTCCCTACCGTTTTCTTTGACAGTCAAATTTGGATCTTAACTAAAGCCCAATCAAGAAAACTGATAACTTGGCAAAGCAGATAGATGGCAAAGTGGAGATAAGGAGTTGCTTCATCGGAGAGATGACTAGTCTGACAGATATAATCCACCACGCGCAGAGAAAGACAGATGTAAAGGTGGAGCGATTTCTTTACTAAGATGGCTGGACCACATTGGTGGATATTGGCAAGGGATAGAGATGCCTGGAAATAAAAGTGGATCCGGATCGCGAACTCGACTTCCCACTAAGCTGGTAAAGTCTAGACCTGTAGTCCCTGAGGAAAGGCCTATGTTCAAGCTCAGAGAAGGATTTCTTTAATGGATCTGTTTCATCTATTCATTATTATTCTAAATATGTAAAATAATTAAATTCGTAAGTAATTTGATTTATTTAATAGTTAAATTAATCTGATTTAAATTGTAATTTAATTCTAATTTGTTTATTTGTGGAGCTATGGACATAACAAAAGGCTTTATTATTGTTACTAAAAGAAATAAGTTCATTGAAGGTTTGAGGTCTCATTAAAGTACAAACTTTTATATTTTTTGCTCATAGTGGTCTTACTAGTACTATGAAGAAATATCTTGGTTATTAAAAATGTCGAGTGTCTATCAAGTACTTAATTAACAACTCATGAGACCTGTTTAATCGTAATCTTTTCAATATAGAGCTGGTACTTCATATTACCACAATCAGGTAAAGCACTAAACAATCAGTTTTACAGGCATTAAAATCCATCGAAATTAGAAAAATTGTTGTATATACATGTTGAACTTTTTGCATTTGTTTGATTTATCATTTGTTCTATCTCGAAAAATAGTTGTAGATACATGTTGAACTATTTAAATTTGTTTGATTTATCATTTGTTCTATCTCGTTTATTTTTAATTGTTCATAATTTGAAAACTACGTTTAGTGTGAGGCGGCACCCCACACACATTTGATATATTGAGAATAATTAACCGTAATAATAATAGCGGTATAAAACAAAAATTAAATTCAAGATTTCAAAGGACTGTAAATATTTTATAATTATGTGTAAAATAGTTGACTTTCGTGGATAATGAAGAGTAGAATAGTTGGGGTGATCAGTCAAATAAGTAAATATTTTAATCTTATTTAATACTGACCAATACAAAATAATACCTTTAGAGCATTCTCTAAGCTTGTTTGATTAATTCGACTTTTTAAAAAAAAAACTTCAGTTTAATTATTTGTTTCAAAGAAGAAACATGACTGTGTACTACGAATGTTTCGTGAAGCAACTCATGAAATTATTAAATATGAAGGGGAAGGTGTCCTTAATCAGCCCACTGCGTGGCGTTGGTTTGAAAAATTTAGCAGTGAAGATACGACGTTGTAACGGAAGATGGGCTCTAGGTGACCATTAATGGATATTGATGAGGTTCTGCAGGAAGCTGTTGAGTAAAATCCGTCTACAAGTATTCGCGAACTTGCCAGGGAGTGTGGTGTGTCAAAATATACTGTCAGTCGCCATCTACTCTCCAAGGGGAAGGAGAAAAAGAGCAGTATACTGGTCCCACGCGAACTTATTCCTCAGCAATCAGCTAAGAGGTTAGAAATGTATTGAACATTATGTAGAATTTGTGAAAATGTATTGAAAAACCCTTGTCTGAAAACACGCTGCTTCGTGCACCATATAGTCTAGACCTTCAGATTACTACTTTTTTAGAATTATGGCCCATTTTCTTCAAGGAATAAAAGTTGATAATTTTGCAGAATTTAAAATTGCGATCCAAGAGTTCTTTGATAGCCATCCCAAAGAATGGTACCAGCGTGGTATCGAGCAATTGGCTAGCAGATGGCTAATGACGGTAGGTAACAATGGACTGTACTTTGAGTATTAATTGTATTTTATGTAAAAGAAATATAATAAATAATAACAATAATAATAAAAGGCTTAGCGAACCCGAAGGTTCGATGCCGACACCACCAATCGCTTATTACACACCTCCTTCCACCGTTCACCGTCCAAACCCAGTCCCTTCAGATCGGCTTTAATGCAATCCTCCCACCTTCGCTTTGGTCTACCCTTCGGACGTTTACCATTCGGAACAGCAAATATTAACCTTTTAGGAATTCTCTCGTTACTAAGCCCAACAATTTTACAAGCCCATTTGATTCACCGCGATGAAATTACCTCAATTATATTACCCGGATACAGTTCGCGCAATTCGGCGTTGTGTGACCGTCTGAACTCTCCGGTTAACTCATCCTTCTTCGCTCCGAATATTCTACGCAATACTTTTGTATACCAAGCGGCCAAGTTTTGCATCCATAAAGAATTGTAGGTAAGATAATGGTTTTATAGTTCCAGGACAAAGTATGTAAGTATGTAAAAGAAATAATAATACAAATATCTGGTTGAATTATTTTTTTTTTATACATCCTATTAATTTGCATTTTTTTTTTTTTTTTGGTAAATACGTAATATTTTAAACAGACTTAGTTCAAAGTTTTTATCAATGATATAAAATAGAAAGATTTCTGCTGAAAAATGTTAAACGATATACCAGTTGGGAGGTTAATTTAATTTAAAGGTTCGAGGATCATGTGAAATACTTATAGTTTTTTATTATTAATTTCAACCGTAAAAATCCTTTCAAGCTTGAAATTTTCACGGCGGGGTACGTCCCGCGGTTTTTACTTTGTTTACAAGCGGTCAGGTAAGTGCATTGTATAAATACATGTTGTCTATTGTAGGATAAAGTAATTATTCCAGTCGCGGGACACAGAGCCCACAGGCTTACATAATGGCCGGTGCGCACCCAACTGGGTCCACCGGGTGGGAGTAGAATAGCAAAGGAAACATATTTATCCTCAAGTGCTCAAGTTAGCAGTTCATTTGTCCTCAGCTCTCTCTGTAGTTGCTTCTTCTTAATCTTTTCCTGTCCTCGATGGATTTATTTACTATTTTCGGTTTATTTGGTTATTGTATCTTGAGCCACATTCAGTTTTCTATAAAGTTAGTACTCTTAATTATCAAAGGGGAAACCTTGGTAATTGAGCATGATATCAGCCTTGTACAATCCTTGGCCCAGAAACACTGATTCCTTTAAAAAGTACTAAACTTAAATGGTACTGTTTTTATAATTTACACGAGATGAATGGACATCATGCTGATCGGTCAATATTTTTTTTTAAGTTTTCGATGTCTCACTGAATTTATACGATCAAGATCTTTTTCAAAGTTCGAAATAATGTTATCCCACATTTCAGGACCGGCGTTACACAGTTAATAATTGCACACAGAGGTATAGTCCAGGCAGGAAATGTGTTATGAGTCATAATTTTTATTTTAGGTACTATATTGGTACTGCTATTGCTATTGGTTGATAGAACTAGTCCTGCATTGGTGGTGCCTTGGGGATCTTTTGGCTAATCCCCCAAGGGTTCGGGTCACCAAGAAATGAGTATTGACTGACCGAGATGGGAATCGAACCCACATAGTCTTACGAACCTGACACTCTAGGACCCTCGCTCTAATCAGCTTCCTCCAGTTACCTATATATTGTATTTCAAATTTTATCTGCATAGGCTAGATAATTATCAACTCTTCTAATAATAAAACATTTTTAAAATATCTAATTACATGTAATTAATTAATCGTACGGATATCCGCGAATCATCGTTCAGAGTGGTGGAGTTGCTTCATTTTTTTCTGACAACTTCAATATCCATTCTGAGACTTTAATACACGGTACATTTTATACGATTTGAAATTTCATATTTTCAAGGAATTTAACTAAATAGGATTTTCATAATGCATACGCTCACTTTTTAGTTGAGCTACACGTTTTGCTTCTTAAATCCAGAGAATTTTCAAAAATGGTGTTGTATTTAACTTGTTTCGGGATGAAAAACTGGCATAGTTGATATATTAAGGTTTACTTTCATGTAACATCGGTGAAACATATTTCAATTTTTATACATTTGCCAGTTAGTATGGCATTGTGGGCGGGGTGGCCGGATGGGCTAAAGCGTGTGCACAGCACCGTCGTTGCCCGGTAACCTGACATGAATCTAATGATAAAAAAATAGTCACGAGTTCGCGTCTCGGTGCCGAGGGAGTCTTTTAAATCCCCGCCCACACTCCCTGGCCCGGGAAAACCCCGTATAGCCTTAACGGCGAGGAAGGGGAGGACCCAAATGCAATCTGTGGGGGAAACTGAGCCCCCCTCCAAATTGTTATAGTATGAACTTGATGAACATATTGATCATGTACATTACAATTCTATTACAAAGTAGAACTGTATCTAGTAGACTGTATCTATCTACTAGTAGGTATAGTAGAATTTGTTTAACGGTGTCGCATTTTGGATTTGTAAACTCACCGAAACTGTAAAAGGAATCATCTATTAAAATAGTGTACTGTTTTGATTTAAACTATTTTGTTTTTGTTATTTTATATTGCAAAGAGAGCTTGAAACAACTTATTAACAATTCATTTTTCATATAGGCATATATTATTTTTTTTTTTGGGTCCTCCCCTTCCTCGCCGTTAAGGCTATACGGGGTTTTCCCGGGCCAGAGGGTGTGGGCGGGGATTTAAAAGACACCTTGGACGGGGACGCGAACTCGTGACTTGTTTTATATCATTTATCATATATATTGCTGGACAACGGTGGTGTTGTGCACACGCGTTAGGCCATTCAATATCCATTCTGAGACTTTAATACACGGTACATTTTATACGATTTGAAATTTCATATTTTCAACGAATTTAACTAAATAGGATTTTTATGCATACGCTCATTTTTTAGCTGGGCTACAGATTTTGCTTCGTTGTTTCAGGCCCCCCGCCCACCGGCATATATTATATATTGCATGTAGGCAAATAGGATATATTCCAAACTATATCCCCATCCTCCGATGCCTCTCCCACCCCATGATCTTATAGTTCGTACCTCCAATAATTTTCATAAGTCGGCGCCTATAATGGCATAACACAGTTACAATGGCAATAAAGGCATAATGCCTATGTAAACTACAGAATATTCATCACAAGAATAGATATTTAGCAAAAGGATAGATTATGCTGGTTGTGTGTTCAGTGATATCTATGTTAGTAGAGAGGAATACAAATGCAAACAAAAATTCCGATAAGAAAAAAATATTAAATTTTAACTGAAACTACACAAAATAATTACGTAATTGTTTTGTACTTTTAAAATAAGAAGTCTTTTTTTGTATACAATGTTAATAATTAGCAAGCAAGGTATGCTAAAATGTGTTTACTTCCTTTTAGATGACGGATTACTATGATGGAATTTAGGGAATTTTTAAAGTTATTAGCTGATGTTATATTTTATAAAATTATTATTCATTTCTGAAGAATTAAATAAATATATTTGAAATTGAAGTAGAAAAATATTATATTTTAAAAGTGAGTTCAGACTGGCAGTTAAAGCCTGGAACAAATACTGGTAATATTTCTTTCTCCCGGATCATTGAAATTCATCTGACCATGAAGCAAATCTCTCAACTGTCCAAACACTGCCCGACGATTTGATACTCGTCTATTTCACATCTAACAATTCAATAAATTATTTCTTAGGCAGTTTTGGATTTTTTCTGCCGCTTATGTGTAATGTGTGATAATATTGCTTTGATGATTAGTTCCTGGACAATATCTTATAACATCATTTACATCTATTTGAGTTAGCATAATTATTTAAATACAGAATTCATGGTGACCAAAATCTAAAAATATAAAAAGAACAAATGGTACAATCTTTAGCTGCCTTAATAGTCGTCGATTTTTTAAGCAGATAAATGATCAGAAAATGCTTAGTAGTTTTTGACCGTGAATCGCTTATTCATCCAAGGAATGTGTCAGTCTTCATCGATCTAACTTCTTAACACTTTTTCCATCAGGTTCTGCACGACCGTGCATGACTATATCTTCTTTAGTTGATTTCTTTTTAGATTTCTTTTTTTTTTTTTTTATTCCTTTCATTCATACGTTTGTCCGATCCATTAGAAAAACTAAAGTACTTAACTGCTTGTGTGTACGCGTCTAATATCGTGACCTTGAAAAATTTCTAATCCGAATTTTAACGAAAATACGTCTCAGTTCCTATGAGTGAAAATAACAAAATCACAGAAAATGGTCTATTTTTAAATATTAAAAGCTTTACTCAAACACGAAAAGTCACACGAAACTGATTTTAAGTATTAACGGTATATGCCAGGAATATTACAGTAACTTTTTCGTCACATAAGACTAACCGGAAGTGGCAAATTATTTAATAGATTTTACACATTTTAACCATTTTCTCAAAAATAGTTTCACAATTCTTTATTAAACTCGTTATATTAATGTGCAATCAAATGACCTTTAATATTAGTTTGTTCTTATCCTTATTTTAGTAGTTTGATAGAGCTTCAGTATCGAATTTACATAATGTCCTTCTGTAATGTACCCATTATTTGGTTTACTTGAAATATTCAACTGCTTCTCATTGTTAGTAGTAATAAACAATAGTACTTTCAAACCTCCCGTTGTATATAGAGTCCCATGACTAGTGTTATGTCGTTTTAATAGACTGACAGAGTTGGAGGTTTTGGTTGCTTGCAGTGTTGCCCAAAATCGGTCTTGGTCTTGCACTTTTCGAGACCAAGACCAAGTTCGCTTAACTGTTGCAAGACCAAGACCAGGACTGACAAAAAAAATCAATTTTTTTAATAAAAATTAATCCAAAAAAGTTACTAATACTTGACAATCTTAGTTACTGTTTGTTAATAATTGAAATAACTAATATACTTTTGCATTCAACACCTCTAATTTTTCATTCTGGCTTAGTTAGGTTTCTCCTATCTAGAAAAATACAGTAATATCTGTATAGTAATAAGCTAATAAGTAACTGCAAGACTGTTATGAGAGTCTTGCGCAAGACCAAGACCATGATCAAGACTGAGTTTGCAAGACCAAGACTCGACTCGGTCTCGCATTTGGGCAACACTAGTTGCTTGCAGGTTTTCTGTACCTATATATCGTTTGTTTTATAATGAATGAATGAATGACTGGAGATAATTTTATTATTCTGGGAGTAGTGTCCCTTTAGAACAAATTATAAATACATAATATAAATTAGCATGTTGGTGGGTCCATAAAATAAAATTGAATATTTACGAGATGAGTGGTAATAAAATAAAAGCACAGATAATGAAACAATATAAAAACGTACGTAAATATAAAATGAACTGAGAAAAGTAAAATAAATAAACAAGATATCAATAAATCACAAAATAATCAAAGCATCTGGGTACTTTAAGAGTTTGGCGACTTAGATTTGAATATTTAATTGCCGCTTGAAGGGGACAGATTTGAAAGAGGATACTGACTTTCTAATATCAGAAGGGATAAAATTCCAAAGGGAGACAGCTTGAGTTAAAAAGGATTTGTCAAACGCAGCTATTCGGTAAGGAGGAGGATATAGGTAGGACGTACGGGATCTGGTGAGACGGGATTGGAGGGAGGATGTGAATTTTAGGATCTGTAGAATATAGGAGGGTCGCCGAGGTCTAATTGCATGGTATAGGGTGGTAGCAAGGAAACACTGACGGCGGTAGGACGTATAAAGCCACTTCAACTTGGTGTAGAACTGGGTAATATGCGTATCCCTTGAGATCGCGAAGATAAAGCGCATTCAGCAATTAATCAGACTTTTAAGTTTGGCTTAGAGTTCTTCCGAGAGTCCAGCATACACCATACAGCCATAGTCATAGTGTGCAAAATAAGAAATGAAACCACGAGTTGACGGGTTTTGAATGGAAGGGATGTAGCGTAAACTGTTTGTATGGATAAACTGTTTCAGGGTATAAATAGTACGGCGGGAAATTTGCAAGATGTGTGGTTTCCAGAAGAGGGTTTGATCGAGGGTAACGCCAAGGTTTTTTACGGTACTTTGGAAGGAGTTATTAAGGAGAATATTGGGAGGTACAGAAATGGATTTGATAAGTGAAGAAGATCCGATCAGGATGGCTTTTGTCTTTTCAGGATTCAATGTTAGCTTATTAAGGTTTGTCCATGCGCATATTCTTTCTATTTATGTCTTACTGTAGTGTCAGGATGGCATTAGAGGAATCAACCGGGTTGAAGGAAAGGTAAATTTGGAAGTAGGCATACAGGTGGTATTGACAGTGCATGATAGAGGAAGAGAGGTCATTGATATTGATGGAAAAGAGGGTGGGAAATAAAGAAGAACTGTAAATAGAGGTACTGTAATTTTTTAGACAGGATAAACCTAACTAAGCCCAAATGAAAAATTAGAAGAGTTAAATGCAAAAATATATTAGTTATACCAATTCTTAACATACAGTAACTAGAATTGTCAAGTATTAGTAACTATTTTGCCTTAATTTTTATTCAAAATATCAATTTTTTTAACAGTCTTGATCTTGGTTTTGCAACAGTTAGGTGGTCTTGGTCTTGGTCTTGCAAACTGCAAGTATTATCTCCGTTCAAGAAGTTAAAGTGCTCTTCAGAGACTTTTTGCAATTTGCTCAATTTCGGAATAAAACAATTTTACTCAATGTAGAATGGTAAGTGTAAGTTTAAGAAAAAATGAAATAATTGTACCAGTGTTAGAATAGAGGTAGTATCATAATTACCTTATTTGACAATAATTGGTTTTATTTGAGAAAAAGTGGAAGAAGCATTAAACATAGTGGGCCTTAAAGGTTGATTCCTTAAAATAAATTTGTAAGATGAAAAGAAATATAAAGAGATTTCAGACATTAGTAACAGAAGATTTTTTTTTATATCTGTAATAATCTCCAATTATTCCTTTAAAGGTTTAAACATAAAAAGAAATTCTTTTTAGGCACAATTTTGTCCAATATGATTTGCTATTCGTCAGTAATTATTCCCAAGACAGATGTGAAGAAAACAAATTCATTATGTAATTTTCTATTTAAAGTATGCATGTGTTTTTAATTTTATTTTATAAGTTATTGTATATACTTTTTGATAATTATTTAGGTGTTATTTTTCTTCTATTTATTATATATTTTATGTACATATAGTGTGAATGTGGTCTTATCTTTCTATGACCATGGTTCAAGTGACAGAGTGTTATATTATTCAATAAATAAATAAATTTAAAAAAATTCTGTTTTGTACTTTTACCTTCATGAATATGATTGCAATCGAAGTACATAAATTCCAATAAAATCATTTGAAATTCCATTAAGTACCCTGATGTTAGAAACATTTTGATTTTAATTTTAGTGTCAGATACTGAAACTTAATTCAGAAGAAAACAAAACTTCTGAAAACCTATAATTTGAGAATTGACACTCAGCAACGATGTTGCAATGATTTTATAACTGATAATGGGAATTTCAGAACTGTATGTGTTTATGGTAACTGAATGTGAGTTCGGCAGATATGGTTTGGACTATTAGAAAATTCGTATTTTGTCAATTATAGAATTGTAAAATAATATAAATTTCCCCACGTTGTGACGGCCCCAACTAACACAAATTATCATTTCAAGATCATTTAAAAAAAAAAATAACTGCTAGACAAATGTAAGGACTGATAGCTCGATGTTTACCAAAACTTCCGTTACATACATTATATGGACGCAGTATGATATTTCCTTAGCGCTTTCTATTTAATGGCCATATCCAAGTTATATTGACAAGAAGAACGCAGGAAGGAAAAGTCTGCTTTGCATGTAAGGAAACCTCATTGTGTAATAACGAAGTTTTAAAATAATCTATATCGAATAGTATTCGAAAATTATCTTGAAAGTATTCTACATGGTATGGTTGTTAGTGTATGATAAGGCAAAGCTTCGCATCCAAAGCATTGTCACAAGTTATTTATCAAACGATCATACGAATGTTAAGGTTACGGATCTTCAAATAAAGAAAAGGTCTCTTTTTTCATTCTTTTACGTCATTTGCAAATGCGTTGTGGCGCATCTAGAACAACTCACTCCGATGTTTTGTTTCTCAAACTTACTTGATAATGGACATGATTTGAGTTAAGTATTATTGATGAAATAGGAAATCTTTGTCTCACTTTTCTTTTATCCTGCTTTGACCAGGAGAGGGAAGAGATGAAACGAACGGATTGGGGTGGTAGAAAAGTAAAATGTGGTGTATTAGGTGTGGAAGTAAGTTAAATGAGGATCCATAGCCCAGAAGTTATGAGTTAGTTTCGACAATCTTGGATTAATAAAAAAACTAATTTAAAAATAAAAACATATTGTATTATTTACTAGACATCAGAAGACTACGTCGAGGAAGCAGGAGGGCGTCAACCTTACTACACTCTCGTAAGGGGCCTACTCCAGTCATGGTGGAGACGTCACGGTTTGTTTGCTTTATTCACAAAAGCCTTTTACCCAAACACCTGCAAACGCATGGTTACGCAATGCACGTGACCTTCGCACATCTTTGTATTTTCCGCTTCTTGGTTTTGTCACAAGAATTGTGGTTCTGAGTGCGTATTTTAAAACCATCTCTGTATATTGCTTTCCATAGTGTTAATCAACTCATTCAGTAACTATTGTTCGATGAATTGTTATTTGTGTTTTGTACTGATTTCAACTATTCAAAGCAATTTATTGATAGTTCAAAACTGATTCCATATATTCTAATGTGGAAAAAAGTGAAGAGAAAAAATGAAGGAGCCAAATAAGAGCCTGAGGTTTTCAAATAGAAGAAAGTAATTAAGACGTTTTAACGACAATTTCGAATAAAAAGTGGTTTGGTCAAAAACAACTCATTTTATTTTTACAGGTAATGGTAAATAATTCTTCGGTTATTATTCTCAAATAGATTGATATTTCGAAATGAGTGATGTAACCTCAGGTTGAGCGGAGATGAGTCATTGATACGAATTGCAAAAGTGTGATAACGTTAAGAACCCTGAGGAACACCGCAGTCTTCAAATCTTCAAATAAATATTAAAAATAGTTTTATATGCGCAGGCTACATAATGTGATTAATTGAGAAAAAAGGACGTAAAACAACGTTTAGCAGATTTGAATAAATTTGGGTTACTTTGTAGGGTTTAATGAATATTGTGAACAACAATATCAGACTCTGAACAACCTTTAATTCAGACTAAATTGCAGCGGGGAACTTCTAGAATTCTGGGGAGATAGTAAGGTAGTTAGTTATATGTGTTGTATACGTTCGCGTGGTTAGGTGAACCTGAAGATAATACCCATTTTATCTAGAGCTTTAGCTAAACTAGAACAGATATTTTTTTTTTAGCTAAAAGAAAGACCGCCGAAACTCAAAATTAACGATTTTTCAATTTTGATTAATCACAAACATACTTTTTACATTCACTTGCCTATATGTGTAATATATACTATGGAGAAGTATTGCGATCTTGGAAATTTTATAATCTGAGTTTCAAAGCGAAATATACGTTTTAATGAATGTCACTTAACAGGGCTTAAATGTCCAATGTTCAAAATTTATTCTCCTAAAATACCTTTAATTTGGTTTATTTTGAATAATTAATTATCTCTCCTTGTTAGCAGTAATAATAAAAGGCTAAACATAAAATATGAAAGAATTTGATACTTGGCTGAAGGAGAAAAAAAATGTTCTTTAGGTCGAAAATGAATTTCCGGAAATAATAGTTAGATGATATAATATATCGTTGAATAGCTGATGATTTAATGAAAAACAATCTCTAACATATAAAGTCGTAGAAGGTAATGGAGATTGGCGAAATAGTTATGAATAATAATTTATTGAAACTAATAAGATTTAACGGAAACCACATGTTTCCTAGGAAATGAAATGAAATTTTTTAAGTAAATCAAAAATTTTTACATTTAATTTAGTGCCTCACCGGTCAGAATTATAAAAATCAAAATTAACTTCTGATAATCATTTATTGTACGTTTCGGAGAATCTATGCCCCCCTCCTTTTATTTTATTATCCCAAAAAATATATTGCGTAATGGAATAAGTTTGGTTCAATGTTTGATATACTAATACTGACGTACTAATAAATAAATCAGAAGTTGATTTTGGTTTTTATAATTCTGACCTGTGAGGCATTAAATTAAGTGTAAATAAGTAGTAAGCATACTATGGAATCGAAACTTTTAAAATTTTTTTTAAGTTGAAGCTACTCATGTCTAAGTTTGTATTTATATATTCAATAATATAATATTTTCTCACACAGACAATAATTATAGTAAGATAAAAATACATTCACATCATAAATACAGAAACTGATAAGATAAAATAAACAGAAAGAAAATAACAAGTAAATAATAGTCCAAAAGTATATACAATAAATATAAATAAAACAACTCAAAGATAAGTAAATTAAAAACATAACAACACAGACATACCTATATAAAATATTTATAATCAGGCGAAGGAACTCCAAGTAAGGTTTGTCCCTCTAACTATAGAAGAAAAAGCAGGACTCCAGAAGATCCATGCGCTTCTGTCTCAACCACGTTATAGGTGCTAAACCCAGTGGAGATTGAGCGATAGCACTTCAGCCACATAAACTCATGACTCGAGTGGAGAATCAGGTCTTTGCCAGAATTTCAATATACACATACTACAATTGGTCGAGGAGCTACTGCCTTTTTAATCTTCTTGGTGGATTATATGTATAGGACTGCTAGATAAGGACTGTGCAAGAGGATTTGGATGATACGTAAGGTTCTGGTGAAATTTGGAGAATATTTCTGGAATAAAGTTCCAGGGACAAATGGGATGTTGAGGTCATCGTTTAGGGTTATGTTGGTTACATAAAACGGAGCATAAACTATTGTTAGAAGGACTTTGGTTTAAAAGGTTTGGATGTCTTGGCTGTTAGAAAATTTTGATGTTCCCCAAAGTTCTAGGTCCAAATTGGTTTCAGGATTATGTTGTAGACCAGTAATTTGTTGTCAATTAGAAAAAAAAATAGAACAAAGGACACTAAAATATCAACAGATACAGACGAGACCTTCAGAAATATTTTAAAATATCTAACTGAAGCCAAAGCAGATTTTCATACTATCAACTATGGCAAGAACGATATTTAAGAGTTGTAATATTTCAAATCCGGAATCCCATCCTACCAATATACCCCGCAACAGTAGCTGATTTCCTTACATAACCTATTTCACTCTCCTTACCCCCTACCGATGTCAAATTTAATTTACAAAAACTAATCCCTAAATCTCGTGGGTAGGATCTTTTGCTCCTTGGCTGCTCCAACAACTTCCATCCAAAGCAGTCATAATCCCCACATGTCTAAAATTACAATCCTCCTCGAAGGTTAAGGCGGTAGTGGCCTCGAGATCTTTTGTAAATAAACATATATTGGTGTTCTGGCCAGATTCTTCACTCACAACATGTACGTCTGTGGTTAAAGTGCCTCTGCTTACCCTCCATTGGCCATTAATACCAGTGATGCGGCTGAGAGAGAGGCGGTGGGATCTTCTAGGGTCCTATTTCCTTTTCACAAGTGGGGAGAAAAGCTTTGCATGGAGTTCTCCAGAATGAATGTTTGTAAATATATAAATAGATGTGTACCTGTATTTAAGTTGTTAATTTTGTTTATACGTATATACATATAATGTTATTGAGATCTTGTATCTATTAATAGTGTCCATAGTTGTGATAAAATGTAATAAAGAAATATTTTAATTAAAAAAAAAAGTCTGTCAAGTAAGGCCAGTATAGCTTCCTCACCGTTTTCATTGTATGAACAATATCTATATTTCAAAGTCAATAATTTTTCAGCAGACAAGGATATTTGTATACCAATGACAAACTCTATTTTTATTTAAAAATTAAATTTATTTCTAGAGAAGCTTTCTATAGGCGACTTGCACCATATAAATTTTAAAAAAGTATGTAATATCATGTATGTACTGTTAATTGTTAAAATTATTATTGATTGAAATGTGTTATATTATAGAGATGAATAAGGTGCAGGTCGCCAAAAGCTTCTCTAGAAATAAATTTAATTATTAAATAAAAATAGAGACTGCCATTGGAATTCAAATATCCTGATCTACTAAAACATATAAAACAGTCTAAAATTACCTGAGTCTCTAATTTTTCGTAGAAGAATAAAATCGGAAAGATAGGAGAAGCCATATTCGGAAAATACAGTAATTGCTTAGCATTCATGTGTTTGATATCTACCAATTTTGTTTATCCGCGAATACTACATTTACTACAGGAAGAATTCTACTTTTCAAAAATCGTATTTGATGAATCGTGATTTAAAAAATCCCAGTACATACTTAATCCGTATCTAACGACGATGTAAATCGCTACTGTTAGTGCAAAAAGTCAAACCTGAGTGTTTAAAGGTGAGCATAAAAATTAATTATTTCTTTATGATTTAACAGTGTAATTTCATATTTAGAATATTTAATAGTTCACTGTTTCATTATTAAGGAAGGAGAAGGTCCGGGGTGGTGGTCATAAATAGACTAAATGGTGGCAAAACTATTTTATTTAAAGCCAGCGTTCGACCCGACTTTGCAGGTCTTCTTCAGGGAGGTGTGTTCAGCAAGGAGTTTAAATTAGTAGAACTTTTGTTATTTTAATGGTATTTATGATTTGTTTGCTGTAATATTTTAGCTTTAGCTCGGTTCAAAAAAGCAATTCAAAAATTTTATAATAGCCCCGTGCCCAGAAAATAATTTCTATTCAAAGTTGAGCGGTAAGTGAAAGTTGTTTGTTGCTCGCACCAGATTTTCATATCTAGCATCAGCTATTAGAATTATATTAACTATTTATGATAATCTGGTCACAAATGTTATAACCTTATAAAAATATTGTATTAATCTAAACCCCATTATATATGATCAATGCCTTCCACATTTCACACTTTACAGCCATTGCTAATAGTTATTTATATTAATTTTAATTATTATATGGAATGCAATGAAATTGGTACTAGACAATTTCTAAACTATTCTCCAAATGTTATATAAGTTTCTACCAAACTGAACGAGCCGTTTTCTATAGGCATATCAAATAATACGTTTACTGATCAGAAAGCGGAACTCTTTTTTTAAAGATTAGTGAATAGAATTTGATAAAATTGATACTTACTTAATTATCTGTTAACTAATTCTCAACTTCTCTCCGAATTTGAGCCATCTTGAACCAGCGGTTTCAGGGATATAGACGTATCAAGGAAAACGCGTTTGCGCATATATAAGAGAAAAAAGAGAATGGAATTCAATAAAATCGCCATAGAATAATTATTTTACTAAAACCCATCTTTCTTTAAACTTTGAGCCAAATCCAAAGAGCCGTTTCTGAAATATTGGCATAACTATTAAAACACATTTACGCGTGCGCTGGCTCAATCGCTAAACGAAATTTAATAAAATTGATAAGAGAGCATCTAAGCACCGATCCGCACAATCCCTAAAAACTTCAGTGGTCAGATGAGTGGTAGTAGGTGATATGCCCGTCACATCGATTTGACTACAGACAGACACCGAACCAAATTTGAAGCTGGATTTCTGAAACGTTAAACGCTAGTGGTAATTCTGAGCACATAATTTTTTTTAAACTACTGGAGGGAATATAATGCTTCCCTACCTTCGGTAGTGAGTAAGCAAAAGAAGGATGTTGACGGACGGATTAGAGAACAGTTGTGTTGATATAGAACTTATTGTACTTAACTCACTATTTTGGATAACAAAGTAATTTCTATAATGATTTGTAAAAAGGTCTTTAATTTTTAAGCTCAATTTTTAAAATATTTTCTAGTATCTAACGCTACCCCGTTGTTATTATTCTTATTTTATTCATTTTAAAATCATATTTCAGATTTGTTTTTCAAAGGTGGGGTTTTCCAGAGGCGATTCTTTGAGACCCACATTTACGCGACGGCCCAGATGTCGGTATTTTCCCAAACTAGTGAAAAGACTAAACGAGATAGGTTACTATGAGTAAGTCAAAACCAAATTCCAAAAAATTCATTTCTTAAACTCTTCCTAATTGTACTAATGAAGTGTGATTATATAAAAGGTTTTTCGAATAATGACCATACTTCTGCTGCCTTAAATTTTTAAAAATGAATGGTAGTGTTATAAACTTATTGAAAATTGCATATAATTAATAAGTTATAAGAAGCATTAATAACTTATAAGTACGCTTAATTGAGATGTCGGATTGTTGGAATAAGGTCTCTGAAACCCAACAATCTTCTATCTACAACATTAGCATAACGTTTATGTATAAAATGAATAGTTTATCTGTGATATATTTATTGATTTTGTAAGAAACATTTCAGTAGACGCCTTTACTTCTAGAAATGGAATAGAAATTATTCAGTCTGTCAAATAGGCGACAATAATATTTCAGGTGGGGCGTAACGTAATGTGGAAACATTTATATAAACTTCCAGAGCATGAAAGACTCGCAAAATATATAGGGCGAGGGGTTAAGAAGGATAATTCCTAACTCAACTCGGTGTGAAACATTAACTTGATGGGGTAATGAAGGGAGGTGAGGAAACTGTTGGCTGAGACCGGGCAACATCAGTGTTCACTAACGGCTCAAAATTTTAATTCTATAATTTGTCACAGAGTTGCAGAACTTGATTTATCCGTTAGGCTGTTGTTGAAGAGAAAAAAAAGAGTACCTGGTGGAGACTGGTCAAAGTATTACTGATACTCGAGTGACACCATATAAAATGCTGACATTTTTCATTTTCAGATATTTGTGAAAAGCCAATTTTCGCTAATAAAACCTCAATTTCAACTAATTATGTTTTTTTTTCATAATTCAACTAGAATAGTGTTCGTTAATTTTGTGATGAGTGTATGTGGCTAAAGTGCTCCCGACCAATCTCCGCTGGCTTTAGTACCAGTGACGCGGTTGGGAGAGTAGCGCAGGGTTCTCCTGGAGTTCCCTCGCCTGATTGTATATAGGTATTCATGTGTTTTTTTCTTCTTATTTTTTAGGTTATTTTATTTTATTATCTATTGTATATATTTTTGATTATTATTTTGTTCTGTTTATTTTATTTTTTTGTACATATAGTGTGAATATCATCCTACCTCACTATAACCAATGTCCAAGAGACAGATTGTTATAATACTTAATAAAGAAATTTAAAAAAAAAATTGTGAAATATGTTATACATATATTTAATTTTATAAGGAAGTAAAATTAGCCTATTGAAATTGCCAATTCTCCGTTTTTTTTGGTGCAAACTTGATTTTCGAAGTCTGTTTCAATACTAACATAATTATAAACGTCCATGTTTGACGCAAGTGAGTCCTAATGAGTCTTAGATTCATGTACTATGTATCTTACCTATGTAATCTAAAATGAGACATAACTAATTAACATAAACAAATATATTGATAACTAGAAAATAAAGACTTTTTCTTATTCTGCACAAAAAAAGAAAAAAAAAAGAGAAATCGATTGATATATAAAAACCTAGAAATTGGGAACAGCAAAGGCAAAATAATATATTTCTTTTTAATTATAAAAATAACTTTTTTCTCAGCTCCTTAAGTCTCTTGCTACTTAACTTCTACATGGGAATTTTCCCGAGCAAGGGGAGATGGCGAGGAATAGATGTCAGAGATAAAAGCCTCTCTGGCAACGCAAACTCTTTATTTCGAAACTATTTTTTTTATATCCTCTAAACTAGAGTTTTTCAATCGTCTGGTTACCAAGCAACGCGTGTTTTGTGCACATATTAGCCACCTTAACCCTTAAGATTTTTGGTAACTATAGAAGATTTGCTTCATTTTTGCATCTCGGAGGATGTAGATCTCTCAATTGGTAGAAGAGAACTCCACGAGAGAACTCCCAGTGACTGATTCGAATTGATAACGGTATTATTTCTCCATACCTGATCTTCTGCTTTATTTTCTCTGCTATTTGAAACTGGAATTTTGAGAGAGATACCTTGAATTACCTTTAGTGTAATTTTGGTCCAGTAATTCTTTAATATTTTATACATAATCTTCTTTTGGAATTTTCGATAAGCTTTGAGGTATGTCGATCTATTGCATTCCATCCTATTGTATCATTATAGTCACACAGTGATCTGTCGGAGATATCACTGGAAATAGATCGAATTTTTATTTCCGTAAGCGTTCGTAGTCTAGCTATTCATTTTCAACCCAGACCATGAATCCTTTATAATGGATAGGATGCTCATAGTATCAGATTGAATTAGGCGTTCTTATAAATTTATGATAGAATATTTCCCGAACTATTCTTTGTACTTATATTAGACTCAGACCCTATCTCTCAACATTATCCTTTTAAGCTCATTAGGTCAGGATGTACAAACCTAGGAGGCTGTTTTTCCTGGTTTTGCAAATGGATGTAGTCGATGGAAGACTTTTGTAATGTCAATGATTTCACGTTTTAAATAAAACGAAATGAATATTGCTTAGTGAAACAAACTAAATATTCGGCGAAATGATTTGGTTAGAATTAAAGTAAAAATATGAACGAACCAAAATTTACTTTCGCATGTTCTTCTCCTCCCTGATGTTTATAACAAAGATTTTCGATTTGGTGTACGAAGTATAAAGGGTATATATAAGATATATAATTATAAAAGTAAATATAGGTTGAAGGAGGAAAATAAACTTCAGCCGTTAAGGCGATCGGAATGCAGTGTTTTTCTTGCCAATTAAAAGAATAATTTCTTGGGACCAAAAAACTATTTGAAACTAGTGCAACAAAAAAATATTAATACAGATTACATAAAATATTAATAATAACCTACGAGTTTTGGTTTTGTGTTATTTTAATTTTTAACTTCGATGAAATTTTTGGCAGTTAAGCCACTACAATTGAAGTAGTTTCAATTCGTTCAACGATGTCAATTTCGACTTTAAAACACAGAGTTAGGTGCCTGCTGCTTTCTGAAACATAGGCCACCTCATTCCTAAACTATCGGTCGAACAAAGTGGTTTTACCTTTGCTTTATAATTAGAAACGTGCATTAGTTCGTTCACTGAATGTAACGGATTTTAATTCTTGAGTTGTATAACTGATACAGTCGTTACTGACTAATGGATGGAAAAATAGTGTTTTTATAATATCTATACTCCGGAACTGTTTGATCCATGAATTTTTCGGTTTTACTTTATAGAGCTGCATTTTCACAAGTTTATTTTAGAGATTTTAATTTTAGCGAGGAAGATTTTAACTTCTTTTGCATTCTCAGATTGGATTGATACTCAGAATAGATAGATGTTACTAAATCTAAACCATTCAAATTTTTCTCATAAGATAAAAAAGTCACTGTTTTCTACTTTCACCATTATGTTTTCTACAACTGAAATCATTACACCTTATTGCTAGCTTTTGTATATTACAGCTTTTTCTTCGTACATCGGTTTTATGGTCTTTGTATGCAGTAAAATTCCAATAACGCGCTATTTCAGTAATATGAAACATATTTTTTCGAATGACTTTGTGCATCACCGACATTATAGGAAAATTCTATGCTTGTCAACTTGAAATGGTTATCCTCAACTAAAGGAAAATAGTCAGTTTCATTTAGGGAGTTTTGTTAAAGTATCTATTTTTTCATTCATTTTTTTGTTTTTTACTTAGGAGATCTAATTGGAAGCAGATACAATAGTACAATAGTATTTTAAAGCTTATGTATAAACAATATGTTAAAATAGAAATATTCCACATAACCGCGTTTGTTATGCCTTCTCCAAGATTATTTACTAAATATTTATCTCTGCTTATTTCAAGTTTAAACTGTTGTCACTTCTGAAATTGATAAATTCCTCATTTAGATATTTTTTTTCACCATATAATTATGATTAGAGACATTAATCAACGAAGTTGAGTACTAATCAAAACATTTAGAAATATACTAATACCAGATATTCTCCTAGTTTTCTTGAAATTCATAGTTTTTTATTTACAAAAACAATCTCGTCGATCGTCAAATACATTAAAATAACATGTATTCATTGAACCCTAATTCATGGTTGAATAGACATATCAAGAATTTTATAATTTGTTTTCTATGATTTATGTTTTGTTTTTTCCTTTCCTTTTCCAAGTCCTCAGATCCAAAAACGCTCCCTAGATGCTTGAACTGTTTACTCTACGTTCCTTTATCCACTTTCACAATACCAGATCTCAACCTAAATATCCCCTCCCTTAAAACTGCTTCGTTCAGCGAATCCTTCATCATAAGTGCTACCTCCTTATGGAAATCTCTGCCTAACTCCATACTTCAATCTTCGTCCGCAAATTCATTCAAACAACTCCAGTTCCATCTCCTACTCCATATTCAAACTTCCGCAAATAAGTAAAATTTACTTAAGTCTATACTGTTTAATTCAATTAACTGCACAATTGCAATAACAATCAACAGTTAATTAGGCATCATTTTGTATCACAAACAAGGCAGGTGAGGAAACTGTTCTCTGAGACTGTGGAACATTAATGTTCACTAACGGTTCAAAATTTTAATTCCATAACTTGTCACAGAGTTGCAGAACTTGATTTATCCGTTAGGCTGTTGTTTAAGAGAAAAAAAAGATTACCTGGTGGAGACTGATCAAAGTATTGCTGATACTTGAGTGACAACATATAAAATGCGAACATTTTTCAGGAATTAGTGAAAAGCCAATTTATTAGCGAATAAAACCTCAATTTCAACTAATTATGTTTTTGTTTTTTTCATAATTCAACTAGAATATTGTTCATTCATTTTGTGAAATATGTTATACATATATTTAATTTTATATTAAAGTAAAGTTTACCTATTAAAATTGGCAATTTTCCGTTTTTTGGTGAAAAACTTGATTTTCGATGTCCGTTTTAATACAAATATGATTTTGATGCAAGTGGGTCCTAATGAGTCTTAGATTCATGTACTATGTATTTTTAGGTGGAGACTGATCAAAGTATTACTGATACTGGAGGGACGCCATATGTAATGCGGACATTTTTCATTTCAGATATTTGTGAAAAACCAATTTTCGCTAATAAAACCTCAATTTCAACTAATTATGATTTTCTTTTCATAATTCAACTAGGATATTATTCATTAATTTTGTGAAAGATATTATACCTATATTTAATTATATTAGGAAGTAAAGTTTGCCAATTAAATTTGTCAATTCTCCGTTTTTTTTGTGCTATTGTATTCTAAGTCAGACTAATGTTCTTAGTTATGTAACTCTGTAATTCAGGGTACTGTAGTCTCAGAATAAAATTATTTTTTCATCCATCCATTCATTGTTCAAATAGGGAAAAATAAAATTCTAAAACAATATTTAATAAAATTCTACTCCTTTTGAGTTAAAAATTATATATTGTCATTTCGTCCTATTCACCGTCGGGATTCATTATCAATCCTCTACTTCAAGAGAACCAGTTGATCACTGCGCCAGGACGAGACTTCTTTCTCTAACGTTGTGCTGCGACATTCTTGTTGGGCCCGTTTGGGTAGCAGTGACATGATAAGGGCTCTTTTGTCATCCTCACGGTGGATTATATTCCACTCCATGTTCCGTATGGGAAACGTGACGTTGCAGATATCGATTACACCACCGATGTACTGTTTGTAAGCCAATGGGCTCGTGAAATACCTTCAGAATAGCTCCTTTCAATTTACGACCTTCATAGCGGCGAGAAAACTAAAAAATCAATTTTCCACAGAGTTAATAACTCATTTTGACCAACAATGCAACCTCTTTACCGGTTGAGTATACCCGTTTAGTAAAGGAAGAAGAGAAAAAACGAAATGTTAAGCGTAATAAATTAGAAGCACCCCAGTTTTTAAGCTGTGATTCTTCTGATTTCAATAAAAGTTTTTTTTAGCTGATTAAATTTTCCAATAGGTTTTCGATGCATTTTGCAATTTTAATCATATTACGTTTCTCTCGTGATTAGCCAGATACGCTCTTTGGCGCATGGACATTTTCTGCACTATTGAACCTCCACTATTGAGCAAAACATAAAGAAAAATAAGGAGAACAACAATTAAAACTAAATGCACGTGTATACAAATTCGTACAAATTAACGCATATAAACATTTATCCTTCATAAAAATGTGGCAAATAAATCTTTGGAATTTGGCAAATTAATAATTTGGAGAAATAGAGAAATAAATCGTGTTCAAATGAAGTTAGGGTGGATACTATAGGAATGGAGCTAAATAAGGAATTTTTAAATTTGCATGGATGATGAAGGATTTTTCGATAGAGCTTTAGTTATGGTCCTGAAAGTTTTGGACTGAAAAGTTTATCGTTTTCGTATGTGAGACGTTTTGGCTGCGTAGGTCCATATGGGCTTAAGTAGACAATTGTATATGTTCAGCTTTTGTTTTAAGTTTAATTTTGAGCGTCTACGAGAAGTGAGCATAACAGTCGTAGTCTGAGGTTTAAAGTTTTTCTTTTATTGTTGATATGTGGACCCCATATCATTCTGTCGAATGTCAGTCCCAGGTATTTTATCTGTTTGAGGAATTTCGGCATTGTCAAGGTAAATAGAAGGGCATGTTTCATGTCGAAGAGTGATGTGTTGTGATTTGTCTTGGTTGAGTCGAATTTTCCAGAGTTTGCACCAATCGTTTAATTCTGTTAGATGATGTTGTAAAGTCTGTGAGGCGTGTGTTGGATTTTTATGTCTTGATATAATAGCTGTATCGTCTGCGCAAGTTGCTATAACAGTTTTGCGTTATTAGGAATAGCGTGTGTTTATACGATGTATAAAAGCGGAGCGAGTACTGACCCCTGAGGAATTCCTGCTAAGGCTGGTCTTATTGAAGAAAATTCTGAGCCTTGGCTGACAGAGATAATTCTGCCAGAAAGAAAGGATTGAAGTATATGATAGTAGCTAGGAGGGAGTATTGTCTTAAGTTTGAAGAGAAGACCCTTATTCAGACTCAATCGAATGCTGAAGCAACATACAGAAATACTATAGTTGCATACAATCTTTGATCCATTGCCGTTACAATGTAGTCAGTCACCCTGTGTAATTGATGGATGGCTGAATGCTGTGGCCAGAATCCAAATTGATGGTCGGGTATTATTTTTTCGTACGTCAGTGTGTTAACATGTCATTTGTACAGTAGTTTTTCAAAGATTTTAGAACATTTTTAGAAATTTAATTTAAATCAATCAAGCTGATATAACAACCATTTTTTTTTTTGTATGTATGAAAGAAATAAAATTTACATTATTACATTGAGATCTTGAAAATTTTCGAATATGAGTTTTCAACGAAAATACACGTTTTGAGGTTATATGATTCCAAATAACCAAGTTCTACAAAATGGTATGTGTCTATGTCTGTACGTGAACAGCATAGCTCAAAAACAAAAATTAATTACGTATTTAAGGTTTTTATATATCTAGAGTGGTACAGCAAAATTTTCGTCAAAATAGGAAAACCAGAAGAGGTGTTTTGTATCATCGATTTAACTCGATTTTACAATTTCTCAAAAACGGATTTTTATTAAACTCATGATGGCAATGTAAAATTAATTTTTTTTTTTTAATATAAGGTAGATTTATCTTCAATGATGTTCTCCAACTTCAGGGCGTAAATGTCGAGTTTTCAAAAATGTCTTCCTCTAAAGTACCTTTAATTTGGTTTGTTTAAAAAAAAATTAACTATTTCATAATTCAGATAATGAATAAAAATTGTCAAATATAAACAGTCAAAAAACTAATCAAGAACTAAAGGAAAAATAAAAGATGGTATAGGATGATAACGTGGAAACCCGTACGGTTATCATAAAATAAATTAGCTAGTGCTGGTATTATTTATTATTTAAATTTATAGATTGCATCAAAATAAGAATTAAAATCTGTATACATAGCAGTGTTTAAACAAAAAATACACTCATAATGAAACATAAATGAATACCTGACCTCCTTACTGACACTCTTGTCGGACGAAAAGAATTCGTGGAGCTTAATTATTTATTATAATTAAATAATCATTTAAAATATACAGTCGTAAAAAGAAATGGTTAGCGACGAAAAACGCATAAATATAATATATCATACGAGAAAAACATATAGTAATTAATTACTTCAGAAGTACTTAAATATTTTCAGTGCTCGAACCACGCCCTGATGATGACCCACATGTCTGGGTAGAAAAGTCGGCACGAATAAAAACCTTATAATGACTGCATGCTCAATATTTATCACCCATGATATAGTAATTAATTGTTTCAATTAAAACGTGTTGGAAAGAATTCGTATCGCGAATAAATATTAATACTCCGATCGCTGATGTATTTGATATATTACGAAAAATAATAGGTAAGAAACAACATTTTTCCTTGAACATGCTCAATAGGGCTGACGAAATAATCACAGACCCTAAGTCTGTAGCTAATGCGATAGGAGAATATTTTAGTACGACATTTTCGACTCCAATACAAAACATTCCAACCTCAATGAGTACAGCTCAAGTGGAATCCATAAGCGCCGAAAGTAATGCCCTTAATCTTCCCTTCTCTTTCTTTGAATTTAGTACAGCTCTTAAAGCATGTAAAGAAGTCTCTCCAGGACCAGACCGCATCACTTATAGTATGTTAAAAAAAATATCTTATCATAGAAAATATTACTCTTAAAATTTCTAAATAATGCATACCGTTCAAAATTTTTTCTTGATGATTGGCGTAAATCCGAAATAATACCCATTTTGAAAAAAAGCAAACCGAAAGAACTGAT
Source organism: Nezara viridula (assembly GCA_928085145.1). Taxonomy (NCBI): domain Eukaryota; kingdom Metazoa; phylum Arthropoda; class Insecta; order Hemiptera; family Pentatomidae; genus Nezara; species Nezara viridula. The sequence continues at coordinate 209,569,767 of OV725077.1, forward strand.
GTCCAGTTACCGACCTATCGCGCTAACCAGTTGTGTTTGCAAGCTGTTGGAAAGAATGATTGCCAATCGTTTAAAATGGTTTATGGAATGTAAAAACATTCTTTGCTTATGGCAAAGTGGTTTCCGAAGCGGCAGATGTACACTAGACAACCTAATAAAATTAGAAGCCGACGTAATAGGAGCTTTTCGATCAAAGGAATTCCTCTTAGCGGTATTTTTGGATATCGAAAATGCATTCAACTCTGTGTGCATAAAATATTTACTAAATGCGTTGACTGAAATTGGGATATACGGTGAAATGTTTCAATTTATATTTAACTTCCTAAACAATAGGAAGTTTTATGTAAGATTCGGCAACGCAATATCAAATGAATTTGAACAAATAAGCGGTGTCCTACAAGGCAGCGTACTTAGTCCTATATTATTTAGCCTGGCAATTAACGGAGTCGCCATAAAAGTAAGATACCCAGCTAAAATTTTGATGTACACTGATGATGTAGTGATTTATGTTAAGGGTAAAGATACTACGCTTATTCACGAATTTTTGCAAGAATCTTTATTAGCTGTAACATCTTAGCTTAATAAACATGGTTTTAAAATTTCCGTCAACAAATCACAGACGATATCATTTACGCGAATACGAAATTTTACCATTAAAAATATTAAAATTGACGGGAAGGATTTAGTGTATTCAACGAACATTAAATATCTTGGTGTCACTTTAGACCGCGCTCTTACATGGACACCCTATATAAAACAGCTTAGGGCTAACTGTCTACAGGCTTTAAATATCCTAAAAACGGTAAGCAATCACAACTGGGGAGCTGATAGAACCAGTATAATTCGATTGTATAAGGCAATTGTGCTGAGCAAATTAGATTATGCGTGTATAATATAATATATGGTTCCGCTAGCAAAAGGACACTTGAGATGCTGGATACGATCCAAAACAGCACTTCGAGTAGCCACTGGTGCTTTTCGATCAAGCCCCATAGCGAGCCTTCAAGTCGAAGCAGGTATAATGCCACTGGCTATACTAAGGCAAATTTTAGACTTGGCGTTCTATATAAAAACAATTTCTAGACCCACTCACCCTTTAAAAAACACACTTGTTGTACCAACAACAGTTCTCGTAAACCCACCAACTAAATTATCTTTAGCAGAAAGGTGCTCAATTCACATCACAGACTTTGATTTCGCACAAGTGATAGCTTTGTTAAAGAGAAAGGCTTTGGAAAAATGGCAGGGTCTCTGGTATGTGTTAAGAGACAATAAGTTGAGAGTGATCTAGCCCTCTGTAGTTCCCAATCGAGCGGACCTTCAGTTAAAATGAAGAGAAGAAATAATGCTGACAAGGCTCGGTATCGACCACTCACGGCTAACTCATGAGCACCTGATGAGAAAGGGGACGCCTCCTCAGTGTCTCTGCTGCGGGGTCAATTTAACAATCAGGCACATTTTGACTGAATGTTATGGATATGAAAAACAACGTAATGAAGTTGAATTGGAGCACGATACAACTGAAATTCTAAAAAATACTACCAAATTGGCAAAAACAGTCTTTACATTTCTTCAAATAACGCACTTTTACAACAAAATTTAAAAATTTGCTGACTTTTTTTTGTTTTAAATATTTTATGCTTTCAATTTATTGTTAAATTTAATTTCATCTGATGTAAAATAAATATTTTGTAAGGGCTAAGGGCCCCGCCATTGTTGTAAATAAATAAAAAATTGTTTCAATTAATCGTCTATGATTTTTACTTTCAGTTGCTACGAGCTAAATATTTTAATAGCATCATCACTTTATTACGGGCGCTAATTATTAAGGGGCGGGGTTTTGAGTCTAAAACATCAAATGATGAAAAAGCATAATTTTACTCAAAGTAGGGTGGTAAGAGAAAGTTTTGTGTTGCGCACACCGCCTCAGATTTTTTAAAATTATTATATTGTCAAAGGTAATCGGAGGTTTTTTTTTTCTAAAAGCAATAGCACTGAAATAGGTCATTATATGCACAAATCGATAGCATGGTAGGACGTTCATTTTAAGGAAGGTGAATGAGAGACAACGAATGTGGCAAAGAATATAAAATCTGATTGCTAATAAAATAATAGTGAACCTCATCACTGCCAAGTAATTTATTTTATCCTACAATAGGAAACCTACCTAAAAATCCTTCAATTACGGTATAAGAGATGCCATTCCCACTCGATTGCTTTTACTAAACCAACGCTCTATGAGGGCTTCCAATGAAAACAAATATATTACTTAAGAATAATGGTCTTCAGAAAATTGTTACATAGTGCATCGAAAAGTTCTACTCCTGTATTGCATCAATACAGATTTTTAAAGGCATATTGTACCACCGACAGTGGATAGGCACAACCGCCTAGTTGAAAGATCATTATTATCAACATTAGTATCAACAGTAGCTAACTGATTTGAAGATATCAAATTATTGGACTATTAGGGGCCAATTCTGTAGGAGGGATTGTGACCGTGATATGATGACCCACTAAAAGCCATGGTCACTTATACTAAATTATCTGTGACTGATGTTCCACACTTTGCGCTCGATTGGCCAAATCCGGAGAATTTGTTTTAGCCCTACTCAACCGAGTGATCGTTATCATACCGTGACAACGACTTATTATTCTTAACGCTTTTTCATTTCGAAAAATAGATAAATATCCTTTGCATAGATAAATCTAATTTGAAGATTTTTTTATGAAGTATCATTAGTATTTTCTCCCAATGATAAACATAAGTCTTTGAGGAGTAGGGCGTGCCTGTTTAGATTAAGGGTCTATTATGAGGAGGTAATCAAAGAGCTTATTATATATATATGTTTTATAAATAGAACTTCGGTTATATGAAACTAAATCCATTTGGTTGAACATCGAAGAATTCGATGGTTCCAAAGATCGAGCTCCTCACTACAGAAGGTAAGAAAGCCTTTTATTCACATAGAAAGCGAACAACATTTTTGTTCTAAAAACTAAGAACTTCCTCTCATGATTTATGTTTTAGAGATCAAGAAATGGTTTTGGATTCGCGTCTGACAAACATATGTAACGGGAATAGCATTTTCCACTTTTATCACATTTTGAATTTTTTTTTAGGGATTCGATCTTTATGAAATAGATTATCAAATTCTATCCACTACTTTTGCTTATACATGCACATGCGCAACGCCTGGTACGATTACTAAGTTATAGGAAATTTGCCAAATAAACGAAAAATAATAAATTATAATTTCATCAAATTATCTTAAATATTCCCAGTATACTAAGGAGGAATCTAATCAGCAGTGATGATCTATTTGGCAGATGATTTTGGCTAGAATATTTTGAGGGCAAACTAAAACTAGGGGAATACATTTTACACCGGTTATATTTTAAACAACAGCAGGCAGGTAATTTGATGGATCTGGTCAATCAATATTTCATGATATAAAGGCAAGGAGGCTAAGGTGGACGGGACATATTTCTCGAAGCAATCGTCACACGAGAGAGTAAGGGACCATGTAAAAGGCCAATAATCAGGCGAATAGGTCAAATAAAAAAAGATGCTACAGAGCTGCATGCAGCAAACTGGAAAGCAAAGGCTCAACATAGGCAACGGAAGATAAGGCTGGTTCAGGCCGACCAAAGATCTTCATTTTCTACAAAGTCATCGAAAAAAATAACATTTCAAAATTGGACAGCTGTTATCACTGATTTCTGTTATCACTCAATCCTCAGTCGCCAATTCATGGTTTCTTATGTTTGAATAATTTAATAATAATTTTATTGTGATAGATATCTTTCAAAAATCTTGTAAATAGTAAATAATGTAAACAATATTGAGTGTAAGAGCAAAATTAAATTACTATAATTAGTTAACCCGAATCTATTTGGGGAAAAAAGGCTGAAAGGAGACCATCATGACCCCTACACTTGGACTTAAAGAAGTAACTATAGATATTGTTATAGACTTAAATCATCAGCTAGTGATTTTTAAAATTACAAAAAGTGTCTTTTTTTACGTTACAAACTTCACACCTACTTCAAGGGAATATGTATTATACCTTTGCCTGAAAAAATTACAGGTGAGTGCTTAGAGATCAAATTGGTTTAATGTGGTAGAGAGCCCTTGATGTATGATCATTGTAATAGTAAAAAGTGCTGCTGACATGGTTGCAAGTGGGTTTTATTCATTCAGTTCTTGACCATACTGTTTTAAAATAATCGTAATCATGAATCCATAGGTAAAGCAAGAAATTTTGTAATTCTATTGTGGTTTTCTTTAGTAAACATATCCAGTTCTGCTCCGTAATGTAGAATAATTGTTTTAATGATTCTAATAATATTTTCATATAACCTTAATGTATCGACGTACTATGTACACTATACCCCATAAGACTTCCTCTCACAGGTTTTTTACATGTCGGTTTTCCTTCAATGGGTTTTTAATAAAATTACTCTTAAATTGGACACATTGTCTCTTTTTGCTGGCACAGAAAATAACCGGTGAAAATGTATTTCAGCATTTTATGTAATAAACAGAGGTTCGTTGCTCACTTCTTTCCCTCCTGTTATGGGTAGCAGTTCAGCGTTGTATGCTTGTTTACAACTTTCTATAGCGGTTTTCCCGACTTCATACGTACGCAGCCCGTATCTTTATTTTGTCTTTTATTATCCAAAAAAAAAAAAACTAGGGAATTTGAAATAATTACAACTTGTTTGAATTACGATTATTTTTTTAAATTTACTTCAATCCTTGAAAATGGAATTCTAGGAAAGGAAATACTTTTGTCGTCACTAGCAACTTCAGAATCAGCACGTGGTTTTACGAGGACTCAATATTTTTCGACATTCTGCCTGAAAAAAAAAACGAGTGAAGCGCTATTTGTGGGTATGTATGCGCTGTATGTAGGTAGTATGTCAACATTTTTCGAAGTGTGTAAAGGGCTCTTAGTGTGATGATGAAATGATCTTAGTGTATTAATTAACCATCCAGAAGTTCAACAACTTTGGCATCATGCGAAATATCCGCATTACATTAATCCTGATCATGTTACTGGTTCCGATTAGCTGCTTGAAAGCGGTGCAAGATCACTTCCAACACTGTAAATCGAATCCCGAGGAATGGCAAAAGTAACGGATTATTGACAATAATTTTGATTTACAAATATAGATGTGGCCTAACGATATAACGATTTAAATATTGTATATTGATGTAAATATGTGACAAATAATTCGGTTATTACAAAAGTATCTCTTCTGTTTATTATTTTTTTACTGTATTTTTCTTCATATTATTATTTATTTAAAATTTTTCAGTGTTTTTTAGCCTCTGTACATACTAATGTAAGCATACAGTTATTATTTTGTAACTATTGCCCTTCATTGTGGCAGATTGTAATATTATTCTTTAATAAAAATATTGATTGCAGCATTGATTCAATTTAATCAGTTTTATTTCATTTATAACTTCTTAATTATAGACAATGCTTATGATAATTGTGTTATTTACGTATATATGTATATTTTTTTTTTTCCGGTGGCACAACAGATCATGAAGATCTTTGGCGGCGAGATGTGGTCTCCTTACAGAGATATGATACTTGCGGGAGCTCAGATAGCCTGAAGGGAGTCACCCAACCTCACGTTGCTACGAACCATGGTTTCTATGGTGCTGCGGCAGGCCACCCGTAGCTCCATAGCTGATCCCTTTGGAGTCAATCTAGCAATGTCCTTCCCACCGACTTTCTCGGGTTCAAGGACAGTAACCAATCGGTCTAGATCTATGGATATATATATAATGATGTAGAGTTGGTTGACCGTTGATATGATATGAGAAGGAATTAGTCGAGGGTGCGGTCAAAAAAATAAAAAAATTAAAATATATAAATAATTTTAATTTTTGCCGACGTTTCGACCCACTTTGCAGGTCGTCTTCAGGGCTACAAAAGATACAAACATGTTGAAAAAATAAAAATAAAATAAAAAATAAATATAAGTATATATAAATTACGAAGAAGTTGTCAGATACAGAAATAAAAGATAAAGAAAATAAATACATGATAAGAAAATAGATAAAAGAAAATAAATACATGAATGTTAACGAATAAATGAATGTTAACGAATAAATTGATTGAAAATTGAATAACTATTGTTACAGTAAAGTTAAAATATGGATAAGATAACATAATAATAAGATATCAGTGGATAACAAGCAAGTGGAGGTTACCTTTAATTGTAAATAAACAGATAACGGGACCAAAGGTTAAGAAGTGAAGAAATTGAAAGATTAATAGGGTAACATTAGTGTAATATTGTTGGGATAGATTATTAAGTATAAATAACTCTATAAGAAAACAATAATTTTAAAAGAATACTTTAAAATGTAAGAATAAATGTAAAAACAAGGTTATGATGATAAAGAAACAAAAAACAGGTTGTACTATATATAGATGACAATTGACATTTAGTTTTTTGAAAGCGGTAATGGAATGGTAGGCTATATGAAGATAATAATAAGGTGTATAGTTGAAGGATAGGTGTGTTAAGAAAGGAATCTCAATAAAAGTCAAAACATACCGTTGGATGTGGCACTGCGGGAGGCGGTTGAAACACTGGCAGTGTCAAAAACTCTAGTTAGCAGTGTCAAAAAAAAAGTTCTAGTAAAAATAACCATATATATAATAAATATATATATAATAAATTTATATATATATATATATAATAAATTTTAATAAATATATTTTAATAAATATATATATTTTAATAAATATATATATATATATATATAATTAAATTTATATATATATATATATATATAATAAATAACAATATATATAATAAATCTATATATATATATATATATATATATATATATATATATATATATATATATATATATATAAAAGGAGAAGTAAAAGAAAGTATAAATGGAAGTGAGAAGATTAAATAGAGGTTTATGATCGAGACTTTTTTAAAATGTTGATGATTTGGGAGTAGGCGAGTGATAGATTTTGCTTGTCGGTTTTTAAGTTAAGTGGTTTGTAGTCTAATTGAATGAAAACACTTTCCGTAAGTAGTCTTTTGTCGTGGTTAGGTACTGTGGCAAGAATGGAGGTATTGTCAAAGTCAAATGTGTGGTTTGAGGTTAAGGCGTGTTCAGAGAGTTTAGAAGCAGTAGAGTTCTTAGAAGTAATTGAGTATTTGTGTTGTTTGATGCGGTCTTTAAGTTGGTTTTTGGTTTCTCCAATATAGGCGGAGTTACAATTGGTGGTAGAGCAAGGAATGCGGTATACGATATTAGAGCGGTGTTGCGGAGCGATGGGGTCTTTTAGGTTGGAGTAAATATTGGCAAGTTTGTTATAGTTTTTAAAAGCAACTCGCAGGTTGGGAATAGAGGAACGTAAAGATTTTTGAATTCTATCCGAAAGTAAAGGGATGTATGGTAGAGATCTATATAAAGGAATGGGGGGCTGATTTTGAGAACTAGAGAAAGGGATGGAGGATGAGGGGCGGGTTTTGTAGTCAGTAATAAGTTTTTTAATGGTGTTGGAGGGGAAGTTATTAGACAATAGTATCCGTTGTATGCGTCTAGTGTTTGTTTCATGTAGGTAAGGGTCAGATAGAGAAAAACATCGGTGAATGAGGTTTTTGGCAACGTTAAGTTTTTGGTGAAAGGGGTGTTGAGAATAGTAGTTGAGTAATCTGCCAGAGTATGTTGGTTTTGTGTACCAGTCTGTGGATAAAGTATTGTTGGGATGTCTTTTAATGAGAAGATCGAGGAAAGGGAGGGAATAGTTATCTTCGTATTCAACTGTAAAAGAGAGGCGGGGATGATATGAGTTAAAGGCGGAAAGGATGTCAGGAATAGTATCAGGATTGACGATGAGAAGAAGGTCATCGACGTATTTTTTTATAAGAAATATGTCATTAGGAAACTGTGGGGCTATGGTGTTTAGGAGATCATTAAGAACAATGTTAGATAAGTCGGGTGCGAGAGGATTACCCATAGCTAATCCTGCAATTTGATTATAAAATTGTCCATGGAACTGGAGATAACCAGATTTGCAACAAAGTTGTAGGGATTCAATAAATGATGAACGGTTAAGGGAGGTATGAGACTCTAAGGATGACCAGTTATTTTCTACTATAAGAAGGGCTTTATCTATAGGGATGTTGGTGAAGAGGCTTTTAACGTCGAAAGAGACTAGAATGTAATTATCGGGAATGGTTAGGGATAATAACAAATTACGTAGATGAAAGGAGTTGTGGATATCATATGGATTGTCATGACTAAGGATTTGTAAGGATGGGAGTAGAAATTTGCTGAGTTTTAAAGAGGGAGAGTTGATATTAGAAGTGATAGGACGGAGGGGAGTGCCGGGTTTGTGAATTTTTGGAAGACCATAGAAACGGGGAGCCACGGAGTTATAAGAGATGAGGTTTCTGTAAGTAGGATATGTGATTTGTTTAGAGTGTAAGAGGTTTCTGATATGTTGGTTAAATTGGATTTTAAGAGAAGGAGTGGGGTCACGAGTTGTAGGAGCGTATGTAGATATGTCTGATAGGAGTTCAGTCATTTTTCTATTATAGTCTGTGAGGTCCATGATAACTGTTTTATTTCCTTTGTCCGCTTTAGTGATGATGATGTCGTCATGATTTTTAAGGAAGGAGCGTGTGGAAGAAAGATCTTTGAAGAATTGAGGGGAAAAGTTAGAAGTAGTGGATGGGGGGTGTTGGAGATGGTTAGAGATAATGTTAGTTATGGAAACACGAGATAATTCTTTATTATCATTAGAATGGTGAAAGATCGGATCGTTATAAATATATTCCAAGTCAGTAATAAGTTCAGGGATGAGTTTGGTAGAGGAATTAGGGGTGGAAAAATTCGGACCTAAGCTTAAAATGTTGAGGACGTTGGAAGGAATATCTATGGATGAGGAGTTGTGGACCCAATTATCGTCTCCTTTTGGGTATATCTTATGGACTAACGATTGCTGAAAAATGTCATTAAATTTAGTGGTGAGAATACTTTTTTTCTTTGATCTGGTAGTAATAAAGATAGTGGAGATAATTTGTGATAGGTTAGTCATGTGTTCGTCAGTCATGATGGTTTGTAATAATTGAGTGATGGCGGAAATTTGTTGGTTGAGGTGATGGATATGTTGTATGATTTCACGGATTTTCAAATTAAGGAGCGATTTTTTGAATTTTAAAGAACAGTTAGATAATTTAGAATTGAGTGGTTTGGAGATAGTAATGTGATTGAGGGAATTAGTGATTGATTTAGGAAAAAGAGAGTTGGAGCGGCATTTCAGTAAAAAAATGCGCTGTTCTAACGTGTCGGCAAGGCGTTTATGGAGCGAGCATAGGTTATTAATGTGGTATTTGTGACTAGAATAAATGGTTTTGAAAAATGAGAAGGATAAATTAGCTTGACTGGGAGCGGAACTTATTAGAGAGGAGGAGTTTAAAACTGAAGAGGTCAATGTGTCATCTTGTGACGAATTGTTAAATGAAGATGGAGAAGAGTGTGAAGAGAAGTTATTAGATAACGGTGCTGCGTGATGAAAAGTTCTGGAAGGTTTTTCAAATCTGGTACTGCGACGAGTGGGAAGAACAGAGAGGTTCTGATGTGCGGATGACTGTTGTTGTAGATTGTTGGATCTGGTATTAAGTCTGGAACTGCGACGTATGGACTGAGTGTTTGTATCCTGATGTTGACCCCGTGGTAATGTATTCATAATGATGTAGAGTTGGTTGACCGTTGATATGATATGAGAAGGAATTAGTCGAGGGTGCGGTCAAAAAAATAAAAAAATTAAAATATATAAATAATTTTAATTTTTGCCGACGTTTCGACCCACTTTGCAGGTCGTCTTCAGGGCTACAAAAGATACAAACATGTTGAAAAAATAAAAATAAAATAAAAAATAAATATAAGTATATATAAATTACGAAGAAGTTGTCAGATACATATATATATGTCTCATACCTCCCTTAACCGTTCATCATTTATTGAATCCCTACAACTTTGTTGCAAATCTGGTTATCTCCAGTTCCATGGACAATTTTATAATCAAATTGCAGGATTAGCTATGGGTAATCCTCTCGCACCCGACTTATCTAACATTGTTCTTAATGATCTCCTAAACACCATAGCCCCACAGTTTCCTAATGACATATTTCTTATAAAAAAATACGTCGATGACCTTCTTCTCATCGTCAATCCTGATACTATTCCTGACATCCTTTCCGCCTTTAACTCATATAATCCCCGCCTCTCTTTTACAGTTGAATACGAAGATAACTATTCCCTCCCTTTCCTCGATCTTCTCATTAAAAGACATCCCAACAATACTTTATCCACAGACTGGTACACAAAACCAACATACTCTGGCAGATTACTCAACTACTATTCTCAACATCCCTTTCACCAAAAACTTAACGTTGCCAAAAACCTCATTCACCGATGTTTTTCTCTATCTGACCCTTACCTACATGAAACAAACACTAGACGCATACAACGGATACTATTGTCTAATAACTTCCCCTCCAACACCATTAAAAAACTTATTACTGACTACAAAACCCGCCCCTCATCCTCCATCCCTTTCTCTAGTTCTCAAAATCAGCCCCCCATTCCTTTATATAGATCTCTACCATACATCCCTTTACTTTCGGATAGAATTCAAAAATCTTTACGTTCCTCTATTCCCAACCTGCGAGTTGCTTTTAAAAACTATAACAAACTTGCCAATATTTACTCCAACCTAAAAGACCCCATCGCTCCGCAACACCGCTCTAATATCGTATACCGCATTCCTTGCTCTACCACCAATTGTAACTCCGCCTATATTGGAGAAACCAAAAACCAACTTAAAGACCGCATCAAACAACACAAATACTCAATTACTTCTAAGAACTCTACTGCTTCTAAACTCTCTGAACACGCCTTAACCTCAAACCACACATTTGACTTTGACAATACCTCCATTCTTGCCACAGTACCTAACCACGACAAAAGACTACTTACGGAAAGTGTTTTCATTCAATTAGACTACAAACCACTAAACTTAAAAACCGACAAGCAAAATCTATCACTCGCCTACTCCCAAATCATCAACATTTTAAAAAAGTCTCGATCATAAACCTCTATTTAATCTTCTCACTTCCATTTATACTTTCTTTTACTTCTCCTTTTATATATATATATATATATATATATATATATATATATATATATATATATATATAGATTTATTATATATATTGTTATTTATTATATATATATATATATATATATATTTAAATTTATTATATATATATATATATTTATTAAATATATATATATTTATTAAAATATATTTATTAAAATTTATTATATATATATATATATATATAAATTTATTATATATATATTTATTATATATATGGTTATTTTTACTAGAACTTTTTTTTTGACACTGCTAACTAGAGTTTTTGACACTGCCAGTGTTTCAACCGCCTCCCGCAGTGCCACATCCAACGGTATGTTTTGACTTTTATTGAGATTCCTTTCTTAACACACCTATCCTTCAACTATACACCTTATTATTATCTTCATATAGCCTACCATTCCATTACCGCTTTCAAAAAACTAAATGTCAATTGTCATCTATATATAGTACAACCTGTTTTTTGTTTCTTTATCATCATAACCTTGTTTTTACATTTATTCTTACATTTTAAAGTATTCTTTTAAAATTATTGTTTTCTTATAGAGTTATTTATACTTAATAATCTATCCCAACAATATTACACTAATGTTACCCTATTAATCTTTCAATTTCTTCACTTCTTAACCTTTGGTCCCGTTATCTGTTTATTTACAATTAAAGGTAACCTCCACTTGCTTGTTATCCACTGATATCTTATTATTATGTTATCTTATCCATATTTTAACTTTACTGTAACAATAGTTATTCAATTTTCAATCAATTTATTCGTTAACATTCATTTATTCGTTAACATTCATGTATTTATTTTCTTTTATCTATTTTCTTATCATGTATTTATTTTCTTTATCTTTTATTTCTGTATCTGACAACTTCTTCGTAATTTATATATACTTATATTTATTTTTTATTTTATTTTTATTTTTTCAACATGTTTGTATCTTTTGTAGCCCTGAAGACGACCTGCAAAGTGGGTCGAAACGTCGGCAAAAATTAAAATTATTTATATATTTTAATTTTTTTTATTTTTTTGACCGCACCCTCGACTAATTCCTTCTCATACGGATATATATATATATATATATATATATCCGTATGAGAAGGAATTAGTCGAGGGTGCGGTCAAAAAAATAAAAAAAATTAAAATATATAAATAATTTTAATTTTTGCCGACGTTTCGACCCACTTTGCAGGTCGTCTTCAGGGCTACAAAAGATACAAACATGTTGAAAAAATAAAAATAAAATAAAAAATAAATATAAGTATATATAAATTACGAAGAAGTTGTCAGATACAGAAATAAAAGATAAAGAAAATAAATACATGATAAGAAAATAGATAAAAGAAAATAAATACATGAATGTTAACGAATAAATGAATGTTAACGAATAAATTGATTGAAAATTGAATAACTATTGTTACAGTAAAGTTAAAATATGGATAAGATAACATAATAATAAGATATCAGTGGATAACAAGCAAGTGGAGGTTACCTTTAATTGTAAATAAACAGATAACGGGACCAAAGGTTAAGAAGTGAAGAAATTGAAAGATTAATAGGGTAACATTAGTGTAATATTGTTGGGATAGATTATTAAGTATAAATAACTCTATAAGAAAACAATAATTTTAAAAGAATACTTTAAAATGTAAGAATAAATGTAAAAACAAGGTTATGATGATAAAGAAACAAAAAACAGGTTGTACTATATATAGATGACAATTGACATTTAGTTTTTTGAAAGCGGTAATGGAATGGTAGGCTATATGAAGATAATAATAAGGTGTATAGTTGAAGGATAGGTGTGTTAAGAAAGGAATCTCAATAAAAGTCAAAACATACCGTTGGATGTGGCACTGCGGGAGGCGGTTGAAACACTGGCAGTGTCAAAAACTCTAGTTAGCAGTGTCAAAAAAAAAGTTCTAGTAAAAATAACCATATATATAATAAATATATATATAATAAATTTATATATATATATATATATATAATAAATTTTAATAAATATATTTTAATAAATATATATATATATATAATAAATATAAAGTTATATATATATATATATATATAATAAATAACAATATATATAATAAATCTATATATATATATATATATATATATATATATATATATATATATATATATATATATATAAAAGGAGAAGTAAAAGAAAGTATAAATGGAAGTGAGAAGATTAAATAGAGGTTTATGATCGAGACTTTTTTAAAATGTTGATGATTTGGGAGTAGGCGAGTGATAGATTTTGCTTGTCGGTTTTTAAGTTTAGTGGTTTGTAGTCTAATTGAATGAAAACACTTTCCGTAAGTAGTCTTTTGTCGTGGTTAGGTACTGTGGCAAGAATGGAGGTATTGTCAAAGTCAAATGTGTGGTTTGAGGTTAAGGCGTGTTCAGAGAGTTTAGAAGCAGTAGAGTTCTTAGAAGTAATTGAGTATTTGTGTTGTTTGATGCGGTCTTTAAGTTGGTTTTTGGTTTCTCCAATATAGGCGGAGTTACAATTGGTGGTAGAGCAAGGAATGCGGTATACGATATTAGAGCGGTGTTGCGGAGCGATGGGGTCTTTTAGGTTGGAGTAAATATTGGCAAGTTTGTTATAGTTTTTAAAAGCAACTCGCAGGTTGGGAATAGAGGAACGTAAAGATTTTTGAATTCTATCCGAAAGTAAAGGGATGTATGGTAGAGATCTATATAAAGGAATGGGGGGCTGATTTTGAGAACTAGAGAAAGGGATGGAGGATGAGGGGCGGGTTTTGTAGTCAGTAATAAGTTTTTTAATGGTGTTGGAGGGGAAGTTATTAGACAATAGTATCCGTTGTATGCGTCTAGTGTTTGTTTCATGTAGGTAAGGGTCAGATAGAGAAAAACATCGGTGAATGAGGTTTTTGGCAACGTTAAGTTTTTGGTGAAAGGGATGTTGAGAATAGTAGTTGAGTAATCTGCCAGAGTATGTTGGTTTTGTGTACCAGTCTGTGGATAAAGTATTGTTGGGATGTCTTTTAATGAGAAGATCGAGGAAAGGGAGGGAATAGTTATCTTCGTATTCAACTGTAAAAGAGAGGCGGGGATTATATGAGTTAAAGGCGGAAAGGATGTCAGGAATAGTATCAGGATTGACGATGAGAAGAAGGTCATCGACGTATTTTTTTATAAGAAATATGTCATTAGGAAACTGTGGGGCTATGGTGTTTAGGAGATCATTAAGAACAATGTTAGATAAGTCGGGTGCGAGAGGATTACCCATAGCTAATCCTGCAATTTGATTATAAAATTGTCCATGGAACTGGAGATAACCAGATTTGCAACAAAGTTGTAGGGATTCAATAAATGATGAACGGTTAAGGGAGGTATGAGACATATATATATGTATCTGACAACTTCTTCGTAATTTATATATACTTATATTTATTTTTTATTTTATTTTTATTTTTTCAACATGTTTGTATCTTTTGTAGCCCTGAAGACGACCTGCAAAGTGGGTCGAAACGTCGGCAAAAATTAAAATTATTTATATATTTTAATTTTTTTATTTTTTTGACCGCACCCTCGACTAATTCCTTCTCATATCATATCAACGGTCAACCAACTCTACATCATTATGAATACATTACCACGGGGTCAACATCAGGATACAAACACTCAGTCCATACGTCGCAGTTCCAGACTTAATACCAGATCCAACAATCTACAACAACAGTCATCCGCACATCAGAACCTCTCTGTTCTTCCCACTCGTCGCAGTACCAGATTTGAAAAACCTTCCAGAACTTTTCATCACGCAGCACCGTTATCTAATAACTTCTCTTCACACTCTTCTCCATCTTCATTTAACAATTCGTCACAAGATGACACATTGACCTCTTCAGTTTTAAACTCCTCCTCTCTAATAAGTTCCGCTCCCAGTCAAGCTAATTTATCCTTCTCATTTTTCAAAACCATTTATTCTAGTCACAAATACCACATTAATAACCTATGCTCGCTCCATAAACGCCTTGCCGACACGTTAGAACAGCGCATTTTTTTACTGAAATGCCGCTCCAACTCTCTTTTTCCTAAATCAATCACTAATTCCCTCAATCACATTACTATCTCCAAACCACTCAATTCTAAATTATCTAACTGTTCTTTAAAATTCAAAAAATCGCTCCTTAATTTGAAAATCCGTGAAATCATACAACATATCCATCACCTCAACCAACAAATTTCCGCCATCACTCAATTATTACAAACCATCATGACTGACGAACACATGACTAACCTATCACAAATTATCTCCACTATCTTTATTACTACCAGATCAAAGAAAAAAAGTATTCTCACCACTAAATTTAATGACATTTTTCAGCAATCGTTAGTCCATAAGATATACCCAAAAGGAGACGATAATTGGGTCCACAACTCCTCATCCATAGATATTCCTTCCAACGTCCTCAACATTTTAAGCTTAGGTCCGAATTTTTCCACCCCTAATTCCTCTACCAAACTCATCCCTGAACTTATTACTGACTTGGAATATATTTATAACGATCCGATCTTTCACCATTCTAATGATAATAAAGAATTATCTCGTGTTTCCATAACTAACATTATCTCTAACCATCTCCAACACCCCCCATCCACTACTTCTAACTTTTCCCCTCAATTCTTCAAAGATCTTTCTTCCACACGCTCCTTCCTTAAAAATCATGACGACATCATCATCACTAAAGCGGACAAAGGAAATAAAACAGTTATCATGGACCTCACAGACTATAATAGAAAAATGACTGAACTCCTATCAGACATATCTACATACGCTCCTACAACTCGTGACCCCACTCCTTCTCTTAAAATCCAATTTAACCAACATATCAGAAACCTCTTACACTCTAAACAAATCACATATCCTACTTACAGAAACCTCATCTCTTATAACTCCGTGGCTCCCCGTTTCTATGGTCTTCCAAAAATTCACAAACCCGGCACTCCCCTCCGTCCTATCACTTCTAATATCAACTCTCCCTCTTTAAAACTCAGCAAATTTCTACTCCCATCCTTACAAATCCTTAGTCATGACAATCCATATGATATCCACAACTCCTTTCATCTACGTAATTTGTTATTATCCCTAACCATTCCCGATAATTACATTCTAGTCTCTTTCGACGTTAAAAGCCTCTTCACCAACATCCCTATAGATAAAGCCCTTCTTATAGTAGAAAATAACTGGTCATCCTTAGAGTCTCATACCTCCCTTAACCGTTCATCATTTATTGAATCCCTACAACTTTGTTGCAAATCTGGTTATCTCCAGTTCCATGGACAATTTTATAATCAAATTGCAGGATTAGCTATGGGTAATCCTCTCGCACCCGACTTATCTAACATTGTTCTTAATGATCTCCTAAACACCATAGCCCCACAGTTTCCTAATGACATATTTCTTATAAAAAAATACGTCGATGACCTTCTTCTCATCGTCAATCCTGATACTATTCCTGACATCCTTTCCGCCTTTAACTCATATCATCCCCGCCTCTCTTTTACAGTTGAATACGAAGATAACTATTCCCTCCCTTTCCTCGATCTTCTCATTAAAAGACATCCCAACAATACTTTATCCACAGACTGGTACACAAAACCAACATACTCTGGCAGATTACTCAACTACTATTCTCAACACCCCTTTCACCAAAAACTTAACGTTGCCAAAAACCTCATTCACCGATGTTTTTCTCTATCTGACCCTTACCTACATGAAACAAACACTAGACGCATACAACGGATACTATTGTCTAATAACTTCCCCTCCAACACCATTAAAAAACTTATTACTGACTACAAAACCCGCCCCTCATCCTCCATCCCTTTCTCTAGTTCTCAAAATCAGCCCCCCATTCCTTTATATAGATCTCTACCATACATCCCTTTACTTTCGGATAGAATTCAAAAATCTTTACGTTCCTCTATTCCCAACCTGCGAGTTGCTTTTAAAAACTATAACAAACTTGCCAATATTTACTCCAACCTAAAAGACCCCATCGCTCCGCAACACCGCTCTAATATCGTATACCGCATTCCTTGCTCTACCACCAATTGTAACTCCGCCTATATTGGAGAAACCAAAAACCAACTTAAAGACCGCATCAAACAACACAAATACTCAATTACTTCTAAGAACTCTACTGCTTCTAAACTCTCTGAACACGCCTTAACCTCAAACCACACATTTGACTTTGACAATACCTCCATTCTTGCCACAGTACCTAACCACGACAAAAGACTACTTACGGAAAGTGTTTTCATTCAATTAGACTACAAACCACTTAACTTAAAAACCGACAAGCAAAATCTATCACTCGCCTACTCCCAAATCATCAACATTTTAAAAAAGTCTCGATCATAAACCTCTATTTAATCTTCTCACTTCCATTTATACTTTCTTTTACTTCTCCTTTTATATATATATATATATATATATATATATATATATATATATATATATATATATATAGATTTATTATATATATTGTTATTTATTATATATATATATATATATATAAATTTAAATTTATTATATATATATATATATTTATTAAAATATATATATTTATTAAAATATATTTATTAAAATTTATTATATATACATATATATAAATTTATTATATATATATTTATTATATATATGGTTATTTTTACTAGAACTTTTTTTTTGACACTGCTAACTAGAGTTTTTGACACTGCCAGTGTTTCAACCGCCTCCCGCAGTGCCACATCCAACGGTATGTTTTGACTTTTATTGAGATTCCTTTCTTAACACACCTATCCTTCAACTATACACCTTATTATTATCTTCATATAGCCTACCATTCCATTACCGCTTTCAAAAAACTAAATGTCAATTGTCATCTATATATAGTACAACCTGTTTTTTGTTTCTTTATCATCATAACCTTGTTTTTACATTTATTCTTACATTTTAAAGTATTCTTTTAAAATTATTGTTTTCTTATAGAGTTATTTATACTTAATAATCTATCCCAACAATATTACACTAATGTTACCCTATTAATCTTTCAATTTCTTCACTTCTTAACCTTTGGTCCCGTTATCTGTTTATTTACAATTAAAGGTAACCTCCACTTGCTTGTTATCCACTGATATCTTATTATTATGTTATCTTATCCATATTTTAACTTTACTGTAACAATAGTTATTCAATTTTCAATCAATTTATTCGTTAACATTCATTTATTCGTTAACATTCATGTATTTATTTTCTTTTATCTATTTTCTTATCATGTATTTATTTTCTTTATCTTTTATTTCTGTATCTGACAACTTCTTCGTAATTTATATATACTTATATTTATTTTTTATTTTATTTTTATTTTTTCAACATGTTTGTATCTTTTGTAGCCCTGAAGACGACCTGCAAAGTGGGTCGAAACGTCGGCAAAAATTAAAATTATTTATATATTTTAATTTTTTTTATTTTTTTGACCGCACCCTCGACTAATTCCTTCTCATACGGATATATATATATATATATATATATATATATATATATATATATATATATATATATATATATATATATATATATATATATATATATCCATATTACATCTTTATTTATGGAACGGTAGTTTTAAAGAATAGTTTACAAACATTTCAGTAAGTCGGTTCACGCTGTAACTTATATGGAAAAATAACATTTACGTAAAAAGAAGTAAACGTGAAAGACTTCAGATGACTAAACTTAACCAAAACTAAACTTTCTTCTAGGAAATATTGGAGATCAGTCTTCCACACCAACTTTCTGATATGCTTGGGTTGATCTAGGATTCCAAATACTGTGCGCTAAAAGCATTCTTTAAACCAGACGCCATCTTGGAACAGCGAATCGGAACTAGTACCCAGATTAGAAATAGATGTACATGTATCGTACCGGGCTTAGATATTTCGCGTCCCTGGGCAATTAATTTTAAAAATATTTAAATTTCTTAAGCTGTTATATTTTACTTTGTAAATGAATACTATTTTATTAATATTTCTTTAATTCAGTTCTTTTTTTTTTCTTCTTATTTGGTAATATCTTATATCTTACAGTTTAGAGGTTTTTGCACAAGGTGTGCAATCTGCCTCTGTAAAGGCCTGCTCTCCTAGCTCCCAGCCATCCGATCATTTTCCCTTTAAGGATATTTTTATTGTTATCCTCCAAAGTAATTCTCGGCCTTTCTCTTTCTCCATAGGTTCAGCCTCAATGGTTTTCTTCACTAAACGACAGCTATCCATCCTCATTACATGATGTTACTATCGAGGTACCTTTGTCTAATATCTGATTGATGAGTTCACTTTTCAGTGTAGTTCGTTTCGTTGGGTTACAGATCGTCCATGCTTTGGAGGTGGCTGCGATGACATTGCTTTATTGAACAGGATTCGCGTGTATAAATGAGGATGGGATCGAACGTTGAGAGATAAACTGCTAGTTTTGTTTCTTTTCCCACTTCTCTCTTGTTTAAAAACTTTTTATTGTTGGCAGAGAACATCCTTCCTGATAGATATTCTGGCATAAATCCCAACGATTAATTTCCCACTCTCATTGGTCCATAACTGAAGTTTTTTTTTCTCATCGATCATTTTTTTTTTCGATCGTTTTTTTTCTCAAGTCCTATACTGCCGAAGTACTTAAAGTTGGGAATCTGCTCTATCATCTCTTCGTTAATGTGAATCCTCAGATTCTTCTTGGTTTCTGGATACCAACATACACTTGCTCTTGGAAGTGCTAATAATCATGTTTATTTCTGCCAACTCTTCTGTCAAACAAATAAATTTGCCTGCAGCTAAAGTTACTTTATTAAAAAGATAAAATTATTATTTAATTAATTATTTCCAAGTGGCAATCGTCCCTTTAGGTCAACATAACTGGGCTTGTGCCATAGGTTATTATTGTAAATAAACGTTTCTAAAAAAATAAATTTAAAATTATTTTCTTAAAAATGTAAATATTAAGATTAGGAACATTTAGTATATTAGGTCACTTATAAATACGGATACATTTTTATTACAGATATAAAACCTGGGTTAAAAACACTATTTCATTATCACTTAAGCTGAAAAATACTTGAAAATCATTATCTTTAACATATTTTTTTTAAAAATAACTAGTATATTTATGTTTATTATAATATATTCCGAGCAGTGAAAAAAATATAAATTAAAGTTTTGCAATAAGTTATTATTACCATTTTTGCTTATAAACTGGTATTTTTAGATAACAGAATTTCAAATCACATAATTGTTTTACAAAACTTGAGGTGAATTATAACTTATTTCGTAATAAACCTCAACTGAAGTAATAATTAGGTTGAATTAAACATTGACTCTTATTAAACAAGGAAGTTTTTTTACAAGTAGGGTATCTGTAGTGCAGTTGGAGAGTGAATAAAAAAAATTGAGAATAATTCTTGATTTTATGAGGAACAGAATTTAAAATTGTTTAGCCACTTAAAAGTCCCCTTTAAATGGTTTTAAAAATGATATATTGTACTTCCGTTTGAAGTAGTTTTTTTTTTTAGTTTACTGTGAGATAATTATTAATTACCTAAGCCAAACAAATTTTTAGTTATCGCTTCCTATTCAACCTATTTAAATATTTCTCTTTGCTTACGTCACACAAGTTAGAAAAAAGTGTCGATATACCAGAAAGCTTTTTCCATTGCCCTTCTTTCTGAAATAATTCTGAAATAATCAAATAATTTTGATACATGAAGTACCTGAAAGAAAAAACTTAGGTAAGTGATTTTCGAGAAAATTGCAATTTTTATATTATTCGCCATAAATTTTTAATAACAAAATCAAAATGAGATCATATCTCCTAAATTCTTAAGTGGTCTTATTCTTCTTTAGGTCAAATATATAAAATGTAATTTATTCTGGAAGACTTTTTTGCTTATTTCTTCTTTCAACGTACGCGGCCAAGTTAAACAACTATACACCAGAGTTACACTGTAAAAATTAGTTAAAAGAACGGATTTTGTAAATTCTAGCTTTACAATTTACAATTATAACCATCACCCACAACCGCACTATGAACATTGCTAACAGATAACAGATTCTTGCTATTAACCGGAATCCTTAATAATTTTAAAATTAACCATAATCATGAACGAAAAAATGTTCATATGGCATATATCAACAATATAAAATTTTCAAGCATTATAAAATTGTATCAGCGTCTTCAGTGTTTCATGGAAAAAGCCAGCCACCGTTTCTTAAACAGTTCGAAAGGAACTGGTCAGTATTCTTACCCCATCACGTGTGAACTGTAGTTATAGTTATTTACAATTTTCATGCTGCAGTTAGATATCCGTAGATGAATATACAAACATGTAAAAAATCTGATCCTTGGTCTATCCATGCATAATTGAAGTTTTTTCTTTCTATATTAAATTAAACCGTTTTAGAGCGAATTATCTGATCGATTTCTCTCCTTTGCATAGACCTGGGATTTCCATCTCGTAACCAGTCGGGTAACCAATATATTTATACATCTAATATGAAATCTAAAAATAGAATAAAAAACAAACAAAAATCTATCCACAACTCACGGTATTTCTTTGGTAATACTGGATCAATTTTTTAAAATATTTAACTAATAAACTGATAGGTCATTCCAGGATGATCTTTGAACCCTGATTGTTTGAGCCATCCGCAATATTATTTCTTAATGATTTCATATGATAGATCAAAGATTTCATATGGCGCCACTCATGTTTTTTTTTTAACATATTCATCGGTACAATCTATCTTGAACAATTATTAAAGCAATGTTGTTTAAAATACTTCATAATTTTCTCATATATTTAATAGATTAAATAAATATATAAAAAAATGTAACCAAGATAAACGCTGCTCCTGAACTATAAAAAGCGGGAAACAATTTTTTTGTAATGATAAAGGAACTTTCCTTTTCCACATAGCTAATAGTGACTATGTATATGATGACAGGATAAAATTTCACGAGCCGTTAAACAACGTGATAAAATGTGATAAATAAAAAAATATACAAGTGACAAGATCGTTATAATTGTCAGCTTCACCTTAATAAAAAAAAAATACTATCAAAAGAAATAACAAAAATTATTATTCATTATAACAAAGCTTAAAAAAATAATAAATAATTAAATACAATTTTGTGCAATAATTTGATGCGTTTCCAATTAATATTTAACATATTGTAAAAATCAATTTATTGATTTGAAACTGAATAATAGATAGAATATTTCTATAATATAAGGCTAATAAATTTCATTAAGTATACAATTTTGAATAATCTATTTGTGCAAATATTTTAAGTCAATTATATTCCGAGCCATTAATTAGAACTGTAGAATGGAATGTGATGAAATAGACACTGAATTATTTGTTTAGTATTCTCCAACGTTCCTCTAATATAGGCAAATATAGCCAAATTGAATTAGCTATTTTTAAAACATTAGCGTATGAAGAAAACTACGTTTGCTCATCCTTTAGAAAAAGGATGGAATTTGATAAAAACAATAGCGCCAAATCCAAATAATAACGGCTGTTTAATAATATCTCAACATTTAAACACCTAAATTGGTTTGTGAATTATCCATTCAGAAATCAAATTGTAGAAGTATATATATATATATATATATAATATATATATATATATATATATATATATATATATATAATTTTAAAATAAGAAATTTCTTCGGAGAATTTCTATTCGATTTGCTGTTGCATTTGAAATTCACTTCTATCAAAATCAGATTAATAGCAACGATATACCGGTGTTTAAATGTGACTTGATAGTCACATAACCAATTTTGTTGATTGCCGTTTAAAACGTAAAACACAAATGGAAAT
The DNA here is from genome assembly GCA_928085145.1 of Nezara viridula. NCBI lineage: Eukaryota > Metazoa > Arthropoda > Insecta > Hemiptera > Pentatomidae > Nezara > Nezara viridula. The sequence goes on from OV725077.1 coordinate 209,592,885, forward strand.
ATTCGATTTTGAAGTAATACATTTTTTTTAACTTCTCAAAGGAATTCTAGTAGCATAAAGTAATCAATCCATTAATGAACAATCTAATGCATTAATGAATAGAAACTTTAAAAAAATAAAGTTTATTCTGGAGATACTTTAGCAAAAAAAAAAAAAAATGAAAATTACACCCAGTCAACTTGAACAGTACAATTACTTAAAATGTTTTGGTATTAATGCAAAGCTGCATTCATTTATCATTAATCAATTGTTAATTGGTCAATCACCATGTAAGACGTTCATTTCAGCAGCAGATATCATGACCAGCTCATAATATAACTTTTTCAACAAATAATTTTTTTGGTTACCAGGTTGTTATGGTGCACAATGGTTGAAAAAAAACCTGGCAATACTGTTGTATAAGTCACAGAAAAATAGTTTTGATACCATCATAATCATAACTAAATTGGAATAAAATATTTACAGTGGAATCCCGATTAACCAAATCTCCGGGTTAACCGAGAATAAACGAGATGATTCAATGCTTTTTCCATCAGAATTAGATAGCTTCAGCTACCTAAATTATTGGAACAAATGAGATTGTCATTTTTATTACAACTAATCTTGACCTATGAACTTATATTAAGAGAATTAATTAAATAAAATTTTGCTATACTGTGAAAAAAGAGGAATTATGTATTTTACGTTTTTCAATAGCCTTGTATAGACTATTTAATAACGAGCAATCGTTTATACACTTAAATTAAATAATATATTCAAGTATATTTATATCAAAGTTACAATACGGTGGTCGGATCAATTTAAATGCATCATATTATCAATTTCTGAAGTTCTTTAAATTATAATTTTTAATTTCATTTTAGCCGTTCATGTCTTGATTCTAAATATGATGGATAAGCGAGGTACTATTGTGGTTTAAAAAGTTTTTACAGTTAAATTAGTAAGTCAATTTATGAGATGTCAATTCTTTAAAAAAAATTAAATTGGTTATCAATTTCATAGAATAAATAAAAGCAATAACATGATTGATGAAAGATGGGACCGAAAACTCATTCGATGAAATTATTTTTTGACAATTAATTATTCTTTAACAACTAATTATTTTTCAAATTAGAATTAACTAGATATTTACTAACTCATGTACTACATGATAAGAATACGACGGAGTTCCTCATTTTTATGGAAATAACTAGAATCTGAAGAAACATATTTTTTTAAATTTAAATTTTGTTTTATTTATAATTTTTTTTAACATATAATTATATCTATAGGGAAAGATTTTAAATAAAATAGAAAGATATAGTAATTTATTAATCACATAAAAAATTACGATAGAGTTTTGGTTTTTAATGTGAATAAATAAAATCTAACCAATTCTTTTATTTTTTTAAAACAATTAATTGATATTTTTAGGGATCATGACTAATTTAAAATAGAAAGAAAATATACATTAATTTATATAACACATAACAATATACTTAAAATTGTATACATGTTTATTGTAGGGTTAATAATATTTTTCAATTTTAATAGATGCTCGTTCAAAAATAATTGAAGGGATAATGGTGTCTTTTTTAGTTTCATGTATAGGGAAAATATTTACAAAATCTCAATTCGTTATCATTTAAAATAAAAGAAAATAGAAAAAGTAACAGTTCTTCAATAAGCTAAAATAGTTCATTTTTATACCCATTTCTGGGAGCCCGAACATATCTTTTCGAAAGAATTATAGCAGGGTTTTAATTTTTAATTATTCAAGGACCTGAAATAACTCATAAATGTTCTTAAAACTCAATATGTGGCGTCGGTAGCGGTGCATCGTTTGCCTAACATGTATGGCTGTTATTGATTCATTTTATCTTATTTTTCTTTGATCGTATGATCATCTGCATCAGGAACGAAATTATTCTTCCCTACACGATAGTGCTTGCTCAGTTGATGATGATGACGATTCGCTTCAATAGAATGGAACTGACCAGATGAGGATAGACCGATCCAACCTTATCTAATATCTTGCGTCACAGCTTCCCGTGACTTATACCAAGGATCTAAGTCCTTCCGCAAATCTTCAGGAAGCTGTTCCTTGACAAGTTTTCTGCTGCCGTTTGTCTTTGGAAACAGCCTTTTTTTGTTTTAAGACAGAAAGTTTTAAAGATTATCACAGCTCGGCTATAACATGACAAAGGTACTTTCGCCCAGAATACAAAACAGAGGAAGATAATAGATTATCGATTTTCTGTCGGAAATTTTTTTCTAATCCATTGTAGATTCTTAAGGAAGTTGTGACAATTGAATCCGTCCTATGTAGTAGATGACTTTTAAATGATTTGTATTTATGTTTTCCAACATCAAGAAAATGTAGGGAATGGAAAAGTATTTTTAATGAGTATCGGTTTTATGAGTCCCACTCTTTTCAAGAATAATTATAATTCTTAAACTGAAGCGATATTTTTTTTTTCTTCTTATTTTGTTACATGGGCACCCAGGGATAAATTATCATAAGCTGCCCAAAATTCTCTTGATGAATGAATGGATGTAAGTTTTTTTTATAAGGACACGGTTATAAAACTCTCTTTATGAAGCACTATGAAATTTAGATACACAGTTTTTTACATAAGTGTATGTTAAAAAGCTGAGTGTATTGCATGGACTGTTTTTTCTTTTACATATACAATTCATTTATGTATACAACTGAATCGTAAAAGTAACTATTCAATGAAGAAAATGTAAATTAAACTCTCAATTAACGAATGACATAATTAGAAACAATAAATAAAATGTAGTTATATGCAATGAAGGTTTTGTCTACTCTAAGCGCCCATCACTTCGACTAAAATAAAAAAATTAAGGAAACTATAGACATAATTTTTATTGTAACTAGCATTATATTCATATATTAACATATTCATATAAAATGTATATGAATCATAATTATGTAGTTTACTGGAGTAATTACCTTATTTAATTTTATCTGTGATAATCCATACATTGCATGATAACCACAGTGAGGTGTAATACATTTAATTTTTGAATATATTTATAAAATGCTAAACTTAATAATTAATGTTATTCAATGTTACCATAAATTATTATAAGTAAGTTAACCATTAGCAAAGACCAGATTTTCTTATTATTGGATTTTTTTCTTTCTCTAGTTTCAGATTTGCCCTAATGTCGATCAAATTTGGATGATCCTAATGTCCCCCGCGGATGATCCTCCTTCATCGACATTACTATCCGCTTTTTCGTTTCAAGATGGCGGTCGAAAAACTTGTTTAAACCTAAACGAATGTTCCGATCAATCAATGAAACTTGGCTAAAGTCTTCTTCTCGATGTCCTTTAAATTTATCTATATAACTATGTACGTAATTTTATTATCTTTTCAAAAGTTTTCATATACATTTTACCGTAGAATACATACTTAGTGAGTTAGGCCCCAGACCATTTTTCTTTTCTTTATAACATTTTTTACTGTTTTTTCTTGAGAATTTAGTACATATACGAAAATTGATAGGAAATTAATTAGAAAATTATAAGAAAGTTTCATGAAAATCATAAGAGTCGTTTTAGCTCTGTAGTAAAAATTACTTTGTTACTCTCTTTTATTGACAGCAACTATATAAAATGGCTAAATATGAAGTTTGAAAGAATATGATAATTGGAAACGAAAAGAAATAATTGGAAAAGAGAAATGCTTATCCAGGTTGAAAATGAATCTTCGGAAATAACAGTCAGAAGGTATACGTCGTTGGATAGCAGAAAATTTTAGAAAAAAATAATATCAAATAAGTAAAGTTGTAGAAGGCAACGCAGAGTGACGAAAAAACTATAAAAAATAATTTTAGATAACTAACATTACTTAACGTAAATCACAGATTTCCAAGGAAATTTTCTTTGTTAATATAAAACTTTTATATTTTTTGATGTTTGAAAAAAAAATTAAAATCCATCGAAACAAGCCGATGCCATTCTTTACAATACTATTTCATTTTACTTGTGTGAAAGAAGAAGTGAAATATAAAATATTTCATGGATATGTTTATAACCTTAAATACATGTACTTTATTTTAATAATTCTAGATATGATATTATATTTAAATATCTATTGGCCGTTTATCACAAAACATCATCGAGTAACTTTTTAGAAAATTAAATTAGTGAATAATTTTATGAATTTTGGCTTTGTAAAATCCGACATTATCCACTTACAATTAGAGTGACAACTTTGGAATAGGTAATTTTACTTTAGATGTATAATTGTTTGAAAATGATAAAGCATTGTGAAATAATTTGCCGCGTTTTTTTTTTTTATCGTCGCACATTATTTTAAGATTAACACAAGGTATGATAACATTTCGATATATTAATTGTAGTAATCGATTAAGTAATTAATATACTAATCGATATATTGTATTAATAATACAAATTAAACATCGATTTCCAAGTTTTTAGGTATTAATAACACAGTTTGGGGTTTTTACTGCACGATTTTACACATTTTGAATTTTTGTTGCAGGTTTTTCGGATTTTACTGCCCGAAAATCCGGTCTCTAGACATAGACCTTATAAAAGACTGTTTGACGTTCAAATCTGCATGGAAAAATTTGATTTGATACCTAAGGTGATGAGAAATTTAAATGTCAGCGAAAAAAAAGGCTAAATGTTCGTAAACACTGAAATACCATACCAGAGTTTAAGATAAAAGTATTGCCGATGATCCAGCGAGATAAAGGCAGAATCAAAATTCAACTTTTATTTTGTTGAATCATCATTATTCAATAGAATAGAAAATAAATGTTTTGATAGGACCTACATGAATTACAGATAGGCACTCAATGAAAACTTTTAAAACATTTTGCAGAATGAACCAATAAAAATAAATTCTGCTCCAGATTATTGTTTTTTTTGTATTGACGGACAACGATACCAATGTGTCTGTATGATACATTGCTTTCTCGAGGTACATGACTACATTTTAATATATATTGTATGTCTTCAAAACACCTGTTTATCATTCGTGAATAACGATATTACAAGCTTATCAGAATTATTCGCATTATTGTATTTTTCGGATTTTTGATGAAATTAGAAAAAATTAAAAAAAAATGTCTGCAACTTGGTAATAGATTGGTAATCACCTGCATTGCAAGAACAAATTCTGAAATATAATGGTTTGGGTCATTTAATCGATTTTCCTTAAGTAATCTTGGGGATTCCCCATAGAGGGGGAGTTCTTTGAAGCTTCTGAGTTCACCTCAGCTATAATAAACCTACTTTTATCGAACAAAAAAAATGGTTCTCTGTGATCAAATTCCATTGTTCAAAAAAGTAAGATTTTTTTAAAATTCGCTAATTGCCCATTCTTCGAAAAATGAATCATTTTTCTTGTACAATCTTTTTGACAATGCTTATATTATATTTTTGCTCATATTACTAACGGATCCATAGGGGAGAACATTCTTGTTGAAGCCACACAAAATAAAAAAATAGGTTTTTTTACGTGTATATATTTGTTGTTTAAACTATAGTATGTTCTCTTCGTAAATATATAAATATAAAGATAAAAATATAAGGAAGGACTTCAGCTAATAAATGTACTTTTTGGATTTCCACTTTTCTAAGGCAGTTGGAGATTCTAGAACCGCCCTTATTTCTTTATAAAAATAAATTATGAAAATTCTAAAAATACCTTTACATGTAGCAAAATAAGATCTTTCGTATAATATGTTATTAGTTGATTTTTCGGGGCATCAACTCCATTTTCAAAACTTTTAAAATACCAAAATTTAATGTTTCATAATAATCTTTATTGCGCATCTTCCTGTTAATACCAAAGTCTGAAATAATTATTTTAAATCTAAAATCATAGATTCAAATATTATCAGAAAGACGTGCTATAAAATTTCTGTGATGTATTAAATTGGGATATTAAGAAAATATTGAAAACATAGATACAACCGCGGAACTTCAACTAGTAAATGTATTGTATGGAAGATGTAAACCAATAAAGAAATTTTTATTTTTAGAATTGATCACATGTTGGAAAATAACCCAATTTTACAAATTTATTTATTTATTTTTTTGTCTTTAATTCTTCATCCGCAACTGGCATGATAGTGACAATTAGCAGATTTATAATTTGGTTTTAAAATGTTTATTTGGAATTTAATAATTTTGAATAATTAGAAAAGGTAGAATGAAATATATAAAAATAAAATTCTGTTCGACTACAAATTGCTAATCTACAAGACATTTCTGAAGCCCATCTGTATCTATGGGCTCAGACAGTGGGACCAGCAAAATTTTCGATAATCAAATGTATCCCATTGTTTCAGTGGAATTCCATCACTACGGAGGCAAACGGAGACCGTATCCCATAAAAATTATCCCGATATGACCAGTATCTTATTTATTATCCAATGTTTCTACCATAATCTCTGTATAGCTCCATCCATCCCCACAATGCTCCTTGAGGATTAAAACAACAGTGGCCAATCAACGTTTTGTATTTGTACTATTGGTAGTTTCCGCAATTCAAAGCTATATCCGTATGTGGTTATCATTTAGTACCCACTGTCTTTAAATAACAGTGAGATGGTCGATTGCTGATACTTTTTGGAGTCCTATATTTCGTTTGGGTGGGTACGTAGATTGGCTAGTTATAAATAGTGGAAAATAAATTAAAATAAAGTGTGGGTGTGTTTGTTTTACTTTGAGTTTAATGTTACCAATGACTTCCTGTCCTTTTAACAATACCTCACTTATCCTTGTTGAACAAATCCTTTACCTAGGATACCACCTAGACGTCTCCTTGGAATCCTCATACAAGACTGAAACGACAAGAAACCGCAAATTCAACATTTACTAGAAGAACGCTCTAACCTTCCAAATAATTACAAAAGACTCATATACATGACTATAAGGCCTAGTTGGACTTACGGAGTTGAGCTATGGCGCTCCAATAAACCATCAAATTCTTCTCGTATTCTATCCTTACAATCCAAAATCCTTTGCAAAACCCTAAAAATCCTTACTTTGTTGCAAATCAGACTTGGCTCAATCCAGATAACTATCCTTCCATAATAAACATCATAACCATCCCAACCTTATTGTTTCCATCCTTGCTTCCTCTTAATAAAAAAAAAAAATTAAGAGTTTAATGTGTTTTCATATACGTTATTACTTCGATTTACCTTTGTACGAAATATATAGTGGGAGAAAATATTACGGTTGCTAAAATTTCGAATCTGAGTTTTCATATATGTTTCAAGGTTTCTGAGTACATAAAACCAAGTTCCTACGTTTTGCAAAACGACGTGGGTGCGAACAGTCTAGGTCAAAAACGAAAAGTCCGAAGACCTAGAAATTATCTTGAATTTTGTTTATCTACAATAATTAACCTTTTCACTTTGTAACGATTCCACATTTCTACTTAAGGCATAGAGAGGGACAAGTAAAAGTAATGTGATGGATAAGTTATATACCGCATCAGATTTTTTTATTTTTATTTAAACATTTAAATTTTCTGTAAATTGGTAATAAATTAACTCTTATCTCGCTATTACCAATATCTTTAACTGTGACAGCATATGTTTTGCCTGATAAAACTATGATATAACTACTAATTATACAATTTTATAGAAGAGTAAACATAATTAGAATTATTATTATATTAATAGCATTTTTTTAAACTGATACTACCCGAGAAAATTCTTTTATCAATTCAGATTTTCCATATATTATTCTACAATGTCAATTCGGACCATTTAATGTGATTCAAGTTTTTTTTTCCTAAATGCCTAAGTTTATTCGTTGTTTCACTGAACGATTGATACAAAAATGCTATAAGTTCTGAACTATCAACTAAAATGTAGGCAAATTTATTTCAGAGCACATGAAACCGAGATGAAACAATTCCACAGACAAAAACTAGTAAAATTAAACTAGTTTTTATTGTTTGAGGACTAATATAGAGTTTTGACGTCGATATTCTTTTAACCTGTTACATATCAATTTACGGAAAAATAGTTCGCTTTCCAAATATTAATTTTCTCACAATATCATAGACTTTATGTATTAATATACAGTAATGTACATTTACACTGATAGATAATTTAAAATACTAGGTATAATCTAATCGTAAGTTTTAACTAGCTGCGGATAGAAAATAAATGACAGCAAAATAGGCGGATATAATTTTACAAAATTGTAAAATAATGACATTATATTTTCTTCCGCCCAATTTTATGCCTGAAAAATATATTATACATATTAATTAGCTATAAATTTCATGAAATCACCAATTGAGAGAAATAACATCTAATGTCTAGAATTAACTTCGTGTTTAATATGAAAGTTTTGACTTTTTTTGTTTTTCCTTTCTTTATTTAACTTTCTGTTAAAGCACTATATTTCCCTCTTGGTGATAATCATTCAAGACAGACGTTTTCCTAAGAGAACTTTGTATCGAAGGACAATGAAAATCCCACTGCCGGTTTCTAGCCGCTAACTTTTTTCAATAAAGGAAATAGTTTTACTTCCTGCAACACTCTATTATAAGAGCTATTTCTGGACTTAGATTTCCCCTGACCACTTGTAATAAATGCCTTTCTACGATTGATAAGTTGCGTTTATTGGTTTTTCCGAACGAGCGGTCATAGCAACACCGCTGGCAGGAGCGCTCCGGTGCGGGGTACGGTTGGAAATTAATTCTTCAGCGATGTAGAACCGAAGACAGGAGGACTGCAGCAGTGCCATGGCGTGATGCAACGCTGACACAACAGTTCCTCCGGCTGGGTCGACCAGAACCCATTTACCGGCTCTTGCTAAGTCTTTGTTGATTGCGGCAATAATTAATTGCTCTTACCTCTTCGGTTCCGCGTCCCACTGCTCTGCGAGGTTTCGTGTTATCCTCGGTTTTACAATCTGGTAATATATAGAAGCGAGTCTGTGGTTCTTAAGGTGAAAGAGCATAATTTATTATTTTAAAAAAATTAAAATTTATATATAAAACTTATATTAACTTATATATATTAAGTTTTTTTTTTATTATTATTTATATAATATTTACAACTGTATAAAAAAATATATCTCGTAAATTCGTGTATGGATAAAATGACATGAAACACGTTTTGAGAAACTATCCATTGGTAGCACTCTCATAATATATGTATATTAGGAGATCACGGGACCATTTTCTTTTCAGACGCGTCGGAGGGTTATCGGAAATTGAATAGGAAGCAAGGTTAGAAAAAAGAGGGCTGGGATGGTTATGAAGTTTTTTATGGAAGGATAGATATCTGGATTGGGCCAAATCTGATACATAAGGAACATAAGGTCATTAGGGATGATTTTATTTGTAACAAAGTAAGGAGCATTGAGGATTTTACGAAGGATTTTGGATTGTAAGGATTGGGTACGAGAGGAATTTGAAGATTTGGTGGAGCCCCATAGCTCAACTCCTTAAGTCCAAATAGGCCTTATTATAGCCATTTATATGAGTCTTTTGTTATTAATTGGAAGGTTAGAGCTTTTGACTAGTAAGTATTGAAGTGGTCGGAAACGTCGAGCGGTTTCTTGTCGTTTCAGTTTGGTATGAGGATTCCAAGTTAAGCGTTTGTCCAGGTGGAGTCCTAAGTAACGGATTTGTTCAACAGGAATAAGTGAGATGTTGTTAAAGGATACTGAAGGACAGGAGGACATAGGTTTACGACGAAGGACAAAGGTAATTTGGTGGGATTTATTGGAATTTATTTTAGTCCTCCAGTTTTGACACCATTCTTCAAGGTTTGTAATGTGTGATTGAAGAGTTAGGGATGCAATTGATGGGTCGCTATTAACTGATAGGATACATGTGTCATTGGCATATGTGGTGATGCCAGTGTTGGGTTTCGATGTCACCTGGATAGACTGTTTAAAGAATAGGAACTTTAATTTTGTTGTTATTCACACCTATCATAACGGTAATGACCAGGTGATCTATCTATATACTTGATGGATAGTTTAGTATTCGTTCCCTTTTAACACGCTTATTTCAAAAGGATTTTAAACTGACAATTACTGGATTGGTCCCGTGATAGGTGCCTATGGCGAAATTTTATGGTATTTATTTGGGTTTGATCCTTTTTTTTTTTTTTTTTTTGTTCTAGAAGTTCACAAGGAATAACACAAAATCGAAAAAAGAGAAAATAAAATAATTAAATTTTAAGTCAAATTATCAGGATATGTCGGAGAAGGAATTTTTTATTTTTTATAATATCTTTGGAACATTATTATCACCTTTCACGTCTCAATACATAACTGCGAAATTTAAAAGTATGGTTAAATTAAACTTTTGTATGAAGTATTCCCTGAAAACAAATAAAAAATATATTCATACACTTCACAGAAGAATCTCCGGAGAGAGGAGCTTTCAGCCTGAAACCCCTCTACCAAAATGGATTTTTATTTTTCAATGTTCTGTGTCTAAGTTAAATACTTAAACAATAACAATAATGTATGTACAACTGCTAAATACAACCATGTTTTATGAAAAAAATGTTAAATAATTGTTTCTAAAAGTAGTATTGTTTGTGTAACTGTCTTTTTAACTCAATATCAAGAATCACTTAAACAGCATTTCATACAGGTAGTTAGTTGGTTTCTGTTTCGTTCCCAAATTATTATCGTTATACATATTAAAAAAAAATAGCTTTGGAGTTAAAGCCCCCCAAATTAAATCCTTGATCCGCTACTGATTCACTTAAATATTCTGGGGTAGATGATATTACTCTCCACTTGCTCCTAATGCCAGATACTTTGTTAGGTGCTCATTTTTGTTGAATATATAGTTATATATTATACCTAAACCTAAAGTTAAATATTTCCTACGAGTACGAGGGCATCTACTATATTTGGCTATTAAAGCGGTTTAAAAAAAGATAAGTAGTACATTAGTTGGAGATTATTGTCAATGTATGGATAATGTATATATATGTTCGAGCTGGTATTTAATTACACAATGTTAGCATTACGAAAGTTTTCCAATATTTTTTTGTAATATTATTCATACATTGACAATAATCTCCAACTAATGATAATAATCTCCAACTACTTCTTATCCTGTTTTAAACAGTTTTATATATATATTCCAATTCCTCTTCACAATCCAATCAGACGCTGGTTAAATCCATACTACGTCATAAGGCTTTAATTTTCTTTAAACATTTTTTTTCTCTTATTTTTTATTGTTTTATTCTGTGTTGAACGTGAATTTTCATCACCACTCACTAAGCATTATGAGTAGATAAAATCTGTTTTTATTAATTTATACTTTTTTTATTCAAGAAATTGTATTTCGTTGAAATGTATTTTATTTTCTAATTATCTTCAACACACTCCTCGTGTGTCATATATATACCTACTTTGTTTTATTTTTTCTTCTCCTAATCTTTACGCATAATCACTTAAATATCTTAGGAAACATATGTATATTTCTTCCCTTACATATTAACAGTTGTTATTATTTTTTAATTTTTATATTCCATCACAATGCTTTGCCTATAAAATTGATTTTGTGTTCTTTTCTAATTTCATTCAGTGATTATTATGCTATTATTTTAGCTCCAATATTGTAGTACTGAACCCCTATTACCCAACTGTTCTCGTTAATTTATCCTAAGAACTTAATTAACACTTAATTTATTACTAGTATTTTGTTATTATTCATTGTAATAAGTCTTTTGGCCAGATTTATGGTTAATTTATATGAACAATTCTGTTATTCTAAAGGGACCTAGTCCCAGAATAAAGATGATTTTTCTATTCTATTTTATTCTATTTACTTATTTTATAGTACTTAGATTAGACATGTAGAGCAGTATTGTGAATTAAGCACTATGCGATCGCGTATAATGTTTTTACTTAAACCATTTAGAAACGATAGAAAAAGTTTCTAAAAAACTGCATAAAATAATTGTAAAAATCTAAAAACAAAATATTAAATTAAATATATTATAAGTAAACACTTTTTTTTTTTATTCAAGTTGACCAACTATTATTACCGTTAAGGGTTCCCACATGTATTAATTCGGCCCCGGGTCAGATATAATTCAAGAGATATAGAACGCACCGTGTTGGACCTGGAAGTGGCTGTGGAAGTAATTTCTGATCGTAGTTAGGTAATGTTATTTACCAATCCTCAGGTTTAACAGTTGCTGTATCTGTAGCGAAATGCTCGCTACCCAAATCAATCAGGCTATCTGCCTCAGTAACCAATTTATTTGCGCAAAAGCGGAAAAACTCCAATTCAACGTTGCAGTAGCCCTTCCCGATGCAATGGTGCCAGCAGGCTGGCCTAGATAGCTGACCCACTGTCCTTCTAATATTATTTCTACACAGCTATTATGCTTCTTCATGACGTACTAACGATTACTTTCGGCTCCAAGATATAAATTATAAAATATTTTAACATTTTATTATAGTGGTTTCAAGATGGGCGAGTCATTGTGTCAACATTATTAAATTATTTCATCTATCAGGAATTTTATCTTTCCAAGTATTATGCTTATATATTATTATTTTTGTTTTTATTGTCAATGTAGTTAAAATGAATAAAATGTGATATAAAAAGGGCCTAAAACACCTTGACCTTGCTATTGGTACTTTAGAAGTTCTCGTAATTTTACACGACATTAAATGAACATTATAACAGTTAATTTGCAAGATACAATCAATTTATCGATCTTATTTTTTTCCCTCGATCTTTTCCTCCCCTTCCTTGCCGTTAAGGCTATACGGAGTTTCCCCGGGCCAGGGAGTGTGGCCGGGGATTTAAAAGACTCCCTCGGTACCGGAACGCGAACTCGTGAATATTTTTATATCATTACATTCATATGTCATTTTTTTTTTTTTTTATCGTAATAATAAGTAAATTTGGAGAAGATTGTATGTTCATTTATATATGTATGTATGTGTAGGTGTGTGTATGTATGTGTATGTGTGTGTGTGTGTTGTGTGTATATAAATGTATGTATGTGTATGTATGTATATATATGTGTACGTGTGTGTATGTATATATATGTGCGTGTATTTATATATGTGTATATTTTTTTTGTTTATTTCTTAGTGGTTACATACTACTTTTTAAATAATAAATATTATGTTAGAATTTTTATAAGTTAGTTTTTGGCCAGATTGGTATTTTATTTTGTATTAATTCATCTTTGTTATTCTAAGGGGACTTAGTCCCAGAATAAAGCTCTATTTTCTATACTATTCTATTCTATTCTATGTTAGGTTGCCGGGCAACGGCGGTGCTGTGCACACGCTTTAGCCCATTCGGCCACCCCGCCCACTTTCGATCCACGACTTACCTTAAAAATTACCTAACTTCAGCCCGATTCGAACCCGGGACCTTGCTCTTAACAGAGACCAGTACCACTGAGCTACTCCGCTCCCGATTAAAAAATTAAGCAATAATACAAAATCAAATAATAATATTGTCGATACAAACGCTAACTATTGAATATAAAAATAAGAAAAATTGTCAATTCTGCACACTAGCGATTGTCATTGTAATTAAATATTTTAAAAGAGCGAATTTACATTACGAAACCTAAATTATAATTAATTATAATTTAAGTGTCGAAATCCTATGTAAAAAGAGAGATTTAAAATAAATAAATATCTCTAACCTGCATATATACAAGTCTTGTTGTAAAAACTATATGAACTAAATTTGAATCATTTTATATGTTTTGTATGAGTTGAATTGAATTGATATTGCTCCGAGCATTGAATATCTGTTGTTCGATTTAAAACATTGATCAACAATAATAGAAATTATGAAAAATATTTGTTGTTCTAAATTACTAAATTAGTATATTTTTCTCTTCGGAACAGAAATCCTTTATTCTTTATTATTATTCATCTCTCTTCTCAAATTATCTGTCAGAATAATAATAATTAATGAAATTAGTGAATATTTCGAGCTCTGCTGGGTTTTCATTGGTAGGAATTAATTTCATTAACATTATAAAAATACATATAATTCAAAAGCAAAGTACATTTAAATGAGATTGTGTATCTGCTATACCTAGAAGAAATATTTTAAATGTTGCAAATTCCTTTTAGTCTATGATTAGAGAAAAAACAAATAGATAATAATATCAAAAGTAAAAAAAGTCGAAAAAAAAAGAAGTTGTGGCCACTTCAATGACTTTCATCAATATATTACCAATAAAAAATAATAATAAAATAAAATCGTAAAATACATTCACCAATAAATAAGAAAGATATAATGTTTATTTACAGGTACCTGGAAAATACTAGATACTTTTTTATACTTACAATACATAATATTGGTTTTATAATTTATAGTTAAAGTGTGTCCCAGCATAACCCGAATTAATCAAAATTGTTTTACCACCAGTAATACACATTTCGTTAAAAAAAAAAAGAAACAAATACTCGTATATATTGTACATCGGACATGTATGGAAACGAAACTTTGCAGCACATAATAATTACGAGTGTATAAAATTTTACATAGAATCAGATGTAGCATTATTTAAATCGGGTCCTGGGGATTAAATGAACGGATAAGGGAGGAGCTGGAAGTCGTGGAGCTAAAGATCGCGCTTGAAAATCTACAGCTTAAGTGTCGGATGAAAGAGAATCTCGGCATGCGTTGGAAGCTCGACTCAGTCGGAAGAGACCATGAACCCATCACAAAATTTCCTATTAGAATTATAACAGCGGATAGGAGGGAAGAGAGGAACAACTCTTCAAGGAATGAGGCAGCTTAACCGGGAGAGAGGCATGGCTGCGTTGAATCGAGACTCCTCGACTCTAAGAATAGCATCAGAGGTAGACAAAGAAGAAGAAGAAGCCATAGTGCTTAAATACAGATCTTTAATGGTGATAAAAATTATATACACCATAAATAATATGGATATCGGATGTTTGTTGGTATTTCTTTTGAATTATCTATCTGTCATGCCAGTTGAACTTATAAAGATCCAGATAGGACAAGGAAATACTTGAATGGTTCCTGAAATTGGTTTATGAATTCATTAACTCCGGCTTGATAATTAAATAATGTGCTAGTAATTTTTTATGCTCGAATTTGTCTTTTTAATGCAATGGCTTTAGTCCATTTAGGAGAAAGTCTCAACATTTCAGCACATACCCTACACACAACTAATACAATATCGGACTATTTCACGCTAATAACTATCATGGAAGTAGCTAAGACAATCGGTGACCACTAGCAGGCACGCCATGAAAAATGGTTCGGCACGGCTGCCTTCCCGATATTACATAAAATCTACGTGGCTTCCTTTTCCTCTTCCAATACACCGGGGGGAAACCCACATGCAGATGGTCTTCGGCTCTAACAAGCAAATTACGGAAGGCAAACGTTTTTTTTTACTAATATTTTTTTCTGGTGAAGGCTCTGTACCTAATTGTACGGAACTTGGCTTTATTTACGCTCCTAGTTGAAGGATAATCTGGAGATGCATGAGATGAATACTTGTTTATGTTAATCATATCAATGTATTAACAATTATAGTCAAGAATTCATTTACATTTGTCTTGAAAAGATAGTATTTACGCCCTATAAAAGAAACATTACTAAAATTATTCCTCTAAGTCTTGTCAATTTTTGTTATTGAAAATAAGAAGTTGGAAACTTTTTTTAACTGGAAATGTAGCGATTTCTCTCAAAAATAGAAGAGAAAAAAAGAGTACGACCACACATATGACAAACATTTGCCTAAGTGTTCAATGATCCATATTGAGCGAGTAGTGTATCTGCAGCATTATTAAAATTAATATAATCCGATTTCAACATATTTCATTTTTCTTCCACATTTTTCAACCAATATAAAAGTTTCTATAATTTTTTAGAGGATACAATTTTCTCATATTCATAGCAATGAAGCTAAAAGAAAATGTCAACAAAAGGAATACAGGAATCAGAAATAATTCAACCAATGGTGGGAACTGTTTACCTTTTAGTTGTGGGGTACCGCTAAGGTAAAAACAAAGTGAAAAAAAAGATTTTTTGTTCAAATTTAAAAAAGAATTTATTAAATTTATTCAAGAAACAGTCCATACAAAAATTTTAGAGAGTTAAGTTTTTGTTATAATTCTATAACTCCATTATTTTTATCAGATTTCATTGTTTCTTCGTCATAGGGATAAATATCACTACTATATATACTCCATTACCTGTGCAATGAATATAAAATATTATCGGAAATAATATATGAAAATACAATTTAAATGACACGATGGTAGATAACGTGAAATATCTTCTAATTTTTTTTTTCTAGCCTTAGATATTCTTGATTCAGCTTCTAAAGACTTAATACTTATTTACATATACGTCAAATAACATGTTATAATTTATGTTTTGTTTTAATCTTGTTAAATTTTATCAATTTCAATTTTTTTTATTCAATTGAATAACTAGTTTCTCGAAAACTGATAGATTTTGATTATTTTGATAATATTGTAAATGTCTAACATTCCGAGAGTAAAATAATAATAATTTTAATTTTTTATTTTTATACTTATACATCAAACATCAATCAGGAATTCAATATAAAATCCAATATGAAATTTTAATTGCTTATTTTTTAAACGATTTTTTTGACACCTACCGGTTAATTCTCGGTCCATGTTGTTCTTCATTCTTATAATTGATAATTTTTTTACTGCTTATCCTACCATTAATTATTTTTACTTTCTTATTTTTTTTTAATATATAACGTATGAAAAAGAACTATATTAACGTTTATTGTTTATCTGGTCATAATAGCTATTATTATGTTTACCTCTGTGCCACAGGTATTGAGAAACATAAACAAATATTAACTCCAAAGTGCCTCAAAACAATGGTGGCAGCTATTGTTTATTAATTATTGATATAGATATCTCAATGAAAGTTTTAGAACGATTTTCAAAGAATTGGAAGGGTTGCAGTGGAGCGAATGCACAAAATTACACTGGAACTTCCAAAATTATCTAAATTTGTAATAGTTCCCGATGAATAGAAAAAATGTATTTTTGCTCAATTGAAACTTATTTCTACCCTCTAGAAAAATGGAAAAGTATTTATTAAAGAGACATAAACTAAGATTTTATAATAATTCAGAGCAAACTGATATTGTTGGTTAGCCAAATCCAACCTCTCTTGTACATGTTTTCAATACTTCAATAATTCATCAAGTTATAAATTATTTTATCTCCGTGAAAATGTGGCCATAAATTGCTTTAGAACTGCAGCTGCTAAAATTTTAAGGATAAAAATGGCCAAGATGTGCAGTAAAAATATTATTTTTATAGAATTTGCCGACGTTTCATAAGACATAAAAATTAATTTATTGACTGCACATTCTGACTATTTTTCATCCTTCTTTTTTTTATTTTCGTTAATATATAACATATGCCACTGAACTATATTAACATTTATTGTTAATCTGGTCATTATAGTCATTATTATGTTTACTTCCGCCCACAGGTATCGAGAAACATAAAGAAATGTTTATTCCAAAGGGTCTCAGGTCAACAGTGGCAGCGTGTGGCTGCTGTCGTTTGTTAATTATTGATGTAGACATATCAATGAAGGTTTTCGAACAATATTCAAATAATTGTAAAAAATCAGAAAATTTGCAGTGGAGCAAATGCACAAAATTATCAAGATTATTAGGAAAAGCTGCTAATTTGAAATAAAGAAAACTTTTGTAACAATTTATTGGAAACTGAAATTATTGGTTAGCCAAATCGAACTTCCTTAATATACGTTTTCCATTACTTCAATTAGAATCATGAGCTTACAGTTTATTTGGCGTCCTGAAAATTTGACCCTGGATAGCTTAGATCCAGGAGAGCCTAGAAGAGGGTTTGCAAGTTGGACCATCAACATTTTTGGGGGAACATATTTTGACGGGTTTGTGAATTTTTTACGGGGGCAAATTTTGGTAGGGTTATGAATTTAGGAATAAAAAGTTTCATCCTAAAAAACAAGAAGAAACATGGAACCGACCGAATCAAATGTAATTGTGTATGACTACGGTTTTTCTAATTCAACCTTAGCTTGCTCTTTTTTTAAGAAAATAAGAGCAATAGAATATCTTGGGGGTGTGAAGATAGGGAGGGCGGCTGATCGTGCGCCATCGACCATGGGGGGGAATGGGTACCTCTGCTTAGATTTGTAACGCCGAATAGGTATTGGTAATTTTATGTGGGCGGAGGGGGCCGTATGGGCCAACGCGTGTGCACTGCACCGCCCTTGCCCAGCAGCCTGATACATAAGACTTTGATAAAAAAATAATCACGAGTTCGCGTCCCGGTACCTGGAGGAGTTTTTAAATTCCCGCCCACACTCCCTGTTCCGGGAAAACCCCCGTATAGACTTAAAGGACAAAAAAAAAAAAAAAAAAAAAAAAAAAAAAAAAAAAAAAAAAAAAAAAAAAAAAAAAAATTTTAGTCCAGAGAAGAACTTGAAAACTTATGTTCACATTTTCACCATTATTTTTAGTAAATAATTTTTACAAAGTTGATATTAGTTTTCCGCACTTCAAATAACCCTCGACTACTAATTTGTTTAAAGTCATGAGCGTATGTGGCTTTAGTGCTCTTTCTCAGTCTCCACTGGATTCCCATCTCAGTGATGCGGCTGAGAGAGAAGCCTGGAATCTCTTAAAGTCCTGCCTTATCTGCCACACGTGGGGGAAAAGGCCCAACTTGGAGCTCTCTCGGCTGACTGTAAATATTGTAAATAAGCATGAATGTTATATACTTTATTTTTCTTATTTATTTATTTTTTTAATTTGCGTTGTATCATATTTTATATCATCTGTTTTAATAAGCTTTCTTTTCTTATTTTTGTTGTAATTTATATTATTTTTGTAATTGTGTGAATGAGTTTCTCACATTGCAAATACTCAATGCCCTTGATTGATGCAAAATGTATTTTTTCTCAATAAAAAAAAAAAAAAAAAATTGTATAAAGAATATTTTCACTTGTGGATGAATATTTTATTTCTATTCTTATATGGATGGTTTAATTTGACTCTTATTGGGACTGTGAATTCATTTTGGGTAAGTAAGGCGATAAGATATTTTAGTTATTAATTAAAGGATAAATAAAGAATAAATAAATTCATTTATGATAATTTTTTATTCCTGATATAAAGACAATTTTCCTAACAAAATAACTTTGAAAACAACAAAATATAGTTGATATTTTGTCCCCCGGATACTTTGAGGTGGTGAGGCACCGCCCACAAGAGGTGGGGCAGCCAGGCATTCCAGTCCCCAGCCAGCTCCGGCCTCTGCGCTTCCTTCTTCGTTAAGGTCTTTCGTAATTCCCTCGTACAGCTCAGGTCTATCTGATATTTTATTTTTATTTCTATCTCAGCATGTGTCAGTCACTAATATTTTATAACTTTAATATTTATCTGCGCCTGGTTTGATGAAATTATTAAAACTGGCATGTCAGGCAAGGGAAAGGGTAGAACCAAACAGTACCTCTTCCCTTTTGAATCCAAGTATCATGGTTTTTAAAGAAGAAGGTCTCTTATCTAGCGCCTTTTTAGTCTCCTCCTCATATTGATGGGCATGTTAGCTGATATCTCTTATTAGTACGTTAGTCCGTGTAAATTAGTATGAAATCGTTTGTAAAGAGTCCTTATGTGTTGGTCAACTGTAGGCAGGTGGCAGTCAGTATGTAAGGAGTTGTTAGTCACGTACCAAGGTGCTTTAGTTATGAGTCGTAATAGTTTAGATTGGAAAGTTTGAAGGGTTTGTAAGTGGGTCTTTTTAGCTATATAGTATATATGTGTGGAGTTTGTCCGTTTATGTTTCAGTATGTATTTAGTTTCTGTCTTAGTTCTAGTTTTGAAGATTTGGAAAAAGGTGAATAAAGTACTTTCTTTTTCTTGGTTAATTGGCAATGATGACTTCCAATTAAACAACGATTGAATTTATTTGTTGTATTTCCAAATTACATGTTAACATTTCGGGATATTTACTCCCATCTTCAGAACTACAATCCCAATGATTTCTTGTTGATACGTGGCTTAAATCTAATGTGCTCCATCGTCAGGTTCTAATTCATGTTATAATAAATTAAGGTATATAACATCCAGAGCAACATCATGCTTTTAGACCAATTATTGAGTGTCTGTCTCTACGTTAGTATTTAATTGGAAGTCATCATTGCCAAATATCAAAGAATAACATACAACTCCCCAGAAAAAAGAAAAAAGAGTGAATAAAGTAGTTTGAGTCGTCTATTGAGGAGTCTTCCCTTTCATTTTAACATGTAGGCCCCATGTCATCCTTCTGTCAAAGGTAAGTCCAAGATAATGTACTGCATCCATCTGAGGAATTTTGAATGTTTTCTATATAAATTAGAGGGCAGGTGTTTCTTCTAAGTGTAAATGAAATGTATTTCGATTTATCGTTGTATAGTCGAATTTTCCATATCAATTGTATCAATCTTTTAATTTATCTTAGTGATGTTATAACGTTATTGAGGCTTGTTTAGGGTCTTGATGTTTATAACTTTTTTTACTTATTACTGTGTTTATAAATAAACTATTCGGTGTAATATATTGAGCTTTTTATTTTTTTTAATAGTGTTACTAAAAGAGTTATGAAATTGTTGCCCTCAATCGTTAAATACAATACAATATTTGGTATGATTTATAAAACTTCTGTATTGTTTTTAGGTAACTGCAAAATCAGCAAGCAAGTTATATATTTAATTTACAAATAATGACCTCATTGTGTTTGTTCTTTATTTATTTTATTTTCTAAATGTAAAGTAAACAAAATATCTTGTTACCAATTTTTTTGTTCTGCTCACGCTTTCTTAATTTTTCAAATAATATATATCAAGTTTCAGCAATATTAAATTTCACGCATGAAATTATCTTGACATTCTTTGCATCTCTTGACTGGCGTGATACACACTTTACTGCGAGAAACGGTACTGGACCTCTTTAAATCCTCATTTCAAGTCTCTATGATATAAATAACAAATAAAAAGCATTAATAAAATAGAATTAATTTCTTTTCTCGTAACTGAAGGATATAATCGCTTTCTTCCTCTTTCATCTATTCGCTAGAAGAAGTTATTAGTTTCAAATCAATATTGGTCTGGATGGCAAGGTATTTCGTGTTAATTAATGATAATAGTTTGGTTAATTAGTTAACTGATGGAGCTAGTTTTTCAGTATTGGTCAATAGTTAAACTTAATAATTCTGTAAAATTCTAAAATCTAGTTGTAGCTGTTTAAAATATGTAGGAATCACAAAACAAAAAAAATTCATGGTATCTTGAGGTCAGAAATAGTCTTAATTAACTGTCAACATTTGAATGCATTTTCCTCTAACAAAAAATGTTTATCTTAACATTTTTTATAATAATAAATATTTATTTTTATTTTATAATATTTTTAATAAAGCTATTGATGACCTACATGCCAAAAATATTTTTAATCTTTATTTTTCCAAAAAAGTTGCCGTCATTCAACAGATTGTTTAAACTATTATTAAGGGAATGTCTTAGGAGTGTTCCATGAGGCAACTGTTGGTGAAGTTGGAGTTTTAAACTGTTGGTTGGTTGGTGAAGTTGGTACTTGATATATGGAAATTTGAAAATTTCATTTAATCACTTTTCTTATTATATACAACTTATAGTAGTGAAAACTAAAAATTTATTTCAATCGCATTTTAAATTATTTTGTCGGACTTAAGTATTAGATCATTATAAGTAATCCATTTTTGAATCATATGATATTTTCACTAAATATGTTGTCTTGAATCTAAGGGAATAAATAGTTACGTTTTTTTCAGTACGCATTGTCAAGCTCAAAAAATATCCGAGAGATCTACCGGAGAAAATTCTTATATATGAAGAAGGAAATAGGAAATTGCAGTTTGTTCATATAAACTTATACTCTCACCCATAAAATGCACATTCGCTTTTAACATCTTTTTGCACGATATTTATGTTAAAGTTGGGAACCTGGATAGTTTATATGGCATCGGATTGGGATTGGAAAATTGGAAGAAAGTTGTACGAGATGAATTATCCGGTATTAGATGGAGTTTAACGGTCGCATATAAGATACAAGAACTATAAACTTTATTGCCTCTAAATATATCGCCTTTGCGTTGCTGTTCCTAGATATAATTTTATTTTGTTAAAATGAATTCACTAACAGCAATGATAAATCTTGAGTCTTCCAAGAATCCAACTGTAATAATTAACACGATTAACAAATTATAACTATTGTATTTGTAAGTTTTTGCTTGAAAGAACTTCTTTCGTAAAATAAATTATTTATTGATTATATTCCATCGCTAATTGATTTAATGTGATTATATTTCAGCTTCTTAAGCCATTTTCAGGACGATTTTTGTTCAATATTCTTTTTATAAATTGATAACATTTATTTGTAAATAATTAAATTTAATTTACTTATTTATTACTTCATTTTACTTGAATATCTAAACAAAAATTAAGTTAATGTAGAGAGAGACACTCTGTATTATTGCAATTTCACACTGTATCTGTCTGTCTCAAGCACTTAGCAAAAATGTAAAAACTAATCACCATAATACCTAGTAGGTCCACTCACTCCACTCCACATTTTTACCGATTTTACCAAAATTTGTCCTACTTATTATTTTCTTGAATAATCTATACCACCAGGTAATATAACATCAGAAAATATGAAGTATCACGTGTTACAGGGAGTATGTAAAGAAAAAACAATTTCGGATATTAGCGAATTCCATAATCGTCGGATTGACAGTTACTACAATAATAATACTGGAGCAGCGATTAATCTTCTTTTCAGACTCCTAAAGAGTGGGTTGGGATAGTACTGTAGTTTATTATGAAAGGATAGGTATCTGGATTGAGCCAAATCTGAAACCTAACCAACATTAAAGTCATTATGGATGATTTTATTTGTAACGTACAGCTGTACGTTAAGTTCGTACAGCAGTCCCGGGTGTCAAACTCTATCAAAGGCCTGTTCAACGTCGAGAAAGACACCCGTATAGTACATTCCGCGCTCTAATGCTGAGGAGTAGTCTTCAGGTTCCCCTCTACTATAATATAAACTAAACTAACATATTTAGTCAATAAGAACAGATAAAACATTACATTGCGAAAAGTCCCGATGTTTTGGTCGCTATAAAGTTGCGATGTTAGGGCAGAGAAGTAATTCTAACATAAATATTACTTAGAAAAAGCTTTGAATAATTCTTCATTTTTTCTAATATAACTTCATGAAAAGAGGGATGAAAACTTATTTATAATTTCTAGTCAGTTTTTCTTCTAGTTCGGTATGCAACAATCTTCTTTAAGACCCGTTCCATTCAAGCAGACATAATTCATTAGAGAGAACCTCCCGTCATTGCAGATACTACAAGAGTTGCTCATTTTTTCAGCTTCTCACTTTTCCAAAGATGAGGTAACTTCCTTCATCGAGAGGTGAAAGGATATTAATAATAAAGTAAAATGTGGGATTTTTATTTATTGCAAATTTTTCTTCATAAAATTTATTCTATCAACTGGCCAACTGGTACTTCGGCACTTTTTGATAAATATTATGCGTCGTAATTTATAATCTATAGAGCCGCAAATTGTTTCAAACAGAGATTAATCATTAAGTGATTAACTTCTTGCACATTTTCATATTGATCACCTAAAATAAAAACAAAGACCTAATATGAGTTCTTCTTTAGTACATGTTAGAATACTGGTTTTAGTAATACTTTAAGAAAATTTGTTGCCCTGCTTATATATTAGTTAGTAAAAGTAATTCGTTCTACTGCAATTAGCATACAATTTCCTTTTAGGATCCTTTTTCAGAGTCAATTTTATGATGCATTCCTACCCAATAATTCAACTTGTCAATGTTGTCTCAGAGAGCTAGTTTAAATTTGGATAACTTTGTCAATTTAAAATTTTGTCATTTTGAAGATGAAAACGCTGTAAGCTAGGTTCTGGGAGGCAGTGGCGTAGCCGTGTGTTCACTCTCCTGATGTAGCACCGTCTCCACCACTTTCCTTCATATGGATCAGAAAAATTGGCACTTCTTCTCTTTTTATTCTTACAAACTAATCTTAATCGATTTATAAATATTTTAAATTAATTTAAATCCAATTTAAATCAGAAAAATTAACACATTAGTAATTAAAATAAGATACCGCAAATTAGATAACTTCAGTCTATCTCATCTTTATCGAATTTGTTTTCCTTTTGTTATTGTAGAATGGCATTGATATAGCTCATCGAAAAAACATAAAACTGTTACTGATGAGTTCAAAAAGCATAATTACTCTTTGCTGTAAAAAGAAAAAGGTGTAGAATATAAGGTAATACCTATTTTATATTAAGCTTCAATTAATGTATGCCATAACGACTTTAAAATTTCATCATTTAATTAAATTATCTAGTCCGAAGTTAAGCAATCGTTTTTACCAGATCGTGAGAAAAGAAAGGAATTGGCGAAGGCAGGGGCAGAAAGAAAAAACTATTCATCCACACAATGGCCTTTATTCTGCAGTAACGCTTTGGGCCGTAACTCCATGAGCTGCTGAAGTGAGCTTATGTCACCGAACGATTCTTATCTTTATTAAAAACTATAACACTTATTATAATTATTTTTCGATTCCGAATTTATAGGGCCGGTAAGATTTTAGTGAGCTGAAGGTGTAATTTATGGAATGCCTACAATTTTGTTGGATACTATTGATCTGAAATACCTGGGGTGCCAACAAGATGTGCCATAAAGAATTTGTATGAGGGCACATTTTGACAGGATTTTGAATTTTTTTAGTGGGGCACATTTCGACGGAGTTATAAATTTTCGGTAAATAAATTTTATGAGAGCACATTTTGACAGGATTTTGAATTTTTCAGGAGGCACATTTCGGCGGTGTTATAAATTTTCGGATTGGAAATTTCAAACCAGAAGACAAAGTAAAAACCTCAGCAATTTTTTATTTCAAATGTTTTTAAGAAGAGAAGAGC
Source organism: Nezara viridula (assembly GCA_928085145.1). Classification (NCBI taxonomy): domain Eukaryota; kingdom Metazoa; phylum Arthropoda; class Insecta; order Hemiptera; family Pentatomidae; genus Nezara; species Nezara viridula. The sequence continues at coordinate 209,617,937 of OV725077.1, forward strand.
AATAACATATCTTGGGGAGAGAGGGATGCGGCTCATGCGCTATCGTCCTTAGTGGAGGGATGGGGAACCCTATGAAATATTAAAGTATACTCCAAAAAAAAAAAATGAAATTTTCGAATTAAAAATTAAATATTTTAATTAATAACATTAAATTTATTTAATAATATTTAAGTTAAATATTAAATCGTTGAATACTACCCATTTCACCCTATTCTTTTACCGTTTGTACTGCGGTAGCAATTTTTTTTCTTTCTACATACCCATCAATAACAGACAACGAGAGTTTTTTTTTATGATAAAGAAATATTAAGAAAAAAATTGAATCCTTATTGCATTCTATTCTGTTAAATATTTTTCTAGAAATTGAAGAAAGTAATTAGAAACCTGTAAGCGCGCCAAAAAATGTTTCTTATCAGCTTGACTACGAGTGGTGTCATTGGTCTTATCATTTTTGTTTACATTTGTCATACTGTGATCTTTACTAATGTTTATTTCTACAACGATTGCTTGTGTATGACACCCTAGCAAATTGCTGTATCGTTTGTTTCCTTGTAACTATTATTATTTTTAATAAATGCCAAAGCTTTAAATGGCTCTTGACTTGTGTTAGTTTTTTGGTCAGTGTCATTTAGCATTTGGATTAATTTCACCACAATTGGCCTTTTATTGAAGCTGGATATTCAGAAAATCGTGAAACATATAAAAAATTACATATAAAAAAAACCAACTGGCTCAGACAATAAAAACATCAGTATCTATTTTTTCAAGTCGTTCAAGCAAAAGTGAAAAATCAAGTGTCGTTTCTAACTTACCGGCAGACAATAACAAAAAATAAATGAAATCTTGACAATCATTCTCTTTATAAATCACTGGTTACTTATTTATAAATATTTGAAGTAGTGCTTTAGAAAACGCTCTTAATCGGCGGCGAAGAATTATTGTAGGATTGGCTTCTGTCATACGGCTCAGTATTCATAAATGGTTAGGTAGATGTACCAGTTTTCGTAAGTTCTTCATGAACAATTAACTAATTGAATAAATAAATAAATAAATAAAATCGAAGAAAGACTAAATTTGTTGTTAATTAAATCCATTTGTAAATATTAACCATAAATATAAATAAATAAACAGAACTATACTATTCTTGATTCCGTTAATGTTGGGAATTTCTTATAAAGTTTCTAATGCCGGTACATTTACCTTATAGTTATAGTTCTACAGAAATGTTTTTGGCATATTATTTTGGTTAAATAAACGAGCTCATATTAGTGCAATAATTTAATTAATCAAAACAATAACAGAATTTTTTTAAAAATAAAATTTAATTCAGTGATACATAGTTAAACACTTTGAATTAGAATAGTTTGCAATTCAAGACTTTTTTTAATATATATGCATTGTTTATTACATATATGCTGTTTTCTGAAAATGAATAATAATAATATATATTTTTTTTTGTCCATAAAAAAGTATTTGCGCCTGTCAACTTAAAGTTGACAATCAGCAAATGTGATGGCGATACAGGAAATAATGACATGACAGGCATGGGGAAGAAAAGTACTCAGCAGTACCTCTTCCCTAACTTGTTCCAATTTTGATTGGAAGGTTTGAAATTTTTGTAGGTATGTCTTTTTAACGATACCATATATTTGTGATGACTACGTCCATATGGGTTTAAATAAGTTCTGTTTTAGTTTTAGTTTTGAAGATTTAGAAAAAAGGTAACTGTCAAGATTTCATTGTTCATAGGTATATCGTAAGTGTTTATAACGTAAAGTAGAGGACCGAATATTGAACCTTGGGGAACTCCTGCCAAGATTGGATGGACTGAAGACATTTCCGAGTCCTGCCAAAATAAAAAAAAATCTGTCGTAGAGGAATTACTGAAGAATAAGATAGTACTTGTATGGTAGTATAGTCTTAAGTTTAAAAAGAAGGTGCCAGGCTTTATAAAACGCCTGAACAACATCCAAAAATACTCCAGTTGGATATAGTTTTTGTTCTAAAGCTCCAGAAATGTAGTCTGTAACTCTGTGTAATTGATGTGTCGTCGAATGTGCAAAAGTCGAATTGGTGGCCAGTCAATATGTCGACAAGTCTTTTGTATATTAATTTTTCAAAAGTTTTAGAGCATATAAGAAGGAGGCCAATAGGTCTGTGGGATGAAGGACTGTATATGTTTTTACCTGGTTTGTAAATCATCTTAATTAGTAAATGTATCATCTTAATGAGAAAATTAAAACTAAAACTGATATTTTAATTGTAAAAGGAATTTTGAAGTCCTTAGTATGCAGTTGCAAATTGTTGTCAGAAATATTAGACCTTTCTTGGGTATTTGTTGGAGTGCTTCGGCTGTTATTAAGTCATAACTAGGAGCTTTTCTTTTCGGTAATTGTTTGATTTGAAGTGCAACCTGAGATGGAGTAAAAGAAGGAGGTGGTAGTGTCAGCTGAAGTGGGATATCTAATGTGTTAAGTACTATAGTTTCATGTTCTGTGTTAGTGAAGTTTGTATATGATTTAAATAAGAAAGGTGGTGAGCGAAGAGTTCAGATTTTTCCTCATCCGAAACGGCCCAGGATCAATCTTATGTTCGGAGAAGTGCTGTATTATGAAATGTAAATATTATTAGTACTAAATAATAATATTTAAAAAAGAATTATATTTCTGGAAATGAATTGTATTATTATCTGTTTTAGAAACGAAAAGATATACTTTTTCTGGTGAATAGTTACAGTAATGAATAGTTACCGGATCATTTAACAAAATTTATATAATAATAATTACTATCATTTTTTTTTCCTTAGGAATTTCTTTAATATCCCTCCATCTCTGCTGGTCCATCGCATCCTCCTCCGAGAGATCCCTTCCAGCGATACTCTCCACCACTCTAACCTTCCATTTAACTGAGGATCTTCCTCTCCTTCTTCTATCCTCTATCTCCACCATAATTATCTTTGGTATTCTATCGCCACCCATTCGTCTCACTTGACCATACCATCTGAGTTTCCTTTCTTCCATCACCTATAGGATATTTTGTTTTATTTCCCACCTCTCCCTTATGCAACCCTTACACGACGTTTTTTGCCATTTTGATCGTGGATATTCTTGCTGCTCTTCTCCAAGGACCCATTTATTTTTCTCTGGGTCATACTGAGAGACCATGTTTTCGAACCATGTACCATTTAACTTTTGTATATTAGCTTTTAAATTTATATTAAAATATTACTTCTCCAAAGTATAGAGTTAAGCATTCAAACTGCTTTTTCACTATTTGTGATCTTTTTTTTGCTTCTGCTCCACCATTACTTACAAATAACAAAATTATTCTACTTTATTTAGGTTGCATAATGCCGGCTCTCTTTTTTCTCCGGCATATATTTAGTTTGGTTGTAATTTATTTTTAGTCCTCCTTGTTCATAATGATCTATTATTTTTTCGAATAGGTAGCTTAAATCCTCCTATATAGCCTATATAGTTATTATTATTTAAAAAATCTTAACTGCTAATCGAATTACTGATTTATTTCCACTCACGTTTCATAAGCCATCACACAATTTTTCATTATTAATTTTTTTTTTCTGAGAAGGAGTTAGTTGAGGGTGCGGTCAAATAAATAAAAAAAATTAAAATGTATAAATAATTTTAATTTTTGCCGACGTTTAAAATCCACTAAATAATTTTTTTTTTCATTTTTCATTATTCATCCTGAGGAAGTGAAAAATTATCGAATTGGCTTCTGGAAAAGAAAATCGTTTATAGATATTTATAACTATCGAAATTTATTAAAATATTAAAAAGGACGATGCCAGTGGCTTTGGTATTTGGGCCCTAATCTTATGTTTGGAACAATCCTTCAGAAATACATACTTCACCGGACAAATCAAGCATTCAAAAACATGCTTTTGTTTCTGCAACTGCAGGCATTGTTGCAGTTTTTTTTTTTTTCTAGATTTGCGTAAACGAATTTACTTAAGTATTGTATAACCAACGCGTAATGCTATTACTACGTTTCAGTAAGTTATTTTATGGATGGCTGAATTATCTGCATCCAATGTAAACCACTAGATGGAAGGTTATGCAAACAAATGAAATAGAGTATAATGGTTGAAACGAAAGACATTTTTTTTTTGTTTTTATTTTAAAAAACGAACCAATAAGATTGCAGTTTACAGAATGAAGTAAGCTATTAGCCAATATATGATAATCCTTCCATGAGCAGTCCCATATGTAGGATTGAATAAATACTTTCCAAAAGAAAAATATTTTTAAAAAGAAACATTGACAGAAATATATTTTAATTCTTTTCAACTTAAGGAACAAGTGGAAACAGGTACCTTGATGTGCATCATCTAACCTACCCTCTTTAACTTATAGAAAAGGCTTTGGTAAAGAAAAACGTTCAAAACAATAAATCACTGAACATTCAATAAACACACGAATTTTTTTGTATACATACATTTTTTTGAAAAGAAAATATCTAAATAAGGTTTTTTAATAACAGATATTAAGGTGAGCATAAAACAATATTCGTTGTATTGATTAAATATGAAACTTCATTGTAGCTGCTTTATTTGTGTTTTCTAGTTCTAACAGATATTGTATAATAACGTAGTATTTTATAAATTTTTAATTCAAAAAGATTAAAAATAAAAACGCTGCAATTTATTATACAATGGTTTATTATTTCCAAACAAGTATACATCTAAAGTAACATTACCTTCCTAGAAACATAAAGAAAAATAAATAAAAGATGATTCCTATTATTTACCTAAACATTTTTTTTTTCATCATTAGTAATTTGCTAAATAAAAAAAAAAATTGCATTCCTTTAGTAACACTTTCAAAAATCAAAAACCAAAACAATATAACCTTTGCAGTTGATTATATGAAAAATATCTAGATACCACTTCTTTTGTGTGTGTTTTAAGAATATTCGTTAACTTTTAAATAACCATATAACGGCGTATGGCAAACAGACTAAAACATTTTTATTTGACTTTCGTATTCTATGTATTGTGAAACGTAAAACCTCAAATTTTGAGGGAAGGGGAAAGGTTAAGTTTTTGAATTTTGTGGATACCTTTGAAACATCCAATCATTATAAAAAAGTGTATACTTTTTGAGTTATTCGAAAATTTAATTTTACCGCCACTCGTAACTTTTTTTCAGCTTCTCTTCGTTGAAGTATGTTTTATATATATATAAATTTAAAGGGCATCGAGAAGACTTTAGCCAACTTTCATTGAAATCTGTAAATAAGTTTAGGCGTTACTGTCTATAGCAACAAAGGTTTTTAGGCCTTTGGCATTTTTTAAAAATAATAATTACAAGTAACACAACGATACGCAATATGTAAGGGTGTTATACACAACCAATCGCGGTGGAACTAAACATTAATATACACTACAGTATGACAAATGTAAACAAAAATGGTTTTTAGGGCGTACTTACATCTTTCTAATTACTTTCTTCAATTTCTAGAGAAATATTTAACAGATTAGAATGGAATAAGGATTCGCATTTTTCCTTAATATTTCTGTCATAAACAACTGAAAATAACAAACCAAATTAGTAAAGTCTCGAAGTGATCTCCAATATCGCGGTTGGACATAGTGTCCTCACTTATTTGGCCCGCCTCTAGATAACAATATTCATTGTTATTAAAATTATTTTTGGTTTAATTAGACCCCGTATGTTGTACTTTTTCTTTGTTCCTTTGTTCAAGAAATAAGCGCATCCCCAACTAACTAACGGGTCCTTTTGATTTGAGATCGGTGCCTTACCAAACAAGGTCCTTTTCAAACTGAATTGACAGCCGTGAAATATTCGAAGATAAACTGAAAGGATACATCTCCACTCACAAGTACCCTTCGTATAGCTGCGACCTCAACGGATCCGTTGTATTGGGTGATCCAGGAGGAATGCGCGGGGGCCATTTCTCCTCCCCTTAATAAATTTTAAATTTTAGAATAATTTTGTTTCATATACTATTCTAAACTATATCGGAATTGTTTCATAATGGAGTTAGTAGTTACTTTATATTTTGAAACTCATTACCCCTGAATACAAACATACAAAAAACAGTTGTATGGGCGAGAGAAACAATTTAATATTTTTTTATTTTTTTTATTTGCTGTTATTTAACGTCGCATCGACTGCCAAGGTCATTAGCGACGATCATTCTTCTTTATATAACTTATCAATTTTATTTTTCGGATGTATGCAGCGTTTTTTCAATACCAGTGTTTTCCTTGTACGGTTGCCTTGTCTTCAATTTGGAGTTCGATTTGCTGTTTCCGGAAATTTTTTGCACTGGAATTGTGTTCTACTGTCAGATTAGCATTTTTCAAATACCTCACATGTTGGTCGAGAAAGCCAAGGAAGTAGGTGGAGATGGGCCAGTTTGGTAGGTCCAATTCTGAGCCAGCTTTTTATAGAACCACTCTTTTGATGTCAGGTGTTTTGGAGGATCCTAGCCGATTGTAGTATTGTGATCAGATGGAAGGTGATTGCGCGGCAGTAATCTCCACTGTGCATTCCAACTGTCGTTCACTTCTTGAAAATTTCTCTTCTCCATTCGTTGAGAAACATCGATCTATAACAGGTGAACTCTGTGCTTCTGGCGGCTTCTTTGCTCCTTCATCGGCTCGTTCATTGGCCGATTATGCCAATGTGTGAGGGGTATCCCAAAACAATATTATTTTTTGACTATTTTTTATTTGTTTCAAGTTCCTAGCATGAATTTTTTTGTGGCAATGTGTTACATGCCATGCATTTGCAGTCCCTGATTACAGTGAAGGAATCGGTCACAATTTTGATTTCTCAATATTGGTGTTCAATTAGGTATCAAATGCCTTGAGATCGCCCACGTTTCACTTGTAAAAATTGAATTATTGTTATTTAATTTCCATTTTTTTATATTTTTTGGGTATACTATACAGGCATCCTACTCCTTTCTCTGATTTTGAACCGTCCGTAAACATTATGTCATGATTATGGAATAATTTATGGACAATTTATGATAACTATGTCTAATTTCTTTGGGGTAGTGTTGTTTGAAGATGTTCGTCTAGTTCAATTTTTGATTGAGTGGAATTGTCCACGGTGGGGTATCTCCTATTTTTCTGAGGTATAATATTTATTGTGTTTGTAAATTTCATACTCTGTGTAGAGTATTTTCAATTCGACTTTGAAGTATTTCTGAACCATTAAGGAAACATTTAAAGCACCTTTTTACAGAATATCAAAATTATTGTGCTCTGTTATCTCTGGATTTTTGCTGGCATAAACGAAGAACGAGAAGTTCTTCTTTTATGGTCCAAGGGCAATTCTCTGTTTTCACTCAGTAAAGGCAGTTGCTGGGCTTGTTCTGAATGCACCAATTGAATGTCTCAGTTGCAGTGTTCTGAATGAGTCTAGCTTATTTAGATAGGCTTTTGCAAGCTTAAAGAATCTTTATGATGCTCCATAATTAGTTTTGACCTTATGAGGATCTGTATGTAGTTAGCATAGTGTCCTGTCTGCTCCAGTTTTGATGGGAAAGGATTTTTAGAGGTTCAGTTTTTATTACATTCCTGTTTTAATTTTTCTATTTGATATTTCCACTTTTAGTTTTACGATTCTAGTTATAAGACCTAAAATTTGATTTCCTTGTAAAATGCGATTTCGGAACTGTTTATTGAAAAATTTCTTACGTTCTCTATTTTCTTTTTCCTTGAGAAAAGATAGCCTGTATTTTGTAGCAGAAAATCTGAAACGGTTCTCTCACCATTTTCTAGTGGGATATAGCAGACTGCATTATCTGTGTGTAAGATAAGATCTTTCCCTTTGGCAACAAGCATAAATCGTCAGCATAGAGGAAACTTTTGTACTGAAGACTATTCGGTGGCTATATTCATTTTAAGCTATGAGAAACAGAGATACGCTGAATTTACAGAGGCCTTCGGGTACCCATTTTCTTGTTCAACTTCGTCGGAGGAGACTTCGTTTACCTTTACTTTCATCGCACTATTGCTGAGAAAATTTCTAATGAAATTTAGCATATTTGCTCTTACTCCATTATGGGTAAAGTTTTGTCAATTATTTCGTGGCCGATAAACCTTATCGTATGCTTCTTTCTTTTAGACTGCTTCCATCAGGTTTCATGTTTTCTGCCGAACGCTGAAAGTCTTTCATTTGTTAATATCAACCAGGTCGATCAGTTGCGGATAATTAGCCGAAAAAACCTGCTTGTTTTTTATGAAATTATTTCTGTGTTCAAGAGACCTATGAGCCTTTTATGGATGATGTTAGCAGTTTACCCTTTGTACACGTCAAGGAAATTTGGCCTATTATTTTAAGGGTTTGTTTATTTTTATTTGTTTTAATATTGGATTACCTATAGATTTTCGCCATTGCGTTGGAAAAAATATTTTGGGACCCAGATAATATTAAAATAGAAAGAATGATATTTTTCCCAATGGGGATAGTTTGTTAAGAAAAATAGATGGTATACCGTCAGGTCCTAATTTAATATTGTTACAAAGTCAAATGCAATTAGGTTTCCTAATTGTTTATATTCAAAAGAAATATATTATAAATCAAATCTGCATCCGCTCCTGTTCTGTTGGGGATACTTTAGCTCTGAAGTGAGCTTAAGTACGACCGCCATGATCAAATAAAAGCAGTGATAATTTTAATAATAATTAATAATGAAAGTAAATAAAATTGGCAATATACGGTACTTATTTTGTTTAATAACAAAAAAAAAAAAGTCTGGAGATCAATTGCCTCCATATAGCTTCGGACACACAAAACTACTTTCAGAATTCCATTTTCAGTGTGATCGTTCGTTTCGTAAGATTCATCTTTGGTGCCCCTGGGCCCTCTCATGTTCCTGATTGGTACACTACTTGTCAAAGCCACTTTATCCTTCTTCCGGAAGGCAATTCTTCTTCAGAATCTTTTTCTTTGAAGTACTTAGAAAATCTCCGTGCATCGAAGAACTCTTTATTATATTGTAGATTCGAACATTTATTCTTCGCGCACACTGATCTTCCTATAAAACTAATCACTATATAAAACTACATTCCATAATAAATCTTTTCCAACAACTCTTATCCATGCATCTATTTCATATTTAATCTTCCTCATGTTTGTGATTATTACTTAGTTTTGTAATGAAAATTACTACGTGCAGATAGTTGTCAGGTACAATTTATCTTGCCAAATTAATGTCCATAATATCTATACATTGCTTAAACTCTTAGAGGATTCGTTCATTTTATTTCATTGCATACTGGAATAACACTTCAGACCACCAAAAGGAAAAATCGTTTACTTTATTAACTGTTACTAAGGATAATATGATAATATTATAATCTGTAGATTATTATTCAATATATTCGAAAAGTGTTAGGCCAAAGTTATGGAAGTCTTTACATTTTTTTCACCAAGAAATCACTAAAATTGATTGAATATCCATATCTACATATCTCAAACAAAACTAAAAAACTAAATTAATTTAAAGACCAACATGATCAACTACTAAATATATATATTTATTAATAAAATGTATTTTAACACTAATATTTAATTCCTATAATAAAATAAGTAAATACATAAAAAATGTATTTTTTTAATGATTAATAATGATCATCCGATAACCCTAAAAAAAGGTGCTAGACGGATTTAAAAAAAAATTTTATTTATATTCGCATCATAGGTTAAAAAGCTTGTTCGACCCTGCAAAACAGCATTATAATTTAAAATTCGAAAATTTATTTGGATTCAAGATCTTCAAAGCCAATATGTAGCCAATAATTTGGTTATGTGCTATGATTTTTAGCATAGACAAATTTTTTATTATTTTTAAACATTTCCTTAGCATGAGCTCCTTTGTTTTTTCTAGTTGAATTATTAACAACAATTATAATAATAACAAAAATTTTAATTATAAATCAAAAAATATTTAGTGTTATACGTTTTTACTCCCAATTAGGCAAACTGGTCATTCGAGAGAAACTTATTTTAATCCAAGTCCAAAAAAGAAAAATCTCAACAGTACTTTACTTTTCAACATATACACATAATTTTTAAATATTCCATCTTCGATGAGTTCAGTCAAAACAATCATCATATATAGTCATAAACAAACATTTCCATTATATGATACATTTTACCTGTATTCGAGCAGGATACGAGACATTACGTCTCTAATATGTATCAAATGGATTATTTCGTTTACAGTATATTTTGATATCACATAGGGTCATATTAGAGACTATTACACAGCTTATGGCGGCAAAATTCAGACTCCATCCATTGTGTGAAAGTTTACACACCATTTTTAGAATGACATAATCTGAGGGTGTTCCTAGTGTGGGTGTTCCATCCATAGAGTTGCTTATTCCGTTCTATCATGATGCATTGGATTACGGGCACTTACTAATTATTGTTTACATAATCAATTTGGCTGCAAGTTTCATGATAAAAGCGAACGAAAAAAAAAAATAAGGGTTGATTGGTACACTTTTTATCACCTTTATTTCTTTCCCCTTCTTAGGCCGGCCTTCCCCAATGCCCCACAACACAATCTACTTTTTGGGTCCTTCGTAACACAGACGTGTTAGCCAGGACGTGAGGAACAAATTATGATATAAAAAGTGTAAGCTTCTGAGCGCATATTACATATTATCTTTCACCCCTTACTTATATTACTTAAATATTCCTTAACACCATATTGGTTAGCGTTATTAAATCATGAGCACACAACATAAGTGAAGGTGCTCACATAACCCCTTCTATAAAAATCACAACCTATCCTTTGTCCAAAATATTAATTGAAAATAACCGACGTTATATTTATTCTGACTATATCCATTTTTTTATTTTTATATAGTTTCTTCTAATTTTAAAAAGTATTATGCTGTGACAAGGGAGTATAATTTGTTGTTATCTTATAGATAGTTATAAACGAGATGACTCAATTTATTTCTATTTTTTTATTATTGTCTTAAATCAAAGTTCTAGACAATCTTTATCATCTGATAAAGTTTTAGTGCTCAAATAGAACTAAATCCATCAAAAAGTGATCTTGATAAATGTCGTTTTTTAGCATAAAGGAATACGAATCCACCCCCGACACCGCCCTTTTCCTTAAAAGTAATAAAAATACTGACATGGAATTGAACATTTTGTCAATGAAATTACTAGCGAAGTTTGCGGTGATCTTCAGGAAAATAAAGCAGAACGTGAAAACAAAAAGATTTGATACAATACGTTCTATATACAACACATATTGTAGGTAAATATCCAAAACTCCCTCTATAGCTTCATTTGATCCAATGAAACATGATGATAGTATTAAAATAAGTTTATATGAAAATAAGCAGCTCTTGAGATGTTAAAAGTACATTAAAAAAAAAACATAAATGGAAGACTAAAGAACTAATAGCAACGAATAGAAAAAGACCATTGGTTCTTTGACGAAGTAGGAAGTAGGCTTGGCTCAATAATTGTTACCATATAGCATCATTGAGTGAAATCAGCATCGTTGTTCAAAAAATAAATCAATTAAATAAGAAAAAAGCTAGCTTGGAGTTGGAAAAATTTCAAACCACCTTATGTCTCGAAAATGCAGGCAAAGAAAAATACCGTCAACGTTTCGCCAATTGAGGCATCATCAGGGCATTAAAGACCTAAAATTTATGTTCTGTCTCTTAATTAATTTGTTACTAATCTATTAATCATCTATTAATCTATTAATTTGTTACTAATCTATTAAGTTAACAAGAGAATCGCTTAAGAAATATTTGGATTAAATGAAAAATGTTGAAATTTATATGGTAAAACTGATTGACAAAAGTGTGTTTTTTTATCGAATATAAATATCTATCGAATATATAACCTAATAAGCTTTTTATTAGGGGTATAAGATAAGAGACTATCTACTTATTTTTCTTCAAAATAAAACTCAACTACAGTAAGAAACCAAGACAACTACATCTTCAGGAATGATAAAAAATATATCGATATTTGCTTCTAATAGTTTTATTTTAATATATTGTAATATGGATATTAAAATTTGACTTTCAAAAACTAATATATTGGGTTGACAAATAAGTCCTTTCGGTTTTTTCTGTTTATTTGTATGTCACTACGACACACTTCTTATCTGATAAATTAATTCCTAAGGTGGATTGTTTATCCTGTTTGTAGTATTTCAACAACTATATCTGTTAATTCTTGTTAAAACTAGCTTAGTATAGTGTTTTCTATTGCACTGTGAATATAGAGGAAAATATCGTACCTGTCAAAATTGGTTTGCCAAAATTCATTCAGGAAATTTTGACATCAATGATGCTCAACGATCTGGTCGCCCACATGAAACTGAAACGAGCACCCAATCAATACGAGAAGTTGCTATGATCTTAAATGACTCGTACACACACGAAGCAAACCATTTGCGTAAGCTCGGCTATGTTTCCAGATTTAATGTTTGGGTCCCCCACCGAAGTCAAATTGGCAACACGCATTTCTGTTTGTGGTTCACTAGGGAAACGGCAACAAAATGACCCATTTCGAAAAAGTTGGTAACAGGAGATGAAAAATGGATATTTTATGATCATGTAGTCCGTAGAATATCTCGGGGACCTCGTAGTGAGGCTCCTAGAAGAATGTTAAAACCCGGATTTCATCCAAAGAAGACAATGCTATGGTATGATTTCAAGGGTGTTATTTTCTATGAGCTATTGCCATCAGGACAAACAATTGATTCAACTCTATACTATATAATTAATTTTATTATTTTTTATATTTATGAAATTTAATAATTTAAAAAAATCTAATTCACAGTAAAAAATAATTTGCTAAAGAAGTTAGGGAAACTTTGTATATTTAACGGAGTTAAAAATATTTTTGTTTTCAGAATTAAAAATGTTCACTCGTGTTTTACTATTAACCATCAAGAAAATAATTTTCCTGCCAAAAAAAAAAATCGATACCAATTTTATCGCATCCTATCTCCTACTTCCTCTTTCAGATACACTAAGTATTTTCATATGTATTTGGTATTTTCCTTAACAAACCTATATCTCAAAAACCTTACGTAAGATATGACCTAAAGTTGGTGAGACTTCAAGGATTGATGAAAAATGATCAAGTTGGTATTTATTGATTTGTTTTCCTTATAAAGATTAATAATTTACTGTAGACTATTCTTTAATTTACATTATGCTCAATTTTTAATTGCCTACAGCAGGACTTCATGAGCCTTCATCAGACAGTATAATTTGACACGGAGAAAAGAAAGCAAGGAGTATACGAAAGGTTAGAGACAGCACGCCACAAAAATTATTGTTCAGAGCCTTCTAACTCTTCATATAATCAAGAAAGAAAAATCTGAAGGCTAAAAATATGTAGATAGATTTTTACATTTAGAAAACATTTTGTTTAACTTAAAGTCAAGGTAGATATTCTTATTTCTCTCTATATATACCCTTTTTTTTTATTCTTTAATCATATTTGAATGATATGATCCCTAGCTCCTTAAGTGCCTTTCAGCGTGGAGTCCTAGCCTCAGTCCACTGTTTCTACTCGTTCCTCTTTTTGTCCAACTTTTTTATGTGGACAATGGATTTACTTCTCTGTTTTCCAAGTCCTTCTAGGTACTGAATGTATGTGGTTTTGGGTCTTCCCTCTTGTCTTTTCTCAGTTGCATTAGCTTTCATATACCAATTTACTATTCTGTCCTGACTGAGTCTGAACGCATGTCCAAATCAGCACAGTTGGCTTTCTTTTATTTTTTTCTTCAGTAATCACCAATTTTACTCAAGAAATTTACCATTGCAGGTCACATTGGCATTTATTTTATCTCACCCCACTATCATGATTTTACTTTTGTTTACATTTATGATCATGTCTTATATTGTTCTTCCTCCAATTCGTCAACTGTCTGTTGCAACTTCTCTTTAGTACTAGTTAATAGCACAATATTACCTGCAAAAATCAGAGCTTGGGCTGATATAGGCTTCAGATTTCTGTAATTGATCAGATTTGTTGGTGTTCTTCTCTTACACATTTTTAACATTTCGTCCATGTAAGCAATAAAAAACAACGTTCTCAAGCTCTCTCCCTGTTGGCTGCAGCAGGAACTAGAAAGACTAATGGCTATGTTTGTAAATATTTTATTTTCAAAAATATTTGTGGCACATTAATAAACGTAATAATATAAAAAATTCTACATTTCACACCCATTCATACTTCGCTATCTGTGTGCGTAAGCCTTAAATGTACAGCTGGCCAGATTTTTTTTTTCATAAAATATTGAAAAGTATTTTTTTTTAAATTACTGCTTATAACAGATCCACGAAGATTCCACCGAAACAATAATTAACTACTAAATTAAATCATCAGAGATTATTATGTTTGATTATAAAACAACCTATATCAGTGATACGTATTGTGCTCAATGGCAAATCCATTCGTCCTGATGTTTCCACAACATCTTAACCGCATAATTTACGTGAAAACTAACGCGAAAGACAGTTACAAAGACCTTGTCCCTATTGCTAGCCCATTTCCTAAGGGTAACAAAAAACAATTTGTTTGTCGCCTCCCCCCGAAGAGGAAAGGCGAGAACCAAATTGAAGGTAAAGGGCGGATCCTGTGACTTATTTACCGTAAATAGTTTCAGGTCGAGTAGTCGCTTCTTGAGCAACCAGTCCCTCTGCCAATCGTTAATAAATTTGGCAACCTCACCACGCTGGATTATCCGTTGGGGAAACTATTCACTAAAATACACGCAGATAATACCTTGTCCTTGTCTTCTTCCAATCGTTACCGTGGATTGTCCAACCTGACTTCTTAACTACCTGAAAAATGCAATAGACGCCATTTTTCGATTTTCACATTATAGAATAATGGCAGATTGCTGGTCCATTCAAATGATAACTTAATGCTTTTGTTTTGTTTTTCAGTAGTCTACAAACAGTTATTATTAAGTCTTTAGTTATAAATTATCATTAATAAACACATATTTTATACCCAAAGTCCCAGGTTCGAGTCCCGCTGTGACAGGTATTTCAGTATGACTAGTATTTCAGCCGAGGATTCATCCTGGGATCGGGAGATTTTTTTAAATTGTTCTTGATGTGTATATATATATATATATATATATATATATATATATATATATATATATAATGGTAATTCTAACTAATATGATAGGAGCGGAGTAGCTCAATGGGCAAGTCACTAATTTCCTGAGCTCATGGTCCCGTGTTGGAATCCATCTAATGGTAATTTAATGGTTTATTCTTTTTCATCAGCCGTGGTTCGATCCTCGTGTCGGTAGACACTCTTGGGACACATTTAGGCTCTATGAAGTAGGTTATCTTAATCAAATAATTAATTAAGAGGAAAAACCTGATGGCTTAGCGTGATGTTAATCAATACACCTTTTTGCATACACAACCATAGACCGAAAACAATACTTCCTTAATAGTTACTGAATGCAACATTCTTCACAGGTTGTTGCGGTACAGTTTTTTTTGTTCATTATTCCCATTGCATAATGGAAATCTACAGCCTTTATTTTTTATTTATCTTCTACTTAAAAATAAGTAAACAAAAAAGTTTGAGATTTTGTATCATTAATTGATGCTTATATTAATATGAAATTCAATATATATGTTTTTATTAATCGGAAAATTGTATGGTTAAATAATACTTTGATTGGTTTTATTAAAAATTACTGAGCAGGAAATATGTCAAAGTTAAATCAAAAACTAAGGTGTGTGCTTTAGACCATACGATATCAGTGAAAACAATAAAAAGGCAAGATTAATACTGTGAAATATAAATTACAAATAATAGCTCATTGCAAAGAAAACGAAATCCTGAACACTTCCCTCCCTTATAGTATATAGGTCCGATTTTCAGTATCTGAAATATTTAAATCCATATGTTCAATTAACCTCGTTTTCATTTTGTTTTCGACACCATTTTTTCTTTTTCTGCTCGCTAGCATGGCATTGTGTTAAGATACAATTTTGAATTATAGCCTATTACAGAGAGGATGAAATACTGAAAAATTTTCTCGTTTACAGTATGCAGGACATATTTTTAGTTTCTGAGATATTGTAATCCATATGTAAAAACTTTACAATTACTCGACTCTAGCCGACTTTACCCGAGCGTTAATACTTCGGGAATCTAATCCACTCTGTACAAAAAAGTGCAAAACGCGTCTAAAGAAGTTTTTATTTCAAAAAACTTTCAAAGTTTTTATTATACAAAATAAGCACATTTTATTATGGCCTGAGTCATCCTGAAGATTAAAACGGATCAGTCTGAGAGATGTATACACAATGACAATGTATAAAACAAAATGGCAATAAATTAAAAATAGAATAGAAAGGAAAAAAGATAAGAAACAAGAATTAAAAAATAAACTAAGAATTAAGAATGTTAAGACAGAATGTAAATGTATAAATATGTAGGAAAGTTATAACAAGCAATATCAATAGCATAAAAATAGTAATTGATAAATGAAAACAAATAAAATTATGAAAGAAGTGTGTAAAGATATAGATAAAATAAAATAATAACTACAAATTAAATTTCTAAAAGAGTTCTAACGAAAGAGTATTCAACGAACAACCCTCTGCTACGAAGATAACGATGAACAGGTAAGAGAGGGCTTTGTCATTATCTAAATTAATGAGATTATTTTAAAATTTATAGGAATTTTCTCAGGAGTTCAATCATTTGGGTATTATTGTTCTCCACTGAATGGCAGGAAAGTAGTTAACAGCTTCTAACAAGAATCATGTTCTGCGTGTTTTGAAGTTGTGCAACGTACTACTTCTGGTATGATAACTTGACACAAGTAATATGTAACTGTCGAGAGATAAATTAGGCCCTAGGATGAAAAGGCTCCAGTTACGATGACTGGGCTCACGCTTCAACTTCACAAAGAAACTCTGATTCGGACTTCTATGGGAACGCTTGTAAGAAGTGCCTTGCTTCCGCTCAATGATTCTGGCATCAAGTTTCATTAGGACATGGCCAGAAGTAATTGAGCACGATGAGATTTTCTTTACGTGTCAGAGTATATAATGCTTTGAGGCTTTACAAAGTGTTTCACTTAACCACGTTTTAAAATAACGTAATAATAAAATACCGCATTGCTTAGTTTATTATTATTCCTTCTACACCTTTATTATTTTTTACAATGTTTATTACTTTTGGCTCCTTTGGCATAGAGAGGATGCCAATAGATTTAAAATGAGATTTATATTCCTTTCAATCCAAAAATGTTGTATTTAAAAATATATCTGATATTAATATTATACATATATATATATATATATATATATATATATATATATATATATATATATATATATATATATATATATATATATATATATATAATATATATTATAATTATATAAATAAGATATAGGTTTCAGTAGTCTCGGTCACAAAATTCTATTTATATTTATTTTTAAAGTTTTATGACAGAGGTTACTTAGGTTAATAGCTTACTTATTTTCTTCCTTTAGCCTCTACTGCTTTCTGTTATCCTCATTGAATTTTCATTAAAATATGTATATTTTTCTTATTTATAATTTTTATACCATTCTTACTGTAAGTCAATAAATATAATTATGACTAATAAAGTTTAATCCTGCTTGAAGACTCATTATTATTATTTTTTTCTAAAATTCTCTATTCGCATAATGTTTAGGGTTTTCGCTATTCATTTTCAAAATCTACTAACTTTTATTTTTTTTTCATCTTATTGTGAACACTGGATTCATTATTTCTATGTTTATACGTTATTCATTAAACTGCTATGTTTAACTTACAAATCTATCATATTGCAGATGTTAATCAAATGAAGTGAATATGTTATTATTCCTTACATTTTTGTCTATATTATATCTAAACTAGTATAATATGATACATTATCAAAAATTTGTAAAATACAAGTTGGATATGGAAATAATGAATCCAACGTTCACAACAATATACCTATAAAAATATATAGAACAATTTAGTAGGTTTTGACAATAGGCAACAAAAATCCGAAGCATTTAGAGATTAAAAATTTTTAGAAAAAAACAATATGAATACATTTAATAATCCTTCCTACACCATTTTGCAAATAATTGTAACATTTATATATTTACAGCTGCTTCATTATTTAAAAGGTATTGCAATTTATCATATAATTAATATTATTATATAGGGTTTGTATTATTATTATTAGTCTTTTCACTTAGCATCTATTTATTGTTAAAGTAGATATTTTATATGAAGTGATATATATATATCTTTACTTACCTTGACCATTTGACCATTGGCCAGCAAAAAAAAAAAAAAGAAGATAATAATAGTAATTAAATAAACTAAAAAAAAGGACTTTGTTATGGGTCACCTTAAAAGTTATGCTCGAAGAAGACTTTTATTAGTAAATTCGACGCCTAGCGAATAAGTCCTAATAACACCTGAACACCACTGTTCAAATAACACCAGTTTTAGACGAAAATGAATAAGGTAACTCAAATCATTTTCCATCTTTAATCGAATGTTAAATATGTTTGTGTCAAATATGTCTTCAATACGATTTTTTATAATAATTATAGATTCATCTAAAACTTGCTCTAACTTTTGATCAAGATATCGACCTTAAATTTTATATATATATGCGCAATTGCTGTTAAATTATTTTTTGCTTTATTAATGGAAGAATAATAATTTATATGGTTTAGTCTAGTGCTTATTAATCACATACAGCAGGTTAATGAAAGAGGTTCTCTTAAAACTCCAACATGCCTGATTCATTAACTACTTCAATACAAAACACCATTTACACATTGATTATTCAGAAAATATTATCATTAATTATTGTATGAGCATTAACTAACATTCATTTGAATCTGGGTATGATAAGTTTAAAAAATATTAATGATTGATGCACACTATGCGTTACTTTATATTTAGTAATTCTATTACTTACCAGTAGTAGTGCCAGGAATATTGAAGACGACCTCATTGCCTAAAGCCGATTGAGCCGCCACCAACTCCATCGTCTGCTTTTAGCCGGTTCTCTCTTTCTGGACGAGCGATGAGGAAAATAGTCACTTCCTCCACCTCTTTCACTTTGGGATTCGATATCGGTTCCAGAGGAAAGGAGATAAAGCAGGCAGTATAATAATAGAAAGGGCCCATATGCCCCCATAACTTGCTCAAGATTTCGATACAGCCATTAAACGCCATTTCTATGGGGAAAGATTTTTTTGGTATAAATATTATTGAGATAAAGAAAAATAATTGTTATATAATACATTAATGAATAATTTTTTTAAAATTAATTTAATAATATTCCTGCCTAGGTGACAACCTATGTTTTTGATTGTTAATTAATGTTTAATTGAAGATGTGATGGCGAGAAAGTTGGGGCGTGGGTCCCAGAACGCGCGGTTGTAAATTAAGTTGTAAATGTTATGGGTTTAATTTCCATCTGGGTGTGGTTGATATTTATTTCTCATCTAACCCGGGAAATGATACGTGACATCCCCACTCTGGTAAGTACGTGGCAGTATCCTCAAAATAGCCGGTAGGAGTTGGTAAAAAGGACCAAGTTGCCTGGAATAGATCCCCCCATGAGTGCCAGCAACAGTATCATTAATTCATGTTTTAATTCATAAAGACGTTTCAGTCTTTCTTAGGACTGAAATAATAGATTGAAGTAGAACAAGAAAAAAGTTGTAAAAAAAAAACCAAAGCAAACAAAGCAGGTACAGTTGCATTACGGCCGTTGCATCCTCGACACTTTTGTATCGAATAGCCTGGTTATTTTTTTTCTTCGAAATTAGTGAATTTTGTGGACGGATTTCTAGGAAATTACACAAGATAACGAAAAAATGAATATAACTATAAATTATATATAGAACCTAAAATCCATATTGCTAGAATCTCCTAATTTATTTTGTATTTCTCCCATTCTGCGGCATAGCTAACCAAATTTCCTTGGGATGTAGGGTCTAATTAGGGTCTAGAAGAGAGCGAGCTGGCACATCCTAAATTAGAAATAGAAATAGAAATAGAAAAATCATCTTTATTCTGGGACTAGGTCCCTTTAGAATAACAGTATTGTACATATATATTAACTACAAATCTGGTCAAAAGACTTATTACAATGAATAATGACAAAATACATGTAATACATTAAGTATTAATTAATGAGGACAGTTTGGTAATAGGGATTCAGTACTACAATATTGGAGCTAAAATAATTGCATAATAATCACTGAATGAAATTAGAAAGGAAAGTACAATCTATTTTATAGGTAAATCATTGTAGTGATGGAATATAAAAATTTAAAAAAATAATAATAACTGTTAATATGTAGGGAAAGAAATTGTAAAAACTAAAACAAAAAAATATATAAAAAAACAAATAATGATATACATATGTTCCCTAAGATATTTAAGTGATTATGCGTAAAGATTAGAAGAAGAGAAAATAAAATAAAGTATATATATACACATAGCGAGAAGTATGTTGAAGATAATTAGAAATAAAATACATTTCACTGAAATACATTCCATGAATAACAAATTAGAACTTAAGGAAAACAAATTTTATCTACTCACAATGCTTAGTGAGTGGTGATGAAAATTCACGTTCAACACAGAATAAAACAATAAAAAATAAGAGAAAAAAATAATGTCTAAAGAAAATTAAATCCTTATAACATAGTATGTATTTAACCAGCATCTGATTGGATTGTGAAGAGGAATTGGAATAAGAGGGTTTTAAAGGTGGCAAAGGATGATGCATGGCGGATTTTTAGTGGGATGGAATTCCAGAATGCGGTGGAACGGACAACGAAGGAATGTTTAAATGATGCAGATCTGTGGAAAGGAGTGTAAAGGTCAGAAGGACGAGATCTTGTGGAGAGGGTGTGGATTGATGATTTGAATTGTAGGAGATTGTATGCGTAGGACGGACGATGACTATTGATTATTTGGTAAAGGAATGTGCCTAGGAAATATTGTCTTCGGAAGGAAGGGAAGAGCCATCCTAATTCAGCATAGTGGTGCGAAACACGGGAATACCTCAGGGCCCCTGTGACAAATCTTACGAAGGCATTCATAATTCTTTTCAGTCTGTGTAATTCAAATTACACTGTGAAATAAACAGCTTAACTAAAGGACATGTGTATTACGACTGACTAGAGGCACCTTAGCCTTTAAGCCTAGCTGTTGTATTTATTAGAAGGTTACTTGATTGATCTGAAACAAATGTTTCAGAAAATGATCGGCTATCAAGAATTGATATATAGAATTAGTATACGTCTTTTATAGTTCGCGAAATTTAATTTCTTTCGGTGAAAGTATTTTTCAATTTCAATACGATTTGTTGAAATGATGTTTGTATAATTAGCGGCGAAACATTGTTTACAAAAATAGAAATATGAGCCAGATAGGGAAACTGTCAATTTAGAAAGACGTTCTGCTAGAATCACTTCCGCAGCCAGCGGACGGACGACAGCAGTTATCGGGACCAATAGCCTTGGCCGTCACAGCTTATCAACTATATCCAAAGCTGACGCCAATCTTAGGGAGGAGAAAGTGGCCGCTCATTGCGTCCATTTCTTATTGCAAGCCTTTCAGGTTACATGCAGCGTAATAAGGAATAAAATTCAAGG
The DNA here is from genome assembly GCA_928085145.1 of Nezara viridula. Lineage (NCBI taxonomy): Eukaryota > Metazoa > Arthropoda > Insecta > Hemiptera > Pentatomidae > Nezara > Nezara viridula. The sequence goes on from OV725077.1 coordinate 209,639,646, forward strand.
ATTTGTTTAGCGTTAAAGTATTGCTTCTTACTTAAGAAAAACATTGTATTGCTAAACACCTTATAACGTTTACTCAGGCGTTATATTGCCACATTGCGGTTGAATGACTTCGTTGTTTGAGAAAAATAGATTCTAAACAGATATTTGATTGCTTTCAATATTGATAATATAATATTTTTCTGTTTTATGGATAATTTTCCACATCAAACTAGATTTTATTTTCCGGGTATTGTTCTTCTGAGGCAGAAATCAGAAAAGCTTTAGTGTTTACTTATATTTTCTAAATTTTTTTTTCTTCAGTGGCTGGAGTGTTGTGTGACAATATAACAATGCTTGCAGACACGGGCGGATCTACGGGGGGGAGGAGGAGGAGGGGGGCTTTCAGGTTGAAGCCTCCCCCAGAATGGTAAAATATAATCATGCTTTATGAAAAAATATATCAAAAAATTATCTCTTAAAGTATTATTGTTCGTATAATTACATTTCAAATGACTTGAGGAATCACATAAACACCATTTCATATAGATAGTTAGTTTCTTTCTTTTTTTCCAAAATAATTATCGTCATTTTTATGAAAAAAAAAACTTTCGGGCTGAAGTCCCTCCCCCTAAATTAAATCCTGGATCCGCTAGTGCTTGCAGAGCAATCGTAGTTTCAGACATAGTAAATGGTATGGATTGAAACTGAGTCCCTCCGAAAGTCTTAATTTTTTTATTATTCAAATGAAACAAGTAAAATACACACAATTTCTTTGTGCCTCCCAAGTTTTTAATTTATTTTTTCATCTCTTCCTAGCCTATCTGGCAGCAACTGGAACCACTTCTGTCAATTTTCCAAACATTTATTGTTACTTTTTTTTCCTCATCTGTTTGGTCTCAATCATCCTCCAGTCTCGCTATTTTTACACATCTTCAATTGTTCATAAGTGAAGAACTCTCATTGAAAATCAGTCACTTAGAAGAAGAGGGACTAGTTTTGGAAGAGTCCGACTTCTCTTTACCCTCCAGATTCTAATTTATTTTATTTTATTTTTTTGTTATTTTAATTATAATTGAAATTTCATTCATGGTCGAATTAAAACTTTTTTTTCTGAAAAGCTGAGTGAAAAGGTGAACAAAAATATGAAACCCCAATTTAAATTAAAACCTCCACAGTGGCCCCAACATGGACAACAAAAGTTCCATCCTTTAACTTCTAAATTTATATTGAACTAAAGTATAGAGTATTGAACTAAAGGAAGGTATGTTCTGATAGTTTGGAGGGAGGTTTTTGGTTTCGCCAATACAGGAGCTATTACAATTAGGACTGAAGCAAGGTATCTGGTAAACTACATTAGATCGGTGTTGTAAAAGTATGGGATCCTTCAAGATGGTGAAAAAAAAAAAAAGAAAGTTTTTTATGAGACTTAAGTTCATTATAGTCGATTTTAGGAATTTTTGTATATTATCTGAGAGAATAGGAATGTAGGGGAGAGATTTGTGTATGAAAGAAGTGGTAGGTGATTGTGGGGAGGTTGTACTCTTTTTGGTTGTACAGCAGTTTAGAAGTTTAAGAATAATGTTGAGAGGGAAACTATTGGAAAGGAGAATATTTTTGACACGCTGAATGTTGGCTTGATGATATTGTTGATCATATAAAGAGATAGAGAGAGATTGGTGAATAAGGTTTTTGGTGGTATGGGTGTTGACAATAAAAGTTAAGTAGTCTGTTTGAGTACGTAGGTTTAGTATACCAGTCAGTAGAAACATAGCCGTCAGTTTTTTTTATTATTAGGAGGTCTAAGAAGGGGAGTGCATTGTTAACTCTCTATAGTGAAAAGAAGACGGGGGTGGTAAGAGTTGAATGAGGAAAGATTTTGTGGAATGTTGTCAGGGTTAAGAACAAGGAGGAGGTCATCGACATATTTTTTTGATGAAAATGATGTCTTGATGGAAAGAAGGGATAACAGAGTCTAGAAGGTCGTTAAGAACTATATTGGAAATATATATTGGAAAAGTTCAAGGGATTCAAGCTATGGGGAGAGGTAGAGGGTGGTGTGAGGTTAGTTACCTAAGTAACTTACTTGAGACCAAATAAATTAACCGTACCACTTACCACAACCTCATATCCTAAAACTCCTTAGCTCCACGCTTATATGGACTCCCAAAAATTCACACCACCCTCAACCTCTCCTCATACTTTGAATCCCTTGAGCTTTGTTGCAGATCCGGATAGCTCACCTACCAAGAAAAATTCTTTAATCAGATTTCAGGCCAAGCCAAGGGAAATTCTTTAACACCAGATATTTCCAATATAGTTCTTAACGACCTTCTAGACTCTGTTATCCCTTCATTCCATCAAGACATTTTCATCAAAAAACATGTCGATGACCTTCTGCTTATTCTTAGCCATGACAAAGAAGTTAAAATTCACTCCCATTCTTAGACCTCTTAATAATAAAAAACACTGACGGCTATGTTTCTACTGACTGGTACACAAAACCCACGTACTCAGGCCGACTACTCAACTTTTATTCTCAACGCCCATATTACCAGAAAATCAATACCGCCAAAAAACTCATTCACTCTCTCTTTATCTGATCCACAATATCACCCAGCCAAAATTCAGCGTGTCAAAAATATTCTCCTTTCCAATAATTTCCCTCTCAACACTGTACTTAAACTTTTAAACTGCTATACAACCAAAAATAGTACAACCTCCCCACAATCACCTACCACTCCTTTCATACACAAATCTCTCCCCTACATACCTATTCTCTCAGATAATATACAAAAATTCCTAAAATCGACTATAATGAACTTAAGTCTTGGCCTTAAGTCTCATAACAAACTTTCTTTCCTTTTCACCAACTTGAACGATCCCATACTTTTACAACACCGATCTAATGTAGTTTACCGGATATCTTGATCCACTCCTAATTGTAATAGCTCCTATATTGGCGAAACCAAAAACCATCTCAAAACCCGCATTTCCCAACATAAAACATCCATAATTTCCCGGAACCCTTCCGCCTCCAAACTATCAGCACATGCCTTAACCCTCAACCATTCATTTGATTTTGAAAAAATCTCTATTCTTGCCAGGTCCCTAAGCATGAAAAAAGACTCATTTCCGAATCCATCCACATTCACATGGAACAGAATCCTGTTAATCATAAAATAGATAAAAACAACATTTCTTTAACATATAGTCACATTTTAAATCTTATAAGTGATAAATAACTTATATTACATCGTACTATTTTTATTATTTACTTTCAATTTTTACTGATTAATTCAATTTAATTGTTCATTATTATAATTATTTCCGATTTGTACGATCTCTCTTTTATTTTATTTTATTTTAATTTCATATTTACTTTCTACATCAATGTATGATCATCCGTTTTCACTTTGTATTCATTTTACTTTTTAACCATGTCTCAATATTATCTAATATTTAAATGTAATTTTCTTACATATGTACGATAAAATATAATTATAATTATTCATATTTTTCTTTTTTTCCTCTCTATACTATACTTCAGTCCATATTGTCGAAACTTATGAATAATACAATTTGATAAGGCCATATTGTTCAGAAGGCTCTATTGATTCATTAATATTTACAACTAGCATTAATATTTATAGCTAGTGTATAGTTTCAAAAATCCTTCATAATAAAATTGAGCTCAAGCAATAAATTTATAACGATTTTTTCCTCTCCCCTTCCAAGATATCGGAGATATCATAAAGATCAGAAAAACATCTAGAATTCCATAAAGTAAAAACCCAAAATCTACGATGAAATGACAGAAAATTATTATTCGAAAATAATAATTTAAAAACTCAAATTTAAACAATCGGGTTTAGGTTTGATCAGGTGAAGCAGAATCTCACTCTCAATAGTAGCAGGATATAACGCTTTGGAAATCAGGGAAATTCCAGTGAAAGCCAGAAAAAATCTGTTCAGTAGTGTGATGCTGCTCTGGGTATTAAGCACAGTGCTAAGGACCTACAAAAATTTCAAAAAGATAAAACCATCATTCGCCACCAATCGTCCTACAGTCTGTACGACAGATCGTTCGCGACGGCGCCGGAAGACATAAAAATACTTCACCATTAGGTACTTCGGATAGGAGACTGACGAGAGGATTTGAGGATTGGTGAGGACATACTCTACCAACCAACATCTATATAGGCTGTCTGAACAGAAGAAGACAGCTGCCAAAACCAAAGATATCTGATTTGTCCGAGGACGAGTTCGATGCCGGCGTGAAAAAGGTCAGCTAGTCGTCATCAGTAATAAAGCAGATAATATCGAAGCATTTTTATGGCGTAAACTCAGTTGCTAAGAAAAATATTTTTCCTTTTTTTGTTATTTATTTTTATGAATATATTTATATTCTGTTTATTGATTTTTAACTTAAAATATTCTCTCAACAAATATTATTTTTGGAATATCTAAATTTTTCCTTGTACTTGAACTTTGAACTCTTTTAACCAATACACTTACATTTCTTTCTTAATTACCTCTGTTATTTTGGAAAAGTCATTCCAAGTTCTTTTTATCAGCAGTAACTTGTCATGTAATAATAAAAGTTATATTTTTGTTTTGTTTTTTTCATTTTGATCATGTAATATATATATATATATATATATATTGACCAACATAATTACTTTTGTATTTTTCCTTACTAAACTATAACAGATATAAATCATTTTTTTGTTATGTAACTAATATCCTAAGGAACGTTAACTCTCAGTCCCTTCGGTCACATTTTGACTAATTTCTTGATTATTTTCTCCCTAATTTTAATCAAACGATTGCAGTTTCAGTAACCTGACTCCAAATGTTCCTTCCTCCCCTAATTTCTTATTTATTTATTTTTTTTTTTTGGCCTCCTCCCCTTCCTAGCATTTAAGCTATAGGGGATCTTATATATATCCCGGGCCAGGGGGTGAGGGCGAGGATTTATATAAGATCCCCCGGCACTGGGACGCGAACTCTGACTATTTTTATCTAGTTATCTCATGTATCAGGCTGCCGGGCAACAGCGCTACTGTGCACACACGTTAGCCCATTCGGCCACCCCGCCCACTATAGCGACATAGCAAAAGTCACTTAATATTTATAGCCATTCCTGCCTATCTTCTGCCTTCCTTCGCCATGCTCTTACTCCAATCCGTCTCAAATCGTCCTCTACGTCATCCAACTACCTCACCCTTGATCTTCCTGCTAGTCTCCTTCCGCCTAGCCTGCCATTCATTATCTTCTTTGGTAGACTCTGATCCGGTATCCTTTGCACATGGCACAGCCATTGTAACCTTCCTTCTTTGTTGAATGCCACAATATTAAACTCACCAAAAAGCTGTTCGGGCTCTCTGTTTTTCCTAATTTTCCAATGGCCATCCTTGTTTACTGCGCCAAATACCTTACGGAGGATCTTTCTTTCCTAAACCTTCAGGATCATCTCACTCTCCTAGGTCATCACTCAGCACTCACTTTCACATGTCACCACCGGTCTTATTATTGTCTTGTATATGGTTACTTTTGTCTTTCGAGACAATACTTGAAATGTAAGCAGTTTATTAAGCGCAAAAGGAATCTGCTACTAGCTGCTATTCTGCCTTTGGTCTCTGCTTTTGTATCATTGTCTTCTGTTACTAGAGATCCTAGATATTTAAAGCTCTTGCAGCATTTGAATTTGTGCCCATTAATTTGCACTTCTTCTTCGTGACCTAATTGAGTTCCAGATGTCCTCATATACTCCGTTTTAGATTCATTTATTTTCAAGCCTCTGCTCGCTGCCACCGCTTTAAACTTTTCCAGCTATGTGATGGCTACATCATCTGCATAGGCCATATGCTGGCTAAGCCTGCTATATATATTTCCTCTCGGGTTGGTTCTAATTGCTCTTATTGCCTTTTCGAGAGCAAGGTTAAATAACATGGGCGACAATGAGTCTCCTTGTCTCAGTCCCTCTGGCACATCGAACTCTTCCGATAGAGCTCCACCAACTATTACCTGAGACTTTGTTTCCTTCCACGTCATTTGAATCAACCTTACCAGCTTTGTGGAACTCCTACAGACCTGATATCTCTTGTTGCTCTTTCCTTGTCTACCGAGACGTATGTCTGTTTGAAATCTATAAAAAGGTGGTGCAGGCTAGCATTATGCTCGTGACTCTTTTCCAATAGCTGTCTTAATGTGAAGATAAAGTCAGTTAATGAATCTTCCTTGTCTTAAACCACACTGGTAATCGCCAATAACGCTGTCAGACCATAAGCCTCCGATTAATTGCAATGGAGAGAATCTTGTACACAGACGACAGAAGCGCTATCCCACGATAGTTGTCACATACCATCCTGTCGCCTTTCTCATAAACTGGGCGAAGTATGGCTTTGTTCCAGTCTCTTGGCATACTTCCCTGAGTCCAAATATCTCATATTAATTGATATATCTCGTCAGTTCCTGTGGCCTTATGGTTCTATAGTGAAAAAATGATAACCAGTATTCCCTTCCTCTTCTGGTGGTACATCCTCTTCATAATTATCCTATGCGCCTCATTTCATTCGTCTTGCTGCCCACTTATGACACTACTAACTTCTGTCCTCTTTAAATTCAATAAGTTCTCGAAATATCTTACCCATCTTTCCAAGACATCTTTACTATTTCTCAGAAACTTTCCTTCTTCATCCTTATAAAATGCAGACTTTGGTGCATAACTTGTCTTTATATTCTTGACCACCCGGTAAAACTTCTTACTGTTCATTCTATCAAATTCTTCTTGTATCTGCTATAGTTTCTCTCTCTCTCTCTCTCTTAGTCCTTTTTTTCTCTCCTACATATTCTCCTTGCCTCTGCTCTTTTCTTTTTATAGCTCTCTGCTGAGGTTCTGGTTACTCTCTGCATCAATTTCATTCTGGCATCATTTCTTTCTTTGACTGATTTTTCAAATTCCTTGTCATACCAGGCGTTTCTTCTTTTCTGCCGTCTCGCACCAAGAACCTCAGTTGCCCCACTCTTCAATGTATATCTAAAAGTACACCAGTTCCCTTCAATTGACTCTGTTCTTTTTAAGCTTTCAAATCTGTCCTCCATTTTCTTTTTAAATAAATGTCGGGTTTCTTCAACTTGTAGCTTTCCTCGATTTTAAACAAAATTTCTCTCTCCTCAGGCTCTTTGGTATAAGGCTACTTTTATTTTATGGATATATAAAAGGCTAGATAGCCTTAACTAGAAAGTGGTCTGACTCACAGTAAAGCACCTCTGAAACTACGTACTTCTTGTATGTCTGTCGCGTGTCTGCTATCTACCAACACATCAATTTGATTCCGGGCCTGTCCATCTGGAGATACCCATGTCTCCTTTTGAATATCCTTTTGAGAGGTGTCACTCACCCTCATTCGCCTCGATGCCGCAAAGTCTATGAGACGTATCCCGTTATTGCTGGAGATTACATGCTTACTATGTTTTCCTATAACCGGATGAAATGCGTCCTCCTTCCCTATTTTCGCATTCTAATATCCTAAGACCAGCTTCACGTCATATCTCGGGATTCCATCCACAACCCACTCCAAAGTACCATAAAATTCATCCTTCTCTTCCTCTGATTTATCTTCTGTTGGCGCATGTACGCTCACCATAGATACGTTAAAAATTCTACCTTTCAGTCTTATCATTAATATTCTGTCATTAACGGCATCATAATCTATCACTGCTTGTTGGGGGTGTTTTACACCATAAAACCAGTCTCCAACAGATTACATTTACTGCCACTATTCAAGAGAGTATAGTTATTCAGTCACTAAATCCACATATTTTACCTTATTCCCTGTAGGGCTACGATATCCATTTTATATTTCAAGAGCTCCTCTTCTAACATCCTATTCACTCCTGGCTGAAGCATATTTCTAACGTTCTATGTTTCGACATGTATAAATCCATTTCCAAGATTTGTGTGTTCGCAACAAGAGGTTTTTTATTGTCAGCCCAGCGCCCAACCCCATTCTGGAAAACCTGGATTATTTTTTTTTGGTTACTCTCTTAGTCTCTGAACATTCCAATACTCTACCCACCTTTAAATCCCGCCTATTCAATTACTTCCTATTCATTCAGTTCACAAAAATTGCAAATAGTATATGTATATAAATTATTAGTTTGTTTTAAGTTTTTTTTTTGTAATTCATTAATGTAAGATGTTAATTTTTTTAAACATATTTTCATTAGTTTATTTTATTATTCTTTTTATAAATCTCTGAGGATCTAAAGCCAACAATTGTACTATTCTAAACAGGCTTGTCTCAGAATAAATAAAACATATTATTATATAGAATCGAAATTTATTGGCCATAGGCAGAAGTGAATGTTTTTTTTTTTTTTTTTTAATTTTTGGGTCCTCCCCTTCCTCGCTGTTAATGCTATACGGAGTTTTCCCTGGCTAGGGAGTGTGGGCGGGGATTTAAAAGACTCTCTTGAAACTGGGACGCGAACTCGTGACTATTATTATTTCATTTGAATCATAATGTTATAATGTTTCAATAAATAAAAGCCATGGAAGGGATACCGCTGGGTATTGTTATTCCTCATGCCTATCAAGCCTTTTTATTTATTTTTTTTTCTCTCATTACTACGCCAGCACATCTGCTGATTGTCAATCATAATTGACAGGTGCGGATAGATATATGTAAGTCCAAAAAAAAAAAAATTTGAATCATATATCAGGTTGCCAGGCAACGGCGGTGCTGTGCACACGCGTTAGCCCATTCCCCGCCCACTATAGCGACATAGCAAAAGTCTGTAAGAAAAATGTTATTGTGCAATACAAATTTTGAGCATTTTTATTCATTCTTGGCCAAACTTATTCAGAAATACAAATAAAAAATTTTATTAAGACATTAAAACATTGCCTCAAGAATGCAATCAAAATTTCTTCCATAACTAGAAAATTCAGTTTTTTTTTTCTGTCTTATAAATATGATTAGTTTTTACCCTAACTGTTATTTATAAAATATCTTAACCTTTAATTAATGCTGCGTGGTAATTGGTCAATTTCAATACAAGTTTTAGCAAGCATTTAGCAAGTTTGAGCTACTGCCAGGCACGTAGATTCAGGTTTACAAACAAAAATCAAAGCATGATGTTTTGATAACAGTGAAGACTTGTGTAAAACAGTCGTTATGTAGTTATGTTCTTTAGAGCCTTAAATGACGAAGATATTATTCATATCATAATAGCACAATAAATAATGTACATCGCTTATATTTATGGTAAACTTGTGAATTATATATACAAATCAATTGTACTTGGATTGATAGTTTAAAATGTATGAGTTTTGATTTCTAACGACCTGAACAATTGCATTTCATACATCGAAGCCGTATAAGTCTTGGTTTTTCCATCTTTTAAAGTGATCAGACCTGGCGGATTTTTTGTAATGTATTCTTTTATTTTGTAGACTACTTTATCCGGGAAACAACACACACACCTGCAACAGCAACAACACCACCCCTTGACCAGCCACAGCGGTGTCGCTATAAGCACGTAAACAGTGAACCAGAATATTAAGAGCTTCCTGAACTGTAGCTGTACACTTTCGGTAAAGCCTTCATCGAAGAGGTCTTTGAAGACGCACTCTATAGCTCTGACCCCGTATCCCTTCCTATCTTTATCGGTGCAGTTTCTCGGCACTTTGATGTCTACTATTGGTTCCACAGCATCTTTTATTCTAGTATCTTCATGCACGGGTTCAATTTTTATCGTGACTTCCTCTTTAGCTATTTCTTTTAGCTCATCTTCGTAATACTCTACTCTGAAAATGTCGTAATCGTAATCTTCTGTATCGTTCTGCATGGTATCTCTCTTCCAACGAGCATTCCTTACCATCCTTTTCAATCGTTTCCTAGAATGTTTTATAATATGCGGATAATTTATATCATAGAATGACTCCGGTGGAAGAGCAGGTTTTTTTATTGCAACATCTTTTCTTCGCTTGGTTCCTTTTGTCGTTAACGGTAAATGCCATAAGATTTTGTTCAAATTATATTTTTCTAATTCATTCATCCCAATATTTTCATCGACTTCATCTTTAAAATTTATTTCCATAAGTACGCCTTCGTCGAAAAGGTTATCTTGGAAATGAATTGGAGAAAGAAACGCATCACTAAACAGTGAAATGGCAAATACAACAATTAAGAACATACCTTTGAAGCTGTAATTTGCTTACAGAAAACATCGTGTAAGGTTTTAACCTTAACTGCATTTCTTCTATCATATGTTTAGTTTTATTTATAACAAACAATATTCCAAAGTTTTACATTAAATTTGTATAATAAAGTCTATTTCATATGCATTCAGGCTAACGTTAATGTACTGTAAGTTTTCTTTGATCATTTTAAACTAGACTATGTTTGAAAAAAAAAAATACTTGGTTAGCATAAAGTCATCAAACTGAATACTCGTTCTACCAGGTCTGCTTAGTTATTTTTTTTAGATATAATTCGTTTTGTTTTCAGACATGAAATTCTGATGTTATTTGTTAATTGGTTGCACTTCTTTATGTACTCATCAGATACATGAAAAAGACATATACACCCCAAATATCATGTGTTTAAGAGTGAGGTTACACCTATTTATTGATTAATTACAAACCTAAAAAAAAAAATAATAGTGAGTGTGATTAACTTGTTCCCAAGCTTTTTCCAGGTTGATTGACGTTTATGGTTACTGCTGTTTGTTTGGGCAGTAACTTGATTTTATAAAGCATAAGACTAAGTCAGAAACTGTTGTGAGGCAAAAAAAAAATGGAATCAAACCAATCAAATTGGATTGACAGTTCTTGAGATTAGCGTGTTCAAACAGGCGGATCTACAGGGAGGGGAAGCTTTTAGACTAAAGATTCTCCCTCTCTCTCGTTCCTACCGAATAATGGTAAAATATAACCATGTCTTATGAAAACAATATTACGAAATTATCTCTAAAATCATTATTGTACGTGTAATTACCTTTAATAGGTGTGAGGGGGGGCTACATTGGAGGATTGGAGCTGCGAACTATCACCGGTGGCAACACTGAGTTGAGGAAACAGTAGGAAGGTTCGAAAAAAACGGTGAAAGAATCATGTCTGCCATGTTAGCACTGCAATCTGTTATATAGAAGCCAACAGAAGAATACCTCTTTATTAGGATAAATCCCCACGAGCAGGTAACACTTTTATTGATACATTTCGCCTGCAAACTAAACAACCTTTTGTAGTTCAGTAATGAGAGGTCATTATCATCATCGATTTCCAATCAACCTTATGAATCGATTGACATAGAGCAATTATATAGTTGTTTCTTGTCAGTGGGGATGTCTTGCTAGGACGTCAAAGAATACTATACCTTTAGGAGGTTGATGTCTGGTTGGGAGTTGGACTATTTATTGCCTGTGTTATTATTTTATCATATTTATTTCTCGAGTCTCCTATTAATTATTATATAGAAATATATCTAGCATGCGCGTGTTGTTATTGTTATTTTAGTTATTTATATGCACATGGTTATTTTAATAGATTCTTTATTAGTGAGTCTCTATTTATTGTGAATGTTAATATATTTATCGTAGTTAGTATTTTACTAGATTATATTTATTAACTTTGTATGTAATTTAGCTTATGGAGATAGTTCCATGCATGTTGAACAGCATAATATACTCGCAGAAGTTTAATTGTAATTATTCATTATTTTCCTTGCACACATCTTACAATAGAAAATCAAAAACCACTTAATCACCATTTCGTACAGGTGGTCAATTATTCATTTTTCTTCTAAAGTAATTATTGTTATATAAATATATATATATATATATATATTTATATATATATATATATATATATATAATATATATATATATATATATATATATATATATATATATATATAAACTTTCGTGCTGAAGTCCCCTAAAATTAAATCCTGGATCCGCTAGTGAAACCAAGTGTTGTAAAAGAGCTCGAAAGACAACGAGGTTCAAGGCCTTTAGCCTGGAGCGTTCTTAACTTCAGGCACAGTTCAAGTCCTGAAGACTAAACATATAAGACTCAAGTCTCAGCTTGAGCATTATGAATTATTTTTATATTTATTTATCAAGATGTTTTTAATCGTTTAGTAATAGGCTGAAATTTAAAAAAAAAAATCCAAAATAAATACGTACTTTTTGGCGTAAAAAGCCACTTCTCCAAAACCACCTTAGTTTAATTTCAAAATTTCAACCCTCTAACATTATCTGAAGAGACTTTAGAGATGCATAAAACCGTGTTACCTGCCAAAATTTTAGGGAAAGTTACTCAAACGTTTATGGAATTATCATGCCTTGAAAACAACGGTACATATTGAATTACAGCTCATTTCATATAAATGGAGTAGCCGAAATGTTGGGTGGAAATTTATGGATATTCTCGAAATCTCTATAATTGTGTTCTGAAGATGTGAGACCGAAATAAAATCCATTCTCTATGCAGACCGTTAATACAGTGATGTTACTTTCGTAAAAAATATTAGAAGCACTTGAGCCTTCTTCCCATGATAATAGTTATCGCGACACTTTTGGTAGAAACTATCGCAGTAATGACAATCGCTATCATTGGAACAACATTCACAGACATGAGACTGTCTGGATAGGACAGACTGTCTTTGTAGAAACTTTTACGACCACTGTCATGATAGCAACTGTCACAGCCATATTAACAATGATTAATATGCTGATTATATGAGCACTGTCATGGTAGCAACAATCACAGATACTGTTTTATCACATAAACAATTGAGTAACAAAAAAAAATGTTCATGAAAAAATGATCTATATGTTTATAGACCGATAAACAAATAATAACAGTGATCAAACTTGAAATTAGAAAAATTGAAAGTCCAGAATTAAATAAAATCAGTTCCACATTGTTTATGAGGATGTTCTTGAATCAACTTTGGAAAGCCGCTTAAATAACATTCTTCCAGAACCAGATTGTTTTACAACAATCATTAACAAACTGGCAAATATTCTATGAACTGTGAAATAATTGAGGCTAGTAGCAAAAATGACAAAGTTTTTTTATTGTTAATCTATTGTCTTTAATTTATTTACTTAAACTGCCACCGGATATATCTGGGGAAGGAGATGACTCACACGAACAGGCACTTATACTGGCTTGCGCGACAGAAGAAAGCGGCGGGGAAAATCAAATATTGCTGGTTTGCCGCTGGAAAGGTGCGATGTCGAAAAGAAGACGGACATAAGGTTATCTTGATCGAACAGGCCTCGGACCTCGATATATTTACCTGACTACACAGAATTCATCTACCCTTCATCCTTATCAAAATAACTATTGACAAAATTTCTTTCAAAGAAAGATTTTCGCTTTCAGTTGTATTTCTTTATTTTCACATATTAGCCTATGTATTATCAACTATATGCTTTCTATTTTTTGTTTCTTTAAACACTCTCTTTTTTCTCATTTTCATTAATTGTAATTGCTTTTCTGTATTTTTTGTTTGTTTTAGTGTTTCTCTAGCGAACTCTGACTGTTTCCTTCCAAATTCTTCTCATGTCTAGTACCCTAATCACCTGCCATGTTAACTCTCAATCCCTTTCTGCCCATTATGACGAATTCCTGCAATATTTCACTCAAAATTTTTACCATATTATAGCGATCTCCGAAACTTGGCTCAAACCTTATATCCCCTCCTCTTCTGTCTCCCTGCCTAATTACAACCTCTTCCGTCATGCCCGGGTAAGCCGGACTGGCGGTGGAGTAGCCATATTTGTCCACAATAGCCTGAAGACCCGAATCCTCGATTTATCCCCATCTTCCAACCACCCACAAATTGAATACCTATTAGTTGAAATCCTTTGTAATACTTCTCCTCTCCTCTACGCTGTGGTATACCGTCCTCCTCTTGTTCCATTTTACACGTCCTTTGAATCTAGCCTATTGAATTTCGTTCCTCTCTATCCCAGAATAATCATCTCAGGTGACCTCAATACCAATTTCCTATCTAACTCCAATGACAAATCCTATCTAGAAGACCTATTCTTCTCCCTTCACCTCTTTATCGTTCCTTTTTCTCCCACTCACCATACTAGCAGGTCCGACACTTGGCTAGATTTCTATATTATAGACTCTGCACAAAACCTCCTCTCCTCTTCCCAACTGCCAGTATCCTTTTTGTCATCTCATGATCTGATACAAATAATATATAATATCCGAACTCCTCCTATTCAGCCTCGAACTATCACCTTCCGCCATCTAGATTCCCTTACACGAGAACAAATATTACCTGACCTGGAAATCCTAGATTGGAATAAAATAAATTCTTGCACTTCCATCGACTCTATGGTTGATATTCTTACTACCAATCTCCTAAATATCCTCAATACCCATGCGCCTCTCAAAACCTCTACATTTCGTCACCGGCATGCTCCTTGGATGTGTCAGGAAATTAAAGAACTGCAGAAGAGACGCGACGCTGCTCGTAGACGCTTCAGACGTACTAGGCTTGCAGATGACTACCAAGCGTTCAGGGTGCTTCGCAACTTGACACAAACAAGGATCCGGCGTACGAAATCCCTATACTTCCACGAAGCCCTTTCCTCAACTCCTGCATAAAATCAAAATGGCGACTGCTTCGTAAACTCTCCCTTTGTGATCCTTCCAGATCCCCTACAACAGCCTTTCCAATAACCCCTGATGATCTAAACTCGCATTTTATATCTGTTGCTAATACCTCTTCTTTATCCTCCTGTTCCGGCTTTCCTATAGAGATACCATTTGACGACAATAACTTTTATTTTTCCGACATTTCTCCCACAGACCTTTTAACCGCTGTAATGAAATCCCACACCAATTCCATAGGACCCGATGGCATCCCTCTCAAATTAATAAAATTATGTTTTCCTGAAATCCTCCCAGTTCTTCTTTTCATCTACAATTTCTCCCTTCAGAATTCAGTATTCCCTACATCTTGGAAAAAAGCCATTGTCCTTCCTTTGAATAAAAATTCTAATCCGACCTCACCCGAAGATTTCCGCCCAATCTCAATTCTTTCCAACCTCTCAAAACCCCTAGAAAGATTGGTGCAATCCCAAGTCTCCAACTTCCTCGAAAAGTCCAACCAACTTGATCCTCTCCAATCTGGTTTCCGTCCCAGCTACTCCACACAATCCGCCTTAATTAAAATCACCAGCGACATTCAAACTGCAATAGATGATAAAAAGTTAACAATCCTTATCCTTCTCGACTTCTCCAAAGCCTTTGATTCCATCAATCATTCCATCCTTTTCAACAAACTGAAATTATTATCCTTCTCTAATAGTTCCATCTCTTGGTTTCAATCTTTCCTTTTACAACGTACCCAAGCAGTCTCCATACCCAACCAACCACTATCTGCTTTCCTTTCTTTATCCTCTGGAGTTACCCAGGGTTCAAGCATATCTCCTCTCCTTTTCAGCTCCTACATTAACGACCTAGCTAAATCAATTCTCCATTGTTCCCATCACCTTTATGCAGACGATTCACAGATGTACCTATCATTTTTCCCTCCTGAGTTACTGGGGGCATTTGCCAAGATCCAAGAAGACCTAGATCGAATCAGTGCCTGGGCAAATGTTAATGGATTAAGGTTAAATGCTGCCAAAACTCAGGCCATTGTCATTGGTTCCAAGCCCCTCCTTAGATCCTATACAGACTTTCCCATCCTTCACCTTAATGATCAGCCAATCTCCTTCTACTCCTCTGTTAAAAATTTAGGATTTTTCATTGATCAAAACCTCTTTTGGAATCACCATATTTCTCATATCACTCGACGGACAATTTCCACCCTCAAACTATTCCATCGCTTCCGCCATCTCCTACCTCAACATACGTGTAGACTCCTAGTTTTCTCTCTCATTTTCCCCCACTTTGACTATAGCTGTGTGGTGTATGATGGCCTCTCTGTGGAGCTCCGTGATAGACTGAAAAGACTAATGAACAGCTGCGTAAGATTTGTGATCGGGGCCCCAAGATACTCCCATGTTTCTCACCACTACGCTGAGTTAAAGTGGCTTTTCCCCTCCTTCCGAAGACAATATTTCCTAGGTACGTTCCTCTACCAAATCATCAACAACCATCGTCCTTCTTACGCCTACAACCTTCTCCAGTTCAAATCCTCAGTCCATTCCCTGTCCACAAGATCTCGACCTTCTAACCTTTACATGCCTTCTCACAGATCTGCCTCATTCCAAAATTCCTTTATTGTTCGCTCTGTCAATTTCTGGAATTCCCTCCCTATCAAAATTCGACATTCCCCATCCATATCCACATTCAAAACCCTCCTATTCCAATTCCTATCCCAAAAACAGTCAGATAGTTGCTAACCATTCGAGCTGATTTTAATAGAGAATTTGATACATTTTTATTTTTTAATTCTTTATTTTTTTCGTAAAAGTGTATACTGGTCTATAAGAGCAAACAGCTTTAAGTGTCTTGTCATAGTATTAATGGTTTTGTATATAGTTTAGTTTGTTTTGTATATAGAATTTTTACCTTATATTTTTTTTACATTATTTCTTTTTTTCGATTGATTTTATTTTGGCCAGATGTAATATATTAATTATGTTCTATTTTGTTATTCTCAAGGGACTGTGTCCCAGAATAAAGTTATTTTTCTATTCTATTCTATTCTATTCTAACTCGGATTAAGATCTATGCACCAACAGAAGATGCAGATATTCTAGATAAGGAACAATTCTATACAGATCTCGAAAAAGAAGTCACAAAAGGGCAAACAGAAGCAGAGACATAATTATATGGGAGACTTCAATGCCAGAATTGGATAGGACTATACAGTCGGGCACGGAGTCATGGGTTATCATGGAGGTGAGCACACAAGAAATAGAAATGGGCAAAGGCTTATAGATTTCTGTGTTGATTATGACCTACTCATTGAAAATTCTTTCTGTTCTGATAAAAGAATCCACAAAATAACGTTCTCTGCAGAACAAAGAAATGTAAATAGTATAATAGACTATATTATATACAGTCGAAGAATAAGGAAGCTGTTTACAGATATCAAAGTAATCAGAGATGCCGAAATTGGTTCAGACCACCTTCTCCTTATAGGAGATACTCAAATCCTCTCTCCCAAGAACCTGTATGAAGATTAACATTAAGACACTTCAGACACCTAGAAACATAAAGAACTTCTTAACCACAATATCCAGGTGGTCAGAGTGGATGGAAATGTGAACGTTCTGTGGGAAAAAATAAAATATATGATGATAATCCCCGTAGATGTAGAAACTTTATAGTGACATATTTTAAAAGTTTTTCTTACTTACCATTGCCCAAAGTACCACCATAAATTGACATAAACACAAGCAATAAAACATACATCGTTCAAATTATTTCATTTCATGAAAAAGTTTGCTTTATGTTAAATAAATTAAAAACAATAGACTAACAATAAAGAGCTTTGTCATTTTTGCTAAGTCTTCTAGGCTCAATTATTTCACAGGTATGTTTCTTCTTAATTATTTAAAGTGATGGGAGGGTCCTGTGTCGCTTTATTAGTGTTAGTGAGGTATACCAAAGATTTTGATATAAATGAGAACATTTAAAAAGAAAAGAATCAAATGATGATTTGCACAAGTAGAGTTGTTTTTGCCTGTCATCTTTATTTAAAGTAAAATAAAAAGAAATATATCTATCTCATTACGTTTGCTGTTTAACTTACAGTACATTTTTTTTACAAGGCTTTATTGATTATTTATTATAGACACCATTAGCCAATCACAGTACATCTTGAGCTCACAACTAATTTGTCATACGGTTTTATTCAAGTTTCTGATGTTTCATTGCCGGACGTGATAGTACCATCTATAGTGATAATGGTACTAATTTTCAAGAGACTGAAAACGCATTAGCAAAACTTGAATGGCCCAAGATAGCTCTATGTGAGGGAGAAGTGACTTGCTTCCTCTCAGACCACTGGATCTCTATCAGATGTGAGGACATCATGAACATAAGAAAACTAATGTTTTATTGTTTTACTTTTCAAAGAGACTTTTTCTTTCATTATAATTCTAATATAGCTGAAGTTAAAAATTCAGACTTTTCTGACTTCCATGTCTTAAATGGGTGTAAAATGCCAATCATCACAAAAGTCTGAAAATTTGCATGAAGTAACCCAATTTGATGGTAGCTGTCCTAATTATTTTTGTTATATTTTCCCAATGCATTTCCAGTATATTTAATTTCTTATCGAACCCATAACTTATTTTTATAGATATGAAGAAAAGCTACATTATAGGCTGAAATAGTACACAAATTTTTAATTATGTATTAATTTCTAACCATTCCCCTATCCTCTCCTAAATAACCAATGTACACCATTAAATCAAATGGACCAAGATTACTTTCTTGGCTAATAGTTTTTTTATCATTTATTATTTCTGAATGATTTCAGAGTGTTATAAAATAATTAAACTTTTGTAATCAATTTTATATCACTAGATTCAATAATAATTAAAAGCTTTTTTTCCATCCAAACCAAAAATAATAAAAGTTAGCTGCCACTTAATTATTTCAAAACAGGAGCAGTATGCCACTATTTGTTTTTTAACTTTTTTGTATGTATTTTATTTATTGATTTTGTATGTATTATTTATTTTTCTACTTTTTCTATGTGTATTTCTTTACTTTATATTTTTTTTAATTTTCTGTATCCATATTATTTATTCTTATAAATATTTTATTTGTCTTCTGTAGCTTTGCTATCTACTTTTTTCTACCTATTTAGCCCCAGATAGGGTCCTATAAAGTTAAAATCATTTGAGCCTCATGTGTTCTGGCCCAAGTACAAAAAGCAGAAAATTCAGCACCATATATGCCTTAGCTCCAGCAGTCAATATGTTAATTTATATTGAATAAAAATCATAAAGAGAGAAACTAAGTAAAATACTAACACTGGTACATTTTGTTTTCTAAAATTATTTATAAATAATTGTTATTCTTTAAAAAATGTATTCAGTGTACATCAGCACCCATTTGGAATGTCCTGGCTGCTATAAAACCACCTTAATGTTGAAAAATGGTGTCAGGATGGGGCGGTCTAGTGTGAAGACTTGCTACCTATTTAGTTGTATTTACATTTTGAAGCAGGACAAGCAGAGGCTGGGCGGTCAAAATGTGTTCTGGGCCTTAATTTTCATATGGTCTAAATTGATTTGAAATGTAGTGTATTTTTCGTGGATGTAGGAATTTACTATTGGAGTGTTTAGGTCATTATGTATAGTGTTATTTGAAATATACCAAGGTGTGTTACAATTTTTCGTTGAATTTTTTATTGTGTTGTTTATGTGTTATGTTTTGCCGAACCCCAAAGGTCTGCTCTGTATGCCCAAATTGTTCTCAGTAGGGTGTTGTAGATTAGTCGCTTGTTTCATAAGTAAAGTGATGATCTGTAGTCCAGAAGATGTGAGAGTTAGCTATATCATCTACTAAGTTCTTGTCTTTTTAATTTTGTATGTATGTTATAAGTAAGTCTTTTGTCTAACTGTAGAGTCCAAGGTACCGTACATAGTTCTTTGAAGACACTGGGTTATTGTCAATCATTATGGGCGGGCTTTGAGGCTTTCCTAAGATAGAAAGTAACGTGGATGGATTTGTTACTATTTATTTTAATTTTCCATTTTTCAAACCACTTTTTCTAACAACTAAAATAAGGTTATAGAATTTACCTTTAATAAGGGGGAAAAATGGAATTTTCAGGTACTGTTATCTCCGTATATAATACTTTATTTATGTCTGAATATGTTTAAATTGATGGCTTCTTATAACATATTTTCACCCACAAACAAGGTTTAATAAATGATTAAAGTATGTGTAGTTCAGTTTAGTCATCAGCTGAGAGAACTCTCCGTAAGAAGATAGAGCCTTGTCTTTCTCAGCAATTTGGTGCAATAGGCAGTGCAGGCTATAGGGATGAGCTTGGTAGTTTCTAGAATGCCACAACTAGAACATAGAGAATAGATATTTGAAAGGTTCACTATAAAACTCCCATGCTTGAGAGTTGGTCTATATCTTTTCTTGGTGCAATCCGACAGTAGAAAAGTAATTCCTCGGTATTGCCCATTTGGTGTCATTATCCACTGCCAGCTCAATTTTTCTAATTTATCTTTCTGCATAATCCTCTTCTATCTTCTAGGGTCTTACAGTTCCCTCCAATCCATCTGATCCATAGACTGGCTAAGCCATCCCAAGACAATTTATTGATAAAATTTATTGAAATTGATTGATATTTAATATTATTTATCCGTTCTATCATAAAAGATGTTTATAAAATGGACAACTTAATCTCCTGGATAGCATTTGTCAATTTTTTATTAATTAATTAGGTCCAGGAGAACTTTTATTCATATTGGTTATAAGGAAAGTATATTCCAACATCCAGTGTTGAAATTCATATTGTGGTGCCGGTCAATTCATAATTTGACTGATATAATCCGCAGCTCATTTTGGTTTCTTGGTAATAAGGATTTCGGATTGTGGGACAACTCATTCTTTCCATATATCTTAAAGTGCAGGTGGAGATAAATCTTAAACTGTCTCCTGACTAACGATTGTATAAGGAAGTATTTGACTAACATCTATCTTTGTCTACATATCTGCACCCAAGTGCATGGGCATCGATCTGCCTAAATTATTGAGGGGTACTGGAACCATGATATAAATACTCTCTCTATATTAAAATAGGAGAAACTAAAATACTATAACTACATTTATATGATAAAATTGAAGTAATTAAATAAAAGTAATAATCAAAATGTTCATTAGTAATTATACTGTAGCAAAAAAACATATTTGTCTAGGAATTTAGGAACAAACTCTGTAATATTTTTTTTTGCTTATATACTGGCTAATGTTAATATAAGTATATTAAATAAGTATTTATGTTACATAATTATTGTTTTTGAAAATTAAGCACTATTTTTACAATAGTAATTTAAAATTCAATATATTAAATTTTTATAAAATTGAACGAGAGAAATATTCAACTGACCAGAAAATAGCAGCAATCTCATATTTTATATTGGTTAATAAAATCCAAAATATTTTGTTGGAAATACAATCCAAAATACGAGTGTGGCATACTGCTACATGGTTTAATCATTCATGGTTCATGGTATTTTTAATAAGATTTTCACACACATTTTTGTGAACTAGAACACCTCTCTACCGCACAGCATGAAAAGTATAAGACAATTAAGAATGATATTAAATTTTTTGTCTATTGTAAAAATAAATGTATTTGAAATTGCTTGCACAACTTCAATCAAACCTGATAAAGCCAGAGTTCTACCTGCAGGATTTTGTTCAGTATTTTAAAATACTCTTTCCTAGTAGGATAATGTGAAATTAAGGACTTGCAATTTCTTCCAATAATAAGTAGATTAGTCAAATTGAAAATTCTACAGCATAAAAATCATCTGTTTGGCCCACTATACATATATTGTGCTTGGCTTGTATATTTAAATTTGTCATAAAATTGAGTGATTTATGTTCACTTATTCTGCAAGCAAAATCATTGAGTTTGTTTCCTTATATTAAACATTGGCAAATCTGATTTCAGCATTTGGCTTTTACGATTTTATAAATTATTTCTCTTAGAATGTTTAACATTTCATAAAGGTCCACAAAGCTTCAAGTTGATATAAGATTTTAATTCACCCACCTATTCTTAATGAACGTTGAGTTCCTCTTTCCCACAGAAATCATCCTCTTAACATCACCGAGCTATGAGAATATCAGTAGCATTTGATTTTTCAAGTTACTGCAAGTATTTAAAGGTGTGGAAGGTTGTGAAGCAGAATTTTGCTAAACTTGGGAGTTACAGCATAGAAGATGAGGAAGCTGGATAGGGATAACTGGAGACAGAAAATGAGGGAGACTAAAGTTCATATTGTACTATAGGCCAGATAAGAAGTAAGTCAGCAAGTATTTTAAATTACTAAGCATCCGATAATTTCTAAAATTTAATTTTTAATTTCTCATGGACATTTTTCTCAAATTTTCTTAAGACAGCCATTGCTCTAGTTATGGTAGATCTTTTGCTCTTGATTTTAAAAATTTTAACAAAGTTTCATAGTCTGATGTCCCTCAATGCTGTCTGTATATTGCCGAACTAAATATTTTAAATCAAATATTTCAAATTAAATATGATTGTGTTAAGAGAAAAGTTAGTAAACAAATGTTATTTTTTTAAACATAGTTTATAATTAGGCAACAACATTAATTCTCCCATACTTTTCTACAGTTAGTGTCATCAATAAAGTTTTTTTATTCCTCTGTTCGTCTTTTCAAAAATTTCCATTTTATAAATGGATTTTCAAAGGCGCATTAATGCTTCTATATTGCAAAAATACATTATAAAATTCTGATTTAAAACCTTTTGTTAGTATGTTATACTGGTTCATCACTGTCTTACTAGGGATGAATTTTTGAATTTTTAGGGATGAAGTTTGGTTCTGATTGGCCATTATGGAAAAATGGTGAATTCAAACTTTGATATCTTTCAGCCATTTTTGATTCAAATTAAAATATTTATATATGAATTAGGAATCACTTCTTAAAATCCAATGGCTAGTTTTATTAAAACTAATAATATACTCTAGGTAGGTGCCATTTTGGACTTCAGAGACACATAAAAAACAAATCCCTTTCCCGAAAAATAAAACTACCCCTGTATAAGACGCAAATAAGACCAATGCTAACCTAAATTCAGATTGCTGGACTATTTCGAAAACCATTGAGCAGGTCTTACTTCAATACGAACACTGAATCCTTCGCAGAATATTTGGCCCAGTATGTGCGAATTAAGAGTGAAGGTAGAAAGCCAATGCAGAACTGCAGGAACTTCTCCAAGAGAGTAACATGGTCAGGTTTATTAAGATTGGTTGACTTCGCTGGGCAGGCCATGTGGCCATGATGCCTCATAGCCAAGTTCCAAAGAAGCTCCTCACCGAACAGCTATTCAGAAGAAGGCCAAGTGGAAGACCCAAGTTGCGTTGGGCCGATGATGTAGCTGCTGATGTGAGCTCCAGCCTTCACATACGAGATTGGAAATCGCCTGCTTTGAGTAAAAATGACTAGCAACTGTTGTTACAGGAGGCCTTGATCCCACGTGGGTTGTAGCGCCAAAGAAGAAGAACATACTCTGTGCCTCTATTACCCATCAGTATCTTCGGTTTTTTTGTGTTTGTTAGGTAGTACTTTCTTGACTCACTCAGCAACCAGGTTTTTCCCCCCATTCCATTAGAGTAACCAGTTTATAGAGGCTGGATCCTATACCAAGAGGGTCTCCTAATCCCAGGGTATATCTGTGGCTAATGTAATAAAATAAATAATGGTCTGCTATAGTTGGACCAAATCCCGGGCTTGGAATATAGAAGCGTAGTGTCTTACTTACTGAGCTACCCTCCTCCTTTTAACTTAAAGTGTACTGCTTATTATAGTTATTATTAATATTTAAGTTATCCACTAATTACCTTGGAGCTACAAAAACATCAGATATAATTCTATAACATTACATGGGCTGTTGCAAACTAAATTAGTGCTTCAGAATAAGTTTAGAATTGCAAAAATCAGTTTGTTAAACTTTCTTTTTACGTCACCATGAATCAGTGCCAGCATTAGACATTCAGCACTTTTAGGCAGTTGTGTCATTAGCGTCCCTCTCCCTCTAAAATAAAAATAAATTTTCAAATTGTGGCATTCTACTTTTATTAGAATTTTCAAACAGAAATTAATTGAAAGAGGTTTTTGTTTTAGCTAGATATTATCAAAATAAATAAAGAAACTGGAATGTTTTGAATGAAATTCTTCAATGTAAATTTTTAAGATATTTACTTCTAACAAAAGAAAAAATAATGTTTTAAAAACACCAGTTATTTTGGGACAAATTTTTATAAAGATTTAAAAAAAGTTTTTTGTCTATTCTTACAAGAATAAAGTTCTTAAAAGCATGGTTCCCACACGGGAGAAGCAGAAATTGCTGGATCCATGTTGCTGAGGTCCAGAGGACCAGCTTATATTGAAAAGAAGAATATATTCTACATATTATATGATTTTGTTAAATTTTAATACAGTGGAACCAAAGTTTCTTAAATAATGATAAAATATAATGCTTGTGTGTTTGTGTAAATGTATCGTGATAGTAGGCATTTTATACAATATAGAAATATCATATTTTATTTCAATTATTAATACCTATTAAATTTTAAAAATGAAACGTTACCACTCTTGCAAGGCTTCTTGAACCCCTGACCCTCAGTAACATGGATCCAGCAATTTCCACTTGTTCCATGTGGGAGCCATGCTTTTGATTCTTGTAAGACTAGACAAAAAATGCTTTTTAAAATCTTTATACATTTTTTGACCCAGAATTAGTATTACTTATAAAAAAATATTTTTTCTTTTATTAGAAGTAAAAATTTCAAAAATTTAGATTGAAGAATTTATTTCCTATGTATATGTAGTATTTTTTGCAACTATAAATATATGAGTTATTTCTAAATATATATGAGTTATTTATTCCAGAAATTACAGAAATGATAAAATATCATTTTTTAGGAAATATAAAATTGATGTCTTAAAAATGGATTAATCGATTTGGCTTGAAATTCTTTTCTAAAAATTTATTAAAAAATATTGATATTAATTTATTTTGCTTGAAACGTTACTGAAGCAATGGCCTTGGCCAGAATATAGATCCTCAATGTCTCACTGGTAGTGTTCCGGAGACATTTGGACATATGATCATGGTCTATCTACCCGCCATTCACGGATGAAGAGTCATGATGACAAGAACCACAGAAATTCAAGTCTTCATTGAGGAGAAGTTGCCTCAGTTGTTTTGTGAGAAAAACATATTTTTGGCTAGAAGACGGTGGTGGGTCTAGCCCAGTTCAACGTAGATATCTACAGAAAAACAGCACCAGTGCCCGGAAGATCTTCAGATTATGGAGACTACAAATGTTTACGATTGGAATTAAGAAGTGCTGGCTGTGGTCTTCATTGTACAATGCTAAACATGTAGTATTCCGTTATTAAGCATTAAAATTTAACATACTACATAAAGCTGTACTGGCATGGAAAATAAATAGTTAAATTAACACAATAATTTAAGATTTTTTTTTTTTTTATTTGTATTCGCCTCTACCCTAGAGGGTCATTGGCGGTTTTTCTTAATTTTTATATTTTACTATAGTGATTTGTTTCCAATAAATATTCAAAGAGAATGACGACATTTTCCTCATTGTCTCCCAAAATATCTTTCAATGTTGTCGAAAGCTTTAGTTTTTGTCTCTCTTTTTTATATTGGGGGCACTCTAATAGTAAATGCTTAACTGTTTGAGGTGTATTGTCACACTTTTCGCAGGTTGGCGCTTCGAGACCTCTAAGTAGGTATCCGTGTGTGAAAAGGCAGTGTCCGATTCGCATCCGGCACAATATTATTTCTTCTCTTCTCGACCTTCTGAAGCTTGTGGTCCATGTGTTGCACTCGGTTTTTATTTCGGCTAGTTTGGCTCGTTGTATTTTCCATTGACCTTCCCAATTTTTTAATAGCTTTTTTCTTGCTTCATGGATCCAATCTTCAACGGTGATGTCATTTATTGTTGTTATGCTTGCTTGGTAGCTCTCCCTTTCTCGCCAAATGAGCAGCTTGGTCTGCTTTTTCATTACCCATTATGCCACTATGGGATGGAACCCAGACAAAGACCACACTTACTGATTTTTTTCTCATCTCCCACCATACGTTTATGATTTCTCTAATGAGAGAGTTGTCAGGCCATGGGTTACCAATGGCCGCCACAACGCTTTTGGAGTTTGTTGCTATGATCCATTTTTTTCTTTGGAATTCGATATCCAATAAAGGGGCTTTATTATTCCAATCGCTTCTCCACTGAATATGGAGCACTCTCTTGGTAAGTTGAATAGTAGCTGGTTTGCGGGCATAGACAGCGCAATCAGCGCTATATAAATATAAATATTTGGGAATGATAATAGACAACAAGCTATCATGGGTCCACCACATCAAATATTTAAGAGACAAATGCCCAAAAAGGTTAGGACTTCTTAAGTGCATTGCTCATTCAACTTGGGGAGCCGATAGACTAACATTAATCAAAATATACCATAGTGTAATTAGGAGTAAAATTGACTATGGAGCTCAAATATATAGAACAGGCCACAAGACCTCACTAAAAATGCTAGATTCCATCCACAATGCGGCTCTTAGAATCTGCACAGGAGCCTTCCGAACTTCTCCCGTCGAAAGTATATATACTGAATCTGCAGAACCTTCTCTAGAGATGAGACGAAAATACTTATCAATAAAATATATTTCAAAATTGAAAGCACATCCACAGCACCCATTAGCTTCAGAACTGTTTGTTGAGGAATCCGAAAAGCGCGGGCTAAAAGACATAGAGGGAAACAAATTTAAATTGATGGTTTATCAAACATTGTGTGATACAAGCATGGATCTGAACACAATAAGACCTATACCTGATCTCAAACTCCCTTACTGGAAGAAATTCAGACCGTCTGTAGACATATCGATGACTCGATATTCCAAAGATCACCCACTAGAAATACAAACTTATTTCTTCCGATTACTAGAAAGTTATAACGGTTATAATGTCATTTACACTGACGCCTCTAAAGTAGAAAATTTAAGATATTAAAATATTATTTATAAATAATAAATAAAATTAAAATTATATATTTTAAAATTACACAGTTAGCGATTGTTTTAAATTGACAAAATATTGATGAAATGCAGCCCAATAAAATCCTCTTGTTGATATTAATTAAAATATTATTAAGCTAACCATAAGGTATTCTAGAAAGTAATTATAGAGAGTAAGTCCACAAAAAAAAAAATTAAAAATACATTTGGAACAAAAACTAGTGTTCATCACAAGTGAGTGATTGGTAAGTAGCACTTGTTAGAAATACATAAAGTTACAAAGCATATGGTATTAACTAATTTTAGCTTATTAATAAAGAAACTGAATTAGAGATATATACATATATATATATAAAGTCACGGTCACAGAAATTGCATCACTTACTTCTTTTGATTCTTGTGCCGACAACTTTGATTCCATTGAATGTTTTTGTTTTTCTTTAATTATAAAGGTCATAAGAAAATTTTAAAAATGTTTCTTAGTTCAGTTTTAACTAATGCAAGGATAAAAAATATAATTATGACCTGAATCAAAAAGTTTCTTCGTCAAGAAACATTATAATTGTGACGTTACATGAAGTAAAGGAATTTTCATGGAAAATAGTAATGAGGAGAGGGTACCAGCAATCAACAGTAGTCCTAGTTTTGAAGATATAAAAAGTACCATTGAGCAAAAGAAAGAAACCAGGAGGAGAAAAAAACAAACAAACAATTTGACTGCTTAATGGTGTGATTGTTTTTAGAATATTGTTTTATAAATAGGAAAGAAATATTTGAAGATCTTGCAGTAGCAATATTGTAAATAAAATAATATTTAAGGAAGGAGATGGTCTGGGGTGGCGGTCATAAATAGGCTAAATAGTGGCAAAACTATTTTATTAAAAGCCAACGTTTCAACCCGACTTTGCAGGTCTTCTTCAGGGCTAGAACGGACAAGATACAAAAAGATATAGAGAATTGTGGAAGTTACATAATATTTAGATAAAAAATTATAAACAATGTGAATAAACTTATTAAAATTATAAACAGTAAGTACATTAAAATATTAAGGACAGTAAGTTGTATGAACAGAGTAAGCTAAGTAACTAGATCCTAAACTGAAGTAAATAGATGGTAACAATTGTTGTAGTATAATATATAATATAATATATGCAATTGTGAATGTGCTCCTACAGACCCACAGGAGAGATTGGAAGAAAAGGAAAAAGGAAATAATATGAAATAATGGACATAAAGAGATGTGGAGAAAGAAAATATAAAATAAAAATAAATAAGTAAATAAAATTAGAAGAATAAAAATAGATTTTAAATAAATCTATTTTATACTTTATACATAATATAAACTCCGGAGACTTTTTTTTGGGAGAGGGAGGGGAGAAGGTCCATCGCCTTCCTCCTGCATTAGGAAATAATTCGGAAGTACGAACATATCTATGTAAATTTTACAATAAATTATTGTTAAACATTAAGAAATAATGCTAAATTTTACATGATTTTTCTCACACATTTTTATTATACAAGTTTAAATCCTGTAATTTATAAAACATTTGTATCAAACTACTTTCATAAATAAAAATTAAAGTTACATAGCATAATTTTCCGAGAACAATTTTAAAATAGATATACAGTAAGTAGGCTTTCAGAAGTAAGGTACGATGTTCTGCGGAATTTTCCACTGTTAAATTGGTGGTCTCTTAATTTTGCTATAATCACTGCTACTTATATCATAAGAAATCAAATTCATGTAATTTTTAAATGCAATATTTCAAATTCATTGAGATTCATACGATTCCTCTGCTAAAATTAAAAAAAATTAAGAAGAAAAAAGTATATACCTAGTCCTATCATAAATATTGTTACAAGGAAATTTCAACAGAAAAATTATTTTTTTTCAAAAACATTATTAGAAAATAAAATGTATATCTATACAGAATAAACCAAAACGGAAATTACTCAAAATGTTTCCCTTTTGTCTTGACACAGGCATTTAATTTCCGTGGCCAGTCAGCAATAGCAGAACGCAGCACTTATTGAGGAAAGAGCTCAACTGCTAGAACCAGAGATTGTTTGAGGCTTTCCAAGTTAAGGTGTGCTCTGTGGCATGCCATCCTCTCCAGTTCGGACCAAAGCCGATAATCTATCCTTACCTGCACTGTGAGAACGGAAATGGAGTGAGAGACGTGGCTGCTCCCATTCGAAAACAACAAATCATGTCTCGAGAAATGGAAATTTTCTGTCAGATCAACGTGTAGCATAATAAAAAGTGACCTTAGGATGGGTGCATTTTGGGGAATGACAGGACAAAGGCTAATCACTTCCCTAAAAGAAATTATAGAGTGGATAGATGCAAAGCGTTTCTTAGCCGTTACACCAATAGTCTTCATCAAAAGATTTTGTTTAGCTATGAGAAAATATTTACAATTAAAGAATTGATCGTGTATACGCACACAGCTCTAAAGAAGCCCAGAAAGTCATTGGAATATAATGACTTATGAGAAAGATGTCATCACCCTTCCTCAGTGATGGTTTGGTGGGGTGTTTGCTTTGATGGCACCACAAACATCAATTTTTGTGAAAATGGAGTTAGAACAGTCTCTAAAAACTACCAGGGCGATATTTTGGAACCTGTTGTCAAATCTCTAAATGATACTCTGTTTACTGGAAGTCATTGGGTTTTCCACATACCTGGCTCACAAGGCCAGGTCAACTCAGCAGTGGCTGCGAAAGAACCTTCCAGAGTTCATCTCTGCTTTGGATTGGCCCACAGGAAGCCCTGATCTCAACCCTCTAGATTACCGGCTTTGGTCCGAACTGGAGAGGATGGTATGCTGCAGAGCACATCCTAACTTGAAAAGGCTCAAACAATCTCTGGTTCTAGCAGTAGAGCTTTTTTCTCAATAACTGCTGCGTCCTGCTATTGATGACTGAAATGTTGAAATGCTTATGCAGGTTGAAAATGAATCTGCGGAAATAAAAGTCAGAAGGTATACGTATAATATATTGTTGGAAAGAGGAGAATTTTAGAAACAATAATATCAAATAAATAGAGTTGTAGAAGGTAATGGAAAATTACGAAAAATATATAAATAATAATTTCAGAAAACTAACATTATTTAAACTTAAATCACATGTTTCCAAGTAAATTAAATGAAATTTTCTTAGTAAATGTAAACTTTTAAAGCTTGAAAAAAAGTATTTAAAATTCACCAAATCAAGCCAATGCCATTGTTCGAAATACTATTTCATTGTACTTGTATGAAAGAAGAAGTGAAATATAAAAATATTTCATATAACCTTAAATACATTTACTGTAGGTTAATAACTCTAGATATGATATTATATTTAAATTATTAGTTATCTATTGACCGTTTATTCCAAAAAAATCATCAAGTAACCTTTTAGAAAATTAAATTAGTGAATAATTTGATGAATTTTCCATTTGTGAAATCTCAACATTATCCACTTACAATAGTGAGACGACTTTTGACTTTATTTGCAAATAACTAAACAATTACACACTTTTCCCTTGGTTATGCCCATGATTATATAAAAGATTACTTAATTCCCTACAAAAGGAAAAAAAATCATTGAAATCGGACAATTTTTATCAAAGATAGAGCTTATTGAAATTTGTAAACATGTTGGTTCCAAACGAAAATGAAGATTTAAATTAATTTTTTATTCCTTTGTCGATTATATTTATCAATAAAGTAACATTTGATTTCTTTATCTTTTGAAATGTTGCATTATTTTATTTTCTTATTAATTTGGCATTTGCTGCATAACAATATGCTGTGCGAATGTTTCGCACGGGCCTACTAGTTACTAATATTCTTACAATCCATAATCATTCATAGGTTAAATATTCAGATATACTTTCAAATCTCTTTAGGCATATATGAGCCTTCTGGTTGACAGAATGCCTAACTCCAGTTCCAACATTCATTACTATTAAATTTAGTGATCTTTTAACGGCAAAATGTATACATTTACCTTTAATATATATTGTATAATCCCTCTTATATTTTACAAATAATAATAATATAACCTCGGAAGATCATCTAATGGTGGAATCTGGTAATATAAAAAATAAATAAAAAACGAAATGTAATTATGATCAATTTAGCTATAAGTTTAAGGTTCATTTCAAAAACGGACTCCTTTAGTGTAATGGTGGCTCATTCTTTAGTATGGTTAACTGTTATTTTCAGAAGGAAAACAGCACTAAAAGGATACAGATATTATATTTTAATTATTTTTAAAAAATATTTTATTTGAATTATCAAGTGACCAAGCTATGTAGTGGTGTTACCCGTTATCTAACCACAATGTAGCCACCCCCTTTGTCAGACTATTATCAGCAGTAGGAATCTCTATCTCGTTAATATTGTGGTAACTATCTTGCAATAACTTTCATGTACACTGATGACATAATCTTCATTTGTCCTTAAATTACAGAGGCAGAATTAACAACCGCTAACAGATTGATATGACGATCCAGGTAATGATACCCTTCCTTGTTGAATAACAAATCTCATTGTAGTCCAGCTGAAACCAACCAACATACATAATACATTTTAGGCCATCGAATACCAGTTGGAATATGATAATAGCTCAAGGACTAATGATGGAAAAAAAATATGATTCTGGATGCAAAAATATCTGGACAGAAAATTAACATGTTCATTGTGATTATACTTAGTTAAGTTCTCAATCGTAATGGAAATGACATCACAATTTTACCCTTGGTAGTTAATTAAAAAGTGATGGTATATATAATATATATTGGTAAGTTGAGTGGCTAAAAGTGACAAATCATCTTAACGCTTAAGATGATGTGTTGTCTCTCGGAAGATCCAAGATACTCTGGTAAGGGTGAAAAATATTTTTTTGTTACATACAAAGGGATATTCAATTCTAGGATAAATAAAATATTTCAAAACTAGAAAACTGGGGATTCCAAGTGATTATATTTCTGATTCCATGACATCTGCCTTCAGTAATTTGCACTACTTCAACTATTCTTCAACGTGTCTTATTTTCCCATATTAAAATCCATAACTTACTCCTTAACATAAAAAAACCGAAGCGTTAAAGTACAAAATGTAAAATTTCATTACGAAAAAAAAACTCTTCTTTTAATGAAAAATTCGTACACTTTTAAGTTGAAACTAATTACGAATTTGTACACTTCGATAAAAAATATCTTTATCCCTCTCACTACACACAAACAAAACAAAAATAATAAAAACATTCCGCATTGATATAATAACTATTAATTTTCAAAAACTTGATAAAATGTTATTGATGTAGGATCCTGGTTAGCCAAGAGTTCCGGATTATTAATATATTTAATTTAATTTTTTTGGAAACGGCCGAAAAAAAAGAACATAGAAAATAATTGAAGATATTTAAAATAAATAATGTTTAATAATAATCCATAATACTTTAAGATACTGATACGTTAAGACTAATTTAAATTCAAATAGATGTTTGCCAGAGATATTTAATATTAGTTTATTTTATTGGGATAATTGCCATTTTCTTTAAATTTTCCGTTTTGTATTTGTGACATTTTCATTTATTAATTTTCTTTACTCAAGAGAATCGGCAATGCATAGATTTTTTTAAACCCTGTTATTAAATCTTTTGATTTGCAGAAAATCGACAGGGACTTCCATATCCTTTCATCGTTCTGCAATTTTTTTTTTAATAGATTGGCTCATATAGTTTCCTCCTTATGTCTACATCATGTTGACTATGCACTTGTATTTGGTTTATTGTCCTTGGAATAATAGCGATCGATAAGAAATAAGATAATATAATCGTCAGAAATGTACCATTTTAATATATATTTTCCAATAAATTTATAGAAGATCGTAGTATAAAACGTACCATTTCGATCATAGAGGCCAATTATTGTTTTATCTGTCAGTTGGGACATATTCAAGAAGCAAAAGTTAGCATATAACATGATACAAGTTTTCAATGCATCGGCGGAAAGGAGATGGAAGCTTGGGGAGGACAGAACGCCATACATAAAGAAGTAGGCCAGTAATCAGTTTATTAACTGTAATTATTAGCAATACGATATATTGAACTTTTTTTGAGTTATTGCTAAGTAAAGGGTTGCAAAATATTGGCAGGAATCTATCATAAAATTCGGGGGAGAGAGGGAGACCAGAAAGTGCCTAACTTCCTTCTCCACCCTCCTCGGTGTCGACCCTTATGATTTCAATCTTCAAATAGGTACTTGTCAAATGTACGACCATCTCCAGAGCTCCTAATTAGTGTCCGAAAACTTGATAAGATCAATTCCTCACTTTGGACCATTACTGTAATCCATGAGGAATTCCTACAAAGATTTTGGATAGATTATTTGGACCAGATTGGAAAGGTATTTACAAATTCCGAACTCAAGAATTAACTTAAATGTCACCAGGACTATATTTTTGTTACATTTTTAAAATGCATTATAAGGTGATATACAGGTGGTAAGAAAGAAGATGGGAACGATTATGATATGTAATGGTTTTTCTGTGGTTTACTATTGGGCTGAAAATGTAAATCTTGTTGCAATAACCGTGTAAGTGTAATCCTCATGGTTACAATAGCCAATATAGTTTGTAAAATAAATTTTGCAATTGGGTGATTTAATATTTAAAAATAAAACAGTTGTTCGGTTAATTAAGTCCTAGAAGTGTTAAGATTGTCAACAGAACATTAAAAATTATGTTTAAAATTTCTCGAGAATTAAAGAAATAAATTAATGAATAATTACAAATTAAAATTCCATACGATGAGTAATAATTATAATTCTCTAGCTGCTGGAATCGGTACTATTACCTACTCGTAATTCCTACTACTTGAGGTAATGGTGAATGAACTTGTCCAGCAAGAGCGGTTATTGATCTAACTTTGCTATTCCGATCCGGAGTACAATCTTTTTCTAGCTGAGACGGACATGATCGTTTCAAATCTCTGCGATAAAATAAATATTAACTAACTAAGCTGAGAACCGAAGCCATACCCATCCGATCATGGCCCTCAGCATAAGATTTATCATATCTATCTTATACGTTTTTTACGACCTGAATATGCAAATTTAAAAAAGAAACTTCAGAATTACTTCCTGGACATAAGTTCAAGTTCTTCTCACTCAGAATATAGTTAGTTCTACATTGTTATTTATCAAGCATACGATATTATTACGAGATGACATAACAATCGAAAAGTGAAAAAAAAGGGCGGTAAGGAAGGTTGCACAATTTGTTACGGGGCAGCCGGTTAGGCACATGGTGATGAGCACGCTTCGATCTTAAGATATGGAGGACAGCTGATGTAACGGAGGACAAAGGATAGTACGCCCGATGCTAGGAGAAAGGAACTGTGTGTCAGCTACCACTGGATTTCCATTGCCGGTTTGTCACCTCCGAGGGGTCTTTTCCTTATCTTGTCCGAGGACAATCATCGCCCAGAGTTTCTCCAGAATTTACTGACAAGTGATATATGGTACTTAACAGGTATTTAATGTAAAAGTACTGACCTACTTGGAAGGATCTTTCTTTGTTAGAAGAGAGCCGATTCAGGATTCATTGAAATATTAATTCCTAACTCTTCATACTATTATAATTAAACTTAAAAAGTAATGCAAAAGAAAATTCAGGATCTTCAGATAACAAATTTTATTGTTCTTATTAGTAGATTTGTAAACAAAAATGTTCGTATAATTGACAATTTTTGAATTTTATGATTTTGCGTCTGTTGTAAATAAAAAATAAATAGTTTTATTCCTGTCTGGAACATGCTCCATTTTTTTCAAGATTTCTTCCGAAATCTGTTTATGTGAATTCATTTATTTGAGGAGAACATAACTTAACAAGAGAGAAACACTTTAGTCCTTAAGCCAAATTGTCTAAATACATCAACCGTAAATCCATTATAGACATCTAATTCATGTCATAGTTCGATAACCATTATATTAATAAACAAAAAATACCAATAGAAAACATAAATAAAAAAAAGTCTGCCAAGTAAGGTCAGTATATCTTCCTCACCGTTTCATTGGCTAAAATAATGTAGATATGCAAGTTATACAATTTATGGTATGAGAATAAAATTTATGGGAGCAGCCGATTCGGAAATACAGTTACACTTTAACATTCGTGGATTTGATATACACGAATTTCGTTTATCAGCTAATATTAAAATGCGAAAGAGTGCCATATTTGAAGATTCCATATTGATTATTCTTTAAAAAAAACAAAAAAAACATACCAATGCATACTGAAAAAGTATTTCACTACCGATAGTGCAAAAGGTCGTATGTAAAAACTCATTATTTCTTTATGCTTTATTGGTATAATTTCATATTTTATTGCCCTCTGCTATTTTCCATCGCAGCAGACTGCTTATATCAGTTGCAGGCTACAAAATTGTTGAATAGTTGAAAATCTCAAAAAGTTGAAATTTTTTACATATGACCTTTTGCACTAATAGTAGTGATATATACTTAATAAGTACGTTTTCAGTTCATAAAATGGACGAACTAGAAAATCGATAGGAAAAATTCAACTTGTTATTTGTTCGGAATTAACGAGACCAATACTTTTCTTCAGTGAGAACAAAACTAATTAAGCTTGAATATAACAATATCGGTGAAGTTCAAACAACTTCAATATTTAAGGAGGAAATCGAGACCAACTGATTGAACTTCACAA
The DNA here is from genome assembly GCA_928085145.1 of Nezara viridula. Taxonomy (NCBI): domain Eukaryota; kingdom Metazoa; phylum Arthropoda; class Insecta; order Hemiptera; family Pentatomidae; genus Nezara; species Nezara viridula. The sequence goes on from OV725077.1 coordinate 209,675,113, forward strand.
TCACAAATAAGACTTTTTTTTGTTTACAAATTCAGAGTAAAAATTACTTTACATTACACGAAATCTAAGTAAGGCAGTAAGAGTCATGCCAGTAATGTTTGGAATCGACCGAACAATACAGTATCAATACATTTTTTGAATAAAACCTAAAATTGTACAACCCCATAACAATATTGTAATAACCTAACTCCCACGCCATATGATCAGTGCCTTCAACATTGGACAGCCATTATATTGTTAACAATTATCTATTTTAGTTTTAATTATTTAATGGAATTCAATGAAATTGATACTGAGTAATTTCTATACTGTTCTCCAAATTTCCTCCAAGTTTGGGTCAAATCGAATGACCCATTTTCAAACTATTTTTTTTTAATAGTAAATAGAATTTGATAACATTGATGCCTATTTTATTTTACGTTTACCAATCCCTAAATTCCCAGAAACCAATCGACAGAATTCAATAAAATTGAGGCTACATCATTTTTTTACAAATGCCTACCTTTTATCCAACTTTGAGCCAACCCGAACGGGCAGTTTTCTAAAATATTGACATATCTACAAAAATGCGTTTGTGTGAGCGTAAGCAGAAGTTCTGGTTAGAATTTAATAAAATTTATATGGGACCATCCAAATACCAACCCGCAAAATTCCTGAAAATTTAATGAAAATGGGATAAACGGTAGCAGGTGATATGCCGGTTACATCGATTTGCCTACAGACAGACAGACAGACAGTAAGAGAGACACCGAACCAAATTTGATCCTTGATGTCTGAAACGTAAAACGCGAGTGAAAATTTTCGATTTTTAGCAAAAAAATTTTTTTAACCTCTCGCACGAATACAATGCTTCCCTACCTCCGGTAGTGAGAAAGCAATATATAATTGAACCTAAAGAATAATAAATAAACATCTCATCTAACGATCTACAACAACTGAATAACAGTTACATAGCTAATAATAACCATATATAGCAATCAAAATTTTGAATTTTAAATTATGGTATAGTTAATTTTTAAAATAATAATTAAATAACAATATTTGAAATCCTTCCAGATATTGTCATTAAAATAGAACCTTTAAAATAAATTAAATTGTTGCTTATATTAGATCTTGTTAGCTAAAATTACGTAATAAGACGATATCATAAATAAGAACTCTTCAAAATTCTGATGAACTATGAGAACAAAAATGTTTCAAAGTAAAATAAACATTATAAATTTCCATAAAATGTCTACCTCTCTGCCTCATGCCGCATTAGATTTATCATTATTTGATTTCTGAAATTCTCTTACGAAATTTCACTGCCTTCTAAATGGCTAACACATTTCATTAAATAACCATTTAATATGCACATCTAATGTAATAGTAGATAAATCAATTTTTACAACAGCTATTTTCGGAAATTCGTAGCCTTGTAGCCATGTGCTGGATTGCGTAAAATTCTAATGCAGATTTAAACAATTATTTCCCGAATCGGTGAGCTGTTCCTGCTGACCCCATTCCTCAGCTCAATACAAGGCATACAATTAATATTAATCGATATAAAGGGTCGCCGATGAGCCCCTTTCGACACCTCGCCACCGCAAGCCGCCTCCCGAGGATCGTTAGCATTCGCACCAGCCCTCTTCCAATTAGGACCTGCGTTGACTGACTGGTCACGTTACCTTGCGCAGGCTTGCGGTCCCTCTGCATTGATTCCTTTTTAAAATTATGCTAAGCATGTTCTCTCCTAGGAAATGTAATTATGTAAATGCGGCACTTTGTCCGCCATCCCCACGTATCTTGCAGAGATGTTCCTTTCTCTTCCGCGAGGACACTCCTGTAAGGAGAGAGAACATTGGACAGCTCTATGAGTGATTGAAATATGATATCGATTGATGATTTTTTTAAACAAACCGAAATCATAAAACCATTTCTTAATAAACGACCCAGGATTGTTGATTTGAAACCATATTTACATTATTTTGTCAAATAATTTTATTTAATAGTAATGTGTTTCTTCTTTTCGAAACGTTTTAAAAATTCATCACAATTAAACTTTTTCCTTCTCTTTTGAAAATTTAGGTTAGTTTCAGTGATAATTTTCACATATCTGAAATAAAAAAAATATATATATATATGACTAATTTCTAATGCCTAAAAATTACCAATAACGTACATACAACAATGGACGAAAAATTGCCAACCGTGTTAATACTTCTCGACTTTTCCAAAGTTTTTGACTCCTTAGACCACTCTATATTCCACAATAAAAATAAAAAACTCTATCCTTCTCCAACAGCTCTAATCTTTGGTTTCAGTCTTTCCTTTCCGACCGGACTCAAGCAATTAGCCTTTCGAATCAACACCTATCTTACTATTTTACGCTGTCTTCTGAAGTGGCCCAGGATTCGTTTTTCTGGACGCATTTCCGCTCTTCTTTTTAATTCCTATAAATGCGATTTTCCCGAATCCATCTACCACTCTATTTATATGCTGATGACTCCCAAATCTATTTATCCTTTCGCCCTTATCACCTATTTGTCGTATTCGCCAATATTCAGTTAGACCTAGATAGGAACAGTGCCAGGACAAGTGTGGATAATTTAAAGCTAAACGCGATGAAAACTCAGGCCATTATTATAGGTTCCAGTTCTCTTATTAAATATATTTTCTTCATTCCTCCTCTAGTTATAAATCCTCCGTTAAAAACCTAGGAATCACCTTTGACGAAAACCTTTCCTGGAAACCCCATATCGCCCTTTTCTCCCGAAAGTAAATAGGTACCCTAAAGTAACTTCATCGATCCCACCACCTACTCCCACAACCTATCTCCGAGCAAGCTCCTTGTGTCATCTCTTATTTCCCCCCACTTTGACTACGGCTGTGTCGTGTACGGAAGCATCTCCTGATTGTATTCGAGGATAGATTGAAGCGACTTTTTTTTTTTTTTTTTTTTGTATCCTCCCCCTCCTAGCCTTTGAGGCTATACGGAGTTTTCCCGGGCCAGGGGATGATGGCGGGGATTTAAAAAACTACTCCGGCACCGGAACGCGAACTCGTGACTATTTTTATTCGGTTATTATGTATCAGCTTGCGGGGCAACGGTAGTGCAGTGCACACACGGTAGCCCGTTCGGCCACCCCGCTCCATGATTGAAGCGACTTATGAACTCCTGCTTAAGATTTGTCTTCGGTATTTCGAGTCGGTCTCATGTGTCCCAACTTTTACGACGAGTTAAAGTGGCTCTTCCCTTCTTCTCGCCGACAATATTTCATTGGATCTTTCCTATTCCAAACGATCAACACCCGGCACTCTTCCTATATCTCCAGTTCAAAGCCGTGGTCCACTCCCAGAAAACAAGACCGCTTGTTTCTGACCTTTATACCTCTTTCCATAGAACTAAGACTGTTGAATATTCCTTTATTGCCCGATCCATCTGGAATCTCTTGCCATCTGCTATCCGCCATGCCTCTTCCTTTTCCTCATTCAAATATCATCTCTACCTATTCCTTCTCACATCCCAAAATGACATTGTACAATGAAATAAATATTATTAATCAAACTTTGAACTACGTGAATGTTTGTTGAAATTGAGTTTTAATTTTAAGAATCAATCCATAGTGCTTATATCATTTTGTTCTTTATTTCCCCTGATTTCTGTTTTTCTTTTCATTATAATAATGTTTGTTTTTTTTCAAAATGGTTTTACTTTTTTTATTTGTTTTAATATATTTTAACTGAAAATATTGTATATATTATTTAATTTTGACTAACGCAATTTTTGGCCAGATGTGGTTTTTATTTTTTGTTCATAATTGTTATTCTTAAGAGACTTCGTCCCGGAATAAAGTTTATTTTCTGTTCTATTTTATTATATATATATATATTCATTACAAAAGTATTTTTCCTTTATTTTATTTTTAAAGTATATTTTTATTTTTTAAATATAGTTACCATTATTGTTGGAAAAATAAGTGTTTCAGTCAAGTTATTTACTTGTTAATATTGTTGATTTCTAATATAATATAAAATATATATTTCCATTATTATTAGCTGCTTTTTAGAAATATAAATTATTTAAATATGTGTGTATGCCAGAAGTATTGTCTGTGTATGCCAGTATTTAAATATCCCAGAAGTATGCCATCCCAGGCGGTTACAAAGAAATTCTAAGCTCCTGAAATATGCGATCAGGAGTTGAGATCAAGGTTTTTTGTGTTGTTTTTTTTATTAAGGCTTGTTAGCAAATCTTTGGGTTTTTTCCATATCATGAGCTATCTAAAACACCAATAAATCTTCCTATTCCGAATCCATAATTTCAAACAACTGTTTTTAAGACTAAATTCTGACTCAAATGTCAGCATTTAATTTTAAAATAGAAATTTTATGATAGAAAATACTTTTTCGATTTGCACAAAATGGAGAAATATATGTATTTTAGTTTATTTGTTTTGTGCAATATTTTGCCATAAAATGGAGTCTAAATATCCATTTTAAATAATTCGAAATTTCAGAAAATTAAACTTAGTGAAAATATACACCTTTGTTTCTATAATTATCCACTCAAATTTTATTAACTTATTTTCCAAATTACTACATCTGTTTTCTTAGTGATATAGACAGTAAATTCTTTTACCAGTTTTAACATTATTTGTATTTCTACTAATCAAAATCAAAAAAAATCAGAATTTAATTTTCATACCTTATTATTGAATTGATAATTTGTTAGATTGAACTAATTTATTTGCCTAATTATTTTGGTTTGAGAGAGAAAGAGAGATTGAGAGAGAAAAGTTATAAATATAATTTATTATCATAAGTAAAAGTGTCCACTTAGTAGTTAAAGGTAAGCTTTGGCAGAGATGATAATTGTTCATCTTTCTAGTAAAATTATGGAAAATGGTGTCAGTTCTTGGGAAGTTTAATAAATCTGCGGCACCTGTGAAAAGTTTGTTTATTGAAATTTTGAGAATTTGTATAGGTATAATCAGATAGCTGATTTTGTGTCTGATGGGCTAAGTTCAAACTTGAAAATTTAAGTTGCACCTGTGAAAATTCCAAAATTTCAATTACGTTTTTCCATAAATATGATTATTCCATTTAACACACTATGCACATGTGCCAAAAATATTTAAAAAAAAATACTGTAGTGGGGCAGCAACGCGCCGAAAATTATCAATGTTGAAATCATTCAGGTCGAAAAGTTGTGAGAAGTAAATTCTATCACACACACACAGGTCCCCTTGAAAACGTGTATTTTCTTTGAAAACTGAGATTCGAAAATTTTCTCGATCGCAATACTTTCCTTTACTACATATTTCATTTATAGTTAAGTGAAAGTAAGAGCAAGATTGATCTGCGAGACATTTCGAACCCAATTAACTTAAATCAACTTTCGCACTCTACACATTAGCCAAAATCAAAAATTTCCTGTTGAAAAAAACAAAAGAGTTGAGTGGTATATATATCACATGCGTGGCTGAAAGGTGGAGAAGTTGTTAAAGGAAAGCTGGCTATGTTGCTAAATATCATTCTGCCATGCCGCGGACAGGAACGGAAATTATCGGCCTGTCATCTTAACTTATTTTCCCTTTAGGGGAGCATCTCTCCAACAGAAAGATTTATTACGATCTTGGAAATTCCTTTACGGTCATGACAATATTTATTCTTAAGCAACATGAACCTGATCTTGATTTGACATAATAGTACCAGGATCTCGATAATAACTCAAGTCGATGTTTTGGATTGGTGACAATTTTCTACATACTCATAATATTGTACATCAATTACACAGCCTAATCATCCAGAAACACTTTGATCATTCTCCTACACGTAATCTCATTGACAAGAAAAAACAACAAACAGGATTCTCGCTTCAAAAATATTGTTAAATCATTTTTTTACAATATATGGAATTTTACTAAAAACGTCACGATATTGGAAAGTCCCTTTTTCTCACATTACCATTATTTATTTTCTTTTTTGTTAGTTATATATTCTTTCGTTTATTCTTTCTTATTTGATTTTCATTATCACATTACTTGGTTAATACCTTTTCGTATTATTATTGTTCCTTCTGCGCTACAACTCGGTTACGAATCGTGACCTCTCCAACCATCTTTCTTCAAACATCTCTGTCTTTCACAGCTTTCATACATACCATGATGCTGAGTTTAATTCTAACGTTGTTTTCTACATTATCTACCGGAGCTTGTGTCCTACACCATCGGACTATTGAAGCTTGGCCTTCCTCTCATTTTTTGCCGGAAGAGCTGCTCTGTCATTAGCTTTCTTGGCATCCCTGGTAACCTTCTTGGGCATGTGAGATTATATTAACGTCAGTAGAAAAACTGAAGATATGATCAACTGCTGGTTTTCCCTTCTGAAATCACATTGGTATGGATCCAGTTGTTTCTTCTATTGGGCTAAATCCGTTAAAAGTGAATTTATTCTTCAATATCTCAAGACTTTGACGGTAGTCCATACGTTTGTTTATATCTCTCCAATCTTTTCTCCCTCTTTAAGCCCTCAGTAAGGTTTATAAAGACATTGTAGAAAAAAAAGTAATACAGACGGTTTTGAATTTCCTCGTTTAAGAAATAACCTTACCTTCCATAAAATTGAAAACAAACTACTAATTCAATCTATTTTATCATATCACTATTATCTGCGAGACCATACTGAAGTCCATCTGGACCTACGAGCTTGATCAGTGAACAACTAAATTTACGAATATCCTACTAATAACAACTAAATTCCTACTTTATATTTTCCACCACCAGCAACAGTTCACCCACCTCTCACCAGTTTTCCTTATCACCCTCATTTAACAGTGATAATTTCTATTTCTCCAACATTTCACCGACCGACCTTATTTCCTCTATAATGAAATCACACACAAACTCCATCGGACTTGATGGGATACCAGTCAAACTGTTAAAATTATGCCTTCCCGAAGTCGTTCCAGTTCTCCTTTTCATCTATAATTTTTCCCTTCAGAACTCAGTTTTTCCAACTGCTTGGAAAAATGCATTAGTCAGACCTATCAACAAAATTCCCAATCCTACCTCTCCTAAAGACTACCGCCCAATCTCCATTCTTTCTAATCTTTCTAAATCTCTGGAAAGAATAGCTCAATCCCAAATCTCTAAATTCCTTGAAAACTCAAAACTACTCGATCCTCTCCAATCAGGTTTCCGACCTGGCTTCTCCACACAATCCGCCCTACTAAAAATTACCAATGACTTACATACCGCAATGGACGAAAAAATGTTAACTGTGTTAATACTTCTCGACTTTTCCAAAGCTTTTGACTCCTTAGACCACTCTATACTCTATACTAAATTAAAATCTATATCCTTCCCCAACAGCTCTATCCTCTGGTTGCAGTCTTTCCTATCCGACAGAACTCAAGCAGTCAGCATTCCAAACCAACCCCTATCTTCCTTTCTTACACCGTCCTCTGGAGTGGCCCAGGGTTCTAGCATTTCCCCTCTTCTTTTCAATTCCTACATAAATGATCTTTCCAAATCCATCTACCACTGTTCACATCATTTATACGCTGATGACACCCAAATATATTATTCCTTTCATCCTTCTGAGCTACTAGTCGCGTTCGCCAATATTCAGGCAGACCTAGATAGGATCAGTGCCTGGGCAAGTCTGAATAATTTAAATCTAAATGCGATGAAAACTCAGGCCATTATTATAGGTTCCAGTCCTGTTCTTAAATCCATCTCCTTCCTTCCTCCTTTAGTCATCAACGATCATCCTGTCACATTCAGTTCATCCGTTAAAAACCTAGGAATCACCATAGACGAAAACCTCTCCTGGAAACCCCATATTGCCCTCATCTCCCGTAAGTCAATAGGTACCCTTAAGCTATTTCATCGCTCCCGCCACCTACTCCCACAACCCATCCGCAAGCTCCTTGTATCCTCTCTCATTTTCCCCCACTTTGACTACGGCTGTGTGGTGTACGAAGGCATCCCGATGGTACTCGAGGATAGATTGAAGCGACTCATGAATACGTGCTTAAGATTTGTCTTCGGTACATCAAAGCGATCTCATGTGTCCCACCTTTACGACGAGTTAAAGTGGCTCTTCCCTTCTTTCCGCAGACAATATTTCCTCGGATCTTTCCTATTCCAAACAATCAACACTAGACACCCTTCTTACATCTACAGTCTCCTACAGTTTAAACCCGTGGTCCACTCCCAGAAAACAAGATCCCGTGTTTCCGACCTTTATATCCCTTCCCATAGAACTAAGACGTTTGAATATTCCTTTATTTCCCGATCCACAGCCTTCTGGAATTCCTTGCCATCTGAAATCCGTCATGCCTCTTCCTTGTCCTCATTTAAATATCATCTTTACCAATTCCTTCTCACATCCCAAAATGACGTTATACAATAAAATAAATATTGTGAAACAGATTTTGACTGAGGTGAATGGTTGATAAAATTTATTGTCTTAATTTTAAAAATCAACCCATGCTTATTTTATTTTATTTTTATTTTCATTTAAATAATGTTTTTTTATTTCGTTTTTTCTCAAAATTTTATTTTATTTTTACTTGTTTTAATTTAATTTCACTGAAGATACTGTATATATTCTTTAATATTGATTAATGTAATTTTTGGCCAGATGTAGTTTTTTTTTTTTGTTCATATCTGTTATTCATAAGGGACTTTGTCCCAGAATAAAGTTTACTTTCTATCTTAAAAAAAAAAAAAAAAAATATCAAACTTATCAAATTCTTTCAATATATAGTTCTTCTAACAATATTCAATTCTTTATATTTAGCCCAGTAACCTTGTCATGAAAAGGAGGGTCTATGTTGCATCGAATGGTGGTTGTAGGTTTCTATTATATTTTCTTGTAGGGGATGTGACAGAGATGCAAAATCCAAGTTTTCGATCTCGAATCCCACTCCTCTTCCCATCCGGATCACTTTTTAAAAACCCCGAAACTGCTATATTTTTGTACTTTTTTTCGGTATCCCCATTTTTTTCATGAAGGAGCACGTCGAAAAAAAGACATTCTATACGTTTTTAAACTAGATTAAATATGCTACAATTAAAGTCGAAGTCGTCACTCAGCCATGATTGGACACTATTTTGGGACACTGCAGCCATTTTTGTTTGTCGGAACATTATCTTCTTGTTAATATATAGTTACAAGGAACACAACAATATGCAATTTATAGTGATGTGGAGAGAGGGTGTACGGAAGGGGGGTATGGGACACGGACTACTCTCATCCACCAAATCTTCTTCCCCCCCCTCTTCTCCCTCCTTCAAAATATTGAAATGAATAAATATTTACTTCGCTGACCTATATCAGACAGGTCATTGAATATAAAAGTCAATTGTGTGTATGATCGAACATGAAAAATAATTTAAATGGAAAATAAAATAGTTTAAAAATGTATAGAATGTTTTTTCGACGTGCTCCTTCGTGGATAAAATTGGGAAAAACCGAAAAAAAATTTTGGAGAGTTTTAAAAATTCGGAGGGGAGCACTGAGGTCGAAAACTTGGATTTTGTATCTCAGTCATATCCCATACAAGAAAATAAAAAGAAACCATCTACTCCCATTTAATGCAACTTACGATGTACAAGGTTACTGTGCTTAATACGTTTCAAGCAAAACCCAACATCATAAGCACAGCATCCCGCATGTTTTTGATACTATTCTATTCACATAATCGAATGTTGTTCAGAACTTTTTATTCAGAACTCTTCATCCTTATTACTCAGCACAATCCCTATCCAACTCCAACCATACCTAAAATAGTATTTTTAGAATATGCTTCTATTTTTTTTTTCTATTCAGTAATGAAAATAGTTATAGTGAGGAAAGAGTTTATTCACACCATATTTACGGAAAATATAACTTAATGAAAGCAAAAGAATATAATTTATAATATATTTATATTTAATATATTTATAAATTTTGTTCGTTATTTGTTTGTTTTAATTGTTTGATTTATTAATAAATCCTGTTACTGCTTCTATTATTATTCTTTATTTCAAAAAGTCTGATTGATTCCAGAAAAATGCAATAAACATGTTTTTTAATAAAAGAAATTATGAATAATATAAACAAAAGGTAAAATGATGCTTTGAAGAGAGCTTACAGTTAAACATTCATGAGGAAGCAGTTTTACTTATCTGGCCAACTTTCCAGAGATTACCACGTTCCAGAACAAGCGTTAAGCTGTACAAGGTTCCAGCAATATTTTACTTTTCTTCGTCATGATGGCCATCAAAGAAATAAGGAGAGTCTATTGGCATAATGGAACTTGCTAACAGCCCTTCTCCCCCTCCCTACCTCTCAATTAAAGATTTATCAAATGATGGGTATGGAAGAAACAGTTTAAGGAGTTCATTAATAGAAACAATATCACTTATAAAGAAGATCTTAAAATATTTATTAAGTAATTACAATGTCGACAACAAATGTAGAAGTTGAGCACCCTTTATCTCAGATATAAGAAAGATACAGGCATTAATTAACTGAAATCTTGAATTGTATTTAGTAACTCATTTACGCTGATTTGTAGGGAAAGACTAAGTATATAACTGAAACATTTTGCATGTTTTTTTTTAATTTTTTGTAGATACATCAAGGATTTACAAAGTATGCTTTATGAAATTTATGTTTAAGAAATTTATCATGATTTCTGTTTCAACATTTTTATTTGACGTTTTCAAATTTTTACTGCACGGAAATCAGTCCAAAACTCAATAAAATTCACACCCTAAATATATTCAATTTTTTCCTACTTTGCATTTCACAGTTGTTTAAGATGGCCATAATAATTAGAAACATTATTTAGAATAATGATTAGCACCGAATTTATTTAGAACTGGCATCAAAACTGGTTCGCATTAATACCGTACGTAATTGGCATTACAACAGGTTACAAATATTTTACGCTTGTTTTAAAATCCTACTTCAAAACCAGAAACAGTCAATTTCCTTATTTCTTATGAAATTCGAAAATAACCATTTGAAAAAGGGATCGGGGTCCTTAATTTTAATGATTTTATCTAAATAAGCCTCGGTTTTATTCCCTTACAGCTGTGTAACAATCAACAATTTATGTAACGCTTTTAACGAAATGGCTTCTTAAGCACAAGGTGACAGCTGGTACTCTTGAAGCAATCTTGGAAGCCGGCCAGCACGAAATATTGGATAACTTCCAATGTAGGAAGTGGCCCGGCATTATGCACCGAAAGGACCTGCAATTGAAATAGCCCCGTACCCTAGCATTTCCCTACGGGTCCGATCTCTTATATCACTCATTATCTAGGGACCTAATAATTGATTTCTATCTTGCCTGTATGGTAGGTACCTCGATGACCTGGATACCCAGCAGCCGAACAGGTGGAGCTTTCGCCTCGGGATAATAACACACCCGCTACCTAATGATAAACATGTTGAGATGAGTTGTTGTTGTTGTTGTTCGCGGCTGTGTCACGCCTAATCTTTACTAACTAAAGTTGCGAGATAAGCATTAGGGGAATGAAGCGAAGCTCCAAACTATACATTTTTCTATATCAATATGTCACTAATAATTGAACATGTTACAATCACACAATTTCAATTCTCTATTCTATTACACCAATCTATACAAAAATCCTGTCATTTGAAGAAAAGGTATGTACAGATTTTAAGCAATGGTCCTTGAGTGGGTTTTAAACTTAGACACATCTGTTTTATAAAAATAATATGAGAAAATTGTTGGAAGCTTAATCATTTTAACATCAAGTTCAACGATTTTCATCAACTATATAAAAAAAAACGTTGGTTTAGTATGGTATAAATAATATATAATGAATAAATAATATATATATAGTGATCAGTAGTGTTGCCCAAATGCGAGACCGAGACGAGTCTTGGTCATGGTCTTGGTCTTGCTCAAGAGTTTCGCAACAGTCTTGCAGTTACTTATTAGTTTATTTAGATAGGGTAAACCTAACTAAGCCCGAATTAAAAATTAGAGTAGTTAAATGCAAAAGTATATTGGATATACCAATTATTAACATATAGTAACTAAGATTGTCAAGTATTAGTAACTATTTTCCCTTAATTTCTATCTAAAAAATCGATTTTTTTACCAGTCCTGGTCTTGGTCTTGCAACAGTTAGGCGGCCTCGGGTAAGACCCATTTTGGGCACTTGTGATCAGACTATGATTTCCGAATACTATGCGGTTTTTTTTAAAGACACGGCCGATAGTCGTTTTTATTATTTATTCAACTGTTGTTTAAGTTTGATGTTGCTGTAATCGGAGGCAATAAGGATGAACATAGAATTGTGAGGAAATGTCTATGAGAGAAAACTGTAGTTAATCAATTATTTCAATTTTTCATTTCATAATATTACATATTTCATAAAATTGATTGTCTTAGACAAATAGAATGCCATTAATTAATTGTATTGATGTATCTACATCGACCTATTTTTCTCTGAAATTTGCATGGGGAAATTACCATACCATTCCTGACAAAATTACTCAGCATTAAGATAATATTTTTCATATTTCCCTATTTAAAATATTACTGCAACATCCATTATGTATTGAACACCATTTCTTGCCAGTAATACTATGCCTGACATTCCTCACTTTTTTCGAGATAGCAATTTGAGGATGAATATCAGATGGCGTATACTAAATGTCATTCTACTGGTATAGGACAGGGACGCGATGAGTTGGAACTTGGACATGACGTATTAAGCAATGCCTTTAACTCCCACATGATCCTTACATAATGGCTGCTTATGGTATGAAATGTTAGGATATGCAAACCGGCAGGACAAAGTTCTGTACTTCGAATGCCCTTGTTATAGTGAAAAATAAATTATCGGAATCAAACCGCCGTATTTCTAAGGCCATATTATTTTTTTGAATAATATTTTTATTTAAATAGATTAATTAACCGAAACCGTTTCTGTAAATTTTACTCTTATAACTAGAACCACCTTTCTTCGAAGTGTAGAAATATGATTTTATTTCAAAGTGTACACAATGGTTCTTTTATAAAACTCCTCAGAATAACCTATAGTTGTTCTCGCCTTTCCCTCACCAATCCGTTCCCCTTTCCATCTGGAATTTATTTTATAGTTTTCTGAAACACTCCAAAACAAAAAAAAAAAAATAATACGAGTAAAAAAGAAGTTTCGGCGCAAGGGAGAATGATCGCCGCCAAAATCGTTATCGAGGAAGTCACGCCTGTCATGATTGTCGGCTTGAGCAAGGATTCAAAAGGCAAACCATTATGTCCTCTTCTATTCAGAAAATTATATCCGGAAGTATTGTAGAATTAATCGCACGCCGAGGTCAAAGAAGATTGTCTCATAAATCGGATTTTATGATAAATCGTGTATTGATATTTTATGAAGGAAGTTCTATCTATCGACAAATAGAGGTAACAACATATACAATATCCATTGTTAAGATTTTAAATATCCAACTTATTGATAATTTGTTTTGTCAGTTCACATAACTTCAGTTGTTTGGCGTTTTCTCTAAGTTATATGAACTGACATCTAAGTAATTTTGCGAGTGAAAAAAAAATGATTTTTATTTATTTATAGGGTACATATTTCTGTCGAGATAAATTTGCTGTCTAGAAGCAGTCTTCTGAGCCTTTCAGTTGACAGAATGACTCCAAACTCTAATTTCAACATTTTTGAGTAATACCATTTTAGTGATATTTCTAGTTGGAAAAGTTATATTTATATAGGTAGTGAGTAAGTTTATTCCAGAATAGGTGATTGCACTGTTGAAATATAGAACTGTGAATAAAGGTATAGTTTTTGCAACTAGAAACATCACTAAAATTAATAATAAACAAGGTTGAAATTGGAGTTAGTCATTCTGTCTCCCTTGGATGGTGGAAAAAAATATCTGGAAAAGTGACGAAAAAACACCTTTTTAAAGAAAAGAGAAATGTAGGAAAAATTTATCCTCATACATGAATTTCCGAATGTAATATAAAAAGAAAATTACTATCGTGACCCGCACTAGCGAATTCTGCCAGGGGGCGCGCCCTCCCTTGGATGGTGAAAAAATTCCAAATAACGCCTATTTAAATAAATGAGAAATATAGGAAAAATTCATCCTCATAGATGAATTTTCTAACGTATTATAAAAAAAATGTTATTATCGTGACCAGCACTAGTGATTTCTCCCTCTGGATGTTAGAAAAATATTTCTGAAAAAAAAGATCCAGAAAAACATCTATTTAAATAAAATAGAGATGTAGTTTTTTGGTCGCCATGAGATGCGAAGGCTTTTGCTGCTTTCGCAGTTTGTTCCTATTGATTCCGAACTGAGTCTCGCAGGTGAAATACATGGTGGAGGGAAAATTATTTAAACAATTCATTTATTCTTTCGAGCAACCTTCTATTCGAGCACAAGAAAATACGAGTTTTCTTCCGAACCCAGTTTTTACTGAGTTTCAATATATCTGAACGCATTGCAACCTTCAGCGACTATAATCTCCATGAAGAATCCATGAGAATCATAAAACTGGTCACGATAATGAGTTGTATATTTCTCATTAGAATGTGTCGTTGTTTTATTAAAATAGTTGCTGCTGGGAACGCTTTCATAAAGGAATGTATTAATTATTTGGTCGCCGATTTGATCAGAATCTGATTATGATGGGAATCGGAAATTATTCTGAGTTTTTTTTTCTTAGATAACTCATTTCCAAGCTGCAGCACGTTTACAGTAATCTTTCTCAGATTTTGACAATATCAGTAAAAAATAACGTTCATTGACCGTGGTTATCGACCATATCACTGAATCAAATTATTAAGTTTAGGTACTCGTTCGACGGACAATTTAACGTTTTTTAATTTGTTAAAGAATACGTTTTTCTCTTTGATTCGCTGTTTAGTAGTAATACTTGAAAAAAAAATATGATAAATCTGGAATTTTCGGATGTAAAAAGTTTTCTCTTGGTGACCCATGTTAGCAATTTAGTTTTTTAAATGGCTAAACCCATATAGAGGGTGTCTCGTAAGTAGAGCGAAATATTTAAAGGATTGATAGCAAAACCCAATAAATACAACAAAGTTTATATAAACAATGGTTCGATTTTTAGCAGTTGACAGAATGATTAACTTCAATTTTAACATTTCTCATTATTAATTTTAGTGATGTTTCTAGTGGCTAAATTTATACCGTTATTCACAGTTCTATATTTCAAAACTGCAATCACCTCCTCCGGAATCAACTTACTCACTGTCTGCATAGGTATAACTTTTCCAACAAGAAATATCTTTTGTTTTGTTCCGCGATATTATATTTTAACATATTTCTATTTATTTATTTTTTAGATGGGGTGAATATGATTTCAACAATCACTACTAGCTATTTTCTAAAATAGTGGCCATTTTTTTTTAATAAACAAATTTAAAGAAAAAATCAGATTATTGATTTTCCAAATATAAAATTATGGTGTAATTGTTAATCCATGATTTTCACTCGGGCCTTCCAAACTATGTTCACTCACAAACACATTATTACTAAACTGCCACTACTATGTCACTCAATTTCTTGGGTAGAAGTACTTCTTAAAAATGAACTCAATACATTATAGGTGTAAATAAAATAAGACAGCAAATAGGTAAATTCATAGGCATTTGAAAATACGGGAGGATGTGTCTCAAGCTCTTAAAAAGCTAATAATGAAACAAAAATAAAAATTATGAGAAGAAGTTAATTGGGGGGTGCGGTAAAATAAATACTAAATTAAAATATAGTATTAAATAAATACTATAGTATTTATATAGTATTTATTTGACCGCACCTCCCAATTAACTACTTCTCATATTATATCAACGGTCAACCATCTCTACATCATTAAAAATAAAAATTGATCTTTTATAAGTAAATTTTTGTTTCAAAATTTATTAATGTTTTATAACTAGTTTATTAATTAACTATGGTTTATTTGTTTTTCCCATTCATTATTTTTTTAACTTAGTCTGATATTCTAAAAAAATGTAATTATAATATTTTATTTCAAGCGTGGACCAAATGTTTTTAGTTCAGACAAACTATAGGCGTTGATGACAACTGGTTTTACGCTATAAAATTAGAGAAACTAGCAAATATTTAATCGTAGTTGTTTGTATTTATCTCTTCATTATATAGCAAAAAGATAAAATAAGCATTCTAATTAAAATTATCCATGGAATTATATTCAAATTTGGATTTCCTGATACTTTTTAAGAACACCTCACATTAATCAGTAGTACAACACGTGGTAGCGCCAAATGAAAATAGAAAATGACCAGACAGGAGGAAATGCAGCGAGACTGAATGCGTTGGGTGAAAACGACACCGCCATCACAATATCTGGAGAACAGATGAAGGAATCCAGATGTCCTCGATCATGACCGAGCCGTTCACAACAAGGAGTTACGTACGCATGGAACTTTCTCCGCAAGTGCACTCCGGAGCCCAGTTTGCCACGGATCCAACATAATTTACATTCACTCCCACCCCCCACCACAACTCCACCATATCATAGCTAAATTTTAATAACTTCCGATAGCTGATTGTGATTACAGACTCTTAGAAAGCAGGAACCGAGCTGGATATCTATCATTGGTTCACAACTGAGTGGCTAATTCATGTTGGTTATGGTCTCCTCGGGAAGGGCTGAAAGTGATTCTTAAGATTCCGCAGTAAATCATCCTACCTTTAAATTTATTTTTCATGAGATATTGTGAAAGCTGAAACTTAGATAGCGGTTGGCTTACAAACAGCTATAAGCTTAAAATTCAACCCACGGTTACAAAATTTCATTATTTTGTATTCTACACTATTCCTTTCAAAACCGGAAGATATATGCTTAGTACTTTCAAAATAAAATTGAAAATAATAAGAGTGAAATTCATTTTTGAGAAGAAGAATTTAAATAATATGCAAAAAAAAAACATGATAACATTATTATATTATATTAAAAAATATTACCCTGTTAAATAATAACCCTTCATGTGTTGTTAGTGGGACAGTCTTTTATTTTTTTTTTAAATAATAGTCAAAAATACACTGTAAAAAAATAATATGCATAATTGCGTAAGCCTAAGATAAACCAAACAATTCAACAAAAAATCCTTCCTCTCTAGAACCAAGTTTGTCCTAATTGAAACAAACTTTGATTAACTATCTGAGCAATGCTTCCTGCAAAAACAAATGACATTTAAATATCTACGGAGTTGTTAGTGATAAAACTAGCCATTTGAGCGAGAAGATGTCAGAAACTCGCCTATATTATGCAACAGAATGCGAACGATGTGCGTCGCTTAGGTATAACAAGCACCCTAGGTTTTGATAGAACCTTAAAACAGAAGGTTTTCTTCTATGAATGACCCCCCCTTTTAAATTTAATAATGAAAACTAAATAAATCGAGATTTAGGAAAAATGTTTTCCATTAGTATATTAAATTTGATGTTAGATAAAATACCGCAAATTTTATTAAAAAACCCTACCATATAACAAGTACACACAACTATACTCGAAATGAACCAAATATCAATGAACATAATTTGCAATGATTTTATTTCATTAGTAAATCAAATTTATTTTTAGTCTCTCTCGTTAATCCAGCGCTCAAAGTCCGATTGACGCCCCTGAAGTCTCTAAACTTGAAATTTTTGGCTCTATATGGTACCGATCGTAATCGCTTCCGTCTGTAGTTCGGTTATGTCTATAAAATGGTCCTATCAATGGACTTTTAATGTCCCAACTAAATCATGGTTTTATGTTTGAGTGTATTGGTTTGTTAAGACAAAATTCTATTGATTATGGAAAGGAAAATCCGATGGATCAAAAAATCGTTGTTTCTAACTATAATGGCACTACATGCTTGAACTAGTTAAGCAAAGTCTTCGAGAGAAATTGTTAACTGATATCGATCATTCGGATTTTCTATCTTGCTTGTTTCTCAATCCACCTCCTAGCAATGTCCAAAATCGAAGTTGAAATCTCATGAGACAGGACACCTGCCGTGCAGGAGGCCGCGGATAGCAATAAATCACAGCCGGTGTCAGACGTGGTCATTAGTGTCACTCTTCCCTGCTACCGTTCAACCCTCCCCTCTCCTCCTCTTTGATAGCTTTGCTTATTTATTATGGTCTAGCACTAAATTTGTAAAATACTATAGTAAAAAAAAAAAGATACCCAAGCTTGTACCCAATATCACAACGCCGACACAAATGCTAACCATCAAATCTGAAAATCACCACTCATAGTCAGTGGTACAGACCCCCTTTTATCGAATTATTAACATCCGACTGAAACTTCGTAAATAGTTTCATCTCATCGTAACCTACAAATATTTTATTTACGAAAATTCTCGGAATTGGGGCGTTTTCAATCGGCAGGTTGGCAAACGTTGTCCATTTAATTAGGACTAAAAACTAGTATATACCCATTTTCTTTCCACACAAAGTTGGCAAAAAAGGTGGTCTTCAAAAATATTGAGCCGTTGGCGTGACCTACACCCTCAAATTGTCAAAATAAAAACTTTTTTTATCGATTTCGTGGTCAAATCATTTTACGAACTTATTGAGTGCTCAAAAGAAAGCATATGTTTTTTTTTGTCATTATCAAGTTTGCCTCATGGCTCCGTTCAGAGTTTTCGTATTGTTTTAGGCTAAGACTTCGAGTTCATGTAGGGTGTAATTTTTCTATTTTTGTCATATCTTGTTGCTCTTGCCGTTGCTGTTTGTTGTTGCTAGTTGCTGTTTTAAGGCGTAAAACTTCGAGGTCAATGTGTGGTGTAATTTTGTTTCTCTGAGCTAGATTTAAATTTCAACTGTTTTGTTTATTGTGTCATCTTTCCTAATGAAAATAACAGATCAGCTCCTTTGCGAATTTCAATAGATATACTATTTATAATAACAATAAATAAATAAAAATGATCATATTTTGAGTATTTGTTTCAATATTTTAAATAAAAATATGATCATAATTTTGAGTATTTGTTTCAAATATTTTAAAGAAAATTATAATTACAAATAATTTATTTAAAACAAGGTGGGAGAATAATAGTTTACTACTGATGCATTATAGCAAAATGCATTTTTAAATGACCATTTATATCGAGTTACGTTTATAAATAAAAAAATAATCCAAAAATATCTGGAAATTTCTAATCCGAACTATCCCTGACTAAATTCAAGACTCGTTCAATATTCTTATAATATCTCTTATTTTTACTTATCGTTGAGTAAAAAAAGGCTCAAAACGAAAATGGATGGGATAATTCTGCGACTCATTTTGTTTGATCGTTCTATGACCTAATTTATTTATTATTTTATTTTTAATGTTTCATCTTTATGATATGAATTTGGTGAAAAGGTAAAGTTATAATTTAAAATTGGTCGGTTTATATGAAAGGTGTAGATAAATACGTTGTCTCCAAGTCATATTCTCTCTTCAGGCCGGTGATTATAATCCTCATTACCACATATTATATATTATAAATTATAAACATATTATATACCATTTATATTATATTATAAATAAAGTTACATGCTGTTTTAATAAGAAATAACATAAGTCAATCTTGACATCTGTTTTTTATTTTGTTGAGAACATAATAAATAATATTGAAATATTGATCAGCAACTCAAATTTACAACCACTTTTTATCTTAGGCCGAAGACTAACGTGGAACCCACATACTAGAATTAAAAGACAAGAACTTAAGAGACGATACGGCCAATTATACAGACTGCTGGCCAGAAAATCTCAACTTTCAATTGCCAACAAATTACTGATCTACAAGACAATCCTGAAACCTATTTGGACCTACGGACTTGAACTTTGGGGGACAGCAAAATTCTCTAACATCAAACGCATCCAATCCTTTCAATCCTCCGAACAATAGTCGATGCTCCGTTCTATGTAACCAACAAAACCCTACATCATGACCTTAATATCCCATTTGTCCTTGACCTTATCCCTGAAAAATTTTCAAAATTCCATCAGAACCTTATCAATCATCCAAATCCCTTCGGCCAATCCCTATCTAGTTCCACTCATCTCTACAACCCTCCTCGAAGGTTGAAGCGGCGGTGGCCCAGAGATCTTTTATAGTATTTATTTTGGAGTTCTGGCAATGGCCAGATTCTCCACTCAAGACATGAGTGTATGTGGCGCTAAGCTCTCGCTCAAACTCCACCGGCTTTAGCACCAGTGAGGCGGTTGAGAGAGTAGCGCAGGGATTTGGGTTCCCCGCCTGATTGTATATATTGTATATAGGTATGATTGTATTTTTATGTTTCTAATTTAATTATATTTAGGTTATTTTATTTTTTTATTGTATATAGTTTTTATTTATTATTATTTAGTTATTATTTTACTTTTGTTACTTTTGTTTCTTTTTTGTATATACGGTGTGAATGTGTTCATTTATCAATATAATTACTGTCCCTGTGACAGAATATTATATGTATAAATAAAAAAAATAAAATAAAAACAACCACTTTATTGAGGTGTTTAAAAAAATATTTTTTAAGTTGTTATATTATTCAAGGCATGATATTATATTGTTTTTATAATAACGATGTGTGCATTTTTTTCTTTTTCGTGGTACACATGTCCACTGCTGAAGTATGGCAACAGAGGGCGTAACTCAGAATGGAAGACAAAGACCTTCACATTCTTTTTTTAAAGTTGCATAACTCTACTACATCGTGGGTAGTCAACAGTTCTCGAAGCAGTTGTTCATTCTGAAGTCGACGACCAAGCAACTACCTTTAGGGTTAAAACAAGAATAAGTCTTACAGCGTCCAAAAAAAAAAATATTAGTATTTAATTAATCCTCATTTTTTCTTTGGTAAGTTTGGTGTTTTACTGGTGTAATTGGCAATCATAACTTCCTTACGTTTTCAGTTTATTTCATTTTTCTTTCTCAGTAACGAAGGTAGGGAAGCTTTGTATTCGTGCGAGAGGTTAAAAAAAAGTGTGTACTCATAATTCAAAGTTTCCACTAGTCTTTTACGTTTAAGATATCAAGGATCAAATTTGGTCGGAGTCTGTCCGTCTGTCTATAGTCAAATTGATGTGTCGAGTATATCACCTATTACCGTTTATCCAATGTTTATGAAATTTTCAGGTATTGTTAGTGTCTTATTAATTTCATTAAATTCCACAAAGTATTATCCACAAAGTATAAAAAGCGGACACGCAAATGTATTTTCTTATATATGCCAATACTTCATAAACGGCCGATTGATGGTGGTTTAAAGTAAAAATAAAGGTTGAATTTTCTAAAATAATGATGCTGTATCGATTTTATTAAATTTTGCACAATAATTTTGGTTGCTCACGCGCAAATGTATTTTTTAAGATATACCGATATTTCAGAAAAGGCTTCTTCGATTTGGCCTGATTTTTTTTTTTTAGTTAAATATTTTTTAACATTCTTATCACTATAACCATTGCCTATGTGACATAACGTTATATTGCTCAATAAATAAATAACAAATATTGAGAATTAATCGTTAGTACATAATAAAATGAATATATATCTTCCATATATGAATCACCATAGAAAATCAACAAACAATTTTCATATATGGACCAAAGGAAGGCAGTAAAAAAAAAAAAAGTACATACTAGAAGCTATATGTTTCTCACTATGGGAAGAATATTTTTCCGAAAGTTAAACAGAATTCAATAACAAAAAAAAAAACTACAATCATATGGAATTTATATTTCCAACTGTATCAGTATTTGTCATCAGTATTGAAGTAGCACTTAAACCTTCACTTCAGAAGAAACGTACTATTTATAACATAATTTCTTGATAATTGCCTACAAAATGGCTTTTAGTGAACGAGTAATAAAAATCCACGTAATAATGATTTTATTTTTCATTACAATTACTGTTATTAGGTTGCATAACATTTATATAACTGTGAAGTTAATAGTTACCAATTCCCATACTGATATAACATTATCCTGTTAAAAATTAAATGATTAATGACACAAAAAATTATACAATATGTTGTTTTTTCAGCTATTGTGACATGTATTGCACAATTATTGTGTAATTCATTTCTTTTTGTATATATCCTATGAAATAAATCGATTTTTTAGTCATTGCAGGTCATTAAATTTCAATTTATAAATAAAAGTGTGTAAAAACATCATTTGAAGATGATATCGGGAAAAGTAAAATTTCCTAAAGAAAATTTGTTTTAAAAAATGAAATTCGAAAAAGGAGCTTGGAATAGGGCATACGCTGGACGAATGCGGTCAAATAATTGCCTGTCTCATTTAAATTTCTCTGAATAGAAGATTAATGAACTCTTCTAAGTTATCAAGGTTGATTCTGCAAACACGTGTTGGGTTCAACACACCTTAAAATGAGGAACTGTGTTGCATAGTGCTAATAATATTGCTTCTTAACTAAGTTATTACGTTAATGAATAATACTATGAATCAAACACTCGCTTATTGTAAAAAGACGCAGATTGATTTTTCTTTTTTATATTAAAAAATAAAATTTGAAAAGATCATTGTAAAGGAGCCGGGAGCTGTAGGAATCCATATACATAATATGCAGCTCTATGTCCAGTATATTTCTAGTCTGTGGTCAAGTGAGCAGCTAATGAAATAACTCTTATTTAAAAAAAAAAAATTCTGTTTAACAACCGACTAATCTTTTTAGCTTCCAATTAAACTACACATTATTTATACATACATACATAATATCGACATCATTCGATATTTATGCCTCTAGAGGTATATAGTGCATTAGTGGTTAAGGGTTTCACTTTTACTGTAAAAGATACATTTTAAACACTGGCTTTATTTAATACAAAAACTGCTTCTTTGTTGACATATCTCCACTCTATCTATCTGTTTTTCTGATTAATTATATCAAACAACTATGAAATATCAATGTTATCAAACAACTGATCAAATGTCGATGTTAAAATCACCCATGGGCAACAACTAAAATGATAGTAAGGATAGAAATTAATAAATAAATTATGTTAATGCTTATAGTAAAAAATATAGTTCAGATAATATTTTGATCTAACTACAAGATAGTAAGCTTAGAATACAAATGAATATGATAAAATGAATATAACAAATTTAAAATTACAAGGTATTGTAATAAGTTTTATACCCTATTATACTCTATAATTCATTTCGAAGTTTCTAGTTCCTTCTGATCACAATATTATCTGATATAAACTTCTGATCATTACCTTTACTAATTACTAGTCTTTAATTGTTTCCTGTATTTATCTGTAAGAGTATTCCTCCCGGCGAAGGACATTATAACTGCACTCATGGCAGTCCTTTACTCAGGTATGATGTAAGAGGAAGTAGTAAGTGCTATGTCAATAATGATTTGTTCAGTTAGAGAGGTGTAATGAGCCTATGTTCCGTTAGTAAACATTGTATTGTTTACTATAATGTTATTCGATTACTAAACAGGGTTTCCCTTAAGTAGAGGGAAATATTTATAGGAATGATAACAGACCTCAATAGATAAAAATAAGATGTCTGTCTGTTTGTCCTTTATGCATTATAAACCATTCATTCAATCTCCGAAACTTTGAGAAGTCGCGTACACTCCAGCGAAGGTTTCTGGCATAGAACTTCTGCCCGACGACAATTTTATATATGTAAAAAAATAAAAATGTAAATATTTTTTTTATTCAAAGCCGCTATTTTTCGAAAGTTCTTCACCGATTGCTTTGAAATTTTGACACAACGTTGCAATCGAATTCAGGAGTGTTTTTTCAACATTTCATTACCGTCCGGCCTTTCGTTTCGAAATAACGCATAGTGTAATGTCCAATGGACAAAAACTGAATTTTTATTTTCTTATATTTAACTTTAAATCCTCTAGTTACGTTGAGAAACTATTCAAGGAATTAGAATCCTACAAAACCAATAAACATTATTTTTATTCCGATCAACAAACACATTAGCAGTATTGTAAACAAGGCAAAGACTTCAAAATCTGTTTCATACCAACAATCAGTTTAAATCTCTCTTGTTGAAGATATAACAGTGTTTTTATTAAGTGATTCGAAGGAAATAACGTCAAAATTATTCATTTTATTATCTGATATAATTTATTATTCTCTCTTATTATTTATCCTGTATTATTCTTCATTGATCTCTGACATTTTTTTAAAGTTCACAATTTTGATGGACCATAGCAAAAAAAATCCTAAAACATCTTACCAAGTTTTGTAGAGCATAAAGTTTTCCTCAGGTATAATGTACTGAGGGCAATCATTAAGAGCTGATGGGTTTGACGTCTTCTTCAAAGGGTGTACTAGAACGGTATTATAGGATGTAGGGAAGATATCATTTTGAAGAGAATGATTATACATATATATATATATTATAAGGGATCGAAAGAATAGATATCAGTGCGTCTTTAATTAGTCTGACTGGGATTTTATGGGGACCGTAATCATTGGTATGGGACTTCTGAATGGATTTAAGGATATCATCTGAGGTAATTTGAGGAAAAAAGAAGTGATCAGGATTAAAAGAGGAAAACATATGATTCGGACTGGACGTAGGAGATGTGGTTGCAAGAGGGCAGGAGACAAAGTGAGCGTTGAGGTTATCAGCAGAAACGAAATTGAACTGGGACCGAGGTGTATTACCATCACCGTCAGTTTTCTAGAAATAGTCCATTTGGCCTTGGTATTAGAGGAGTTGGATTAGGAATGATGGTAGTAACGGGATTTGGCACGGCGTACTGCTGATTGAGTGCTGTGTCGAAGCTGTTAGAAGGAGAGAAAATCATGAGGAAGTCGAGTTCGTTCAAACAGTCGTCTTGCAGCATCTCCTTCTCTCATACACTCTCTCAAAGCAGGAGTAAGCCAAGGAGCGGGAAGATGTCGGATGGTTTTTGTGATAAGAGGAGCATATCGGTCGAGCATAGAGTGAAGAATAGTGGTAAGGGTTTCTACCATGGTGTCTATGGATTTTGAGGACTAGATGGGAACCCACTGGATACCGTCAAGATCTTTTGGCAGTGTTTTGGTCTGTTGATAGGTTTCGGAAGGATATTGTTCGGGGAGAAAAGAATGGGACAAGGATATTGTAAGATATTCTGTCGTGGGGAGATAAAAATTGGAACGGGTGCTGAGATTTGGCAAGGAATTTGTCTGAGGAATCTAGGATAATCAGATCGAAATAGGACTCTGAGTACTGAGTGTGATGGGTTGGATTGTAGGGTACTATGTAAGGCTGAGAAAATGAAGGAAGTTTGTTAGGTAAGAATAATCGGAGGATGGCGTCAGTAAATTGGTGTTTACGTCTTCGGAGAGGATGACATTTGCCTAGGAAGGGATTAAGTTGATATGATATTAATTGAAATTATTGTGTTCTCGATAATAAGAATTGTAGAATTACCTAACATTATTTTATGAACAAGAACTTTCTCGTAAAGGCGAGATATCCTACAATAACTCACTGTATCAAGCTCCAATAGAAATCATCCGCATTTACTCCTTTCGGCTTATATAATGTATATAAGTGAAAGTTTAATGTTTATTTGATGTGAAAGTTTATTTGATAAAATACATTGTTCAGTTATATTTTTATCCTCTTATTATTATCCTTTACTCCTTCCTCCGTGAATACAAAACTTCCCTACCATCGTTAGGAGGAAACAAAATTGTATTATTTACCTTAATACCCACTATAACCAATGATTTCTGAGTACAAAATATGATCTCTATGATTTCTAGCCTGTTTACGATTAACACATTGCCAGATAATCAATATTGGCTTTAGGGCCGACCGGGGGTCTCCAGAAGGGTGCAATAGCAAACCTCATCAAGTGTAATTGTATATTATTTAGGAACTTTAATTTCTAATGTTTTTTAGAAGAGGAGAACAATAAAATACTTTGGGTAGGAAATAGTGAATGTTCATGCGCCATCGATCTTGAGGGAGGAGGGGAATGGGTACCCCTGGGACCGATACAAATTCCAAAAAGGTTCATAAAACTAACATTCATTAATCTTTACATAATCAGTGATCATCAGTGATGGATCCCAAACAAAAAAAAACTGATGTTACATTTGCAATTATGACTTGACAACCTTTCACTTTATTTAGAGATCGTCATTAAGCAGTACGTTCTTTTATTATATCGAATGTCGTAATGTACCCAATAAAATTAGATAATAATCTTCGTATAATAACCGTTACCATCCATTCGCACTTGGGGTCGTTTTTACAGCTCTTATCTAAGGACCTACTTACAACTCAATCAAGAACTTCACCTCGTGCCCATGTAACAGTTCTCTGAATTTCTTGATTGGTTTTAAATAAGAATTATTTTATATTTTCTTCTTAAATGTTGTTTCATACGTTTCGGAGTCGGTCGGGACAAGAGTGGCTTTCTTCAGTCACTTCTAAAATACAGTTTATAATTTTTTATCAGACAAACTAAACCGTGTAGTCCAGTAATATGCACCGTGTTCATAAACTGATTCCAAAATCTAGTGTGAAGTTTTTTGTATTATTTTATTTCTGTAACAAGAAACACACTAGAATAAAGTAAAGAGTTTATTTCTTTCTGTGATAAAACTGTTGATGTTTGGTTTACTATTGTTTACTAAAATGTTCATCGTCAAAGAACGGAGTCTAATTATTACTAAATGTCTATTCTAATCAGTCAATATAATCAATCTAGTTCTTAAAAATAAATCTTATGCCCCCCCCCTCTACAAGTTCAACCTTCAGGGAATCAACTCGAGAATACGATGCAGCTATCGAATAAAGATTTATCAGCGCGTTAAAAATCTTTTTGCTATAGCTTTTAACGTTTTTTAGAAAATTTTTTAAGTTCTTTCATGTTTATATTAAAAACAAATTTATTATTAAGATAATGCTAAGTATCCCAGTTTGTTTCTGTTATTAAATGAATAAATTGTACAGCTTAGCAAACCGATTTAGTCACTTTATTCTTTCTTCCTTGTTTCGAAAGATACGTTCTGCTTGTAGAATATTCTTATTCCCTATTCAACTCCTGACCGCGGCAGGGTGAAAGGTGGACACTTGAGGTATATTATGCAATATCCACACAGGAAAAAGGCCGTTATAAATAGAACCTTGTATATCTATAGTAACCAGGTGTATGTTCTATTGACATTGTTAAAATGTCGCGAAAATTAATTGTAAAAATCTGGTGCGCTCAATACACAACTTTCACTTACCTATCTACTTTGAATAGAAATTATTTTCTGACAATGCTGGGCTATTATAAAAGTTTTTGAAGTGCATTGTAAACTAAGCTCAAGCTTAAAGCTTACAGATGACAAGTCATTAAGACCATTATAATTACAAAATGTCTATTTAATATATCGACGACAGGCAATAAAAATCTAGTCACTCCATCTGCTTTTATAAACCAGACCACTTTCTTTGCTTTTATAAACCACAGAATGACTAACTCTAATTTCAACATTTTTGAGTGATGTCTTTTTAGTGATATTTTTAGTTATCGATACAGACATTGAGTAAGTTGATTCCGGAGGTGGTGATTGCAGTGTTGAAATATAGAATTGAGAATAAATGTATAAATTTAGGTACTTATTTCTTATGAAAGATGTTCTTAGGAAAGATACTTAATTAAATATCTATAGAAAAAAGTTTTTTTAACCTCAACAATTAAAAAAGTATATTTTAAATTTATCAAAATATTCGCCTCTTCAGGGAAAAAACTAGAGACCATATCTTTCCTCCTAATGGTCCAATTTTAACGATTTTTTTGGAAATTCCATAAACGTTTAAAAATCATAAGTAAAATAAAAAGTGTATACTTTTTGAGTTATTCGGGATCTAATTTTACCATCCCTTGTAACTTTTTTCCCAGCTTCTTTTCGTTGAAGTATGTTATATAGATAAATTTAAAGGGTGTCGAGAAAATGACTTTAGCGAAGTTTCATTGAAATCGGTACATTCGTTTAGGCGCTACAGTCTGTAGCAACGCAGATTTTTCTGCATTTTTATTTATATTTTTTCTCCTTTATTAACTTATCAAATTCCGTCAAAAGTTATATTTAGCATTTTTTTGTAACTTTGAATAATGTGAAATGATTTACTTTTTAAAATAGACCGTATTAAATGTACTTTAGAGGAAGACGTATATGAACATTGGGCATTTAAGCCCTGTAAAGAGACATCAATGAGGATAAGACCTAATTGATATTAAAGACCACTTAATTATATAATGATACACCTAGTTTAATTATAATCGTTATAGCCGTTTTTGAGAAAATTGTGAAAATGTGTTTCAGCGTTGATATAATGTGGCACTTCTGGTTAAACTTTAAACTTTTAATGAAAAAGTTGCCGTCACATCTAAGGCATATACCTATCATAAATACCTAATATCAGGACTTTTCGTTTTTGAGCTAGTCTGCTAACATACAAAAACACAGACCATTTTTCGGGACTTGGTCATTTCGACTCAGTGGACCTCGAAACGTGTATTTCCGTTGAAAACTCAGATTCAAAAATTTTCTCGATCGCAATACTTACCCTTACTATATATTACATATATACGTAAGTGAAAGTAAAAAATGTTGAGTATAACTTGTTTTTGTTATTTTAGTTCAAATGTTTCTAGTGTACTCCCTTATACATTGCGGCCTGAAAGGCGCACTAATTCGTTGCATTAGTGGATTATGTTTACTTACGTTGCTGATTTTTTCATAACTATTTCTTTTTAAATAAAATTTATAGGCGAGATTACCTCCAGCCTACTCGCTACGAAACTTAAGTTTTAAAAAATCTATAAATATGTTTCAAATTTTTAAATGTTGTGACTATTATTTATTATTTGTGGTTCTACTGGGTCTGATATTTTTTCAACATATTGTTTTTGTTTTATACCTTCGAATGTTTGAAGTACTATTGCATATTCGAAGTTGGATAGTTTTGTGTATTCATAATTCGAGCATAAGTTGGGTGACTTCACTTTTGGATTTAAATTAAGTTACTTACAATTTTATCTGTATTTATTTTATTATAAAATTAGTCCTTACATATTTATTCCATTAGTATTATTATTATTTTAAACTCTTTATACTTAGTACTTATTTCTCTTACCCTTAGACTGTATTCTCAGTCGGTAAAAAAGTATTTAATATAAAATTAACACTTTATGTAGTTAAAATCATGAAGAAATTTAATATAATTCTCTTAGTCGGAGAATTTAAAACTTTGTGACATATTTATGGATTGATTTAAAGCAACTTAAGTTTTGCCAACTGGTGTCTGAATCCTTTTAGGTTTGTAACTTCGCTCCCGGGCAACGCGTTTAACGCACACAGCCATTACGTCCCCGTTTGGAATATTATTAATAGTGACAAATAAACCTTGGACGCGACTGGGGTAAAGGAATTATAAAATAGTTTACATAAATTTGTACATTTTTAATTACTTAAATTTTACTAAGATAGTTATTTGTTGATGCCGTTTTAGTCAGAAACATCATATAACTACGCTTCCTTAATTAAGTTTAACTAGGAGAAAAAAAAACCAATAGCATTTACCACGTTGAACACTATCATCATCTGTGTTTATAGATGTGATTATCATTTGCATTGATGTTATGAATAGGCGACGTTAGATAACAAGCAGTTTAGCTTACGTAATAAACTTAAACAGGTATCTGAGAATATAGCTCATCCTATTCATAGTAAGAATACTACAACCCGAGACGCAACTAACAGCCAGATTCAACCCACCCATTACCTTAGGGTCATCCTCTTAGACGAACCGCGATGGACGGAAAACAGCAATCCTTTCTGCCACTGCTTTCACCCACCCACTGCACGGTTGAATAGCTGCAATCAAGACCTAATCAATACCGATGCCTAATTTCTGATGATGTATTGTTCCCATGTAATTCATTAAATGTTCCGACGTCACTTCAAAGAACCGGGCCGTCACGCTCAAACATCAATACATCATAAAAACAATCAGGCGTTGTTTTGTTGTGTAGGTTTGCGTCACATAAACACTCTCAAATAAACTGTTTAACGAACTGCCGGAAGACGTTTATTTTAATGTCGTTTTCTAAATTAATTAATCTTCTCGTAGCTTAAATCCAAAATTAACACAGAGATTAGTAGAAGACGAAGGTGATGGTATTGGGGATATTGCAATATTGGACGAAATACCATTCTGGACATACTGAGATTATTCATCATCACCTGTATGGCAATTAACTGCAGTCGGTATTTAGGGCATGATGATAGTTAAAGTGTAGGTGTTCCTGTAAATAAATGAGTAACGACTGCCGAAAGAGGAAGGTCATGACAGTAGCAAGAGGTGAGGCGGGTGTGAGACATTTAAGAACAACATGCAATGGAGAAAAACTGGAGAACTTGGCCTACTACTTTGGAACACTTTTCATCAAATCTAGGAAAATATATCAAGATTGGCAAACTCCAAATTTGCAAAGCAAGTGATCTCCCTACATTGTTATATGGCAGCTAAAGTTGGGTCACTCAAGAGAAGAACTTGAAGGAATTGGCGAGACACTTAATAGTGTATTCAAAGTGGCTGGAGACTCTTCCACGCTAAAAAGGCATGCATATAACTAGGAAGAAAAAGGTTTTTATTTATTCCTCCTTGTGTGCCTTTCAGCGTGGAGGAGCCTTCAACCATTCTGACCACACAGCTCTGTCTCTCGCCAATTCCTTCAACTGAATTCTGACCCGGTCTCCTTCTTTGCTGACCTGGATATGCTCCAGGTATGTTCTTCTAGATCTGCCTCGTGGTCTCCTGCTAGTTGGCCTGGCTTCCATGCTTTTTATTTATTAATATGTTCAATATACATAGACCGTAAGCGTGATAGTATTTTTAATTTCTGAAAAGCTAATATTCTAATATCACACATCTATATTTGTAATAGGCTTTTTGAGCATTTACAAACATATTTTTATAGACTTTTTACTACCTGTAATATTGAAAAAATATTTTTTTCTGTTGTTTATAAAATATACGTCAACTTTTTTCTTTTTATCGTCAGTCTATTTTTTGTGGTATTTTTATGCTGAAAATAGGAAATATCTTTTACTACCAAATACATATTCCAAACATTAAATTAAAACACAAAGTCTAATTACCATGAAAATCTTACGTTAAAGATGGAGAGGCAGGTACATACTCCATTTATACTTTTTATTTAGATTATTTTAGGAAAAAAAATATTAATTATTTTTTAGTATTTTAATTATTAATCATATGGTACATGCCAAATATAAAAATATAAACTTATTTTTGCTTTATAAATTTGTGGAACCATACCAAGAATTTGTTAATATTGAGAGGCATCAGTACCACTGCGAAAAGATGATGGTTCATGGGCTTTGTTTCATAGAGAAAAATCTAAACTATTTGCTGACCATCTGTCATCTGTATTTACACCATTTACTGACTTCACGAACACAGAACATGAAACCATTGTACTAAATATTTTAGATATATGACTACCCCCTCTTGATAACTTGATAACACCCCCTCTCTCGTTCATTCCTTCACAAGTTGCACAACAAATCAAACATCTTTCCAAAAGAAAAGCCCCAGATTATGATTTAGGAACTGCCGAGGCGCTCTAGCAAAAGTTGGACATTTAATGCCCAGTAAAGCTGTAGTGTTTCTTACAACAATATACAACTGTATCCTGAGGACAACTGAATTCTCATTACAATGAAAATATTCACATATTAAAATGATAAACAAAAAGGACCAAGACATTTTCAATCCCTCGTCCAACCGACCGATAAGTCTCCTTCCAGCTCTAAAATTCTCGAAAAATTAATATACAAAACATTGGTTGACATAGTGACGGAGTAAAATATAATTCCTGACCATCAGTTCGGTTTTCGTTCTGACCATCGTTCCATTCTACAACACAATTACACAGAGTTACTGAATACATTGCTGGAGCACTAGAGAAAATGCCATAGGAACCGGTGTGTTTCTGGATGTTGCCCAAGTATTCGATAAAGTCTGGCACCAGCGACTTCTCTTTCAACTCAAAAATCTACTACCTGATTCTCCAATCTTTACTTTTCGACAGATTTTTCTCTGTCGACTAGTATTGGCAGAAGTACCTCAAGGATTTTCTTCCGAAAAGTAATAAATAGGATGTCACTAGATGCTGACCACACATGGGATAGTGATGATATATTTCAGAGGGTTTCATCATTAAAGGAAATCATCCCAGATGCTTCTAGAGTGGTGCGGGGAGACAAAAGGGCAGAATCTGGGTTTAAAAGAAGTCCTGGACTGATGATGTGAAGAAGATTCAGGAAAAGAAAAAAACTTGAAGAGACTTCCTTAGCCAGAGGACACTCTTAGTCTAAAAGAGGTATAAGCAAAGAAGGTAGGAGGTCAAGATAAAAGTTCTTCAAGCCAAACCAAAATCATGAGAAGATTTTGGTCAGAAAATAGAGAAAACGCAAAGGAGAACCAAAAGATTTTCTGCAAAGTAATAAAATGTACAAGGAAGGAAAGGGTCCCGTAATTTTAAAAAGTGCTTAATATTATATAAATAAGATAAATAGTTGATGGTGAAATAGAGAATTATCCCCGATTTATTTATTTACTTAGTAAGTACGAAAATTCCAATGTATTGAAGTATCTTATTATTAAATACTTTTACTTAAGTAAATAACCTAAATGTTAATTTGTTAGGCTCTAACAATTTGGCAATAGTGGCAATTTACTCTCTATTATATCTAAATTAAAACCTGAATAAAACATAAAATGTAACTTTAATAATATAAAGTACTTATAAAGGATTTATAAGTACCTCAAACGTAATATTCTTTAAAAAAAAATTGGTTCATCAAATGTGTAATCAGCTAACATCATTACTTCCTCTCAATTATTTAATAATATTTATTACATAATAAGAAGTGTCAAGAAAAATATACCGTGGACGTTAATAGATCACGTTGACAAGGAAGTACAAATTGCGGCACTAACTTAATGGCCCCGAAGATGGGCCACAATGGATGCCATTAAACACCCGAAAGGTCGATATCGCAGTGGCAGCGGTTGATCTATTCAGTGTTACCAATGACAGGCTATCATTAGCTATCGGTTTCTAAGCACCTGATCTCGATTTAATCATTATGTGTCGATTGATGTGATATGGATTCACTAAGAATCTCTGTAGTAAGTGACTGACACATACCTACTTAGTTATTCTTGCCCTCCGAGTGACTGAACACACATTTTTACATATGGGCCTAATTCCCACTGGTCTAATTATGCTACTTATCAATATATTGAGTGAATTTCTTGACCAAGATGAAGTGCCCTCGGGCAGTGGAAGGAATTTGTTACTGGTATATATTGTATTGTTATGTACACTAGATATGTAAATTGATTAAACAAATATTTTGGGGATTAGGAAAAAAAACAAAAACAAAAAAAACAAGATGAATTCTACTCTAAAACATTCAAGACAGTCACAAATTTAGAGGTATATTTTTAACGTTGCTGAAGATTTCTTAACCCTCAGAATAACAGTGAAAAGTACTATGAAATGACTTTGGTTGTATTCATTTTTAACAATGTTTAAACAATTAAATCTGAATCAAACAAAATAAAGAAAATTAGTAGATCATAACTTATTTCAAACACCAACGGATGTTATGTTAAACACCTAAGCTAACAAAGACAATTTTATAAAATAAGACTCTGTTTATTTTTTCGCCATATTTATTTTAATTTTCATACGTTTCATACGTCATCTTCAAGCTATTTTATCCAACCATGTTTTTTGTATGTAGTCCAAAGTCTGACTTTTACATATGGATTAAAATATCTCAGAAATTATATTATATATTATATAAAATATCTCTGAAAATCGAGTCTGCATGCTGTAAGCGAGGAAATTGTTCAACATTTCATCCTCTATGTAATAGGCTAAGATCCAAAATTGTATCTTAACGCGACAGCATGATATGGAGGAGAAAAAAAATAATATCGAAAACCAAATGATAACGAGGTTTATTGAAGATATGAATTAAAATATCTTAAAAACTAAGAATAAGACCTGCATAATATAAGCGAAGGAAATGTTCTATATTTCAACCCCTTTATAATGAGCTATTATTTATATTTTATATTTCATATTATTAATATCGCCTGATTAATGTTTTCACTTATATCGTGTGGTCTAAAGCACACAACTTTTCAGTCTTCAGCCACAATCCTCATGAGAAAGAGTTATTTATTGATTTGTACACGCATTATCCAACTTCTGAGAGCCTAATTCACAGGTTATTCCTATACAAATTTTACATTAAAAATCTTAGTGCAAAAATGTAATATATATATATATAACTAAAAACGATATATATATATATATATATATATATATATATATATATATATATATATATTATATATATATATATATATATATAAAAACGAAATTGAAGAAGAGATTAAGGTTAGACTGAAGGCGGGAAATGCTTGTTATTTTTCTGTGACAAAACTACTTAGTTCGCGCCTCTTGTCCCGAAACTTAAAAATTAGAATCTATAAAACAATTATCTTGCCTACAGGCCTTTATGGATGCGAAACTTGGCCGCTTACATTAAGGGATGAGCAGCGTCTTAAGGTTTTTGAAAATAAAGTATTGCGTAGAATATTCGGACCGAAGAAGGATGAGTTAACCGGAGAGTTCAGACGGTTACACAACGCCGAATTGCGTGAGATGTATCCGGGTAATATAATTGAGGTAATTTCATCGCGGCGAATCAAATGGGCTTGTAAAGTTGTTGGGCTTAGTAACGAGAGAATTCCTAAAAGGTTAATATTTGCTGTGCCGAATGGGAAGCGTCCGAGGGGTAGACCGAAGCGAAGGTGGGAAGATTGCATTAAAGCCGATCTGAAGGGACTGGGTTTGGGCGGCGAACGGTGGAGGGAGGTGTGTAACAAGCGATTGGTGGTGTCGGCATCGAACCTTCGGGTTCGCTAGGCCTTATTATTATTATTATTATTATTATATATATATATATATATATATATATAATATATATATATATATATATATATATAAACGAACTAATCCTCAAGATAGATGAGTTCATGTACGTACTATGAAGGATATATGAAGATGGAGCAAAAACATTCATCATTAACGACCTTATCACCTTACATCATTCATACATGTAAGTATATAGTTCTTGTTTCGTTTTATAAATATACCATGTTTTTATAACTGTTACGTTTTCTAATAAATTCTTGTAGGAAACCGTCATTGTCAATTCTCAAACCAGATATTCAGTTGAATGCGCTTCATTAATCTCTACAAAATATTCCGTCTGCTATCCTCAGTTACATAAACATCTTCCCTGACTGGGTGATTCGGTTTTCGACTTGACCTCAGGTCGTATAGAAGTTAACCTGAAATTAAATTCTACTCGAACTATAATTTCATAGTCAAAACGTTCCTTACATGATATTCGTGCGTTATTTGATTAGAAACGGCCAATTAGGATTGAATATGAAACATGGTATGTTGCATAACAACTGTAGCCGTTCATCTAACTTTTTTTTTTACATCCGATCTTCTTCTAAATAGGCTTATTCGATTACACACTTTTTTTTACCATCTGTTGGATTTATAGAACTTTTGTCTCCTCCATACTTTTATAATTTAACCTCTTATAATTTAATAATAATCTATCCTGAGTAATGTTGATAATTAAGTAAATCATCGTTTATAGGAACCTAATTGGAAGATCTGATCAGTCATTCGGTGGAGGCATCCTGTAACATCTTTATTCCCATTATTATCCCAACATGTGTGGGTAGTTATATCCATGTGCGAATTTACCAGATGTATTTTTTTGTATACAGTTGTAAATATCATATAAATAAATAAATAAAAAAAGATTTATTACGTATTATAAATCGAGATCACTGAAAATTAATTAAATGTTTTTTTTGTTTTTTTTTCTAAAATGTTCACTGAATCCGTTAATATTTTAGTTATTTCAAGCAGGGGTTGAGTTTTAGATTAGTGAATTCTTTCTATATCTAGGTTACTGTTACTGAAAACAGCTCCAAGATAAACTTAGCTGTAAAAGAGAGGTTACTCATTTCAGTTGTTGCATATTTAAGGATATAAAACAATGGAGAGTGACAATCGGTTTTCGGGAGTGAAAGCGGCTTCATAACTTAATCATGAAGAAAGATGAGGAAAACGAAGCGTGCAAAGAAAACACACTAACTGCCCTACGGTTCGGACAAGAGCAGAGCTGAGGGCATTGGATTATGCCATTATTGGCGGGCTACTTTCTCGCGAAGGATACACATCCGCCAGGATCCGCTGACGTGCAAGTTCTCTGCCACGGCCTTGCCTCCGACCTTGCCTTTCTCCCTCAACTGTGAAAGCGAAGATTCTGTATCAGGGTCAATAAATTATCGGTCCTTATCGTCAGAAGTTATTTAATAGATTTAGAATGGATATTCTTTAAAATACGGATTTTGTATCCACAAGAAACCAAACAGAAAAAAATACGGTGTGTGCTTCAGACCACGCGATAGAAGTGAAAACATCAACAAGGCGGAATTAATAATATGAAATATAATTTCTTTTTTTTTTTTATATTTACGAAGTAATAACATTTATAATATATACAATTATAATTGTGCATAAAGTATTTTTTGTTGAAGTAAAAACTTCATTAGGCTAGTTTTGCACTTTTTTTGTGAAGAGTAAATTAGATTGAGCACTCAGATCTACGATGTGTAACGCTCTAGTAAAACTCCAGCCGACTTCCGAATTTCCGAAGTGTTAAAGTTAGGATAAAGTTGGCTAGATTGAAACTAATTATACTACTTTAAATGTTTTTACATATGTACTTAATCAGCGATACGGGCTTCTTTCTAGGCTATTTGACAGACGTTCTAAATTATCTGTGACTAATAAATTAACTATTTACAAAGTCCTCATTAAACCACTATGGACATATGGGATCGAACTATGGGGAACAGCAAAGAAATCAAATATAAAAATCATTCAGTCATTCCAGTCAAATGTCCTTCGGAAAATTGTAGATGCACCCTTTTATGTTTCAAACCTCACGTTACTGACCTTAACATTCCTTTCATCACGGCAACTGCCACTGACCGCTTTAATAATTTTCATGACAGACTGACTCTAAATTCCAATCCACTTACTCAAGCTCTATCTACTGCCACAAATCCATATAATCCGCCCAGAAGACTGCTGAGGCGCTGGCCAAGAGACTTATTGCATTGAGCTACTTGCTGCATTATCTTTTTTGTGTGTGTATTTGTTATTATGTTATAATTTATGTGTTATTTTTCTACTTTTTTTTTTTTTTGTCTTTTTGTTTTGTTATTCTTCTCCTTGATATCATATTTGCTGAATACCAAGGTAGATGGCAAATTCATTGTGAGCCACAAATATGTACAACTAATAATAAACATATGTGTTAAAATATATCAAAAACTAAATATGGAGCCTACATACAGTAAGCGAGGGAATTGTTCACTATTTCATCCTCTTTGTAATGAGCTAGTATTCAAAATTATTTCTTAACGCGACGCTCAGTTACAAGGGCGAAAATTAAAAAAATAAAATGTCTAAAATCAAATGAAAACGAATTTTATTGAAAACATGGATTAAAATATCTCAGAAATTAAAAATCGGACTTCCGCATTGTAAGAAAGGGAATTGTTCAGAATTTTATCCTCTCTGTATTGGGCTATTATTTATAATTTATATTGCAAATTATTAATCTCGCCTTGTTGATGTCTTCATTTCCATCGTGTAGTTTAATGCTAACAACTTCATTTTTTTATTCGTATTTTTTTTTTTATTAGAGTGCTACCAATGGGTAGTTTCTCTACAAGCGTTTTGATGTGACTATATTATACCTTGTACAGATTTACTAGATGTATTTTTATATTAATATAGTTGTAAATATCATGAATAAATAAATTAAAACATTTTTTGTTAGATAACTTTGGTATTTATGCTAGTGAATGGTGAATGGAATTTTAGACTTGTTCAATATTATGACAAATTATATTCAAGACTGATGATCTAAGATCCAGGTGAAAGTATAGAGACCCCAGTGATAGCCATGGCAGAAACGTATTTCAGTTAACGTATTTCAAATACAAAATATCAATTATTTTGTGTTTTAATAACATAAACAAAATATTTACTCATGGAAGATCAGCCTATTATACAAGAAGCCCACTCTATTTCATTATATTTTGTGTACTTAAAATACAAAATAAAATACACTTTCTGTTTTTTGGTATCTTGGAAATAAAGTAAAAATATTTTGTTCGTATTATCGAAATAAAATCAGATACAAACAATCTCTTTTCTATTTTACTTCTTAAAATGAAAAAAAAAAAAAAAAGATTTCATTTTATCATGTATGTACTAATTCATCAATAGGTTACAATAGAGCTGCGTGCAGATAAATGGAAAGAAATAGCCCAAGACATCCTGAGATGGAGCAGGCTTGTTAAGGAGGCAAAAGAGTTACATGGTCTGTAATGCCAACAGAAAAAAAAAAAAATGTTCTAGGTCGTGTATTTGAAGTTGTTATTTTTTAGATCTCTATTGCCCGTTAGTTAAACTAAAATTCAAGTTATTTTAATCGGGTAATTTAATTTAAAACAAGTTTTAATCAGTGTTTTAAATCTAAAAGTTTTAAAATAATTTAATATTCAGAGCGTTTTAGAAGTAAAAAATGATGCGGCACATTGTTTATCTGACCTGAATGTATAAATATGTCACTTTCGTTTATTTCTCTACAAATTATCAAGTTTCCTAATAAATAAATCGAATTCTTGAGTGATATTTACTAGACTCTAGGTGTCTACTGATCAAACCGTTTAATTAAAACCTTCAAAAAGTGGCACGTAGTTTTATTATTCTGTGGTATTCGAAAGTGGAAGATTAAATTTGATCAAATTCGTACAGTAGCTTTTTATCACCAATCACCAAGCCATATTAAACAAACGCGTTTTGTGTAGAAGAGAAATCTTTCCTGAGAATTAACAAATTTAAATACTTCGACTCCATAATAACCTCTATAAATGACCAACGGCCAGAAATGGATCAACATATAACAAACGAAAACGGAGTTTTCTTTCCTCTTTAAAGGAATTAAAATACGCGTGCACAAAATTCGCATTGCCCGTCAACCTGATACACCAAAGTTTACACGATAAAATAACTATCGAAAAAAAATTAGTAGAGTTCGCGTCCAGGTGACTGCAGAGCTTTTATCTCTTGAATTAATCCTTCACCCTCCCTCCTGGCTCAAGAAAATGCCCGTACAACCTAAAAGGCGAGGAAGGGAAGAACAAAAACTAAAAAAATCTGGAGCATCTAGGATCAGATTGCCCATGCAGTGATGAGAAGGACCTATTGAGAATTCCGTGTGAATCAATACCTCATGGTAGAATATCAAGGAGATTAAGATATTCGGGACATATTGATCGAAGAGAACCACCAAGAAGCCTCTAAACATCAATTAATGTGAAGCTGCTAAATAATGCCAGACCAACCTGGTTAGCCAAAAATAGATAAATAGAATCAAAGACGTAGTAGAGCTGTATTCATAACAATGGAACTTAACAATCCAAGATAGGCAGAGGTGGCAGGGGTGCCCATCAACCTCGAGGTCGAGTGCGTATTAATCTTCTCCCCTATCAAGATAATTTATTGCTCTCCTCTTTTGAAAAACATTGCAAGCCAAAATAGGGTTAGAAAATTATATACAGTGACACTTGCTCATCATGCCTTCTGCGGCCTGGTCCATGTTTTTGCTTGTCCCCTGATTTGAAACTTTTCATTCCGAAAATTCATAACCCCGTTGAAATATGCCTCCTTCAAAAATTTTGATGACGCAGCTTGTGCCATAAAACTCTCCTGGGCATCCCTAAGTGATGGAGAAGGCTGGTTCAGGCGTCAAAAATATCGACAAGTTTTTCAGAAATACTGTTACCAAAATAAAATAAAACCATTAGGACAATGGGAACTTTTGCAAAATATTTAATA
This sequence comes from Nezara viridula, assembly GCA_928085145.1. Lineage (NCBI taxonomy): Eukaryota > Metazoa > Arthropoda > Insecta > Hemiptera > Pentatomidae > Nezara > Nezara viridula. Next base: position 209,715,237 of record OV725077.1, read on the forward strand.
TTAATTTATTTTTTTTAATTGTTATTATGGTCCAGAAATAGCATATTTCAAGGAAACAAGAAAGGCCCCAGGGATAGGCAATCTACCATCAGAGCTGTTTAAAGATGGAGAAGACGATTTAAGAGCCAAGCTACTACAACTAATTCAGAAAATAATGGAAAAAGAAAGGATACATGAGGCTTGGAATAATAACCAATATCCCGATATATCCGTATTACGAGAATATAATAGGCGACCACCGAGCTAGATTCAGAAAATGGAGGAGCACACTAGACCAGATCTTCATTCAGTCTATGGACAGGAGCTGTCTGTGGAAAATCATGACTGAACTGGGAGTTCCCGGTAAATTGCTGAGATTGACAAATTCGTGTACAAATGACCCCAAATGTAGAATCCTAATACAAGGAGAAGTATCTGAAGCCTTCAAAGTTCGACCGGGCTTACGGCAGGGATATGGAATATCCGATGTTGTTCAACTTAGCCCTGAAGAAGGTAATAAGAACAACATCACAGGAAAATTAAGTGGTACAGGTCAGAATGAATCATAAAATCCTTGGATACGCAGATGATATGGCTGTTCTTGGAATTAATCAAGAGGACATGAGAAACTCGCTACGACTCTGATAAGAGAGGCTGAGCAGATCTGCCTACAAGTAAATGAAGACAAAACAAAATATATGATAATAAACCAAAAAATCCACACCTAATATCAGGATCTGCGTAAAAGGAAAATCATTCTCGAGAGTAGAAAAATTCAAATACCTCGGCTCCATAATAACCTCAATGAGTGACGAACAGGCAGAAATAGACCAGCGCAAACAGAGCTTTCTTCTCTCTTTCAAAGGTATTTTCATCCCAAAAAATCTCAATAAGTCTCAAATTAAGGATATACAATGTTATGATAAAGCCAGTTCTAATATATAGACCTGGACACTAACTAGCACCCTAGAAAAAAGTGTTGAAAGATTTGAGAGAACAATCCTCCGCAAGATAACCGGAGCGATCTGGAATCAAAGTCCTAACACATGGCGAAAAAGACCAAAGAACTGCTTACAGAAATTGGTTAATCAATACTCCATGATAGGAAGCCACGGAGATTAAGATGGGAGAGGGCTTGTAGGTCGTAGAAATCCATCTGAAAGCCTCTACGTAATAATGAATGCCTAAATAGAAGGTAAAAGACTACGTTTAAGGCCAAAAAGCAGATGGATAATAAAAGAAATAGGCCAAGATATAGGCAAGAATGGAGCTGTCTTGTTAAGGCGGAAAAATATCAACATGGTCTGTAATTACAACAGAAAAAAAAGAAAAGATTTCAATATGAATCCGTAACTGACCATAGTATGAACATAATTAATCGATTACAATTCCTTAATAATTATTTCAAATAGAACGTTTTATGGTCAAAACTACTGATTATTAGCCGAAAATGTGCAGGAATATCCTGTGTTATATATGTGTGGGATCTCATCTATTTTGAATAATCTAACAAAATTAAATAATAAAGCTACTGAATATAAAATATACAACCATAATAAAGTTGTTTTTCATTACGACCATTTCTTAGTGTGATTTAAAAGTGTTTCAGTTCCTTCTGAATCATATAATAAAGAGTTAATCTAAGCTGTAACCCATTGAACTTGCGGATCCTCCATCAGAGAAACCTGTCAAGCAATCAAGTGCAGTTTCTCTTGATGAGACCGCCATTTGAGGACGGCAGCAAATGAGGCAATACTTTCATCGTTAATATCTTCCTCACCGGAAGCCGAGAGAAGAAGGGCCAATGACTTGCTCTCCTCGCCAGGCAAAATAGGACCTGCTATTAAGCGTTTATCCCGGGTTGCCAATTCTGCGAGGTCCATCATACTGTAGTTACACACTAGAGATACTGAATATTTCGTTATTGTTGCTTTCATTGTTCAAATAAGACACCAATTTATTATTTATAAGGAAAATGTCATATCTGTACCCCATATCCATATAAGAACACCGCTACCATTTTTATATTTTATACTAGGAGCCAATTTGTCAAAATTTGAGCTATTAAAATTTAAATTTTAGATGCGAACTTAAAAGTTTTCGGCCATGGTCCAGTAAAATTAGGGATTGACCCCAATATTAAAAAAATAAAGATGAAACGTCAGAAATTTTTATTACTCTCCCTATAATAACTGGTAAAAATCCCAAAGAATCCTGCGTCGGGTTTTAATGGGAGCGGGAGATAAGGACATAAAACTGATTTTTTTTTAGTTTTTTGAGAATATAGCATAAACCAATAGTTTTTTTTTTCTCAAAGATTGTTCAATACGATATTAAAGTACTTTAAAATCTCTATAAAAAATGAGTCTATACATTTTTTTGATAAAAACAATGGGCAAAGAGATATTTATGAGAATATATTTATTGTATTTCCAGTTTAAGCAGTCATTGCTTCAAACCACAAAACCACCTTTTTGCGGTTTAATCATTTTTTTAACATTTTCGATCGTTCAAATTATTATTCAGTTTCTTTCTTTTAATGATTCTAAAAAGGCATTGCTATGCTATTGCTGTAATATAAGAATTATATTTATACAGAATCACACTCAAAGGTTATACATAAATTGTATGATTGTTTGACAACGGACACCATAAAATAATTCAAGAATTGTTTGATAAAATTTTAATTTCTAATTCACCAAGTCAATTAAATTTCTGATATTTATGCTGACTATTGTTGACATTATCGGAGAACAGAATAAAACAAAATCATTAAATAAAAAATATACTCAAGCCTAGTTTTTTCTTGAATTCTGCCAATTTTATTCTTGGATCTTTATCATATGTTTTTTCATTATGTTTTTTTTTCCTTTTTTTACCATTCGGATTTTGAAGGATACATTTCACTTGTTAGTTCATCCTTTATTTCGAAAGAGTTGAGATAAAAGCTCTAAAAGTTTTACAACACGTGTCTTTTAACTAAAAAAGGGGTTTTATCAAGAAGTCACAGAAATGGGGAATAAAACAAAGTGTTTGAGTGAAGTTGTGTCTCATAGGAAATCACCTGTGATCTAAACAAATATCACTATAAAAAATCCTTAGAATATTTTATTTTTACTTGAAAATATTTCAAAATATACTATTATTATAATACAATCCTTAAGTTATTAAATCTTTATAAATGTATTCACATGTATTATCTTTTATCTATTTAAAATAATTATATGAATATATATAATTATTTGATATTATATAGATAGATTATTTAGACAGATGGATATTGTATAGTTATAATATTGAATAATTATATGAATACATGATGTAGTCGAAGACATTTATTTAGGGTTTTTTTTTTTTTTTTTTTGTCTATAAAATATATATTTGCGCCTGTCAACAATAAGTTGACAATCAGCAAATGTGATGGCGATAATGATAAAATGACATGACAGGCATTGGGGTCTTGATTTGAGAACTATAACTAGATTGATATGTTTTACCTCATATATTTTACCCAAACTATGGAATAATAATGAACATATTTTAAAGGAAGACTGGTTTTATCATCTCTAGAATCTATCTACAACTCAAATTCTTCTCACAAAGCTAAACAAATTATTTCAAATTTAGACTGATTTTTGGGATCTTACTTAATGTTACTTTGAACGAATTACCATGAACGATATATGTAAAACTTCATTCGTGATTCGCTATTGAAATAATAAAATCGATGATTTATTGCAAAATGTTTATGAGGTTATAAATATTTTTGAGAAAACTATAATTTTGTAGTATTTTTAATGGGATTTTTTTTAAATAAGGATCACTAGAAAATATGGAACACATTATCTACGGCAAGTTTAATTGTAAAAACTACAATTTTATTCTTCTTCTTGCACTTGCACAGTTTTAAGAAGAGAAAAGTAATAACTTTTTTTGAGTAGGAACATGCTCTATCGGTCTTTGGGAGGGACCATCGCTCCTAATAACAACCAAACATTTTCTAAGAGTTTCGATGAAACATCTAATTCAGTATATTGTATGAGTTTAAGTCGATTATTTTGATATCTCGACTTATAGCTGAAGCAAACATAAGCGGAGTGAGTGATCAACCATTATTTTTATGAAGCACCACTGTGTGAAATGTTGCATCCATGATACTTATTTGTGTCGCCTGTGTTCTCGTACCTCAGTATCTGAAATTGTTCTTGCAATTACATATTAAATTTTCTTTTTCCAATGTGATTTAAATGATATCCTATTGTCCACTTGTTTCAAGTGCACCGTACACATCAAAACCAAATCTTGTTTGTACAATATTCCATATTTTGAATTTAACGAGCTTACAAAAAAAATAAAGACTCCAGATCATTTGACTAGTTTATAATGATTTAGCTTGAAATCGTGATTATTATTGTATTTCTAATTTCAAAACAGGCATTACTATCTCTCACGTTTAGGTGCGGTAGCTTTACACTTATCTCCTTATTAACAGTACCTGGTGGTTACTTTGCCTTTCAGTTAAATAGACAGCTCTCAACCTCAGTCAAAAAAAGGGGCTCCATAGAATAACAATTTTGTCAAAAAGAAAAAAAAATAGCAATTTCCTTTTATATGGAAAACAAAACCGTTTTCTCCCTTTGTCACGGTTCTGACAAGTAGAGCTAAGGCATGAGTAGTGTCCCATACGTGTGTAACGCCTACGTGTGTTTTGAAGTGTTATTCTGTGAACCGATTTAACGACTTATTAAGCAATAAAAATATTTATGCATGATCGCTGAAAACTTGTTCAAAAATAGAACTCTTACTATGATCTGAAAGGTGTATTTTTTTTTTTTTTTTTTTTAATTTCTTTATTGAGTATTAACACAGTCTGCCACACTGAAGGACATTGCTAGTAGGGCTATAGTATTCATTCACAGAATATGTGCCTAAGAAAATAAAATAAATATTAATAACCAAGTAAAAAAAAAGAAAAAAAAATATATATATATTAAAACTTTTCCTTAATCGACCTTTGAGTATTAAATTTAAGTTTAACTATTTAATTGGGAATAAGGTCACTTAATAACTATTTAATGAACTATTGAATGTTCATTTCTTCTATGTTTATTGACGTTTCGATCCCGGTATTTTCTTTTTATAAGTCAACGATGGGATCCTCTTCAAAGCTAGAATTTTAAAAAATAGAGCTTCAATCAGGCCAGGGACACACCGATAGTCTCAGCACCGTCCAATAGCACATATATTAAGCTACTGAAAATTAGCTATTGAGTAGCTTAATATATGTGCTAGTGGACGGTGCTGAGACTGTGGGTGTGTCCCTTGCCTGATTGAAGCTCTATTTTTTAAAATTCTAGCTTTGAAGAGGATCCTATCGTTGATTTATAAAAAGAAAATACCGCGATCGAAACGTCAACAAACATAGAAGAAATGAACATTCAATAGTTTATTAAATAATTATTAAGTGACCTTATTCCCAATTAAACTTATAGCAAGCGAACCATGGCTCTAATATTTAGCACACAAATTGTATATTAGAAAACAAGTTCTGTGACACCCATGATTAAGTCTAAATCTAAAGAAAATTTTCATAGACTGTATCTTATTATCACACTCTTGTTGTTCTATTAATTTGAGTTATATTTTTAGTTTTCAAAATATCCATTATGAAGCTCCCATCATTCTTTTATCCTTTTTAAAGAAATTTAGATATTTTTAAACAGATTATTCTTAAATCTTAGATTCCATATTATTTATTCATTTGGAAGTTATATTGATAAAACATTTGCTATTAAAACGTTTTATTTATATTTTTTCGTCAACCATAAAGTATTTCTAATGAAGTTCATCACATGTAATTTATGGTAGATTACACCATTTGAAAGGTTACTAATAATTTTTAAGTATATTCCCTATAACATCCCCAAGAAGTCATGGATTCAAACCTTTATTAGAAAAGATATAGCCTATTGTATTTGGCAATCACATTTTTGGTAGAGTTAATTACTTCACCTGTGGCCAGCTAAAGGAAGAAGCATTTCTTGCATAACGTTAAAAGCAAAACTTGCCATTGTGTCAACTCAAGCAGGCAGGCTGTTTGATGAAGTGCCAATGGTGCAATACGCTTCGTGTCCTCTCTGGGAATGAAAACTCCTCAGCGATTTCCAGGGACCATGGCTGACCATTACTAGTCCCTTCTTACATAAATGTGAAGTCATTTTTTCATATTGCCTAATGGAAGTCATGCTGTAATGATAATAGTTAATTGTAATCATAAAGCTATTAAACGAAATATCCTAAATTATTAACGAATAATTCTATTACAGTTTATTACGATTAAAGGCTTCAGTTATTACAATAGTTTAAAAGTATATGTTGCATTTTCAATGTTTGGATGTTTGAATTCAAATTTATTATGTGTTTATGTTTAACTATGATGAATCAAGAAGAGCGTCCGAGATACAGTGATAAATTACATCTAGTAATATACCTTATAAATTACCGTCATAAAATACATCAAATTTACGAGCATAAACTCGATCGGAATGCAACCCAACCAGCCAGAAACATTAATGAAGTCTGAAGGGATAGTATTATGAATAGGCGCATGATTTAAAATATTTTCAAAATTTCGAAGACTTCATGCAGACAAAGTTGAACTTAGAAGGACCTTATCGCTTTATGAAAATATTCGATGTCCTTTTGTCGACGAAAATCCCAAAACTGTTCGAGAACTCGCAGAGGAACTCTCATTTATCAAATCGACCATCTCTAATCACCTAAAAAATCTTCGTCATGAAATTCTTTGCCGGAACAGAAACGAGAAGCTTTGTAAGCTCCATTTGGAAAGCGCATTGGTTACACCAATAATAATATCAACAAATGGTCTGATCCCAAAGTCAACGGTGGCAGGTACGGACGGCTTGGAATTACCCCTGGATGTGTTAGGAGAGGCTCAGCAAGCGGTTCTCTTGGATACAGCCAGGATTACTAGAAAGTTCTTAAATATCTAAAAAAAATTATAACTGCAGGTGGTTGAACTTGTCCCCCACCCTCAGCTTTGAATCCGCAAAAGCGATAATAATAATACTTTTTTTTTTACAAAATACAAAGAATTATTTTTCCCAGTTGTCTTTATGGCGATTTTGAGAACGAAAATGGTTGGTTACATATGTAGAAAATGACTGAATCAGAATGTTTACGAGAAATAAAAATTATGAGAATCACGGGATTATCGCTTCTTGGAGGCCACAGAATACTATTACAAACAATATCAATCAGTAACATAGAACATTGCTTTTACCCCGAAATATTTGCTGTATTGGGACAGTTACCCAATCAGATAATGAAGAGATGAGGCGACAAAAGGGACCCTGATCCAGGAACAGTTACTCCACTTTCAAAAGCAACAACATCAAATACACAAATACTGACAGCTCCTGTCCGGCTCTATCTTGCCATTACGCAAAGCTTTATTCGGCGGAGTTATCAGTGACGTTGCATAAACCGGTAGCTGGAATATCATTCTCTTGCTCTTACGGGTTATTTAAGTAGTTCTGGAGGGCTGTTTTCTGATAGGTTCCTCTCTATCCATCTCTCGGATCCAGTCACGGAGTCTCTTCTTGCATCAGGCCTTAGGTCACGGTGCTCCAGTCAACCTAAAGAACTCTTCAACGCGTTTGAGATAATAATCAAATGAAGGCCTCAAGAGTTTTATATGATATAATTGGTTCTAATTACCCACTTTCAAAATTCTTTTAAAAGGACCAATACATTAGTTTATAACGAAAAACAAATATCTGTGGGTCATGAAGAATACAAAACATATCCTAGCTTCAATAATTACAATAAGTTTCAACATCACGCTATCGGTTATTGTAATTTGTTTGTTCTATATGATTCACACGATAATAAAATCTATAGTAATATTTTGAATATCCTTACACTGCTATTTTTTTATTTAGAGCTATCAGAAAGTTCAATGTAAATTTTAGGAATATAAATAAATAAATAATGAAAGAAAAAATAATATAAAAAAGTAATCAGATGTTTGCACATAAAGCGTCCCAACATTTTCAATGGAAACACAACTACATATATTTGAAGGTCTATAGATATATGTAGAAAAGTACAGGTAGAAACTGTTTTAAAATACAGTAATCTCTCAATATTTGTGAATTAGATATTCGCGAATTTTGATTATCAGTGAATTCAAAGCTGGAAATATTTTGCGATTTACACATTTGGGAATTGCTTTTGACTATTCGTGATTACAAAAAAAAAATCACGAACTGAACGATTTCAACTACAATTTGTATGTACATATTATACATGTATATGTACATATTTGGTTGCGTTTGCATTCATGAGAGGGATGGAACAAAAACCCATTAAAAAATTCACAAACTTTGTGTTTGTGCGGTATTTACGAAAAATTAGTACTCTTCTGCCTTCTATCGAGACATTCCTTGTTATGTAGATGCTTCTAAATTTACAAAAAAATCTGAACCGTCCCAATCACAGATAATTACATCAAATCTAAGTAATGGCAGTAGATGTAGATCTAAATGACAACAGAATGCAGTCTGAATTAAATTTTAAAATACAGTCTAAAATCTTATAACTTCATAAATCTTAAGTTTACATTTAATCACCTTTTCCATGTGTTCAGTTATTACCACATTTCATAGTCATTACATTTTGAGCAGTTATGTATATTAATTACAATTTTTAAATAGAATTCATTTAAATTGATGATAGGCTATTCGAACTCTATTCTTTAAATTTTCTCCAATTTTGGATCAACTAGAACGAGCCATTTTCAGACTGTTGGAGTGTACAAAATGATAAAATCGGATGCATTTTTGAAAGTAGTGAATAAAATAGATACCTACTTGATTATTTGGTTATCGACTCCTAACTTTGCACCCAAAATTTGTGCCAAATTGAATGTGCAATTTTCGGTGACGATGCTGCGGTAGCTTCATTTTTTTACTATTGCTCAACTTTATACCAACTTTGAGCTAAATTAAAGAAGACTTTCTGAAATATCGGCAGATCAAAGAAAATGCACTTATGCATGCGTAAGCATTTCATGTAATTGATGTATACTCGTACTCGTACAATATCTAAAAAATTCATGAAAATCGGATAAAAAGTAATAGGTGATATTCCTATCTCATGTTTTTGACTATAAACAGACAGACTCAGAACCAAATTTGTTCCTTGATTCCTAAAATGGGAACAGAAATTTTCAATTCTGAGCAAAAAGGTATTGTTAACCTCCCGCCCGGTAAAAAACCTTCTCTAACTGCGGTAGTGAGGAAGCGAAATCGATGTATTTCTCAATTTAGGCAGGTATCTTTACCCACTGAAGGAACCTTCATGGTAACAAGAAAGTTTGCGAAAATGCCTTTATAACAGTTTTTACTTTGTGATTAATGATTGGATGTCTAAGGGGCAAGCCACAAAGCGGTCACACATGCAAATGCAGCTTTGCACATGCGCCAGTCGAACCGAAATATTACCACACTTTCACTTCTTGTATTCCTTTATTTTATTCCCTTATATTCTTCAAATTACATTATATATGATGGTGTAGAGATGGTTGACCGTGATTATAATTTGAAAAGGAATTTTAATGTATAGTATTGATTTGACCGCATCCTCCGACCAACTCCTTCTTATTTATTATATTCAATTCAATCTTTATCTGTTTTAAGTGAGGAACCCTATACAAATGGAGTCTATCACAAAATAACTAACATTATTATCCTTATTGAAATACAAATTCCTTATACTGCATAACAGATATTACAACACTCTTAAGCATAAATTAAAAATCATATTCGGTAAAGATTAGACAGTTAAAATAGTTACAATTATCTAATCAATATAAAATCTAAAATTGTCAACAATATACATAAATAAATACTCATAAAACAATGAAAACAATAAATACACTTTTTTTTAATATTAATATTAAACTATGTTTTAAAATTAAATTAAAAGATTACCCCTACACCTAATAGAACAAACAAGAAAAATATCCGGACAGATTACAGGCCGATGTACATGGAATTTTTGCCATAATATGCAGAGGACAATATTCCAGATTACCCTACTAATTCTCTATAATTTGATATAATTGAGATAATAAAATATAATTTTCTCATATGTTCTGCACTGGTTGGCGTAAATATTTCAATCCCATCAAGATTTTCCATACCCTGGTAAATTCTTAAACTTAAACATATAAACATATAACTTATGGTATATGATGAATTGTTTCGTTTTCTTTAGTGCTGCACATTTTGCATTCCAGTTGTGGAGTAATTTTCACAGTTTTATTATTAACTTTCTTCCTTCTTGATCAAATATTTTCCCGAGAGTCGGATCTGCATTAATACTTTCGCATATTTTAAATTAGTCAGTATCAACAAATACTGGAAGATCTGATCATTATTAAGAAAAAGGTTTAAATGTTCACTATAATATGAGCTATGAAATGTTATCCTGTCTCCGTCCTGCAAATGTTGTTTATATTTATTTAATATCCTGTTAATATTTGTTCTAATTATGGCTGAGTTGGTTTCATAAACTAGATTTCCTTCCCCAATAGTATCTAACAATACTTTTAGCTGAGAACACCAATTATATTTCGATAGAGCAGGATTAGCTAAGTAACATTTATTTCTTAGCTTTTCCAAACATATTTTTGGATATCTAGATTCCTCCATTTCCACAAGCTTACCCAACAAATTCAATGAACACTTCATAATATTGAAACCGATATGAGTTGATGCTGTTTCTAAACGTACTAAAAAGCCTGTGGTAGTTTTACATAGCGAATATGTCTTTTTATAGAAATTTGTGTTGACTTTTTCAAAGAGATCTATGTATCGGGTACTTCATACTTGCAATGATTTAAATGATGACAGCTTTTTTCAACTTATCTCTCGCCTTTCAGGAGTTCGTTTTTTCTTTAGAACAAATGTTTATTACCATACCTATTGTCGAGTTTGATTTTGAGATAGCCATCTTAACTGTTCTGCGAAAACCAACCAGACCTACAAAAGTGAACACCTAAATAATTGTAGGTACTGACTGTATCAATCAGTTCTTCATCCAAACATATACTATTATATTTCTTTGGCTGCCCCCTAACGAAATTCAAAATTTTCGTTTTATCAATGTATAAAATTAGTTTATTGTCTTTGCAGTATACATTTAGAGCATTCATTTTTTTTTAATAGATCATTATAGGAATCAGAAAAAATAACCATGTCATCTGTTAACAAGAGCAACACATCCATCGATTGGTATACCTGACAGGTTACGCTTGCGAAACTATTCCTCAATATCAGATAAGAAAAGATTAAGCCGCATGGGACTCAGTGTCTGTGTCAATTTTTATGTATTATATATACATCATAATCATTATCTAGAATTAACAATATCTGAAGATTTTGTTAAAAAAAAAAATTAATAATACTAATGAGGAATCAGACTGATTTTAGAACCAGTAGTCGATCATTAATTGACTATATGCATAATCGAAAATTAAAATAATATCTTATATCGATTTATACGTATTTTATTTTGTTGTCTCCTTCCTTAATTTTTTGACACTACGGGGTTTTTCCCGGACCTGGAAGGGAGGGCGGAAGACCTATCCCAGGGATAAAAGCTCCACCGGCACCGGTACGCGAACTTAATAAATATTATTTAGTAATTATGCTATCATTTAAAACTTCAGCTTATCAGGTTCATGGACGACGCGTGTTTCCTCCCTGTCCACATATCAATTTATACTTATAATCAATTTATAATTTTATTTCTGTTATCATTGTTCTAATTCTGTAACTTCATTAACCGAATTTTCAATGCTTAATTTTAATCCTTCTTAATCTCCTGAAGCAGGCGCCTTGACTCATAACAGGATTTCCCAACCCATTCGGTACAGGTTATATAGAATAGAATAGAAGAATCACTTATTCGAGGGACTACGCTCCCTTGGAGAATAAACAATATTGTACATATAATTAAATAAATCTGTGCCAAATGCATATTACAATAAACAAAAACAAGCAAACAAAAAAAAAACTAAAAAATAAGGGTTAAAAGAAGTATTTACATAACTGTACAGATACAGGGAGAGACTTAATAAGAGCAATAAGGTCCCTAAAACTGCAAAATAGTTTGTTATACACAATATGCAATGAAATTATAAATGGACGACAAATACTGTTTTGTTGTCCTGTCCCATTGTATTAATGAAAATAATAATAATAAAAAAGATGTTTATAGAATAATAGTATGTTTCGAAGAAATACAATAATAGTAAAATCGTATATACATAAAATATATATATAATACAAATAACACAATCATATAAGAATACTATAATATTACAATAGTATATATACCAATATATATAATAAATAATTATATTAATATATTATAAACTAATATACATATATAATAATCCAATAATAGAAAATAATATAATAATAGGCACCCAGCGTCTGATTGAATTGTAAGGAGGAATTGGAAAAGGAGGGTTTTAATGTGGATAAGGATGTGCATGGCTATTTTAAGTGTGACGGAATTTCCAAAAAGGAGGTGGATCGGACAATAAAGGAGTGTTGAAATGAGGCCGATTAGTGGAAAAGGGTAAACAGTCGAAGGACCAGATCGTTGTGGAAGAGGCGTGTATAGAAGACTTGAATTAAGAGATGAATGCGTAGGACGGACGATGATTATAGATATTTGTTAAAGAATGTACCATAGTAATATTCCTATATATTCTCTATAGTGATTTTGGAATCTAATTTTTTCCAAAACCCTTGTTTATAGAATGGAAAAATCGTCACTATTTTTGACAGCTCTAATATTCTTTTCATATTTTACAATATAATTAAACGAATCTGTCATGTTTCCTCCTAAATCAAATGTCTCTTCAAACTGGCTTGTTGAAACTCTGCTTAAGTTGAATCTCTGGACACCTGTATTTATATCATTCAGAAGATATCCTATTCTACGAAATGGTTACTATCTCTCTTTCGGGTTTTGATCTCTTTAAACTACAAGAGAGACGCTTGTTAATCAGAACTACAATAGCAAACTTCAATTAGTTGTGGCAGAAGAGATTATTTTGTTCCAAGCCGTCAGCGGCCATGTCATTATCGAACTCATCCTCTTCCACTTTCATATTTCTCCTCCTCGCTCTCATCGAGTCTTGCATATCTGTTTACGAATGGAGTGAAATTGCTTCATCACCCAGGACAATGACTAACCGCGTGGGAGTCCAGCCCTCAATGTTGCTACATGATCACACTTCATGATGCACAAACGATGCAATCAATTGACGGGGCAAACAAGTGTTGGCCACTTCAGGGAACCTAATGTGAGAGAATTGAAGATTTACTTCTCATCCTCCGTATCACAGATAATTTCGTGGACAGAAAATGGAGGTCTATAAATGCTGTTTGTAGCAGTTCATTACTCAATGCAGTGTGCTTATCTTCTTCATCTCGCAAATAATTCATTAGATAATATCGAAAGTGTTTCTTGAATGTATAATCTACGAGGCGAATGTTTCTAAGAAGAGAGGGTTTTGAAAGATGCTGTCATGCCGATTGTAATTGCTGTCAATTTAGGAACTTGTAGAATTCATTTGTACAATTCTCAGAATCAAATAGTGGAATTCAGTATATAAATATTTACTTATTTTCATTATGTCCAATAATTAAATTGATTTTCAAAAATAATAAACAAAACACCAGTTGAAGATAAAATTACAGAAATAAATAATTAAAATCAATAGAAAAACACACAATATATATATGTATCTGATTTCAATGAATGTTTGATAAATGTGATCTATGATAATATTTAAGTTATAATAAAGATAAATAATCTTTGGTATTTATTTATATGGTACAAATAATATTAAATTTAAAATCCGAATTCCTATTAAGGCCCTCGTCAATAATAATAAATCAATAAATAAAATATTTTATCATATATTTATGTTAGGCCAAAGGTCACCAAAAAACACAGTTTTTTCATCTCCTGTATGCTTTATTCAACGTTTCGGCTTCAGGAGCCATTTTCAAGAACCTGCAAAACTAATTTTGAAAAATATAAAAAAAAAATTAAACTAAAAAAAAATTAAACTAAAAAAAAATTTAAATAAAAAAAAATAATTTTTTTTTTTAAACTAAATGTATTACTTGTGGTTGTTAAATAATATGTGTCTGATAAGGATGTATTTGAATGGTAAAAAATAAATTAAAATTAGTTTTGCATGTTCTTGAAAATGGCTCCTAAAGCCGAAACGTTGAATAAAGCATACAGGAGATGAAAAAACTGTTTTTTTGGTGACCTTTGGCCTAAAATAAATATATGAGAAAATATGAGAAAATAGCACCAAACCTGAAGGATGTGACTAGAAAATTCAATAAATAAAATATTGATAACTTAATTCATTTATTCATTCTTTCGTAACAGTTGATATTCCATAAAAGTCATGTAATTATTTTAGTGAGATAAAATATAAATATAGCTGTGTCTATGTTTCTTATACATAAATAGATACCTGACTAAAATTACGAAATATTCTTCACTTGGTTGGAATGACGGTTTTACATCAGAACGGTTAGATTCCCATTTACACAGTAGAAAACGACAGTAGAAACTTTATTTCTTCTTTTTTGTAAAGATTGAGATACAGTTTTAGAGTTGTGTTAGAGTTCTTCACTAGCAATGATAGCAACTGTCCCATTTATTTACTTTAACTGTAGATAGTACCGCATATTACAAAATGAAATTAAATCACTGTTTCCTCGTATTTCATTTAATTCATTGATTAACACCGTTGAAAAAATTGTAAGATACATAAAAAAGGCTATTTAACTATCTTTGTTACGCCTGATTCAATTTGAAGGAGAATGTAGAACTAATTGGTTTGAATCGCATGTATTTGGTGATTTCTTAAAAATATATTAATTTTTTTAAAATGTTTTTTAATGGATAATACAGTGAAGTCGAGTAAAAAATTATTAAGTATTGTAAAGAATACATACGTGATATATTCAAATAATTTTAACTATAAAACTATAATAATATTAATAATTCATACTTAGAGTAAGAATGTGCTCTCTGAGCACTATTATAAATAGCCTTAAGTGTGACAGACTATAATATTTCTCAATAAATAAGTTTTAAAAAAAATAATTCAAAAAGAAACCGTAATCCAAAATTTAATCATCAAATACGAAAAAGGTCAGATAGCGCATTCGCTATCAGGTTTAATTATAAATATAACATCAATTACAACATGCTTTTCGTTTACGAAGAGCCTTTAGCTATAAAAGTAATTTAAATAAGCAAAGTAAAAAAAAAATTAAATCCTTATTATATAAACCGAACTATGGTTAGAACTAAAGAAAACAAGATATAGAAAGACGGAAAACCACTATCCACTTAAAAGTGGTGAATGTGACGATGAGGTTTTCGAAATCCCATCACAGCCAATTGTTGAAGCAAAGGTTGTGCTTCCGCTCATGATAAGTGAACCCAATTTATACAAGATGAACTTGGAAATCGTTCTGAAAGTTGTTAATAACACTGTTCCTGAATTAGGTAAGATTTACCATTGTGTGTTATGCAACTCAATCTATCCGAAAATCATAATAAGGAAATTTTAATAAAATCTTCAGAAATGATTATCGTAAAAGTTCAAGAGATTATAATATTGATATTTCTGCTTTTAATGTTTCTTTCTGCTTTTTTTTCATTTATTATTATTAGGAACACAGATTGTCTTATTACTGCTGTTGTATACCAAGATGATTTCAACTTTACTGTTTTTAAATATTTTCACTCATATAGAATAAAAAAATATTAAATAAATTCTGAATAAAATGAAAGTATTTATTGACAAATAAAAAACAACTCATTGAGTACGTAACCTCCGTTCTCCTCATTTGTTGCAATGGTATCCCTTAAAACGATCTATTTATTATAAAAAAAAAAAAAAAGAACCATAGTATAAAAATGTCATTTTATGCATGTGTTTTATTACTATTTGCTTTCTTTGCTTTCCCCTTATTCCTTACTTTGAAACTTTTTCATTTCGAAAATTCATAATCCCGTGGAAATGTTTTCCCTACAAAAATTTTAATGGCACAACTTGCGCCATGAAGCTCCCTTCTGGGCATCTCTGATAAATATTATAATCTTTAGGGTCTATTAGCAAATAATAATAATAAGCTGATAAACATAATTCAAGAGATTATTTTACTTTGTATTTATATGTTTATGCCTTTCGTCACATATTACCAGTAGTTCATTCATAGCTTTAGTTGTATAAATAATTATTTCAAAATTTATTCATATAATTTCAAGATTCAATTGGTAAACTGTAGCCAATAGTTTACACGAATTTCAAAAAATGTTCGAGTTACATTCATCTTTTCTCATCAATTTCTTTTTTTTTTCTTTATAGTCTATTTTTATATTTATATATAGTTTATTTAAAACATAACTTTTTCTTCCAAGCACAAGATGATATTGCTACTGCCACCCGAACTAGACCCCAGTTGGATAGTGGCTGCACGAGACAGAGACAAGTAAAGGAAATTGTTTCAGATGATCAATACTAGGCAACGGGATGTAGTGTCATTTATGTTAGATAGATAAATATTCTATCCTAACAAATTTATATGAAAATAAAAACACCAATAAAGATCGAATATATCATTATTTTATTTTATATTTTATATCATATCTTCTAAAATTAAAAAAAAAATATATATTTATCTGATTTTCAAAATAAAAAAATATCGAAGTAATCAGTTAAACAGAGTGAATGAAACAATTTATTTTATTTGTATATTAATTTTATTGATTATGACAATTATAGCAAGATGTGTCATAAATTATAAATAAATTAATTAACTGCTACAGATAAAAATGTTGACATTTTTTTATTTACTATTTCTGTCATGTAATTTAAAAATAAAATAAATTTTTTTTTTTTTAATGTTTCTATACTACTTAGCTGCACTAGCGGATCCAGGACTTAATTTGGGGGGGGGACAATAGCCCGAAAGTTTTTAAAAAAATAAAAATAACGATAATTACTATGGGAAAAAAAGAAAGAAGCTGACTATCTGTATGAAATGATGTTTAAGTAATTCTTAAAGCCCTCTTAAATGTAATTACACTAACAATAATACTTTAAGAGATACTTTTTTAATATTTTTTTCGATAAAACATGGTAATGTTTTAGCATTTTGGGGAGGGCTTCAGCCCGAAAGCTCTTCCCTCCCCCTCCCCCTCCCCCTTAGATCCGCCCGTGCTTAGATGTGAGTAGAAATTCTCGTAAGATTACTTTTTAAAACACCGCACTTTAATTAAAGTTTATCTATATAATTAAAGAATTCAGAGACGGTTTTGACCATTGCGACGCGTTTTAACAAAAATACACCGTTAACAAAAAAATGGAAAAAAATAAAAATATTTAGGACCATCTTGACACTAGAATAAACGAAACATCAGAAGCCTATTTTATTTGATTTCTTCGATTCACTAAATTTATCATTATTTTATAAAGTTATAATTAGTGATTGTTCTACTGCAACTTCTTCAACTCGTATATTCTATTTTTTACGTAATTTATACTTTCACCTCCTTTAAAAGAGATAACATATAAAATTTTATAGAAATTGTTATAGTTTTTTAAGAAAAGGTTAGGAGTAACAAATATTGGGTCGACAACGAATACACGATGTATTTGACCCAGGATGGCGGAATATTCTTTAGTAAAATATATAGTTAATTTATTTTTATCTAATACTTTTAGCAAGAACCATCAAATTAAAAATCACTAACGACGATGACATTTTTAAATTCCAAACAGTAACTTTGAAGATAACTAACCACAAATATAATTTCCGTTTTTATAGATACTGTCGTCAATGAGTTTTCATTATAAAACTGTTGTCGTTTTTGTATAACAATATTAACCAATTAACTCATGGAATAATATCGTCTATGTTCCTAACTTCAGATGTTTTTCAACAATATAGATTATCTAGAAAGAAAGTAAATGTTAAAAATAAATAAAATATCCCAAATTTAAAGGGCTTTATGTAAAGTATTCATTTTTTATTCAAATTATTCAAGATTCGTGGTTTTAGAATTTATATAGAGGTAACACTTTGATATATTCGATTATTTACAAAAATCTAACAAAGCCAACGTATAATGCTTATCATACTAATACGTTTCTTTATAATTTGTTCACAAGAAAAATGAAACTTATAGCTTGTAAGTAATGAACTTGGCTATTTATCTAGGTACTCAAATTATGTTTATATATATATTTATACATTTTACTATCTCCTCTCAGATTGCTCTTTTCACAGGTCTGTAAACACCATTATAGGAGGCACTCGTGCACACTCCGATACTCCGGAACTTCTATCCTTTTTTTTCTTCAGAATTCTCGCGAATTTTGTCGAATTGTCACCTTATTTGTTTTAAAGAGACGGCAAAATGTTAGCAGGAACCTCAAAAACCTTAAGCAATTTCCGACTTCTTTAGAGCTTTTTTTTTCGACTGCCCAAACCGCTTTCTCTTTGTCCTTGGTCCTTTCGTTATTCAACAATGTCAATTAGAACTTAATATTTTGCTTTTTTGTTCCGTTCAAAAGAAATGGAATGATAGTATTGACTGTTTAAAAAAGTCATTGTTTTACAATATAGAAATGAAAGAGAAAATTTATTTTTAAAAAATATAAGAAGTCTTACATCTAAGAATTTTATTTATCAGGATAAGTTTGTGTATGAATTAAGTAAAGAAGTTTTTATTTTTTAACAAAGACGACATCTTGCTTGATAAATATGAAATTTTTACACCATTTAGAGACGGGACTAAAGGGGCAGTATAAAAATTCGAGCCAACCAAGAATTCCAGTTACGCAAGTTCGGCTATATAATACTATATAAAGCTCGACAACAAAGTTTCAGTTTTCACCGGTTTATCACAACACAACAATTTCTATAGAATGTATAAATACTGAAACGGAACATTACCTAAACCGTGAATTCCTCAGAAGGAAGGAGAACAACAATGAGACCTCTATATTTTTAATAAATAGCAATAAGTACTTGAAAGTATTCACACGGCGTTAGCAGGTCCCTTGGGACAAATCAAGGACCCCAGTCATAATTTTTAGGCCCCGTCAAATATTAAATTTAACACTAAAATCCATCTGAAAACATTTATGAAACATGCAACAAAAATATTATGTAAATATATTACATAACTATTATATGATATACGTAACATTATCTACATATTATTTTTGGAAGCAATAAAATAATAAATGATTTTAAAAAAAAATCAGTTAAATCAGTAGCTAAACAACCAAAGTGGTGGTATCTAATTAATTCCTAATTATAAACTAAATCAGCCAAACCAACTTTGATTGAGGATCAACAAGAATCTAACCAAATTTCCTACAATTTAATGTTTTTAAAATGTAATCTAATGGTTTGCTCTGCATCAGCAACTTAAGTGACAAATTTTACCACAGATTAGTACATACTGCGGACTAACCACGGATACACAAATAAATATCTTCCATTTTTTGAAATTTGAAAAAGACGGAAAATATGAAATCTGTAAAGACTAAGGTTTAGATGCAGGAAATACAAAAGAGAATATGAATTATCACGGAAGGAAGGAGTAACATTTTTAAAAAAAACTTTGATAAAGATAAGATCAAGAAGATTGAAATATTTTTTTTTAAATACAGAATGTCGAATTTAAGTTTGTTGGAAATTTAGAAATCTGCATTATAAATTGTATTCATATTTCTTTATAATTGAATTCATACCGGAATAGGAGTTTCTAAAAAAAAAATTGATGGTTATTTGTAACAATATTTGTAACAATAAATGAATGAATAAAATATGTATCCATCTTGTTAAAACTTTCCAAACTGATTTAGATTAAAATTTATCCCTTTCTCAGTACTGGAAGTAGGTAGCAACCAAAGTGGTGGTATCTAATTAATTTCTAATTATAAACTAAATTAGCTAAACTATTTTTGATGTGTTTAGGACAACAATTGCATGCATTATAATGTTTTTAAAATGTGATCTAATGGTTTGCTCTGCATCAGAAACTTAAGCGAAAAAGTATAGTGCAGATTAGTACATACCGCGGACTAACCACGGATGCACAAATAAATATCTTATATTTCTTGAAATTTGAAAAAGACGGAAAATATGAAGTCTGTAAAGAGGCAGAAGACCAAGGTTTAGATGCTGGAAATACAAAAGAGAATATGAATTATCACGGAAGGAAGGAGTAATATTTTTAAGAAACTTTGACAAAGATAAAGAAGATTGATTTTTTTTTTTTTTTTTTGAAATACAGAATGTCGAATTTAAGTTTGTTGAAAATTTGAAGAAATTTAGAAATCTTTATTATAAATTGTATACATATTTCTTTATAATTGAATTCTTACCGGAATAGGAGTTTCTAAAAAAAAAATGATGGTCATTTGTAACAATAAATGAATGAATAAAATGTGTGTCCATCTTGTTAAAACTTTCCAAACTTATTTAGATTAAAATTTATCCCTTTTTCAGTACTGGCAGTAGGTAAGCTTTGTATTTGGTATTAGTATTTGTGATTTCTATTTCGATCCCTCGGAATCAATCAAATTATAAGCTACTGCAAAGTATTGCAGTTTCGATTGCACACCGATATCATTATACCCCAGGATGGAGTTAACCTCTCAACCGTGTGCAATACTCCAATCTTGCCTGTAAAAAGCCACAGATCTGCATCCACATAGTAATCTTTCTTGGGTCTTCGGGTCATTCCTAGCTTCTTTTCCTCGTTCCCCGTTGCAAGCTATTGCAAAAATAATTATCCTGAAGCCATGAGCTTGGAATGTCCCTTATGTATGTAAGAAGTATAATACAATTATATGAAGTAATACAAACACATATAATAGTGTAAAAACAATTTATAGATCATTTTCCTGTTTTTCTTACAATTAGGAACGGATTGTACTCGACATTACTCCAAAATCTACTATTATAGAAATATGAAACATTCTTATTTGTAATTGAAATTGATATTTGAAGTTAAATTATTATTTATTGTTTGTTTTACTAGATGCGGATGGAATCTCTACTAGAACATCTCCAGCCTCTATAATATGGGAACCAGATCCTTTATCATGCGTTATCTACGTTAGCTAAAGCGAGCCTTACCTAGTAATGAACTTTATAAAATTTATGATTTTTAGTAGTGACACGGAATATTATTTTATTTTTATGTAATTAATGATTTAAAAACGTTTTCAATTTTCCTCAAAACATCTATTTCCAATATTTCTCAGCTTATATAAAAAAAATATTACATTTTTTTTTTACCTAAACCTGATTTATTCTTCAATTTCATAACATTGTTACATAATTTATTTATAGTCTAATGTATTCCCGTAAGTATAACAGATAACATTCAATCATTTATTGCACGACAAAGTAGTGACACGAGTTGAAACTGATATTTTGTTATTTCCTTCAACCTCCAATATTAGTTACAAAATATTTACCAAAGCACACATGTATTAAGAATTTAAAAGTCTCTATTATATTTATAACGTATTACTTCTAAGAAAAAATAATTTTTTTTTATATTTTATTATAATCAATAATTGATATGCCAAGAGGTGCTAGACGTTTTCCTGTGTATCAATGAAGATTGGTAATAGCTTCAAAGTGTCTTTAAACAAAACAGTAATTAATTTGAGGTATTTTTCGTGCATTATCGAAAGGCAGTGATGTAGGAAATATTGACAAAGCCATTTCGCATAACCTAGAACTATACTCGCATATGCCTTTCCTCATCATCATTAACATCTCAGCTCCAAAGACTTTTCATTTATATAATTCTATATATTATATTTCAGTAGATTATTTTTATATTTCTTTTTACAATACCTATTATAAATATTTAAATAATAGATTTAAATAACCTGACTAATAAATTAATAAACAATCTGATAAATGAAAAATCCCTGAATTCTCCACTAGGTAGGAAAATCAAAAGGATCACTGAAATGAGTTCGCCTTTTGCCTTTCTCTGATTATGGTGAAAACATGGTATATGGCATTCGCTGGAAACTATTGTTTGTTTTTTTCAAACCAACCTCGATAACACAGTAATGATAAAAGTTAGTGCTAATCAAACTTTAATTAATTTTTTTTAAACTCAATTTCTTCACCATCTGTCGGATGTACTTAAAATCAGCGAATCTGATGTCGGAAACAATGCTGGTATGGATGGCTTGATCGGCGTGTGGGAGAGGAGTGATAGCTGCATCCCTTCCTGTTTTGAATTTAAGCTATTTCTAAGTGAGGATTATAATTAATAATTAATTGATTAATTTAGACCAGGAGATGAATCTTTTACGGAACCAGCTTAACAGTTTTTATGAAACTTTTTAGGAAAAAAAATGTTTTTAAAATAAAAGTTCAAAGGAACTTTTTTGTAATAAAGATCTAGGTTTATAGCTAAACTATTAAAGTTTTTGAACTGGCAAAATAGGATTTTGTATAAATTCCTAAAGCCAAAAAAAAAGACCCTTACTTGAAAAAAGTTCAGCTAATTAAAAAATAAACAGGGATTGGATTTAAATTATTGTTATAATTTGTCATGAATGAATTACACATGGTTCTAATGTGTCATTTGTTTGAGAAACAGCAGATAAACTTTTTAGCGAAATTGATTTTTTTTTTAAGTTTATCGATTTTTTTAAAGATTAATTTTCTGTATAAACTTTATTTGAAAAGTTGCTAGGGAAAAAGAACTGAAAACTCCGGTGATATCGAAACTTATAGGGAATAAAATGTTTTTTTTTTTTCCGTTTCAAGTCCTAATTAAGACTTGCATAGTGAAACTTAAAATCTCATATAGAATCTGTCTAATATTCAAACTGTTTTTTTTTAACTATATAAATTTTTTTTATTATTAATATTTATGAAATTTACAATACATTAAAATTTAATATACATTCAACAAATGTGATACAGAAAAATACATGACATGAAAAGGTTTGTAGAGAATATACCCATTGCTAGCACTCTAATAAAGTTTCTAAATCAGGAAATCACTAGGCCATCTTCTTTTCAGACGCCTAGAAGGGTTTTCAGGGATTGAGGAGGAAGCAACGTTAGAAAAGAGAGGATTAGGATGGTTCTGAAGTTTATTATGGAAGGATATGTATCTGAATTGGGCAGAATCGGAAACATATGGAACATTAAGGTTGGATTATTTTATTTGTTACAAAGTAAGGAGGATTAAGGATTTTACGAAGGGTTTTGGATTGTAAAGATTGGATACGAGAGGAATTCGATTGTTTAGTGGAGCCCCAAAGCTCAACTCCGTAAGTCTAAATATGTCTTATTATGGTCATGTATATGCGTATATCAAATTTAAATAATTTATCCAAATAATCCATAACGTACGAACATTCCGATATGCGGGCTGATCGACCATCTTATATAAACCGTATCAATAGCAACGAAATTGAAACCTTGACTTTGTTCCAGATTAATTTAGACACAGCTAAAACGAGGCCAGGCAGGATCTGGGGAATACCGCACAACTTATGCAACGCCCCAACCCTCTTTGGAGGAGCTAGGACTGTTACGAGCTTCGGCGGTATTTGTTATCCCCAATTTTTGAGAATAATGATTCACGCCTGGATCACAGTTATGCAGATTGTCGCAAGATCCTATTGCTTCAAATTTCTGTCTTTATAACTTAAAATTAAAATGTAAATAAGGCATTGAGTGGCTAATAAAAAGTCGAGTTAAAAATGTGTTTAATTAAATTAGCATTCCTTGTAAATACAATTGCTTAGGTTTAGTGGCAAAGTCAACATAATTAATAAATCAACATAATTAAGGCAAAATAAACTGTTTTTTCTTCCATCACAAAAAGCTGCAATTAAACAAAAACAAGCAAGAAATCCGAGGAGGCAAGACCAAAGGTAAACATTAAATTAGAAGAAAGTTCTTTTATTTGTTTATATTTTGGTTTATTATTTTCAATAATAAACCATTGTGATCGACCGAAAAATTCAAAAACTTAACCCCTCCCAAAATTTGAGGTTTTACGTTTCAGGATACGTAGAATTCGAAAAACGAATTTTTTTTGTCCGTCCGCCGTACTACTAGATCGATTTTTTTCAACTTTGGATATAAAATCAGAGGTCATCTGAGGATGATCCTCCTTCATCGACATTACTCTCCTCCTTTTACTTTCAAAGTGGCGGCCGAAAAACCTGCGTTGCTATAGACTGTAGCGCTTAAACGAATGTACCGATTTCAATGAAACTTCGCTAAAATCATTTTCTTGACGCCCTTTAAATTTATCTATATAACACACTTCAACGAAAAGAAGCTGGAAAAAAAAGTTACGAGGGATAGTAAAATTAAATTCCGAATAACTCAAAAAGTATACACTTTTTTGTCGATATTGTGATAGGATGTTTCAAAGGTATATTTCCTAAAAGATGAAGGAAGTTTCATCGAAATCAAAGCACTATTAGTAGAGATATCGCGATTTTAAAATATTTTTGGTTTATTTTCTTCAGTAATGAACCATTGTGATAGTCCAAAAAATTCAAAAGCTTAACCCCTTCACAAATTTCTTTTAAAAGTTTACCGCATTTTCTAAAACCAAAAAAAAAAAAATCGTTAAAATTGGACAATTAGAAGCAAAGATATGGTCTCTTGTTGTTTTTTTTTTATATGTTCTACTGCAAAGGTTATATCCTTTGTTTTTGCCTTTGAATTTAGAATGTGTTACTGAAGTAGTACTAATTTTTTTTAGCATATTACTAATGATTAAAAAAAAAAAGTTTAGTCCGATTATTGGAATCACCTTGTATTTATTTTTCTTTGTAATTTGGAAGGTAATGTTACTTTAGATGTATAATTGTTTAGAAATAATAAACCATTTTGAAATAATTTGCAGCATTTTTTTATTTGATCTAGAATGATTGTTTGCTGCTATTTTATTATTCAATGAAAATAGCGGTACTGTTCACAATGCTGATTGTTACAAATTCCTTTAAATGTATGAAAAATTCGACAATATTTCTTCTGAGTATACATACCCAATTTACGTCACATATGACTGTTAGTTTGATGTTGCTTATGAGATTCAAATTTTTAAGCAGCTTTATGACCTATTTTGAAAGCTGCGCTTGTACACCTGTCAAGTGGGTTACGATATCTTTGACTATTCTCAAAAGTCGTTCAGATCTCGAATGTCTTACCAAACTACTGACCCAATTTTTGATTTTTAGGAATTAATCGGAGGTAAGTGTTTTACCAAATCTTTCTTTTCCCCCAGGAAATCTTTGATTTTTTCTACCAAAGAAATTATTCCGTATCAATTATGGTTTCAGGTCAACTACCTTTTTTTATAAATAATCTAATTTGCTAAATGAGTTAAATTTTTGTAGTTTCAGTTTATTGAAGAGTGTTATCTTCCATACGATTTGTCAACTAAGAAAAGTAAGAAATAAGTAAACTGACAGAATCGTTGGCAAATATGCTAGTTATCGTTTAACTCGTTAGCTGCGGTTTCGGCCTCCGGCGTCCGATAGCTTTATGTCAAATGTAATAATTATTTACGTTTTTATTCATCTTTACATCTATCCAACTCTCATTCAAATATTTTTAAAATTACCATTTTAGAGACTCCGTAAGATAGAAAAAATTCGAAACAATCCCGGCCGAAATCGAGACGAATTCAGGGACCATAGCCGCAGCCAACGTGTTAAATATGGACAATGAAGGATAGAAATGCAATAATCACCTGATTAATAAACACGATCTACACCTATAGCACTTAGATCTGAAATAATAATTTATTCGTGTGTTGAGAAAGTAGGTTTTGTTCATAAATTATTGCATAGTCTTTATTTTTCATTTTATTTTGCTTCGTCGATCATAACTTTAGAATCTTATCTTATACAATGAAACTGATGAAAAGACTAATAAATAGCTGCTTACAGATACTGTTCAATCAAATACTCATGATATGAAGGCACGGAGTTTAAGATGAGTGGGGCATGTAGCTCGTAGCTATATGCCCATCTGGAAGCCTTTACACGACAATGAAAGGCAAATGCCACGTGGAGGTCTAAAAACACGTAGATAGATAGATCGAATCAACAAAGATGCAATAGGACTGCATGCAGATAACTGGAAAGAAATAGCCCATGATAGGCAGAGACGGAGTAGGCTCGTTTAGGCGGTAAAAGAACCCTAAGCTCTGTAATGGCAACAGAGAAAACAACTGATTAAATTCCTGTGTTTTTTCTGATGTTCATAATTATCAAGTTTCAAAATAAGTAAAAAAAAAATAAGGTTCTCATTATACTTTTCTTCGTCACAGTTTGCCTAATAATGATACAAATATATTTTCACACTGAGGTTTTTAGAGTTAATTGAACAGATTTTTTTTTTAATCTTTTATTTTACCTTTGATCTTGATTCACAGAAATAATCATGTAATAATATTGAAGATAATCAACAAATTAGATTTTACGAAGAGTAGGTATAGCAAGCATGAGAAGAGATAGAACAGTAACACAATACCAATACTGTCCCATAGGATTCATTGAGACTATCATCCTTCTCCTTTTTAGTTGCTTTCTTGTATTGGCATATAAGCCGCAGTTGAATATTTTGTTTGATGCAGTATTTTATGATCTTACCGAACCATGTATAAACCATTAATAATCCACTTTTGTTTTTGGCAATAATAAGTTTCAATTAAACAACAATTGATTTATTTGTTGTATTTCCAAATTACATGTTTACATGTTAACGTTTGGGATATTTACTCCCATCTTCAGAACTACAACCCCAATGTTTTTTTGTTAATTCATGGCAGACATCCAATAATTGGTATAAAGGCATGATGATGCTCTGGATATTATATACTTTAATTCTATGGATTTAGAACCTGATAATGGAGCACATTAGACT
The DNA here is from genome assembly GCA_928085145.1 of Nezara viridula. Classification (NCBI taxonomy): domain Eukaryota; kingdom Metazoa; phylum Arthropoda; class Insecta; order Hemiptera; family Pentatomidae; genus Nezara; species Nezara viridula. The sequence goes on from OV725077.1 coordinate 209,742,323, forward strand.
TAAGCCATGAATCAACAAATAAAACTTATTATTGTCAAAAAAAAAGAATAACGTACAACTTCCCAGCAAAAAGAAAAAAATATAGATTAATAATCCACTTTTGTTAAATTTGTATATAATATAAATGAACAAAAGAAAAGAAAATTTTTATTATTATTATTACATATAGTTACATTTATAATATCTTGTAGCTATTTTTTTTATTAAATATAGCTTGAATTTAAAATTTTAAATGTGATGTAAGAATTGAATATGATTAGATCTACCAACAGGCTGCTTGACGAATTTTGATAAAAATTTTATTTCTCCTTCCACGTTTAAAATAAATAAAGAAATGAGCTACTGAAAAGGACTAAGTAAACAGAAATGTAAGATAAAATTAAGCTGCGGAATTTTATTTATTAGGCTGAGGAAATGGAGGTGGATCGGGCACACCTGGAGGAGGAAGAAAGGCTTCTTCCAGGAAGCTCTCGAGTGGAATCCCCTGGGACAACGTCGAGTTGGCAGGCCGAAGAAAACGTGAAGAAGTTCTGTACTGGAAGTGGTAACATTTATTTATTTATGGAAGTGGTAACAAAATCACTATCAACATCTCAGACAGAGGTTGGTGGCGTTATTTCATCAATTGCCTACGTCCCTAAGAAGGTTAACAGAAATTATAAACAAAAAAATTATATGAAGTAACTAAATAATTGTTGAACTAAACTTTTCTTCAACATATTCGGTATCTTGAAATAATTATTAAAGTGGTTATAGAAATTTCACAAACTATGGAAAAAAACAAACTATTTACGTGATAATTTTATGACTATGTTCGTCATTTTGTTTCTTGTTTTTAATATTTTTTTGTCTGATGTCGGTATCAAGAGAAATAAAATAAATAGTTTGGTTCAGGAATAATGCCGCTATTAGAGAAGTTAGATAATTGTGTTTCTCATAGTTTGTGAAATTTCTAAACGCACCTTTAGCTGTCAGTTAAATATTCGAGGAACAAATGGAAAAATAATGAAAATTTAATGTGTTATGTATGATTTGACCTGAATTGTAAACGTTCAATTTTAATACGATTATGAATTGCATGAATATTTAATAATTAACAATCCTTCATTTTTTTTTAAACTCTTTAGCTCTTCTGATGCAGAAGTCAGTCTGATTTATAAATAATAACATTTTTCAATGATTTGTTTCTATTTGTCTATAATCTATAAGTTTATAATTATAGATGATATAAGTTATAAACTAAAACTGTCTTGTGTGCCATATTAATTTTATTAACCTAAGGAATTATTATTCGTAATTTTTCCATTCTTAAGTTTCTTAACTTTTTAATTGTTATTTATTTTTTTCCGCTGCAGCGCAGGTGCAAATGGTACAATTTTAAAATAAAAAAACATACAAATAAAAAAAATATATATATATATACCATATCCACCCTAATAACGTGATCTGCGTGGATTCTAAGTGGTTCCCGAAAGTAGACAGATTCAAATACTTCGGCTCCACAATAACCTCAATAAATGATCAGCTAACAGATATAGACCAACGAATAACAAGTGCGAAAAGATCTCTCTTTCAAAGGTAACAAAATCCAGAAAAATCTCCAGAAATCTCAAAATAAGGGTGTACAACGCCCTTCTGCTGTACGGTTGCGAAACCTGGACACATTAGAAGCCAGAATTGAGAGATTCGAAAGAAAAGTTCTACGAAGGATAACACGACCTATATGGGACCAAAACCTTGACACATGGACGAGAGGAACAATAAAGAACTGCTGAAGAAAACAGGTCAGTCAATATCTCATGAGATGAAGGCAAGGAGGTTAAGATGGGCAGGGCATGTAGCTCGTAGTAATCCATCAGGACGCCTCTACAAGACAATGAATGCCAGAGTAGTAGGCAAGAGACCACGTGGGAGGCCAAAAACCAGATGGATAGATAGGATAAACAAAGATACGGCTGAGCTTCATGCCGCAAATGGAAAGCAATAGTCCAAGATAGGCAGAGGTGGAGAAGGCTGGTTCAGGCGGTCAAAGATCTACAAGGTCTGTAGAGCCAACCGAAAAAAAAAAAAAAAAAAATATATATATATATATATATATATATATATATATATATATTAATTTTTAAATATCTTATTAATTAATTTTATTTATATATATTTTTAGTATTATTTTCTATTTTTAAGCTCATGAATTTCTTAATTATTTTATATTCATTTATTCATTTTCTCTATTGTATATTATTTAATTATTTTTTTAAATATTACTTCTTTATTTCATCATTTAAACTTTTAATGATTCATGTATATTTTTTTTTATTTATCCTACCAACTTAATAGTTTAATATTAATATAATTTTGTTGATTGGGCGCTGATGACCGCGTCTAAGATATCAAAACAAACAATAATATTTTCGTAACTGATTTAACTATTTTAAAAAAAAACTGATAATTTAAACTAAAGTCTCATGAATACACAGAAGCAGTTGCTACTCTAGCATTCTAAACATCCAAATTAAGAAACCCACAACCGACTCGCACTAATTGGTGAATGCCAAACGTAATCTTCACTCGAGCCGATCTTCCCCTTTTGTTCAGATCTGGATCAGCGTATCTACTGCTCCACGCTCATTAGCATTTCCCGTACACAACTCCTATACCACTTAGATCTTCTTCCTGTTGCAAAAGATCACGCCTCTAGTTATCTCAATCATATTTTGATTTGATTCACTTCGAGATAACTTTCTAATCGCAGAATCGACATAAATACAATCGAATAATAAATTGTTACAAGTAATAGTGTCTATATATGTTAGATCACAAAGCTAAGTAACCAGAACGTTGCAATTTGGTTTTGTAATATCTGTTCTATATTAATTCTAACAAGCAGAAAGTAATTGTTTTAACCAGTATTTTAGATTTTATGTAATCTTGGTTTAATTGATTGGACGAATTAGTAAAGTGTGTCGAGCTGAAGTGGGTTACTTAGTTCCTAATTTAATTTAATTTATTGTGGTGTAGTGCAAGCGTTATCCATATCTTAAGTCTCAAAAAGACCACAATGATATCTCAAATAAACATTATAAGTATATAAAACAGACAAATCACAACACATTACTTTCCCTCTTCGACATGAAACATGTCTTCCTATTTACCTTAGATTACTTCAACACATAAAATACAGTATATAGGATTGACATTTGACTGAAGAATGACATGGGACCCACATTTTTCAAAGACTACGACCCACTCCACTCAAGACGCTCAAAATTAAACCTAAAACAAAAGCTGAACCTGTCTTCATTTACATATTTAAGTCCATATGGACCTACGCTTCACAAATTTATGGGACAGCGAAAACTGTCCACATAAGAAACTACAAACTTTTCAGTCAAAAACTTTCAGGACTATAACTAAAGCTCCATGGTAAGTCACAAACATTATTTTACATAAAGACCTTCAAATGTCAACAGTTAACGACCACACACAGACACATTAGAAAAGATTTCACAATAACTTACATGGACATACTAACACAGTTATACAAAGTATGGCTTACATTTAACATGAAAACGCACTTACGGGGCTCAAAAGGAACTAAGCCTCGCTTAAAAATACCTTAAAATCAAGATAGGAAGGGATGTCGCTGGGTACTCTTCTCCCTCTCGCCGATCAAGCCATTACCAGCATTGTTCCAGACTCGCTGATTGTCAGTACTTCAGACAAATGTGGGTGAAGAAATGGAGTTAAAAAAAAAACTGAGATGTCACTGTCTAAAAAAAAAAATCGTAATCTACAACAATCGTTTAAAGCAATTTCTTTTAGAATAAAATTCTCTTTCTAAATGCTTGTAAAACAAACTAATATTAGTTTTCCTTTGTCAAAATCTACTTTTTTTTGTTTGTTTATTGAATAATAATACAATCTGCCTCGGCAATGATACAAACTGAAAGGCAAGCAGTATTATACAATAAATACAAAAGGATAAAAAAATATTTTTTATAAAGGCAGTAACTAAATAAAGTATGATAAAAAAAAATAAAAATAATAAGTGAAATAACTTGAAATTAAGTAAATCTTCATAAATCCATTCCAGACTTAGGCAGTATTTCAAATAAAATTTTTTACAAAATAAATACATTCTTTCGTATTTTAAGAAGTATAATATAAAATACATTGTCTGGAACTGTATTTTCGAAAATACAACAACCATGAAATGTATTTGTATTTTATTTCTAATCTACAAAATACATAAAATGTACTTTATTTGTTATTTTAAGTACATAAAATACATTATGAAATTGAGAAGGCGCCTTGAAGTTATGTTATGGCTAATCGTTCGTACATGAAATGAAAATCGAGCTTGAAAGGTTTTTAAGGTGCTAAATTTCAAATACAATTATCTTTGACAATAAAACTGGTAAGTAATTTTGTAATTTGTTGGATGCTTCCTGAATGAAATTGTTGAATGATCAATTGTTTGAGGAACGGGTACTATACAAAATCTCGTTGCCAAAAAGTTTGGTGTAAAATTAATTAAAATTAATCTACGTAGTCTATTTATTTGTTTGTTGGTCAATTATAACTTCTTTAACAAATTTTTCTTTACAAAAATGTTGATTGAACAAATTTTTTAGCCTTTTTATTGTGTTAAAATAACATCTACTGTGTGTGAAAGGCAAAGTAGGACTCCAGGAGATTCCAGTATTCCTCTTCCAGCCCAGTCACTGGTTGAAAGTCCCCACAGACGTTCAGGACAAATTCTACTCTTAGATCTTTCAAATTTGTCTTAATTTATTAAATGTGCTAAGATTTCCTACTTTGTGAAGGTATGTCACAAAGCAATACATCATCCCTTAATGTTTTTCACAATAACACGTCAGGCACTCATATTTCGAAAGAGTAATTATTGAATATATGTTCTGATATTACTCGTGATTAGTTGAATTAAATAAATTCGTTGCTTGGATAAATAAATAAATGCATGTATCATTTAGTGTATTATTTAATCTGAAATTCTTATTAATAAAGATCTTGTTTTGTAGAAGCAAAAGCAGTCTATATTTTATCTACAGTTAACACTAAACAAGATTTTTTATGTATATATATATATATATATATACATATATGTATATATCTATATATGTATTTGTTTATGTTCACGAAGGTCAGTCATCTTACCATTCACTTAAAATTCACATTATTCAATTTATAATTTTTATGTTTGTAATACATACATGACATACTGACATGGACATACCACATAAAACAAAAAAGAAAAGAACTTAATCAGCGATACGGACTTCTTTCCAGGCTACTTGACAGACGTTCTAAATTGTCTGTGACAAATAAATTAACTATTTACTAAGTCCTCATTAAACCACTTTGGACATATGGAATCGAACTATGGGGAACAACAAAGAAATCAAATATAAAAATCATTCAGTGATTCCAGTCAAAAGTCCTTCGGAAAATTGTAGACGCACCCTTTTATGTTTCAAACCTTACGTTAAACACTGACTTTAACACTCCTTTTATCACGGCAACTGCCGCTGACAGCTTTAATAATTTTCATGACAGACTGACTCTTAATTCAAATCCACTTACTCAAGCTCTATCTACTGCCACAAATTCATATAATCCGCCCAGAAGAATACTGTTCTTTTTTTTTTTTTTTTTTGTCTTTTTGTTTGTTATTGCTATTTTTTTTTTTTATGCTATCAAATATTCTCCTTGATACCATATTTGCTGAATACCGAAGTAGATGGCAAATTTATTGTAAGGCAGGAATATTTGTATCTAATAAATAAATGAAATAAATAATGTTTGTAATACAAAGTTATGATTAAGCAATTGGGCTTTGTTTGAAAAGATAAATGAAAGACGTGAACTTAATCTGAAATAGTTATAATATGCCAACTTTTAAATTGTAATTATTATCTAATAATAAAATATTTTGTTTTCACTGTTAATTTAAATTTATCATAGTGTCTTTATGGCCTAGGGAGGATCAGTTCTCTCTGTGTACTTCAGAACATGCTTGTCTACTTTTTACATTCCATTTTTAGTCTTTTTATCTCCAATATTGTACAATAGACCCCCAAAATGTAGTCGAAGTAAACTTCTTAGAATAGGAACACCAAACAAAAAAGGAGGAAACACCATAATATTATATAAATGGACGTATTCATACGGCCCATTTACATCAGCACCGGTTCTTACCTAGTCATCACAACTACGATGTACCCTCCGCCAGACTCCGTCATGAACTGTATTTCACAAAACACAACGAAGCTATTGTTCCCCTCGGAGTCCGTTCACTTTTTAGTGTTGCATTACCCACAAATATTGTAAGCGACAGATAATATTGTGAATGTAAGGGCATTGTGCAATGGATATTACTATAGTTCCAAATTTATTTCTTATCGTGAATATCTTGATAATTCTAATTAAATTGAAACATTCCAAGAAAAATCCATAACATCTCAAATACCATTGAATAGCTAGCAAGTAAACGTTTCATTTAATCAGGCAGTATCAGGATACTAAACGATAAGATCAGATTAAAACAGAATAGCGAAAACAAATCACAAGTCAACAAAACCAACAGTAGAGATTAATTCAAAATTTGAATATATATGGAAGAAAACCTCTATCTCCTTTTTTATTCAGCGTTTACTCATTCCTCTGTCTCTGTGTGACTTTTTAAATAATTAGTTTTTTGCTTTCTCTAATAAATTCCCTTTCCAATAATTATTAGAATGGGAATTTATTAGCGAAAGTAAATATCCCATTATAATGATTATTAGAATTTCTATTTTATTTTATAATTTTTATTATATTGTATCTGATATTTTTTATATAACTTAACTAACCTTAGTTAATCACATAATGTAGTGTTGATTCAATAAAAACCTGACTGCCAATCTATCGTATTAATATTAAACTTTCAATGATCTCTATTATATAAACCATTGCCAAGAAATAGTTATAATCATTCCTTTAGCCGTTAACTTCGTATTTTCTATTGCGAATTTCAGGATAATATTATATTTACGCTACGCTCACAATCTTTTATGTTTCAATTGATTTAAAAGTGATAATGCTAATTTTCTCATCAGAAATAAATATGGTTTCATTCTTGATTTTTATTCATTAAACACATCAAAAGCAACGAAAATTCAGAAATACCATAATTTTCTAATATCAGTATTAAGAAAACTTTCTAAACTGACTTCCGAAGGTTTTGGGTTTATTGGTTACTAATGCATAACGGCATTCCAGCTTAAGGAAAGAAGTAAAACTTTCGTTAAGATATTTTTAAGATGATTGAGAGAGTCGATACATCGTTAATTCCTCAATAATTATCGATTTGAGAGAATGTCAATTGAAGCTCTTGGGTAAAAGAGGAAAAAAGATTTTTTTTTTTTCTACGACGCCAGCCAGATAACGAATTAAACGTCATCCGGATAATAAATTGGTTTTGGAAAAGGGCCATAAATGCCATAAAAACAATCTTGCGTAACAACACATCCCTGGAGGGGTTTTATGGTATACTTTACTGGAGAGATATCGTTAAACCATTAACTGTCACGACCTTTGCAGGCCATCCATATCTCAGACCCTCTGGACATTAAATCCCCGTTTCGGCCATTCCGAAATCGATTTGTCGATACGTATGGAGATTTAATAGGTTCAGTTGACTTATGTTGTAGATTTCATCGAGCATTTAATTACATCTTACAGACATTATAAGAAAAATGAATATCACTTAAGGCCTAAGGGCTATTTGATTGAAACAAAGTAGATATGATGTGTTTTGTGAAATTTCACTACTAAAATGTCATTCGTACATTTCATATTCATGCGATAGGATACAATAGGAACATTTAGAAAGTTTAGGACAAATTTTATTATTTATCCGGTTTACAATATTGGCCGGGCAGCAATAAACGACGTAATGCAGAAAATACCGAATGGAACCATTCTTTAAGAGTAATGACCATCTTACAGCATGAGAAACACTGAAAAATCAGCAGTTAACATGTTTCTTTTGACTTTTCATGCGCTTATCCGGCTATATAGGTAATCTGGAACTACCAAATCCAAAGTTGGATCGTTAGTGAAACCCTAGGGTATGAATACTAACTATGATTCAAGAAAATTTTGATAAAAAAATATTTTACACAGTAGTGCTGTAGTGCAGTCTATGTGCTGTTCTTTAAGGTCACATTTTTGACCAGGAGAGCAAGTAGAAAAACGTTACGAAAAGTTCATCTATTTTAAACAATAATGTACTTGAAAAAGAAAAAAAGAAATGTACGATTGCCGTCCCGACAATCGCTGGAATACAAAATGGTGGGGAATCAAACATGAAATTTTTTCAGTTATTTACTTATAGCTGCAACGGTCCTTTGTAGCATATACGGGAATTAAAGAACATCAAATTATTCGTTGAATGTTTAACTATCATTATTCATTTATTCCAGGTATCATATACGAAATCGACTAATTAAACACGCCAATGTTAGCTAACTTTGCAAAGATATCAAATACAATAACCAGCCAAGGATACGGCCGTTCAAAATTAATAAATTATCGAACAAAAGTATCATAAACTAAAATTTAATGTTCAGCGAGCATCACATATTTATAATCTAGTCAGATTACATATCGAAAATGTATAATCTAAACCACGCAAAAAATGCTTAACTGTAAATTAAAATTTTACTCTTTGTAATTGTCAATTGTATATGAATTAGATTGTAAATTGTAATCTGAAGTATGAGGATATAGTGTGCGGAATCAATAACTAAATAAATAAAATTCATATTAATGAGATAACCAAGTTTAATAAAATAAATTTAAAATATTTAAGTTAACTAATATAAGTAATTTAACAGTTTGAACTCAAAAATTTAAGCAGAAAAACGTTTATTCTATATTTCAAAATATAGAATAATCATTCATCATTCCATAGGTTCATTAATATCTATCTGTTGGATATAAGACAAAATTTAATGAGATAGAAATTGTAATCTCTCAAAATCAGCAACTTCTAATGATATTGGTTTGTTGATAAGTATTACCGTTTAATCACAAAGGTCCATATATAAGTCGTACTAATTTTTAAATTATAGTACAGCATTTTGATTTTTTTTTTTGTGAAGGATAAAAAGTTAATTTTTTTTATTTTTCTGTCAGTCATAGTTTAAAAAAAAAAAGATAAAATTAAGTTGTCACTAGATAAAGGTTTAGAAACCAACATGAGCACGGCCCGATGCTTTTCTGAAAATTGGATAAAGCTAACATGAAGTAAATCGGCTGGTAGATATTTAATGTTTCCATGATCTGTAACCTGCTTTCTTATTCAGGCAGCTTCATTTTTCATTTTAATTCATTGTGTTTTGACTGTATCTCTAAATATTTGATATTCGCTTAACGTTAAATTTCACGTTATACCACATTTATTCCACGAGTTTTAAATTTTGAACTGCCGTTTCCTTCGCTGGTAATTGTATTTGATATTTTTGCAAAGTTAGCTAACATTCCCGTGTTTTATGAGTCGATTTCGTGCATGATTCTGGACCAAATGAATGATGTTACGTACTTGTTGCTATATGATGTACATGTCGTGTTGCTACTAATTTGTTCTCATGAAACTAAAATAGTTTAGATTAGCAAACCATTTCTTATATATCCTGGGCATCGACCCGCGTTTATATATTGACGGGTCCGCTGGCAGCTATGATTAATTTAATAACATCTAAGACCCAGATACTGCAGCCCGTGGAATCGATAGCTCACCTGTGTGGATTCGACTCCGCAACGAAGGTGTTGAGCTCTGTTAGGTAATCAAGGACATTGTCCGTCAATACGCTTTCCCTCTCGGACATTCCCGCGTACCGATTCCTACTTATCATTAGCTACCAGTGGAGTACTTTCTGCTTTAGGAAGTCCTACCCAAGATGTTCCATAATATATTGAGATGTGTTGAACATAACTATAAAGTGAGGAAGACTATTAGCTGAAATTAAAGTTTTTAATACAATTTTTAAAGAAATAATAATTTACATAACATTTTTTGAGAATTCTCAACTGATTTCTTTTGATATTTGAGTCCTATTTAACCTCTCTCAAATCACACAACAAATTGAGAAATATATCTATGTAGTGATAATTAAAAAATACGTGAACTGGCAACGAAAATGTCATGAAATAAAAGTAAATTTTAGTATGGCTACAAGATAAAATGAATTTAGTAAATGTTGGTTGACATTTTTTAGAGAGTGAAGATAGAAAAAACAAAAACAAAAGAAAACACCATAGCATAACTTTTTTTCTTCAAATTTAGACAATTAAATTTAGAAGACAAGGGAATGTTCCGTTAAGTAAACATTTGTTTATTTAATTTTAATTTGTTTGTCTTGTTTTTCTCTAAAGTAATAGACATTAAGTCTGAATCGAATTTCGTTGGAGAAGGGTGGCTGGGGGTGAGGGAAGGAAAGGTGCTTTTATTCTTCCAGGGGTTGAAACTTTTATGGAGCTTTTCTAAAAAGTTCCAGTTTAACAGTTTCTGTGTAACGTTTTTATGAAAAAAAGTTCTTAAAATCAAAGTTCCAGATTTATGGTAAAAGTTGAACTTTTATTTCCCTAAGTTCTTAAAAAAAAAGTTACATTAAATGCAAAATAAACAGTAATTAATTGGGCTTAGATTAGAGTTATAATTATATTAGAATTATTAAACTTGAAAAGTTTCAAGTGGAAAACGTTCTAGGTCCAAAAGTACTGAAAACTATCCACAGAAAAAATTCTGATGACACCGAAACTTTTTAAAAATAAAGGTATTTTTCGGTTTTAAGCACGGAATCTTTTGCATTCTGATAAACAGCTCGCTGGGACCAGACTAAAATAAACCTAGAAAGATTTCACAATTGTAATAAATATTTATATAATATGATATATTTATATATATGGACAACAGAGCAGATAAAATATTTTCCAAACTATAAGGAATTTCAGACACCAATCTTCTTTTTTTTCATATTTTATCTAGTTCCTATATAGTTCATCTAGTTACAAAAGTTAAACTGTGTGTTACGGAACTCTGACCGAGTTAGATAATCCCGTATCACTCCCACACCTGTCCAAAAAACTGTCCTGTCCAAACTACTATTAGTAAGAACCTTCTATAAAAAAAATTTAATCTAAAATCGAGAAACTACTGGAGCTGTGAGCATTAGTATTGTAGACAGGCAGTTCCCTATCTAAAAGGGATTAGGGATAGCTGGTCGGGTTGCCTCGATGTCTAATGGCTCGGTCAAGAAAACAAATTAATCAACATTCTTCATGTAATGACATGTATCGTGTTGTAAATGATATGATTGAGGAATCTATAGTATTTCGTTAGTCTGATTTATGTAAGTGTCAAAACCCATCGACTGATAGTGCACACAGAAGTAGTTAAAGGACTAAATTCAGATTTGTTATATCACACATATTAAATTAATGCTTTGATAATCATGGAAATCTTGGTGAATCAATAAAAACAAACGGAATAATTAGATCATATTATGGTGAAGGTAATAGTAATAGACACCGTATCAGGAATAAGCTGTTTTCTACTCATTGACAAATGGTAAGTTTTATACGTCAAAAGAGAGTGCAAATATAAGTAGATTTGCTACAGGAACACTTAAGAGGGTGATGCCTCAACCTCAAGGGATATCAAGCTATAGCTGCCGATTTGTTGTTGATTTTTTAATAGAGCTGCGTGTTATTTTCAGAGAGATTTTCTTATCACTTTTCTTTCGGAGATATGTTTAAAACTTTGATTCATCCATCTATTATTGTTCATTTCTTTGTTTAAAACTGTACCGAATTTATTTTTAGGTATCTAAACCAAATAAAAAAACCTGCTGACCCTAAATCCTGGGTGTCTATTACTGTTGCAGTTATAACCTGTTAGAATTTCCAAAATTTTTCATGAATAATTAACTAATTTATTGAAAAGGAAAAAAAATCAATAAAATTTCTATAAAAATAACTATGGAAATTTCTCTTAATTTGTCTATTACGATACATTTATCTTAATACATTATTTCTATAATAAAATTAAAAGGCAGAATAAGACATGAAATTCATATACACAGTACTTGTAATCATTTACAACATAAACTAAGCCAAGTCAAATTATATGAATACCATACACAGTGGGGGAATAAATTATTTTCTCAATCGGCAAATACTTATTTTCACATCCTATTTCATAAAAGTAGAAGATATCTTCAGCAAACACCAATTAATTAAAATGTATACTGAGAATAAAATATAACCATATACATATGACTTTATTTTTTACGTACATAAAACTTCTTAACTTCATGCAATTCTATTTAAAACAAAAAAGTTGCTTGTCGATTTTTAAATTGATATAGATTGTTTGCTATCATTCATGTATCTTTTATATAATACACATATCTTTACTCACGTAATATCCTATTTTTTTTCATTACTTTGATTTAGTATTTTGAAGGATTTCTAGCAGTTAAAAGAACTCCGATGTATTAAGTAGATGACAAATTTTTTCTTATCGTCATATTCCCAGAAAGTTCCGTTCCGCATACAATTTTATTTAAAAACTAAAATTCATAATAAAATAAATTATTAATTGCTTTTGGAATTTTCTTGTTAAATTTGTATTATAAATCGTACAATAATATGCTTATTACACATAAAAAACTATTACGAAAATATCAAGCTGAATGTATGGCATATGATGATGCCCAATTTAAATTAATACAGAAACCAAGTTAAAAATAATGGAAAAGTTTGTATAGTTATCCAAAGCTCAAAAAATTGCTTTGAAAAGAAAAACCAATCAACATACTAATAATCAATAATAACAACATCAATACAAATAAAACCAATCAACATACTAATAATCAATAATAACAACATCAATACAAATAAAAATAATCAACATACGAATGCTGTGATTATGAGCATACTTGAAACTTGCGTTACCGTGGCTAATAAAACAAAAAAGTCCCGATCAATATATATGATAAAACTTTTCTTTTGTTTTTAAATTAATTATCATCCTCCAACTCCGGTGTAATTGGAAGTAAAATATGAAATAATTCAACTTCTCAAGTTTCAAAATATCGTTTTTATGAATTTTGAATAATAAAACGACCCTATTAGTGACAGGCCATTTTCAGAATGCATAGCCTTCTAAATAATCCGGAAACGAGATGAGAACCAGTTTTTCGACGTTTAAGGGTTTCCGAAAAAATACAAATGTCATCATTAGTTCATAGAATGATACCGGAGAAATAAGTATTTTTATAACGGATATAATCTACATTGAATCTAAAATTTACATGCAAGACAAAAATACAAATCAGGAATTTCCAAATGGGAATATTCATTTGGTCATAAATCAAAATACTTCTAAGGTAAATTTGGCAAATTTATACATTTAAACCATTTACTAAATAATGTATTCCATTGGAAAATACCCGATTTTGCCAAAAAATCAAATGATTTTTAACAACAATCATTCGTTAAATATTATTTTACAAAATAGATTCTACTTATTCTTATCTAAAAATTTTGAAATAGCGTGCATCACAAAACCTCCGCTTACCGACATAATTAAATATTGACTATCTGCTCAAATAAGTTTGATGAATACATATTTAATTATTTAAATATACTATCCGGGCTAAAGTTTATTTGTATTACCATGTATTATTACAGTAAATTATGAAATATTTTTAGCACCATGCACTTCTTCACTCCTTTTCTCATAAAAGTACGATAAAATAGTTTTTTATCAATCATAGAACGATATTTTTCAGTTAAAAAAAAAATATTTAAGTCAACGTTTGGTTTGGAAATAACATTCAGTTTTCATAAAAACATCTAGATTCCGATAAATAATATTAGTTTTCAGAAATTATTATTTATAATTATTCCGTCACTCTACATTACATTCTACGTATTTTTATGTCAGATGTCAACTTTAACTTTTCAACGAAATAGTTTATATTAAAACATATAAATTTTAAATATATGTTTCTACTCTTATTTTATAAAATATATTTTCAATCTGAGAAATTTTTTCTCTTTTTGTTAATGGTTAATTTTTTTCACAATTCATATTGAAAAACTGTTAGCAGTTTCAAAGAAACAATACTAAATTTAGTTTATAGGAAGCCATATTGGAAATCCCTGTCAGACTATTTCAATGAGGATGAGACCTATTTGATATTAGAAATCAGTTTTAAATTTGTAATTTTATATTGTAAAATATCAGGAAGTTAATAAAAATATTCAAAGTTGTTTTCAAAAAAATCATAAGAATGTCTGAAATCAGGTTGATTTTGGAGAAGACTTTTCCTTCCAAGGTTAATTATGTGATTATTTTTCGTTATAAATTTACCATCCTCTAACGTTCCTTAAATACAAACTGTGTCACTTCCTCAAAATTGATAACTAGTTTCAACTCAGTTAAATTGTATAGATATAATTATCTGGTATAGAAAAATACAGAGTGCACAAAAAGCAAAATATCTCACACAAGGAAAACAATTAAATTACATTAAGGAGCATCATGTACCTATGATGTAGAAGGCATTATTCACTATAAATATAACGTTTCTGCAGTCATACAAAATAAAATAACTTATTAGGAGTATTTTAAATAAAATAATATACCTAGGACAGCTTCCAGAACTACTGACTTAAGACTAATTTAATATAATCACCTTCGGTAAGCCGCGAAGAAAGTGATGTTTTGACAAGGCCGTCACCTAGTCTTATTAACTCCTGCCCTGAGTGACGTATATTAACTTCTCAACCTACCCGCTATAGTTACAGCACCTATTAGATCAGAATTCATCTTCAGATATCATTATCTCTGGTTTTATTACAGTCATATGATATAACGAGACTTTCTTTTCACTTTACTTATGGACTGTGATATGACATTTTTTTAGAGAAGATGGTTGGTGATCGGTTAGAGAAGAGTGCTGTCGAAACTATTAATATTGCTCTAGAAGAAAATCTTACTAACATGAACCGGAGTTTGTGAAATGGAATACTTGATGCGTTTGTCACAGAAAAAGAAAAGATGTAAAATAGCATTTTATAGGAAAACAAATCTATAAATTATACCAATTTTGTCTTACAATCCAGTAGAATACCGAACAACAAAATTTAACAATGTTATTATTTTTAAGCAAAAGATAACTACAATTTGTAATTTAAATGAATTATGTGATATTTTCAACATTTTTGTTCGAAGAAACAATTAATCCTGATTATCGCTAGCATTATAATATTTGCTATAAGTATGACTAGATCAGATTTTACACAATTATTTCAAATTAATAATCAAATTATTTCTCTATAGAAATTCTTTCATATACTGAGGATTCTCGAAAGCTCGTTAGTTTATTAATAGAGAAAATATTGAACTATATATATTTAGCAACATAAATATTAGAAGTGGTCTTCTTGCAAACGTAAGGTAAACGTAAAATTGCTACGAACCATTGTATCCTAGGTGCAGTGGCGGGGCACCCATAACCTTTGGATCCAATCTGGTAGTGTACCACTGAATTATTCAAATTCAAGGACAGTGACAAATCAGTCTAGATCTATGAATTAAGCTTCTCAGAGTCATTATGCGCAGTAGAATCTGATTTCATTGCCTGAGTTATCTAACTATTTTTTTAATCTTTGCTGAATTACCCTGTAAAACGGTTTGGTTTTGCCAAGCCTATTATAATGAAACCATCCCATGACAAGCAAATTAACGATCTAATATATCTTTAACTATTAAGTGCTAAAGACAAGCGAAGATAGAAAGCTGTTTTGGGTCGTTCATATCGTAAAAGGCAACGATTAGATCATGGGAACATGAAAGAATTTAAATAATGTAAATAAACGCTGTCATATATGTTACCTCTCATTTAAATTCCAAATGATGAGCCAAATACCTATTTCAAAATTTTACTGACCTCTATGAGGACATCAGTTTTTAATGTTTGTCAATTGAAATAATGTTGAATTAAGCAGAGGCTGACCAAATGCGGTAGGTCAATATGTCGGAGGTCGGAGGCTAATGACCAGGTAATAAATAAAATTATATTGCGCACCGAATAGTGAAGCATCCGTTTGCCTCACTTCAGGACCAGGTCCCAACCTCACGATGGTTCATTATTGCAAATGTGGAAGTGAAGTCACCTCCAATAAAAGGATTATTCCGACTTTCGAAAAACACCAGGTAGCTAATGTAAGAGCACACAGCGGGCGTTGAGGAGAGCATATAAAACACTCACGAGTGAGAGCAGGAATTAACGATAATTTCCTGGTTTGCAAATCTGCTATTGGAAGGCAGGAGTTTTTCATGATTCCGTAAATTCATTTAAATTTCAGATTCTCTTCGAAAATAACGATGTGAATTGTTAATAAAAGATAACCGTATGAGATTTATAAGGACTACTAAATTTCTTATTATAATCAAGTTGATATGCTCAATTACATTTTTCTAGACAAAAAACATAATAATTATTTAATTAATTAATTATTTCAAAAATATTTATCTGTAAATTATATATAAATTATTGTGTCTGTGATCCTTCAAACTTCATTCCTTTAATTTGTTTATTTAAACGGACGCCGCTTACTGCAATTTTTATCACTCAACTTTTATCAAATTAAAAAAAATAATTCATACTATTTAAAAAACAATAATTTATAAAATATAAATAACATTAGATTGTTTTATCTTAATGTTGAAATCTGTTTAAATGATAAGATTGATTGGATAACAATTGAATAATTAAATTATTTGATTTAATTGAATAAAATTGAATTGGAGAAATTGTCATATATTGTTACGAAAACTCAAGGTTCTTTCATTCAGTTCATAAAACCAACGAATTTTGTTTGGCTATAAGGTGATCCTATCTTTTAAAACAAAAGAAAAAATATCTATCTAAAAAAAAAAAAAAGAAATTCATTATTGTCTGTTGTAGATATTCCATTTAATATAAACTCAGCATTTGGATTGGAAATTACACTTAATTATTTTTTCCTGGTATCAAATAAACATTTGCTCCTTTTCTTTTTTTTTTATTTCTAATATATTGATGTTTAATTAGGAACAAATTTGCCTACATTTCTTTAAAACTGAAAGATATATTTTTTTTTTCATAAAAAAAGTTTAATTTTCAGCAGCTGTAAACAAATTACAACAGTGCAAATGTTGTATAGAATAAAATATATGTTAAAATTGATTATTATTTTTTTTTGCTCTAACAGAACTGTAATTCCTTTAAGTAGATATATTTGGCCCTGAAAACAGGTAAGGGTTTTTTTTTTAGAAGGTTTTTAATTTTTTCGTTTTAATTTTAATTTTTTTTAAATTTGATTATTCATATAATTAATACCGACTTGTTAAAATTTGGTTTCGATATACCATTTCAATGCATGTATCCAAGACTTCCTCCGACATTTTAACCCTCGCTTATTCGACTGAATCATCATTTTAAAAATAATAGAAATGATCTTAATTTTATTAAAGGTTATATTTTTATGAAGAATGCATAAACATTTTATATATATTTATAAATATGAAATGAATCAAATGTTCAATTTTTAAAAAACATCAACCTTCTTAGAAGTGGTTTGTATAGTAAATTTAGTTTGTAGAGTAAAACGATGCGATAAGTTGGAGCTGTTTTATCTGTCCAACTTATAAAAAATGATTTTCCTCGGATCAAACATACTTACTTGGGTATAAATCTCAATATTATTTTAATTATAGAGTAGTTAATGAAATAAATAAGCCAGGATAAAAGCCCCAAATCATAGTAAATTAAAACGTGAAATGTTTTATTGGTTTATTAGCTTCCCGCTCTATAGGTAATTGTTACAAGAGGAATATCATACAAACGACAGATTACTAATATCTAAATATTTTTAAAAATAAAGGACATTTCAATAACATAAGGTTGGAAAAAGTTGTGCCCCCTCTCCCGATCGATCACATTTCAAAAGTCATCGATTTATTTGTCCGATTTATTGTCAGTTTAGTGTTTTTAAACTTTTTTTTTATGATAACAGGATTTGATTTAAGATGAAGAAAACGAAAATCCGTGATGATTCGATTTATATATAAGAATAATGACAACTTAAAATGTATTCTTATTCGGATTATTATTTATTCTACTAAATTTGAATTTAAATGGTTTTCCATCTGATTGAAATTTTAGAAGTAAATAAACGACTAAAATTAATTTGGATTTTAATTCGTATTAAATTAATTGTTTCTTAGGGATTAAAAGTTGCCAATAAAAAATAGTCGTTTTTTTATCCGAATAAATTTTCATTCGACTAACGTCCAACTCTGTAATTATAAGAAAAAAAATCATGGAAGTAAAACAAATAAATATTACGTCAATCAAAAAGAATATCCAAATAACGAAAATAACACGCTAATTCATTCTGACAAAAAACTCCATCAGAGTTATCAGCCAATCTTGATTATTTAATCCTAGATTCCTGCACGCGCTGCTACACCTACACACTCCCGTTCATTGATCTCACGCACAGCGACCGCAGCACTTGCTAAGTATTCACTGGAGCCACATCATGTAACATCAGCTACTCAATGTCATAGTTCCGTTTCACTAGTACCGGCGGATGTCGATACATTTTTTTTTTAATTGCAGAAAATAACACATTAAGTTTCTAATTAACTGTTTTAATTTCCTCGCAATCCGTATTATGAGGAAATCATTAATAATCGTAATGGGGAAAATAATTAAAATATCTAGTGATGTTGATAATTAAAACTAAGTTTTGCCTTTTTAATTCGCATGGCTATAATAAGGCCTACATGGACAAACGGAATTGAGCTACAAAAAACCACTGAATTCCTATCGTATCCAGAAACCTACCCTTACATGATCAGACCCATTCTAGCTCGGTTGTTTCCAGCCTTGCTTCATCCTCGATGTCTGTTAATCCTCCTAGGCATCTGTGAAGAAGATGACTTTTGGATCTTCTTACTTAGAACTATTTCGAGAGTGCTAACATTGGGTAGTATTTTTACAAGTCTGTTCATGGCATTTTCTTGATTTTTCTAATTTATTTAATACAGTTGTAAATTTTCATAAATAAAAATAATGCCAGTAGAAAATTAGAGTCCATTTAGATTAAGATTTATAATCTTAAAATGAAAGGATCATTTCAAGATTATAAATCATAGTACCTAGAGTTTTAAAATCAAATATTAAACTGCAAACTAGTTTTTAAGAACGAATGTAAAACATAGATCTACGTACTGGATCTACGTACTAGATCTACGTACTATTGTTAAAAACTTTAACCAATACCTTTTTCAGTATACTTCAGCAATTAGCTAAAAAGAGTAGTGATTATTCTGTAAGTAGGATTAAGAAAAATATATGAATTCTATTATCTCAAGTGACGACTTGATTCTGTGTAGTGGATCGAAATAGATTTTCTTTATTCAGACGAAACTTTTATTTTTATTTTCAGGATCATTAAAAATATATCTACACCGGATCCTACTGAGGGGAACCTTACAGTAGTCGTCCATTTAAAAAAAAGTGAACGACAAATTTATTTTGTTAGACGAGCTTCAAAAATATATACCCCACGGAAGTACTAAACCCCTGAAAAAAAACTTGGAATTTCGGCCAGACTAATTCTACGTAATGGCCTACTTGAGGGTTAGAAGTTCTCCAGAGGTAATTTTTCGTGGAGTAGTTCCACTTCAGAGAGCGGACATCCGAAGAGCTGTTAGATAACAGCTTAAGAGCCATGAGGATCGTATATTATGGAGTTTTAGAGCATTATATAGCACTTTTATATCTCCTCTAAACTTTCTTTCTTTCATTCTCGGTGGCAATCCGTTCCAAGGCATAATACTCTCACATTCTCCACAGCCTAAAGGTGAAGTTCTAACTAAATTAATTTTCTACTTTCATTCCAGCAAAAAATGAAAAATGTTTTTTTTTTTATTAAGTTAATAGAAACCTAATTATATTCTTTTATCAAAAAATTAAGCTATTTTCGCTCTGATTTCAATCCTAGTAAATCGGAAATCACCAAGGAATGTCGCAAGGAGGGGCAGGCTTAATTATGTTTCACCTTTTTACTTGCTGCCTCCTCCTATCCTCTCGCCAAAAAGTCTAATTTTTGAATCACTGGGTAGGTAGTTTTTCGAAATATATATATATGCCATCATCATATAATAATAAATCGTGTCATTGATTGAATGATCGACCTTTTTTATAGACATATGCTTTTTAATTGATCACTGCCAATGCTGACGACCTTCCCAAAAATTAAATATGCTATTTAAAATAGTTACCTGTATTTTCTTATTATTACAGTTTCATTACCAAAGGTAAATAAAATTTGTGTTCTTGCGGAAACTTAAACAATCGAAAAAAGTCTTTAACTCGAAATTTTTACACTTGAGTATTAAGGAAAAGAACAAATTTAGTTCGTGACTTGGCCTTGATTTGGGTATTTCATTAGGCTTAAGATTGGAGTAACCTTAGAGATTCTTCAATTTAGGTTCGATTTTACTCCTTCATCTGCATGTCTGGAAAATTTATCACATAGTCAGGACGACAGAAGTTGAGGTATCACTGTAGTTCGAAAATTATATCCTAAAACGATAAATTATAAATAATTATGTAGCCTGCCGAAGAGGCTGTCTGTACTGACCCAACTTCGATAAAGTTTTTATAGATCAAGAAACAATCGTAATTATAAGATCGTAAGTATCTATATAAATCATAGTTATCTTTACTACCGAAGACTTTATGCTCATTAGACCGTTATTTTACAAGATACGTTCGTGATGAATGGACGAATGGTCGAGCCGGTTCCCAAAGGGTGGAAGTAAGGAAGAGGAAGTGATTATCTCTTGAAAGTAATTACAGATTTAGTTAAGTTGTTAATTAATATAACGAATTGCATACAATGCCTCATGTACTTCATTATCTCAATGCAGGAAGTACACCCATGCATTTATATTTAATGCATGGAGTTAGTGAAAATGTTAAATTTATTTTTATCAATTTCTTCGAACATCACATAAAAATACATTTGTATACAGTATAGATTATTTTTCAAAAGAATTGAAAGATTAGTAATTTTTTTACCGTATTCACAAATAAAATGTTGTGAGTTTAAAAATGGAAAGGTTGTTCCGAAACATCACACACACCATTTTGCGGTACTTGGTTATTTAGACTCATGGGACCTCAAAACGTGCATTTCCGTCGAAAACTCAGATTCGAAAATTTTTACGATTGAAATACTTTCTCTTACTATACTTTAAATACTTAGGTAAGTGAAAGTAAAAATAAATATATAACACGGAGTTCTATATTGACTGTAGAAATTATGGCGGACAGTTGTCACTTACTAGGAGAGTTTACTAGTGTTTATATATTCGTACATAAAGTTTATATTCGTTTCGCACATCTCAAAAAATTCTTGAATACGTACTTTTATAGAACTCGAAAAATGATTTTTTTTTTGCTTAAATCTTGGCCTAGACTTGGACCCACACAAGAAATGTGTTGATAAACACAAGAAATTATAATAACTTCATTATGAACCCCCCTCCCCGGATTCAAACGAAAATTAGTAGGTATGTAGTGCTCTAAATACTTCACGAAGTAGGACTAGCTTGACTACCCGTAAACAAATTAAAACCAAAGTATAAAGTAACAAATCTTGAATTTTCATAATTTCTGGCATAAAAAGGAATGAAATCTATAAGTTATTTATCTGGATTGAAATAACAGTAATTTGGCTTTCTAACGGTTGTACTATGCTTGAATTCAGAAAGATCCTAAGAAGTTATGAATAGCCAGAAAAAAAAAAATCCTTCAAAAAAGTTAGGTACTTAAATTTGCAATTTGTTATCCCTAAAAAAAGTTATACTAACTTTTTTTACTGATAAAAAAGACTTTTTTTTTTTGCTTTCTAAACACTATTACAAATGACCTTATTCGTGACAGATTGTAATATCACTCAATAAATATG
The DNA here is from genome assembly GCA_928085145.1 of Nezara viridula. NCBI lineage: Eukaryota > Metazoa > Arthropoda > Insecta > Hemiptera > Pentatomidae > Nezara > Nezara viridula. The sequence continues at coordinate 209,764,433 of OV725077.1, forward strand.
TTTAAAAAAAATAAATAATAAAAGTTAGAATGTTTGACGATTGTATTGTTTATTGTTTTTTTTTTGGAAAAAAAATACTGCTATAGAGTAAATATTTGAGCACACATGCCAGATAAAATATCAGGCCTAAAACAAGATATTTAACAACATACTGTATCATAACTTATTAACGGTGGTTATAGCAGCTTTATGAATCATCACCGATCATTTATTTAGCCAGAAAAAAATAACCAAAATCAGAGAGAAACACTTTATTTTCATAAAATATAAAATATAAAGGATTGCTGCCCAATTATATTGGGTTGCTATACACACAGCATACTCTTCTATCCTTAGGACAATATATGAACTTATATATAAATATACAGAAGTCTTACTTAATATTAGTAAAATATATAATATATATATATATATATATATAATTTATATTATTTTATTTTTTATTTTTTTCCCTCTTTTCCTTCCTTTCATTGTTTATGCTTTTTTTTTTTTTTCTTTAACATTTAGTTTCCCTTTCTCTCACTTCTCTCTCTTTATCTCTATTGTTTTCAATTATTCATTAAATAAATAAATAAATACATAAATTAAAACTCTCGGGCTAGCCATGCACGTGGTGGTGAATGATTCCCAGGGAGTCGAGGACTATATTTTCAGCCAACCTCGCTACGTCCTTAATGTCGACACCTAGTTCCTCGAGGAAGCTCCTTGTTCTTTTTGGGATAGTTCCGCGAGACCCAAACCAGAGGCCTCTCACGGTGAACTCTCTCTCTCCGAAGGTCTCACGGAATTTATCTTTTAGGAAAGGGATACATTTATCGTACGTGTTCTTCTTTTCCCTTTCTACTTCACCCGCCTGATCGAGGTCATTGCTCTCAAAGCGGACAGTTGGATCCAAGATCAGCGCTGTCCTTCCTGTCTTGGGAAATGCGACGATATCCGCGTATCTCGTAGAGCCTTCACTATCGATGCAATATACCTCGTCAAAGCAGGTGAATTTCCTTTCCCTAAGGAGCCTCATCAACTCGAACTTGACCCGGTGGTGACGACGTGTTATGAGGAGGGAGTTGTTGGGGCATTTTCCCAGCACATGGGCTGGTGTTTCAGACTCTCTGCCGCATTTACGGCAGAGGGACCCAACTTCTCCGACCTGTCCGCTGACTCCTGGGACTCCACGCAGGGGTGCATAATTAATGTTTAGTTTTAGGGCATTCGACCATTCAGACCCAGAAAGTACTTGCTTTTCATAGATGTATCTATTCGCTTTCGGGGTCTCTTTAAAATGGCGAACACCAATACCCTGCCACCTGCAGTTGGCCCATTCCTCAAATGCATTTTCTCGTAGCGACTGCCGTAGAGCTTTCATATTTCGATGACCCTGATCAACCCCCAATCTCTCGGCACATTCAGTAATTTCAGCCGAATAATCGAAGGTAGACTGAAAAAGGGCATCTGGTACATTGGACAGTCGCTGAGAAATGGACCAATGTTGAAGAGGAGCCTCCCATTGGCAGCGGATTAATCCCAATCCTCGGTATCTCCTGGGGGCATACAACATCGCTGTGGAAGTATTTGCAGGAAGTCCAATAATGGGCTTTACGCTCCTGCGAATCATAATGTCGATGCCCTCCAGGATAGCAGGACGCAGCTTTGTTAGGGGCACAGTTTGGAGAGGGTAAGTAAGACGCGGAAACAGATATTGATTGACAATGTTGAGTTTCTGCTCAGGTTTGAGTAAGCAAGAGGTTACCAGCTTGTTTAAAGTATCATTCAATTTAGTCACCGAATCTTCGTTAAATTGTAGCTCTCCTGAGAATGTACATCCTAAATACTTAATCGTTTCTCCATTCCTCAATGTTTTTATGTACTCACCATTCTCAGGGGAGAGCACAGTAGTTTCCAGCTCTCCTTTATTTACAACGATGCCCATACTTTTTTGAGGATTTATAGCCAGACCAATTTCTTTAAATGTCCTCTGGATGCTGTCAATCACTCTTTCCGCAGCCCCCTTGTCTCGCGCCGACACAGCCTGGTCATCCGCGAAACTTGTGAGGACCACACAATCCTGCTCATTTCTTAATTTGTATCCAAATTTCTTGGAAAATTCCTCATCGCACAGGTCGCGGTAGAGATGATCGATGGCCAGGTTGAAGAGTGAAGACGACAGGGGGCCGCCTTGGGGCACACCGCGCAGCACTTTGATCTGGCTAGTTGCATGGACACCATTATTAATCTTTATGGTGTTCGTGCTAAGGAGAGCCGATATGACATTTGTAAGATTTGGTGACACACCTCTCGCTTCTAGGGAGCTCACGATGAGTTTGTGACCAACATTGTCAAAAGCACCAACAACGTCGTGGAAAACTATCGCACAGTCATTTTTCATTTTTTGTGCATCTTTTAATACCGTGTCGATAATCCTCGCGTTGACGTGCGTTCCCGGGAGACCTTTTATAAAGCCTCTCTGACTCTTGTGGAAGGTGACCTGCTTTCTTAATTCGTGGTCCAGAACCTTCTCTATGATTCGGCGCACAATCGAATATATGGTGATCGGTCTCCAGGTAGAGATATTATTTATATCACCTTTGCCCTTATATATTAATATTGTGCGCCCTTGTCGAAGTGGTTCCGGAACATAGGCCACCTTCAGCATTATCTCTGCTATCGTTTTGATAATGTTTGATACTTCAAAATATTTTATTGTGCGGATCAGAACTCCATCAGGCCCCAGCGATGTGTCAATTGACGTTGACTTAATGGCTTTCTTGACAGCTTCTATGTCAATGGACAGCAAATTTGGCATCGGGGCACACTGTTCGTAATCCGCACGCTCGCAGAGATTTTCGCTTTCAAAGAGGTCTTTATAATGCCTCTCGATTTCGGCCATTTTTAGAGGACACAGTTTTGGAGCGTCGGCATTCATTACAGTTTGCACAACCTTTTTTCTTTTATTATAATAATTATATTGGGCAACCTCATACTGGTACTGCTCCTGCCGACGACTCCTGTCTGCTTTGTTTGCCCTCTGCGGATTTGAAACTTGTCCAGCACCCTTGTCAGCCATTTTCATTTTATTTTTTGTTTCCTCATCCTATAAAATTTTACGGCTGGGTGCTGGGGACTTGGCAGGAAAAAATACATAATGTACAAAAAAAATACATAATATTCAGCATTTCAGAAAATTGTCTTCCGTTCTGTTAATTAAAGAACTAAGCGTGTTTATTCTTCTTTTAATTTATTTTAATTTGATGCTATTTTCATTGTAATTTATTACTAATTGATGATTCTAAAATTGTTTTAATTATATTGATGTGGCATACGAAAACTAACCAATCTGAAATTGTAAATTTGTAAATAATAACTTTATTAGTATTTTAAACAGTATTCGATTACGATACTGAAAATGGATGAAGGGGGCTAAAAATTATTTGACCGGAGTGCTAGTTGTTAAAAATCGGGTCTTACCAGGGACAAAAATAAATCGCTACTGTAAAGACAAAAGAGCTTTCAGATTTTTTACTACGGTAAATGGCAATTGTATCCAGTCCTTTTCGTTTACAGTTGTGTGGAATCTAACTAGCACCACAGAAAGAAGAATTGAAGGATTAGAGAGTAAATGCTTCGTACCATAACAATAACAAAGGACCAGTAAATAACTGCTTGCAGCAACTGGTCATTATATAGTTTGGAGCAATCCATCAGAAAGCATTAACATCAATCAATGCGTTGTAGAATGCGTAAAACCCGATTTGATTTAACTATTATAAGAAGAAACCGTGTGGCAGGCCAACGACCTGATGGATTGCTGTGTATGGTAAACTGGAAAGATGTAGCCCAAGAAATACAAAGGAAAAAAAAATTCAGACACCCAAAAATCTACAAGATCTGTAAAGCCAACAGAAAAAAAACAAAATATATACAATATGATCATGTAACATGGAATGATTTAGGTTAAACTTTGTTAATACCAGTGATTTCAGGAAAAATATTATTCTTGCTTTTATTGGGTAAAGGAATGTAATACAGTAGGAATTTTAGAAAGATTAACATTTCCACTGATGTTACGTTTCAAAATCACTGTTCACCTTCTAATCGGGTTTTGATTGGGTGGAAGCCATTAAGTCCCCGGCTCAACATGGGATTCACAATATCCTTCGCTTCTCATTTCGCTTAAGCGAAGGCGTTTGTTATATAAAGAAAATGTGTGGAAACTATCACAATCATAACGAATAACAAAATAAACGGTTCCTCAATACAAAAGCAATAATGTAATTACTTGTGAATGAGGTGCTTGCTTACCTTTCAGTCGACATGGGGAGTGTTGACGATACGATTATCAAGTACTGATTGATTTTCGGACTGAAGGAGGCACAATGAATACACCGGTGATGCCAATAGGAGCGGCGGTATTGTCTGAGCGGTGAAAGGGGCAGTGAGAGTATGGGACCTGTTCGCTAGAGCTGCCAGTATCTTAGCCGTTCATTCACAGATCGTCTCCGAATTAAATTTTTTTAGCCTTTAAACAAACCAGACACATTAGTGACTAAACCATGCCTTACATTATGTATAATAAGGTTCTCAACAATAATGAAATTTCTTTGATTTTTTTTTTATTTAGTAAAGACTTCATGCTCATGTCTTAGAGAAGTTTAATTTTCATTTCTATATTTTCATTATTTATTTATTTTTTTTCAGCGATTATTTTATATTACTTTTCTTTCTTCGCTTTCGTTGTGTATATATTTTTAAGTATTATGTCATAGTTTTATTTGTTTTGTATTGTATATATATATTGTATATAGTTTATGTAAGTTTTTTTTATTTTACTTTTTGGAGACGTGGATCTGTTAGAGGAGTGTAATTTTTATTTAGTTTTTTTTTCTTTTTTTTTTAGCTGAGATTATTTTGTACCATCTCTCTTTTGTTTTACATACAGTTTTAAGTGTTTTGTACATAGTTTAATTTGTTACGTTTTTTATATATTGTTGGTGTACTTAAGGTATTTTCCTCTTATTTGCTTATTGTAACAGATTTCCTTTATTGGCCAGAAGTAAGTTTTTTTTTTGTTTTTTTTTTCAACTCTGTTGCTCTTATTCTGTTTAGAATAAATTTATTTTTCAATTTTCAATTTTTATTCAAGGTAACAAATCTTTTCAATATTAGACTCATACTCATAATAGATATATGTCGGTTATAATGATTCCTTCTGAACAAGATTGGTTTACACAGTAAGATTAAATAATGAATGCCTGGTATGTGGCTCCGGTTCAGTCCTAAAATTAGAAACATGCATTTATTATTGATATTATACAAGATAAAAACATCTACCCGATTTTTTTTTTGTAAAGAAAGAATAACTGTGTAAAGATATTTATATCTATTATTCGCTTTCCCTAAGGCAGAATTTAATCAATACAATTTTAAAAACAATCAAATCTCAATGAATAAGTTCAAACAGTAATTTCCTCTTATGCAATAGCACGTCATCTATTATACTTAGTAATTTCTAAATGCTCTCTATTCCAGAAATAATGATAAGTTGATTCGAAATGCCGAAATTAAATATAACAGAAAGATTGAAAGCATAAATTTCTATTGCCGTATAAATTGTCTCTTACCAAAAATAAAAAATAAACATAAATAGGGAAAAGATATAATTTAAAGAGAAATTTTAAAAAGCTAGTTTATTCTTGTTCTTTTTTTTTTTTTTTTTTTGGTTGATTCTTAAATCTATGTCATAACTTTCCCTTATTCTGAATAAGTAAATGAAAATATTTCTTTATTTCCAGCCCTAAATTATTCTGTATGTTTGTTTTTTGTAAATCATTGTTTGCAATATCCATGAGTTTGACAACTTCCACTTTCGATCGAGATCTCTGTGGTATTTGGACGGTCAAATTGTTATCATCCAGACATGCTGGAGGTTATCCCTGGGGCCTTCCTGTCCCCCAAAGTACTAGGTCCTAAGCAGCTTCTCGGAGTTCTTAAGGCTAACAGATATTTAGACCGCTCCGGAAACCACTTTCGCTGTGCCTGTAGCGTGTTCCTTCCGTTAACTGATCCTGCGTTGGGCAAGAGCCTCTCACAACTCGTTTATAATCAGACGTACTGGACCAGAAAGGAATAGTTAGAAATAAAGTAAAAAAATAGGTATTTCTTTGTCGTTTAAATAGATTTTTGGCCAAAGATCAACAATATCCGTTTATTTATTTTTTGTTTTTATTATTACCGTCTTTTCGGCTTCAACAGAGGAGACAAGTGTGAGGGGGTATGGTCATCCGGAGTTGTTGCTTTGAAGCAACAGTAATAAAGTATTAAAATGAGGTATGAATAACACTTCTGTTGCGTACTTTATAAAAGGCGTCGGTTGAGTTTCAATGATAAATTTAATACTTTGGGAGGAGGGAGGAGCTAAAAAATTAATCCTGGGGTCCTTGGTTTCTCTCCACGGTCCTGCTTAGTGTTGCCCAAATGCGAGACCGAGACGAGTCTTGGTCTTGCAAACTCAGTCCTGGTCATGGTCTTGGTCTTGCGCAAGAGTCTCGCAATGGTCTTGCAGTTATTTATTAGCTTATTGCTGTAGAGATATTAGTGGAATTTTTTAGATAGGAGAAACCTAACTAAGCCCGAATGAAAAATTAGAGGAGTTAAATGCAAAAGTATATTGGTTATAACAATTATTAACGTATAGTAACTAAGATTGGCAAGTATTAGTAACTATTTTCAATTAATTTTTATTTAAAAAATCGATTTTTTTTACCAGTCCTGATCTTGGTCTTGCAACAGTTAGGCGGCCTTGGTCTTAGTCTTGCAAAGTGCAAGAGCAAGACCAATTTTGGGCAACTCTTGTCCTGCTTCTACAGTCATTTTAAATGGTGACTTTTAACCAAAAACCTTTTGAATAATAATATAGCACTGAACATAACTAATACGACTAGGATTATGCGTTTCATTTAAATAAAAAAAGAACAAATATGCTCACAGACATTGAAGTTCGTTTTTGATTTTCTATTAATAAACATTTTTATTCAAATTATAAATTTATGATTAGTACTACAATTATTTTTAATTTTTTTATTTTTATTGAATAATAATACAATCTGCCGTTTTATGTGGCCAATAAGTATTAAGGCTAAAAGTGTTCATTCATGCATTATATACAAATAATAAAAAAATAATTATAAATATTTTAAAAATAAGTAAAGAATAATAATAATAAAACAGTAAATAAATAAGAAAAATAAAATAAATATTCTTAAAAACATTCGTACCTGTGTATTACTGTTATTATATTTGAACTACCATATTATTTTTATTAAATTCTAATAAAATTTATAGAAATTGGTCCTTTTCTCCAGCTAATGATAATTTCTTGGATGATTTTTTGGGGAATAAATGAAAAACTTATAGAGGAAGAACAATATATAAAAAAATATTATGAATTGGAAATATACGTATAACAATAATATGTATATCTATTTATTTACGAGCTGTTTAATTTCTATTATATTTTCATTGGGAATTTTATATGACTTTTTAAACAGAAATCGTCCATATATTTAAATTGAGCTGTTTCGTATTTTTTCTTCTACTATCCCAGCTCAAATCGGTTCTCAGTTACAGATTAAATGGTTAAAATGCCTACTCTAATTCTATAAAAAACCGAAGCCAATGTTTATTTCTATTATTAAAAAAATGACATTTGTATAATTTTTATCAGTTTTAAGCTGAATTGTTCTAGGTACATTGGTCTAGGATGTATTTTTAATGTTAAAAATCACATTTCATAATGAATGTACAGATTGATACTTTTCAAAATAAAGGAAAATTTTTTAAAAATTTGATAACAAAAAACTCCCTTATGTTTTTTCCTTCAATCATAATAAATATATTATATACAATACGTTATATAGAAACTAAATTTTCTTTAAATATTGGGCATCAGGGTTCCGAATCTAACGATTTACTTTTTTTTATCCCGAAAAGATTGTGATTTTAAATAATAAATATTGTGAAAGTATAAAAGTATTCATTATTTGAGAACTGCCCAAATAATAAAAATTATCAAGAATTTAACTGCTAACCGTCATTTTCAGTAAATAGTAAACAAATCTGGTGCGCGCAACACACAACTTTCACTCACCGCTCTACTTGGAATAGAAATTATTTTCTGGCAATGTTGGGCTATTATGAAATGTTTTAAGTGCATTTTAAACGGAGCTTAAGCTTAAAGACTACATATAGCAAATCATTATGACCATTATAATTACAAAAAGTCTATCTGTAATATCGATGGTAGCAATAAAAATCTAGAAGCTGCATCTACTTTTATACACCACACAACTTCAGTCTCTGAACCTTTCAGTTGACAAAATGAATAACCCCAATTTCAGCATTTTTTATTAATGTCATTTTAGTGATATTTTTAGTTGAAAAAATTATCTACACAGACAGTAAGTTGATTCCGGAGTAGGTGATTGCAGTGTTGAAATAAAGAACTGTGAATTAAGGTATAAATTTCGCCGCTAGAAATATCACTAAAATTAATAATAAACAATGTTGAAATTGGAGTTAGTCATTTTGTCAACCGAAAGGCTCATATATGCCTACAGAGGTTTGAAAGTATATCTGAATATTGAACCTATTAATGTTTATGGATCGTAATACTATTAGTTATTAACGAGTTATTTTCCATTGTAAAGTTTATTAAAACAAAATTACGAGATTTTCATTGCCTTGCTATGGATAGGTCAAAAGTTGTCACACTACTTATTAGTGGATAATGTTAGGATTTCACAAAGGAAAAATTGAAATGAAATGAAAATGAAAAAATGAAAAATGAAAAAAATGTTTTATTATTCTGGGACTGTTGTCCCTTAAGAACAAAATATGAATACAGATTATATGTCTGTGTGGCTACAATTGAATTGTATATTTACAATGAAAGTTGACTTACGATAAAAATACAGAAAAGAGAAAAAAAGAACAAGTAAATTGTACATATGTATGAGAAACTAAAATAACCTTAATAAATTGAGGTAGTCTCTGGTGGTGCTCAGATATTTCTCTAAGATATATTTCACAATCATTCGGATTGAGAAAGGAGTAGGTGCTTAAAGAGGAGTGGTTTAAACGAGGAAACTGATTGAGCGTGTCGAATATCAGGTGGGATGGAATTCCAGAGGGAGGCGGCTTGTATTGCAAAGGATTTGTCAAACGCAGCAGTTCGGTGAGGAGGAGGATAGAGGTCGGAAGTACGAGATCTGGTGGGACGGGATTGGATGGAATATTTGAATTGTAAGCTGTGAAAAATGTAGGAGGGTCGATGGGTTCTAATAATTTGGTACAGAAAGGTGGCTAGGAAGTACTGACGGCGATAGGATGGGTAGAGCCACCTCAACTCAGTGTAATACTGGGTAATATGCGTATCCCTTGAGATTCCGAAAACAAATCGTAGTGCGCAATTCATTAGGCGTTTAAGTTTGGCCTCGGAATCTCCCGGGAGTCCACCGTACACCATACAGCCGTAGTCGAAGTGGGGGAAAACAAGGGAGGAAACTAGGAGTTGACGGGACTTATATGGAAGGAGATATCGTAGACGATTGAACTGTTTTAGGGTGGAGATAGTGCGACGGGAAATTTGGGAGATGTGAGGTTTCCAGGATAGGGATTGATCGAAAGTAACACCTAGGTTTTTAACGGTGGTGTAGAATAAGATAGGTGAGTTGTTCAGGAAGAGATTGGGAGATACTGGGGAGGATTTGAGGAGTGAAGGGGATCCGATCAAGATGGCTTTTGTCTTCTCGGCGTTCAGAGTGAGCCTATTGAGGTTTGCCCAAGCACTTATTCTGTCAATATCTTCCTGAAGTTTTTGAGTGGCATCTGAGATATCTGTCGGATTAAAGGAGAGGTAAATTTGAATGTCGTCGGCATACAGGTGGTAATGACAGTGCAGGATAGAGGATGGGAGGTCATTTATATAGATGGAGAAAAGGGTGGGGGATAAGGAAGAGCCTTGTGGGACGCCTCTGGTCAGAGGTAGAGATTCTGATGGTGGGTTATTAGGAATTACAACGTACTGGGAGCGACCGGTTAGGAAGGATTGGAACCAATTAAGGGAACTAGAAGAAAAAGAGATATTTTTAAGTTTGGTTAGGAGGATGTTGTGGTCTACTGAATCAAAAGCTTTGGAGAAGTCTAGGAGAATAAGGATGGTTAGTTTCTGCTGATCTATGGCTGTGTGAAGGTCTTGGGAAATTTTGATTAGGGCAGACTGAGTAGAATAACCAGGCCTGAATCCAGACTGGTAGGGATTTAGGAGATTATTGTCCTCTAAAAAATGGGATAGCTGGGATTGGACTAACCGCTCTAATGGTTTTGAGAGGTTTGAAAGGAGGGAAATCGGTCGGAAATCATTAGGAACTGATGGGTTTGAAGTCTTCTTCAATGGGCGTACTAGGGCGGTTTTCCAGGATGTAGGGAAGGTAGCATTTTGAAGAGAATAATTGTATATATGATAAAGGATCGGAAGAATGGATGGCAATGCGGCTTTAATCAGTCTGACTGGGATGTTGTCGGGACCGTAATCATTGGTATGGGACTTCTGAATGGATTTAAGGAGCTCATCTGGTGTAATATGGGAAAGAAAGAAGTGATCAGGATTAAAGGAAGAGAACATAGGAGCCAGACTGGACGTGGGAGATGTGGATGCAAGAGGACAGGAGACAAAGTGAGCGTTGAGGTTATCAGCAGAAACGGAATTGGACTGAGACTGGGGTGTATTACCAATGGTCAGTTTTCTAAGAATAGCCCACGTAGCCTTGGTATTGGGAGAGTTGGATAGGGAATGATGGTAGTAACGGGATTTAGCACGGCGTACTGCTGATTGAGTGCTATTTCGAAGCTGTTTGTAGGAGAGAAAATCATCAGGAAGTCGAGTTCGTTTAAACCGTCGCCTTGCAGCATCTCTTTCTCTCATACACTCCCTCAAAGCAGGGGTAAGCCAAGGAGCTGGAGGATATCGGATGGTTTTTGTGATAAGAGGAGCATGTCGGTCGAGGATAGAGTGAAGTTGAGTGGTTAGGATTTCTACCATGGTGTCTATGGATTTTGAGGAGTAGATGGGATCCCACTGGATATCGTCAAGACCTTCTGACAATGTTTCGTGAGTGAGATAATCTAGGTTTCGGAAGGATATTGTTCGGGGAGAAAAGGATGGAACAGGGACATTGTAAGAGATCTGGACAAGATCGTGGGAAGATAGAAACGGAACCGGGTGCTGAGATGCGGCAAGGAGTTTGTCTGAGGAATCCAGGATAATTAGATCGAGCCAGGACTCTGAATACTGAGTATGATGGGTTGGATTGTAGGGTACTATGTAAAGGCTGAGAGAATTAAAGAGGTTTGTTAGGTAGGAATAATCAGAGGATGGTGCCAGTAAATTGGTGTTAAAGTCACCGGAGAGGATGATGTTTGAGTAGGAAGGGATTAAGTTGTACAATAAAGTCTCAAGTGATTCATCGAAAGGAATTCTAGGAGGGCGATATATGACAGCAAACAGAATGGCAGATGAGGTGGTGAGGATTTCGGCGAAAAGGTATTCAACGTGCGGAGAATCGGTTATGGAAGAGCAGTGAAGGATTTTGGATTTGAGACTGTCATGGACAAAGAGACCTACTCCACCACCCGTGCGATCTACTCTGTCATGACGAAGGAGAGTATAGTTAGGTAGAAGGATCTGGGAGGACGGGATTGTGGGTTTCAACCAGGTTTCGGATACGGCAATTAAATGGTAGAAGTTATGGAGAAAAAAGTCGTAAAATTCATCAAAATGGGCTAAGAGTGACAGAAATTCATCAAATTACTCACTAATTTAATTTTGTAAAAGGTTACTTGACTTTTTTTTTTAATAAACGGTTGATAGATACCTAATTATTTAAATATAACATCTTATCTAGAGTTAAAGCTCTATAGTAAATATATTTGAGGTTATGAAATATCCATGAAATATTTTTATATTGCACTTCTTCTTTCACACAAATAAATTGAAATAGTATTTTAAATAATGGCATTAGCTTCATTCGGTGGATTTTAAATACTTTTTTCAATCTTAGAAAAAAATTTAAAAGTTTACATATAGTAAGAAAATTTCATTTAATTTTCTTGGAAACATGTGATTTAAATTAAATGTTAGTTTTCTAACATTATTATATATAATGTTTTCGGTCCGACACGGGTCAGAACTATCTTCCATCAGGTCTACTCAGCAGGAGTACCTCAAGGTTCAGTACTCGCTCCACTACTCTATATCACATACACCCATGACATACCTTGTAGTCCCAACATTTTAACAGCGACATATGCAGACTACACAGCAATTTTAGCAAGGCACAAAAATCTAACATACCCTACAACAGTATTTAACAAGATTACATGACTGGTTCAAAATTTGGAAAATGCGACTAAATCACAGCACATCACATTTACGCTTCGACATGAAATATGCCCTCCAGTTTTCCTTGACAATACACAGATTCCACAGACAGACACTGTTCACTACCTTGGTCTAACATTTGACATAAAAATGACGTGGGGCCCACATATAATCAAAAAACGAAAAACGTTAAATCAAAGATTAAGAATTCTGAGTTCACTTCTTTCGAAAAATTCAAAACTAAAACTTAGACAGAAATTGAACACATACAATTACTTACTAAAACCTATTTGGACTTAGGCATCACAGATATTTGGAACTGCTAAAAAGACTCACTTAAACAAACTTCAAATCTTTCAAGCAAAAACATTCAGAACAATTACAAAAGCACCTTGATACGTTAGCAACATAACCTTACATACTGACCTCCATATGCCGACTGTTAACGAACACATACGTACTCATTACAAACGATTCCATGACAACTTACAAGGACATCCTAATACACTTATAAATGACATGGCCACTACGAATATGCCAGGTAACGTCTGTAGAAGACTGAAGAGGAGCTGGATGAGGGACCTCCTCGCCTAATGTAGATATCACGCCGAGTGAGGTACCGCTGGGCACTGATCCTCCTCATTCCTTTCATGACATTATATTTAGCAATCGACCTCACATTCACTGGTAGTCATTAGCATTATGACAGGTGTGAATAAAATATTAAAGCTAAAAAAAAAAAAAAAAGTTTTCGCCACTCTCCTTTACCTTCGACAATTTTCTATATTAGATATTGTTTTTTCTAAAATTCTTTACTTTCCAACTGTATATTATACGTACACCTTATACTGGTATTTTCGGAGATTCATTTTTGACCTAGATAAGCATATTTATTTGTTTTTTCCTTTATTCAACTATCAAATTCTTTCAAAAGTTATATTAAGCATTTTTTCGTAACTCTGAATAATTTGAAATGATTAACTTTTTAATATAAACCATATTAAAGGTACTTATAAATAGTAGGTAAACCATATTAGAGGAAGACGTATATGAACATTGGGCATTTAAGCCCTGTAAATTGACATTAATGGGAATAAGCCCTAATTGATATTAAAGCCCACTTAATTATACAATAATACACCGAGTTGAATCAAAATCGTTAGAGCCGTTTTTGAGAAAATTGTAAAAAAAATGTTCAGCGTTGATATAAAGTGGCACTTCCGGTTAGCTGATTTTAAGGGAACAGTTGCTGTCACATCTAAGGCACATATCTATCTTAAACACGTAACACGTACGACTTTTCGTTTTTGAGCTAGACTGCTAACATAAACACACATTTCGAATCAGGGTACCTCAAAACGTGTATTTTCGGTTGAAAACTCAGATTCAAAAATTTCGACGAGCGCAATACTTACCCTTACTATATATTACATATATACGAAAGTGAAAGTAAAAAGTAGCATAAAAAAACAAAACAGAAAGGAATAAATAATGTTTTTTAAAAAAATACCACGTAGACAGAAAGAAATGTATTTAGTTATAAACTTCGGATTCAAAAATTAAAAATAAACGTTTTCTAAAATCAATAAGAAGTGTATTTTATTATTATATAATTTAATTTTAAGTCGGTATTTAATTCTTTTTTACAGACACATTAATCTTATATGGGACCATATTAAATAAATCTTTATAAAAAAATTAATTGATCGCAAAAAACCCACTTCCGTTACATGCAACACTTATATGTTATATACATATATATGGTATATAAACATATATGGTAAGTAAAAAATAAATACTTACGCAGAGTGCATTCAAATTTCGTAATAGCTGTGGGTCATTATGCAAAAGAAACATATGCTGATGGATGACTTACAAATAATGATTTCCAAAGAGGTTAATGTGGAAATCGAATTTCGGACAATATCGCAATAGTATCGATATGTCCGATCTGCTGAATGAGATAAGTGAGCCGATGAGTTGTTTATTCAACAGGTGCCGATCATGAGGCATTGGTTATGTCAACCATCGTGATAAGGGTATGCTGATGTGATTCTATTCTTAGTGGTGGTGCAATTAGCTTAGGTGCACGAAATAGCTGACCAAATATATCTGATTGTATATCGTAGAACGTCCAAGCTTTCGTAAAGAAGTAAACATCCGCCATTTTGTCCGTTTGTAAATAATCAGTAAAATTTAAAGACGAAAATTTCGTGCTATATGTAACCGTTCTTCGACCACAAGGTTCACTTTTTATTTTTTTTTTCGATTTCAGTTATCATGGTAAAACGTTTGTATCGATCATGTTTTGTTGGTGTTTAAAGAGTAAATTTATCTAATCTTATAGTTTAGATGAGGAGTAGATAGGAATATATTAACTATTTAACGAATGATCAACAAACAATTTTAGTTCTACTGACTTGATATTTAAAATAAAATAATCAAATTTATTTTTTTTATTTAAATCAATATACACATGATATTACTATCACCACCGAGACATTTATTTTTACCTATGCTGAAGATATAACAATTTTAAGAATATAACAAGGTCCTCAAACTAGCAATATTCTACAAAATCACTTTTTACATTAAGAAAAATGGTTCTTTGGAAAACGATATTAAATCCTGCCATAAACGTTAATAATTTGACGAAACACGAGTTTATATCGCCGTAAGCCAAATTCATCAAAATGATACAGTATCGTACCATCGACTATGATTCGACAGAAGGGTGTCTTGGGTTTTTTTTTTTTTTGGCTTTATATATTAATTTGCACCTGTCAACTTGAGTCGACAATCATCAATTGTGCTGAAATATGTAAAATAATAACATGTCAGGCATATAGGAAGGACAGTACTCAGCAGCACCCCTTTCCTTATTTGTTTCAATTACTTAGGTTGTCTAAGAAAAGAGATCTCTCATCCAACGCATTTTTAGTCTCCTCCTCATATTCAGAGGTATGTCAGCTGTTGCCGTGTCTCTTTTCAAATCGAAATGAAAAGAAATATCTCAGATCTACTGAAATTACTGTATCACCCTAATCGTCAAAACTGAACAATAAACAAAAACTACACTTACATATAAAATATATACACTTACTTACTTTAATCCATATGTACATAAACACTATAAATTTAACACTATAATAAACTCACGAAGAACTGCAGTATTTCCTGCTCGAAATTTTAAGATCAATGATAAATGTTTCTTGGCGTATAAATAACGTAACTTTACATCCCGACTGATAACAACCAGCCGATACGTTGTGAGTATTATTCAATTTGATTTGTATTATTATTTTTCCTTTAAAATTCCTACATTATAATTAATCGAATTAGTTGAAATAATATTACGTAATTCTATGGTGCCAAACGGTTTCTATGATGTGTGTTTCTCTGTTGGTGGTAAGCCCACTGGTGAAGATTCATTCATCAACTTCATCCCAATCAATGAAATTATTATTATCATTGACGTCTTCAATTTAATATTCCTAATGGTCCTTGAATGGTAGGATACAACAATGAACAACGACTCAGCAGAGCTAAAAGCGGAAAATTAAAAATCTATCGTGCAAGGATGGAGAGAGAATGATGTTTATATAATTTAAAATTCTATCATCAGAAAAACCTTAAATAAATATAAATAACCATGAAATACGTTTATTGAGTTTTGTTTGTTTAGTATTTATATACAAGCGTGCCCTGAAAAGAATTTCATGGGGCAAATTGCGCTATACTCATTTTTTATAGGGGCGCATTTTCGTTTTGAATTTTTGAGTGAGGCACGTTTTGACGGACTTACGATTTTTTTTAGGGAGCAAATATCGACAGTATTGTGAATTTATGAATGAATAGATTCTAACCATGGAACAAGGTAGAAATATGAAACATAATGGAGCAAGTTTACTTTCACGTGTTCTTTTTTTATAAAGAGAAGAACAACGAAATATCTTTAAAGGAGGTCCATGTGTCATTGACCTTGGAGAGGATACAAGTATGCCTGTTTGTTCTTTATTGAAATAATTGTTCTGTAAATAATTGTTGAAATAAAATCTTATTAATTTATATCAAATAATACATACCTTTGGCAATGTGATTCATTTTAGTGGAATTTCAACAGCTACATGGAAAACTCTGAAAACAGAAAAAACTACAAACATTTCGGGGACGATATATATTTTTATTTTATAATAGGTTAAAACTATAATTCTTTAATTTATACATGGAAAATATGAAATGTTGTGGTAAACTTTATTAATTTGTATTTTATAATAAGCAGGAATCCATCCAAGATTGATCAATAGTCAATTAGCCACACAGGGTTTTGCAGTTTCGTTAACAATTTATTATTAATACGGACCATTTTTAAAAGCCTGCCCGTGTTTCCGCCACCGGTTACTTTGAAGTTGATTTGAGATTATCCGTCCCATCGAGATTTCAAACTGGATGAAGAACTAGGAAAATCCTAGAGAAAAGGACAGTTTACATTCCAAGATCATAGTTGATATGACTCAACCCGCTAACTTTACCTACATCCTCCCAGATCCAAACTAAAACATATTTAGATTTGGTTCCTTGTTATAAAGAAAAAAATAAGCACCGTTTTATATAGCCGTGTCTGATATGCTTAAAATCTCATTCTTGGAATAAAGTATGAAATAAAACCGTTCTTATTCTCTTTTTTTTGAAATTATTGTACTAAAAAGTAAAGTGAAATGTGGACAAGGTTAAGAAATGCCGAAATCAATAGCCGGCTTCTAAGTCAGCGTAACCAATCGAAGGTCGGCAATTACAGCTCTAAATAGATAATAACCACAATCGCTACGGAGTCCACAGGAAGAAGCAGGGTCCAGAAGAAATTCCATTAGCACACGAAAGCGTATAATTAGTAAAGTTTTTACATGCTAGTATTGGCCCTATAAAAATGAGAAGAATGAAAAAAAGAAATGAGTAAATGTTGTCATGTTTGACATCCAAAAACACTAAACCTCCATTCACAAATCACAAACCTTGAAGAATGGTGTCATAACTTTAGAATACAAATAAATCTCATCAAATTACCTTTACCCTTCGTCATAAACCTACAACTTCTTGCCCTACAATATCCTCCAATGATATTCCACTTGTTCCTGTTGAACAAATCCGCTACCTAAGACTCCACTTGGATAAACGTCTCACTTGGAATTCGCATACTAGACTGAAACGACAAAAAACTGCTCGACTTTTCCGACTGCTCCAAACCCTTACTAGACAAACGCTCTAAACGTTCAATTAATTACAAAAGACTCATCTACTTAACCATAATAATAACTATATATGGAGTTGAGCTTTGGTGCTCTACCAAACCATTGAATTCCTATCGTATCCAATCCTTACATTCCAAAATCCTTCATAAAATCCTTAATGCCCCATATTTTTTCACAAATAAAACCATTCATAAAGACCTTAATGTTCCATATGCCGCTGGTTCAGCCCGAGCCTTTCCTGATAAACTCTAGTTCCATTCGAATCCACTTGTTTCCAGCCTTACTTCTTCTTCGATTCTTGATAATTTCTCAAGGAGTCTGAAAAGAAGTTGGCCTTTGTGTTAGGTAATCTTCTTACCTAGGATTAAATAGGGAATGCTACTACTGGACAGATCCTCTTCCCAGCAGATTTTAAGATATTTTAAGATAGATTTTAAGCTAAGGTTGAGGTTACTGCAAGAAAAGAAAACGACAGATTTATATAAAATAGTTCTTAGATTGATTTAAAAACAAATTGAATCTTTAATGCCTAACTTTAACTATGTTGTATCTGAAATTATGTTAGAAATAGGAGTTTTTTATCTTTGAAATAAAGTCAAAGCAAACTTATGATATTTGTTGAGTGGAGAATTCATTCTCAATTAATGATGAATACATTTTTTAATAAATCCAAAGTTTCTAAAACAGATTTTTCTTTCTAGATATCATCAAGGTGGAAAAAAAAGTGCACGTAGAGAAGAATATTTTGCTAAGATAGTTTTATTGCTATTTTTCAAAAGACAATATCAGATTACCGACTTTGAAGGTGGTGCAGACCATAACATGTTAAAGTTTATGTCGATATCAGCTAGTCTATATAGTCAACTCCGCCTGTGACATCAATACAATTTGTCAAAAAGGAACATTTACTTTTTGGATTTATGCCAGGTTTTAAGGCGTTCTGCCCCTCTGTGTGGCTATTGTAAATTTAGAATTATTGGAATAAACATCGTAAAACATTAAATTTTGTATTCAACCAGTATATTCAACTTAAACACTACACAATCCCTTCCCTGGAGCTTAATAGTCTTCCCATAGACAAATTTCGAATAATCCGTACATCCGTACATATATTATTACAGTAAGGCTCGAAATCGGTTTTGTACCAAATGTAAGCTCCTGTCATGCTCAAATACCAGAAATGAGATACCGTTGGATTCAGAATTTCATGGGGGGTTAGCGAATCGTATTCTCCACTTTCTGTTTTTCTTTCTAAAATAAATAAAGTCGATACAAACATTTTGCTAGGCTTCAATATCTGAACAGTGGTAGGTCTGTAGATCGATACGGGACAAATTGGATCTAGAAGATTTTGATGCGTACACCAAGACCCGTATAGTTCCTCCGGAACTATCGGATCCTGCGTCTTTAATCCCCAAAACGTACTATTTTCGAGATAACGCAAGACATAGGGTTCGCATCCACACAACCTTACATTAATTGTAGTACTGTCATTGAATACATGTCTCATTTCGTCGACTTGAGGTCTCTATGATCGAGAGAGGAGAAATTTATATTATTTATCGATGGTGTTTTTGTTCGGCAAGCCATATCATCGTCAATTTTTCACCAAATCTCAAGATTGAGCCACCAATTTCGAAGGCTTCCTTCTCCTTCAGGAGGACAAAATAGTCCAATCACCCCGAAGATTCAGGCAAATAAGTTATAAACGAAAACAAACTTTATTTGCGAATAACTAAAAAATTACACACTTTTTCCTTTTATGCCCGTAATTATATAAAATATTACTTAATTCCCTACAAAAGAAAAAAAAATCATTGAAATCGGACAATTTTTAGCAAAGGTACAGCTTACTGGTTCCAAACAAAAATGAAGATTTAAATTAATTTTTGTTTTCTTTGTCGGTTATATTTATCGATAAAGTAATATTTGATTTCATCTTTTGATACGTTGCATTATTTTATTTTCTAATTAATCTGGCATTTGATAAGAATATGCTGTGCGAATTTTTCGCACGGACCTACTAGTTTTACATTATTATAATATATTACTTGCTATCTATAATTGCAAGGTAGCAGTATTAGATAGAGGTAACTGACGGTGAATGCTGCAGCAGCCTGAGACTTTATGAATCGTTGAGCCGATAAAAGAAGAATAACAAGATAATACTCATCCTAGCATTTACGAATAAACGGACAAGTTAAGTACAGACTTTTCATTAAAAGATGACTAAGCATTCAAATTCATACTAAGGATTGTAACACACATAATCCATGGCATTAACACAAGTTAAACCATCCGAAGGCTGGAGAATAAAATGCATAAAAGTACGTTTAACTCAAAAAATATATTTAGATTTGATATTGTTCCTAGCATACCTGGCAACGAAGAAACTGTTTGTCCCAACCTGTTGCAACTGCTAATTGATACGAATTCACTTTATAAAGAACTAGCTTTACTCGGCCACGCGCTGCTGTGGCTTAGCCTGGCAAAATGAAAAAGAAAGAAAATAGAAAGCACATATGGGTAGATTAGTAGCAAAGGACATCTATCATTTTTAAAAAGTTGGGAAACAAATTTGTCTGTAAAATGGCTTCAATTTAAACTAATTCTAATGATTTTTTTTCTCATGATTCAAATTGAACATTAATAATCATCTGAGTGCATACGCAGTCATTCATAATCATCAGAAACAGTCCGAGTTGAACTTATAAAACTAAATTAAAAAATTTAACAAAAAACGTATAATAGGAGACCTACATAAGGAGAATCATATAACTTCCTAAAATGACAATTTCATTTACTGTAGTAATTATAAAATTTTCGATTAATCAATAAAGAAAAAAAAAAATGCTTGCCGCCCTTCGGTAGTGAGGAATCAAAAGGAAGCGGCCTTTTCTGAAGAAAAAGCAGTAAATGTTTAAAACTCTATAACTCTGCAACGAACAGTCCTATTTCGATGATTTTTTTATTATTTTGTCAGCAATTCAGAAATCTTTCATATAAATATGGGTATTATAAAAAATTGTGTACTTTTTGAGTTATCGGCAAATAGAATATTGAATTCATCGTAACATTTTTCAGCTTGTTTTCGGGAGAGTATGTTATACACATAAATTAAAAGGGTTTCAAGTGGAAGACTTTATCCAAGTTTCTTTAAAACGGTAAAGCCGTTTTGGCGCTACAGTTTACAGCGACACATTTTTTTGCCGCATTGAACCGAAAAACTTTTATTTTTTTTACATATGTAACATTATCGTAAGACAGAAGTACTATGCCAGAAACCTTCCCAGGAGTGTACGGAACAACTTCCCAAGTTTCATTCAAGTTCCATGGTGATCGGTTGAATGGTTTAGTAATGCACTAAGGACAAACAGACGGACAGGCAGACATATATTCATTTATATATATATAGATGATAAAAGTGCAGGACGTTCGAAGTAGCATGTGTTCATGAACGTATTGGGACCCCCAGTGATCCTTGCCATTATTTCCTCATCCTCCTTCCGAGGCAGTTTCCCTCCTTTCGGTCGCGCCTGTTGTTTTTATGGCGAGACGATTGGGGCGGCGCTGTGTACTTAGCGCCGTACCTGGCGCTGGGGCACCTGTCCCTTTTAGCCACGGCACCCAATGCAGTCGCCACCAGCCAGGGCGGGTCCACTATGGTCCTCATCAATTACTGACAGTTCAATTAGTTATACTCTCTCAGTCTTTCGTCATTCTTCTGTTAAAAAATTTAATAAAGTACGAGATTAAATTAGTGCTGCAGTGTAAATAGTTCTAAGCTAGTATTAATGTTCAACTGTGGCCTTTTCTAGTATTTAGATAACGCTAGCTTACACTAGTAGTTTGTATTTTGAATGAAAAGAGTAAAATGAATATTATAAACCTAAATATTTCCGTTAATCAAAATGGATTTTATGCACCAGAAATATGTTTATGTAAGTGTTTATTATTTTATAGAGGTACATTAATTTTAAATGGAATATTCAAAATCTGTCTTAAAACCTAAGCAATATTATTACAAATATTCGCTTGATTGGTGCCAAATGCGAGTCTTGGTCTTGCAAACTCAGTCTTGGACGTGGTCTTGGTCTTGCGCAAGAGTCTTGCAACAGTCTTGCAGTTCCTTACTAGTTTATTACTATAGATATATTACTGCAATTTTTTAGATAGGAGAAACCTAACTAAGCTCGAATGAAAAATTAGAGGAATTAAATGCAAAAGTATATTGGTTATACCAATTATTAACATATAGTAACTAAGATTCTCAAGTATTAGTAACTATTTTGCCTTAATTTTTATTTAAAAAATCTGTTTTTTTTTACCAGCCCTGCTATTGGTCTTGCAACAGTTAGGCGGCCTTGGTCTTGGCCTTGCAAAGTGCAAGACAAAGATCGATTTTGGACAACACTAGTGCCAAAGTAACGCTATTAATATCACGAGATAATAAAATTAATTATTTAATAAACATTCATTAAAAAATGTATATGGTGTGAATGTGTTCATATCTCACTATAATTATTGTCTATTTAACAGATTGTTATATTTCTAAATAAATAAATTTAAAAAAAAATAGCTTAGTAATTATTACAAATAATAATAATGTCATTAGTGTAACTATTATTTATTAATTACTGAAATAAATTAAGTTCTTTATTATTTATCAGAATTAATAATAATAAATAAGCATATATGATACTGAATCAAATTTGGAAAGAGGTACTTTTGAATACCAACCTTCCCCATAACTTAATTAATGTTAAATGCATCTTTATATCACATTCTGATTGCCAATCAAATCTGTGACTGTCATAAAGAAATAAATATCAAATACAAATGTTATTATTAAAATTAATATATTTCTTTCATTCTAGTAGTTAATCATTTCAAGAATCATGATGCTTATACAAAAACAATTGAACGAATTAAACAACAAACAAAAACAATAGAAACAAAAAATAATATATACGTTTTAAATAAAATAGTAAATTATAATTACCGATTACACAAACCAATACCATCAATATCTTTTATAATTATCAATACCTCATAGGTTTCATCAAATATAACTAAAATTAAGTCACTTAAAACTGATACATATCAAAGAGACGAAGATATTCAAGTAAAGCTAACATATTTAAGTTTGTGAATAATATTCGATACGTAAAAAATACATGACGTGATTACAGTCTTTAGAAAAATAGAGGAAAAAAAAGTTTTATCTCATGCATTTTTTTTTATTTATAGTGTGACCGTACCCCGAGATTCGTGATATCAAAAGATAAACCCAATCTAAATGATATATTAAAATGAATAGAAGAATAGTTGGGATGATCAGTCAAATAAGAAGGCAAAAATAAATAATAATATTTATTTTGACATTTGCCGACGTTTCGACCTGAAGTTTCTCTGTTTACACCTTTGGAGACAGCCCTGATGAAGGCCTGAACTTCAGGTCAAAACGTCGGCAAATGTCAAAATAAATATTATCATTTATTTTTGCCATTTATTTATTCTTATTTGACTGATCATCCCAACTATTCTTCTTTTCATTATTCAAGACAATCGACCATTTACCCACAATTATGATATATTAAAATAATGTATAATATAAATCTAGAGGATAAAATATAAATGGTTGGAAATTTCAAGTATTTCTTATTAGTTTTTTGTAAGCCCCAATCTGACTTATTTCCCCAATTATGCAAGTATACAATTTTTTTTTTTAATTGGGAAAATAAAAATAAAATTGCCACGTTTAAGAAAATGCTATATTATGAATATGACCACTGTTTTTTTGTTGTTGTTTTATTATCGATTACTACAGACAAATATTGTACTTAAATTTCATAATATTTGTAGACATTGATATTTATTTAATTAAAATTTTTAAAAAAATTATAAATAAAAATGTGCATTTATTTTTTTATCTGGGTTTACTATTTATATTTTCCCATATTAGTGTTGGTACTAAAATTGAATTAGCATTTCTATTTATTTATTTTTTATTCTGTTATTTCATATTATATGATTTAATCACTACCAACAGAAAATAAAGTTGGTAAATTTACATTTTTTTTTTTCTTCAATTATCACATCACACATGTCACACAATATAAGTGTCAATATGCGAAATTTTAAGAATATTTTCGAAATGTTACTAATTTTATAATTAAAATTTATATTTTGTTTAGTTTTTTATGAATATCAAGCTCTAAGTTCTCGAAGCTTAAGCAATCGCCAGATGGTTTTCTCGCCGAGACTAATGGCAATATTTCACATATTGGCCAAGCCACTCCAAAACAAACATAAGACAAAATTGGCCAAAGAGGATGCCGGATTACATAAAGGCGAAGAAGCTAGGGGTTGGCTAGAAAGCACGCCCCTCCTGAGCGGGAACTATATATACCGGGAGTAGGGCAAGTCGGTGCGCAGACAGCAGAGAATGGTGCGACCCTTCGTCAGCCACGTCCTGGTCAGTGTTGTAGTGTCAGTGTGTTATTGTCAGTGTGTTCCTGCTCCTGCCTTGGGGGGATATTTATATATAATTCAAAATATTTTTCAAAATTACCAATTTAAAGACAAATGAGTTCTATAGTATTTTTTTAGCTAATTTAATATTTTTTAGTTTTATGATTTTTTTTTTAACATTTATAAAAACATGTGCGATTATAAAAAAAACATATTTGATGTGTATATATATTCCACTAAGAGCACCAAATTGAAATATCCGAATAAATTTTAATCTCTTATTAAAAAAAAATATTTAACAACTTTTGTATTTAAGTTATTTTTCAAGGATTCGTTATCTCAAAAACATATAAATTAAATCTTAAAAATATTTAAAAATTGATTCATTAGCATAAGTTTAAAAAAATAATTTTCTTTGATAAAAAAATAATACTAATTACAAACTTTTTTATTGAAATAATTTTTTTTTTTTTAATTTTGATAAATACATCAATTATTCATATTTTATGAAGTGGTAGTTAGTCAACTTATCAATAGTTACATTTCAAAAAAATAAAATAATAAATAATTATTCCTTTCTGATAGTAGTATTATTATTAAAGAATAACTTTTTTTATATATGATATCAATGATAAATTTGATATTTTTTAGGTGGCGACTTGCCTGGTAGCCGCGGCGCTAAGCGGCCCAGTGCCGACTCCGGAACCAGGACAAACTCAACCAGCAGAAGGACAGAGGCAAAAAAAGCAGTGAGTAAATGACCTTTAAAGTTATGTTGCTATGTTTGAAGATACTACACATAACGATATGAATGTGGTGACATATTGGCGTTCAAGTTAAATTCACTAAGTCTAAAATTGTAAAACAAATTCACATTTCACTTTCCGATTTCTTCACTTAGTAGATAATTTCTTTTCACCTGACAAACATCACAATACCATGTTTATCATTTAGTCTATAAATGTTTTTTATTTATTTTTTCTCACCAGGACAAAATTATTGTTACTTACTGGATTTAGTGATTTTATTTGAACTTCTACATATTCATTCAAAATTAGAAAAATGATACTGTATTGCATAACTAATCACAGAACGGTAATAATTGATACCAAACTATTTTAAAAAATCTAATTCATTTATAGGGAAACAAGTTTTAAATACCTGGTATGATAAACAGACAATAGTGACTTTAATGCTGAAAACAAATCACTAAATATGTTTCAAATAAAATATTCGAAATATTTTTTGTAATAGCAGATTCTTGATATCGCCAGTTAATTGTGATTTAGAAAGAAAAAAAAATTAGTATAGTTATATTCACCCGATATACATATGTTAGTTTCAATATCGAGTGACTTTAACGCCGGTATAATAAACCAAAACATCGCCACTGCTAAAAACGCTTAATCTTATCATTGTAACAGACAAAATAATAATTGATATTCAACTCTCATAACATTCGATAATGTTGACGATCATCAAATTTGACATCTAATCAGAGTGAAAGTTTTAATTATTTTGTTAAGTTTTAAATAGGTATATATTTTTTGTGAAATATATAATATAAAAATATGTAGTAAGAATTACTAAAATATATCAATGATGAGAAATTTATGATTATTCATGAATAAAAAAAAACATATACTTCCTCATTTCCGATGTTTCATAATAAGTAAACTTTTTGGTAGTTGGTCAAAGACGCGTGAAAGTGATTCTTCTAAGTCAGACGACATCACAAAACCTTTTACGTCAATTTATCTCCCTCCATTTGTCATATGTAGTTTAATTCCGAGATTATTAGATAAGGACAATTCTTTAAGTTTAAGTTCATTTTTTATTAAATGAAACTTTTTCCAAAATAGTACAACAGAGGTGCCCAGAAAGGAGATTTGCATGGGCGCAAGTTTGCCACCACGTATAAAATATTTAATACTGAGATGGGGAGCACTTTTTTGACGGAGTTTTCAATTTTTGAAGGGGCACATTTCGACGGGGTTATGAATTTTCAAAATAAAAAGCTTCAAATTAAAAGACAAGTGGAAGCATGAAACAAACCACAGTATGTGTAATTGTACATTATCTACGAATATTTAAATTCTACTTTCGTTTCCACTGTATTTAAGAAAATGATAGGAATAAAATATCTTGGGAGTGGTGGGGAAAGGGTTATGCACCATAGGCCTTGTGAGGGATGGGCACCATTGTAGTACAATATACAACAGGTGAATCCGGTACCAAGTCATGCAACATTTATTTACAACAAATCTAATAGCACCTGAATCTAACTCAAACCATTGCTCCGAACCTCCCCAACTCCATAATCTATAATTCGATCAAATCCTCGAAAAATCCTTTGTGCAGTTTTAAAAAACACACATTTCTTTATCGAGTAATAATTAATTTAGTTCCATTTAAGGACATACAAGTATGTAATATTAATACAGTAGTTCCTGTTTTATGAACAAAAACAAACTAGTTCTCTCACTTTGTTCACTGTTTGAAATAAAATATTTGGTGTTTTTGCGGCAGGCTATTGAAGTTCCCATTGTTAAGAAAAACTATTGATTTTAATTAGGTAATACTAAAGCTCTATGAATTCAATTTTGTTCGTTCACTATCGGGATACATCTAAACATCAGAAAACTTCCATCCATAATTCATTACTTGATGAAGTTGGAACCGATCTTAATTTAGATTAACATTAAAACCTACACATATTTTGACATAATGAGGCAATCCTAATTCGCAAATGTAAGGGGATGCAGTCCATTGTCAATAGATTTCAAATAATGACAGTTAATTGGTGTATAATCACCCGACTGCAGGTATCAGAATATAATAACGCGCCTTGACACAGCGATAACGAAGCGTTTAAATCGACAGAGAACAAGACATGGCTAATAGGTCATTCATTAAGTCACCAGATTGCAGCAGGACCACTTCTTGCATAAGGCGGAAGAGGCGTTATTATAAATTAATTGCTCTCACCGTGAACTTCAAGGGTTGGGCAACTTTCTCCGGCTAGCTTCTTCAGACTTTTTCAGGGTCGCTTATAAAATCTGGCTCATTCAACTAGATTCTAAACTAAAAAAAAATGAACTACCGCCCTAGTTTTTACGTCGATGTGATAGCTATCGCTTTGAGTAGGAATCCAACTGGAGGAATCACTAGTGGACGGAAGTGAAGATGGAGGTGAACTTTTTTATTTCGCTTTAATGTTTTGTAAATGAATAAATAGGCTGTTTTGTAAAATCAGGTTGGCTAGTTGATTGAGTTTAAACAGGTGTTTCTATGATGCTACATCCACTGAAAGATGAGGAAGAGTGCTAATAAATAAATAAAAAATGTACAACTTTTCTAAAATTATTTAAATACTGAAAATAGGCAGTTTTTTTTAACTCCAAAAATTATGATTGGAGAGACGTAGATTCAAATTGAAATATATTCAGTTTAATTTCGATTTTACAATTTATTTTTTCTAGGGTGCAAACATTTGAAAATGAAAGTTAAAGGGCTAACTTTATTAAATAAATTGAAGATGAAACAATGGTGAAGAAATGGTCCACTGTAAATTTTTCAACTTTTTTTTCTAATTGCATTACAAACCATGTAGATCTTATGCCGTCTTAGCAATCCTGCTCCATCTCTGCCTGCCTTGGGCTATTTCTTTCCAGTTATCTACCTGCAGCTCTATTGCATCTTTGTTAATTCTATCTATCCATCTGTTTTTTGGCCTTCCATATCATCTTTTGCCCTCTATTGAGGCATTCAATATTCCGTAGAGGCTTCCAGATGGATTGCTATGAGCTAATGTCCCGCCCATCTTAACCTCAGTGCCTTTATATCATGGGATATTGATTGACCAGTTTCTGTAAGCAGTTCTTAATTGGTCTTTCTTCTCCATGTGTTAGTACTCTGATCCCAGATCGCTCCGGTTATCTTGCAGAGGATTTTTCTTTCAAATCTTTCAATACTTTTTTCTAGAGTGCTGACTTAGAACTGGTTTTACCATAGCATTTTACACCCTTAAATTGAAATTTCTTGAGATTTTTCTTCAAAAATTTTTATCAACATAAAAATATATAATAATTTATGGCATTTAAATAATTTAAAAAAATATATAATATTTTAATATTGGGAGAAAAATCATCAATATTTTGGGAGATGATCTGGATCGAGTCTTATACTGGTTCTAAATAAATTTCAAGTAAGTTAAATACAGTAATAGGTAAACTGTGTATATTAATTTGAAGCATGTTTACCATGGGTTCTCTGAACTTTTTCTAAATGTAAATCTCTTTCGATTCATTTCCGTTTACTGTTTCAGAAGAAAAAACCAACCGATAAAAAAT
This sequence comes from Nezara viridula, assembly GCA_928085145.1. NCBI lineage: Eukaryota > Metazoa > Arthropoda > Insecta > Hemiptera > Pentatomidae > Nezara > Nezara viridula. Next base: position 209,792,938 of record OV725077.1, read on the forward strand.
TGCGGTTATTATAATCTTTACACAACGGTAGATTATTACAGCATTTATATAAATACAATTACAAAAAACATTTTCTTAATTTGTAGAAGCTGTAAAATTGATATTCTCCTTAAAGGGGATAAAAAATAAGTTATTTTTTTCACATTTGGATTAATGAGGGATAAACCAAGGTCACTAGCTTTAGCTTCCAAGATAGTAACGCAGCTCAATTCAGTTCCTTAATAATAGTAAGAATGAATATTCATCAACATAAAATTTTAGTTTATGGCAAAATGGTCTAAGAGTAAAATATTGATCATTTTTGCAAGTACTTTTGTATCCATTATCTTCTACCTTTTTTTCAGCCAGCATATTCACATTATCGTGTTCATGGGTATGATTTCCATCTAGGCTTGTGAAATTCAAAATGTGGTAATTTTATCATCCCTTCCAGTGTTCAAATAGTTTAAACCAAAGTTTTGATAAATTGTGCTAGTAAATATTTTAATAATTTAAAAAAATTGCATAAAAGATAAGATAGTTGGTTTAAGGAAGGTCTTAAAATCAAGCGGTAGTTATTAGGATTCTCAGACCCAGAAAGGACATCGTGATAAAATCCTAAGGCCGATGAAGATCCCAGACACGCTAAGATATGAATCGGTTCTAGGTCGATAAACACCAAGTACGAAGTAAAAAAATAAAATACAACGTTTTAAAATGAAGGATAAGCAATTTTCGTCAATCAATTAGGAGAAACCGTGTTGAAAAACAAAAACAAAATGTCGAGTCTGTTCTGGTCTGCATATTGCTCAACCCATCATTTAGACATGTAAAATTTAAAAGGAGGTCATTGCATAAATCCATTTTTGCAAATAGTAAAGTCATGAGGAAGTATTTAGTTTAAATGGAAATCATGGTTTTATTTCAACATGACACACCATTCTAAATTTTAATTGAGGTAAATGATCATAGACTACAATGTTACATAACAACAATTATAGAAACAGAAATTACGGTAAAAAATGCATGTCATACAACTTATTTATTTTTCCAATTATTTTCATCAAGGAATTCCTTTGTACTTTCATTTAGAGGTTCAGCTGGTATTAAATTAGATTCAATCCTCCTAATTCATCAGAACATGAAAATATGTTTATAAAATACTTGACCAACTTCTGTTTATTGTAATGTCAATCGTAGTTAGGAAAAATAAGTTTATTTTAATCTGCAAACGTGACACCGAGGTCGTTTTTACTTCTTCCTTGATCATAATCGAGAAGATGAAGGCGAAATGAAAATTGGCAATCCTTATGTTCCCAGAAGCATACCACTTTAATCACTTCTTATTTGGACTGTGAAGAACTGTTTTATTATACTATTGTTCCATAATAAGATAACTCTATAAAATATTTTTTGGTAATGTAATGAATATAACAAAAGAGCTTAAAATACTATCAGTGAAAACTCTTATGAGCATAAATATTTAAAATTGGCTTTCACAGTAAGGACTAAATGATAAATCGGTTGATTAGGTAATAATGAAATAGAAAGATTACAAAAAAAATTTAAATACGATTTTTTTTCGACGCAATCGTTATAAAAAAACTTACATTTCAGGTTCAAGATTACGTTTTGAACCTAAATCATTCATATAATAGTAATAATAATAAGTTTTATTGTCATCAATTATCGACAAAAGCCTAAGGAGGAATTTTAACGTAGTTGGCAACAGCACAGAAAAATATGTTTAAATTGTTACAATCTTTTTTTTATTGTTTAAGTAAAGCAAAATAAAGACAATTGCTGGTTTTATAAAATAGGAATGTAATTTATTGACATCAATTATTGACAAAAGCCTCTCCCTAAGGAGGAATTTTAACGTAGTTGGCTACAGCACAGAAAAATGTGTTTAAATTGTTACAATTTTTTTTTTTATTGTTTAAGTAAAGCAAAATAAAGACAATTGCTGTTTTTATGAAATAGCAATGTAATTTATTGACATCAATTATTGACAAAAGCATCTCCCTAAGGAGGAATTTTAACGTAGTTGGCTACAGCACAGAAAAATATGTTTAAATTGTTACAATTTTTTTTATTGTTTAAAGTAAAGCAAAATAAAGACAATTGCTAAGAATTTGACCTAGTCAATTGACAATTGACCTAAGAAAAAAATAAAAACTTTCATATTTTTATTTATGACTTATGACTTAACTTTACTTCAATAGCTTAGTTTATTTCCATTTAAGTTTCGATGCTTTTGAGAGAGTGGGGTAGCTCAGTGAGTAAGGCAGTTTACTATTTTACAGACCTGGATTCGAGTCGGGCTGTGTTAAATAATTATTTATCCTAACTAATCAGAGGTAGAACGATATTGGGGACGTTGAAACTTCCTCGAACCACACCCAGCTTCTATTAAATGTGCACCATTATAAATTCTGAAATCATGACTCTTCGTGAGCTATAGTAGAACATCTTTTTTCTGAATCTTTTAAGTTTTATTTAAACTTTTACCAACCAAAACTAGGTTTGTTAAATGTATGTAATTTTCATTGGTAATAAATAAAATAAATGATAACATAGGTTTTATGAGAAATTTAATGATATCAGCGTTTTACTTTGTAATATATCTTTTTTATGTTTTACCATAATTTCTTTTAGGTAACTGTTAGTTTCATTGATAATGGAATAGTTGTTGGTAATTCGAAAAAGTATTTTTGATAACGCTGGTTTCTCATGATTATAACTCCATTTTTTTTTAATTTCCGTTTCCCTTTTAAGTATTACCGTAAGCAGAAAGTATTCAGATAATTTTATACTTCTGATAACGGCAGTGACATCGGCCGGTATAATTGTCATTGAACCGCGGAACTCATCAATATTTCTGCTTCACTTATGAGACCCCTTTGTGTTCAGCCACGATCTTCTCCCGCGCTTACTTTATGAGAGTGAAAGTGAGGGAATTCACGAGGCGATGTTTATAGCGGAAACAAAGTCGGCCATATCACGGAAGCGAAAGGAATATTTAAAACTTATCTGATTTGTACAATCGACCAAGTACTCAGCCTTTATAGTACTCCAACAGGATATTACGTAGCAATTAATAGAATTAATTGGTCATTTAAAGGCTCAGGTCATTAATTAAACGAGGAGGCTTTCTGCATCCATCAAAATTATCTTTCGTTCCGAATCAGTTTCAATCAATTTTCCGTTTTCATTTTTATACCACTAATTAATTAATCAGTTGTATTATGCGTGATCACTCGCTTTCTGAATTATATTTCACAGTTTTATTAATTATATTTCAATGTGGTATTTAAAATTGATGGTACCTTCAAGTAATTTCTTATCCCCTTATTACAAAATCAAGATATTTTAATTGTATTTAATATGTTCTTTAGATTTTATCAATAATACTGTGTTGAATTAAAAATGAAATTTTGAAAAATCGTCATAAACAAACTATAGAAATAGTTGATTTCTCACACTATTTGAAATTTTGTGAAACAATAACCACGTTAATTCAAGATGAATGAATGGCTCAAAGTTAAGAAAAATAGTTTAATATAGAAACGAATTTTATCTATGGCTCAGGGGCTAAAATAATACTTCTTCCTATGTTCCTATAAATAATGATTCTTTTCTAAGCTGCGATCATAAATGGATTAAGGTTTATATTTTAAATTCAAGTTTACCGAATTCAACACACCAATGCCATCTATACCCTAAATTAACAAATACCGCAAAACCGCGAAACTTTACGCCCCTAGACTTTACACCATTACTCCGAAAGCAGAAACATTTCTTTCTTCCAAAAACAAGTTTCTGTTTCATACGGAACTAAATTCTAATTTCATAGAGAAACAGTTCTCTGACTCGATCGGATGAAATATGAAAGTCATACGAATGACTCCATATATTTTTGCTTCAGTTATCAAAAACGTTATTCTAGTTTTGGAGTAATGTATACCAATAATGTATTTCCAAAGAATAATGTATACCAGTTTGCGTTAACATCTTTTTCTGAAGCAAAGAAACAGGCATCACTTTATGGTTTGTTTTTATACGGTTAAATTCTACTCTCCACAGGATGTTAAATCAGAGAGTTAATTGTAGCCATACCTGTATGAGTATGTTTGTATGTTTAAGTTATCGTGAAATCTTTAGTGATGTGTCCGTACATACGGACCTCAAAATACAAAGACCACAAAATTATTTCAAAAAACAGTTATCCAATCATGCCATTAACAGACTTTATACAAATGGTACGCACTTTGAAATAAAAGAAAAACATTCAGATATATCAAACATATAATACGAAATTATAAATGCAAGTTAATATGAAAATCTCATTGTGATTAGGAATATTTTTGAGAAAAAAAAAGAACACTTGAACAAATTAATCTAAGTTGTGACAATAGTTTACGGACCGAAAAAAAAATTTGATTATTTACATTGGTAACATTGTAGTATACCTTTAGCTTAATAGTTGTAAACGAATGACCGATTTAAACATTCCATCACCTTGTATGGTCAAAAATCAAAAGTATTTTTATAATCTTGAGACATCCGGCTTTCTAAGTTCTTCCGAATTCAGTGTGAATGAGTCGAAACAAGGAAGAAGAAATATAATATAAAGGAAGAGGCATAAAGCTAATCCTGAGAAGTTACATAAGACAGCGGCGGGCTATGAAAGACAGACATCATAAATTATTGAAGGGCGGTAGAAGACGGTTGCGTCAGTTCGGAAGACAGGATGCCGCGGAATCCCAGGTCCACAGCCTTGACCAGCCATCAGCTTTCACTGTCCGTTCAAGTTCAGGGTTTCATCGGACGTTCATCCCGGCACACTTATCAATGGTACTTATATGAAATAAACGTTATTTGATCAATTGGCTTTGATTTAGTCAAATAAATTCATGGCGTTATTAAATCAATAGCCATTTATGACCAACTTAAAACCTTCGAATTCCACAAATTTTTAATAATATAAACTGAAATATCTCCCACAAATATTATTACACTAAGACTCGAAATCGGTTTTGCACCAAATATAAGCTCCTGTCATGCTCAAATAACATTTGGATGGAGTACCGTTGGATTCAGAATTTCACGGGGATTTAGCGAATCGTAATCTCCGCTTTTGTTTTTACTACCAAAATAAATAAAGTAGAAACAAAGATTTTCCTAGGCTTCAATACTGGAACGATGGTAAATCTGTAGTTTAATTCGGAACAAATTGAGCTTACAAGATTTTGATGCGTACAGTAAGACACGGGATAAGTAGCCTTTCTTAAGCCCAAAAACGTACTATTTTCGAAATAATGCATGGCTAAGGGTTCGCATCCACACAACCTTACGTTAATTGTAGTACTGTCATGGAATACATGTCTTATTTGTTCAACTTGATACCCCTATGATCGTGAGAGGAGGAGTTTATATTATTTATCGAAGGTGTTTTTTGCCGGTAAGCTACATCATCGTTAATTCTTCCCCAAATCCACAAGATTGAACCACCAATTTGGAAGGTTCCATTCTCATTCAAGGGTACAAAATAGTACAATAACCCGAAAATTTAGGCAAATATTTTATGAAAGAAAAGAAACTTTATTTAAGAATAACTCGAAAATTACACACTTTTCCCTTGGTTATGTCCATCATTATATAAGAGAATACTAAATTCCATACAAAAGGAAAAAAAAAATCATTGAAATCGGACAATTTATAGCAAAGATGCAGCTTGTTGAAATTTGTAAACATGTTGTTATTGAAGTTTAAATAATTATTATTGAAGTTTAAATTAAGTTTCCTTTGTCGATTATATTTAGAGAGAAAGTAACAATTGATTTCTTTTATGATACGTTGCATTGTTTTATTTTCTTATTGTTTATTATTTGATCACTGAAGAATAATCCTGTGTGAATTTTCGCACGTGCCTATTAGTTTATAGTTATTCAACTTAATTCCTTTTTACCATATATTATTGGCGGATCTAGGGGGCAGTATTTGAGCTGAAACCTTCTTCCTCCTCGTCGATGAAAACATATATTTTTGAAGTGAAAAAAAACTTCTTTAGGTGCCTTTTGCACTTTTTTTTTTTGTGAATTAGTGAGAGTGAATTAGATTGAGTCGTCAGATCTCCGATGTGTAACGCTCGGATAAAGTCAATCGGAGTTGACTAATTATAATGTTTTTGCATATGGATTAAAATATCTCAGAAACTAAAAATCAAACTTGCATACTGTAAGCGAGAGAAATGTTCAGCATTTCATCTTCTTTATAATAAGCTATTATTTATAATTTATATTTCATATTAATAATCTCGCTTTGTTAATATTTTCACATCTATCGTGTGGTTTAAAGCAACACCTTATTTATTTATTTTTTCTATGCCGATGACACGTGTATCCTATCAGTTAACAACAATCACACATCACGCATCCCAAACTCTCCAATCACACATCACAAGTATTGAAGAATGGTGTCAAAGCTGGAGGATTAAAATAAATCCCATCAAATTATCTTTACCCTACGTCGCAAACCTTTCCCACCTATCCCCCCCCTCCACTAATCCCAGTTGAACAAACCCGTTACCTAGGACTCCACCTCGACAAACGCCTCCCATGGAATCCTCATACAAGACTGAAACGTCAAGAAACCGCTCGACGTTTCCGACTACCTCAACACTTACTAGACAAACGCTCTAAGCTTTCAATCAATTACAAACGAATCATATATATGACAATAATAAGACCTATTTGGACTTACGGAATTGAGCTCTGGGGCTCCACTAAGCCATCGAATTCCTCTCGTATCCAATCCTTACAATCCAAAATTCTTCGTAAAATCCTCTAAGCTCCTTACTTTGTCACAAACAAAATCATCCATAACGACCTTAATGTTCCTTATGTTTCTGACCTGGCCCAATCCAGATAACAAACATAGCCTTCCATAACAAACTTCAGAACCATCCTAATCCTCTCGTTTCTAACCTTGCTTCCTTTTCGATCCCTGACAACCCTCCGAGGCGTCTGAAAAGAAGATGGCCACGGGACCTTCTAATATAGAACTTTAATTTGAGTTCTACCAATGGGTAGTTTCTCTTCACGTTGTACATGTCATGTTACCAATGTCACATTTACTTGTTGTATTTTTAATGTAATACAGTTGTAAATTTCATTTAAAAAAACATTTTTTTTTTCATTGAACTATATTTGTTTATGTAAATTATCTAAGCTAAATAATTAAACAACAACAATATTTTTTTTTTAAATTATAGTGTATTGCTACTAAATATAAGCACGTCCCAAGAAACAATGTAAGAAATTTATCTCTAAAAACATTATTGTCGCTGTAATTACTATTTTTTCCCCTTCAATGACCATTTAAACATCGTTTCACATAGGTAATAAAACATTTTCTCTTTTTCTTCTTCTCTCCCCTCCACCAAAAAAAAAAAATATTGGATCCGCTACATCCAAGTCATTCTTATAAATTACTGAAGTTAAACAATATCTAAATCCGAAATAGAGAAGTATATTTCGATCCCTAGTGACAATAAGTTAAATTTATTTGCCATGAATTATTCATGTCCACATAATTTATATACATTAGAACCCCGTATGAAGGTATACGTTATAATTATTAGATAGCAGTCATGATTGTAATCAAAATATATCTTCGGTATTATGAGTTCTGTTTTTATTTGTTTTCTTTTATTCACTGATGTCTGTTAATGTTGTGATATCCAATTATCAGACTGGAAAACACACAATCGAGTTTTTATTATAAAACATAAACAAACAGAGAAAGTCCCTTTCGTCTTCTACCAGACTTTGAACATGTAGTAAAAAGATTACTGCCCCGTCCGATATAGATTTCCTCTACTTTCTAAAATGAATTAGGTGTTATGTTAGCCCTTAACACCGAGTAGTTCCTTTAATACAAGGAACTCGTTAAAGCCACTCTTAACCGACTCTTGGTTCATATAAGTAAAAGTTATTCCATGTTACGTAAGTGCTTCATAAACTCATGAACTTTAATGATAAATTCATTTTTACACTATAACTATTGTTACACAATATTCATTCCTGGCATGTAACGATCCCCAATGATTTTTCAATAAGTAAGAATATAAATTACAAAAGTTATAGTATTGTACTACTATAGATTTCGATATTCGATCAACCATATTTTATTTATCAAAGGAAATAAATTTATTTATTTCTTACCATTTCAATTTGACTGATCATCACAACCATCCTTCTCTTCAATTAGTCACTATAGTCAACTGTAAACACGCAAATATTTTTTTTATTTTACAGTTTGAGCTTATAACCTTTCATAACATTCATGAGATCTAACTGAGAAACCATTATATTTGAAAATCGTTTAAGTCATTTGCTCATAAGATCGCTAAACATCTTCAAACGAACAAGAGAAAAATATTTTATAACATTTGTAATTTCCTAATAATTATTATTCCTCCCCGTGGTAATATTTATGCTGGAACAAAAGATGAAAAAACATGGTTCTTGAGAAATTGTTACAGGTCAAACAGATATGAAAAAATGGAATTTCGCTCTTGCTGCAAACTTAAAATGAGGTCGAGCCCCTTATAAGAAAGGAGTTGATGGTGATGAGATAACTGAGGTACTGGGCTAGGTATGGTGCTGACTAACCCCGTTAAGGGTCTAAACCTTCATTAGCCATCTCCAAAAGAAATCAGGCTAAAGAGGTTGTTGGAGAGGAACAGACGTGCAATTAATCCCTCATCCTCTGAACTGACTGACTACTAGCTTTAAGAAAAGATGTAACGTGATAAATAATTAAAGGCCTAATGAGGTTAAGGCCTAATGGCAGACATTTAACGATTTGCAATGTGGTAGATTACAATCAGCAGGCAACGGAAACTGCTTTATTACATTGTAGACCTAAGATATAGTATAGTGATCTTAAATAACTCTATTGTATCTAAACTACTAAACTACTACTACCTCCTTGGAATCGGTTCCTTCATGAATACCAGAGGGCTCGCAACTGCACCAGAAATTCATCATGAAGAACATGCGATTATTAAAAAAACAAAAAAACAATATGGCTTACTTGCTGAACTTGTTCCTCATCACCATTACGATTTTTGCCATAATTCCATTACCTCGTACACTATATACTCGCTTCATGTTTAATAATCGCTTTCGAATTAATAATGCTATGTCTAAACAAAAATGTAATGGAGCAAGTATTGCCAAGGAACTCTAAAACGTCATTGAAAACTTTTATTATTATAATGGGAAAATTAGGGTTCAGTGACAAAATGAATTTTGGTTTTATCTTGAGTGCTATAAACCAAATATATAAAAAATATGAACCAAATGCTATAACATACAAAAAAAATGTCTCAAAAAACTAAAACAAGTTTTAATGGACCACCATATATCGACTTTTGTATTTCATTAGCATGAACACAAAATAACAATTATTAAATAATTCACTTATTTATTTTGTATTTTGACCATTAAAACTGGAGTTTCAAATTAATTAATGACTCGATTGTAGATTAAACATTTTTTTTTTCTTTTTTTTATTTCTTAATGACATTTACAACTGTATTAAATAAATACATCTAGTAAATTTGGACATACTGGATATAATGACATGAAAACACTTGCTGAGTAACTACCCAATGGTAGCACTCTAAGTCCAAATAGGCCTTGTTATAGTCAAGTATATGAGTCTTTTGTAATTAATGGGAAGTTTAGAGCGTTTGTCTAGTAAGTGCTGTAGTAATCGGAAACGTCGAGCGGTTTCTTGTCGTTTCAGTCTAGTATGAGGATTCCAAATTAGTCGTTTGTCCAGGTGGAGTCCTAGGTATCGTATTTGCTCAACAGGGATAAGAGGAGTATTGTTAAAGGAAACTGTAGGACAGGAAGTCATTGGTTTACGACGATTAAAAACTTAAATTATTTTTCTCTACTTCTATATTCAAACTTACTGCCTTATAAAAATATTGTTTTTTATAGAAGTGTTGATATTTCAATCTAATAACATAGATTTTTCTAAAGCAAAAGTTGGAAAAAAGTGGGCTCAGAATTTTGTTTCTCTTGATTTCTCTATTCGTACATGTCATTCGTGAAAGTGACCATAGGTGAATGTGCTGAAGAATTATGATTATGGCATTTCAGTTATGGAGGCGAATAGCACTAGGTAGAACTTCCTTTAGGCCTTGATTAAATCTCTTGAATCATGAAAGCAGGTATCTCATCCAGCTTTTTTCCACTTTATATTAATAGATTATCAATTATACATTTTTTTGGTTGCTTCCATAGTATAATATTTATTATTATAATTTATCGATCGAGATATAATCCATTTGAAGTTATGATATGATTGGTGTTTATATTTTAGGAACTCCTGGTATGGAGGTTTAGATCCGATAGCTGCGAACACAGTGCGATAACAACCGATGATAATGCCGAGGAAGTAGACAAACAGGCCGATGTTAGCACACTGCCTGTCGGGCAGTCTTCCGATTTTCCGGCCCCTTCAAATTGTCCTGTAATGAAATGGACGTTTTCCACGACGGGCGGGGATAAAGGACCCAATTTAGTGAACAATGGCAAGTCTCTATATAGTGACAATAGTCTTATGTGAAGTTCGTACAGAGTCGGTGTCACCTCCTGTCAGAGGTCCATAGCCAAAGTGATATAGAATTTCCGTGCGAACGTTTTCAGAAAATTCACATAAATAGTAACCGAAATCATAGGCATCAATAAACAATTCAAAAAATAACAAAAAAATAGTCCGCCCATTATTTATTGTTTTCCTACATTTTTCATAATTCGATATTCTCATATAACTAACTACCTACCACCTGAACAACTTTTATAAATTTCAAATCTGTAATTCTGAAAAGAAAAAACAACAAAATATTGGTGTTTTCCTTTAAAAAATAACAATTGAACAAATAAATAGGCCTTAGGCAGTTTTTGAAAAAGGTACTACAAGCATTAACAGCACCATATTTCAAATAGATTTTAACGTTTTTTTCTCACATTATCTGAAAATTAATGAATTAAAAACAATACAAAGATAATTTATACACCAAAATTATTATAATTCCAACACTTAACTCAAGTTTTCATTGGCGTTTATTCTTCAACTGTTCATAAATCCAAATCATTATTTTTTTTATATATAAAATATTAGTATGGAGGACATCCTGAATTAATCAGTAACTCTATAGTTTTCCAAAAATGACTATGTTGTTTAAGTTAAAAAAAAGTAAGGGATAGAGGCAAAAACGAAATTGCTTAAAGATCGTTTTTTTAAACCTTTTTTGGACTCTCCACTTATTACTTTCGAATATATATTTAAACATTTTTTCACGCACCATCGCGTAATCTGAAACTGTCTGAACCAAAAATCATAAAAATAATATGAAGTTAATTTAACTACCAAAACTATTACAACGGCGATATCGCACTACTTAAGTTCTTATGGCAGATAGGTTGTCCTTTGGCTGCCAATCCAGACTGCCAATCACTTACCATGAATCCAAACCAGATGATTTTCTTCTTAAATGTTATTTTGAAACACTCTGGACTAATCAATAGCCCCGTAGTATTATAAAACGGGCTCAATTTTGTAGATACCAGGAAGATACTCCGAAATAGGAAATAGAGATAACAACAAAGATGCTCAAATAACATCATTATAATTAATTTTTTGATTAGGATAACTGTCATGAGCTTGTAAATAAAATGATACCTCGTAGACTAAAGTAGAATTCTAAATTAGGAAATTCTATAAATAATTACAAGCATAATATCTTAAAGATATTGAGAGTATTCAAATATATATTAGCAAGTACCAAACATAAAAGAATAATATCAGCTTGTTTGTTTTTGTTTATCTAACAAAGTAAGTAAATCAAGCGAGAATGAAAAAAAACATAAGTTAAATATTTGGGTAGTTATATTCTATTATTTAGATTAAATTGTTTCTGATTTAAAAAAAAAAAATAGTTTTGAAAAATGTCAGATGAAGGGAGAAGACCTAAAATCAATATTGAGATTGCTGCTTGTAACTGATGATAATAATGCTCTTTATTTATTTAACTTTTCCATTATGAAATTCATCAAATAAAAAACCACAAATAATGAATGCACTTTTGTTTCAAAACAATGCCTATTCACAGTGAACTTGACACTTAATGCCCCAAAAAAAAAAAATAATAAAAATAACGGCCATTTGCATTTACAGATCAAAATAAATTGATATTGAGAAAAAAATTTGTTTTTTATTTGTTGAGGTTCCACATCATACATAGATCTTCTTTTCAAGGTTTCAGCTTTTATTTGTCCAAATAGCCTTTTTTGTTTACCAACAAAGTTTCGGTAATTGTCCTAACGATCGCAATAAATTACATCAATTTTTACATTTTTTATTTTTGTTTAGTTTACTAACCCTTTTTTCTAATGGAAGAAAACCGTTTCTCATCATTTATGCTAGCTTTCCTTAAAGCTGCACGTTTCCCTTATCTGTCAACAGTTAGCAACTATCGGTGAAAAGTTGAGCATTCACTTCCTTACAACTGAAGAAAGTTCGTGAACCCCAGCAACTACATTTCGTTTCGATAAACATTCTTTTAGACAGTTCTGTCAAAAATGCCCAGTAATTTATGTATATAAAAAAAGAAAGAGAAAAAAAGCTTTCTCGATTTGATTTACTCCTTACAGTGAAAAAGGTTTCGTTTTACGTAATCTTAAAGATCCGGTCGTAGGTCTAATATTGTATGCGCGAAAGTACATTCCAAATCATATCCCATTACATCATGCCGCCTTAAAAAAAAAAAATTGGTCCTTCCGGAAAGGAGAGGCAACAATAACATAAAAAAATGAAGAAGTGGATGACTCAGTGGTTGAGTAAAGACCTTGGTCATAAGCTACAATGAAACCAGAACATTCAGCGGCAAGCGATCTTTCAGTTGCGTTGTAGCTGTCATTTCCTCAACCGATCAGACTTGAATAGAAATGGTTGACTTTTGGCATTCATTTCTTTTTTTCATCGTACTCGTTGATAGTTTTGTTATTGTTATTATTATTATTTAACTTTAATGTTATAAAAGCGAATTATTTTAATGTTGAACAATACATTTTTCAATCATTCAGCTTACTATCTTATTCTTAGTTAACATAAGAAATGTATGTCCTCCACTGATTTATTCTCCTCTATAATCTCACCTAGGTATTCTAATAACTCTGTCAAGAGTTAGGTTTAACATTGTAAGCAACAGATTACTTCAGGCTGTATCAGTTACCATTGTTTGGAGCATTTCTTTTATGCATTTCTTCCTTATCTTTACTGACTTCTCGGCTAGTTAAGATGTCATAGTTTTCCCCAATCCGTTTATGTACAACAGATCATAGGCCGCATTAAAATCGGCTAATAGAGAATGCAGATCTTACTACTTCCAAACCTCCTTATAAACTTTTTAACAAAACCTTTGAATATTCCACTTCTCTATTTTATCAAAATTGCCTTGTATTAAATACATCAAGGTATAAACAATTCAAATAGCGATCTGGTTCCTTTCTTATCTTATTGGTTTGTGAATTTCATGTAAATGTTTATTGAATGTTTGCTGCTTCTAAATAATACAATCTTGTTTATATTGCTTAAAGATCAAGGACCAATATTGTGTATTTCTATTCCACCCGAAAATTTCCATAATAGATTTCTAAATATTGGAATCAAGAAATCTATATCCGTGGACTATTGCGAAAGCGAAAAGGAAGTGCGTGATATCATCTTGACAGGTGTGAAGTGTTAGATCGTGAAAGAGTTCACACACTGTTGAGTTACGGTAAGAAAATTAGCAGCGCTCATTGAAGTGAGCGTACTTCTTGTACTGTTCCTTCCTTTCTTCACTTTCACAAACCGCCCTTGGAAGTCCTGGGTGGGAATCGGGCCGCCTATGAGGAAGTCGTTAGGTCTTCGGGGATAATAATCTGGGGTCTTGTCCCCTTAGGCACCGTGGCGACACCTAGTTCCTTTATTGTTCATCGCATTATTATAACGATAATGAGACTCCCTCTTTACATATTGTCATCTCTTGTTCGTCTGAAAAGCCTACATTCCTTTAATCTGATAAAAATTAGTCGCTCTTTAAAGAAAAGCATCAGCTTTCTTAATTCCTTCATATATGATACCATTCTCTATAATATTGTAATATCAAATTGTATACATGAGAGGGAAGCAGAAGGACTGGTTGCTCCTACCACACGAATAACATTCCTTTTCATTTTATTAAAGGAATACAAAATCAATATCTAAATAAATAAAAATATTTCAAGGTTTTCCAACTAACTTACAACCTTCCGTCTGCTCATCACTTAAAATTTAGTTTTAGAAAAACTGTGAAAAAAATATTTAAGTCTCAGGTATTTTTATTTTCTTCTAACTAATAATAAACCCCTTAAAACAAAAAATAACACCTCCTTTTTCTTACTTCAGTGTCTGAGAAGTCCACTTAGAGCTTAATTGATTACTTAACGAGTTTCCTGCATCATAGGACGATCATGCGTTGTGTACTCAGACTAATGGGTGATGCAACTAGGAAATGTAATTCCAAAGTATTACGACATTGTCAACAATTATATGTGCAATTTATTTAAGTTGTCATAAAATAGTTTTTACCGTCCGTTCTATTCGCCTACGGAGAAAAGGGGCAGAGAGAGCTTTCAGATTGAAAGCCCGCCAAAATGGATTTTTTTTTTTCTCAGAATAATTATCATAAAAAAAAAAAATAAAAAAAATTAAAATAATTTAAAAAAACGAAATAAACGCCAATACTGATTCTACTTAAAATGAAGACTTTTTATTCCATTCTATCCTAATGAAGTATAACATTCTAGATTCATTTTATATTCGTTTATTTTTAGTATTCCCATGATTCACAATATGAAGGCTCTTTAATCGGTCAAAACAAGCTTTAAAATTTATATTTTAAACAAATTTAATTATAATTTAATGCTATTTTTAATTGTACTAATCGTAGCTTAAGATGGAACTGCTTCAAATTATTTCCAGTCATTGCTTATTTGTTGAATGTTTTTATTCCTTATTTAGCTTAGTTAGTTCTAAAATCAGAGTTTAATTAGGTAGTATGTATTAGTTCTTTCCTCATGTTGTTATGGGTGCCAAATATATCCTTTGGGCTCCTACCTCAATATATGTAGACAATTTTAATAAATTATTCTACTAATTTATATATTTTTTTATTTAATTTGAACTACATCTACGACATCTAAATTTGATTTCTGACATTTCAGTCGTTAGTGCGACCTTTTATTCTTCAGAGAGAACCTGACATAATACGCTGCTAACATAATTATAATGATTCTAACCAAAAGATTGCCGCATTTTCAGAAAAACATTAACCTCAATGACGGAAGTGTCCCGATGCGGTAACAGGATAATGCACGGAGGTCGTGTCCTGGAAGCAGTCCTTTCTCTGCCCATTAGCACTATCATCTTCGACAGTTTGCCAGGAATAACGTAATCGTTTTACCCCGCAAGATCTGCATTCTTACATTGCATTGTTTATTTATTATTGTTAATGGGAATAACGTTGAAGCTTCTCAAAGATAATTAATGACAATAACTAACAAAATAAATATATATTTATCGTTTGCTTCTTATAGAAAAATATATTTACAACGCACCTGGACAATCTGGATGTTAAACTTCGAATTTCCGGGATTTTTTGGCAAGAAACAAACTTCATAACTGAAGAAAAATGATGATTTTATTTATTCCTAAACAGGATACATTTTATTTTTCTAATTGCGAATCAGTCCTGAATGTTTGAGTTACCTTTTTCAGCGGAACCCGGACATGAGCGTAATTTAATCATTTGTTCCTGATGACGACTTTCACATTAGCCACGAACAGTACCCGTATGTCTTAGGTTTATTCCACCCTGGCCTTTCATCGGATAACTAATAACAAAGACTTTCTACCTTACATACAGATTCATCAATCTTCATTAAAATAAAACTTAGATAAACAATAATATTACGGACGATCCATTGCCACTGTGATTTAAATATTAATCATAAATGCACTTAGTAATAAAAATTTCATCTTAAAACAATAACCTTTTGATATCATGATCATGACTAATATGTGTTGAAAATTTTGTTTCAGTATCGAATTAGAAGACCGAGGAGACTGGGGACACTCTCAGCCAAAGTGTGTATGGGAAAAGAAATTGGCTTGGAAAGAAGAATGGAAGCAAATCTGGAAAACTGTAGAAAAACAAGTGTGGAATACTGTTTCGAAAAAAGTACAAGTACCTGTTTGGAAGGAAATACAGGTTCCAATCTGGAAAGAAGTGCAGGTACCTGTATGGAAAAAGATTCAGATTCCGATCTGGAAAGAAATCAAAGTTCCAGCCTGGAAAGAAATTCAAGTTCCTGACTGGAAAGAAATCCAAGTTCCAGACTGGAAAGAAATAAAAGTGCCCGATTGGGTAGAAGTTAAGGTTCCAGATTGGAAAGAGATTCAGGTACCTGATTGGAAGGAGATCCAAGTCCCAGATTGGAAGGAAATCCAGGTACCTGATTGGAAAGAAGTACAAGTACCAGACTGGAAGAAAATACAAGTCCCCGTATGGAAGGAAATCCAAGTTCCTATCTGGAAGGAAGTACAAGTTCCAGATTGGAAGAAAATATGGATACCGGTTTGGGTAAAGGAATGGGTTCCTGGAGAGAAAAAATTGGGCAAAGATCATCACGGCTGGGAATATACCTCTCACGGTCTTTGGAAAAAGAAGCTTATTTGGAAACCTGAATGGAAAAAGATATGGAGAACCGAGAAAAAACAAATCTGGGTTCCAGAGAAAAAACTAGAATGGAAGACTGAATGGAAACAAATCTGGAGAACTGAGAAAAAACAGATCTGGAGAACCGAAAAGAAACAGATTTGGAGGACAGAGAAAAAACAGATTTGGAGGACAGAAAAAGTTCAAATTTGGAGGACAGAGAAAAAACAAATTTGGAGAACAGAAAAGAAACAGATCTGGAGAACGGAAAAAAAGCAAATCTGGAGAACTGAAAAGAAACAGATATGGGTACCACAAAAGAAACTGGAATGGAAAGAAAAATGGATTCAAATCTGGAAGACAGAAAAGAAACAAGAATGGGTACCTGATAAGAAGTTAGTATGGAAGGAGGAGTGGAAACAAGAAAAAGTACCTGCTTGGAAGTCGATACAAGTACCAGATTGGAAGAAGATTTGGAAACCAGTCTGGGAGAAGGTCTGTGTGCCAGTCCATGAAGAACACCACCACGGATGGGACTAATAGCCTCAAAGGCTTCCTTACCTGTTACCCTTGTAATATAGTTACCCTCTTATGTACATATCTACCTCTAAATGTATAAAATATATTATTTTTTTTATTTTTTCTAACTTATTGTATGATCATGGACCTATAACCAATTCCCTCCAAATAATAATGCTAAACTTGGTTTAAGGTATCATGATCATACCTTAAACCAAAGTCAGCTTCCTTATTATAGTTTTATAACAAAAAAATGGACCTAATGGTCCTAAATTAATTTATTTATATCTGATTCTATTTCTTTTACTTATCTTCAGATTCATGATTTCAGAAAATATGAATAAGAAAATGATCAGCAAAATATTAAAATTAGATAAGAATAAAAACATAATTTAAATAAATAATAACAATTACAAAACTACATTTAATAGCAAATGAATAAAATGCAAACATTACCTGTAGGTAATCGTTGAAAATATATGAGGACTTTAGGTTCCTAAAATATAGCATACCAGGCTATTTGCTACGGGCATTTGATATTAAACATAATTTTCATAAATAATGTGACCTTAACTTCGTGAGAATTTAAATAAACTTCGTTTGAAAATATGAAAGTATTTTTTTTTTAAACATATTTATTGAGAAATATTACAATCTGTCACAATCAAGGATATTTATAATAGTGTTCAGAGAGCACATTCACACTTTATCAACAATAAACAAAATTAAATAATACTGAAAATAATAATACTAAAAGTAAATGTATATAAACAAAAATAAACTAAACTAATCAAAATAACTTCCCAAATACACACATGCTTCTATACAATATCTAAAAAAAAAAAAATCATTCACTCAAGATCTCCGAGCCAAGCCTTTCTCCCCACTCGTGGAAGGAAAGGCAGGACTGTAGGAGATCCCAGCGCCTCTCACTCAGCCACATTAATGGTATTAAGGACCAGTAGAGGCTGATCAGAGGCGCTATAAATGAAAGTATTAATTACATAACTTATTTAAAATTATAAATGCAACAAAAACTTATCAATATCTTTTTTCAAGAATTGTCGGTAGCTAATTTTGAAAATAAAATCTCATATTATGTTGTTAAATTTAGTTCTTTTATTATTTCCATCAGGATTTCGTAAAAAATATGTCGTATTACATGACAGGTACAAAAGCCATATTCCAAAAAGACTTACAAGAATATGGAATAGCGAAGTTCACAAGAATATCGCGAAGTATTATTGTAAAGACTAGCATTAACTAAGTAACTAGTAACATAAAAGAAATACACTTTGAATCAATTAGATAAAGGAAGGTACTCACAATGTTTATTTATATAATTTTAACATGTACAATACAAAACGTAGAATAAAAAACATTAGAATAATACTCAAAAACCAAAACAACCGTTGTTAGACGTGATCGTTTTTACACATAATTACTTTAAAAGTAATTGGTTTTTTTTTTCTTTATAACTATTACTAATTAAAGGTACTGATATCTTGAAACTTAAAATACCAATTAGGTTACATTACAAAAACATTTAAATTAAATAACCTCTCGATTAGCTCAAAGAATCTACAATCCATCATTACGAAAAAAAAAATTGGCTCGCTGAATTAGTTGTTTTCCCACAAAGACAATGGAAATTTCTGTTTGTGTTCAATTAAATGTAATAATTTTATATATTACAATCTATTTTTCTTGTATCAATGGATGAAAACGCGTTTGTAGAATATTACGGTAAACTGGATACTTTTATACTATTGACTTAAATGCTACTGTCATGATAGAGATTTTAAACCAACAATATACACCAGATATGATTTGATATTGCGATTACATTAATTCTGAAAATGCTAGAAGATAAAAGCCGGACTAATACCAGTTAGCATACGATCGGCGGATCATTTCAAGAAGTAAAAGTGAAAAAGTATTTAAAATTCAAAATGAAACAGTTTATACATTTATCAAAAATGTATACATTACATAACAAAACATTTCCTTATGTATCATTAAAGGAAAGATATTATTAATTGCAACGGATGAGTTCCATCACAGTAAACTTAAATAAAATATGAATTGACATAATAAATAATAGAGAAAAAATAAACTCAATGCTAAATAAATACACAGTGAAATGTTTAAATATTTAAAACCAGGTAGGAGAATTCTGAACCAAGATTGTCCCTCATCTTTGGAGAGTAAAGCAGGGCTTCAAGATATCTCAGTTTCTCATAACTATTGTGGATAAAATCTGGCAGGCTGACTTTACAAATAAACAACATGAAACCTCAATATGTACTTACATTAAACATTTCACTACGGTTGACACTGTCACTTTTTTTTTTTAATCTTTCGAATAACCGGATTTGTTTCAGGTTTCTTCAATCCGGCCAGAGGCATGACAAATAACAATGTTCTGCATTGATATTGTATCTCACTTAATAACAGCCTCACTCTATGTTTTTTTTTTTTTGTGAGAAATTAGAATTTTCACATAAAAATCATCAGTTAGGTCTAGTTTCAAGATATAGTTACTTTTTTGCGTAATATGTGGAAATTTCATGCTCCTGGGTTGATAAGATTGATTTCTGTCTGGGAATCGCTGGAAACGACTAGCTATGAATCACAGAACCATGTTTCTGACAGTTTTTTGCAGTGTTTACATTTCAAGTTACTCTTGACGTAATTTTTCTTGCTTCATGCATTCTTTCGACGATTTTGTCGTGATAATACAGTAGTTTTGGTGAAGTTACATGCCCAGGAAGTGTGTGAACGCTCCTGACACCTTTTGTTATATTTGTGGGGAAGTTACCTTTGCAAGTCAAGAAATTCTTATCACCCAGATGACCCAGACAGCATAACACAAGTATTTTGGGATGAAGGTTGACCAAGAGACCAAGATGAACCGTGGGATCCGCAAATCTGCTACATCACATGTAGCGTAACGTTAAAAGAATGGTTAAACTAGAAAGGTGGTTCAACGCATTTTGCTTTTTTGTGGAAGAAGCCAACTAATCACACTGACAACTGCTACTTTTGCATGACCCCTCCTCTTCATCCTGGAATGTCTCGAAAAAAGAAATCTGAAGTGAAGTAACCTGGCATTCCTTCTGTATACGACCAGTACGACATGGAGACGAATTGCCTGTTCGAAGGCCTCCTGAACACTATAATTTGAATAAGGACGAGAATAACGAAGAGAAAAATCCTCTAGGAGGGACCCCATCAGATGATTCTGATTTTTCATTCGAATAAGAAGAAGGAAAACCCCACTTGCTTACTGAAGCTGAACTCAGTGACTTGATTCGAGAACTGGATCTGTCCAACGAGAAAGCAGAACTTTTGGGTTCAAGATTGAAGCAATGGAACTTCTTACAACCTAGTGTAAAGATTACAACCTGGTGTAAAAGTTTCGTACAGAGGACTTTTCAATGAAATCATTCAATTTATCTTTCTAGGATGATTAGTCACTAGGTTTTGCAGCTGTGATTTTTTCGTGAATTCCCATTAATTAAGAGACTGCTCTCCTACGCCATGTTTCTCATAGAAGCATGCTCAGATAATTTTATATTCTTTACATCACCCTGGAATCTAGAGACCATTCTTAGGTACACCCTGTATTTATAATGAATGTGGTGTTAATTAAATAACTCGTAGTTGAGCGAGATCTCGGTCAAATTACTTCCTTCCATTTTCTTTGACCAAGAAACGGCACTTTACTACAAATTGCAGAGCCTTAACACAGCACTAGTAGTGGTATTTTGTAATTTTCTTCATTTACTTGTATGCCGATTTGCATTTTTTTTATGATCTGAGTATTAGCTCCTCCGAGTATCTCAATGTCCTCCTGATTGCTTCCGAGGATAGCTATGTCATTAGAAGGAGTATATTTATATTTTTTTGCATAATAATATATAATTTGTTTTCTTTAAAAAAAAAGTTGCGGATAGTTTCATCTTCATTAAACAAACGGTAGTTGGCCATCGAATTGGTGAAAAGTTATCTAATGGTTTCGAAATCTGATCTGAACACACTCAACCTTAAAAATTGAGTAGGATTCCCTCTATATTACACAACAGAGTGAGTTATAAGAGTCAGAAATGTGTTTGATATGTTCTGTCAGAAACATGAAGGAGAGAAGCTTCTATTGTAGTCGAGTATTTGCTATGCCTTTCTTAACTTCTATTGTCTGGGTTTTCTATTTCTATTCTAGGTTTTGCTTTGAACTGGCTGAGAAGAGTAATCACTCTGCCTAACCTAGAAACAACATGTAGATATAACAATACAAATGTGAAGAATATTAATAAAGAAATGTACGAATTAAATATATTATAATATTTGTGGTGATAAACTTAAATTAAACTCTTGTTATCCGCCTGAATAATACAGTTGTCGGAAATAACACATAACATTGGAAATTATTCATCTTATATTAATCAAATGTTATTTGTTTATTACTTTCAAGGTTTGATAAGTTTTAGAGGATAAAGATAAACGTTTGTGAAATTAAGAAAAAATAATTAGTATCTTTGTGTTTTATAAACAAAAAATTTAACCAAGAAAGCTTTCATTTTACAGAAGCAATAAATAAAACGATATAAATTTTTCAATAATATAAATATAGAACATATTCTTCATAAATTTATACTCTCCATCTAGATTTATAACAGATTGGGATGTAATTAAGGTAAGTAGATAACATTTAAAAATATAGTCCTTGTATTCCAGGTCTGTAAATGTATAAAACTTCAAATTCTTCCCGTTCTTGATTTCAGTTCCGTATCTCTCATCTAGCTTCTTTTTATTTCCATAATTTGATAAGTATGCCAGTCGTTGCCATATCTTTTATCAGTCTGTTGGTATGTTCGTGACATGTATTATGGAAGCGTGGTTAGTGTACGACTGTATTGGTATAAGAGGTTATATAGAGTTTCACAAATTACGTAAATAAGTTTCTATTTCTGGTCGTAAAATTTTGGATAGTAATTATATTGAATTGTAAATATTTTGTCTTTTTTCTGAATCACAAATCGGTGAGCTATTTTTCAATTTGGGTCAGTAGAGATATGGGCATGTATTCAGTTCCTGTCTAAATTTTAATTTTATTGAATTTTTAAACGTATGGATTATTGAATTTTGAATTTGTGGAGTGGTAAAATTGTAATTTTTGATTAGTAAAAAATTGTTAAAAAACAATTAAGCACGCTTACATATAATCATATACTTATAAGTTCTTAGCTTTTAACTATAAGAATGAGTTTTGGTGGAGATAGCGTCGACAATAAGGGGCAGATTACACTGCCCTAAAAACATTTTTTTTTTGCGTGTATCTTCGACGAAAACTGTTTTTGACTAAATTTGGTTCGAGAAACTCGAATGTTCTGTCAGAATCTTTATATTAGCTACCGTTCTGCAGATACAAATACCCAGTATCGAATACAAAAAATTAAGTTTATTATCAGTAAAAGAATGTACTGATATTCTGGCAAATCCCTCACAACGTTCAAACAGTATAGAACATAGAGCATTGAAGTATCCCACCGACATTGATATATTTGTTCCATCGAGTATATATCTTGGTGATATCGCTCACCATGTCGTGACTATTTTCGGAAACGAATTGCAAATGAAAGTGAAAAAATTGAATCTTGAGTGACATGTTACAACGGAGATCTATGTACTTCTCAAGGAGGGGTTGGACTACGTCAACATAACTATTCTCTCTTTTGTTACCCAAGAAATCTGTACCTGAAGCTGTAAATGCTTCCCACGCTGCTTTTTTTTACCCTGAAGATTGCTCTTCATTAAAAAGCTCACGGATTTGTGAACTAATAAATACACCCTCCTCTTTAACCTTAGCTTCACTTGAGGGAAGAAATTTTATTCTCAAGTATTTGAATGCTTCTTCTGATTGGTCCATTCCTTTGACAACATTTTTCATGAGTACTAACTATATAGGTAGTGGAGGCAAAATGATTTTTTCAGGGCCCACAAGAGGGTTGTAGAGAACATTTTAATGTCCAGGGGTCAGGACTTCTCTTCGAGGCCATTCTTTCCTGATGTAATGAGATGGTCAGTCCCTACTGTCTCACTCACATAAGAAACAACAGTACTTAGTATAGCCCTGTTGCATGCCTAGAAGAATTGCCACTTTGAGGTTCCCACAGATTTGTCACTGGTAGTTTTGGTATTTGATGGATTTTAGAAGGGTTTCTATGTTTTAGTAAATTTCCTTCATGTGGACAGCATGAATAATAGGGATAGAGGGAAGTAAATTGCTATTGTGCAACAGAACTGCCTTGAGGGACAGCTTTGGTGAATCTATGAATAACCTCAATTCAGAAGGGTTGTTATGGAGATTTAATGCTGTCACAGACCTGGGTCACCCCAACAGGCAACAAGGTTCTCCTACTTTTTGAAAAAGGAGATAAAGTCTTTCTGACGATTTCTGTACATACATGCAAAACCTAGTGACTAATCATCCTAGAAAGATAAATTGAATGATTTCATTGAAAAGTCCTCTGTACGAAACTCAGAGCGTTATAGGGTTCGGAGGACTACAGCCAAGAAACAATAAAGAACTTCTTAAAAACCGAACAGCCTATACCTTAAAATATGATGGCAAGAAGGTTGAAATGTCAGAAACATTAATTTTCATTACTAAATTGGGAAGCGCTGTGATATAAACAAGGAGAAAAAGGAACTCAATGAAATATCAAATTTGAAATTCTCACGGAGTATTGTTAAAATAATAATTATAAGTTGAGTATCACATTAAGGGAATGCGCTGGACTCCTATATTCCGGGTCCAGATCCTCCCTGTGCATATTATTATTTATACTGTCATGTCAGCAGTGGATCGGCGGTGGTTACGCGAGATATTTCTGGAGCAACCTCAGTCTTTATAAAGTGGGTATTGTAGCCAAATCGCCTCTGCACAACCTATGGTCAATAAACAATACCTCCTTGATATGAATCCAACCTGTATGAGGTACAGGTTTCCAATGGTATAGGGATGGCCGAGCGGGCTTAACTTGTACACAGCACCGCGCGTTGCCCTGCAACCTGATAACCGAAGTTATGAAAGATAATAAAGTCGAGTTCGTGTTCCGGTGCCGGAGACGATTTTAACTCTGATATTAATTTAAAATCTACTCTATAGCCTAAAAGGCGAGAAATTTTTTTTTTTCCGATTTTTGAAAATGAATTAATTAAACATCCATCCATTACGGAGATTATCAGTACCGTGAATATATTATAAAACACAATTTATTAATCTGTTAAAGATTATAACTATTTAACATATTAATAAGTCCATTTTTTTCGTATATATAAATAGTTCACTTACTGGGAAGAAATTGGATTCTCACCTCACCCTTAACGATCTCAAAAACCAAATCTATCCATATTTAGGTGAACACTATAGTGTGAGTAACGGTTGTATAACCGGCCAAATTTTAACTAGCGTCACCAAAAGACCCATAAGCCCTTATGAGACCCATATAATAAAGACAAAATTGTCTTCCATACAGAGTTAATAAATCATTAATGTTGCTACATCGAGTTATTTTTTATAACGAATTAGTGATCTAATATTTGGTAAAATATTTTTGAAAATACATCTAATGATTGCATAAATGATTAATTCCTCATTATTTAATTCCCCAATTTTAACTGCATCGTTTCGCTTTTAATAGTATAAATGTCAAACCTTCAAATAGGTCATGCATCGTTATACTTAAAAAAAAAAAAAGCTTTGGTACTATGATATAAATAAATGACTTATATAAATATAAAACACATTATTAAGTATTAATTATTTTGTTCACAGTTTAGAACAATTTAAAAAGGAGAGGTTTAAGAATTACAAACAAATATATGTTACCAATTTTAGAAACAAGCGTTTAAAATATACCAGGCAGAGAACTCTATACGCGAAAAGCTCAATCAACGGAAAGTATCAAAACACTTTCTCCAACATATGGTTTGATACCCTGACGATAGATGGTGCTAATACCTTCTCTAGGGATGTACATTTTCATATATAATTATTTTATCCATGCTGCAAGCTTAATAATAATTTCAAAATGCTCAGATTTACACATCAGTATGAAATTCACAAGGCACAACTAACCAACAAATATACTAGTGCGATTATTATGATTTATGATTGGATGAGCAATACTTAAGAGTTTTCATTCATAATAAGTTATTAAAACGTCTTAATGAATAATTATTGACTAATCTGGACTTAAACTCAATTTTAAGGTGAAGTTCTTCAAGAGATTTTTTCGTGTAACTTGTTCTACTTTTTCCTAGACATAAGATTTATAATAGGCATCAATAGATAAAGACGACAAATTACACTTTATATAAAAAAAAATTACAAATGAAAAACAAATTAATTGATATCTTAAAACATTCTCTAAACCTATTAATAAAGAAATAAGAATAAACTCTTCACAACCTACGCAATATATCGCTAGTGCAATAAGTGACATTTTTTAGTCTGAAACTGCAATAAATAGTCTGCTAATATGGAAAATAGTATAGGGAAATAAAATATGAAATTCAATAATAAGTCATAAAGAAATAATAACTTTTTGCGATCTTTTATAAAATTTTATTGAACGAATGAAGAGCACTTGCTAACATGTGCTAAATTACGAATAATAATTTATTCAGTCCTTCTATTTCAAGAAGGCAATTTTAAAACTCATTAATTATTTCACTATGGAAATTCCTAATCAATAATATGATCGTGCGTCAATTGTTTATTGTTATTATAATTGTGAAATAAAATGGAATAATACATAAAATAGCCTGCTATAAAAATATTTAAGTAGTAGGTATATTCAACGCAATTACTTATTTATTTTTTATTTTATTTACCTTAAAAATTTTCTTTTCTCGAACAAGTGCGGAAGTAACGAATCTGCATCACAAAATAATATTAGTAAGTAATTATTCCTTTATACTACTCTCTAAATAAAGTGATAATTTCATTGTAATCAATAATAGTAATTGTTTTACGAAAAACAGGGTTTGAGATGGATTATTTTCTCCACAAAAGCATGCAATAATTACTACATTTGATTTTTAGTTTAAAAATCTACCTGTTTATAAATAAAAATTTAAATCGATTTTTGATGTTTATTGGTTCCATTAAAAATAATGATCTAAATCTCTAAATAATGACCCATTTAGTAATACGGTTTTACATAAACAATAATAATTAAATTGTGATAAAAAAAGTTTAGATTAGAAAATGAAAATCACCTTTTACACACAAATTAAATTAAATATCAATACTATTTTTAATATGTATGTATGCGTTATTAATGAACACATTTTTAATATTATATTTCTGAAATCCCTTTAATTGTGCATGCGGTATGTGCATTAAATATCTTTGCAAGCCAAATTCTTAACGAATTTCGAAAATAAAGATGTTTTGTTGCTAATAGATCACAACAATAATCTCCACTTACTACTTCAGACTCAAAATATATCATAGAGATTGCAAACAAATTATATTTCTGATTTAAAAAAGTATTAAACTTTAAACATTTTATTCAAGAATAATTATTAGAATATCATTTTTACCTATTATGATAAAATATAAAAATCGCTCTTAATAAAAATCATTAAATGATTTTTAAAAATTTTGATCAGATTTGATTTGGATTTGGATTAATTTTCGATTTCAATCCCTGATAAAAAATGATTATTCTTAAAATTAAGTTATTTAGTTAAAATTAAAGTAAAGTAATAATAATAAATATGTGTAATGAATGATAATGAAATGATAACCAAAACTTTTCGTTTATAGGCAATAAAATCATATTTAAACTTAAATTTCATATAAAAGTTAAAATTGTTTTCGTCTATAAAAATTTTGGAAATAACTGCGGGATTAAGAGTTATTTTTACCTAAATAACTAGGCGAACTAAAACATTGAAGCTTAGATTCGAAGTACCTATGAGTGAGGCGGAATCAGCCGCTGTTACGAAGGAGGCTGAGGCAGCCCAAGCTGCGGCTCGTATGGACTGCTATCACAATGCTCCGTGCGCAGACAACGAAAGAGGAGCATGGGAACTGGTAACAGGAAGAAAACGAAACATTACTGAAAACAGGGATCCGAGGAAACAGAAAAAACAGGAAGTAGTGGTAACTACTAGCAATAGTTTCCAGGTTCTATCTAGTACTAATGACCAATTTCAAACTTCTTCTGCTAATCCACCATCTAATAATACTAAGAATCCACCCCCAATCTACATCACCGGTGTCGAAAACTACGCGGCTCTTGTGTCTTATTTACAATCCAATTCAGGACCAGATTCTTTTTTGCTAAAAACAACTTCTAAGGGAGTAACTATTTACCCCCAGACCCCAAACAATTACAGGCAAATAGTTAACTGCTTGAAAAACAGCGGAGCCGAATTTCATACTTATCAGCTTCCTGAGGATAGAAATCCTCGCGTGGTGATTAAAGACCTTCATCACAATACACCAATTGAAGAGATTAAAAAAGATCTTGAAATATACGGATACAAAATCGTAGGTATTACCAACGCCATCTCACGTTTTAAACGGCCACTACCTATGTTTTTTGTAGATGTAAGTAAAGAAACGTTCAATGAGAAAATATTCGATATTACTAAATTATTTTATACAAAGGTTACAATTGAAGAACTTAGAAGGAAGAAACATATACCGCAATGCGTCAGATGCCAACAATACGGTCACACACGATCGTATTGCAACCACGCACCACGGTGCGTCAGATGTGGACTAGGACATGACAGTTCCACTTGTAGCAAAACTAGAGAAACTCCAGCTAAATGCGCTAATTGTCTAGGCGAACATCCGGCCAATTATCGGGGGTGTCAAACCCTTAGAGATCTAAGGGCACAGAGGACCAAGAGGAATCATGTTCACCAGAGGGAATCACCTCCATCTGCAAATCTTCATAATTTCCCGGATCTTCCACAACCTTCGCAAAGCCCATATCAAGAGCAGAAGCGGAAGCAGAAGCATCATCAACAGCCCCAACAGCAACCTCCAGTGCAACAGCAGAAGCCAATACAGAAGCAAACGCAACCGCAAGCTCAGGAACTGCCTCCATCATCAGTACCTCCAAATATTCAACCTTCAGCAACCATGAGGGGAAAAAGTACCCAGCTACCTTCAGCTGAAAACTGCATGTCTCCACAACTATTCCAGTTATTGAACGGTCTGAATATCTCATTCAGCCCTTTTAGTCTCCAACAGCTCTCACAGATAACACAAGGCATGTGTCTTCCTAATGGCCATTAATCAGCTAACTGTAGGCTCCCTGTCCATCCTTCTGTGGAATGCAAACGGACTAACGCAACATAGGACAGAATTGGACTTATATTTACACGAAAAACGCATTGACATCGCAATGATAACAGAAACACACTTTACACCACGAACTAAATTTCATATTTCTGGTTACAATACCTACAGAACAGACCATCCGGACAACACAGCTCATGGTGGTACAGCAATACTAATAAAGACATCATTATCACATAATCCCTTATACTTACCTACTACACCTGACATTCAAACCACAGGTTTAACACTACACACCAAACATCACACAGTAACAATAGCTTCAGTATATTGTCCTCCGAGGTACGTATTAACACCTTCGATGTTTTGCAACTATTTTCGAAGCCTTGGGCGTTGCTTTATAGTAGGCGGTGACTTTAACGCAAAGCACCAATTTTGGGGGTCACGGCTGTGCACACCAAGAGGAAGAAATCTGAGGGCTGCTATCCACGAGCTTTCATTAGACACTATATCACCTGATACACCGACATATTGGCCGACTTCACAACGTAAATCCCCAGACCTACTAGACT
Organism: Nezara viridula; assembly: GCA_928085145.1. Classification (NCBI taxonomy): domain Eukaryota; kingdom Metazoa; phylum Arthropoda; class Insecta; order Hemiptera; family Pentatomidae; genus Nezara; species Nezara viridula. The sequence continues at coordinate 209,822,165 of OV725077.1, forward strand.
TTTTTATAACCAAAGGACTGCGCACCATACCTTACACCATAAATACGAGCTCTGATCTTTGCTCTGACCATTCCCTTATACATTTGGTTATCCTTGATGAGCCCATCAATCTTCCACGAACCCCTAAGCTCCTTAATGGTAAAATGGATTGGGATGCTTACAGGGAAATTCTGGATTCAGAACTTTCAATCCCTGGCTCCATTAAAACAGCAGATGAACTAGAAGAGGCAGTGGACAAATTTACAAAAAGTGTCCAAAAAGCAGCTTGGTCTTCATCGCTACCAAGGTCATCAAGAGCAGAACACTTGCCAAGATATCCTCAATATATAAGGGACTTGATCACGGCAAAGAGGAGAGCACGTAAGGTATGGCAGACTAACAGACTTCCCTCAGATAGACGGACATTTAACAGACTAAATAACGAACTTAAACGACTAATACAAAAATTCAACAGAACGAATTATGATGCTTATTTGAGCAGCATATCAACTGACGATGGAAGTTTGTGGAAGCATACCAAAAATTTGTTAAAACATCGAGAGGTGTCAGTACCCCTGCGAAACGAAGACGGTTCATGGGCTTTGTCGGATAGAGAAAAATCTGAACTATTTGCAGACCATCTTTCATCAGTATTTACACCATTTACCGACTTCACGAACACAGAACATGAAACCTTAGTATTTGATACTCTAGACATACCATTACAGATGACACCTCCCCCTCTTCCTTTCACTCCTTCACAAGTCGCACAACAAATCAGACATCTCCCAAAAAGAAAAGCTCCAGGTTATGACTTAATAACTGCCGAGGGTCTCCAGCAAATGCCTAGGAAAGCTCTAGTGTTCCTTACGACAATATACAACTGTATTCTGAGGACAACTAACTTTCCATTACAATGGAAATACTCACATATCAAGATGATACACAAAAGGGACAAAGACATTTTCAATCCCTCATCCTACCGACCTATCAGTCTCCTTCCGATATGCTCCAAAGTTTTCGAAAAATTAATATACAAAAGACTGGTTGACATACTGACAGACCAACAAATAATACCTGACCATCAATTCGGTTTTCGTACATTTCATTCAACTACACACCAATTACACAGAGTTACTGACTACATTGCTGGAGCGCTAGAGCAAAAACAATATGCTACCGGCGTATTTCTGGATGTTGCCCAGGCATTTGATAAAGTCTGGCACCAGGGACTTCTCTTCAAACTCAAAACTATACTGCCTAATACATATTATCTCATTCTCCAATCTTTCCTTTTCGACAGATTCTTCTCTGTCCGACAGGGTTTAGAAATTTCCTCAATTCGACCAGTATCAGCAGGGGTACCTCAAGGATCAATATTGGCACCTTTACTCTACATTGTCTATACGCATGACATGCCTACCAACTCTGAAACATTGACTGCTACTTACGCTGACGATACAACAATTTTAACAAAACACCATGACCCCAGACTAGCCTCATTAAATTTACAAAATCATTTACTAAATTTACAAAATTGGTATTCACTCTGGAAAATTAGATTAAATCATAACAAATCACAACACATAACATTTACGCTTCGACGAGAAACATGCCCACCAGTTTATATCAGCAACAATCCAATTCCTCAGACGGACAGTATACGCTACCTCGGACTAATATTTGACAGAAGGATGACCTGGGGCCCACACATCAAAATGAAAAGAAAGAGTTTGAACAAGCGACTGAAAATACTGTACTCACTGTTTTCTAAATCAAAATTGAAAATTAGACAAAAACTAAATACATACACTTACCTGCTCAAACCCATTTGGACATACGCCTCACAGATTTACGGTTCAGCAAAAAAGACTCACTTACAAAAACTACAATCCTTTCAATCTAAAATTTTAAGACTAATAACTGCAGCTCCCTGGTACGTCAACAATAAGACTTTACATACCGACCTAAGACAACCAACCATTGACCAGCACATACGTACTCTTTACTCCCGATTTCATCTAAAACTACACGGACATCACAATGGACTTATCAAAGACATGGCCACGGCTGAAATGCTCATCAGGAGGCGACTGAAAAGGAGCTGGATGAGAGATCTCCTTTCCTGATTTTAGGATATTAACAGGCCAGGGAAGAGGTGCTGCTGGGCTCCATTCTTCGTCATGCCAATCATGTCATTTTCAATTTAAACAGCAAATCTGCTAATTGTCACTACCATGACAGGTGCGGATGAAGATATAGAGTCAAAAAAAAAAAAAAAACTTAAATTTCAATAAATTGTATATACTTTTTAAAAATTTTAATATAAGTGGTACTTCATAACAATTTAGAATAAATGAGTATGTCAAAAATGAACATCAAGGAATCTATTAGAGCTGTTCGTTTTTTTAATTTTTGCTGAATATGAGTAAGTAAATTAATTTAAGATTCGTAATTAATATGTGAACTGTGTCATCTTTATTTGTTAAATGTTAAGGGTTTTCTAATAATAATTTATTCCATATTAATAAATACTACCAACATATAATATTAAAGAAATAAAATGAAAAATTATTATTGATCTTAAAGTATAAAATAAATAAAAACCTGAACAACTTATCAGACCATACCCAGAGGGATCACTACTAAAAGAAACTCTTTACTACTGTCTTTGAAGCCATTTTTCAAAAGCACTCAATTATATATTACATCTACTTGTTTTATCAATACTTATAAATGAAAATAGTAGTAGAAATAGAATAATGATTAAAAATAGCAATTGAAACAGTTATTCATTGTTGGTCATAGACTAACATGCATTACATTTCAATCATGAAGGTTAGTATATCAACGCTCAAGGCGTTTTTATCTTTTCCTTATTTCTCAGCGAACTAACAATAAGTTATTAAGTTAGGTACCTGCATTTCATTTATTTATGTTACTGGGATTAGTTGGTTAAAAATCTCTTTGGAAATTGATTTAGTGTTAGAGAGGGACCTTTTGGGGTCCTTAACTTTTTCCTTTTAGTCTATTATTTTTTTTTTTTTAGGGATGGTGTGCTGTCGCTAATTGAATGGAAACACATAACAATTACCCCAATGTTTGGGATACTGGATCATATTGAAAAATGTAAAAAAAATATAACAAAATATAAATTATTTTATGCTTTTTATATACTTCTTAGATAAATATCTCAAATATGATTACTATATGATAATTCATGAAATCTTTCCTAACCTGCTATAATTCATATTTGAGATATGAAAGTTTAAAAGAAATCCAAACAATATGAAGATTATTTTTATATACTACGAAAAACATGTCTCCAAAACTAAGATTTCTAACAGTAAAAACACTTGTATTCATGCTAAGTTGCATTTATAAAATCTAAATCAAAACTCTTGAAATATGGAATATAAACCTAACTTACACAAAATTGCTTTAATATATTAGGTGCAACAGAATGTAATATTACTCAATAAAGAAATGTTTTTATAATAAAAAAAAGGATTGAGATTGTTTTGATGGAAGAATATAAAAGTAACATTCAAAATTTTATTAGGACACTGCTACATTGACTGTAAACCAAGTTAAATTCACGAAAATAAAACGCTATAATAGTCATATTCAAATACTAAACTATAAGAAAATAAATGTAAAAATTATTCTTTTTCGTCGGCTCTGGATTGACCCAGGGATCAGAAGAGAACCCTCAGGCACATCCAGCCTCTATAAAGTGAGTCCCCTTAATTAAATAATTAACTAATTATGGAAGAAATCCTAGTTGTTGAGCGTGACTTCGGTCAAATCACTTCCTTGCACAACCGTTGACCAAGAAATAGTACTTTAAAATTACTGACCCCAAGACCCTTTATTGTGGTGGTAAAGGTTTTTTTTTTTTTGTTTTTTTTAATATATATCATGCTTTTTAAGATCTCTACATTTTTTAATAAATTTGTATCATATTTGTTTATTTAAAAGAATAGGACATCTACATTGGATACGAGATAATACTAAAGTTATGAAATACCAGCTCAAATAACTATTGTAACGAAATTAACTTCGAGGCAGACCACTTGTCAAATAAAAATCGTTGTATGATCCTGTATGGACTGCTCGATCCTGTTGATCAAGACAGTTACATAAGTAGAATATATTCAGCCAACACGTACCTTTTTTTTCCAAGAAGACATAGCAAGTCACGCGTGCATTGTCGTAACAGATGACATGGCAACAGTTGGACCTGCGAGACGGATCACAGCAGAAGTGTTTATACAGATCAATCAAAAGGACAAGTTTGTTAGCCTTAGAGCGAGCAAATATAAAACTAAATTGTACTCGTTGTTGATTGAAAGAACGACCTGACTTTGACATGATGACTGAATCATTTGTAGATTCCTTTCTTTCTTTACTAAGAAAATGGAATATTTTATGATCCATTGCAAAAAATGAAACTATAAAGTCTACAAGGGGAATAGGCTGATTGAAGTTAAAAACAAGATATTAGATTTTTAATTGAAGATGTGCTTGCTTAACTCATCAAACTCAAACGCTTTCTTTCGTCATGGACTCATGTACTACATGGACTAATGTACAAAAGATTAACAAGCATTTTAATTTATTTTTCTTTAATTGATTTGATTATTATTATTTTTCCTGGCACTTGAATATAAGATTCAGTATCTAAAATTATTTATAAAGGAAGGAGATGGTCCGGGGTTGCGGTCATAAAAAGGATAAATAGTGGTAAAACTATTTTATTGAAAGCCAACGTTTCGATCCGACTTTGCAGGTCTTCATTAGGGAGGTGTGTTCATCTAGGAGTTTCACTTAGAACTAAGTTTCAGTTCTATTTGCGGTCATAAGCGGTCAGTTCTAAATATGCGGTCATATTTAGCCTTTTTATGACCGCAACCTCGGACCATCTCCTTCCTTTATAATGCAACGGTCAACTTTTAAATATTCAATAAAATTATTTATAAATAAAAAATACACCATTTAACAAATAAATCACCATAGTTCTTGTGTGTGTCTGAACTAATAACATTTACATAATATATTTATCAACACTGTTTTATTAATTTAATCTCTTCCTCTCCTACCGCATAGTATTGTGAGGACCCCTTCAGTAGAGCTTGATCCAGGAATCTGTCCTGAACCATCCATCTTCTTCTTCTCCATTCCAGTCGTCTTCCATCAAAGGCCTCTCGGATTGCGCCTTCCCAAGTCTTCCTAGGTCTTGTCCTTTTTCTCTGCCCTTCCACCTTTGGTTTATATACGATCTTTGCCAATCAGTCATCTGGCATTCTAGCTATATGGTCAAATCAACTCAGCTAATTTAAGTTCCAGATTTGACCTCATTGTCTTATTTCGGACTCGATCTCTTCTTGTCTTGTCTTATCGCTGTTTTAATAAATAGAAACAACAATGTATTAATATAATGTAATGAGCTACTTTAAAAAACAGGTGTTGTTTTTTAAAAGTCATGTAATAATTGTCCTATTTCAAAGTTCCACATGTCAAATTTAAATGAAAGATCTTTAAAAACCGACTGAAATTAATGCAATTTTTTCAATATTTTTTTCAAATCATCAAAACTGAAAATTAGACAAAAAATAAATACATATCTACTTAAGCCCATATGGAGAAACCCTAACAGATTTATGGTTCAGGAAAAAATAATCACTTATAAAAACTACTATATTTTCAATAAAAAATTTAAGACTAATATCTGTCGTTACATGGTACTTAAATAACAAACTCTACATACCGACTTACAACTACCAATACATAGGTATTTTTTATTCCAGCTTTCATAAGCAACTTCATAGTGAATACATACGAAAACAGAGTGATTAACGAAATAGCTTTGCATGACTGACATGCCTATCGAATGACGACTAAAAAGAGAGACCTCCTTTTGTGAATCAGAGAACTTAATCAAGACCAGAAAGAGGTGCTACTGGGTACCATCCTTCCTCATGCCGGAAATGTAATTTGCTTTTCATTGAGTGTCAGCACAATTGCTTAATGTCACTTTCTTCAGTGACAGATGTAGAATAGAAAAATGAAGAGGAAAAATATGTTCTCATAATTAATGTTAATTGGGTATCCACACATTTTAAATTAAATCATATGTAATAACAGCTGTTTAATATAATGGAGCAAGATATTTATTTGTAGAGTATGTATGATAAAAAGAATGCGTAGGTATTTGACTTCAACAATTTCACAATCCCATTTTTTTAATAATTGAGGAAAAATGCTACATTTGCAAACAACATATCAGAATATAATTTTGAACATAATCTATTCATTTATTTATTGAGTATTGGAACATTCTGTTACTTGGACATTAGTTATAATGAGGTAGGATAACATTCACACTATATGTACAAAAAAATAAGCAGAAAAAAATATCAATAAATAATAATCAAAAAGGATAATATAATTAAAAATGAATATTGGTTGAAATATGAATCTTATTTAAGTGAACTTGAATTGCCGTTTAACAAATATAGTAGTTTTTGACTCTGTCCCTAAAGGAGTTCGAGAGAAAAATATTTATAAGCTAATGATTGTAGGCTCTTTTGTATTTTAGAGTATTAAGAACCTTTAACAATACAAGTAACTAGGTGCTATCTATATTTTTATTGTATTTAATTATGTTTGTGCGGCTATTTTTCTCATATTTTAACATTTAATATAATAAACTAATATTATTGTCTGTATTCTTTTCTAATAAATGAAATCGTATTTGGGTCGCATTCTCCACGTGTATTTTTAAGATTCCAAAAATTAATATTATATATAATGGAATAGAAAAATAAAAGTTAGCAAACCAAATAAGAGGCATTACATAATCACACTTAATAATTCAAGAATATCGAAACTTATTAAGAAATGTAAAAACTATTGTTTTCAGATAATGTTGCATTCTTTTTTTTTTTTGTCCATGTTCGGCAAAAGATTTATAATTTCGTAATTCAGTTCATTATTCACTATATTTTCCCCTTTTTGCCTCGCGTTATCATGCAAAAAGGATGAAATGCTGAACAATTCTCTTGCTTTCAGTATGCATGTCCGATTTTAGTTTTTAAGATATTTTAATCCAAATGTAAGAAACTTCAATTAGTCGACTTAATCCGAGCATGACGGTTCTGTCTCATTTTTTTTATTTATTTTTTTTCTGTTCTTCCCTACTTCGCCTTTTAGGCTATACGGGATTTTCCCGGACCAGAGGGCGAGGGCGGGGAATTTAAAATCCCCTCTGGCAGCGGGACGCGAACTCGTGATTATTTTCATATCATAGAATCGTAAATCCGGTTGCCGGGCAACGGCGGTGCAGTGCACACGCGTTATCCCATTCGGCCACCCCGCCCTCGGTTCTGTCTCATTGCTTACCCTCAAAAAAGTGTGAAGTACGCGTAAAGAAGTTTTCACTTCAAAAAAAATATTTTTATATTTTGGGGCGCTTCAGCCCCCCTCCCTCCCTTCCATGGATCCGTTATTGTGTACAACTGGACTTAAAACTGCTTATTCGAACAATGTGAGTGAATGTGAACTATAATATGACATGAAACAAACTAGCTGAGAACCACTCCTTGATTGCATTGCGATGATTTGAATACTTTAAGGTGACGAAGCCTCTTCTTTTCAGACTCAGAAAAGAATTATCAGGCATTGAGCAAAAAGCAAGGCTTGAAACTACTAGGCGATGCACTATACGAAATAATATGACACATTACATGAGCTTTTTGTAATTAATTAAAAATCCAGAACGTTTGTCCGTTAAATTTTGTGAGAACTAGTTTATAGGATTCCAGCAGCTAAATTCATTGATTTTAATTAAAAATTTTAGATTATGCCTGCCATACACCATTATTCCTTCAAAATTTAATGCTTGGGACATTGTAACAATAGCTCCTTATAGTTTAGTATAGTTCACCACTCTCTCGTGTGATGGCATACAAATTTTCTAAAATTTCTATGACAAATAACTTCTACGTTCGTGACTATTCCTTAGTTTAAGCACGCTACTAATATACTTGGGGCATTAATATAGCCGGTTACATAAGTAATTAACAGATCAGATTGTAGATAATGACAGGACAGGACATTATCCAACACCAGGAGGAGCCGGTCGGCAGCGGAGGCCAAGATATATGAGGCCGTTTAGAGAGACCAATCACAGGACGTAATGGCCGGCCTGCTTCCTGCACTGCCATCTGTCAGCCAGCAGGTGAAACTAAAGACATCGAAAATAAAATTCATACCAGTCCCGCGACTATCGGAAGAAAGCCTTTAATGAGCCTATCAGTCTCGGATTAATTAATAATAAAATGAACAATCCATCTAAGCAGAGTCAAGTTGGATTGTGGAATTATTCAAGAGTTATAGAAGTCGTAATTATTTCATCTTTTCTTCAATTCACTGAACTTGTTTTAGATTAATCACTTTTTGTTATTAGCTTATGAAACAGAAATAATTAAATCCCTCTTCGCTCCGTTCTGACCTCTGTCTCTCTCCTTTCTATTGATCCACTCACCCCAGCACTATTTTATGTCATTATTTTTATTATTATTGTTTTTTTTATTTTACACATATTGTGTGGAATCGTCTCCACTCCAAATATGTAACGGAAAAATAACAATAATTGAATTATATATCCCACCTTTAAACACCTAAAGGTAGAAAAAGATAAAATGTTAAAAATCTACCTTTCTTTCTGTTTTACAGGGATCATATTTTTTTTTTTTTTTAGATCAAACATAAATAACTATCGAGTCATGACTGCATGTTAAAAAAACCTTTTAAAACCTATCAACAGATAGTTTATTAATTAATTAATATTAAACTTGTTCTATTCTTCAGATAAACTATATTCTATACAAGTGATAAATTCTTAGGTCAATTTCATTTGTAGTCTAAAAATTCACTCAAAATTTAGGGAATGGGTAATATGGGTCATTACCCATTTAGGTAAAAATTTATAGTAACATTTTTCTAAATCATAGTAAATGGAAACATCTTTTTTTTCTCTATAGCAGGAAACAAATATTATAAAACTTGGTCTATTTTAAATTTAAATCCCAGACCGATAATCTTATATCACGAAAATAATTTTATTAAAGATAGTTTTATTCAAATTAACAAAATAATGTCTTATGATTAAGCTCAATATTAATATTAATATTTTCTTGTTAGTCTATGACAGCATTTCAAACAGAGTCCGGTGTTAGTTGATTGAAAATTAATTTGGCAAAAAAACAAGTGGGAATTTTTAACAACGAACAAACGTTTATTAAAAACGATTAAAATTTTATCCGAATACATTTTTAGTCGTTTATTTGCAACAAAAATTTTAACCGGATGAGAAATTAGTATTATTAATAATGATAATGATTAGTAATGTTGCAGTGGCAGGCCACCCTTAACTCCATAGCCGATCTCTCTATGGCTAGATTTATAGTGCCCTTCCCATCGTCTCGCTTAAGTTCAAACACAGTAACAATCAGTCTTGATCCATGGGCTGAGCTTTTCCTGAAACAAAAAAACCTCTAAACATCGTAGAAAATCATATCACGACTAAGTGTCACTTCTACGGCCGGTTAGTCTTAATTAACACCAGTAGTTTGGACGGTCTCAAACTTGGCTTTGACGCATGACATGTCAAACGCATGACATGCCAACAACCTCCAAAACATTGACTGCTACTTACGCTGACGGTGCAACAATTTTAACACAACACCATGCCCTGAGACCATCCTCACTGAATTTACAAAATCACTTACTAAATTAATAAAATTGGTATTCACTTTGGTATTCAATTCACTTGGTATTCAATTAGATTAAATCATGAAAAATCACAACATATAACATTCACACTTCGACGAGACATATGCCCACCAGTTTATATCGGTGACAACCAAATTCCTCAGATGGACACAGTACATTATCTCGGGCTATTATTCGACAGAAGGATGACCTGGACCCACATGTCAAAATGAAACGAAAGACTTTGAACAAACGACTGAAAAGACTATACTACCTTTTTTTCCAAATCAAAATTGAAAATTATGCAAAAACTAAATACATACACTTACCTACTCAAACCCATATAGACATACGCCTCACAAATATACTGTTCTGCAAAAAAGATGCACTTAAAAAAACTACAATCATTTCAATCCAAAATTTTAAGACTAATAATAGCAGCTCTCTGGTACGTAAACAACAAAACTTTACATACCGATTCTCTACCCCCGATTTCATCTTAAACTACACGGACATCACAACGGGTTTACCAACGACATGGCCACAGCTGACATGCCCATCAGGATAGCTGGATGGGAGATCTCCTTTCCTAAATCAAAGAATTAAGTAATGACCTGGAAGAGGTGCTGTTGGGCACTATCCTTCCTCATGCCTATAATGCCAATCCTCATCATCACAACACATCTGCTGATTGTCAATACCATGACAGGTGCGGATAAATAGTTAAAGAGAAAAAAATATATATAATTTATTATTCTTTATAATATAAGTTATTTTATTTTATATTTTATATAGCTCTTTATTATTATTTAGTTATTATTTTGATTTGTTAATTTTTTCTGTATAAATGGTGTGAATGTGTTCATATCTTACTATAATTATTGTATGTGTGGCAGATTATTATATAGGTATTCTTGAATAGATAAATAAATTTGAAAAAAAAAGAATTTATAAGATCTAACTCTTTTTTGATTATGAATACTTAAATTTCAGTTAACTACCCTATGAAATATGAGATCTAATATCCGAAGAAATTGGTTGCTCAAAAAAAAGTTCATATTATCCAATCATTTAAATATGAATAAAGAAAAAAAAGGAGACAGCCACTTTATTAAATTAATATAGGATTTTTTGTACTGCTACATTAGATATTTTTTTTATATATAGCCAAGGCATCTAAATTTGTCGCCAAAAGAAAGTTTCCATTATTACTTTTAAAAAAACTGCTCTCAACAGAGTTTCTCTTTGACAATATCTAAACATTTTCTACTAAGTCTTTAGAGATTTTTTTTTATATAGTGTGTTGAACTTTATTTTATAATTTAACTTTATTTAATTCATTTCCAAATTGGCATCACAACTCGTGAAGACTTTCCGGGGTGTGGTATGCCCGTTAAAATAAATGAAACCAAATATACAAATACTGGTTGTAGGGAGTCAACCAGCAAATCATTGTTTTACATTTTAGCTGTATATTATAGTTAAAAGTTCACATCATTTCAATTTTACCACTGGTGGTATTAACTCAAAAACCGTAATTTTAAAACTCAAAAATGGGTGATTTAAGAACTAACCTCGATATTTTTCGAGATTACAAACTTTATTGAGTTGCTGGGTTTATTTTAACAACTAGAAACTCCCCGAAAAATAGAAGTTTTAATATTAAAAAATAATTAATTTTAATTCCATACTATTTTTTTAATAATCTAGTAACATTAACAAACAGGTACACTGTTAACAGCGTTTTGTAACCAGCAGATATCATATACAAAATATTTACTCAATGTGTGGCCAGAAAAGAGTAAAAGAGAGACTAGTTCTTTTTTCTGAGTTTCATGTATTACATGATTTATTTTTTTAGTTTATAACAAAAAGTAAAAAAAAAAACTATATAGTAAACCACAAATTACGTATAATTTTTTTTTACATGAGCTGAATAAAATAATTCTTTATTCCAATAATTTAATTTTCAAAATAAAAATCAGTATATTTGAAGAAAAAAAAAAAAGGCAAATTAACTCCATCAAAACTAGTTGGCTATTTCACTCGTGAGTTAACACTACGAATTAATGTTCGTAATCATGAACCAATAAATAATAATTGTTTTTAATTATAAATATATAAATAGGCGATCAAATTTCGCTATATCCATGATATTCCAATTCTGTAACACAACCATCAAATGTATTAGAATTAACTAAACCATAGATGGGGGTCCTGAGTTCTCTACTAGGTCACGGAGACCTTTAAACAATGAGCCATATTTTTTAATCTAACGATAGAATTAATTAATATTTAATTATTATTATTATTAAGTTACAAAAATTTGAAAGTTATTAGATTTAAGTTGATTATATGTATATAGTCTCTGGTACAGGCCCCTATTTATCAAATTATTAACATCCGCCTGAAATGTCGTAAATAGCTTCATCTCATTGTAAACTACAAATATTTTATTAACGAAAATTCTTGGAATTGGAGCGTTTCAATCTGGAGGTCATCAAACTTTGTTTATTTAATTAGGTAGTTAAAACTCGTAAATACCCATTTGTTTTTCCGCCTAAATCGTAAGATAACTTGAACACAAAATCGAGAAAAAAAGGTGGCCTTCAAAAATAATGAGCCGTTTGGCGTGACACACACCCACAAATTTTCAAAATAACGAGGTTATATAGGTCAAACGGCTCAATATTTTTTAAGGTTACATTCTTTCTCGACTTTGTACTGAAGTTATCTTAGGATTTAAGATGGCAAGCAAATGGGTATTTACGAGTTTTTAGTACCTAATTAGATAAACAAAGTATGCCGACTTCCAGATTTTAAACGTCCCAATTTCGTAAATAAAATATTTATAGGCTACGATGAGATCAAGTTATTTACAAAGTTTCAGACGGATGTTAATCATATGATAAAAAGGGGTCTGTACCACGGACTAATATGGCTGTATGTATTTAATAATGAATAAAATTAGCAACCGAAGAATATAAAATATTGTTGCAGCCTCCATTAGTACCTCCTAACATCACTGCAGTCTTCAGTGATTATAAGGTTCCCTACCTATAAACTAAAAAGTATGATTTGCATCGAAGGCAAGGGACGTAATTATTTCTGTAATGGCAATGCCATGGTACTTATTTATTTAATTAATGTCTCCAGTCGTTGAATTGAACATTTATTATCGTCGATTTTATTATTGATGTGTCATCAAAGTATCATGCTAAGTATACTTATATACTCATACCATAGTCTCCGTCAAATATAGCCGATCAACACGAAGGATTACGTTGCTTGCGTGTTCTCAGTAATCTTTCCGAGGGTGTCAATTTACTCCATAAATACTCGATCTGATTGTGTCCTGACCTTTAATCTTATCCGTGGATCGGAATCCCTCTAATACAGGAACCGCCTCATCAAAATATGAAGCAAAACACACCTTACCCTTTCCTCTAATTCGTTTCGAGGCCATCATACATAATACTAATAACAGGAATTAAAAAAGCAATGAGTAATTTTGTCGTTTCTGAATTTCTCCCTAGTTCTGAACAAATGAATTAAGGCCAAATTCCTGTGGTTCAAATGAGCCAGTGAGACCTTGGGTATTCAAGAATATACGTTCGTTCTCTCCATTTTTAAATACCTCTCTGAAAAGTTACTGTAATAAAAAATTTAAACATATAAAACGATACTTCTAATTGTTAGTAGTATTATGGTTTGCATCGATGGAAGATGGTGAAAATTGCCTGTTTTTTAAATAGTAAATGTAACAGGCCATCAAAATGTATGACTATTATTCATTTCAAATACATATTATTTTCAAACCTCTTTTTAAAATATTATAACTCCCATTAATTATGATTCTGTTCAATTTGTAGATTTGACATAATTTTGTTAACATCCTTAGTTAAACTATTTAAAGATTCACAGTCACGACTCGCATAAAGTTATATAGGTAGTTCAATTACAGCCAACACCACATACGACTAAAAAAAAAAAAAAAACACAAGAAAAATCTCCTTGATAATTTAGGTGTATTAAATTAGGTCCGTTTCAGTAGAAACAATTGAGTCCAAATTGTGTCCAAAGTCTGTGTGTGTGTGAAGTCTAGCTCAAAAAAGTCTCGCAAAACTGATATTACGTATTTAAGATAGGTATAAGCCTTAGATGTGACAGCAACTCTTTCCTTTAAATCGGCTAACCAGAAGTGGCACTTTGCATCAACGATTTTGAGTAAAATCGGAGTATCATTGTATAATTAAGTGGTATTTAGTATCATTTAGGTCTTATAGCCAATTATGTCACTTTACAGGGCTTAAATGCCCAATGTTCGACATGTCTTCCTCTAAAGTACCTATTAATTTGGTTTGTTTTAAATAATTAACTATCTTTCATTGTGAGGAGTCATGAAAAAACTAATACGCCACAATCCATAATCAACCATTGATATAATAAATAGGATTTTTGTTATTTTAATGGTATTAATTATTTTTTAGCTGTAAGCTTTAAGCTTTAGCTCGTTTAAAAATGTATCTCACAATTTTTATAATAGCCAAACATTACCAGAAAATAATTTATATTCAAAGTAAAGCGGTAATTGAAAGTTGTATGTTGCGCACACCAGATTTTTTATATTCTTATTGGTTGTGTTGACCTTATTTCAGCCAATAAAATGAGTTTTTGTTTCAGAATATCATATTTCAGGTTATATATACGTATAATGTGGTAGTGGATTTCTTGAAAAAACTTTAAACCGTTTTATCTTTAATTTTCATTTAACATTACTAACAAAAATTAATTAGTAATAAATAATACTTAACAATATTTGCAACTTGCGAATTATTTGAAGAGAATCGGTTTTTAAAGTTCGTTATATACCTGGGAAATATAAAGGATTAAAGTGTACAGTCCTTTTAATAACAATATAAATTCATCCATACTTATAACCTCACAGTACTTTAATTTCACACCATGTGCTTAAATAGCATAAAGCAATTGTTCTTATGATCTACCACCATTTAAAATTAAAAGTGAGCAATTCACTTTTACATATATTTCTAAATATATAACCTAAAATGTTAACTAATATTGGGATGGAGGCGGTTGGCGAAAGAGGGGGCGGCAAAGTTAAACTTGCCAAAATTGGCAAAAATCATAGTTCCGGTCCTGTTGCTATAGTTATTACACACAAGAATTTTTCAACGTTCGCACGTTTTGTGGAATAATATCCAAACACATATATATATAAGTTATAAATAAATAAACCAACCCAACACTGTTTCAATTTTACTATGTTATAAATAGCATGAGTTTGGAAATCAAAGAAATGAGCTTTCTTAGACTTTTTTTTTTGCTGTAATATCAATGTTCCTGGAATCGTCATATAAGTTATAATTCTCTCAGACAGATGGGATAGTAACCATACTTTATATGCATGCTAGCTAGATGTTCTGAGGTTAAAATATGCTATACATTATAAGCATGAGGTTATTAGCAACTAAATTTTATTTATTTTGGAAATATGTCTATTGAGTTAGACGGTGTTACAAAATAATAGATAAATTCTAGCAGTCTCTAATACCAATATTGTATTGAATTGAATTTAAAGATTTAATAAAACGCGTGTGGCCCATCACTTGTATGTGAAATCAATAGAAATATCCATGAAAAGATTCACTTGAGAAAGGTAAACAAACAGCTGTACGAACGTGTTCCAATTGCGGCCGTTTGGTCACGGATGTTTCCACGGCCAGAAGACCGGAAAAACGGAAAACAATTAAACGAAAACTATGGAGGACGGATGGAGAGCAGGAGAAGGAAAGATGCCGATGAACATAGGATAGCTACGTGAGGTCTTTGTGGGTGAAGGATAGAGAAAGTCCGTGGAGCAAGTGGCGTTTACGTAAAACCTCTACCTGTTAACATTGGCCAAAGCCACTCCTGATAAAATACTACTCTGGGTGAAACTTCTATTACTTTGCAACTTTCTATTCTAATATGCTAATTCCTGCTTCCGACTAATACTAGTTTGAGATAGATTCGGAACAGCACTCAATGAATCATTAGGCGACTCCTCAGATAGACAGTTGTAAATCTCTTTCTTAATTATTATCTTGACAGTAACTGACTCCATATGACTTGATTACAAGATGCCATTATAACAAGATAATAAAATAATAGCCAAATAAATTCTACAACAGTACTCGTCGGTTTGGAGTGCTGGTTGAGGTGTTATGATTTTAGAATTATAGTTCTATCGGGTGGTAACAAGTATTAAGATCCTACAGCTCATGAGCAAAAGAATTCTTTTCAGAAACAAGATCAGAATAATTCACTCATTCGTTAAGAAAGATTAATTAATTGAGTTCAACGACTTCGGCCGTAGCTATTGAGGTTGAAGATCGTGATTATAAACTCAAGAGTCAGAAACTCAAAAATTCAAGCGGGGGTTGCAATATTCTATTAAATGAATAATGGGCGAAAGGAAATGAGTAATGGACGAACTACCTATATCTATTCAGCACGCCTATAGAGAATTGCAAAATACTCCAATAAGGTATTTTTGAGGATTACAATAAGGAAACGAATGGCGGCGCAGGTTAAACGAGGAATCATACTAGTTGTTTAGAAAATCAGCATGTGGCAAAATTTGTCATGAAATGAAATGAAATAAAAATACTTTTATTATTCTGGGATTGTTGTCCCCTTAGAACAAAGTATTAATACTGAGGAATTGCCTGTGTGGTCATACATTAAATTAAATATTTACAATAATATAATAATAATATCTAATTAAAAAAAATATAGGAAGACAAAAGAACAAAAGAAAAATATTCACAGATGTAGGAAGTACTGACGGCGGTAGGATGGATAGAGCCACTTCAACTCGGTGTAATGCTGGATAATATGCGCATTTCTTGAAATCCCGAAGACAAAACGTATTGAGCAATTCAATACGGGTTTAAATTTGGCTTGGAGTTCTCCCGAGAGTCTACCGTAAACCATACAGCTATAGTCGAAGTGGGGGAAAACAAGATAGGAAACAAGGAGTTGACGGGTTTTGTGTGGAAGGATATAATGTCTTGCACGGTATATCGATGTTGGTCATGTGGCTCTTGATGGCCAAGAATATCAAGGTGTCATAACGTTAACAAGCTCGCAGCGCCTTGTTGGTTCAAAACCGTAATGGACGGGTTGAAATTTATTTCGGGGAGGATACATGGGATGAATCTCGTCGACCCCATTCTGATTAGAACAGGTTGATTATACCTGTAGAATAACCCTATATATATATATATATATATATATATAAGTTAAGCGTCGGTGGGCTTTAGAAATAAAAAAAAAGAAGGAAAAAGGATCGAGAAACAACACTCACGGCTTCTGAATAAACACTGCTTTATTCGTTCAATAATCTGCCTTATATACAATTGTTATGTTTATTTACATTACAAGATGGTATTAAGGCTGATATCGCCAGTCTCCGGTCTTTATCTCCCCCCCACCAGTTTACGAATAGGATTTTCGGAAACTTATAAATTCCTAGATCGGAGCCACCGGTATCAGCCTTAACACTTTACAATTATTCGTACCAGTATAAACTTAAAGTACACCAAAACTCACTTCCACTCTGCTGGAACGAGAAATAAAAATAAAAAATAAAAAAACACAAAAACTAAACACACAACGTCTTATTAACAATGGAACCGAACTCTTAATCCTATAAACATTACAATCGCCTCTACTGTATTGCTATATCTTTATTTACAAAAACACAAAAAAAAATGACATCATCAACAACCAAAAAAAAAAAACATATTTCTTATAACACGCGATAAGGGTACTACGAATCAATTGGTTTATGTACCGGTTCTAACATTGGGAGCTTCAATTGTTCAATATGAACAGTTCTCCTCTTCTTAGGTTCGTTAATGCTTTCGATGGTTAGCAGATTATGCTCCCTAATAGCAACCACTCTGAATGGGCCCTCGTACCGTAACAATTGTTTCCCTCTGTTGGTTCCAATTCTACGGTACACTATTGTTCCGATTTTTAATTCTCCCATTCGGTCACGTACCTGCACATTCTGCCGCGCTACCCGCTTCTCCTTTTCCCGCTTAATTCTCCCCGTTACCTTTCCCCACGTCTTTTCTACCTCTACCCTAGTACTCTGGATTTGCTCTACGAGCTGTTCATTGGTCGTTGTTTCCCCCCAATCTCTCCTTGGCCTGCGCATCCCGAATAGTATTTCCACAGGTGAAAATCCCGTTACGGAGTGGATCGAATGGTTATAAGCTGTTACTGCTTTCCTCATCGCAACATCCGGCTCCAACCCTTTCTCCCCCTGATATACACGGATGTGGTCACTCAACGTGCTGTGCAATCGTTCGATTCCTCCTCTACTCTTAGGGTGTCCCGGTGTGTTATAATGCCACACAACCTCTAACCTTTTCACCTCCTCCCTAATCGCGGTATTGTCGAACTCTCTGCCCCCGTCTGATGTGATCCTCTCGGGAACTCCGTAAAACTGCACCCAGATTTGTAGGGCTTCCGCCACTGCATTGGCAGACTTGTCCATGACCTGATGTGCCATAGCTACTTTACTAAAGGTGTCGATGATCGTGACCCACTTGAACCCTTTCCAGGTGAATGTATCAATCTGGAGGTCTTGTAGCGGCATATTCCCTGTAGGTGTCTCTTCCTGAACTCCTCTGGGGGGGCGTCGATCATACTTTGTGCGCATACATACCTCGCATTTCCCGATGATTACTTGGATAGATTTTCTCATTCCCCACCAGAAATACTTTCGCCGTAATGCCTGCAACGTCTCGTTGACGCCTCGGTGGTTGGTCTTCCCCTGGTGGTATGCCAATGTGACTGCTTGTTGTTGCTCCTCATCCTGTACGGTTTCCACTGCATACTTGCACTGGATGATCGTTCTATCCATGCCTATTCGCTCGGATCTCCACATCCGCTTTATTTTCTCCCATACCGTGTTGTTTCCAACATAGAGATGGTGCGTCTTTCCCGGTTCCGTGGCGTCCTTCAGTGCCGTACGGATTTGCTCCTCGCTCACCCCGGGTTGCGACCAAATGACGCGAATCCTACTTTTCCCGTATCTTCGGTAATCTATTTTCATGATCCCTGTTGTCCTTGTCTTCCAGATTACCTGTGTATGCTTATCGTTGATGATTTCCTCTATTTCCTCCATCTCCGCTGCTCTTTCCTCCGCTGAGCTATCCTCTTCCGGGGACTCCTCCCTGTCCTCTATACTGACGGTATCATCTGCCCCTTCACCCTCAGGAGTCCATTCCCTCAAGAATTGGCGCACGTCTCGCGATGGACCTCCATCGTCCTCTTCTACCGCATTGATCATGATGGCCCTAGAGAGCCAGTCTGCCACCACGTTTTCCTTTCCCGGCTTATACACCACCTCTAAGTTGTACTGACTAAGGAATTCTTTCCATCTCGTGACCCTCTCAGAGGTTTCCTTAAGTTTCCCTACCCACTGGAGGGGTTTGTGATCGGTGTGGACTCGAAACTTCCTCCCAAATATGTATGGCCTGAAATGGTCGATGGCCCACACTATCGCGAGTAGCTCCCTCTCTAACGCGCTGTATTGTGATTCCGCGCTCGTAAGTCGTCGGCTCGCGTATGCTATCGGACGTTCATCCTCACTTCTGCCCTGGAACAAAACGGCCCCCAACGCATATTCGCTCGCATCGGTGGTGATGTTGAACTGCTTCACAAAATCCGGGAACGCCAATACGGGTTCTGCCTGCAACCTATCCATGCATTTCCGAATATTATTTTCCATTTCTGGTGTCACCACAATCCTCGCGCCTTTCTTCAGCAAGTTATTGATAGGTACCAAGTATTCTGCCATCTCAGGTACGAATCTTCTATAATAATTCAGCGTCCCGAGAAGCCTACGAATCCCTTTAACGTCCCATGGCACCGCCATTCGTGTGATTGCGTCCACCTTTGCCGCATCCGGTCTGACCCCCTCGCTAGAAATAGTGTGGCCTAAAAAATTGATCCGCGTTTGTCCCAACAGGGACTTCTCGCTTGACAGTTTCAGCCCGAATTGCCGCAGCCTTTCGAATACCGACCTCAAATGCCCCACGTGTTCGGTTTCCGTTCTGCTAAAAATCAGCAGGTCGTCCATATATACTTGACATACGGAGTCGTCGATACCCCTCAAAAATTCGTCCATCAGGCGTTGAAACGTTATGGGCGCATTCTTCAGACCAAACGGCATTCTGGTGAATTCGTAATGCCCCCTTCTTTCGTAATGTCTTCCTTGTTACCCCCAATACCTCGCCATCCCTGAAGAAAATATCTTCGAACTCTGCTTGTAACGCCTTTCTCCAGTCCTCCACCCTGTTCACCGCTCCTATCCGCACCCTTCTTTCTCTCGCGACCCCTATACATCCAAATTTCCTCTTTCCCAGCCTAATACTCCAAGCTCCTCCACGGTTTCTAATGCTTACCCCTACCTGTCCTAACAGATCACACCCTATTATGACTTGGTACTCCCGTGTCATGCTCTCTACCACATGCACCTTTAGCTCACCCTTTTTCCCTGCCCACCGATCAAGCGTAATTGTCGCTTCCCCTTCTACCTTACAGGGACCACCCAGAGTGATTAGCTGGCAGCCACAGTTTTGTATCCGGAGTACCCTCTCGCTCCCGCACACTTTCCCCAACGCCCCCCGAGTCAAGATAGTACTCGAGCTCCCTGTGTCCACGAGACACTTCACTCCCCCGTCTACTTCAATAATCGGCAACCAGCATGGCTTACCTCTAATACTGTTGCAGGTTGCTGTGCGGTCGCCTCTCTGCTGACACCCTTCTCAGATGCCGCCTCGCTTCCTCCTTACCGCCGTCGCTCGTCGTTGCTCGCTCCGTTGGCTGCTCCTGCCTCCTTCGCCTCCACTGCTGGCTAGTTCATCAGTCTCCGTTCCCGACGTCCCCGACTCCTCGGTTGCCTCTTCCGAAGATCCGTCTCTCTGCTGCATCCTAACTCGTCTTTTAACTTTTGTGCGTTCACCTCCATCGGCTCATCTAGAGGTCTCTCTCTCCTGCGAAACATGTATGGGCACTGTCTGGCAATATGCCCTTCGGTCCCGCATTCGAAACATCTAGTGCGCGGACATTGCGCTACCAGATGTCCCGGTTTCCCGCACCCGTGGCATTTTCTGTCTTCCCTCCGGGGTCCGTTCCTAGGCCTGGACTGTCCGGATCTTCTCTCGCCCGTCGTGGCTTTTTCTCCGTTCGGGTGTTTCATTTCCCTCTTCTTCCACCCTATCTGGGCTGTCCGGGGTCGTCTGTCATTCACTCGGGTCCACCCTGGTTCCTCTACTTCCATCCGAGTCTCTTCCTCTCTTGCACTCAGATCTATCATTTCTTGGGCACACTCGAGGAACGATCGCTCTCTAGGCAGTCCGTCCCTCCTCCCAGTCTCCTTAGCCAACTGAACCTTGAGTATTGTCGAAAGGAATTCCATCCTAGCTTCGACCTCTCCCACACTCATGGTTTCCCGCATTTTCTCAGTTATGCGGTTGTACTTCGCCACTAATACCCCCGCATACTGTCCTCTTGTCTGGCGTTGGGACCGACGCTCCCTGAACATTTGAAAGATATCTTCTTCCGGCGTCCATCGGCCCCCTCCGAAAGCCTTCTTCAAACGCTCCTTGATCACTGGCCATGGTGTCTCCTCGTCCGCTTGGATTTGGTTGAGGATGTTCCTCCTCACTCGGCACACGAGAGCTGCCTTCAGTGCTTCCGCGTCTCCCAGGTTCACAAGGTCCTCCGCCACCTTTGCTTCGATTCTTGATATGAGGCGGTCTCCACCTTTCAAGAAGTGATTAAGCTCACCTATCTCGCCCCCGAATCGTTCCAGGTCTGCGATTGCTCTCCGTAGATCCTGAGTGATCGCTGCCCTTATCTTCATCCACTCCAATGCATTGGCGTGCGCCTCTGCCAATGTGTCCCTAGGTAAGGGAGGGATCTCCTGTATCTGAGGTATCTGCGGTACTTGAGGTATCTGAGGTATCTGAGGAATCTGAGGAACCTGAGGGGCGATCTGAGGAATCTGCGCTATCGGCATTTCCTGAGGTTGCGGAATTTCAGGTGCGTTCAACACTCCTGGTCGAATCAAGCCCTCTGTCGGCATCTCGCCTTTTCCTTATGACTAGGAGAAGAGAAAAAAAAAATGAAAAGAAAGAAAGAAAAAAAATTTTACTTCCGTGTTCTCCTGACGTTGTCCCGGGTTTCGACACCAGTTAAGCGTCGGCGGGCTTTAGAAATAAAAAAAAAGAAGGAAAAAGGATCGAGAAACAACACTCACGGCTTCTGAATAAACACTGCTTTATTCGTTCAATAATCTGCCTTATATACAATTGTTATGTTTATTTACATTACAAGATGGTATTAAGGCTGATATCGCCAGTCTCCGGTCTTTATCTTATATATATATATATATATATATATATATATATATATGCCATGTTCATTCAGCTTGCCACCTTTTATAAATGTACATATATACATATATATATATATATATATATATATATATATATATATATATAAGTTAAGCGTCGGCGGACTCTAACAATAAAAAAAAAGAAAGGAAAGGGACTTGAAATGCAACACTCACGGTTTCAGAAAAGATACTGATTTATTCCTTTAGTAATCCTCCTTATATACATTTCATATGTTTATTTACATTCAGGACGGTATTAAGGCTGATATCGCCGGTCTCCGGTCTTTATCTCCCCCCCACCAGTTTACGAATAGGATTTTTCGGAAACTTGGATCTTCCTAGATCGGAGCTAACGATTATCAGTCTTAACACCTTACAATTGTTTTTACAAGTATAAAGTTGAAAGAAAGTAAAACTCACTCGAGACATACAATAATACAAAGAAATAAAAAAAACAGAACTAAACACAACACTTGCTTCCAAAAACAGAACTCTTAAAATCTTAAAAAAAAACAGAGAAGAAAAAAAAAATAATACACTTTCCTCTACTGTATTGCTATGATTCTATTTACACATAAAAAAAAAATACACCATATTTTTGCTTAGACAACCAAAAAAAACATATTTGTTATAACGTGGTGAGGGTACTACGAATCCGGTAGTTTATGTTCCGGTTCTATCATTGGGAGCTTCAATTGTTCAATGTGAACCGTTCTCCTCTTTCTAGGTTCATTAACGCTTTCGATCGTTAGTAGATTATGCTCCCTAATAGCAATCACTCTGAATGGACCCTCGTATCGTAACAATTGTTTCCCTCTGTTGGTCCCTACTCTACGGTACACTATTGTCCCGATCTTTAGATCACCCATTTGGTCACGTACGCGAACATTCTGCCTCTCTACCCGCTTCTCCTTTTCCCGCTTAATTTTCGCCGTTACTCTTCCCCACGTCTTTTCCATCTCCACCCTATTGCTCTGGATTTGCTCGACTAATGGTTCATTAACCGTTGTTTCCCCGCAATCTCGCCTTGGCCTGCGCATCCCGAATAGTACTTCCACGGGCGAAAATCCCGTGACGGAGTGAATCGAGTGGTTGTAGGCTGTTACCGCTTTCTTCATTGCAACATCCGGCTCCAACCCTTTTTCCCCCTGATACACCCGGATGTGATCACTCAGCGTGCTGTGCAACCGCTCAATGCCGCCTCTACCCTTAGGATGTCCCGGGGTGTTATAATGCCAACGAATCCCCAGTCGTTTCACCTCCTCCCTAATCGCGGCATTGTCAAACTCCCTACCACCGTCCGATGTGATCCTCTCGGGGACCCCGTAGAACTGCACCCAGGTTTGTAGGGCTTCCGCAACTGCGTTGGCAGACTTGTCCATGACCTGGTGTGCCATAGCTACCTTGCTAAAGACGTCGATGACCGTGACCCACTTGAACCCTCTCCAGGTAAATGTATCAATCTGGAGGTCCTGTAGTGGCATATTCCCCGTCGGTGTCTCTTCCTGAATCCCTCTGGGGGGGTGTCGATCATATTTCGTGCGCATACACACCTCGCATTTCCCTATGACCTCTTGGATGGATTTTTTCATGCCCCACCAGAAATACTTTCGACGTAATGCCTGCAGTGTCTCGTTCACGCCTCGGTGGTTGGTTTTCCCCTGGTGATAAGCTAATGTGACTGCCTGTTGCTGTTCCTCATCCTGTATAGTTTCCACTGCGTACTTACAACGGATGAGTGTTCTGTCCACACCAATTCGCTCGGATCTCCACATCCGCTTTATTTTATCCCATACCGTGTTATTCCCCACATAAAGATGGTGCGTCTTTCCAGGTTCCGTGGCGTCCTTCAGTGCCGTACAAATTTGCTCTTCACTCACCCCGGGTTGCGACCAGATGACGCGAATCTTGCTTTTCCCATATCTTCGATAATCTATTTTCATCATCCCTGCTACTCTCGTTTTCCAGATTACCTGACGATGCTTGTCATTGATGATGTCGTCTATCTCCTCCATTTCCACTGCTCTTTCCTCCGCTGAGCTCTCCTCTTCCGGGGACTCTCCCCTGTCATCTATACCGACGATATCCTCCGCTCCTTCGCCGTCGGGAGTCCATTCACTCAAGAATTGGCGCACGTCTCGCGATGGTCCTCCCCCGTCCTCTTCTACCGCGTTGATCATGATGGCCCTCGAGAGCCAGTCCGCCACCACGTTCTCCTTTCCCGGCTTATACACCACCTCTATATTGTATTGACTAAGGACTTCCTTCCATCGCGTGACCCTAGCTGAGGTTTCTTTAAGTTTCCCTACCCACTGCAGGGGTTTGTGGTCGGTGTGGACTCGAAACTTCCTCCCAAATACGTATGGCCTGAAATGGTCGATAGCCCACACTATCGCGAGTAGCTCCCTCTCCAAAGCGCTGTATCGCGATTCCGCACCCGTAAGCCGACGGCTCGCGTATGCTATCGGTCGTTCACCCTCACTCCCCCCCCCTGGGACAAAACGGCCCCTAACGCGTATTCGCTCGCATCGGTGGTTATATTAAAGAGCTTCTCAAAATCCGGGAACGCTAACACCGGCTCTGTCAGCAACCTATTCATACATTTTCGGATATTATTCTCCATCTCTGGTGTCACCACAATCTTCGCGCCTTTCTTCAGCAAATTGTTAATGGGTACCAAATACTCCGCCATCTCAGGCACGAATCTCCGGTAGTAGTTCAGCGTCCCAAGAAGCCTACGGATCCCCTTCACGTCCCGTGGTACCGCCATCCTTGTGATCGCCTCCACCTTTGCCGCATCCGGTCTGACCCCCTCGCTAGAGATAGTGTGGCCTAAAAAATTAATCCGCGTTTGTCCCAGCAGAGACTTCTCACTTGATAATTTCAGCCCGAATTTCCGGAGCCTCTCGAATACTGACCTCAGATGTCCCACGTGTTCGGTTTCCGTTCTGCTAAAAATCAGCAGGTCATCCATATATACCTGACATACCGAGTCATCGATACCCCTCAAAAATTCGTCCATCAGACGCTGAAATGTTATGGGCGCATTCTTCAGACCAAACGGCATTCTTGTGAATTCATAATGCCCCCTTTCGAATGTGAACGCTGTTTTGTGTTGGTCTTCCGGGTGCATCCGTATTTGGTGATATCCCGCCTTAAGGTCCAACGTGCTAAAGCCCCCGGCTCCACTCCACCTATCCAGTATATCTTCGAATCTGGGGATCGGGGACTTCTCGTCTACCGTGTTATCGTTCAATTTACGATAGTCTACTACCACCCTGTATTTTTCCTTATTATCCCCCGGTGCTGCCTTCTTCTTCACCGCCCACAGGGGACTATTGAATGGTGAGGTGCTATCAACTATGATCCCTTGTTCTTTTAGACTATCTAGCTCCTCTCGAATATGCTGCCTCAACGCCTGCGGGTATCTTCTCTCTTTCACGTAAGTCACCCTATCCTGCTTCAGTGGGATTTCATGCACCGTCCTCCCTGTTACCCCTAATACCTCACCTTCCCTGAAGAAAATGTCCCTAAACTCCTCCTGTAGCAACTTCCTCCAGTCCTCCACTCTGTTCACCGCCCCTATCCGCACCCTTCTTTCTCTCGCGACCCCTATACATCCGAACTTCCTCTTTCCCAACCTAACACTCCAGGCTCCTCTACGATTCCTAATGCTCGCCCCTACCTGCCCCAACAAATCGCACCCCACTATGACCTGGTATTCCCGAGTCATGTTTTTTACTACGTGTACCTTCAGTTCGCCCTCTTTTCCTGCCCACCGATCAAGTCTTATTGTCGCTTCTCCCTCTACGCTACAGGGGCCACCCAGAGTGATTAGTTGGCAATCGCATTTTTGGATCCGGAGTGCCCTCTCACTCCCGCACACTTTCCCTAACGCCCCTCTGGTCATAATAGTGCTCGAGCTCCCGGTATCCACGAGGCACTTTACTCCCCCGTCTACCTCGATAATTGGCAACCAGCATGGCTTACCTCGGATGTTGTTGCATGTTGCTGTGCGGTCGCCTCTCTGCTGCCACACTCCTCAGATGCCGCCCAGCTTCCTCCTCCCCGCCGCCGTTCGTCGCTGCTCGGTCCGTTGGCTGCTCCTGCCTCCTTCGCCTCCACTGCTACCTGGTTCGTCCGTCTCTGTCCCCGAAGTTCCCGACTCCTCGGTTGCCTCTCCCGAAGATCCGTCCTTCCGCTGCATCCTAGCCCGTCTTGTCAGCTTCTGCGTGTTTACTTCCATGGGCTCGTCTTGAGTTCTTTCTCTCCTCCGGAATATGTACGGGCACTGCCTAGCAATATGCCCTTCGGTACCGCACTCGAAACATCTAGTGCGCGGACATTGTGCAACTAAATGTCCTGGCTTTCCGCACCCATGACATTTCCTGTCTTCCCTGCGGGGTCCATTCCTCGGCCTCACTTGTCCGGATCTTTTTTCACCCATCCTGACCTTTTCTCCGCTCGGCTGTACCGTTTCTCTCCTCTTCCAACCCATCGGGGCTGTCCGGGGTCGTCTGTCATTCACCCGGATCCACCCTGGTTCTTCCACGTCCATCCGAGTCTCTTCTTCCCTTGCGCTTAGGTCGATCATTTCCTGGGCACACTCGAGGAATGATCTCTCCCTGGGCAATCCGTCTCTCCTTCCCGTTTCCTTCGCCAACTGGACCTTGAGTATCGTCGAGAGGAACTCCATCCTGGCTTCCACCTCTCCCACACTCATTGTTTCGCGCATTTTCTCCGTTATGCGGTTGTACTTTGCCACTAGTACCCCCGCATACTGGCCCCTCGTCTGACGTTGGGACCGGCGCTCCCTAAACATTTGGAAGATGTCTTCCTCCGGCGTCCATCTGCCTCCTCCGAAGGCCTTCTTCAGTCGCTCCTTAATCACCGGCCATGGTGTCTCCTCGTCCGCCTGAATTTGGTTCAGGATGCTCCTCCTTACTCGGCACACCAGAGCCGCTTTCAACGCTTCCGCGTCCCCTAGGTTTACCAGGTCCTCCGCCACCTTTACCTCTATTCTTGACATGAGGCGGTCTCCGCCTTTCAGGAAATGGTTGAGCTCACCCACCTCGCCACCGAAGCGTTCCAGGTCCGCAATGGCTCTTCGAAGGTCCTGCGTGGTCGCCGCTCTTATTTTCATCCATTCCAGCGCGTTAGCGTGCGCTTCTGCCAATGTGTCCCTCGGTAAGGGAGGGATCTCCTGGATCTGCGGAATCTGCGGTACCTGAGGTATTTGAGGTATCTGAGGCACCTGAGGGGCCTGCGCGATCTGAGGTATCTGCGGAATTTCTTGAGGTTGAGGGATTTCCGGGGCGCTCAACACTCCCGGCCTGATTAAGCCCTCTGTTGGCATTTCACTCTTTCCTTATGACCAGGAGAAGAAAAAAAACCAAGAGAAAAAAAAATGACTTTAAAAAAAAAATTACTTCTCTGTTCTCCTGTCGTAGTCCCGGGTTTCGGCACCAGTTAAGCGTCGGCGGACTCTAACAATAAAAAAAAAGAAAGGAAAGGACTTGAAATGCAACACTCACGGTTTCAGAAAAGATACTGATTTATTCCTTTAGTAATCCTCCTTATATACATTTCATATGTTTATTTACATTCAGGACGGTATTAAGGCTGATATCGCCGGTCTCCGGTCTTTATCTTATATATATATATATATATATAT
Organism: Nezara viridula; assembly: GCA_928085145.1. Classification (NCBI taxonomy): domain Eukaryota; kingdom Metazoa; phylum Arthropoda; class Insecta; order Hemiptera; family Pentatomidae; genus Nezara; species Nezara viridula. Next base: position 209,850,079 of record OV725077.1, read on the forward strand.
ATATATATATATATATATATAACCTGCAACAACATAGATTGCGTTTATAAACATTGATTTCATAATATATTTGCATTGACTTTTTTTGAATGAGTTCGAAGCAAGCCCATTGTGATCCAGAAGATATTGTTGCAACTAATTGGTTCTAACATTATTTGTTGCCAACAAAAGCATTGTCGACGGCATTAAATCGTCTATTATGTTCAGTAAAATGGGGTAAGTGAAAGTGGGCTTCGATCTCCTTGATGAAATATAGTCCATCCCGATGCATACACCGAAGTCTTATTTAATTACAAATCATCAGGTGAAGAATCAGTCATGCAATGGTTAGAAAATTTTGCTGGTGACGGTAAGTGAACGATGTAGATAGAATTTTAACCTGAGGTTAAGTAACATCAAAGTTCTAGAACAGATAGGAATTTATTTGTATGCAAAACCATAATGTTACGTGTTATGCGAAGATCATATTATATCGAATATAAATACAACCAATGAACCCCTAATATAATTTCTAAAATAATTCCAATGCGGTTGAATAATGTTTACAGTGTAAATAACTAATACAGTATAAATAAACAGGCCATCATTAATATTTTGGTTATAATTATTTTATATCAAGTAATTTTCATAATAATAAAGAATTAAAAGATTTTTAAATAATTTTATTTTATTATGACTTAATAATAAGTGACTGGCTGGATAGTCAGAGAATAATAAAACATGAACAAATATTAAAAACTAATTGGTTTAGGCATTAAAAAAAATCGGTAAAGTCAATTTTTTTTACAAGTTGAATTTACGACAAAATTTTCAAGTTGAAAATCAAGCGTCGTTTCTAATTAAACGGTCAACAATAATGCAAAACGTGCTGAAATAAAACATCTGGAGAATACATTTCTCTTTCTAAAAAACTGATTACTTTTTAAAATATTTGAAGTAGTTCCGTATAAAATGTACTTAAGCGGCAGAAAAGCGCTACTGGCGTGGGTGCCTACAGGCCTCTACCACACCACTCAGTACTCATAAATGGCTTAGTTATAGTGCTATAATAACGTTTTTGTTATATTATTTTGATTGTATTAACAAACAAATATTAATACAATAATTTAATTGTAAAAAATATTTTTTTAAATTTATTATTTTTGTTTTTATTTATCATTATTATTTTTTTTAAATTTAACTTCATTTATTCTATGCGGAGGTCGCTTAAGAAGGCCTTAAGCGAATTAACTTGAAGAATTAGCAGAATATCTTTCTTGCTGATGAAATGGTCTTCACCATAATAAACCTGCTTAATATCATCCAAACCGATCAAGCATTTTGACCCCCTTTTAGCCGCATCTTAAAATATTCTGTTTATTTGTCTACTATATATTCGTTTAGCCATATAATGGATACTGATCCTTGTTTTTCCGAAATTTTGCCACTGTCGTTCGCTTAATGTATTTTTCCAATGTTTGGGTTCAATTTCAAAAATTGACTATACCGATTTTTTTTAATGCCTAAACCAATTAGTTTTTAATATTTGTTCATGTTTTATTATTCTCTGACTATCCAGCTTTAATAAAAGACCAACTATAATGAAATTAAGCCAAATGCTGATTCTCAGTAACAAAAAAACTAACTAAACTCAAAGTCGTCAATCCGCCATGTTTGGACGCCATTTTGGGGCAGTTCGTTTTTTTTGTGGGAACATTGCCTTTTTTTTAATAAATTGTCACAAGGAACACAACGATATGCAATTTATAAGGATTTGGGGGGAGGGTGCTCGGTAAGGGGGTCTGGCCCACAGACTACCACCTACGCTGATGACACAACAATTTTAACAAAACACCATAACCCCAAACTAGCCTCAATAAATTTACAAAAACATTTACTGACTTTACAAAATTGGTACTTACTTTGGAAAATAAAATTAAATCATGACAAGTCACAGCATATAAAATTTACACTTCGACGAGAAACGTGCCCACCAGTTTATATAGGAGAGAAACAAATTCCTCAGAAAAACACAGTCCGTTACCTGGGACTAATATTCGACAGAAGGATGACCTGGGGCCCACACGTCAAAATGAAACGACAGACCTTAAACAAGCGACTGAAAATACTGTACTCACTCTTTTCTAAATCGAAATTGAAAGTTCGACAAAAACTAAATACATACACTTACTTTCTTAAACCCATCTGGACATACGCCTCTCAGATTTACGGTTCGGCAAAAAAGACACTTACAAAAACTACAGTCATTTCAATCCAAAATTCTACAACTTATAACAGGAGCTCCCTGGTACGTAAACAACAAAACTTTACATAACGATTTACGACACCCAACTATAGACCAACACATACGACATCGATAATACTTTAAAGCTTAAACCACGATAAGAAACAAATAATTACAAAAATTATATTTGAAAGAAAAATTATAAAATAAAAATATGTAACAAAAAAAAAAGCACGGCTATTAAATTAAAGAGTAGAAAATTAAAATACAAAGCTACACTGAACAATAAAATTATATATATATATATATATATATATATATTTTATATCCTAATGATAAGTGTTTTTTTTATTTGGTGTTGTTTATTTTTATTTATGTTGAGCAAAGTAATTAATCGAGTCCAGTCCTTAGTGATAATTCTTTATAATAACAAGTGCTAAACATTTTGTAGGTTTTTAATAATTAAATATATATTGATTTTCCTTTTCTGTTTTATTTTTTATTTTTTGAACAACTTAATTAATTTTTTGACTAATTGACAAATGTTAATAAATTATACTTATGTATGTATGATGAAGAAAATATCAGTCTTTAATTTTAACTATTAAAGCTATTCCACATCTTATAATTGAAATTAAATTCAACCCACTTAATCTTCTTTTAAATATGAATAACCTCAAGGATGGAAAAATTGATATTTTCATTGGTACGTCGATATATTCGAAAACTAATAATACGTATCATATTTCAGTTCGATATTTGCATTCCTCCGCTTTTCAAACAATGAAATTATCGAGGCCTGATATATAAAAATATCGATATTTTTCGAGTATATAGAATTATTATTATTTCAATATAATTAAAATCATTAAAATATCAATACGATATTTTTTTCCGATATTTACATCACAATTATAAACTTCTGGTTAGATGAGTGCAAATAATTTAGTTGCTTTATGACAACTAGTTTACCCTAGCTAGGGATTATCAAAATATTATATTTATTCACGATTGGTTAAGCTTCATTCTTTACCATGACTGATATAATAACTATTTACTTAATAAGGGATTAGCTTGCCCCAATCGAAAATATCGCTCCAGTTTACTAGTCAAGTAATGATATCGAGGAACCCTTGAACTTTATTTAACTTAATATAATCTCTTGACATTATTTAACTCGCTCAAGATATATTGGTTGGGTTCAGAATATCCTTGGTTTAGTACTTTTCTCACTCATTGAGAGTATAGAAGTCAGCTTTTTTTTTTTTATTTAGTATAAATATGAAAAAGTTTCCTTCAATATTACCCGAAGTTCGAAAGAGATCAGATAACCATTCTCCTCCATTCGTCTTTAGAATAGATGTTTAGTTTGTTTAAGACAATCATAAGTACCAATATTTTTTAAACCTACATGTGATAAGAATCCAATGGCAACCATAGTTTAAATTATGGTTTATCTCAAACATGTATCGATTTTCGAGATAAACCATAATTTTATCTATTTTATCATGATATAAATGGTCGGTTTATTTCGACTTTATTTATCAATGTAAAAAGGTACACTAAAATGACATAATGTCTTAAATATAGTAACAAGTAAACAATGTTTTGATTTCTGAAAGGAAAAAAATATGAAATGTCACGTAATGACTTTTTGCAAGAAACCTATGACAGAGAATATTTTATTTATCAAAAAATCATTAAGAACTTATTACATTAAAAATAACAAAACATGAAATTCTGAATGAAAACCATTCTTTGAATCCCTTACTGGCTACTTAAAATCAATCAATAAACATGGAATAACCACGAGATGATAGAGACAAGAACTCTAATATTCTTTCGCCTGTCTGAGGAGTGATGAGAAACGTCAATCAACCGTCGCCGCCATAGGGCGCGCTAACAGCCTAATCTCTTCCAGCCCCAGTTGCAAGCTGGTTAATTCCCTTCCAAATACCTCGCCAGTCTGTTCCGCGGCACTTCCTAATGTTAGCCGCAAATGGCAACTCCTTGCGCAATGTATCCTTCGCTATCGAGTAACGAACTGGCAAATCAGCTTAACCGTTAAACTCTTCGACCTGAGAAGGTCAAATACGATTTGAAGATCCTCTTTCCAACTTTCTCCGCGATGCTGGGAGAAACCGCTAAACTTTACTCTTACCATTTCTGTAGGAATGTAATGGTTGTAATGTAATAGACCTCTATTACTGAAGAAATAAAATCCTAAATATAATAGATGGTGAAACTCTACATAACCTAAATATAGATTAATAGCTCATACTGTTAGCTTATCCTTAAATCAGAATTAAATTTCTTTAGAACATCGTATTTCTTGGTTGCATCATATCACATATTGAGCACATTATGTTCAATAATTTGGTTGTATTATCACCAAAAAATCGTCACAAATAAAAAACAGAATAATATACATAAACGGAATCGAAATTTTACTTTTCTATAAACTACACATACATAACACAAACTACATATGAAATATATAACAAAAATAAATAAACTAACTAACTGCTTGAATTATTTAAACGTAAATATTAGAACTATGAAATTTTCTATTGTTCACTTAATAGAATAAGGATTAATTGCCATAATAGCGTTCTTGAGAAATAAACAATGTTCATTGCCGAGCAGAATATATGAATAAACAGTATTTTTTTTTTAAATAAATCATGAATGCTTTATATCTTATAAGCAATTCTAAAAAGAATTACTGGATAGTTGTGACGGACTCGTAGAGTATTTTAGCTGTCATCGAAAACCCATACCCAAGAAATTCTATAATAAGAAAATAATAAAGATATGGTGGGAGGTAAAAAATAAAGGAATGCCAGAAGTCTTCGTTTGGGTACCAGCTCATTGCGGAATTTTTGGGAATGCAAAAGCTGACCATGCAGCCCATTTGGCAAGAAGTGGAGTAGAAGCGGTAGTGACACTAGATTGAAATAGAATAGTGGCTACATCTAGAATAGTGGCGACAATAGAAGACTGGCTACATCAAGCAAAAAAAAAAAAAAAAAAAAAAAAAATCTGGCGGAGTGGGAAAACGGGTGGAAACTGAAAAAAAGTTAAATATAATTACGATAAACAGCTCACTAGCACCGGGTTTGCAATGACACATGAATAAAAGGATTATTTGAAAAGGGCAATTGTTTCCTATAAAAAAATTATATGACATTCTAAGGAATTATCCTTTCAAATTAGTACTGTGGTTAATAACTAAATATATGTATTTAATGATATTTTATGCAATCATAGATAATAATAATTCAACGAAAATCATTCAGGAACAAACTGATGACCCAGAAAATCAGAACAGTGTCAACCTCCGCGAGAATTGTAGGTATTACTCTTTTCCTAAATAAATGTTTAGCTAAAAATATTCAAAATCAATATTGACAAAATGTTTATTGTTTTTCTTTTTAAATATGACTCTAAGGAAAAGAAAGTCTCTTAACATATACCACTAAATATAATTCTGGAGAAAGGTCCTTTCTTGGTAAGATGGATTGGAAAGGGTTTGTGGTGTACTACTACGAAATATTTAGGAGGTGGGGATAATAAATACATATCGTCAAGAAAAAATTAATGTTATTTTCGAAATTGAACTTAGAACATACTAATTTATCTGAACCACTGAATGGTTATACATTATATGGTGGAAATCGTTTGTAGATATAGCTTATTTAATCGTAACTGATTAATTTAAAAGTTAGTATTTAATGTTTTAAAATGCCTTTGTTTTGAAAATATCTTTCTTTTTTAAGAAATGTTTATTGAGTGTAATTGAATATCTAAATGATTTATAATCATGAGCAACAGTAAGCCAATTTTCATTTCTTGATTATAGACTTAATCAAACTCGAAAATTTCGATTTTTATTTCTAAAGAATATCATTAGACTCCAAGTTGAGCCTTTATTTCATACTTTTATTTCATATATAAATAAGGTAGTAACTATTAAATCGAAAGTTTATATTATATTATATTACGAAAGTTATTTTTTTAAATTTTGCATCACTATCTATGAAATATATAATAAGAGCTAATATAATTGCGGCCTGTAAAATTTGAAATCTCAGTTTACAAAGGTAATACTTGATTTGAGGTCCTCAAACTCAAAATAACTAAGTTTCGAAAACGTTTTGTGTAACTGTGTACGTGGGTGATTAATCTGAAAATGGGGAAGGATAGTTTCCACCAGCACCTCTTCTTGGACTTAATTAAGTATCTTGATTCATGAAAAAGGTCTCTTATCCAACTCCTTTTTAGTTGTATTCTGATTGGCATGTCAACAGTTTATCATTCTTGTGTTTATTATGAAAACGGGAACAAAGAGTTCTAGAACTATGTTGGTTTTATAGTTATTAAAATGGGTGTTTTTGCTGATCCATAAATACATATGGGATTAACTAGGTATGTATATGTATTTAGTTTTTTTTTTTCTAATTTTCAGTTTTTTTAAGTTAGAGCCTAAAAATTGAATACAGTTTGAATACAATTAACAACTAATTAATATATCGTAAATGGTTGACTGCAGTGAATAATTGAAGAGAAGGATGGTCGGGGTGACCAGTCAAACAATAAATGGCAAAAATAAATAATAATATTTATTTTTACACTTGCCGACTTTTCAGCCCGTAGTTCAGGCCTTCATCAGGGCTGAGAAAACAACCATATATCAATAGGTATGAGAAACATAAACAATGTAGGTAGAAACTTAAAGTCAAATGAAGTAGATAAGTGAACATTAAAGTAAAATAAAGTAGGTAGAATAATAACAATGATAGAGAACTAATAAATAAGTAGCAATAACGGCTAAAAAGTGTGGACTAAGTTCTCTGTCATTGTTATAATTCTACCTATTTTATCTACTTCATTTTACTACCTACATTGTTTATGTTTCTCATACCTATTGATATATGGTTGTTTTTTCAGCCCTGATGAAGGCCTGAACTACGGGCTGAAAAATCGGCAAATATAAAAATAAATATTATTATTTATGTTTGACTGGTCTCCCCGACCATCCTTCTCTTCAATAATTAATATATCATCTGAAAATATATTTTCTATGCCATTTGAAGCTCAATGTTAATATGTTAATAGTTCTACTATAATGCCATAGCATACATATACAAGAACTACATCTATGGTATAGATATCTGACATGGGTATATAATATTATATAACATCTCAACGTTGCTGGACATGTTGCTTTCATAGAGACATGAGACACTAGCTGGGGAGTCAACTGCACTTCCTTTCATACCAAAAGAGGACTAACCAGCCGTAGGTGCAATAGAGTCGTAAAACTCCTCCGAGCAACTTTCTTCAATATCCTTATGCGACAGACTACTTCCGTATCACCTCCGAAGGACAATTCAATCTAATCATATTTGCATTCTATGGAAAATGAGATTAATAGGAACAACATTATTGCTTAAAAATTTCTAATCCATAAAATTGGGAAAATAAATAAATAGTTATTATATATTTTAAGTAGAAGTCCAAAAGAACAAACAATAAAAACATATTTACTTATATTGTTTTTCAAGTTCAGAAGTTGTGTAAATGTATTTGCTAGTGATTGAGTATTTATATATAGCATTTAAATATTATCACAAACAAAATAAAATTATAATAATAATAATATTAATCCTTCAATTATATATATATATATATATATATATATATATATATATATATATATATATATATATATATATATATATATTATATATATATATATATATATATAAATGACATAAGAGGTTCAAAAAAATGAATTTATGAAAGTACCCTGTTATCAAGTCAGCTATCATTAATAACTTACTTAGTCCATCCTCATCTACTGCTAAGCAGTGTAAGGCTGCTTCCATCTATAGGTAGATGGGATCTATAGAGCTTCGTCCGTAATTTTCTATCCACGCCAATTTTTTTCTTCTCGTCCATTCCTCAATTGAACCCATACAATCCTCTCAAATCGGTCAAAGGATTCCATTATTCCGCTTATCCAAGTCTCCTTAGACCGTCCTATGAAATAAAATAGCCTCTTAATATAATTTATTAGAAAATGCAATTTTCAAAATAGTGCCGTAAGCATATTCCACGCCAATAATATTTAATCTCAATAATTACTTATTGAATATTCAAGTGCATAAAGGAGTGAAGTAACATTTTTGATTTCTTATAAAATTGAATTCAAATTACCTCTATCAACTATAACGCTGATGTTTGTCGTCAATGAGCACCTCTATCAGCAATGAGCCAAATATTGAATATTAGTGAATAAAAAGAATAAATATCAATACTATAACACTTTACCAATTTATAATATATCACTTAATATTATTAGCAATACATTGATTTTTGATCTTTATCCATTTGACCCTTCGAAAAATGTCTTAATTGACAATTTGAAGAATACAAATTCATATATTAATGTTGTTGTTTTTTTGTTTTGTTTTTTACTTATTTAGTTTATTGGAAGCGGGGCAGCTCACTCAGTGGCTGAGCACTGACTTCCATATCTCAAGATACCAGGTTCGAATCCGGCTGATGACTAGCAATTTTTCATCAGCCATGGGTCAATCCTCCTTGGGCCGGGAAGACCCACCTTGCCCGAACCCAGCCTCTATAAGATGGTTACTCTTAATTAAGTTATTAATTAAGGGTGAAAACCTGACGGTTGAGCGTGATCCTGGCCCGATCTCCGCCACCCTGCACAACCATTGGCCTAGTAACAGTACTTCCTCAAATTTTACTGGACCCAAAATCCTTCATGGGTTGTTATTGGTACTATTTTTTTTAATTGTCTTTTTTCGTTAATTATTTTTTTCTATTTTCTCATTTTCCTTAATTATTTCATTTGTTAATTAAATCAACAAGAATATATACTTCTAGGTAAACGTAAATGCATTATTTCTTATATTACTGTTATATTATATCTCAATACATGAAAAGATATATAAATATATTTTATTACATTACTATTTATCATATCATTATGATATAAAATTACTTCATTGTCTTTGTGGGATTCAAATAAATAAATATGCATGTTAAAGCCCATAATAAATAATAATAATAAATAGAATATTAACCGAGCTAAAGTTTTGAATAATAAATACTTTAATATTATATTACATTAATGCCTCAGAAAAAAGAACAGTTTAATACGAATAGTAATTCAAAATCACACTGCCTCTTCATTTCAGTTGCAAAACTTGACCATAACGGTGTAAACAAGTTCCAATTAATTAGAATAAAAAGTTTTCCGGTTCTAGCATATGAAGTTTAAATTAATTTTATCAGCCTTAAGTCATCATTCAACGGATGCTTAAGAGTATTTTACTTTTAATAATGGATTTAATGGATTATAAGTGACCTACATTTGGATAGTGTGTTTTTAAACTATCAATAAAATATTGTAAGAAATTAACAATTAAAAATATCGACATCAGGATACAATCTTGTAACAAGATATTTTTTGCCCCTATTGTTTGACACCTCAGTCTGAAAAATAGCAACTGTCTGACAAAAACTCTTAACTTGAGGTGCTTCACGTGAAAGTGCGATAAAACCTGAAGCGACCAGTTGTATGTTTTTTACCAGAACCTCATAATTCCTACCTATATGCTTGGCACCAGCCTCTAGAAGTCATTCAAAAATATTTTTTAGCAAATTTATTTTTAAGAAGTTGTTCCATCTTAATTTATGTAAATTGTTCAATTTATTTATTCATCAGCTGATGACTTTTTAAAGTCTAGTTATAAATTATAAAATATAACTAAAAATCACATGCCTTGAAAGTCCAAGGATTTCAAGCCTATAAACAAGTAACAAAGAAACAATATTCCGTTAACTGGAGATGATTTTTTTTTGGAGTACTTGAAAATCATGATTAATCAGGAATTTCAGAGTCAAGAAAAACTTTTCTTCAAGTATGTTAAAAAAAATTGAAGAGGTGGATGAGGAATCTCCTTGAGTCAGTAGAAATTTTCTTAAGCCCAGATGAAGTCCGATTAACTAATGCCTTTCCTCAAGACTAAGATCTTTAATTTTAACAAGATGGCGATTCTATAATAGCCGACATTTTTCTTTAGGCAGATGTGAATTTACAACTAACAAAGAAAGTGTAAAGTGTTTTCGTCACCTATTTCATGAACATTTAATTTGTGATTGAGCATTCAAAACTAACCAACGTAATAATTCGTTTCAGCCCTCTCTTATCATACAAACTAAGAAAAAATACAGCACTATAGTTTTGTATCTGTTGTTTGTGAAATGCTTCTACCATTAAAACATCTATTTTTTACTGTAGTTAGTAGAACAAGTACAAACCTTAAAAAATAATTGCATGTTTGTAAAAAAAATTTAAAATTACTGATTGAACAAGCTCTAGAGAATTTTCGCCTAAAAAAATAATGCATTCTTTAATTTACCTCACTAAGAAACCAGTATGTTAAAAAATATTATAAGAATAAAAACATCAGTTCCAGGTTGGTTTGAACCTTCGTATGTATCTCGCATCAAAATTATTCTTTGTGATATTTTTTAACATAAAGGTTCTTGATGTGCTAAATTAAAATATGAGATTTTTTTTTATTTAGCCGACAAACAATTATTCTTAACGATTCTAAGCATTAACAATCGCCGACAGGATAATTTATTAACCTTATCGATTGCTAATTGTTGTAGCAAGATTGATCCTCATTATTGATTTAGTACCATTCATCACTGAATCATTACTTATCAAAAACGAATTGATTATTATGGAATAATGGTTAATTAATCTGTTGCTCTTTCTTTAAATGAATTTGGTATTATAAAATAATTTACATGAGGTAACTTTTGTTGCTTTTTGGTCAGTCCATTCAAAGCAGTCCAGAAAAACAATTAGTCGCTTAACCATTTACTGTATTCAGTTTAAAATGGTTGCTATTATTGTTTCAGTTTCATAGTCATTTTCTTAACATTTGCTTAATTTTAACAATAGGAAACTTCTTTTGTAATGACTTTTGGAATTTTTATTTAGTCCATCAACAAAGATATTGGTAAAAGAAATCAGTACAAAAAAAAAAAAAAATACTAAACGGTGATTACAAGAACTTTTAGGAATAATTTTGTAAATTATTTCCTTTACTTGCTTACATTTATTTATTAGCTGTATGGACGTTGTAATTTAAAAAGTCTACACGTTATGACTTAGCTCAGATCGCTCAATAAAAAAAAAATATATATATATAAGGAGGAAAACAAATATTTTTTAGGATTGAGCCAAAAAGCTTATCTCCGTAGATCTGCCAGGGAGGTGAGTCGTATCGCTACGGGTACCTTAACTATTTCTGCTTCAGCAGAAAAGTTTACAATTATCATTTTTAAAAAAACTTATTTTACTATCGTATTTTCGGAATCATTATAGCTAAAATATAAATAAATAAATGAAAAGTACCAAAATAACGTTTTGGTTTAATACATAACTATTTGAAAATTCTAGATCATGGAGCTGTGTTTTAACAACATTTCCAACATTAATATGCCCATTTGATTCAGCATAAAAAAATATAATATACTAAAAAAATAACTGTACTCATAAGGAATTATTTTTTCTTGGCTTACGATTGTGAAAAGAAGTGATCGGGCTAAGAGCACGTCCAACGGCCATGTTTTCTCTCCTTAATTAATATTTAATTGAGAGTACCCACTTTATAGAGGTTGGCTGTATCCTAGGAGGGTATCCCAGTCCCAGAGACGATCCACGACTGATGTAACAGAATAAAAAAATACCTGACATAGAACCCTAGACCTTGAGCATTGGAAGTTAGTGCCTTACCCACTGATATACCCCGCTTCTATATATAAATATAAAATATCTGGTGTGTTCACTCACACGACTTTCATACGTAATTCAGAAAAGTTTTTATATCTTTACATAAGTTCATGAAGAAAAAACAATAAAACAATTGAACTAGATTTATTTTTCTGAAAATTGACCAAGAAAAGATTTGAGTACGATTTATTTGATAAATTAAAGCAATGTAAACCGGCTTAAGGCATATCAGTATAAAAATGTCAATACTCTCTAATATTGCTGATCAAAAACTTTTTGACATAGCTTAGTATTGTCAAAAATAATTTAAAAGTAGAGGAAATAGTGAACCTTGTGTGAAACGGGCAACAGATTTTCTTACTTCCACTCTCATTTATTTTCTCTCATTCACCCCTTTCTGACACCAGGATATGAACCCGTAATCTTACATTGGAAATTGAAGAGCTGTAATAACTTCGTTATTAAATTTTCCGAAATGAACGATTTTTATATAGTTTTGTAGAGAATTTCATTATCTTTCAAAAAACATGCTAAACAGAGTGGATTACCGATTTTTTTTTGGTAATTTAGTTACCTTTCAAAAGTTTTATTATAAATTTTGCCGTATAATACATACTTAGGAAATTAGGCACCATAGGCTACAGTCTATAGAAAAACGTGTTTTTCATTTATTGCGCACAAGCTATTGCGCATGCAGCACCAAATTTCGGTCACAGGCATCGCTAGTCAAAACCCTACAAAATAAAAAAAGAAGCAACAAAATCGATTCAGTAGTTCCCGAGAAAATCTTGGCACAGACAGACAGACTTGGCTAAAAATGTGTTTTTTGGACTCAGGAGGCTCTGAAACGTATAAATCCGTCGAAAACAGCATATCGGAAATTGGACACGATTGCAATACTTTCCTTACCTAGTATAGGTAGGAAAGTAACAAGTCATTCAATTGTAAGTTTGTGTGTAACATAAGTTTATTTTAATATTTCTAAAAGGTCTTAGGCCAAAACGATTAGATAGGGAATTTTTATAGTTGTTATATAGGATTAATTTAAATTGTAAATTTCCTATATTTAATAAGAATTAAAAAGAATAAGGAACTACTTTTCCTGAAGAGAACATGAAGAATAAATTGAACATTACAATAACAGTTACATCTCTAGCTAACATCCTATTAGTCACCTCTCTGCTACTGAAATCTATTTGATGGGATAGTTGATGACATAATATCCAAGCATGCTCAATTCACATTAACATAATATGGAAATCCCGGTGATAATATTATTCAGAGAAATCATACAAAATATCCAGAGAGTGGGAAAGCGCTGTGTAAAGCGACTCCTGCCTGGGACCAGAGGTGCACGACCTCCGCCCTTCAGCTCCAGGACTCCCTTGACCCTGTAGTTTTCCACTTTCACCTTACATCACCTCCTCCCTTCTCCTAAGGGTCGCACGGTCTTTGTCCGCGCTTGCGCAATACCGGCGTAAATCTATACGGTTCCTTCACGCATCCCCGATGTTAGGTAACATCTGCTAGGAAGATCGCCCTCATTAGTCTGTATCGTGAGCATTTATCTCCCCATTACTGGGAATTAGTGAACGAAAACATTGTGGATACATCCTCTCATGCGTCCTTCCTGGAGATCTCTTTCGGTAACGACTGTATAACTCTCGTGAGATATTTCTGTAAATCTAATCAAACCACTATTTTATAATATTTATTAATAGTCATTTTACTTCTTCAACTAAGGAAAAGGGAATGAGGTAATAACCTCAAAATAGTTTCAATTTCATCTGATGAAAACAATAACGAACACAATATAAATAATTGTACAAAGTTCATGCGAATTAACAAGCATAACTTTGTTGGTTATGTCCACAACCTGAGTCATTTTTTACTTATGTCCCTCCTCTTCAGGTTCCGCCATTTAACTTCTAGCAGCCATTCAACTTTTAGTGCAATTCTGATTTTCTTAGAAAGCGTAAGCCTGCTTTTAAGCGTGTTTCATCTATAACTCCCGCATTGCTTAAAATGAGTAAATAAATATTGTCATTATTGATTTGTTGTGTTTGTATGATTATGCATGATGTATGAGGGGATGAATTTTGGTTTAATACCGACAACAACTTTCATCATCTTCAATAACGTTTCTCTCTGTGGTAACACATCACTGCAGGGTTTAGACCACAAAAAATCTCGCTTTTCTGGCCAAATTTAAAAAATAATATAAATCATATTTTTCTTTAATGTATTTTTTTCTAACCCCCTACTCCCTCCAAAAAAGTTTATTTAATTAAATTACATAATTAAGTATAACAATCATCATCATCACAGGTACTACAAACCGGTACGGGTCTTCGCCGCATCAATACGTCGCCTCCATTCCTCTTTGTCTTGTGCAAGGGTCTGCCAAGCTCTGGTGTCCAGAACCTTCTCTACGTCGACTTCGACCTGATCTGCCCATCTCAGTCGTAGTCGTCCTCTCTTTCTTCTGTCATGCACATGCCCGAACAGTAGCTGCTTGATTGGGGAGTCCCCATCCATCCTTGCAAACGTGCCCAGCCCATCTTAGCCTAGAGAGCCGTATAAATTGCACCACATCCGGTTTCCGGTAAATTTGGTACAACTCTGCGTTATGCCTTAGCCTATACTGATTTTCAAACTTTACAGGGCCAAACATTCTTCTCAGGATTTTTCTCTCGAAAATCTGCAACCTGATGGCGTCTGTTCGTGATAATGGCCTTGTCTCTGAGCCGTATGTCAGTACAGGTCTAATAAGAGATTTATATAGAGCGATCTTAGTGGATCTAGCAGTAGATGACTTCTTAAAATTTTAGCAAGGCCAAAATAGCACCTATTAGCTGATGTAATTCTTCTCTGCACTTCTTGACTAGGCACATTATCTGCACAAACTAAGGATCCTTGATACACGAAATTATTTACGTTTTCAAATGTGTATCCACCAAACATAACTGTGGGCGGTGGTGGCCTTGGTGAGTTAAGTATAACAATACAAATATATAAAAACAACAAGGTTCTTCCATTGCCCGAGGGCATAAATTTAATGTAATTAATACCAATCTTCGTTTTGAACTCGGCACACATCATTCTTGTTTTTTTAATTATAAATTTAGTTGTTTTAAAGATAAATATGGAACAAAATATGTTAAATTGAAAAAGTGATAGCTGAATTTTGTTATCACTGTTTTCTTTGTATGTCTTTACAATTTAATCTAAATCGTAAACACGCTCATTTTAATTTATATAAAACAATTTTTTAAAAACATGAAAATCACATATATCCATGAATAGCTTAACAAATAGATCAAGATAGAAACTAAATAAATCAAAATAAAGCAAGAATATTTTGAAGGTTATCTTGGATGATAAAAAATCAGGATTTAAGTCATATTTTTGATTGCGGTTGCTGACGTGGTTATAAAGGGAAAAGGTATATGTTTAGTACAAAGTCATAATTTAACGTAAAAATATCAGTGAAAAATAATTTGATTGAATATTATTTTAAAATTAGTATACTGGATTTAAACAATTTTAATTATATGATTAATTCAAGAAATTGTTTTACCACTAATTAAATACTGTAAAAATGATATTTTTATTTTATAGATCTGGTAACGGATACAGAGATAGAAGGAAGGAAAGCTTCAATACAATATAAATAAATGACCATACATCTGTTAAATACAAATTCCTTATTAATCCATGACTCAAAACCTATATAAGCCCGGTTCTTTTGACCAGTTTATACATAAAATATGTTGTTATAGTTTTTTGTATGTAATTTAATTAATGAAACAGCTTATTTCGACACTTTCCTCGTTAGTAAATTAAAAATGGTTTTCAACCGTGCAGCAATATATTTTCAACTCCTAACTTTCAGTTATTAAATCTTTCGTGACGATTATTATAGCGTGCTCTGCCAGCAGTTTAATATTGCTTCTTTCCCTTTTAATTTCAAAAACACGTTTTTGGTTTCCACGTGAGGACAAGCTACTGCCTGAGAACTAGTAAACAGGAACGCGCCTTTTGACAATTTTAATTGGTTCAAGTTTCGGCAGGCCGTTGGAGGCTTTCACATGCCGCTGCGACACCAAACCGAACGGGGCTGTCATAAAGTGACATCGATACCGGATATCACCGCAAGAGGGGCGGAAATAGAGAGCCATCAATGGCACCACCTAGTCAGCACTGTCATGGGCAACTGACGCAATATGTCCTCCAGTTCGTCTTCTTTTCATCCGTGAAATTTCACTGTGAATTATTCATCTTTTTTTACCGTTTCGCTTCATTTTACCACTTTTTCACTATTCATACTCTCCCCCGCACCAACATCAACAATCGTGGAAACTACTCTTTACGTATTAACTGGCACCTGCAAGATATGAGGGAATAAATAATTCCCAATCAGCAGCTAAAACCGCAAATCATACGACTAAATAATGCTGTAACACCAAAAGTAACAAATACATCTCTTCTATAAAAAAAAGTTCTTAAAAAAAAATTAAACAACTTGAAATAAAGTTTAATATTAAAATTATTTAATTTCTCACTTTGTTTATCATGTTTATCATCCATAACATAAGTATGGTTTATCATATTAGAAGAGTGCTGTTGGAGATCCTTCGTCGACACCTCCCGCGGAAATCTTCCAAGATTCTTTAGTCGAGAATTTCTACGAGACAGGATTTGCAATAAAATTTTAACTTTTTTTTTTAATCATTTTCAGGAATCATTATTTTCATCTTTTTTTTTTTTTTTGTTATTTTGGTACTAGAACTTTTCCTATTGCAACATTTACTGGACATTTTTTTTTTTAAATTCATTGATATTTACAACTGTATTATAAAAAAAAAATACAACTAGTAAATTTGCACTCTGGAATATAATAACATGAAATCTCTTGTTGAGAAACTACCATCTGATAGCACTCAAATAATAAATTTACACAAGAAGATCACAAGGCCACCTTCTTTTCAGACGTCTCGGAGGGTTATCAGGGATCGAGGAGGAAGCAAGGTTTGAAACGAGAGGGTTCGGATGGTTCTGCAGTTTGTTATGGAAGGATAGGTATCTGGATTGGGCCAAATCGGAAACATATGGAACATTAAGGTCTTTATGGATGATTTTATTTGTGAAAAAGTAAGGAACGTTAAGGATTTTACGAAGGATTTGTAAAGATATTGTAAGGATCGGATAGGAGAGGAATTCGATGGTTTAGTGGAGCCCCAAAGTTCAATTCCATAAGTCCAAATAGGTCTTATTATTGTCATATATATGAGTCGTTTGTAATTGATTGAAAGCTTACAGCGTTTGTCTAATAAGTGCTGCAGTAGTCGAAAACGTCGGGCGGTTTCTAGTCGTTTCAGTCTGGTATGTGGGTTCCAAGTTAGTCGTTTGTCAAGGTAGAGTCCTAAGTATCGGATTTGTTCGACAGGGATAAGAGGGCTATTGTTAAAGGATACTGTAGGACAGGAAGTCATAGGTTTGCGACGAAGAGTGAAGGTAATTTGATGAAGTTAATTTTAATCCTCCAGTTTTGACACCATTTTTCAAGACTTGTGATGTGTGATTGAAGAGTTTGGGATGCAATAGATGGATCGTTATTAACTGATAGGATACACGTGTCATTGGCTTAGGTGGTGATGACAGTGTTGGATATCTCATTTTAGGAGTACATGTTTTATAAATTAATTTTTGATTGATTGTTGACAAAGTGAACGAATATCATTTAAAATATAATCGATCTAGTATAAATCATTACATAATAATTAGTTACGGCTCCAATGGGTCAGGAGACACGATGCTGTAGACTACCATGTTCTACAACAGTTGAGTACGATAAAGTGACTAACTCACAATAAATACTTCACATGAAAACGATGATCGCATTGGAACACACCAATGAGAAGTAGGTTATGGAAGTGGACTGCACTTTATAGCTAATTAAGCACGATTCACTGAAAATCACGACTAAATAATGTTGTAACACCAAAAGTAACAAATACATCTCGTCTATTAAAAAATGTTCTTAAAAGAAGTAAACAACTTGAAATAAAATTTAATATTAAAATTATTTACTGGAAAAGATAGAGAAGCATGGTCCAGGCCGGTGACATGGAGCATCTCAAGGTGTAAGGAAAACGATCTAATGGTTTTGAAAGAAATACATTATGGCGCATAATCAGTCCAGCGAGATGTGCAGAGGGATGGACAAAAGAATAAAGGATTCTAAAACCCTTATGGACAGCTAAATATGGTCATGATTATCATGTTTGGGAGGTTTAGTATCTTCGAAGAGTGTCGTTGGAGATCCTTCCTCGAACAAGTAGAGTTATACCTCCCGCAGAAATCTTCTAAGAATCTTTAGTCGAGAAGGAAGGGTTTAAAATAAAATTTAAAATTTTATTTTTAATCATTTTCGGAGTGCATGCAATCCTTAGTTTAATTTTTTTTCTGTTATTTCGGTACTAGAACTTTTTCTATTGCAACTTCTGAAGTAAAACATTTGCTGAACATTTTATTTTCAAAAATGTTTATTTAAAAGCGCTGATGATTTCAACAAAAATCGATCTAAAATTACTTTTATTCTTACTACTTAAACAAGTACTTAATTTCAGATAAATTACAACTCCAATCTTAGCTCAACTACTGTTTATTTCACACAAAACGTAGTCCTTTTAACTTTAAACTTAAACTCTAAACTTTTAACAACTTTTTTCCTAAAATGTTTCACATGCACTTTTCAACAATGATACGGTAAGAGAAGACACTTTGAGTCCATTAGTGTCTAAAGTTTCTCCTTTTCTATTCGAAGTTTTAGCACCGATGAATCTACCATACACGAAAGTTACATTGAAATTACACAGGATAGCCGAGTGGTTTATAGACAGTATACTTCAGTTATATAAGCTAGTTGTAATCATAACATATAATTATGAAAACATCAGCCTTAATACTTGGCACTATTACTATTGTCCTTATGTGTGTCCTAAAAAAAAAAAATATTTGATAGATTGAAATGATTGTTTTCTTTTGATGCAGGGTATTTTTTAAAGTATACTTAATAAGGTTGATGATATATGAATAAAATAAATTGGTCTATAAATATTACAATTATGTGTGAAAACGGAAAAGTGATTAATGAAAAAGTAAAAATATTCAACGATCAATCAACATATTTTATGGCTATTAATGAAATAATCACCTTTGCTAATGACCCGATGAGCACGTGTTTGATTAATGGCATCTCTGATGAATTTGTACTAACAGGTTATGGTCTGGATAAGGTTTATTCGAGCTCAAGAAAACAGGAATATCGCGAGGGAAAAAAAAGTTTTGATGAATTTTCTAAATAAAAATATGTTATTATAAATTAAGTGTTTATAATAACATTATATCACGGTCATTATAAGCTGTTTACATCAGCATACACTACTTAAGCAATTATTTTATAAAAATCATTATTAAGTAATTTTGTCAAAAGTTATTGTGTAATATTTTATTTTAAACAATAAACTCTTGTTGTTATAATGAAATAGTAGGTTTTGTTTCTATAAAACATTAATGCTTAAGTTTAATAACCTTATCATATAGATAAGTGTTGTGCCAAATATCCTACTATTACCTGCAACCAGTCTTTCTCGGTTATATTTTTGATACACGGCGTTTTCTCGGTACTTGGCTTCGGCAAGCAATGCCCGGTTACTACTCGATAATAACTAGACCAGACTAACATAGTACCGGTGAATTTTTCGGACATCCGGTAATTCATATCCTAAAACTAGATATTTTTTTAGTAAATTAAATTCGTTAAATCTTTTATTTAAGAAATAGTTTTAATTATATTAAATAACTAATTGGGATCCGACTTCAGTTGTCATTTCTTCTGGATAAAATATTACCGGGTAGCCCATAAAAAAAGCTCATACACGAGGGGTCCGAAAAATAATTAATAAGAAGTTGCTTGAAATAACAAAATCAAGAAATAACTTTAAAAAGTTCTCTAACTACTTTATTTACAATTCATTTAAAGCAGCTAATTCATTACACTTATATAAATCAAAATTAGCAAAAGTGATTCAATTAAGGTATACAAGAGGTTTTTGTCAAGTTTATTTCATAATAATTATAGGGCTTACATAGTAAAAATAGCATAATATGTATCGGAACGTAACCTAACAGAATATTTGGATAAAAAATTCCGGTTTTCCTTTGAGTCTAGGCAGATTGCACAACGGAATGACAAACGCGTTCACCCCGTGTGCACCTGTCGGTTACACAAGCTTCGGAAGTGGACAGCTGAAACAAATCTTCGTAATTATTACTTCCCCTTTCTCTGACAATGTTCAACTGCCAAGTCATTGTATTCCATTCTCGTCTTGTAGACGATTTTGTTGCTTCGGTTTTATGAGAATATTTTATTATAGCTCTATAAATACACCAGCCAACTGGATTCAAACATTTATTGCTGACCTTTAGAAGTAATAACGGTACTTTTAGTTCTTCAGGTAGAGGCAGGAAGGAAATATTGGAACAGTTACTTGAACTCAATTACAAGGTGTTCCTGCGTTTAAGCGTATGGAACAATAGGTTTGCTTTTTTCATTAGGATGATTAAGACTTTTTTAGGGTCAATCAAATGTTTTCTAAGCAAGTCTCAACCATAAGCGCAGAGTATCCAGCAGGGACGGCGAACCAAAAAAAAAAAATGGCAGTATTTTATATTACGTGTAAGAACTCAACATAATTATTGTTAAAAGAGCGGGGGACAGCCTTCATAACATAGGTACATTTATATAACTTTTCCAGTTAAAAATTAATTATGTTAAAAGACCTTTAAAATTTTTTATTTCTTCGTTTGCAAAACTTTAAAATAAAAATGTTTTCAAAGTCTAAGTAGTTATATAAAAATGTCTACAAAAACCTCCTTTATAAAATATATTTATAATTTCAATCATTAAATATATTTTTTCCAACGGGAGGTGTTCAGATGACAGGTGAATGAACCATAAAATCCTAGGATAGGTTTCAATATTGAAATCGCACAGCCAGCTAGTCGAATTTTCATATTTTCTAATCGATTTTAGTTTACATATTTTATTCATTCATGTAGCTTATTTTTTATCAATTTTAATTTTTTTTACATCAAATTAGCAGGACGAAACGATATTCTCGACATTTTTATTAAGGGGGTGATGGTTCCCCTCGTCTCCCCCATCACCAAGTCCACGCCTATGGTTAGTTCGTTAGTATCTGTGTTTAGAATATAAATAAATTTAATTTTAGTTCATCACAGTTCTTCAATCTTCTGAAATGGCAAAGATTAATGTAGTATTCTTTTATTTAGTAGTATTTTCTTTAGTATTATTCCACAATTACTGAATTTTACAGTTATTTTATGATAATAATATTAGTTTATTATTTCACAATAACTTTTCATTAAAAAAAAAATCAGTTTTAACACACATAACTTTACTTTAAAGTTATCACAAAAGCTGTCAATTTTCTTTAAATTAAAAATAATTTTCTCAAAAAAAAACAAACCATATTAGGATCTATGTATAAAATTATTTGTTGTATTTTCTTGTGCAAAATATTTTTGAAAACCATCAAATTTAATGAGCCAGCTTTTCTTCAAATAAAAACATTCTAAAACTAATGGAAATATTTTCATAATCTGGCGAGTCACTCAATCTAATTTCAGAAATGAAAATATTTTACTCTGAATAATGAATTATTTTTATTTAGGCAGGTGTTCGGATGGGGTTCGGACTATGGTTGAAACGTATGGAGGCCATTGGGGTATACAGGCTTCAGGAATATATGGAAGTCTAAAATTTTGGTATCATAAGTATAAAGAGCCCTACATTAATGTTTTCGGTTTTTCTTTCTTTTTTCTGAATCGCTTTTTAATATTTTGTTTGTTCTATTTTTTATAAATTAAATAGAAAAATTTAGGATCCTTCAAAATGTTGTTCGATCATGTACGACATTTAGCAAGGTAACCTAAATCCTGAAATGACAAACATCTCTTAATTATCAATAGAAATAGAAAACTTAGTGTTGTACGTTCTGAGGAACCCCTTTCTCTAGGTATTTAACAGCTACAGCATGAAGGTATCATGGATTCTTTCCAATTTTCAACCATCAAGACGTTTCCAAGAACCTGACTGTCAGTGTGGTTTCATAAAAGTTTCACTCATTAGGCAAGAGTTGCTTATTAATGGGATTCTTGTATCACAAGAAATCTCACTCCATTTTCAATTTATTTTACTTTAACAGCTCCGAGATATATTGATCCTCAAACAAATCGTCACTGAGCGTATTCATGATTTTCTTACTTATGTCGAACAAGCAGATAAATTTAAATGAGCCACTTTTTTTTTCTTTTTTTTTATCCGAATAAGATTTTACAAGATCTTACATATACGCACATACCTTTGACCTTAGTCCTGTGCCTTATGTAGAAAATTTTCTAATATATCTCTGTATAGCAAGCACCACGTCCACAAGCAATGCACCCATGTTGCCTCCATCTGGTCCACAAAGCAGAGGCTTTCAGTCTTCTAATACACAGTTGTGTGGTTAGCCTCATTCTTTTTAGATTTTAAAGACGTCAAAACCCAAAAAAGGAGTACAGGAGAATTCAGATTGAAGTTCTTCTCCTGCCACCATTCTCTCGGACTGATCGATGAATTCTTCTTTATACATTTCTCTCGAACAAGGTCAGTCTCTGCATATCTGTCATGCTCATCAATTAATAATGGAGAAGACCACCACGTAAATGAAGACCTAGTGATTTTGGTTAAATTATTAGGTTATATTTAAAAACCTTTGCAATAAATTAATAGATTTCGAGCTCTTCTTTCGATTTCCTTAGGGACATGTTATTAACATCTATATGGGCCACTTCCAGAAACTAAATACACAAAATCCTGTACCACTTAGATATTAATGGCTAAAACCATATTTCTGGTGAATGATTTTAGAGAATTTTTTGCTCACCTACATTGCCTTTTCAGCTATATGGGTTTTTCCCTGGGCCTAGAAAGAGGAAGGGAGATTATTGTCAGAGATAAATGCCCCTGGCACTAGGACTCGAATTCATAATCAGGTAAAACGTATATTGCAAACGCGTCAGTCTGCTCGATCCCCTAATAATTCTAGGACTCTAAATTCATTCTTTCATGTTCTGGCAATGAGGTCACTATGTTCAGCTTAGGCCATGCCTTGGACCTATTTGTTAAATATCTCCCATAAATATGCAACTTTTTCAGGACCAGGTATAAACAATATACACGCTAATAAATCGTCCTTCTACTTTCAGGCTAATTGTTTTTTTATTAAGGTTCTGAAAGATGTGATTATGCTTTATTTCTGCACTTCGATTCAGATAGAGTCACTTTAAACTTTCTAATCAGCTTTCTGGGTGTATTAAATTCTCTGAAGGCCTAGAAAATTGCACCTTTGCTACAATACTTTTCAACTTGTGGACTGAAATATGAATCTTACAGAAGTCTTTTCCAAGGTGTAGGAGGTCTTCAAACGAGATCAGTCTTACTAAAAGTTTATCAAAGACATTGTGAATAGTGATAGACATCTTGTATAAAAAAAGTTCATCGAATGACTTGTATTTTATAAAATTTGTTTACACTATTATATGCTTCGCTTAGTTCGGTTTTCTCAACGAATGGAGGATACGTTGAAACATGGCTGAACTCCAATCCTCCCATTCCGTGATATATTTTACACAATTTACGTACATTAAGTTTAATTTTTACGAATGAATTGAGATCGAGAATATTTGCATTGGCCTGGGAAATATATATTAGGCAATGGAACATCTTAAGTAAAATTAGACATGAAACACTTAAGAACTGTTTTCTTCAAATTTAGAAACAGTTCCATTTTACAAAACTACCCCGTCATCTCTCTGGCCGCTACCCGTACTTCCTTGCTTCCGTCATAAATGTCATTATTAATCTTACCATTCCTTTAACTTGTATCTGAGAGTCACTCTAGTAATGCTCGCTTCCGTCCGTTTGATTTCTTCGATTCATTACATTCCATTAGGCAGCCATATTTGGCAAATCGTTAATTAAGTACTTCGACCCTGAAACTCTATTTCGCAATGCTCTCCCTTATGAAGATTTAATGCGAAATGCCTTTCCCATTTAAAACAATTCAGTCTATCGAGAACCATAGTTTCTTTTGACACTAAATATGATGATTTTTAAATATTAATTGGTGTTAAAGATTTATGAATAAGATTTCATTATTTTATCATTGGTTGTTGTTTTTTATGTAAGTAAGAAAAATATACAAATTAATTAAGTAGGGTCGAACTAACGATAACTTAAAAAAATACTATGATCTGTTATTAATGAGTTATGAACATATGCGAGAAAACCGGTGAGGAAGACGGACATTTCGACGAGATTCGGTTCGTTAAATTTTAGGAGTGAATGACTTCTTGAGTGAATGAGCAATGCTTTCTGTTTCTGAATGTATAACGAAAAAAGGACTCTTATCATTATAGCTCAGCATTTATTTAGGGCTAATTTTAAACAGTGTTGCCATTGTGAACAACATTCATAAATGGAGAAAAGTGTTTTAATCAACCATTAATTTTTTTTTTAATTTTTTTTTTTTATTTATTTATTTTTTTTTTTATATATTACAACATGTCATACAGATAAGTTACAAGTTTATGGTTGTAGTAACCTTACACTTGACATAACAGTGGTTTGAATACTACTTAGAAAATTGAAATTAATTTTTTACAGTAGGAAAAATCTCATAAAAACCTACATAAAATATAAAGGAAAAAAAAAAAATTATGTTACAATCATTAAAAGTGCAAGAAAAACTAAATAAAATTTATGTGCAAAAGGAAATATACATATCACACATACATATATATACATATCCACATATATATATATATATATATATATATATATATATATATATATATATACATATATATATACATATACATATATACATATATATCCACACACACATACCCGCACATATACATACACACACATCATATAAATACAATTTGTTGATTGGGGTGATTGAGTTTATTGTTACGTGTTTGGTGATTGATAAGAAACCGTTAAATTTTCACAAATAAACTGATTGAATTAGTCATTTAGTAGTATGTGTTTAGTCCGTCTGTGTGTATACCGTTTCAAAGATGTTTTGTCATAGTTTCCTATTGTTCGGATAATAGGGTTTTCAGACGTTGGTGTTAGCTCAAAAAATCTCTGTGTTTTAAAATAAATATATTGTTTTACTGTGGGAGCTGTAATTCTGCTAGCATAATAGATACTTTGGTATAACGTGGATAATTGTTTATGATTCTCATACACATATTTTGAATTACTTCGAGTTTTTTTGTAATTAGTCTCGCATGTGTAACTCCATACTGGGGCAGAATAAGTGATTAAAGGGCGGATTACTGTTTTATATAAAATTAGTTTATTTTTTGTATACAGTTGTGAATATCTATTAAAATATGGTGATATTTCCGGTCTAAAATATTCTGGTATTTCCGGTGTTTGCAGAACTCCGTGAATGGATAGAAATTCCAAAAGGAAGAGGACATCAAAAACCAGTTGGATCTGTTGTTTAACAATAAGCTCCAGACATTCTATGAACATGGCATTATGCAGTTAGTGGAAATATGGGAAAAGTCATATTAAATAATGGTCAATATATTGTTGATCAAAATTAATTTTATGTCTATAATAAATTGAGTTTCATTTCACACTGGAAAACCGAAAGGACATATTTGCCAATCCAATATTTAGCGGTACGACAATGCGTAAATTGAATTAATTAGAACAATAGCCAATAATAAATTAAAACGAATCACTGGTAACTGCAGCTACTAGAATAGTTTGCAAGTCAAATGTGCAAGTATGGCTGTCACAGATAGTAATTTATTGTACCAATATATCATCAACAACTACGCTGAATCATTCTTATTGAACTCAGCACATCGCGGTATATTTATTGCTATTATTGGTTCAAAGCAAAACTACAGGTTTGGTAGAACATAAAAGTTCCTAAAATATTTTAAACATTTTTTAGTAGCTGCAAGATATTGGTCAATATACGGTAGGGTATCAATTTTGGTGATCTTAGCGCCATGTATGAAACCTGTTTTCGGACATTGTGACCGTAGCAATTATAGAAAAAATTAATCAGAATGCGGAACTGGCAATTTATTACATAAATGATTGAAGTCATGTAATACTTGTCAAAGCTTAGGGTCAAACCTGATCCCGCTCTTATGTTGTGTTAATTCAAGCTTTCCGATCACTTTCCAAGTCATTTAATACTTCCACCTTGTTCCGTTATTATCACAGACTGTCTAAGGCACAATTAACATTCTTGAAATTGCAATGCCAAATATTGTTTATTCCACATATGTTCACGACAATTAACATATCCAGCAATATTGCAGAAAAGTTTATAACATCTTTATTCCTAAACATTTTTGAAAGATTCTGTAAAAGTTATTAAGATGAGTTTTTCTATGAGCTATAAGGAAACAAAATGAATTCAAGTAAGACATTTAAAAATGTCCATATTTTAACGAAATTAATACTAGACTATTCCATGCACTAGTATCGAACTTACTTCTAAATTTCAGTCACATTAGATCAGTTTTTTTACTTTCACTTACGTATAATAATAATAATAAGGCTTAGCGAAACCGAAGGTTCGATGCCGACACCACCAATCGCTTGTTACACACCTCCCTCCACCGTTCGCCGTCCAAACCCAGTCCCTTCAGATCGGCTTTAATGCAATCTTCCCACCTTCGCTTCGGTCTACCCCTCGGACGCTTACCATTCGGCACAGCAAATATTAACCTTTTAGGAATTCTCTCGTTACTAAGCCCAACAACTTTACAAGCCCATTTGATTCGCCGTGATGAAATTACCTCAATTATATTACCCGGATACAGCTCACGCAATTCGGCGTTGTGTAACCGTCTGAACTCTCCGGTTAACTCATCCTTCTTCGGTCCGAATATTCTACGCAATACTTTATTTTCAAAAACCTTAAGACGCTGCTCATCCCTTAATGTAAGCGGCCAAGTTTCGCATCCATAAAGAACTGTAGGCAAGATAATTGTTTTATAGATTCTAATTTTTAAGTTACGGGACAAGAGGCGCGAACTAAGTAGTTTTGTCACAGAAAAATAACAAGCATTCCCCGCCTTCAGTCTAACCTTAATCTCTTCTTCAATTTCGTTTTTTCTAGTTATCGTAGAACCTAGATACCTAAATTTATCTACCTGTTCAAACATATTACCATCTATATCGACATCACCAGTAGTATCGCCATTTTTGCAGCTAACCATATATTTTGTTTTATCCACGTTTATTTCGAGTCCTAGTTCTTTACCGGCTTTCATTAACGTTGTCGTATTTAGTTTTATAGTTTCAACGTCTTCGCTTAACAGTACCAGATCATCAGCATAGCCCAGCACGGATGTTGTCCCGCCCAGATCCAACCCTTTCTCGGTTCGCATTACCTCCCTAATGGCATGTTCTAATGCCAAATTGAACAGGACAGGCGAAAGAGAATCCCCCTGTTTTAAGCCCGAACGAACCTCAAATTTTTCGGACAAATTATTACCGATTCTAACTTTATTGAGTGTCTCCGTCAAGCACATCCTGACTAGATTTACTAGTTTTTTTGGAATCCCCTGCTCGATTAGAATATTATACAGTTTCTGGCGGTCAATAGAATCGTAAGCCTTTTTAAAATCTATATACAGCTGGTGAACAATACCGTTATACTCCAATTTTTTCTCTAATATTTGCCGTAAAGAAAATATTTGATCAATTGTCGAACGATTCCGTCTAAATCCGCATTGGTAGTCTCCGATAATTTCCTCGGCGTATTCCGTGATTCGACTGGTTAAGATTGAAGTTAATATTTTATAACATACCGGAAGGAGTGAAATTCCTCGATAGTTATTACAATCCGTCCTCGGACCCTTTTTGTGAATCGGAATAAGAATAGATTCTTTCCATTCTTCAGGTAATTTCTCGTTCACCCAGATCTTTTTAACCAACCGATGTATTTTAGAAACTCCAGCTTCCCCGCATGCCTTAATTAGTTCAGTAGGAATATTATCGATTCCCGCTGCTTTATATGATTTTAATTTTCCGATAGCTACTTCAACTTCCTCTTTACTTGGTCCTTCTATTAACGGTTCAGCACTCTGGTACTCAGAAGGAGGACACAGATCATAATTTCCCGTATTTAAAATATTGTCAAAGTGGTCCTTAAACTTATTCAATATGTCAACCGGATCGGTCAGAATATTGTTATTATCATCCCTAATTCCAGACGTTACGGGCCCTACATATTTACGTGATCTGTTTATACCTTTGTACATGTCTCTTACGTTATTTTCGATTCTATTAGTTTCTATTTCAATTATTTTATTTTTAAGATACTCCCTTTTTTTATTTTTGAGCAATTTTGTCGTTTCGTTCTTTGAGATTCGGAAGTATTCCAGATTGTCTTCGCTAGGATTATTTAGAGCTTTTAATTTAGCGGTTTTTCTTTTTTCGCACATGTTTAAGCAATCTTCATCAAACCACGGTTTGTTATTCTTATTTTCCTTTTTTCCTAGACACGAGTTACCGACCGCTTTAATATTATCCCTGATCTCTATCCATAACTTGTCAATATCCTCGTGGTCCTCGTCAGGAAGCTCTAAAGCTTCAAACCTATTCTTAACATCTAGCTCGAATTGGTTTCTAATTGATGGGTTTTTTAATTTTTCCAAATTATAATTCTCAAAATCGAAACGGTTTTCTTTTCTCTTTTTTATATTAAGTTTTTGTCGAAGTTTCGCGATTACTAATTCATGATCCGACCCACATTCTGCTCCGCGATAAGACCGCACATTAATTATACTGCTTTGCCAGCTATGTTGTATCAAGACATGATCGATTTGATTTCGTGTTTGCGAATCCGGTGATGTCCAAGTATATTTATGAATATCCTTGTGTTTAAACGTCGTACTTTTAATTATCAGGTTTTTCGAGATGGCAAAGTTTATTAGACGGATCCCATTATCATTACTATATTCGTGCAAACTTTCTTTACCAATCGTCGGAATATAAACTTCTTCCCTTCCTACCTTTGCGTTCGCGTCACCTACAATTATTTTCATGTAGTTTCGTGGTAGTTTATCATAAACCCATTCGAGTTTATCGTAAAATTCACTTTTGACTTCATCGTCACTGTCTTCGGTCGGACAATGTATGTTTATTAATGCGATTTTAGACCAACGTCCCTGAAATGTAGCTACCGAAATTCTATCACTAAAGAATTGTACGTCCCTCAAAGCGGATAGTAATCTACGCCTAATTAGAAACCCGGTACCTAAACAATGATTCCCGCTTCCTCCGTACCAAATAGTGTACTTCCCTTCCCTCATCGAGCCCTCCCCTGGCCAGCGAACCTCTTGCAGAGCCACGACATCCAAATTGTACCCATTTACCTCATTCGCGACCGATTTTAGCCCCCCTGCTGTGTTTAAACTCCTTACGTTCCACGTACCAATATTTAAATCCCTATATTTCAACTTGCGCCATGAATCCCCTAAAGCAGTCCCCACCCGGAGACCCGAACGGGGGACTAGTTTACTTCCGGATAATGAGCGTTTTACCTTAGGGAGATCCATGACTTTTTGTGGTGTTTGGTGAACTAAAGATATGTGAGTAGGGCGTTCAATCCTACGTCACACCCTCCAGCAAGTCTGGTGGGCCCCTACCTCCAGCAAGTCTGGAGGTCCCCTCCCTCCAGCAAGTCTGGAGGGCCCCTCTCATTGTTGGTCAGCGAGTCCATCGGACTTAGCCGGGAGGAACTTCCAAGAAATTTCCACCGACCATCCCCACATCCGCCACCCGTGGGACGCTCCCCATACGCGGTAATGAGCCCGCGCGAGGTTCACTTACCTATATATGTAATATATAGTAAGGCTAAGTACTGCGATCGAGAAAATTTTTTAATCTGAGTTTTCAATGGAAATAGACGTTTTGAGGAACCCTAAGTCGAAATGACCAAGTCCCGAAAAATGGTCTATGTGTTTGTAAAATTAAATTCCGAACAACTCAAAAAGTATACACTTTTTTTATATTCTATGATTTTTTAAAAGTTTATGGAATTTCCTAAAAAAACAAAAAAAAAAATCGTTGGAGAT
This sequence comes from Nezara viridula, assembly GCA_928085145.1. NCBI lineage: Eukaryota > Metazoa > Arthropoda > Insecta > Hemiptera > Pentatomidae > Nezara > Nezara viridula. The sequence goes on from OV725077.1 coordinate 209,880,411, forward strand.
CCTTAATTGGAAAACTAGGAGGAAAGATATGGTCTCTAGTTTTTTTTCCTGAAGAGGTGAAAATTTGGATAAATTTAAAATATACTATTTTAATTGATGAGACTAAAAAAACCTCTTTTCTACAGATATTTAATAAAGAGTCTTTCCTAAGAACATCTTTCATAAGAAATAAGTACCTAAATTTATACCTTTATTTTCAGTTCTATATTTAAACATTGCAATCACCACCTCCGGAATCAACTTACTCATATTCTGCATAGATAACTTTTTCAACTAAAAATATCACTAAAATGACATCACTTAAAAATATTGAAATTGGAGTAAGTCATTCTGCGGTTTATAAAAGCAAAGAAAGTTGTGTACTTTATAAAAGCAGATGGAGTGACTTGATTTTTATTGCCTGTCGTCGATATATTTAATAGACATTTTGTAATTATAATGGTCTTAATGAATTGTTATCTGTAAGCTTTAAGCTTTAGCTCCATTTAAAATGCACTTCAAAAAAGTTTATAATAGCCCAGCATTGCCAGAAAATAATTTCTATTTATAGTAGATCGGTAAGTGAAAGTTGTGTGTTGCGGGCACCAGATTTCTTTTCTAAAATATAAACATGTCAAGGAAGATACGTTTGAACACCTGTAACTGAAGGTATTATAAGGAATTCAATAAAACCGGAAGTGAAGTATTTATAAATTCATTCCCGACTATCCTCCAACTTACCTTAAATCTTGAACTGTAAAAAAATGTTTTTTCTTCAAAATGCGGGTTTATTGTTATTATTTCTTTATCATAACGAAATAATCTTAATTGAACTTTGCCATGCGGCCTAGCATTTTGTAACTATGTTTTGTTATTCATTTACAGATATTTACAACTGTATACATGTATACAACAAGTAAATCTGCTAAAACATGACAAAAACTTGTCAAGAAACTACCCATTGGTAGCACTTCAATGATTAAATTAATTTAGGTGGTCCCTTGGTCATCTTCTTTTCTGACTCCTAGGAGGGTTGTCAGGAATGGTTCTTCAACTATTTGACTCCAGGATCATTAATTTGATTGCTAAATATAGCAATTATGTTTTGAGGTTTTTGCCTCATATCTTAAAAATGTAGCCTATTTTTTGTATCCTATGATTTATAAATCATAGCTCATTATATAGATGCTGAATATTTCCCTCGCTTATAGTATACAGGTATTTAATCCACATGTTCAACTAAACTCGTTATCATTTGGTTTTCGACACTATTTTTTTCCTTTTCGACTCACTAACTCGGCGTCGCGTTAAAAAACAATTTTGTATTATAGCCTATAACAGAGAGGATGAAATGCTGAACAATTTCCTTGCTTACAGTATGCAGGCCAATTTTTAGTTCCTGAGATATTTTAATCCATATGTGAAAACATTTCAATTAGTCGACTCTAGCCGAATATACCCGACCGTTGACGGATAAATTCACTCTCCACGAAAAATTTCAAAACACGCCTAAAGAAGTTTTCACTTCAGTGATAAAATGCAGAATCAATGTAAACATGGACCTAGTGATTAAAGAGTAGTATAGTATGTTCATATTTAGAGTAAGTAACAATTTATTTATTTAATTTTGTTATTAGAATTATTTGTAATATTAATACACAATATATAAACAACACTATATACGTATTTCACTATTTTTGTACCTGAACATTAATAAATAAAACTTACAAATTTATAACTATCTTATATAAACGGAACTTCAAACATTAGCTGAGCAGTTGGATACTGATTTCACCGTATATCTGAATAGAAAAGTATCCTAGATTAAGTTGTTACGAATGTGACCCAAATTCGACATTGTAATACCGGAATTAGAGAAAGAAAGAGAATCGAACAGCGGAAACGAAGGGCAGTGAAAGAAGGCCAGACTGAACGTGATCCCACGCAGGCGCATAAATATTAGCTTGTGATATAACACAAGGAGACTCTGAGGTCATCAGCCACCTTTCTTTACGGATCGGCCATCGCCGCTGCTCTTTGAATCACCAGGTGAAACAGATTCGCCAAACCTTAAAGGGGAACATTCCACATTCCTTTCCGCACTAATTGTTTTATGCTAATCTTTTATATGATCTTTCTCATGCATGACAAGTTGATCGACCACAATAACATCACATCTAATTTATGTTGTTGACAGATTCGGACTCGTGAAAAAAATAGTACATGCATTTGGAAATTACTTGCAAAATGTTGGCTTATTTACAAGTTATTATATTACTTTCTATCGTCTCCATTTCTCTCATTAAGTTCTGGTGATTAAAAACTTGATTTTTTTCAGCCTACTTTTTTCAAATAGCTATATTACAACTAGTGTTTATATAATACTGAAATGTCGAATGTAAGAGTACATTCTTATGAAATCAAATATAATCTTCTTGGCGGCAGCTATCTGAAATAGGAAATATTAAATTCTGGTTTGAATTATCTCGTATAAAATGTATTTTATAATCTTTACCATTTTATTTTTTGTTTTTAATACAAGTTCCTCAATAATAAATAATAACATGAAAAATATTTTTTTATATTAATGATCGTTTATCTCTATGGAAAAACGATGAAAATTATCAATTTTCGAATATTTTCGTTGATTTTTTTAGTTTCATTACTTATAATGTGGGCAAAGTGGTCTCGCTTAGTGCCTTTTCTCTTACCCCCATGGATCCTCCAGCGCCATCTAGTTACAATCAAATCACAAAACTAAATACTACTTATTTTTAGACTAGTTGGCCCGTACGAATAATTCATATTTGTCAGTGATCAAATGGCAATGTAATGAAGAAATAAGTAAATGCAGGAGTTAACATTATTTTCTCATACTTTCCAAATAATAAACCAAAGCATAAAATCATCTGTATTTTTTTTTTTAAATGGTTCGATAACCCAAAACAGTGTCAGCTTATTTAAAAATATAATGAAATTGGAAAACAATAGTTCGTAGCTTGCAGCTCTGGATATTTTCAAGTGTTAGTTCGGTTCGTATATTAGTTAGTAATCAATCATATTCCTTCTTATTCCCTTAAAGTACAAGGATGAAATAAGGAATGAACTGATGTTTCTTAGGATTAGAAAATAATTTATAAAAAATATATGTGAATTATAATCATAATCCAATTATGGAATGTGTGTAATGAGTATTATTAAATCAAATGATTTAAAAACGGCATCATAGTCGAAACATAGCCAATGTCAAATAATAAAATAAATATGGTGAAATAATACAGCCTTAATTTATATTATGAGAAATTAATTTTCTTTTCTTCGATTTTATTTATTTATTTTATTTTATTTTGTTCGATTAAAAGGATTCATCCCAAATAATAGTTCTATCAAAACATTTGTACTAATTACGACTTGCTGTATCTTTGATAAAAATGGTCTGTTTTCGAAATTTTTGTTTTTGGTTTTGTAGAAAATTCGGAAATATTTCTAATTAACGTAGGTATACTCCGCCATAAATTGAATACTTTTTATCCCATTAATATATTGTAGAAAGTAATCTTGCTTAGCACGACCCAATCAAAATATTTTAGGTATGCATGTGTTTTTTTTTTTTTTTTGCTTAGTTTTAACTTTCTTACTTTTTAGGTTATTTTATTTTATTATCTATTGTATATACTTTTGATTATTATTTTGTTTCTACTTATTTAATTTTTTTTTTTTACATATAGTGTGAATGTCATCCTACCTCACTATAACCAATGTCCAAGAGACAGATTGTTGTAATACTCAATAAAGAAATTAAAAAAAAAAAAAAATTTATATATATATATATATATATATATATATATATATGAATTTTTCATTTTGGGCAGCTAGCAGCTATAAGAAATGTTTTTTCTACCTTAAATGAAATGCCAAGATCTAAGAAGTATATAAAGATATCTTTTACCCAGGGTTTGAAATTAAAATTAAATATTCATCGCATAACGTTAATTACATAATAACTACGTTAATTGTTGTAGGTAATATTTAACTTTTATGCAGTAAATATAATTAAACATTTAACTTTAAATTTAAACAAAACGAATGCACGATGAAAAATATTAAAATCATTGATAATGATTTTCATGATCACTTCATTTGATCATTCAATGACTTTTAAATTGTTTACATAACAGAAATCTGCCTTAGTTTCGTATATAACATTTAATCTGTAAAAAAATGGTATATAATAAACTTTCACAACAATTAAATGCTATTCTTTTGTATTTAACAAAACCAAAATAACTTGAAAGTCAAACGGTAGTCTAAAGGTTTAAAAAAGGAATAAAAAAAGGAGAAACCCGTTCTTCCAGTGTGCCTTTATCACCTATAATTTTCACGAAACTGGCACTTTTTCGATTTTTATGATATCTTTTTAGGATAATATATTATCTACTATATTATGATGGGTATCTGTTGCCTTAGAATTAATTATATTTGGATAATTAACTATAGGTAGAGGTCATTAATATTGGCAATATTATTTTTTTCAATAACTGTTTACTAGGAATATTACTAGGCATAAGTAAAATTTCTCCAAGAAATATTTTTCTAGGAATCTAGTATTTACTTAGACTTAATACCTACAATCTTCATTTATAGCACACATAAATATTTTCTGAATTGATGATAACAAGAATCAATTAATGAGAAAATAACTTATCCCCACATATATTATTACAGTAAGGCTCGAAATCGGTATTGTACCAAATATAAGCTCCTGTCATGCTCAAATACCATGGGGTACCGTTGGATTCAGAATTTCACGGGGGGTTAGCGAATCGTATTCTCCGCTTTTGTTTTTCTTTCTGAAATAAATAAAGTCGATACAAACATTTTTCTAGGCTTCAATGCTGGAACGGCTGTAGGTCTGTAGATCGATGCGGGACAAATTGGACCTTGAAGATTTTGATGCGTACAGCAAGACCTCCGGAACTATCGGATCCTGCGTTTTTAGGCCCAAAAACGTACTATTTTCGAGATAACGCAAGGCATGGGGTTCGCATCCACACAACCTGACGTTAATTGTAGTACTGGCATTGGATACATGTCTCATTTCGTCGACTTGAGACATCTATGATCGAGACAGGAGGAGTTTATATTATTTATCGATGGTGTTTTTGATCGGCAAGCCATATCATCGTTAATTCTTCACCAAATCTCAAGATTGAGCCTCCAATTTCGAAGGCTTCCTTCTCCTTCAGGCGGGCAAAATAGTCCAATCATCCCGAAAATTCAGGCAAACAAGTTATGAAAGAAAAGAAACTTTATTTGCGAATAACTAATAAATTACACACTTTTCCCTCGGTTATTCCCATGGTTATTTAAAACAATTGATTTCCTTTATCTATTGATACGTTGCATTATTTTCTTTTCTTATTAATTTGGCATTTGATAACAAGATGCTGTGCGAATTTTTCGTACGGGCCTACTACTACTACTTCTACTACGGAGCAAGGTTAATATAGTAGTAATAATTTCTTTTTGACTTATGAAAAGCTAATAATAAGCTACACCGTATGGATATCGCAAATACACTTGAAAAATTAAGTTTACAACGAAAAGGGTGATGTCTGAACCTTAAGTGATACCATCGTACGGTTCGCAGTTCCGTTTTTGATGGATCAAGGCTGGGTCTTTGTACTTAAAGGTTTGATGGGTATTCTCCATGATGTATTCCCCATCACTATTCTTAAAGAGAATTTTTGGAATAATTTGCCATTTTTTGTTTAGAACTACGCAGAGTTTATTTGTAGGTTTTTTTAATTATATAAAAACCTGTTGACTCCAAATATTGAGTGCTTATCACTGGTGCAATACACACTGTAAGAATTTCCTTTTTAATGAAAAATTAACTTATTGACTTTATAGAATTTACTTTAATATACAATTGATTTTTTAATGATGTTGTTTTTTTTTATCACTGCTATTTTATTTTAGAATATATGAAAATGGCATTAAAGCCGAAACGTATTATATATGAAATAAAATGAATTGGTCGTTGATCTTTCAATTTGATCAAATTTTAAAACTCTTATTATGTGATATAGACTTGTTTTCATCCAATTAAACACACTCGTTCCTTATAAGCTGCCATGACATAACTCGAAGGCCCAAATTCTCTCATAAATATTCCACGACTATTATAATCACAAGGAAATCCAAAGCAGGAAGGCTGCCTCGATCTCGATGATAATCTTTCCACTTCGGAAATAGATCAACTGCAGGACGATTTATATAATCGATGGCATGCCACTTAAATCATGCCTGGTATATCGCATTAATGGACAACATCTATTAAGTCTATGAAGTATAAATCATTTAGGAACCGATGAAATGAGTAACGGGTAATCTTTTAAAAAGATAACTCTATAACTGCACTTTCTCGGCTTTCAACCATTACCGCTAACCATAAGGCCGGAACTAGGATTTTTGCGAGGTGGAGCTATATTTTACCCATATTTTATCATCTCTCTCCACATTGTATTTTAGTTATAATCATATCAAAATATTAACTATTTTGATATACTGAACTAAGATAGAAAATTGATTATAACTTACAAATATGGCAAGAAATAAAAAAAATTACTAATAATAAAACTAAAATTTCAACTTCCAATCAATATTTTTCTGCAGAAAAATGTCAATTATCTCATCTTAGCTTTATAAAACACGTCATTTATGGTCAATGGATAATCTCAATGAGGAATTAAGTAATCGTTCTTCATAAATAATTCCTAATTAGATTTAGCTCCTGGAACCCCCATACCAGACTGAAACGACTAGAAACCGCCCGACGTTTTCGACTACTGCAGCACTTACTAGACAAACGATCTAAGCTTTCAATCAATTATAAACGACTCGTATATATGACAATAATAAGACCTATTTGGACTTACGGAATTGAGCTTTGGGGCTCCACTAAACCATCGAATTCCTCTCGTATCTAATCCTTACAATCCAAAATCCTTCGTAAAATCCTCAACGCTCCTTACTTTGTCACAAATAAAATCATCCATAAAGACCTTAATGTTCCATATGTTTCCGATCTGGCCCAATCCAGATACCTTTCCTTCCATAACAAACTGCACAACCATCCGAATCCTCTCGTTTCAAACCTTGCTTCCTCCTCGATCCCTGATAACCCTCCGAGGCGTCTGAAAAGAAGATGGCCTCGGGATCTTCTAATATAGAACTTTAATTTGAGTTCTACCAATGGGTAGTTTCTCTTCATGTTGTACATGCCATGTTACAAATTTCTCATTTACTTATTGTATTCTCTGTGTAATACAGTTGTAAATTACATTAAAAATAAAAAAAAAATAAAAAAAGATTTAGCTTTCTCTACAAGAAATTTTTCTGTATAATTCTTTTTATTGAGAAAAAATAATTATTAATAAAAATTCAACATTTTGCGTTATTAAAGACATTGAGTATTTGGGATGTATGAAACAATATACCATACATTGTATATATCATACCATATATACAATAAAATAAAAACAATAGAAAGATACAACAAAAGAAAAGAAAACTTGGAATAACAGAATAAATCAAACATGGGACATTACATATATAATAAATAAAAAAATTAAAAACACATTCATACTTATTTACAATATTTACAGTCAGCCAAGGGAGCTCCGAGTCGGGCCCTTTCCCCCACGTGTGGAAGATAAGGCAAGACTCCAAGAGATCCCAGCGCTTCTCTCTCAGCCGCATCACTGGGATGGGAATCCAGTGGAGACTATGAGAGGGCACTAAAGCCACATACACTCATGAGTCCAATGACGTATTTACAAAAGATCTCGAGGCCACTGCCGTTTCAACTTTCTAGGAAGATACAGTGCGGAGGGTACAGTTATATAGGTATGTGAGGAATATGATTGCTTTTTTGGGAAGTTGTCTAAGGATCTGGGAAGTAAGAAGATCGTGTCCAGGGTATTTTTGAGGTTTCGAGTTGTTTATAAGGAAAGATTCCTTATGGATGGAGTTCGGGGTGGGTAGTGAATGTGTTGGATAGGTGTTTGGCAAATTCTTCAGCTCTAGTCTCATTTGACGAAGCCCAGGTTCCATCATCTCGTCTGAGGGGGTGGGAAATAGTTTGGTATTTAAGGATTTTTTTGGTCACTTTCCAGAGGGAGTTGTCATCGGTAGAGAGGGAAGAAAGGTAGGAATTGTAGGATTGAGATCTAAAGGAAGCTAGTTCTTTTTTAACCTGTTTGGATTAGTAATTGTATAATTTCCGATCCTCAAGATGCCTGGTTCTTTGCCAGAGGGTCCTAGATTGACGTTTGGATTTAATGAGGTCAGTAAGGTTTTGGGGCAAAGGATTCTTTATAAGGGATTTTTTGGAGAGTAGTGGTGAGGATGCAGTCCAGACTGCTTGTTGGATCAAGGTGGTGAAGGAACTACTGCGTCATCTAGGTCTTGAGGGGTTTTTAGGGATACTTTGAGGTCTATTACATCTGTTATTGTTTGACGGAAAAGGTTCCAGATGAATGATGGAGGAGATAATATGGGAATAGAAGATGCGGAAAGGGTTATATTTAGCCGACTGTGGTCTGAGGAAAGATTGCTGATGTTTGACATTAAATTCTGCACCTGTAAGGAAATGATGTCCTAAGGAATTAAGAGAGGAAATTAAGTTAGGTTCGGATATTGCTAGTTTAGGTCTACAAGAAACTAAAATTAGCTTTTGGATAGGTATATTCTTAAGGCTGAACTAAGGTCAAGGTACATTCTTATCAGTTTATTTTCATAAATTAAACTTAATGTTGACCATACAGTGGAGTTTATTTATTTAATATTGCAAATAGAAGTCTGCTCCAAATCGCTCCAAAACCCTGCAGCACGGAACAAATCACATATTTGTCCTCTTCCCTAGCTTCAACCATAGCTGTATTTTTTTTTCCGTTTTCCCCCAACCAGTTTATTTCTAGCGGAGTGATATAAGGGCATTTTTATACGGAAGTTTGTTCTTGAGGTTTGTTATTTGTAGAACCTATTCTATTGGAAAGGTCGAGATTCATTGTGTGGATCCATCATGAGATAAATTTTAAACCGCCGAGAAAGGATTCAAACGGACCATCTCCAACCGTAGTAGGTTAAAATGACAAGAAAAGATTGAGCTAAAATTAATGCTGTAAAAACATTTAAAGAGTTAACTAGTGAAAAAGAAACTCTTGTACATTCTACATCAATATTTAAAATGATAATATGTTAATCAAGGATAATCAGTTCATAAGATTTATAAGGTCGGAAATTATTTTGAAACTAGATCCAACTGGTAACGGTTTTTTATAAAACATCAAATTTAGTTTATTTTACCAAAAAGGGCAGGATCGAAAGCCCTATAGAGTGTTGCCATAACTCGCTTCAACTAAACGGTCGCGAACCTTATTCTGGAAGCAATATAAAATGTTGTCTTACTTTCATTTCCTAATTTAATTTGATTATTTTATTCTTATTAGTTCTTTTTCAATTCAATATAAATATAGAATTATTTTATACTATTGCCATTTCTTTTATTGTTTGGTGGAGAACATATTACCTGGTGATAACGTTTTTCTTTTTTTTTTAAATATAGTTTTCACTGACACTTCCTTTGTCTGAGAGAAAATCTACCTAATAAAAGTAAATTTTTCCTTAACTAATTTTAATTTGAAAGACGAGAGACAGTTGTGACCTCTAGGGGTTGGGGGTTGAGAGAAAGCCGGAGGCAGGCCTTGGAGAAAGCACCGAATGCAAAATTATTGGTAGGGTTCTCTGCTACGTCCCTGCGCTTCGATGCACTTCTCTGCATCGATTTGTTGCAACGCATCTCAATAACCGCGATATTAGATTTCATATTCAGTGTCAAGCGATAAAAATGTGAAAAGTTTAGAAAAAATTAAAAAAGAGTATTAAAAAAAAAGTCTGCCAAGTTAGGACAGTATAGCTTCCTCGCCATTTTCACAAATCTGAAGGTCAATAATTTTTAGTTTGTGAATATAATCTTTGAGAGAAGCCGTAATCCCACGAAAGCAAACTACAGTAAACGTATTTAAGGTTATAAACATATCAATGAAATATTTTTATATTTCACTTCATCTTTCAAACGTGTACAATTAAAAAGTATTTTAAACAATGGCATTGGCATGATTCGGTGGATTTTAAATACTTCAAACTTAGAAACAAAATTAAAAATTTATATTTAGTAGGAAACTTTCATTCAATTTCATTGAAAACATTTGATTTACTTTAAATAATGTTAGTTTTATAAAATTATTATTTATAGTTTTTTCGTCACGCTCTGTTAACTTCTAAAACTTTATTTATTTGATATTATTTTTTCTAAAATTCTCCGCGAAATTTCCAACGAATATTTTACGTATACCTTCCGACTGATATTTCCGGAGATTCATTTTCAACCTGGATAAGCATTTTCCTTTTTTTCTATAGTTTCTAATATTCTTACAAACTTCATATTTAGCCTTTTTTTTATAGCTACTGTCAATAAAAGAGAATTAATTATTTTAATGATCCAAATTAAAGGTACTTTAGAGGAAGAAGTATATGAAAATTTGGCATTTAAGCCCAGTAAAGTAACATTAATGGAAACGAGACACAAATGATGTTAAAGACCACTTAATTATACAATGATACACTGAACTTTAATCAAAATCTTTATAGCTCTTTTAGAAAAAATTGTAAAAATGTGTTTCACCGCTGATACTAAGTGGCACTTTCGGTTAGCCGATTTTAAGGAAACAGTTTCTGTAACATCTGAGGCATATAAAAACCTTAAATATGCAATTTCACTTTCTTACAACTTTTCGTTTTTGAGCTAAACTGCTAACGCACGCACACACACACACACACAGGCCATTTTGTCGTACTTTTTTATTTGGACTCAGGAGACCTCAAAACATGCATTTCATTTCGAAAATTTTCACGATCGCAACACTTACCCTTACTATATATTTCATATGTAGGTAAGTGAAAGTAATAACACTCACACACACAGACCACTTATGGGACTTGGTTATTTAGACTCAGGAGACCTTAAATAAAACATTGACCGTTTAAAACTCAGATTCGAAAATTTTTACGATTGCAATATTTACCCCTACTATATATTTCATATGTAGGTAAGTGAAAGTAAAAACTTAAATAATTCCCAGTACAGTTTGCAAGCTCATATTTCACATTAATACTTAATCTGTACTTATGTTTTCAATCGTAATGGAAAAAATCCATTGAAAAAATTATTCGTTTGTTGTCTAAACAAAACTAGCATTTTCCGACACTCAGAACAAATCTAATCTAAGATGGAATATAATAACATGACTGACGTTTACAAATTACATGATAAGAAGGCCTTTTTATATATTTCAAATTTATTGACATCTACGTCTTTCTCTTTAATAATAACTAATTCCAAAAGCTGGCCCATACCTACTTTAAAGTTTAAATGGAAGATCGAAACTACAAAAATCTGGTTAAAATTCAACAGGAATGAACAAGAAATAATCAACAAAATAAAGTCTAAAACCCTATAAAACTAACCTCATGAACATTTAATACACGGAAATACAAATTTTTCCTACCTTCAAGAAAGCAAAATGATATTTGTACAATAGTTTTAAACCTTTATGGTCCATTTAAGTCTTGTATATTCAAAACATAATATTGATAAATCATATTATGAACAAATTATTTAAAAAAATAATTATTGAGTGGTTACTGTATTATATACTGCAATTTCTTTTTACTTTCCCTTACTTATATATGGAATATATAGTCAGGAAAAGTATTGCAATCCTGAAAATTTTCTAATCTAAGTTTTCAACGGAAATGCATTTTTTAAGGTTTAAGTCCCGCAAAATGGTCAGTGTATCTGTGTATATCTGAACAACCACTAACGGATCCAGGATTTAGTTTTTTTTTTTTTGTTTGGGGGGGAGTTCAGCCAGAAAGATTTGTTTTTCACATATATATATATATATATATATATATATATATATATATATATATATATATATATATATATATATATATAACGATAATTAGTTTGAAAAAAAGAAAGAAAGAAATTAACTACCTATATGAAATGGTGTTTAAGTGAATCTTGAAGTCCTATTAAATGTAATTACACGAACAATAATACTTCAAGAGATTTTAATATTTTAATAAGTTTTTAATATTTTTTTCTATAAAACCTTTACCGTTTGGGGGAGAGGAGAGGGGCTTCAACCCGAAAGCCCCCGCCACCGTAGATCCGCTTATGGGAACAACCTAGCTCAGAAACGAAAAGTCGTACGAAACTTAAATTGCGTGTTTAACGTTTTTATATAGTTCCGATGTGACATAAACTTTTTCGTTAAAATTGGCTAACTGGAAATGCCACTTTATATCAACGGTGAAACACATGTTTACAATTTTCTCAAAAACGGCTCCAAGGATTTTGATTAAACTCGGTGTATCATTGAATAATTAAGTGGTCTTTATTATGATTCAGGTCTTATCCCCATTGATGTCTCTTTACAGAGCTTAAATGCCTAATGTTCATATATGTCTTCCTCTAAAGTACCATTAATATGATTATGAAAAAAAATAACTCTCTTTTATTTACAGTAACTATAAAAATTGCTAAATATGAAGTTTGAAAGAATATGATAATTGGAAACTGGAGAAAAAAAGAAAAATGCTTATCCAGGTTGAAAATGAATCTCGTGAAATAACAGTCAGAATGTTTAAGTATAATATGTATGTATATCGTTGGAAAGCGGAGAATTTTAGAAAAAATAATATCAAATAAATAAAGTTGTAGAAGGTAACAGAGGGTGACGAAAAAAACGGTTTTGATTAAACTCAGTGTATAATTTTATAATTAAGTGATTTAATTTAATTTAATATTAATTAGGTCTTATTCCCATTGATGTCACTTTAGAGGGCTTAAATGTCCAATGTTCAACATTTCTGCTTCTAAATACCTTTTATTAGTTATTTTAAATAATTAAATATCTCTCATTGCGAGGAATATCGAAGACATGTTAAATATAACTGTCTTTTATTGATAGTAACTATAAAAAATTACTAAAGATGAAATTTGAAAAAATATGATAATTGGAAACTGAAGAAAAAAGAAAAATGCTTATCTAGGTTGAAAATGAATCTCCGGAAATAACAGTCAGAATATTTAAGTATAATATATCGTTGGAAAGCGGAGAATTTTAGAAAAAATTACATCAAATAGATAAAGTTGTAGAAGGTAACGGGGAGGTACAAAAAAATATTCTTATTAAATGTAAACTTTTAAATTTATTATTAAGTTTGAAAAAAATATTTAAAATCCACCTAATCAAGCCAAAGCCATTGTTTAAAATACTATTTCATTGTACTTGTGTGAAAGAAGAAGTGAAATAAAAAAATATCTTTATATGTTTATGTTTATAACCTCAAATACATTTACTGTAGTTTAATAACTCTAGATATGATATTATACTTAAATAATTAAATATCTATTGGCCGTTTATTCCAAAAAACCATCAAGTAACCTTTTAGAAAATTACGTTAGTGAATGATTTGATGAATTTTCACTTTGCGATATTCCAACAGAATCCACTTATAATTAGTGTTACAACTTTTGACCTATCCATCGCAGGCAATGAAAATATCGTAATATCATTTTAGTAAACTTTACAATGGAAAATAACAGTTTAATAACTAATAGTCCTACAAGCCGTGATAATTTATAGGTTAAATATTTAGATGTACTTTTAAATCTCTCTCGTCATATATGAGCCTTTCGGTTTATTATTAATTTTAGTGATGTTTCTAGTGGCAAAATTTCTACCTTTATTCACAGTACTATATTTCAACACTGCAATCACCTACCAGAGTAGGTTACAGAGAATCAATTTACTCACTGTCTGTATAGATATTTTTTCTATACTACAACTATTCCATCTAGAAATATCACTAAAATGACATTACTCAAAAATTTAGAAATTGGAGTTAGTCGTTCTGTCAAATGAAAGGCTCAGAGACTGAAGTTATGTAAGAGATTAATAAAAGCAGATGGAGAAACTAGATTTTTATTGCCTACCGTCGATGTAATAAATATACTTTTTGTAATTTTAATGGTCTTGATGATTTTTCATATATAAGCTTTAAGCTTTAGCTCTGCTTAAAATGCACTTCAAAAATTTTATTATAGCTCAACATTGACAGAAAATAATTTCTATTCAAAGTAGAGCGGTAAGTAAAAGGTGTATGTTTCGAGCACCAGATTTTTTTGTATTGTTACTAACGTCATTTATTTTCATTTATCCTTTTGTACAACAGTATTTAAATTTCATAGACGAAGGATTAGGCTGTGAATTACAGTAAAATTAGAAAATGGCAAACTACGAAGTGCAGCATTTTGTTGTTAGCTTTTTAATTACATTTTATATTACGTTGTTTACAGCAAATTGAAAACAATATATTTACTAATATAGATATTTCTCCTTCAATCATTCGTTATACTTAGAATTTCAATGAAGGATGTTTTTTTTCTATGGACCACATAATTTTTGTGCGTTGGCTAATACTTTTCATTTATCATAATTTTATCATCATGCATAAATTATTTAATGCAATGTATTAAAGAGAAAGTTTTTTATTATGTTGACACTTATATAACAATAATCCATTACAGCATATGATTTTCTTCGAAACGTGATGAGTTTCATAGAAGCCCATCACTAATCAGAACAAGCCGATGTAAAGGTTTTAAATTATTAAGTTTAGAAGAGTTTAGTGTTTCTCCATCAGAATGCATTGGCAGGGTGCGATCAATGGTCCTTTTCTACAACTGCCTGCCATCCAACTTGCTTTATATGCCAAGCCATTCTGCAAACAAATTTGGCAAAATTCATGCAGATAGTTTATGAAAATGTTTTTATTTTTGGCATACTTTTGTATGAAATCTATTATCTCATGCGACGTACTTAAGTTGATTTTTCATTTCTTTTTATAAATTATCAAGCCCATCGCAATTTCATGTAAGATGGTTGGAAATGTTATATCATTCCGCCAATAAAATAAAGCAAAATACACTGTCACAGATAGACCTTTCTGTGTTTTACAGATACAATACGGGTAATACACATCCAGTTTAGAACTCAATGAATAATATTAGTTTGTGATGTTGTTGGGTTTAGGCATACAAAAAGAAACACATACGTAATTTGATAACGATCTTATATTTTAACTAAATATTAACATTTTAGATCTTTAAACTTACTCCAAAAAGAGAGATCAGTCCAAAAACGATAGCTATAATTAATTAAAATGACACAATTTGTGATATTTCTTATTTATGTCCACAGGCGGATCTACGGGGGGGGGAGAGGGAGGGCTTTCAGGCTGAAGCCCCACAAAATTGTAAAATATAACCATGTTTTGTAGAAAAAAAAATATTAAAAACTATCTCTTAAACTATAGTTGTTCGTGTAATTACATTTAGTAGGACTTCAAGAATCACTATAACACCATGTTACATGGGTAATTAATTTCTTTCTTCTTTTTTTTCAAATTAATTATCGTTATAATGAAAAAAAAATATTCTTCGGGATGAAGCTCTCCCCAAAATTTAATCCTGGATCCGTTAGTGTTCATGTCTGATAAAATATTTGTAGTTTCCGAATAAAACTAGTAGATGTTAAATAGAAGTTTAGTCTACAAATAAAATAAAAATCCTAAAACTCAAAAATATAGTGTTAGAATTATGTCATAACTTCCATAAAATCTGCACATATTCATTTTAAAAAAATAATTAGCTGAATAAAAAATCAATAGCTGAAGGGGGCAATTTATGTAGCTCTTTTAAATTGAAAAATAATATTTTAATCGGTTCCATGATAGAACTTTTTTTCAATAATTAACGTTAAGACAATTAACAATGGAGATAAAAAAAACCGTCTTACTGACATGCTTAATTTTAATATGAGGCATTAAAAAGACTGCAGAAACAGATAAAGGTTTTTTACAAATAATTACGACAAAAATATCCTTTTTCCAATCTTCACGAATTTTTTTGAGGAACCCTATTTATTACATTTTTAGACTAGGGATAGTACAAAATAGTTATATCAATACTTCCAGGCATTCCAACATTCCAGAAACAACAGACTATCCCAGATCGTCTAAAAGAATAGATGCTTTGTATACGCAGGATTTGGATCATATAGCTTATTAAGATATAACTTATTACTAAAAAAGTATTATAGTAGTCGGCAAACGAGAGTTACGAAGAAAAGTGAAACTAAACATTTATACGGAGGTCTATCTCCTAACTTTTACTAAGACCTCAGAAAATTGCGTAATGCGGGATAAATATGTAAGCCGCAGCACTGTTGAAACAAGATTTCTAAATTGTCTGGAAAAATAGAGAATCACTGTGATGTGATAAAATAGAGATCTTCGAAGGTATTTTATGGAAACAAAAACTGTTTTAGAAGCCTTTCAGGCCGCATGCTACATGTTGCCTCAGTGGAATTCCTCCTTTATGTTGCACCTCTGCTTCTCCTGTGCTACGCCTGCCATGCTCTCAATCTGTGGGCGGCCTAATGAAGAACTTATTAAACTTGAACATCTTATTCAGGAACCTTAAACTCCTTTATTTTTTTTAATGAAAAGCCGCTAAGCAAGAGACACATTTAATTAAGAAAACATTGGAGGACCCCATAGGAAGCGAGAAGGCTGTGGAAGTGGGCCAG
This sequence comes from Nezara viridula, assembly GCA_928085145.1. Lineage (NCBI taxonomy): Eukaryota > Metazoa > Arthropoda > Insecta > Hemiptera > Pentatomidae > Nezara > Nezara viridula. The sequence goes on from OV725077.1 coordinate 209,897,180, forward strand.
ATCCGGACTATCGATTAGGCCACTGCTCTGTAGGAAGTTGAACACCTTCCTTCCTGCCCTGCCATCTCTTATGCAACGGCTTCCAGAAGGTTCTAGTTTCAATTAGCTCTCTACCACATGTTCTCCAGTTCTTGACCGGATACTCATACTGGCGAGGACAGTGAAAGGAAGGGTGTTTGTAACCATTTCAAGGGAAAGAGACTTAAGAAGAAAATCCTTTTTTTGGACAGTCTCATTTATTTACATTTTATACGTTACACGGAACTAAACCGACTCCCACTCACTTTGGATGTCGTTCCTTAAAAATTAATTTTTTTTCATCATTGCTAGGTTTTCATACATGTTTGTTTAAAATTTTTTTTTGTTATTGGAGGAGAGAGAACCTCATTTTCCGGCATCGAATCGTACTCTTGAGCAGGTTCAATACTTAGAAGGTTTAAAGTTTTAAAGCTACGACCCAGTATGGCAAATTCTCTCTTCTCCAATAATATATATTTTTTGAAAATATAAAAACAACCCAAAATCCTTCGTAAAATCCTCAATGCTCCCAACTTTGTTACAAATAAAACCATCTATAATGACCTTAATGTTTCTTATGTTTCAGATCTGGCCCAATCCAGATACCTATCCTTCCATAATAAACTTCAGAATCATCCCAATCATCTCGTTTCTAATCTTGCTTCCTCTTCAAACTCTCCGAGGCGTCTGAAAAGAAGATGGCCCCGTTATCTCCTAATGTAAACATATCATTAGAGTCCTACCATTGGGTAGTTACTCAGCAAGTGTTTGTTTTCATGTCATTATATCCATTATGTTCAAATTCACTACGTATTTATTTAATACTGTTGTAAATGTCATTGAGAAAAAAGAAAAAACAAATATGTATATAAAAACGGCATCCAAAGTGGACGGAGTCAGTTTTGAAAGAGATGAATTCGGTGGATGAATTGGAAAACTCTGTGTAATGTACGAAATATAAATAAATGAGATTGCCCAAAAAAGGATTTTCATCTCATTTCATTTCATATCTCAAGACAAATACACGGTCTATCAATTATACATGGAGAAAAGAACTTATGTTTGGGTTCATTTTTATATTATATTTGCATTCAAAATAAATGTGTACATCAATATTACTTGCCTAATATTTAGACGGTGACCGATACAGGATGCCCTTTCAAAATAAATTCGTAATTATCATTTTAACATTTATTATTAAAACAGTAATTTTTATAATTATGAAAAAAAGTTTTTAATATATTAGGACGAAATAGCAATTTATGGGTGAGTTAATGATAAGTTAGAAAACAATTAGGTAAACTATGACTTCATAAAATTAAAGAAAATATACTTATTAGGCAATGATAATCCATATTTTTTAATCTATATATTGTGTGTGTTCGGAAATTTATTTTAAATAAATTTAGAAACGTTACCAAGCCATGTGATTCAATTTCGATATTGACAGGCTAAAACATTAATAACTTTAAAAACTACAATGCTTCATTACCCACAAGTTCTAATCATCTATTAAGTATGCATATTGAAGATTTTGTACTATTTCCTAAAAACCTGAATGCTTAAAAATGACAGAGCGATAAAAATTGTATTTCCCCCAACACTTTGAAATTGTATAATAAATTCATTAGATTTGATTATATATATATTTATATCTGAAAGTCAAGCCTTCAGATAAAATTTATTGTCCATCATATAAACTACTACCGGTGGTTTGTGGTTTACCAATTGGTATATATGACTCTTTTTATCACCAGTCGTACCTTTCTAATTCTGTTATTATCTTAGCTATGTGAAACAAGAATATAGACCAGTATGTAATTTAATAATTTGTGATATTTATTGATTTAAATGTATTAAAGCAACTCTTTTCTTTTGCTAAAGTAATTAATATCATAATTTTCATACATTCCATGAATAATATAGGGATATATGAATACAATGGTAACATTCTGTTTAATATTATTCTTAAAATTCTCAATCGGATGTTATTGAGTTCAATCAGTCTTTGACCGTAAATATTATCAAAAAAAAAAAAGTTCGATATCAAAGCTTAGAACTGATCTTTTTCTTTAAGGGACATATCCCAATTTATATCAACAATTTCTTTTACGAAATTATTTTAGTTAGGTTTTAGTTCTTCAGTTAACGAATTTTAAAAATGATAAATATTAATATTTTATTTTTATTTATAATAATTATTGTTATATTGTGCCATTTCGATACTTCTTAAGATCTATATCCATCAGCTAGCTACTGTAGATACTCGGCTTCGAGATAAACCTAAAGATAGAATCCCTGCTTTAGGGGTGTTGGAAATAGATGACCAAAAAGAAAGAAGAATCAATATTACCCAAAATATCGCAGAAGATTTTTTGTATTGATCTTGAGATTTTTTGTATTGCATCCAGTGTTGTATGACTGGTCATAAAATATTTATTTATATATAACTGTACTCACTGATTGTAAAATTGTTTTTGTGCTTGAAGGTAGATGAATCAGTGGATGGATAATCGAGGATCCATCAAAATCCGCCTCTTGCGGCATCAAAATTTTGAAGGGGTTTTGAATTTTAGTGTGAAGGACAAATTTCCATAAGATTTTAAATTCAGCAAATTAAAATTTCAAACCAGACGAACAGGGGAAAACATTAAACGTGTCGCATTAAAAGTGTACGCTGCCTAAAAGTGGGATTACCCCTCACGAAAGCACACGAAAGCTAGACGTCTGGTCACGTTATCTGCGTCACGTCAAGCTATGTCCTCCATCCATTCTTATGTGTCTGCTAACGCCTTTCTTAAAGTCAGCAGTTTGGACTTTTGATTCACAAATTATGACTCCAAATATGTCAATTGTAATTTATGCGAGAAAACGTATAAAATTGACAGGCAAATATTTATAAATTGGTACTTTTTTTTATGAATTGATTGATATTTCAATAAATCGATTCTTTATTTGAGAAGTATTACATTATGTCACATCCAAGGATACTAGTAATAGTGATAGAGTAGCTCAATTGATATTTAATAGTTGTAAAGTTATTACAAATCTAATCCTTCAATGCTAATCTTCTTCATTTTCTTTTAATGATTGAAATTCCGAGGACTGATATGTCGATATTTTATATTTCTTCTCTTTAAAGATTGAAAATATTGAAGCCCTGTATATCTATATAATTTTTTTTTTTTTTAATTGTGGATTGTTGGTCGACTGTACTATGAATGTCAAAAGTATAGTCTGTAGTTTTTTCTCAGCCCTGATGAAGGCCTGAACCGAAACGTCGGCAAAATTAAAAATAAATATTATTTATTTATTTTTAAGTTTTATGTTTTTGACTTAACACCCCAACCATCTCCTTTTCAATTCACTTTTTTTATTAGATCGAAGAAAAAACGAATGAATATATTAAAAAAATATCGAAATATACTTCGATACCTACAATTCCTACCTAATATGTAGCTATAATAAGTGGCGGTGCAAGATGAGGTGGCATGAGAAAGCAAGGGTATTAATGCAAGCACAAGATGTGAGCGTGTTGCAATGTGAGCTAGCATCAACGTGCGAAATACAAAAGAAAGGATGGCAAAGAAGAAGAACCGTCCCTCTTCCTCAACATTTCCTATCTATTCTTGTTCTCCAACTTCCTTAGTTCAGACCATCAATTTATGTCTGCACGCTAAAGGCATAAGGACTTAATGTCAATGTGGAACTCCAAACCTTTTACGGTCCTTTGTCAAGAGATAAATACTTCGATTATTTAAAAACATTTAAATATTTTAGGTTATAATTTGGAAAATTTTCAAACCACACAGCCTTATGTCTCCAAAATGCAGGCACGGAATACAAATCAGTCAATGTTTCGCCAATTCAGACATCATCAGGACAGAAAAGAACAGCCAATTTAATATCACTCCTTCTTTTCTGTCCTGATGAAGCCTGAATTGGCGAAACGTTGACAGGTTTGTTTTCTTTACCTGCATTTTGGAGACATAAGGCTGTATGCTTTGGAATTTTTCCAAAATATAACCTAACATTTATGTTCTGTCTCTTGATTAATTTGTTACTGATTTACATGAACACTTATATCTTATTCACGATATATTATAATCCGTGGTACAGAACCTTTTTTATTAAATTATTAACATTCGCCTGAAGTTTTGGAAATAATTTCATCTCATCATAACCTACAAATATTGTATTTACGAAAATTCTCATAATTGGAGCGTTTTCAATCTGGAGGGGGGCAAACTTTGTACGTTTAATTAGGTACTAAAAACTCATAAATACCCAATTGCTTTCCACCTGAATCGTAAGAAAATGTTAGATCAAAATCGAGAAAAAAAGTAGGCCTACAAAAATATTGAGCCATTTGGCGTGACCTGCACCCCAAATGGACAAAATAACAAGGTTATATAGGACAAGCGGCTCAATATTTTTGTAAGCCTCCTTTTTAATCAATTGTGTGATCAAATTATCTTACGATCCAAGTGGCAAGCAAATAGGTGTTTACGAGTTATTAGTACCTAATTAAATAGAAAAAGTTTGCCCCCCTCCAGATTGAAAACGCCCCAATTCCAAGAATTTTTGTAAATAAAAGAGTTGTAGGTTACGATGAGATGAAACTATTTACGAAGTTTCAGGCGGTTGTTAATAATTTGATAAAAAGGGGTCTGTACCACGGACTATTAGGAAATGGTAGTGCGGTTGATAATCGCTGGGCTATAGTCAAAATAGACAAATTGAATCGAGGTTAAAACGATGTTGCAGTTATATAAAAAGGAATAAATAATGACCTTTTCAAAGTTGATAAGAGTTTATTGATTTATACAGTAATTCGTTAACATCTGTTCACAGTACATTAAAAAAGACTCTTAAGATTTCATATCGATAATGCACCGTAATGCAGTCAATACCCCAGCCATTAGCATTCATAAACTTGCCTGTACTGCCCACGTGCTAAACCAGAGAACATTCTGTATCCTACTGTACGGGTAGGAATACTCTTGTGAGGATTGAATACCATTAACATTTTTAAATCGTACTGCTTATTTACTTAAAGGAAATCTTCTATTAATGGCTTGTTCGTAGATCTTCAAACTTGATAGTCGATAGACGCGGATATGAAATGGAATTGTGCTCCGATATAATTATATAAATGTATATAATTTTGTAACATCGAAAACTGGAGCGGATTTCCATTCTGAGTAATATCCACACCGTGAAAATGTGAAGCTCTTTAGAATAATCCGCATCATATTTTCTGCAAGCTTAATCTGTGTTCCATCCTGATAATATCATTTTTTAATATTTTCCTACAGCTTAACCATTTTTTTAATTGTATATAGTTTATAATGGTTCGTTACTTTCTAAGGAATATTGACAAGTAGATGTTAAATTTCTTTCGTATTTGGTTTAGCTGCGGTAATAATCTCTTCTCCAAACAGAACCCTTCAAAATCATAATTCATGCATCTATAAAAATTCCATGGATCTTTTATTATTGTCGTCACCACCACCCCAGCATGATATCAACTACAGTATTCGTTAATTAATTCTATCATCCTCGAATCCAACCTTCAGAAATTGAGTAGGATAACGGAGACCGACATTCTAAATGCGATACAAACTAATGAGTTTCGTAAATAATTTATCATTTTTCTCTTTTGTTAATATTTTTAACCTAAGAATTCAGCACATGGTCCGAAAGAGCCAAAGAGGAAGACCTAGATTATCGTGGATGGACTAAATCTCCAAGATCTGGCAGGAAAGCGGCAGGCATCTAAAAGACATGAAAGCTCTAGTACGGGGCCGCGAAACCTGGGATTCCATGGATCGAGGCACCTCCACGCTAAAAGGCACACAGGGACGAAGAGAAAAAATCTGGTGCGCGTAACACACAACTTTCACTTACCGATCTACTATGAATAGAAATTATTTTCTGGCAATGCTGGGCTATTATAAATTTTTTTGAAGTGCATTTTAAACGGAGCTAAAGCTTAAAGCTTACAGATAACAAGTCATTAAGACCATTATAATTACAAAATGTCTATTTAATATATCGACGACAGGCAATAAAAATCAAGTCACTCCATCTGCTTTTATAAACCACACAACTTTCTTTGCTTTTATAAACTTCAGAATGACTAACTCCAATTTCAACTTTTTTAAGTGATGTCATTTTAGTGATATTTTTATTTGAAAAAGTTATCTATGCAGAATATGAGTAAGTTGATTACGGAGGTGGTGATTGCAGTGTTGAAATATAGAACTGAGAATAAAGGTATAAATTTAGGTACTTATTTATTATGAAAAATGTTCTTAGGAAAGATACTTTATTAAATATCTGTAGAAAAAAGGTTTTTTTAGTCCCAACAATTAAGAAAGTATATTTTAAATTTATCCAAATTTTTGCCTCTTCAGGGAAAAAAACTAGAGACCATATCTTTCCTCCTAGTTGTCCGATCTGAACATTTTTTTTTTTTTTTTTTTAGGAAATTCCATAAACTTTTAAAAAAACATATACAATATAATACAAAAGGGCATACGTTTTGAGTTATTCGGAATTTAATTTTACCATCCCTCGTAACTTTTTTTTTCGTTGAAATATGTTATATAGATAAATTTAAAGGGTGTCGAGAAAATGACTTTAGCGAAGTTTCATTGAAATCGATACATTCGTTTAGGCGCTACAGTCTAAAGCAACGCAGGTTTTTCTGCATTTTTATTTATTTTCTCCTTTAATAACTAATCAAATTCTTTCAAAAGTTATTTTTAGCATTTTTTCGTAATTTTGAGTAATGTGAAATGATTAACTTTTTAAAATAAACCATATTAAAGGTGCCTTAGAGGAAGACGTATATGAACATTGGGCATTTAAGCCCTGTAAAGTGACATCAATGGGGATAAGACGTAATTGATATTAAAGACCACTTAATTATACAATGATACACCGAGTTTAATCAACATCGTTAGAGCCATTTTTGAGAAAATTGTGAAAATACGTTTCACCGTTGATATAAAGTGACACTTCCGGTCAGCCGATTTTAAGGAAAAAGTTGCCGTCACATCTAAGGCATATACCTATCTTAAATACCTAATATCGGTTTCGTAGGACTTTTCGTTTTTGAGCTAGACTGCTAACATACAAACCCACAGACACACAGACCATTTTTCGGGACTTGGTCATTTCGACTCAGAGTACCTCAAAACGTCTATTTCCGTTGAAAACTCAGATTCAAAAATGTTCTCGATCGCAATACTTACCCTTATTATATATTACATATATATGTAAGTGAAAGTAAAAAGATAGGTGCGGTGCAGTTTTTGTTTTTGTGGACTATCTTCTTTTTTTCATCTTTCGATTCTGCCATTTTATATCATAGCTTTCATATTTCTATTTCTGCTTATTTATACATAAGTAATAATTAAAAATCTAGAAGAAATGTGGTTCAAGAGTCATTACCTAAATAAAAATATCACACGCAGTACGTTTCAATGAGATAAAATAAAATTGAAATGATAAGTACAGAAGATTGATGTTGCTCTATATTCTCAAAATACTAAATTTCACATTTGATGAATAACAAAGCTCCGTTATGTGGACTCCGAAAAGAAAACATATTAAAGAGGTTTAGCGCCACTAAACACCTGGTGCCATGAGTTACGAGGGTTGCATAATATTGACGCCGGCCACTTACAAGAGAAACTTCACTAATATCGGATTCATAACACGACCAGTTGGGTGGGCAATCCAGGGCCTCCACGCTCCTCGTCAGCGGCTACCGAGGGTACGAATACTGATCATGCGTGGCATACCGGATTCAGAAAAGTATCTTTGAATTATTAGAGATGGGCAGGTAGCCGAATGATGAGTTATAAGCATCAAACAAAATTGCCAGAAATTTCAGTTAAAATTTCTATAATGATATAGGCGACACTTCGACCCAAATATATGACCAGCATCAAGGTTCATGTTCATGTTCATGAAGTCGAGACAAGAACTCTAGTGTTAATATTGAATACAATGGAATCAGTTCTTGTCTCGACTTCCAAACGACACTCACATTTTTGGGTCGAAACGTCGGCTAACTCGTTAAAGAAATTTTTACTGAAATTTGTAACAATTTTGTTTCATCCTTAAAAGTTCATACTTATATAAGTTAATACTTATTTTTAAAGTTAATACTCCGAAAACCAATACGTTGGCTTATTGATATCAAGCTAAAAACATTAAGTGCTTCTTAAGTAATACAAGAATAAACTAACTTATTTACATGGTAGAAATAATACCCTAAACAAAAAAAATTATCTCCGGACTATCCGCTAGTCCCCGTAGGTAGAACAACGGAACATGTTCTCATATTTTCGACCTATCGGTATAGAAGCATGTGAACTCTTTGTAGTTATTTACATAAGCTAAGCAGAGTTGTTTTAGTACTACTGGTGGGTTAGATAATTTTGTTGTGTTTTTTAAGGAAAAATAGAAAACTGTTCTACTGTTTGTCCAAGGAGGTAAAGGGTTTCCGTTCGATTTGAACAGCTTTGTGTACGTATTGATTAGTGCCGGGTAGTTGGCAAGGCGAGTTGGTAATTTATACGTCGAGAATTCAAAGAAGGCTGTAGTTATTTTTAAGCGTCCTAAAAACTTTAACAAAAGAAAGTGTCTGCGTAGTTCTAGCGGCCATTCATCAGCCTCCCAAAGTAAAGTAAGAGGTGGGCATTGTTGATAGGGCTAGTCCTGAAGGCTCCGGTTGCTCGACGGATCATTGTATGGTGTACTGGATCTAGCTTGTTTAATATTTTCTTTGAGGCATCCCCGTATACTTCACATCCGTAGTCAATAATCGGCCTTATTAGACATCTGTATAACCTCAGCAAGGAAGTTCTATCGCAGCCGTAAGTAGTACCGGAAAGTGATTTTATTAAATTGCACTTCTTTGACAATTTGGACAGCAGTGTTTCGATTTGTAGTTTCCACGTCAGTCTTGAGTCCAACATTACTCCTAGATGCCGAATTGAATCGCGTTTCTTCAAAGGTCGATTTCCAATATGTGCTGTAAATGGTTGGGTACATCTACGAATTCGACAAAAGTGCTTAGCAGTGGATTTTCAAAGGCTAAACCTGAAGCCACTACTAGCGGCCCATGTTTCAAGGCTGTTGAGAGATTCTTGTATAACATTTTGCCCTAAGCTTACATCGGTAGAGCTGTAATAAATCAGGACGTCTTCAGTGTATAGTGCAACATTGACAGGTTTTGGTATGAATAATTTAATGTCGTTAATGGCAATGTTGAATAGGGTTGGGCTTAGAACAGATCCTTGCGGAACACTTTTAAAAATAATTTTAAAAGTTTACATTTAGTCAGGAAATTTCATTTCGTTTCCTAGGAAACATGTGGTTTCCATTAAATAATATAATATAATGAATATAAATACAATATAATATAATGAAATAAAATAACATGTAATGAAATTTATTATAAAATTAATTTACTATTCCATCTTATATGTAAACTAAAATATTACACGGCCACTGATATTTTTTTAATATAATATAGATAAATTAAATGAAAAGCCTATTGGTCAAATAGTATGTATGTATATCGATAATGGCAATAGGGGAAATATCAAAAATCTTTAGACATTATTTTTTTATATTATAGCTTAGTACTTTTTAACTTCCTAAGATCCTTCTTTACTGGATGTTGGAACTCATGATAACCGATCAGCCGCTTAAGCTAAATGAATAAAATACATGAAAACATATTAATATATTAATAACGTATTAATATGAAAAAGTGTTAATATGTATTAAACGCGTTGATAAACATTTTTTCTTGTTGGTAAATAATTATTTTTTTACTAAATAGAGTTGTAAACAAAAGTTGAACTACAACTTCTTTATCGATTTGTTAACTTACAGTTAACTTTTCTCAGTACTAGCTTTACTTAAATTACGAACAAATAGACATATGAACATAATTGACTGTTCAATATACGAATTTCCTACAACCAGCTATTTTCAAAGTTCAGTTTGCTATTTTTCTATTCATTTATTTATTTTTAATAAACTCTCTAAATACCCCTTTGGTGTAATAAAATCTCTAAATACTGCTTGGTATGAATTGAAACTTACGCAATTAAAATTGATTAACTTTCATAACAAATAAATATTCTATTGAATTCAAAATAGTGATTCGTTGCAATATAGATATCAATTGCTATCACGATCGCAATAGATATCACTTGTTGCACCACGGTAGAAGATGACACGCGAACTATATCGGATAGAGTTCTGTTGAATTAATCATGATAGAGAAAGTATGAGCTCATGTTGATAGCAATAGTTGGAGCATAGGAATTGTCATTCATATCTTCTAGTAACGAAGCTTCAGATCACCGCGTATTTACGGACCCGTCTAATTGGCATTGTTGTCCAAATTAAGTATAATACAACCTTTCACAAACAGTCATAATTTCTGCAATCATACAAAACTAAAAACAAAAAATTTTTTAAGCAAAATATAAATTTACGTAAACATTCGCGGGTCAATGAAAGCATTATTTGTTTTGTTTATTTCTAAACGCCAGTCTTATATAAGAATAGCTCGTAGAAACCGTGGGATTCTCCCATTAGAAGCAACACTTTTTTAATATAAAAACACAAACTAGCCAATATCACGTTATCTGTAGAAAGACATTCATTATTCTATTTATAACTGTTCAAATAGTGTTATAATTTAAAGAAATAAATCAATTATTTTTTCTACAGTCTCGTTTGAAAGAGATACCTATCTAAAGAGGTAAGTGGCAATGCCAGAAATGGATATTTGATTTCTTCTTATTACCATAGGATTTTTTAGCAAAGCTACGCCGCATATTCACGATCTATGAACGTGCAGAAAGCTAATTAACCTAAGACACTAAATAAAGCTTGGCAAAAAGTTTCTCTCGCATCATTTTAAGGTAGGTTCATATTTATTTATCTATACTATTAAATAAAGCTGAAGACTTTATTTGGTCGAAGCGCTAATTTTAAGAATAACCCTCCGATTACAAAAAAATATTTTTACAGCAGAGCTTTTATCGTGAAAGGTTTTAAAATTTACAACGCCATGAACTACAAGAACGGAACAGAAACCATAAATGTCAATCGGTTAGAAAACTGTAGCCAATTGCACTACCGCAGCTTTCCACAATTATCGTTTACATTCACTATAAATCAAATTGGGACTAGTTTTTAAGTATTATGGGGTCGACTAAAGAGAGCCTATTTTTTTCCCACGAACATCTGTAAATTGTCATGCGTAGATCCTATTTGTGGATAATAACAGTATGTGCATATAACCAGAGCCCGAATTTTTTTGCAATTGCATATTTTGTTTTTAAACTGCTAGTCAAATATTTTTAACGAATCCAATTTTATATTGAATATTTTGATCATATGAATTTAAAATAATTAATTAAAAGCAATATTGAAGCAGAAATTCCAGATAATAATCTTAGCTTTATTTTCAATAAAAAAAAAATGTTAATCACGAAAATAACGCTGTTAATCTTCAGTAACTGAATTCGTAAAATAAAGATTTTTTTTATATCCTGAATTTTCACTTATCCTTTTTATCACTATTAAATTTTTGAACACTCTTTTTCAATTACAGTTTATTTCATATTTTATTTACAAGGCAGAATATTTATTATTATATTAATTGCTAAAAGCTAGTGCGTGTTTTTTTTTTTTTAATTTGAATTTTGGATCCACCATTACAATACCAAAGAAGAAATTTGTTTTTAAATTCATGGAGAAGTCTTGTTCTCCAACTGCAATTTTTTAAAACAAACCGTTCAGTTAAAACATGCCGATAAGTGCATATTAATTTTCTTTACTCGTCTCGTGATGTAGAATGACCATTTCAAACCATAAGCGCCTGGACCTAAGAACTATGGGGGAAGAGGGGACGTTATTAACCTGTATCTGCGATTAATTCAACTTTTTTGTGAGTTATCTTGACTAAATGACTGTGAAACTCTATATTAATAAAATATTGGGAGAACTGAAAAATCCTTGATTTCCCTTTCAGGTGTTAACAACTATGTTTCAAATCAAAGAATATTCGATTTTGTAAAAACAAGTTAATAAATTTTAACTACAATATTAAATAGTTTAAATTTAAAGCACGTCAAAAATTTTCAATAAAAAAATTTTCTGTGATAATGGTTAATTACATTAAAAAATTATTTGCATTCAAAATGGTATAACTAATTTCGGAATCACCAGAATCAGTCGATTTCCCTTCCTTGCCTTTTAGGCTACACGGGGTTTTCCCAGGAGGGGGAGAGGGCGGAGGAATTATGCCGAGTTAAAAGTCCCGCAGGCCACCGAGATTTGAACTCGTATTACTTTTATAGGGTTGCCGGGCAACGCAAGGTGCTGTGCACACGCGTTAGACCGCTCGATCCTTGGCAGCCGAGCCTTTGTTCTACTTTTGATAGAGAAGGGTGTTAAGCAACTTATTGACGGCCTACCTGATTCCTTTGGGAAATCACTTTGCCGCTGCTTAGGTAAGTAAGGAATGTATTCGTTGGACAATGGGTAATATAGAGCAAGCCACAAAAAGATGGATTCCAAGTCGGTGATTCTGGTACACCGTTATCATTTCAATAATTCAAAATGATAAGATTGCAATATGTTCTAAAAATAATTCCATGTTCAGCAAGGAGAAATGTCAGTATTGTTCGGAATTTAATGAGAACCGTAGATAGCAATCATTACATGGTGAATTAGAGATAGGAATGGACTGAATATCTTAATTTAAAAACATATGAGCCGATAAAATACTTTAATGTTACGTAATATATAATATATTATGTTGTATATTATAAGGTCATGTGATTGCGTTTTCTGTATATATATCTTGTTGCTCATATGTAACAAATTTATATTCGGTATATAAATAAACCCAATTTCACCCAATAATCCCAACTTAATACCAGTTATAGCCATTTTAATATTATATGAGTGACACCATGTTATGTCATATCATTATCTCCCTTCGCTCCTAATCATATACATTGACCTTTTACGCTCTTCATTCCGTTCATCGTTTACAGCGACGCTTTGCCAATTAGGCGCAGGTTCATTTCTGATGGGTTTTGCCAAGTCTGTTTATGTGTTCCTCCACTTCTTTATCCCTGTGGATTCCATTTAGAGGATCTTTTTTTGATAACAACATCATACATTGTTCTGTTCACTTTCATTTCTTCTTCCTTATTTTGAAATGAATAGAAAACTGCACTGAAGCTCCTCGTAAGAGATTTTCTGAGGCCACCAGGATTCATCGCAAACAGAGCTTGGTAAAAGTTTCAAGAGGTTTGACAATGGTTTCAGTCCCTTCACTTTTTTCATTACCATAAAACAGGTTTGACATTTTTATCGGTTTTAAACATTCTTAGTTTTGTCTTTTGCAGATTATCTTGCTTATTCATGACATAACTATAAATTTTATGAACATTTATGCCTTTCCATAAGATTATTATTTGTCAAAAATAAATTAATCTCATTAAGTAATCTCAAAAACACTGGTGCATCAGTCATATTTCTTGTTTCGTTTCGGTTTTTTCTTTCCTTTTTTATGTAGTAATATTTCTTCAGTACCTCAGTATCTCACGATGATTGATTTCCTTTGATGAAATAATTTATTTAGCAAAAAAGACTGTCACAGTTGACAAAATTATTAAAAGATAAGAATTTGAAAAAAACAGGTGTTGACATTATTTTTTGTTTTTTTTTTAGTGAGAGGGATTACAGATATCGAGGGTTGTGAGAGAGAGTAAAACGATCTTTGATTATTTTGTGAGAAATTGTGTTAATTATTTTTGGTTAAAGTTGTTCCTGTTGTAAATAAATTAGCTTATTATGGATCCGTTATCAATTATTTAACCTTTAAAGAAGAAATGGTCTGTAAGGAAGGACTCACACCCCTCCACTGGGCAAGCCCTTATCAATTATAATTTTATCATCCCGTTTACTTTTAAAGAAACGTTACAATCTTTATAAAATCAGTTTAAGAGATGTATTTTGAGTAACATTTCACATAACGTTAATTTAGTAATCATTACTCACGGATTCTGAAAATACCAATACAAGGTGTCGACCGTCTATCCTTAATTTTAAAGTAAATCATGTGAGTGATAGTGATATTTTGTGGAAGGAATGAAGTTAGTGTAGCCATAAAGGTTTTGGTCGAATTATCGAAAGGTCTGGAGGGTATGGAGTACTCTCACAGAAAAAGAGCTCTAAAAAATGTTTGATACATATTTTGTGGAGAAACATATGCATGAATATCGATGGTGAAATCGCCAATAGTCCAGTTCTCTTTCTCCAGTGAAGAGAGAAAAGCAGGCCACAGAGCAGCCCTTACAAAGGGGCTTAGTGTGCCTGGAGCAAATGTCATCTCACCGTCACAAGGCTTCGTGGGTATCGGGGACGGCTCTCCGACGCCGATAGGCAAATCCATAGTGAAACGGGGAGCTTTCCCGTTGTAGGCGTTAATAGCATACGCACGCAGCATGCAAGTATAACCAAAAATATATAATACAAACAAAAGTCATACGTAGCAAACAAAAAATTAATGAAAATAAAACATATCATAGCAAACAATAAGTTTATGAACATTATTTTTGAATAATTACTTGTAACACCGTACCCATTTTATTATTTATGGTACTCGTCCAAGACCCGGCTTTGACCAGTTTTACTTGAAAATAAATAAATTATTATCGACAATTAAAAATCTATCCCTCCATGTAACTGAAAATTGTAGCTCATTTAAAATTACAAAGCGTGCCAATATTTCAAATAATAACGATCGACTAAAAAACTATCGATTTTACTTCCTTGACTAAAGCAGAGAAAGTATCGTAATCGGTCAATTATTGTTTCTTAAGTTATTTCACTTATTTTGTTTTTGTTTAAGGTTCCCTTGTGACCAAATTTGTAAGAAATAACGTTGCTGTCACCCTCTTTTCTAAAGAACTCTTGTTCTCCATGTAAATTGATGGATCCTTTTCTATAAAAATTCAGTAGCATTTTTACAGCTCGTATTCAAAAATTAGATTTACGGATATGATTTATGCGATCCAAAAATAATTAAAAAGACTAAATTTAAATAGTGAGAATAATCTAACTCCTCTTTATTCCTTTCTCTCATAATTGATTTACAAAATATATACATATACTGTAAAGAAATCAAGGTAGTTCATTGCCTCCTCACGAGTTACATGGCACCTATTGTGTATTAAATCCGTGATCGACCTGAGGCGGGGAGAACCACTTAGGGCACACGCAGCCTCTATACTCTATTAAGGGAGAAAACTTATGAGCATAATTTCCGCATAATTTGTAAACTATCTCGCACAGGCCTTGCCCATGAAACAATTAGTTCATTAGAAATTACTGAATCCAAGCCCTTAATGGGTTGTAGTGGTAAAGGTTTGTTTATACAGATATTATATATATTTTATTTTTTTTTATATTTTAGAAAATAGAACTTTATTCTGGGACTAAGTCCCCTTAGAATAACAAAGATGAATTAATACAAAATAAAAAACAAATCTGGTCAAAAACTAACTTATAAAAATTTTAACATTATATACATTATTTAAAAAGTAGTATGTAACCACTAAGAAATAAACAAAAAAAAATATATATATATACATGTATATAAATGAACATACAATCTTCTCAAAATTACTTATTATTGTGATGAGAAAGAAAAAAAAAAAGAAGAAAAGAAATTACATATCTATATATACATAACTGCACAATTTATAAACTATTAGAAGGCTAGTTTATAGACTATTTATTTAACAATTCATAGGCTATCTAATAGAAAAATAATTTAATACAAAATGTAATAATATTTACAGTGATTCATATAATAATAAGCAAACACTAAGATAAAATAAAATCTCAGGATTAATTGTGATACAAAGGAACTATGTACACGTACATACTCATATTGGTACAGAGAGAGACAAAAAGTATAAAATATAAACATATATACCCGAAAGAAAAAGCAAAACCTGAGATGAAGAGAAATACAAATAAATAGTAAAAATAATAGTCATAGATCATTGTTGTTTTATGTTAAAACTTAAACATTAGGTATCACCGTTTACTTCTCACAAATTCAGTTCATAAAATGAAATTTATGGTTGCGAATCGTCTGTTTGGGATGAGAGGAGATATTGGAAAAGGAGGTATTTGAAGGTTGGCAGTGAAGAGGCATGACGGATGTTATGTGGCAAAGAATTCCAGTAGGCGGCGGAGCGGGCTAAGAAGGAACGTTCATAGGTTTTTGTCCTGTGGAATGGAATATAGAGGTCAGAATCACGGAATCTCGTTTTTATTGAGTGGACTTAAGGTTTCGGCTGGAGGAGACAGTAGATATAGGAAGGGTGCTGGGAGTTGATCGTTTGATATAAGAAATACTTCCATGGAAGTATAGGCGGCGGGAAGAGGGGAAGAGCCACTTTGACTCGGCATATAGGTGGGACACATGAGACCATCTCGAAGTACCGAAGACAAATCTTAAAAAACAGTTCATGATTCTCTTCAGTCTGTCCTCAAGCTCCAACCTTATACCACACAGCCATAGTCAAAGAAGGGGAAAATCAATGAGGAAACGGGGAGCTTGCGGATAGGTTGTGGGAGATGTTGACGAGAACGATGAAATAGTTTAAGTGTATCAATTGACCTTCTGAAGATATGAGCAATATGTGGTTTCCATTATAGGTTATGATCATTGGTAATTCCTAAGATTTTTACAGAGGAGGTGAAGGTTGGTCATTAATAATGACCTATTGTTAATAATAACAACAAGGAAGGAAGGGTGGAAATGGATCAAAGGACATATTATAAGATAACATATATATATATATATATATATATATATATATATATATATATATATATATATATATATATTATATATATATATATATATATATATAACATGTATATATTTTGTGATTCAAATCAGAGGCGGAGAAAGGATAACTGTAAAGGATAAGGAAATATCCTTTCATCCCTTGCAAGTTCACTAACTTGACTTGTTGACTTGACAGTTGAATCTTCTCAATAAGCAAGCACAAGTCTCACGCGTCAATAAGATTTTAAAGAGCGTAAAGAGTTCTCTAACAGATTATGATGAATTAATATCTATAAGCTACTTAATTTGTAAGCAAATAATTACATTTTGACAGCTACCAATATGGTAGCGAGCATTCCAGACAGATTGAAGCGTTTTTTTTATTTTTTTTTTATGTTAATGAAAGAATCACAAATTCTTCATATCAACAGACAAACCCATAAGTAATTCTTTATTTTTATAATAACTAATATAAAAAATATTTTTATTCTTTATTGTTCGTTCTAGTGTTGCCCAAATGCGAGACCGAGAGGAATCTTGATCTTGCAAACTAAGTCTTGGTCATGGTCTTGGTCTTGCGCAAGATTCTCGCAACAGTCTTGCAGTTACTTATTTAGCTTATTACTATAGAGATATTACTGTAATTTTTTTAGATAGGAGAAACCTAACTAAGCCCGAATGAAAAATTAGAGGAATTAAATGCAAAAGTATATTAGTTATACCAATTATTTACATATACTAACTAAGATTGTCAAGTATTAGTAACTATTTAGCCTTAATTTTTATTTAAATAATTGATTTTTTTTTACCAGTTCTAGTCTTGGTCTTGCAACAGTTAGGCGGCACTTTGCAAGACCAAGACCGATTTTGGACAACACTAGTTCGTTCATAAAAAAATAATATTCTCTTTAAACCATCTGTAGTACAATTCAGATAAAATATTTAATAATTATCTCCTAACATCCTTATGGTTTGATTATATTCCTTCATTTGTTGTTCACAATAACATAATGGAATAGAAAGAGTATAAATCATTTAGGTAATCATTTTCAAAATTATGAGTACACTGTTATTATTTTGGATGAAACTAAATTGTAAGGATTTCAGTCAAGATATTTTTATTGGATTAGCCCACGTTTCGACCTATAAATGTAGGTCATCCTCAGCTATCCTTTGGGAGTCGGGACAAGAACCATGAACCGGAGTTGATATCTTGACTTCCAACGATAGCCCTGTGGATGACCCACATGTTAGGGTCGAAACATTGGCTAACCCATTAAAAATATCCTGACAATCTTGTTCCGTCATTATAATTAATCAGTCGACTACTTAGTCATCTCTAATGTTATTATTATATATATATATATATTTTTTTTTTTCGCATAACAAACCTTATTTTACCGCCTTATTCGTCCATCTCCATCAATGACTATCTTGTTCAATTTATTTCTAGTTATCTGCATGCTACAGCTTGTTGATTCAATCTATCCATCTGGTTTTTGGCCTTCCTCGTGGTCTATTGCCTACGATCGATGTATTTTTTGTAATGCAATTACATTGTATACTGTCCTGATGGATTGTTCCAAGATACACGCCCCGCCATTCTTGACTTCATAGCCTTCATATCATGATATATTGATTGATCAGTTTCAGTAAACAATTCTTTATTGGTCATTCTCATCCATGCCTTAGTTGTATGATCCGAGATCGCCCCATCGTGCGGAGGATTTTTATCTGAATTCGTTCAATACTTCTTTCTAGGGTGCTGGTCAGTGTCCAGGTCTTCTAACTGCATATCAGAACTGGCGCTATCAAAGCATTGTACACTCTTAGTTTGATATTTCTTCAAATTTTTCGGGATTTCTAAAAACCCTTGTTGGTCCATCATTGAGGTGATTGTGGAGGTTTTAATTAATTATTGAGACAAAAATTAATTCACTATTAATTAATTAATAAGTCTTTAATTTGAAAAAGAACTTTTTTATAAATACAGAAATTTATTCATTATGAAAAACAATTGATGTGAAAAAAAAAAAGGAAGTTTAAATATTTAAATAATTCTATCTAAAATTAAATAATTTTGTTAGTTCTGTGTGCCATCGCCAATTATAGTCATTTGCAGATTTTTAAGAAAATAAATTAATTTTTCGGAATGTGAATTTCCGATTTTAAATGAATATCTTATAATAAGATGCTCTTATTCTAATTAACTATCTATACATATTGTTTAGTTCCAAAGAATAAATTATTTTTTTAAATATTATGATATATTAACTTTTAATAAACCTGTTTTTATAAAACAAAGCTTATTCTTGAATTATAATACTGCATATTAAATACAGTTGCATAATACAGAGCTATCGGACGTAAAGAGGTTGCGTAACAACAAAGTACTTTTTGTCTCCACCAAAGGAGTGAAGCACTTTCGTTTTTTATCGAGCCATCTTCCCGCGGCCTCTGTGCTCTTCCCGGCTCTCCTTAAGATGGCCAAGGAAGTCGTTAAGTCACGTCTAACTTTTCACTTTTTTCATTCCGACCAAAAGCATTCCGGCCTCTAGAATATACAAAAAAATGTCAATTTATCGCCTTCACGGGGAATTGAAGATTACCTTCGGATTGGTTCTTTCTATCTTTCTTGATTGACTTTTCCGCAATTTCACAATTATTTGGGTTATGCCGTTTGAAGTAGAAGTAATTTGAAACGACATCATAGTTTTTTTTAAGAGGGAAAGAGGGTAAAGACGTTAGTTCGTTCAACGTTAGACATTATTTGTAATTACTAACCGTAATATAATAGAGTATGGAAAACATAGTGACAAAATGAAATTGGTACTAGATTAAAAAATTAAGACGTTATCAATTGTAATCCAAAGGAACAACACAGATGAAGAGAATAACGATTTTTTTTTTTTTTTTTTACAAATGCTCAAACATGTACATGTATAGAAATGTATATAGATGTATGTGTGTGTACGTACATATATATATATATTACCCTTTTTTTAAGATCCTTTAATTTTGGTACATTCTATACAAATGTATATTATGCACCTTAATTAATAACACTTTCTCAGATAACATAAACTCTACTGATTGGTTCTTATTCTTATTCTTTACTGTAAAAACATAATTCTTCTCACGTTAATATAAACATAACTAAAATAAATACAAATAGGAATAAAGACACACAATTAAACAAACAGAGCGTTTCTTAAAATAGCATAAACTAGAATGCAGACAAATACAGTTGTACATTTTCAATATAAGCTTTATACATTCATATATTGTACAGGATTAGGGGTAACCTTATCTTATATGCTTTAATTTCCTCAGCTTTCGTTCGTTGTTCACAATCTACATCAGGGGTCTCCAAACATATTGGCATACGGGCCACATTGAGACGTGAACTAAGTTCCGCGTACCGCATTGAGACCTCCAACGAAGTCCCGCGAACCATGGCTTGAGATGAAAAAAAAAACTTCTTTTATAAATACAACTTCAACTGTGAAATTAGATTTCTAATAGAAAAAAAAAACCATGCAATAAATGTTGTAGTAACCTCGTGGGTGAGTAGTTTGTAAAAATTTCATATTTTTAATTAGTTTTACAATTTTGCAACCTTATCAAAGAAACTTTAGCGGGCCGTATGGGGACCCCTGATCTAGACTATTGATACATTTTGTGAAGTCTCGTCAAAAATTATTTTATAAGCCAAATTCCGATATTGGCCTGTTTATTCCGTTCAGCAGTATTGTTATAATCAGCGGACACGCCTATACTATAGAATGCAAGGCACCGACTGGAGCCATACCTAACCCGGAGGTCTTAACCAGCCCCAGCCTGGCCTCACAGCCCGGATAGAACCAAGAGGTGCAACATACAACCGGTGCTCACGGAACGTGTATCTGTACACTATACCAGATGACTGGTCTGAACTACATCACGATCAGCTGAACACTGGTGTCGTACACCGAGCAATCGCATACACATCGACCACTACGACCGCCACGGCCAAGCAGTGCAAGCACTCTTGCCGTCCACCCAAAGCGCCGCCAGGGCTCCGGCGACGCCTCGTAGCACCAATTTGGTCGGGAAGAATCTCTTCCCTGACCTCAGAGCATGATTGGTCTCAGGCTCCGCAATCTTACGATCGCTACGGCTGTACATCAACTGCCGATAGTACAGGAGGATGCTTGCACATCCGCAGTCGATGAGGGACGACTCGAACCGAGGGCTCAAGCCGATAACCGTCTACGCTATTGTTATAATCAGTTGAAATCTATGCCACTCGTATAATTGGCAGTCATAAATTATATATTTAAAAGATCGTTCTTACTCGTCTAGAGAGCCATTACCGCCACTAATCAAATTGAAACATTTTAAGTATGATTTGGTCTGTCCTTGTTCAGTTAAAATTTGTGTTTATTTGTAATTTGTAGATCTTAGTAAGTTGTAGTTGCTTTTGTGATTTTGGAATAAATCGGTACCAACTGCGAGACTTTTCTGAGTGAATCCATCGTTCATCCAAGCTTTTTTTTTCTCTTCAAATGTGTATCCGCACCTGTCATGGTATTTACTATCAGCAGATTTGTTGCAGTAAATAAGGATTGCCATTATAGCCATAAGGAAGGATGGCACCCAGTAGCATCTTTTATTGGTCATTATTTACTTCCTTGATTTAGGAGAGGAGATCTCTCATCCAACTCCTTTTTATTCTCCACCTGACATGCCTGTCGTGACTATGTCATTATCGAAACTTAAAATTGAAATTTCTCTGATCTCATACATTATAATTTAGTTTAGAAAATAATATTATAAACCTAGTTCTGTCATAAATAATGTTACAAAAGTTGAACTTTGTTTACATCCAAGGGTATTATTATTATATCCTTACCTCTATCAGATTATTTTCTTTACATGTCAGGATAATAATCCCAATTAGTTTGTATTTTTCTTTCGCTCAGTTAACATGAAGTGGGCTGAAGAAAAGAAAATCCCATTCGAAAACAAGAAATTATATCTCGGGAAATGGGCATCTTTTTCAGATCAATGTCTCGCTTGATAAAAGGTGACCTTAGGATGGTTGCATTTCGAAGAATGATAGGACAAAAGCTAACCACATTCCTAAAACAAATGATAGTGGATAGATGCTCCTTGGCAGTTACACCAATGATCTTTATCGAAAGATTTTGTTTAGCGATGAAAAAATGTTTACTATTAAGGAAAAATATAACTGCCAAAATGATCGTGTGTACGGACACTGCTCTAAAGAAGCCCAGGAAGTCATTGGAACAGTGGAATGAGATCATCACCCTTCCTCAGTGATGGTTTTCTGAGGAGTTTACTTTTATGGCACCACAAAGCTCCATTCTTGTGAAAAAGGAGTTAAAACAGCCGCTAAAAACTATCAGAAAGATATTTTGGAACCTGTTGTCAAGCCTATAAATGATACTCTGTTTGCTGGAAGTCATTGGGTTTTCCAAAGGATTTCGCTCCACCTCACAAGGCCAGGTCAACTCAGCAATGGCTGCAAGAGAACATTCCAGAGTTCATCTCTGCCACGGATTGGCCCTCAGGAAGCCCTGACCTCAACCCACTAGATTATCTGCTTTGTTCCGAACTGGAGAGGATGGACTGCCACAGATAACATCCTGAGTTGGAAAGCCTCAAACAACAACCTCTGGTCCGAGCAATTGAGGGCTTTCCTCAAGAAGTGCTGCGTGCTGCTATTGATGACTGGTCACGGAGATTAAATGCCTGTGTCAAGGCAAAAGAGGAACATTTCGAGTAATTCCTTTTTTGCTTTACTCTCTATAGATATACATTTTATTTTTTAATAAAGTTTTTGAAATAATTAATTTTCCTGTTGAAATCTGTATATATTTCCTTGTAACAATATTTATGACAGGACTGGGAATAATCTGAAATCAATTAATTATAATTTTTGTAAGCACACACGGGTATAAGTATATATAGCAAACAGTGTTTAATGACTCACTATAAAACATAAACGAATAAAAATAAACGAGAGAGAAAGCAGCGGCTGTAGCGGATGCAGTTTTATGCAGCTGATTGAAGTTATTGCTCTAATTGGCTGCAAGGAAGTGACCTCGGAGGTGCATGAACTGTTTATATTGTCTCTTCATGCTAATGTCTAGCTGACGTAACATCTCCCAGGTCCGGTTTGTGCAACTCTTTATTGTGTTTTTTTATGGTAATATTGCACTCTGGATCGTTTACCCCGTACTTCAAAACTATCTTGTCTAGCATGAAGACGAGGGTTATTATTACATAGATGACATAATTGAATGATAATTTGCTTCTGAGTCTTAAGTAATCTTAATGCAATAAAAAAACTTTCCATAGGCGTAATAGAATTAAAACCTATTTTTCTTTCTCCGTAACAGACCGTCCTAAGACCAAACCTCCAGTTTATTACTGCTGTCCTGAAAAATGTTATCACGACTCCCGATTTAAGTATAACAGATTAATTTATCATTCCCAGGCTCGGTCGGTGTAAGTTGCCTTCAGTATGATGAAGAGCCTCTCATACCCGAAAGGGAGGAGGGAGCATATTATACGTCATCTTTTCGAATGCCTCATAGAGTTATCAGAAACAGATTTAAATGACAATTAAATAACCACTGGGTTTTTTAGGATTATGAAGATTGTATTTAGGACCAACCTTGAAACATATAAAGTAGTAATAAAGTTTTATGGATAACATTATTTGTGACAGAAAAGATTTTTGAATTGTAAGGATTGTATATAAGAGAATTTGATAGATTTTAGTGGACATCCAAAACTCAACTCAACAAAGCCTTAATAGGTGAACTAAATTGGAAATTTCCTAACTTAAACAGAGTTTTAGTTATCGCATTCTATTCAACGAAAAAACTCTTTTCATTGTAGCATTAAAATCTTCATTCCTCCATCATATCTATTTTTAAATTGTATACCTTACGCACACTAGACACTAAATATTGCTTTTTCACATAAATATATTCTTCTATGAAGTTAGAGAATCTTTCTAAATGCTGTAATGATGTATCCAAATGCATGATGAGATTCTGCAGAAAGATGCTGAGTCAAATCCGTCAACAAGTTCTCGCGAACTTGCCGGGGAGCGTGGTGTGTCGAAAAATACTGTTAGTCGCCATCTACTCTGCATGGGGAAGGTGAAAAAGAGCAGTAGACTGGTCCCTCACGAACTTACTCCTCAGCAAACAGCTAAGAGGTTAGAAATTTGTTAAAATGTATTGAAAAACCTTGCCCGAAAAACTCCTGCCTCATCCATCACATAGTCCAGACTACAAATCCATGGCCCATTTTCTTCATGGGAAAACATTTGATAATTTTGCGGAAGTTAAAATTGCCGTAGCTATCAAAGAATGGTATCAGCAATTGGCTAATGACGGTAGACAACAATGGACTATACATTGAGTGTTAATTAATTGTATTTTATATCAAAGAAAGAATTATACAAATGCGTGTTTGAAAAACGGTATTTTTTTTATACACCCTATTATATCAATGTTTATACTATTATATTGTTGAAAACATATAAGTGCTTATATACATACACTATATGATAAAAATATAGGTTCATAAAATAATATAAACTCATATATTAAACTCCACAATTAGTAAGAAGATTATACAAAAAACGAACGTTATGTAACATGTTTCGAAAACAGGAGTCGTGGTGGTCTTACCGAAATATCTAATGGTAAGTTCCTCAACAAAAGAATTTAAAATAGGCGGAAGTCAAGTGTCGCACGCCAAATTAGACAATTAGAATTGGAGATCAGTTGGGAAAGATGGGGTCTACTACAGATAGACAAATTACGCTTTTGTACCAAAAACGTGGAACCTGTTACTTATTCCACTGTTGTTGTAACATTTTACAAAATATTTAAAACACATTACATTTAGGTTACAATGGATCCGAATCCCGTAGTTTATTAAACTAATCTTAACATATATTTTTTTCTGGAATTTACTGGAAGCAAGGTCAGAAATTAATGAGTGTGTAATGTGCACTTTTTTTAAATGCAAATGCAGGTATCTTTTTCTTCCAAAATCTGGTTATCTGGAAAAATCAAGGTCGTTATGAGTCATTAATGATAAAACAAAAGATTTTAAGGAATGGACATAAGAGGAACTGGATGATGAGAAGTAATCAATAAAGGTCTAGTCCAAACAGGCCTAATTGTAATTATGTATTCGAACTTAGAGAAACAATTATTACAGGTAATTATGTAATCTACATATAAGCATATAAAGTACTAACACTATTAATATATTTAATATACATTAAAGATTGAGTTGAATTATATCTTGTGCCATCGAACCGTATTTATTGATTTAAAGACCACTAGAATGATGTAAAAACGAAATGATAAATTCAGTAGGCATATAACAGCCGACTAAGCACAAATGAAGCACACGTAATGTATCTACCATGTTGTATTATTTGATACTGTTGAAAATCCATATTCTTAAGAACTGATTTATTAAATTGTCGAAAGAATCAGTTTTGTAAGAAATTGTTTTGTTTTTTTAAGAAAAATGTTAGTACTAAAGCAGGGGTGCCCATTCTCTTCAAGGTCGATGTCACACAAGCTATCTCCACCCCATCCCAAGATATTTTATTGCTCTTTTCTTCTTAAAAACAGTGTAAGCAAATATAGAATTTAAAAAGTAAATTTGCATCATAATACCCCTGGTATTAAGTTGTGTTAAGTGACTGACTGAATATAAAACATTGTAACTCACAAACGTTTTAACATTTATTTTTATTTTATAAAGTAAAACAAAAACATCCATGCTCCATTAAACATTTAAATATTTATTTTTAATATATTTTATTAGTAGGAATCTACATTTGCTACAGTTGCTAATGACTCGGCAATATTAACATCTAACAAGGATGCAGCAAAGGCTTCTCAGGTACTTCAAGAACACCTAGACGACATAGCTTGTTGGGCTAAAAGGTGGAGAATAAAAATGAACGAGTCTTAGAGACAATTTGTTTCATTTACACTTAAACATGACTCTTGTCCTCTAGTGTTCTTTAATAATATTGCTCTACCACCTTCAAAAACTGTACGATATTTGGGTCTCCACTTGGACAAACGACTGACATGGACATACCACATAAAACAAAAAAGAAAAGAACTTAATCAGCAATACGGACTTCTTTCTAGGCTACTTGACAGACGTTCTAAATTATCTGTGACTATAAATTAACTATTTACAAAGTCCTCATTAAACCACTTTGGACATATGGGATCGAACTATGGGGAACAGCAAAGAAACCAAATATAAAAATCATCCAGTCATTCCAGTCAAAAGTCCTTCGGAAAATTGTAGACGCACCCTTTTATGTTTCAAACTTCACGTTACACACTGACCTTAACACTCCTTTCATCGCAGCAACTGTCACTGACCGCTTTAATAATTTTCATGACAGACTGACTCTAAATTCCAATCCACTTACTCAAGCTCTATCTACTGCCACAAATCCATATAATCCGCCCAGAAGACTGCTGAGGCGCTGGCCAAGAGACTTATTGCATTGGCTACTTGCTGCATTATCTTTTTTTTTTTGTGTGTGTTTGTTATTAAGTTATTATGTATGTGTTATTTTACTACTATTTTTATTTTTTTGTCTTTTTGTTTTGTTATTACTATTATTTTTTTTTATGCAATCATTTCTTCTTCTTGATATCATATTTGCTGAATACCGAGGTAGATGGCCAATTTATTGTGAGCCACGAATATGTATAACTAATAAATAAAGTAGGAATCAAATATCTGAACGCCTACATCATTACTGCTACCACAAGACGGAGGTTAGATTGCTTGCTCGAATAGGAATGATTGTATATGTTCGATTTCATCTCTTCTATACCTGCACATGGTAAGATGGCTCCTTATATAGCTGCTAATTGGATAAATGTTGAAGGATGGACCAAGTCCAAGCAGCAGCTGAGTTGAAGTACGCGCGGCCAAGATTGCTTTCCCCCCATCTAGGGCCCCGCGAGTGAAAAGTATGGGCTTCAACCGCTCTGTCATGTTAGAAACGTGCCAAGATGCAGCAACTGCAAAGTGCATCTAACTTATATCGACAGATTTCATGTTCTACAATATTGTGGCAGGCTCTCTTGTTTCAAACTCCATTTCTTAACCCTTACATCCGGACATGCGACTTTTTCGTTGTGACTCCTTCCTAACTTTTCATCTGTATGTGATCTGAATATAATATTTATTTTATAAACCCATCAGATTCTTTTGCATATATATATATATATATATATATATACTCTTGCTAACCCAGTAATTTTTAAATACGATCAATCATACTTTCTAATAAATTCCGTCTTAAAAGTTAAGTTCATAACACGGTTAGTATAGAAGAGTAGATCATAACCTTTTTCCATCTGTAAGCATATTTATAGTTTATCAGTTAAGTTGTGGTCATCAATATCTTTGCGTTTATCAAGACTTTTCTTTGTTGTATATTGCTAATAATAATATTAAAAACTAAAAAGTATTGTTTATATCGCTATATAAAGTAAATAATTATTTAATAGCTCATTAAAACAAGATGCTTAAGTAAATATGATCTTTGCATTGCATTTTGTAGGCCGGGCACAAGTTGAGAAGCAGTTTGGTGAGCGGATGTGATTCGACTCATTATGAGATTCTGTGAAACGTAGAATAGAATGTAACGGCGGACCTTGGGACTCAGGATGAAGTGCAGGTGAAGTAAATCATGCAGGAAAATTTTATTGAAGTGATTAGAAGGAGAACAATATTGTATGACACTTCACATGGCCACATTTATTTCTTGAAATTTACAACTGTATTGAATGAGTACAACCAGTAAATTTGCAAAAGTTAGAAATAAAGACATGAACAGACTAGTCGAGATTTTACCCAAAGTCGACATTCTACTCTACAATGATTATTTACTACGTAAATAATTCTAAATAAGGAGATCACGAAGCCATCTTTTTTTCAGACGTCTAGGAGGATTATCAGCAATCGTGGAGGAAGCAAGGTTAGAAACAAGCGAATTCGGATGGAACTGAAGTTTATCATAAAAGGATGGATATCTGAATCAGGCTAAAACAGCAGCATGGCCACATGACATTTAATCATAATAAAACTGAAATACCAAATTTGGGAAAATGTTACCAAAGAAATCTGTCTGAAAACTGTGAAGTTTGTATATTAATCATTTCTTCTTGCAAAAAAAAACAACGCTATTACTTCCTAGATATTCAAAACGTAATTTACAGTAAATGAATAAATTTCTTATCTTAAAAATACAGCAAAATTTTATTCGTATTAAATACAGCTAGACGGATTACAACCTTCGGCAGCTATAGATTTCTAAAGAAAGTCAAGTTATTTTCTGGTTACTCTACAATAATTTTTATGTTTATCATCAGAAAATTACTCTTTTAGGACGAATTATCCATACAACTTTCGTTTATTAAAATAAATATTATTCGAATTTTATTATCAAGTAATGAATTAATGATTTCGTTTTCCAAATCATCGGAATCAGACTCAGAAGTTAGTAATAAATCGATAAAAAACTGTAATCCTACCCATTTGATAATGTTTAATTAACAACACAATAG
The DNA here is from genome assembly GCA_928085145.1 of Nezara viridula. Taxonomy (NCBI): domain Eukaryota; kingdom Metazoa; phylum Arthropoda; class Insecta; order Hemiptera; family Pentatomidae; genus Nezara; species Nezara viridula. Next base: position 209,925,785 of record OV725077.1, read on the forward strand.
TCCGCAGTTAGGAAGAACCGGAGCTCAACTTTTGTTCATACCCACAGGATCACTCCTCACTGTCGATTTAATTCCAATTTTTTGTATTTAATACTGCTTCGTTTGCGAGATCCGTTCACCAAGCTCGTCTCAACTTGCGTCCGGCTTTATAGCAATGCTCAAGCCCAACGAGAAAGAGTGAGCCGCGGTTGAAGCCTTCAATGGTTCAAGGTTTCTAGTTCGTTTCAAAGTTTCAAGCAATGCACAAATTCACATAAATTAAAAATTAATAAGAATCATGAATCACTTCAAGTTAGTAGCAATAGAGATACAGGATAGAGGATTTTTTACAACAGATCTACGTTTTTCTTTTTATGAAACAGGATGGTAATATCTTCCAGTAGAAACTTCACATAAATTTTATTTTATCTAAAGACAAAAATAAACTACAATGGTGAACCAAAATGAAATTCAATAGCAAATGCTCCAAATTCGTACAAGTGTATAAGTAACAATCAAAACAATTGGAATTGCCAAAACTTCAGGCAGAAATTTTAATAGTAAATTAAAAATAGAATGATAGAAAAGTTTTCAAAAATATATTCTTTTTAATCTTACTGATTTTAAAGCTCCGACTTTTGTTTTATAAAGTGTTTTAATTGAAGTTTGAATAGAAGAAGATTTAAAAATTAATTCAAATCTATTAATAAATGTTTTTATTCCATAAAAACAATATGAAACTTATAAAATGCATATTGTCCAGATGATATAAAGGGCTCGCTACGTATTTCTTAAGATTTATTTTTACCATACTGCTAAAAAAAATCATAGGATGTCTTTGCTTTGTAAGACTTGCCGATTTTAACTCCTTTTTAGTTCATGAAACAGACCTGATTAAATAAAAATAAAACAATTTAAATGAGCTGATTAATAATTATAGTTGTATTATTAACAATCAAACCTTGTCCTGAAATCTGCATAACTATGTTAATTACTAACCTTTTTTAATTATTGATAAATTTATATAAACAATTTTTTACTATTCGGTTTTAACTAAAATTCAAATCCATGAAGTTTCATTTCATCAGCACATATTCGTTAAAATGATATGGCTATTTTTCATATCTGCCAATTAATTATTCATTGGTAGCAGAACATTTATTTCTATGTGCAATGAGTGAGTATAGACAAATATTTATGGCCTTAAAAATAAAAAATAAAAAAAAAACCTGTACCACTACAACCCATGAAGGGTCTTGGGTTCAGTACTATTTAGGGAAAGCACTGTTTCTAGGTCAACGGTCCTGCAAGGAGGTGATTTGACCGAGATCACGCTCAACCACTCAGTTTTTCCCCTTAATCAATTATTTAAATTAAGGGTTAAAATTCATAGAGGCTGGGTGTGCAGGTGGCAGTGGATCTCCCGCCCCGCGGCCAATGAAACAGATAAATACATTTTCTGCCATGAGCCGGGGTGCGGACCTGGGACCTTTAACATTGGAACCTGAGCTTAAAAATTAATAAAACATAATAATTGAATTATTTTAAAAAATTACATTAAAAGATTTGTATTAGTAATTTTTTTATTGCATTACTGTTCATGGTTCTCCTCTTCATTTGTATACTTCGGAAGTTCGAGGTACCCATTTCCTATGAATCGATTTCTACTTCCTACAGACATGGAAGTTCCGGCCTTACTCTATTTCGTGACCCAATTGGCTTCCCGCATTAAGTTTGTTCTGGCAACATTCTTGGATCGCTTGGAACGCCCCACAGTAATGCGTGACTGAGCAGCCAGTCTTCCTTGTTTGTTAGTATTTCGTAATACGAAAACAAAACAAACAAATTCCACTGTCACTCTTGTTTCACGAATATCCAACTGTATTATATGAGCGATGAACCTTATTTTGTATTACGCAAACTTAAAATGAATAAATTTAAAACTTTTATCATATATTCTAGAAAAGGAAAATAAAATCGTAGACAATTTTTCAAAAAATCTTTATTTATTTATTTTTTTAAACCTCAATGATAATTCTGATCCACAACAAAGAGAGAACTGAAAACATTTTGCAATCAAATTACGTAAATATTAATCTTCACAATAGGGTCATTTTTTATAATTCAACACAACGTCTGAACATCTCAATCTCAAATTTTCTTTGAGCCAAATCTAGATTCGGCACATTTGAACTATTTGTTGATATTTAAAAAACTATAAATTTCACTGAGATAAGTCAACTGGTTTTAAAATTAGACAGCTGTAAATAACTCATATAATATAAACAGATTAAAAAATAGAAAATTGCCGTTGAACCTTACTAGAGGTATTGTATAGCCCAGTAACCTTATTATGAAAAGGGGGTCTAAATTGCATTGGATAGGGTAAAAGGTTTCTTTTTTTTCATGCTCCCCTCCCCCCTCTTCCCTAATTACTTTTTTAAAACTCCAAAAAACTGCTATATTTTGGGGTGTTTGACATGAAGGAGCACGTTTTCGACGAAAAACATTTTATACAGTTTTAAACTAGATTAAATATGATGCAATGTAACACCAGAACATGGTCAGTTAGTCAAATAGTTTACAAGATAGAGATTTTCAAATTTTCTAACTTCAAAATTTTAAACAATTTTTTCTGTTTGATCGTATGCATTTGTCTTTATATCTTCAATAACCTTGTATGATTCAGTGAAGTAAATTTTTATTCATTTTAACATTTTGAAGGAGGGATGAAGGAGGAAGGGAGGTTTTATGGAAGAGGGGGGATCACATTTCACAACAAGAAGACTGAAATTGAAATTAAAAAATAATATAACCAACATTTACATCAACTGCGTACCAAAATAGTAAATGAAGTGAATGAAATTTTCGAAACTTGAAAATTTTAAGCTAATTTCATGTTTATGTCTTCAATAGCCTGCCTTATAAGAGTTAGTGAAGTAAACATTGATTTAAGTTATTATTTTGAAGGAGTAGGATACATGGATATAGCAATGGCTAAATAATAAGAGCTTTAAATAATTGATAAAATAAGTAAGCAAGAATGACCTTAGTTGTTTATTGCGTTCGATCTTTTTCGAAGACGACTACGCCAGTGCCGTTATTCCACCGATGAAATGCATTTTCTAAAGAACTGTTAAAAATTAATCAGTGATATAGAAAGATAAATGTATTCTCTGGATGTTTTATTTCAGAATATTTTTCTTTATTGTTGGCCATTTAATTACAAATGACGCTTGATCTTAAATTTTAGTTTGAACGACTTGAAAAAGTGGGCTTTACTGATATTTTAAAGGCCAAGGCCAAGGCCAATTATTTATTTTTTTTAATTTATGCTTTATTATATTCTGACTATCTAGCTTTAATGAAATACTAAATATTACGAAATTAAGCCAACTACTGAATCACAGTGACCCAAAAACTAACTCAAGTCCGTCACTGAGTTGTGCGCCATTTTGCGACAGTGGGAACATCACATTTTTCGTGGGAACATCACATTTTTCTTGGGAACATTGCCATTTTTTAAATATATAGTTACAAGGAATACAACGATATGAAATTTATGGTAATCTGGAGGGATCTTGGGTATGGACCCCCTTCCACTAAATCACCCTCTATCATTCCTCCTTCAATATATTAAAATGAATAAATATTTACTTCGCTGACTCATATCAGACAATTTATTGGAGATAAAGACATTTGCATATGGTCAAAAATGAAAAATAATCCAAGTAAAAATTTACTAAAATTTGAAAATCTGTATCTCGTAAACTATTTGATTTACTGAGCAAGTTCTGGTGTTAAATTTTTAAAAAAAATAATCTAATTTAAAAATTTATAGGATATGTTTTGTCTAAAACCGGCTCCTTCATGGATAAAATGAGGAAAACCCGAAAAAAGTGCGAAGATATAGCAGAGTTAGGGAAATTCAAAAGTGATCCGGGAGAACGTTGAGGTCGAAAACTTGGATATTGCATCTCATTCATATCCCATACAAGAAAATAAAAAGAAAATGCCACCATTAAATGCAACTTACGATATATAAGGTTACAGGACTAATATAAAACATTAAAACTATTCTCAAAGTCTAATTTAAAATTTCAATTTCAATCTTATTTTAAATCTTTTTCTATCAATAGCATTCTAGTAAATTATTAGGCAAAATATAAATTTAGGATGACAATAGCTTCATCGCTCAAAGAAATTGAAGACTACTATTCGATTTCCATAAATTTAACTCTTCAATTCATTTTAATAATGCATTCAATTATTAAAATGATGCTAATACTTAAATTGTCCTGATATCAACCATAAAAACAGACCAGAATAAGGCTTCAACTAAAAAGTCCAATAAGTTATTTTTATTATATCAAGTGATATAATCCGGCCTGTCGGTGTCTACTGATTCTTAAAAAAATTGTTGAAAAGATAAACCAATTTTAAAAAAAGTTGTAAAACAATGCAAGATGCTTAATAATATTTGGATGGCACATTAATGTTTCCTTTGAATTTATTGATTGGTACGAATTAGAATAAAAAATAAATTGAATAATTTTCTAGGAAGTATATCCATACTACTAAATGTTTGAAATCACTTATACCTGTTAAAAATACAAATTAGTAATTATATATATATTTTTTTTGGTCCAAGGCCTCAGCTGAGAAGCAAACTTGGCATCAGAAGAGTCTCAAAGCCGATCCTCTCCAAGGAAATGATATACCCTCTCCTTGCATATGGATCTTAGAAAATGGCCAGAGCAGGTATCCATTTCTAGCAAAAATTTGAAAGAGGCATCCTACGCTGCATCTATGTAGGCGTTCAAGTCGGGAGTAAGTGGTCAAAGTGTGATCAGAAATATATGACCTGATGAATGAGGCAGATGCGGTCAGTTATCAGACTTGAAAGACTGCGGAGGATCGGCAAAGAAAATTCTAACCAAGGCAGGTAAGACTAATGTGGCCGGACAGTGAAGACCACGGTGCCTGTTTGAAACCCACACACAACCTAAAAGCTGCTGCAAAAGAGCGCTACACCCGGGTCAGGCTGATCCAGGAGACAATGACTCGCTAGTGGATTGTAAAGCCCAAGGATTAATAGCCAAATTTTAAATATTTTGTTTGTAAAAGCCCATTTAATTAAGAAAATAAAAAACAGGATTTTCTGAAAAAAATTAAATTACTGAAATAATTTCGAAAAGTGGTGAAAACATAATAAATATATTTTTAACGAGGATCATCCCTATTGTTACTGTCATTTATACCACAGATGTTTCAACAACTATTATATTATTGAAATTTTTACGACCTATTTCATTAAATATTTTCAAATTCGATTTTCTAATAGATTCCCTGTTTGTTTTATTAATCGTAAAATCGCCGTAAATTTAAAATAATATACATAAGGATTGCTATAAATACTAATCATTGGCGGATACAAAAAGATCTTGAGGTTTTTAAAGGAAAAGAAATTTTAATTATGGTGATAATTGTATGTTATATCGTCCATATTTTTATTCTAAATAAAAACAGACTTTTTTCATAAGTAATTAACATAATTAGTAATTATTATATATTCTATACATGACTGTTCCAAAATGGAGGAAACATTATACTCATACAATTTAACACTTGAAGAAATATCGTCAAGCATAAAAATGAAATTATAGCCAATAGGAGAGGCAAATAGAATGGCACAGCATACTATGTTTTGAAGAATCTTTTTAAGAATGAACGAAGGTTGGTCATAGCCTTAACAGATGACCCACACTTCTCAAACTCAATATCAGCTCGTTTAAATTAAACAACTGTTCAATGCGAATTCAACATTGTCTATACACTGTTTAATTTTGACTTTTTTCTGATATATTTTTAATTTATTGACTATTTATAATTAGTATTTATAATTAGTACATGATATTAAAAAAAAAATTATATATATAAGTTTTCTATTGCATTCTACAAATTTCTATATTAGATATTGTTTTTCTCTCTCAGATTTCCAAATTATTATACGTATAACTTCTGACTAGTATTTCCGGAGAGTCATTTTGGACCTAAATAAATGTTATCGCTTTTTTCTTAATTTTTAAGAGATCAAATTCTTTCGAAAGTTATATTTAACATGTTTTCGATATTTCTCGCAATGAGAGATAGTTAATTATTTAAAATAACTAATAAAAAGTATTTAGAAGTAGAAATGTTGAACATTGGACATTTAAGCCCTCTAAAGTGACATCAATGGGAATCAATAAGACCTAATTGATATTAAATTAAATTAAACCACTTAAATATAAAATGATACACTGAGTTTAATAAAAACCGTTTTTTTCTTCACCCTCTGTTATCTTCTACAACTTTATTTATTTGATATTATTTTTTCTAAAATTCTGCGCTTTCCAACGATATATTATACTTAAACATTACACGAGATTCATTTTCAACCTGGATAAGCATTTTTTCTCCAGTTTTCAATTATCATATTCTTTCAAACTTCATATTTAGCAATTTTTATAGTTACTGTAAATAAAAGAGAGTTTTTTTTTTCATAATCCATACTAAAGGTACTTTAAAGGAAGACATATATGATCATTAGACATTTAAGCTCTGTAAAGAGACATCAATGGGGATAAGACCTGAATCATAATAAAGATAACTTAATTATTCAATGATACACCGAGTTTAATCAAAACCGTAGAGCCGTTTTCAGAAAATTGTAAAAATGTGTAAAATCGATGATATAAAGTGGCACTTCTCGTTATCCGATTTTAAGGGAAAAGTTGCTGTAACATCCCAGTCATATACGTATCTCAAATACGTAATATCAGGTACGTACGACTTTTTGATTTTGAGCTAGACTGTTCACACACACACACACACACAGACCGTTTTACGGGACTTGGTTATTTGGAATCAGGGGACCTCAAAACGTGTATTTCCGTTGAAAACTCAGATCTGAAAAATATTTTCCCTAACTATATATTACATATATAGGTAAGATGAAGTAAAAAAATATGAAACTTTACCCTATTGAAAACCATCAGAAGAAAAATTATGGCGATTCTAAGTGAATGGAGACTTATTTGATAATTGATCGCAATCTGATTTCTCGATATTGATGAAAATGTATGATCCATTTCTTCTGTCCATTTTACTCTAGGTACAGACCACGATAATCGTGATGATGTTCAACTCCAATTACAATGGTCACGAACATGGAGGGATCGCTTCTCTCTCGTAGTCGTGAAAGGAGAAAAGTCAACAATTGTTGAGGTTTGATTAGCGAAGACTTGAGTAAACATGATGATATCTCAACAGCGACCGGCTCTAGGGGATTATCAATCATAGAGATGAAAGATAATTTTTAACTGTGATAGGTGACAGTATTACTTCAAAGGGTGAACACTTCGACATTGGTTTTATTTAATTATTTTTTCATTAGCAGTAATAACAAGTTGAAACTTTTGGATGATAAACCTCTAAATCTCTTGTGTGAAGACGGAGTAAAATGATGGACAGAGTCGGCAAGTTTTGGAAGTTCTCTTTACACTCACATAAAGTCCATTATTTAGGCAATGTGTACATGGATCATCTCTGAAAGATAACTCCATAATCTGGTCTATAACAATTCAATGATAATATCGTCAATTTATTACGCAACGCTTTCAGCTAAGTGTTATGTGGTTGAGTACCTTATAATAAAAACCATTAAAATGGTATTCTACACCTCAATAATTTCTCTGACTTTTTTTATTTTATTTTTTTAAACTAAGATACTTATGAAACGTTAAATAAGATCCCAGAGAATAAATGCTGAATAACGGAATCGTCTATTTTTCGGATAATTGTAAGTTAACCTTCAGAACTCAATCTCCTTAGAGACTTAAAGTTTTTTTCAACGATATGTTCCAACTAGCACATGAGATATAAATATAAAATACTTATATTGAAAAGTGTCTATTTGAGTTCTGCCGATTCATTCAAGTTGTGAGTGAGGACCATTCGACCCGCCTGCTTTGAAGTTGAATAACAGTGATGTGCAAAGATCATCCAGATAAGATTCCTTGCTGTTCAGACTGGACGAACTAACGCTACTGTTGGACATTGGATTTGTGAGATGAATAATGATAGAATCAAAAAGATAGAGGAATAAGTCATACAGTGACAAAGTCTTTTTTATTAAATTAAACTAGGTTTTTATTCCTCTCAACTGGTTACTTATATTTTATTACAGGCATTGTGAAATGAATTTCCAGTGTAACTAACAAGAGGTCATTCATATCGATGATATGCAATAGTAATAAAATTTGAAAGACTTATGCGATACTATATTGCATAAAGATATGCAAGTGCCAAAGGCAGTATTTAACACATAAATAAATAAGTTTTCTTGGCAGAAAAAAAAAGATTTATGTTAGTTGAGATACATAAAAATAAACGGGTGTTAATTAATACTGATTATCTGAATTTGATTTTTTTATATATTTCACGCTTTCCAAGAATGCATGACATCGATGTGCAAAGACCTCCCAAATAAGATTCCTTACTAAGTTGGGAGAGAACCGTAGCTTTCATTCGACAAGGCGAGATCAAATGCCGCAAAAGCAAGAATGTCAAATGACTTCCATGGCGCATTGTCCATTTATACTTCCTATTTGGAAATGAGCTGTGGAGTAGGTGGTGCGATGATATAATGACGGTATGCGCCTATCGGCTCCGAGTCCAGGCTGGGAGAGAAAGCTATTTTAATGAGAGGGTCCGTAGAGCTGATCCTATGCCGGTGAAGGATAGCGGTTTCCATCATAATCCTGATAAATGCTTTGGGAGGTGTCGACTAGTTCCTGTTCCTCCAGCCTCCTCTGGGAAACGCATTCAACTCAAGTGAAGTGATATGGCATAAGACCAACGCAACTTTCCAAATTCACGTCAGTTATGACTACTGATGCGCACTACATCATTTTTCCACGCACGGTTTTTTTAGTTCATCTGAACCCATATGAAGAAAGTGATTAATCAGGAACTAGGTTATTTTCATGTTTACCATAGGCATTATGTGGATATACCAATTAAATTAGACTAGTGAGAAGTTATTTATTATTATTTGTTAACGGATATATCCGTCACAACTGTTTACAAGCTTTGAATTATTATTTTATAATTTTATTTTATTTTTTTAAAATATGTGATAAAGTTTTGTATTTTATGGACACCTCAACTACATATTGAACTCTAAAGACGTTTTGATGCTTGTTAATTTCGGGTAAATGCTGAGCTGTGTCTATGATACGTCTGTCCCACGTGGTACTTCATTTGGAAATTAATACATATATATGGAATGAAACATTACTTTGTAGTACGAGATGGTGGTGGTAACTTTACAATTACGATTAAAGAGTTGTTAATATGTGTAACTGGTGTTAGACAGATCATGAAAAATCGGCTAGATGATGGTTGGGATTGCTCATTGTTATGAAAATAAGATTTTCTAATCCGCTGTAACTGGCTCTAATCTCGATCATTAGCTGGGAATGACAGCCGATGACAGTCAAAGGGTTCATCGACAGCCATCAGTTTACAACCGCCTCGACAGCTGACAGCATCCGCGAAGGGGATCCGGCGCCTCTTTGTCGTCTCTATTTTAGAAATCGAAGAGGATTGCTAAGGGGTGAACGGCACAAAGGTGGGATGTGTACTCTGCTCAGTTATAATAGGTTGCGGTTTTTTTTATTAAACAACAAAAACCTTTCCTTAAATAAATCATTTATTCTTCACTCACTGCAGCAGTGCTTCTCACAAAAAATAATATATAAATATTTGGATGTGTGTGTATACCTAAAGTATGTTTTGCTACGTGAATTTGTATCAACAAAATATATTTACAATAAGCTAATGAGAAAATGGTTAACTTATTATTAGTAAATCTTTAGCCACTTTATCGAAAGTCGTCCGTGATCTGTTGTAGATTAAAGTTGTTGAGGTAGGATCTAAGGGTTTTTGCAAGACGGTTCAAGTTGTAAGTCAGTGTATGTCTTCTATATAAAAGTATGTAAGTTTTTGTAGTACCCTATAGCGATATCTAAGGCTGTTAGGATGACATTGCCCTTGGTATTTATAACAAACTTGAGTTATAAAATTGCTATTTTTTTTTTTTTAGTTCCTAAGAAACATTGAATAAAATGTAAAAAGATATTTTAATTTGTTTTTGTGTAGAACCGCGAAAAAAATTTAGTTCGAAATCGGCGACAGCCACACCGTATGTGAATAAAGCCATGTGAATAAGATACCTTATCTGGATTCACCACTTCTACTGTTCAACTTTCTCAAAACTTGGGAAAAAACCTCGTAGAGTATGTGGGTTAAATAATATCTCTGGTCTTTAGCGGTTATTACTCAGATGTTAATGAGAGATGATGTAATCGTTACCGAATGTTACGGTACAGTTAACCAGAATCCATTAGACCTTTCTGCCCTACTAACTCAAATTCACTTTACGGAACATCAATTCGAATATGTAGATATTTTATTTATTTATTTTAATAATATATGGAGTTTGCACCTGCGCGGCAGCGCATCTAGCATATTTGATGTATTTATTATTTGATACCAATTTCCTTGATTTGCTTTCATTTTGTTATTATTGAAGGATTAAGTCTTTTGACCATTCCAATCTGCGTCCAACAGGTCACAGAAAGCAGGGAATAGAAAGAACTAGTGGATTGAAGTGATGTTGAGTTGAAAAATGAAATGTAGTGTATTTTTTATAAATGTAGGATATTACTGTTGTGATGTTTAAGCGTTATTAGAAATATACCAAGGTGCGTTAACATTTTTTCATAGAATCGTTTGATTTTGTTTTTATGTGTGCTTGTTTTGCCGAACCCCAAAGTTCTGCTCTGTATGTCTAAATTGATCTCAGTATGGTTTTGTAGATCAGTAGCTTGTTTCGTACGTTAAGTTAGGATTTGAAGCCCAGAAAATGTGAGAATTGATTATATCGTCTATTCAGTTCTTGTATTTTTAATTTCGTATGATTGTTCTGAGAAAATCTTTTGTCTAAGTTGAGTCCGAGGTACCGTACATAGTTCTTTGACTGGGTCAGAGGTGCACATTCTCCTTAAGGTCGATGGCGCAAGAACCTAACCCCCTCCCTCCACCAAAGATATTTTATTGCTCACCTTTTCCTAAAAACAGAGCAAGCTAAGGTAGAATCAGAAAAATGGCAGATCGCTTACTATTACACTTATCCCTTACTTCGAAAAGTCAAAACTCCGTAGAAATTTGGCCATCTTAAAAATTAAATAACCCGTCAAAATAAACCCCCTCAAAACTTTGATGGTGCAATTTGCGCCATGAAACCTCCTTCTGGGCACTTCTGGACTGGGTGATTGTCAATAGTTATGGGTGGACATGAGGCTTTCTTAAGAGAGAAACTTACGTGGGTGGATTTGCTATTTATTTTAATTTTCCATTTTTCGAACTAATTTTCAGGGTCTTAGGTGTTTTGATGGGCAATTGATGCTATAGTAGGATATTTGTGGGAAGAAAGAATTGCAGTGTCGTCAGCGAAGCAATATATGGTGTTGCTAGAGTGCTCAGGGATATAAGAGGTGTATAGAGAATAGATAATTGGGCTTAAGACACTGTCATAGTATGTAGAGGTAAAGTTTTATTTATTTTTTTAAACATATTAACATTATTGTAAAATATATAAAATTATTATTACCTGCCAAAAGTCGTCTCAATGGCTGGCTTCTCACGTTACAGACTAGTGGATGTTGTCAATCAATTCGAAAGAGCAATAAGTATTGTATTAGCGAAAGCTATTCAAAAAATATTATTATTATTTAATAAAATACAATACAAAACCTACACTTGATTGAAACTGAACATTTTCAATGTCATCTAAAAAGTTAGTTTTGTGAGTCCACCTATCTATGAATCAAGTTCTAATACCCAGATCAAACAGGTAGTTAAAATGTATAGGCAGGAATAAAATAAAAAGTTATCTAAAAAAATACAAAGACCTATTGTGACAAGCCAATACATTGCAAGGTTACTTATATATACGAAAAAATTGTAACAACAAATATTATCGAAAAGGTAATAATTGCTTTCTTATAACGCGAGCGCTACACAAGTTTATTTGTGTGAGTGTTTTAAGATTTACTATTACGGTCTTCTGTGTTTGTCAGCGACCATAAGAAACAAGCATAAGATTGGGTTAGTTGTCAACCAACTCTGTACCTAGACTAAGACAAACCATACTCCTACATCAATATATAATCCAAATTGACAAGAGAGTAAGTTTCACTATCTCCTAAAGGTATGCTCGTATGAGAACGTGCACCGGCTTGGGGTCCCGTAGTGCCTCTACTTCCTGCTTCCAATCTGTCTTAACTTTTTACCAATCTCCTTCGGGACAAGCGTGGGGTTTTCTTTTATGTCCACATTTCCGGTTGTCATACATTCCCGCAATTCAGTCAATTAAATATGGAATTTACGGAAATGGTTTTCACTTTTCCTTTTTTTAGAAATTGTGTGTCTTAATCTTTTTTGGATAAAACTAGATTCAGAATCAGTTGAAAATAACTGTGTCCTAACTGCATTTAATTTTAGTAATCAAAATTAGCTCTTCCATTAAAAAGAAACTTTGTCGTTCCACTTTTTTCATTCACAATTTATCGAATTCTACTTCATTACATTCGGAACAGTCAAATGTCTATATCAATAATAAACGAACAGATGTCTCCACTTAAGACACTTTGTAATAATTAGTTCCGAATACCTGGGTTGGAGAGATGAATAATGATAGAATCAAAAAGATGAAGGAATAAGTCATACAGTGTGTTCCACTAGCCAATCCAGGATTTAATTTTGAGGGGGCTTCAGCCCGAAAGCTTTTTTTTCATAAAAATTACGATAATTACTTTGTAAAAAAAAAGAAAGAAACTAACTATCTATATGAAATGGTGTTTAAGTGATTCCTTAAGTCCTTTAAAATGTAATTACACGAACAATAATACTTTAATACTTTCCATAAAACATGGATATATGTTACCGTTTTGGGGAGGGCTTCAGCCCGAAAGCTCCTCCCTCCCCCCGTAGATCCGCCCGTGATGTGTTCCGATCTGTTAGGGGTTAAACAAATTAAAATATACCTTCCACTAAGCACTTCTTGAGAAAAACAACTTTTAGGTTTAGGCATAGGCTCAGATTTTCCATTTCGATTGTGGAGAGAGGGACCATGTACAAAAAAGACCTTAGTGTAGCTAGCCGACTTATCGTATTTTCTTCATTGGTTTTAGTTTGTAAATTTTATACATTCATGTAGATTATTTTTCTAAAAATTATTGAGGAGGCGAAACGATATTTTCGTCCCCTTTGTTCTATTATTGGCGGAGGATGGGGTAACGTCTGTTCGATTCTTCCGAACTTTGCGCCTAAGGGCTTATGTACAAGTCAACAGACGAATTGCTTAGAATGTGTTATTTTATAGCTAAGAGATTTTTGACAAAGTTCATCAATCGTTTAGTTACTAGGAAAATTGTTAGTGAAAATTGGTGGACGAGAAATAGAAAAAATATATTTAAAAAAATATTCCAACTACAATTATCCAAAACATAAAGTTAATAACATTCTTTTTCTTAAAATGGTCCTGACGATCACGTTTTCTGAAATATTTCTCCACTTAATCCCTTTAAGTTCCACTAAGTAGCATTTGAATCTATAGCTCTTGTCCGTTTACAACGTTTTATTATTTGAAATGTATTACAGAGTTATACGCGATTTCACTGTGTATCCATTGTTTTTATATTGGTAAACTCTTGTTGAAATTGGTGATAATACGAAGAGTTTTAAATAGTTTTTGAGATTTTTCCTGTTTTTTTTTTTTTAGTTTTGCTTATGAGCCATTTATATAACAGGGTAAGCCTTAAATTGGCTGAGTAGCGATGACGGACAAGATACTTCAAACTCCATCCTATTTATAGAACCATTTCGCAAGAGTTGCCGGTGACTGTTACGGAAGATATGCCATATGCAAAAGGACTAGGAAGTGACACAATAAGAAGGAGGCTGTACAATAGGACATAGCATTCCTCATCCCTGGCTACGTGGGTAAGTACTTTACATCACACCGCTCCCACCAAATATAACATTCAGTCCTAAATAGCTTAGGCTTACCTGGCCATTGGCATTCAAGATTTCTTCTTTACTTTTATTCTGCAAATTATTTCCATAATTCATCAACGTTTTAATTTGATAAACACTCACACTTTTATGATGCCACAAAACCAATGGAACTAGAGTTCATCTATAATTTTTTCTCATAGATAAACGACTGCTAATGTGTTTTTTTTTTTGTGGTACATCAGTATAAAGAACATATTAACAAAACATCTAACAGTGGGTTGGTTCCACTGCTGTTAAGATTGCAAGTTAAATGTCATTTACCACAATCTATTATTATCTACCAACGAAGTATATTTACGTACATGAAATACTCAATTTCTTCAGCCACTAACAGGTATCATACAACAACAAAAAATGAGATACTGAATAGATAGACAGATAGATAGTTTATTTTATTTGTCTAAGGAAATTCCTGTACAAATAAATATAATGGTATAATTAACAATGTTAGATCTTGAGTCTAGTACTGCATTCAAACATGACATTAACAATGTCCACAGCATTAAGTATGACTAATATTTTTTTTTTTTTTAGCTTTAATGTTTTATTCACACCTGTCATAATAGTAATGACAACCAGTGAATGTGAGATCGATTGCTAAATATAATGTCATGAAAGGCATGAGGAGGATCAGTGCCCAGCGGCACCTCACTCGGCGTGATATCTACATTAGGCGAGGAGGTCCCTCATCCAGCTCCTCTTCAGTCTTCTACAGACGTTACTTGGTATATTCACTGGTAGTGGCCATGTCGTTTATAAGTCTATTAGGATGTCCTTGTAAGTTGTCATGGAATCGTTTGTAATGAGTACGTATGTGTTCGTTAACAGTCGGCATATGGAGGTCAGTATGTAAGGTTATGTTGCTAACGTACCAAGGTGCTTTTGTAATTGTTCTGAATGTTTTTGCTTGAAAGATTTGAAGTTTGTTTAAGTGAGTCTTTTTAGCAGTTCCAAATATCTGTGATGCGTAAGTCCAAATAGGTTTTAGTAAGTAATTGTATGTGTTCAATTTCTGTCTAAGTTTTAGTTTTGAATTTTTCGAAAGAAGTGAACTCAGAATTCATAATCTTTGATTTAACGTTTTTCGATTATATGTGGGCCCCAAGTCATTTTTCTGTCAAATGTCAGACCAAGGTAGTGAACAGTGTCTGTCTGTGGAATCTGTGTATTGTCAAGGAAAACTGGAGGGCATGTTTCATGTCGAAGCGTAAATGTGATGTGCTGTGATTTGTCTTGATTTAGTCGGATTTTCCAAATTAAAATTTTCCAAAAGTATGACTAATATAATAAAAGATTAGTAAACGATATATATATATACATAACAATTAGTAAAACATTTTTTTATTTTATTTTTTTTAAATATTCGAGAGGTATAAGACAAATGACAATATAAATAAGAATTAATATATGTTATATGATTAACTATATTATATAATTAACCACTTAGCAGTTCAATGAACAGCCCTGTATGAAATAATACAGTTGGTTTATTTTTTTCGTAGTGTCTATTTTCAGTATCTCCTCCACACTAGCATCTTCTCTGGATTCAGTGATAAATGCCTTCAAGTACTTATTTCTTGGCTCGTTGAACTTGATACATTGGATCAGAAAATGAGTTACCGGGTCAGTTACAAGGCAGTTGCATGCACCACGTACCTCACTGGATTTAATAGTCAAAGTAGCATCTTTTAAGTATACTTTCATAAAGTCTTTACTTGCTACTCTGAGACGATTAACGGCTCTTAATTTGTTTAGATTCAGAGCCCTGAACTGAAGATAATCCTCTGGTCTGGTAACATTAAAGGAACAGATTTTTCTATATCTTGGGTTTGATTCAGAGTTTAACACTCTGTCGATGTCCTTGGATGCGTGATGGTTTCTATTTTTTCCATGATTTCATCTTTCATAGATACTGAATAGCTTCTCCAATATTATAACTATGACAGTATTAACATTTTATTCATAAAAATATATCACAATAAAATTTATATCATGTGAGCTAAAAAAGATCGTACTGGTTAACTCGCTCATTGGTTTTTTTTTTTTTATGCAATTTGCACCTGCGCATCTAGCAAATTTGTTGTATTTTTATTGTCTTGGTGTAATTGCTTGATTTTTTTTTTTTTTTTTTATTGATGTAGTAGGTCTCTTGGCCATTTTCTTCTTAATCTTCGTTGCTCAGGTAACAGGGAGCAGGAGATAGAAAGAACCAGAGGATTCGAGTGATTTTGGGTTGAAGAATGAAATGTAGTGTATTTGTCGTGGATGTAGGATTTTACTGTTGGGTGTTAAGTCGTTATGTATAGTAGTGTTTGAAATGTACCAAGGTGCGTTAACAATTTTTCGTAAAATTTTTGATTGTGCTGTTTGTATTTTGTTTATGTGTGTTTGTTTTGCTGAACCCCAAAGTTCTGCTCCATATGTCCATATTGGTCTCAGTAAGGTGTTGTAGATAAGTCGCTTGTTTCGTAAGTTAAGTGAAGATCTGTAGTCCAGAAGATGTGAAAGTTGGCTATATCGTCTGGTAAGTTCTTGTCTTTTTAATTTCGTATGTATGTTCCAAGTAAGTCTTTTGTCTAAGTAGAGTCCAAGGTACCAAGGTGGTTTTAGAAAATATTAATTGAAAATATTCATATTTCACTAAATTAAAATTTTATAATAAAAGTTTTACAAGCACCCTTAAATGTTTTACAGATCTTGTTGATATTTTGCCGCATTTAACAGTCTTCTCCATTTCTGCTTGTTTTGGGCTATTACTTTTGAGTTAACTAGAGCAGAGGTCTCCAAAGTTTTTGGCCCGCGGACCACACTGAGACCTCCACTATGTCCCGCGGGCCATGGTTTATAGTTAAAAAATCAAGTTTGTTCTATAAATGATACTTTAGTGGTGATATGAACATTCTAAGAGAAACAACTAATGCCTTGAATGTTGTAATAACCTCTTGTTTGATTGATTTACTAAACTTTTTATTTTTAAACAGTTTTTTATATTTTACCATGATACCATAGAGACTTTCGCGGACCGGATGGGATGTGCTGGCGGTTCGTAGTTAGAAGATCCCTGATCTAGAACATCTTTGTTGATTCGATTTATACAATAGGTTTTTATAACTTAAAGGCGGTCATCTGCGAACAATTGAGACAGCCAAGTTTGTTCCATGTTTACTGACATAATCGCAAACTACTCAATTGTCATTTTTAATAAATTCATTCATCATTTTCCAATACGTTCATGAAATGTTAATGTAAACCCAGAGAAAGAGACAATGTTACACGTTGCCACCCTACAGTCACAATAACAGCAGTATTAGCATTCAGTAAGGCGGTGCAGGCAAGGTAGCTGCCAATTAAGTAGCGTTGGAAAACAAGAAAACATTGATAGCCTTACAAACAGCACTGATCCTCCACTAACAGAAGATGGTAAATTGCCATGAGTACTTCTTTGAGGTTCAACAACCAATTATCAGAGAACTTTTTATTATTAGAAATGTTTTTGGTTTATTATTTTCAATAATGAACCATTGTAATCGGCCAAAAAATTCGAAAACTTAATTCCCTCTCAAAATTTGAGGTTTTTGATTTTCTCCGAAACTACTGGACCGATTTTTTTTCAAATTTTGATTTAAAATTAGAGGTCACCCGAGGGTGATCCTCCTTCATCGACATTACTATCCACCTTTTACTTTCAAAATGGCGGCCTAAAAACCTGAGTTGCTATAGACCGTAGCGACTAAACGAATATGCCTATTTCAATGAAACTTTGCAAAAGTAATTTTCTCAACGCTCTTTAAATTTATCTATATAACATATTTAAAAAGTTACGAAAAAAAGTAACGGGGGATGGTAAAATTAAATTCCAAATAACTCAAAAAGTATACACTTTTTTTTTGTTATAATTTTTTTTTTAAAGTTTACGGAATTTCTTTAAAAAATTTAAAAAATCGATAAAATCGGATAATTAGGAGCAAAGTTATGGTCTCTAGTTTTTTTTTTATATGTTCTACTGCAAATGTTATATCCTTTGTTTTGGTTTTTAAAATTTGAATGTGTTACTGAAGTAATGCTATTTTTTTTAAGCATATAATTGGAATCGCCTTTTATTTATTTTTCTTTGTTTTAATTGTCCTTTAAATCCTTTAATTTAAATAATAAACAATTGTGAAATAATTTGCAGCGTTTTTTTATTTTTTTTCACTCATGTGCACTAATTCTTAATTAGATTGTTATTTATACAAAAAAAAGTTATTGATAGGCACATGCACATTAAATGGTTTCTCTTTAAAGCAGGGGTCTCCAGATATTTGGCTCGCAGGCCAAATTTATGGCTTCCTTAAGTCTCCTTGAGACCTCCACTTAGTGCTAAGTGGCAGGAGTTTGTGATGAAAATAACATGTTCTATTAATGGCACTTAATTGTGAAATGGGAATCCTAAGAGAAACAACTCATGCAATAAATTTTGTAGTAACCTCGTGTTTGGGTAATTTACTAAATTTCACATTCTTTAAATTTTTTTTTTATTTTATCATGTTATCAAAATACTTTTAATTGGAGATGCTTGCGTGCCGTAGTTTTGAGACTGGCTTAATGTCAAAATGTATTTATTAGGTATACATACGACGCTGAATAATTCATTTTAACTTTATTAATGTCAAAGTCTTAACAATCGCCATATTTAAATTGTTTACATATCTCTAAATCTTAAAATACAATGAGTTTGTCAAGATTTTTTTGTTTTATTTTTTTGGTTTATGCATGGGCATATTACCCAATATGCCAATCTGACAGTATTGTTAGGATAACAATTTAGTGAGCAGAAATGAGTATAGGATTTAAATAATAGGATGGAAAACAATTAATTATTTTATTATTATTACAGTGCAGTACCAAGAAAAAAATATAATAATAATTAATCTTAATATTATTTAGAGATGAATAGGTGGATTTAAATTTTCCTCTTAATCAAAATAATGAAACATTCTGTAAGTTAGCTAAGCGTTGTATTAACGAAATAAATTGTTCAGATATTTCACGTTTTTAGAAAAAAAAAATAGATTTAGATTAATATAAAATGTACAATATATGGAGAAGGAACGTAACATATCTCTATTTTTAACCTATTACAATTTTATTCTCAGTTTCTCCCTAAAACTTTTTTACATTACTAATTCAATGAAATTCAAAATAATTTAACGAATACAAATTTTAAAAAACAAAACAGAAATAGTTGATCTTCAGAAAAAATGAGATTCGTAATGATGCACCTACATCTTTATATATTCTTCTATTTGTTTCATTATATAGAATAATTCATTTATATAATATTAATAACTATAATAATATATGCATAAGAAAATAAAAATAATAAACTTAATAACTTTAATAATGAAAAGTTAGTAACCTACATTAGGAATATTTTGACTTTATGGACTTCACAATCGCTGCAAGACTTCTACACCTGAAAGAAGTCACCAAACACATTTAATAGCCTAAGTAATCATTGTTATTTATTATTACTATATTACTTGCAATTATTTTCGATATAATTATTTATTTCATCTTATAGTCTTCGTTGAGCTTCTTTTGGTTCCTTCATACACTCTGATCTTTGTATAAAATGAATTGTTCCTAAAATGAATAATTATAACATTCTGATTTAGGTATATATTATTACTTTTACTTATATATATAAAATATGTAACAAGGGAAAGTGTTGTATACAAGTATTTTTTATTTTTTTTTTTTTTTTGGTTACTGCAGCAATCTTCTCTCATCCAAATTGTATGCATTATTAGACGACGCTCGCTCCACTTTTCAGATTTCTTTTCTAGAAGCAGCCATGGACAATGCGGTTCTGATTAGAATTCAATCAGATTCCAAGTCTTCACTTTCTTCATTTACTCCCGTTCATGAGGGTCAACAATAGGATTTCTTCAAGAAGTTTCTAGTAAACAGTTCTTTTGTTGTTTTTGTTACCTCCGTCCACAAATTCTGTTTCATTAACATTTCTTTTTTTCGTGAGCTAAGGGAAACCAAGTCAGAGAATAAATTGTAAACGATCTATGAACATGAACAGGTGAAATAGACAAACAAACATGATAAATTAGGTATCCTGAATATATATTAAATGTGTTTGGCTTACAAGATGGCATAGATCTAAGTACATTAATAACTTTCAACAGTTGGATTTTGCAAATTTATAATTATTTTAAGTTACATTAAATATTAAATGTCTTTAATAATCTGTACTGAAATGAAAAATAAGACAATCAGTAAAGACAATTAAAATACAATTATTGCAGGTATCAAAAAAGAGGATTAATATTTCAACCAACAAAACATTATTATTTTTTTATGATAAAATATTTGTACTACAAAATTGATGAAATAAATTTAATTTAAAGCTAACATATTGAAAAGTAAAGATGAGAAACTAATACATAATTCGGAGTAATAATAAAATTAATTATTAAAATATTTCTGAATTTAATAATCGTTCAATAAAGTCAATTATCGGCTAGTAAATTTCTGGATTGAGTTCGGTGAAGTTTTAAGTTGATAATCTGGTCCAATCTTCTTGTTGAAACATTTTTAAGTTCATTAACATATTCTGATACAGATTACATTTTTTATGAGCTGAGTAATTAACATTTGATATGTATCTTATAAAGATCTAAATATTAAATTACATTATATTATAATGCTAAAAAAAATCATAAACGTTATTAACTTTTTATTTAAAACCCTTTTATTGAATAATATTACGTTCTGTCACAATAAATAAATGAATGAATGAATTTAAATTGAGTACTTTTATACGATAAAGAATAAACATTAAACAAACCAAACTCAATAAAAATAATGTACGACTATTCAACAGGTTGGCACTGGCCAGAAAGTATTGTTAATAATACCCTAAATCCTTCCAATCGATATACCATTATAGTTAATAATATCATAAGAATTTTACAAGTAATATAAATATACACCATGGATAACCTCATACGCAATACAATAAAAACATAACGGCTATAATATATAAACACATAATAAATATAACTATTCAGGAATAACTTGTAAAATAACTAATAATTATATTCCTGACACAATAACTGACAATAACCTCACCATGCCTAAATAATATATCAAAAAATTAAATTAAAAAATAATTAATTAAATAACAATATTTTAAAAATGAATTTAAAGAAATATAAATAAATTAAATTATAATCAAAGTAAACTAACAGAATACACAGGCAAATTTATATCTACTATTTACAATCAGTCTGAGAAATCCCGGACCAGACTTGTGGAGGGATAAGCAGGGATTCATAAGATCCCAACGCTTCTCTTTCAACCAAGCTACTGGTAGTAAAAGCCAATGGAGATTTTTATTACCTTAATTTAAATTTCAAAATAATTTAAACAAACCCAAAAATATTATCTACATTTCAAACACACATATTCGGCTAGAAAGAACAATAATACAGCTTGAAACCTAAATGTTTATGTTTTGGTATTCTTATATTTGTGAACAAAGTATTTTTTTTTAATTATAAGCAATTTGAATAAACAGAAAAAAATGGTACCAATATGGACAAAATAAATACATTTATAAACAAGTTTAAGTCTCATTAAACACTTTTTTTTATTTGTTAATGATATTTATAACTGTATTTTAATACAAATACATTTAGTAAATAGAATAACAGGAAATTATAAAATGGAAACACTTGTTGAGAAACTGATAGCACTCTATTCATTCAACACTAATTTTCTCTATTATAAATAAATTGAAAGTATAAATTACAAAATCACTCCAATGTCTAACAGGGTTAAAGTCTTTTAAAATGTTCCGAATGAAAAAACTATACTTTCTTCTTATTGACAAAATTAGTAACTTTACAATTTAAACAATATTTTATTTCCTGAATAAAATTTAAATAAATAATTCATATAAAAATCAGAGAATGGCACTTTTGCTACAATAACCTTGAATTACTGAAAACAGAAACTTAGAATAGTTGAAAAATCAATTTACCAATCGCCATCATAAAACAAAATGGCCGTAGATCAAAAATTCAGATATTTTGTCCGATTTTCTTAAAAAAAAAAAATAATAATAATATTAATTAGTGCAATAGAAAACTACTTTGTTATAATCCGTTCTATTGTCAATTAATTGCCAGAAACAATATTTTCTCCTAATTAATTAACAATAGAACGGATTGTAACAAAAACAATTTTCTGTTGCATCATTTTCTTTTATTTTTTTTATTATTCCTTTCCTTTTGATTTTTAACCCACCGATAATTTTTTTTTACATACAGCATGACAACAATCTACAATGATTGCTAAAAAATAAAAATAATTAAAGAACGACATCCAAATCGGATGGAATTAGCTTCAAAAGGTAATGTGTAGAAACTCCATACGATTGGAAATTATAAAGTATTTTGTGATATGTATGTATATAATACAATTTTAGATAAATATGGTGCAGAGCACCGAGACTCAAACGGAAATAAATGAGACTGTATAAAAAAGGGCGTGTTTCTAATTATCATTATTGAAAAAGAAAAACAAAAATATTAAAAGGTGAATAATTGTAGTAGTCCGTGTTATAGACCTCTTTTTATGAAATTATTAACTTCCGCCTACTTAAAACTTTGTAAATAGATCTCATCGTAATCTACGAATATTTTATTTAAGAAAATTCTCGGGATTAAGGCGTTTTCAATCTGGAGATCGGCAAACTTTTTCTATTTAATTAGGTACTAAAAACAGATGAATACACGGATGCTTTCCACTTTAATCGTAAGATAATATGATCATAAAATCCAAAAAAAGGTGGCCTACCCTAAGGTGTGAGCCACCTTTTTTTTCGATTTTGTGATCATATTATCTTGAGATTCAATTGGAAAGCAAATGAGTTTTCATGAGTTTTTAGTACCTAATTAAATAGACAAAGTTTGCTTATCTGCAGATTGAAAACGCTTAACTCCGATTTTCGCAAATAAAATATTTGTGGGTAACGATGAGATAAAGCTATTTACGAAGTACCACGGACTATAGTGATGATAAAAGCAACTGGTGTTCCTGTGGGAGCTTTATGAACCTTGCATACCTGTGTTATCATTCCTATAAGGACGGAAAACAAACTAATAATTTTTAAATATTAAATCAATTAAAATATAAGTAATATGAGAACTTTAAACAAAGCCATAAAATAAAAATAAATTTGAATCATGAAAAATGTTGTACTATAAGAAAAAAATTAGCTGTTAAGAAATATATAAACATTTTTATAAGATGTGTTTTTAAAATGAACTATTATTTCTCATAGAATGTTCAAAATAATTAATAGATGAATAATTCGTGTTATTTGTTAGCGGGTTGTGAAAGGAGCAAACCGCAGGTTTCCAATGATCCTATCGACGATCCTAGACCGGTCGTTAAGGCCGGGAGATGTTCTAGGTAAAGGTTAACTGAAGAAAGACAGTTCACGGCTCAGCGAGCGAGAGTGGACTCCAGTCAAGATCAAGGAAAATCCTTGCATCACGGCTTCTCCTTTCTCCAACCTCAGCTACTGTAATGTCTCCTGCCGCAGTTTGCGCTTCGAAAACAAATTAAATATCTTTTAATTTATTTTATTTTATTTTTTTTAATTTCAGTCAAAGTGATAGATGTAAATAATAAAATTATTATGAAACATAATAATTATAATTTGGATTGGATTGGAAGCTTTATATTTGTTCCAAATACGTAAATACCAAAGGGATATAATGGTATACCATGATTTTCAAATAGCATAACGACGGATTACTGCAAAAAGTACAGGTATTTTTGATAGAGCTAAACTAAAAAACGTGTTTGTGAATTTCGAGCTTATTTGTCTATAAAATAACAAAACAAAGTGCACAGAAATGACACAAGCCCTTTTATATATCAAATATAGTCACGGACATTGCACAATATTGTGTTTTCACAAAGGAAGCTTCATGAAAGTTCTTATTACTTTTTTTTTTTGTTTTGTTTATGGCTTTAAGACTTGCAAAAGCAAGTCCTATTTTGCCAGCAAAATATTTTGTTTGTCATAGTGAGATGAAATTACGGTTTTTAGACGGAAATTACACTGGGTTTATATTAATTATTTACAGTTAGATGATAACTGAAAGTGACTTATATGGGACTTGGATATTAGATATTATATTATTAGATATTAGATATTATGGAATAAGTGCCGACTTTTATTATATGACTGCTTTGATGTCATTCATGAACTTTAACAAGTCACGAGCGTTATCTTTCTTCATCGACCGAAGAAAGTTAGCTCCATCATCCATAGTTTGCGACCCTAAACTAATTCTTCTTCGCTTCTCGAACCTTTTGCACTTGAAGGCAATGTGTCTTGGATCCTTCAAGCATTGGCATGTTGGGCATTGACCGCTCTTAACTAGACCCATTAGATGAAGATATTTATTTGTTCTACCGTGGTTTATCCTAAGCCTGGTCAGCTTTACTAAGCTGGAGCGGTTCAGATGAGATTTAAGTGTCGCAAACCATAGAACCAGTGCTATCTTCTGTTGAACTGCATGATGGTCCTTACCCTTCGAGGCACATTCCCAGTCGTTGAACTGCTGCCAGTCTTTCATTATTTTCCCCCTCACTATTCTTATCAAATCCAGTAAAGAGACCTTCGCGTTTATTCGATGTAGTTGGTTTTGATTTGCCGTTTTGTCTGCCATTTCATTTCCTGATATTCCTACGATATATCTTATTACTTTAAGGTTATGAAATGCCACTTAATGACTTTTTGCTATTACTGATGATATTACATAATAATATAAAAGTCTACATGTTTTATAAATCCTCTAATCTGTAATATTAAAGTTAACAATAAATCAGATTTTCGAATTTTAAAGAATAAATTGAAATTATAATGTTGAGTACAAATCACAAAATTTTCATAAAATAAATTTAAGCAGATATTTTTCTGTTATATTTTTGAAAATATCTATTGATATAATTTTATCAATCTGTAACTATTTTAAAAAAGTGAATAAAACGTATGAAAAATAAATAAAATAATTCAATAGCAATGTTACTAGTGATTTACTTAGAAGCTTCTTGCATTATGTAATTACAGTAAATAAATTTATATAAAAACGGTTTTCTAATGATAAACCAGAAATGTAAATCTCCTTTCTCACCGTTTGATTTTTCCATCTGGCCAGTCAAAATAAACAATACCGTAATGGTTTTTTAAGCATAAAAAATAAAATAATCCTCTCCAAAGTCGTTTTTAGACTCGTTTTTTTTATTAATTAATTACTTAGTATTAATTAATTTCAACAACATTGGAACTCCGTTTCAATTGACATAAAATATTTCTTTCCAATTATCAAATATTCTTTAGCAGGAACTAGATATTACTAGTTGCATAAATCGAAAGTTAAATCTTTTTCCTCCTTAACAGCTCCCAGGTGTAAATTGTGTTAACAGATCCTTAATCATAGCTGAGGTATTTGCACTGACTCAGCTCGTTAGTGACTTAAGATGCTTATCTCGAAAGAATATAACATGCTATTAGTTTAGAATTATGATATAGAACAGAACCCTTAAGAGTATTGCCAGATGGAAAAAGCAAACGGTGAGAAAGGAGATTTACATTTCTGGTTTATCATCAGAAAACCGTTTTTATATAAATTTATTTAGTGTAATTACATAATGCAAGAAGCTTCTAAGTAAATCACTAGTAACATTGCTATTGAATTATTTTATTTATTTTTCATACGTTTTATTTACTTTTTTTAAATAGTTACAGATTGATAAAATTATATCAATAGATATTTTCAAAAATATAACAGAAAAATATCTGCTTAAATTTATTTTATGAAAATTTTGTGATTTTTACTCAACATTATAATTTCAATTTATTCTTTAAAAATCGAAAATCTGATTTTTAAAAATTTATAACCTTATCAGAACGAAAGATCGAATCCAAGAATGTGTATATAAGGTATATCAAAATTGATAATTTGCATCTATCGCTATATACAGTGTTTTCGTTTTGGTCTCACTTTATCTCTGCGCCTATCAGGTACACTGATAAGTTTTTGTGTGTAAATGAATATCTTTAATTTAAAAATGTCCTTATTTAAAACTATCAAGGCACTGTTGAAATTTATTGAGGAAACAAAATTCTGAAGATAATACGCGTGTATTACATCCTTTTTATTTTTATTGAAAAACTTGAGATTCTATCAGGGGCAATGGTAATAGTCATTTAAATACCATATAATTTTGTAAGTAGAGGGTAATTGAGAAATTTCATATTTTACATTTGTTACTAATGTTTTTAAAAATGTTTCAAAGAACTGTACCAAAACAAATATATTAAAAATAACTTTTAGTTTGGATTTTGTTGTTCCCATAGAATAACATACTACTTACATCATAAAATGAATGTTGCACCAATTAATCAGGAATGATTACTGCAAGAAATATGTATTTGTTCAAACTAAATAAATATTGTTTACATTGATCGAATTTTGAGTAGTAAATAGGAGTATTTAAAGGACATTATTGGAGAAAACATTAATTAAAGAAATTAATTTGGAAAAAGCTACCGCCACTAATGAAAAATTTGTGAATTCTACCCTGCTAAAACTAAAATTATTTCCCAGACGAAAAACATCTTATTTATTTTAGGAACTATATTTCCTGTTAATCCTTAAAAGAAATACAGAAGGTTTTAAATGACGTTTTTGGTCTGTATTTCTCAATATTCGTGAAGCCAATCACAATATAAATCAGAAAATAAATTATACATACAGGATTTTGCAGCATGTCATCTCGTTCCATATCCACCAGACATCAATCATATTACTAACTAGTAATTTTAAACTAAAACCAGTAGTGCTAAATTAAAAATATTTACAATTTACAACATTAATTTGAATCTATAACAAAAAAAAAATATTCGTAACAGAAAAAAAAGCGAATATTTTATGTTAAAAATTTACTTCTTACTATCGCAGTGTTTGAAAAGTGAAACTAATCCACAATTTAATTCTAAAATATGATTGAAATCTGTCCCTCATAAAATAGTCATAACTATACTTATTTCATGTATTCGCTATCACATAAGTCTTTCAAAGGCACTTAATCAAAAGGAACTGGTTGAATAGATATTAAAAAATAAAAATCTAATGCCATAAGACCAGGGGTTCAAACTTTTATTATCTTTTTAAAAAGTCTTATGTTAACAGTCTCCTTGAAACTTTTTCGGAAAAAAACTCCTAAAATAAACGTTCTAAGGTATTTATTATAATAAAGTTCCAGGTTTCTGGTATAAGTTTAACTTTTATTTATTTGTTATCTCAAAAATAGTTACGATAGATTAGAAAAAAAACAGTAATTGGGCTTAGATTGGAGTTATAATTTATCTTGAATGAATTACTTGATTTTAATGTGTTGTTTGTTTGAGTAGCTGAAAGTATTTTTTTAGATCGACTTTTTGGCAAAATCAACAGAACTTGTAAATAAAAGATTTTTTTAATTAAAGTTTTACATCGCAAGGTAAAAATGTTCTACGATAACGGAAAAAAAATAAAATATAGATTCCGTCAATACAGAAACTGTTAAAAAAAAAAAGATTTAAAAAAAAAATTATTTAAATTTACAACAGCATTATATAATAAATACAACAAGTAAATTTGAAATTGGTGAAATGGCATGTACAACATGAAGAAAAATTACCCATTGGTAGAACTCCAAATAATAAACGTTAATATTTTATACTAGCTCTGGTTAAGACAAATGCCTACTTTAAAATATATTTTATAAGATCTTAAAGATCTCAGACCGGATATGCCATCTTGGACAAGAAGAAAGATGTAGTATGGCAAAGGAAACGACGTGCCTCAAGTGACTACCGGAAACCCTAACGACCATCTTCCCTGAAAAGGACCTCTTGAAAAACGTTTCTAGGACGATTATCTGGCAGTAAGGCACTCACGTGAATTATTGTCCATGGCAAGGTTAATGTCAAGGTGAAGACGTCTGGTCTGGAGGCAACGCCTAGGTACATCAAGCTGGCGTCTATCGTCCTCTGGGGGCTGCTGCACCACGCCGCACTAAATGGACAGTCAGTACAGCATTACTGTTGTTCTTTGTTTTTTCTGAATTTATATGTCCTTAATTAACAGTTATTAACAGCTAGAATCAAATTTAAGATACTCCAACAAATGGTATTCTCTAAATAACATTTCATTGTATCTAGTACAAAAATAAAGCTGCAAACCCATTTCATAGATAGAGGATAAACAAAACTATCTTATTTAATCTTTAAAACCAAAAGCTGTAATGTCGGGTTCAATACTTCATGAAAGATTCTTTTAAAATAAAATGTCGTGGTACCTACATGAACAATATTTTATTTCTTTATATTTTTCGTTTATGAATATTATTAACTAGTTGACCTGTATATCTATACATAAAAGACACCCATAAAGATAAATATTGTTTGTAATCATGGTCTGATTAAAATTTAGTAAAATAAATAATAATATTATAAAAAAAGCTCAAAAAACAAAAAATAAATAGTCATAAAAATTATGACAAATCCAAACATTTAACATTTACTCTTAGAAAAACATACTTCACAAACAACTCAAACTACTTTATACCCTCTTTTTTTCTTAATCTTCAAAACTGAAACTGAGATAGAAATTAATTACATACATATACTTACTTTGAACCATATGGACATATCTATCAAAGATATACCGTATTGCTAAAAAAAGACCTACAAAAACTTTAAACCTTCCTACTTGGTATGTGACTAACAAAACTCTAGAATATAAAATAACTTTATTCTAGGACAAAGTTCCTTTAGAATAACAGAATAATACAAAATTAATAAATAAATTGAAAAATCAACATTCTGACCTCCACCTTTCGACAGTTGACCGACATATAACGAACGACCCATTACCAACGATTTTATACAAATTTAAACTGACAAAACAACAAATTAATAAGAAATATGCCAACGGCTGACATACTCCTGAATATGAAGAGGAGACTAAAAAGACGCTAGATCTCCATGCTTAAACAACCTAAGCAGTAGAAACAACTCAGAGAAGAAGTGCTGCTGCCTAGGGGAGACTGGGTAAGGTCGTGACCGTCGCCATATTAGCGAAACAATAACGAATAGCAGACAGGGTTAAGGGGGGAAATGGGAGGTGTGTAAGACTGAACATTTTTCACAGCATATCCTCAGCCATTGCGCAACATTAACGCAAGTAAAGGCATGTATTACTTTTTAACAAGTAACGAGTTTTATTCGATTTCTTTGATTTATTGTCGTTTTTTATTAAATGCAGATATAATAATGATTTTCTGTCTTTTATAAGTTAAACATTAGTGTTTGTATTGTGAAGACTATGTTTTTTTTGCGAGGGAGTGGGTTGGGTAGAATTGTGACATAGTTTGTGGGTACGGTTGTAGTAATTTTTTTTACTTTCCCACCTTTAATAGGTAAGAAAAGTATTGCAATCGGGTCAAATTTCTGGCATGCGGTTTTCGACGGATCTATACATTTCAGAGCACCCTGAGTCCGAAAAACACATATTTAGCCATTGGTCTGTCTGTCTGTGCCAAGATTTTCTCGGGAACTACTGAACCGATTTTGTTGCTTCTTTTTTTATTTAGTAGGATTTTGATTACTGCTGTGACAGAAATTTGGTGCTCCATGCGCAATAGCTTGCACGCAATAAATGAAAAACATGTTTTTTTATAAACTGTAGCGCAAAAACGGCTCGAATCCGTGAGTCCGAAAAATACATGTTTGCCTGTCGTTTGAAAGTTAATGTCATATAAGAATCGTTCATTTTGGACAATTATTAACGAAGTTACAGCTATTCAATTTTCAATGTAAGATTACGGTTTCATATCATGGTGTCAGAAAGGGGTGCATGAGAGAATAAAGATGAATAAGTGAAAGTAAGAAAATCTGTTGCCCGCATCACACTATCATCACTATTTCCTCTACTTTTAACAGAAATTATTCTTTGACAATACTAAGCTATGGCAAAAGTTTTTGACCAGCAATATTATGAAGTATTCAAATTTTTACACAGATCTACCTTCAGCCGGTTTACATTACTTTAGTTTATCAAATAAATCGTACTCAAATCTTATGTTTGATCAATTTTCAGGAAAATGTATCTAGTTCAATTCTTTTTTGTTTCTTCATGAACATATGTAAAGATATAAAAACTTTTCTGAAATAGGGAGGAAAGTCGTGTGAGTGGACACACCAGATATTTTTCTTTTGGATGCTCAGAAAACCTTTAAAAATTAAAAAATAAATAAATAATAATAGTTTTTATATATAATGGACCGAAATAAATAATAAGGTATGATTCTGGGTTTCTGACTACGGGTTGATACATAATATAGTATTCAGTAATAAATCAATTTTGAGGATGAGGAATTAATTCTTAACCTTTTTTGTTGATCGATTACAATATCTTATCATTGAAAATAATAAAACCAAAAATGTTTTAAAACTCCAATATATTAGTAATTATACGCTTTCAATTAGTATTTTTCGATTTTAGGAAATTTAAATATTTTAAAATATTAAGAAATTACACTATATTTGAATTATATGCGAATAAAGTTTCGTTTTTGTCATAGGTGTTTTTCCTAGACGAACTGCTTATTTTTCGGCACTAAAAGAAAAAATTTTGAAAATGATCAATCACTCAATTATTAGATTTCATGGATTGTTAAAGTAACAAAGCAGGTTTAGTTCAGGCTGTTAGGTATTTTAATTGAAATAATTATGTAAAATTTTAAACGAATTGACTTTAAATATGTTATATCTTTAAGAAATTATAAGGGCAAGAAGTGATGTTCTGAAGATGGTGAGTGTCCCCGAAACCTCAATAATGAAAATCCCTGAAATACGAAAAATAACAAATGAAAACAATTGTACAATTCAGAACTTCACCACCATTTTATGGCCTCCATTTTGCTGAAAACTATTCCTGTAGAGTCAATCCTAGTTTTTTTTTGGTGAAGTGTGCACAGTCAGGTACTATCTTCCAAAATCACAAAGAAAGAAAATATGTGTTGCTAAACTTCAAGAGAACAGCCTGATGTAGGAAGTATGGGGAGGAAGAAGAGGAGACCAAAACCATGAAGCTCAATTTCAGACAGCAAGTGAGTCCGAATTGACAATTCAATTTCAATCAAGCAAAATCACTTCTAACATTACAATATCATACTAAAAATTGTAATTTCACAGTCAGTAATATCTTGCAGTACAAAATACAAAGAAGGCAGAACGGCGGGTAAGAAATTTATGTTATCGATGGAAAACTTATTACAGGACGTTTTGTTATAGCAATATTTTAAGATGTGGAGTAATTTTTTTTTTTAACAATAATTTTTAAAACTTATAGGAAAATATTGAAATAGTTTAATGTTATTCAAATTTAACATCTGCACAGTGAAAGCGAGTCAAAGTTAAAAATTCCATTTATTTTCTTTGCTGAGACACGCGACATAGGATTATTCGTTTTGAATGGTATTGGAGAGTTGAGGGTGAATAGAGGACCGCATATCGATGTGAAAGACAAAAGGATCCGGTTATCAGAAGGAAGTCGATTTGATTACTTTCTAAACTCAGATCCTTATTACTTCATCCTGGGGTGGTTGACATCATTCAAATCATCTTAATGATATAAATATTTGATCTATGAGGGATAAATTAAGACATAGACCTTTTAGTGTATTTGGTATTATTACAATTATATAGGATGTAGTTAAAATTAGAATTTAAAAACTCACTTGCTGAATAATAAAAAAGATTAATTTACTTAAAATATGAGTTTCGATACCCATCATATTATGTATATCTCATGTTTTGAGGGGGAACAACTTCAAAAAGGTCGTCAAAATAGCCGGCAAGACTCCTCCACCAAATTTAGTTGACTAGTTCTTAGCTTATCGATCCAGGCAGCCACCAAATTATCTGGTCACTCAGCCTTCGTCTTCTAATCCTTCATTTTACATTAAATTTTGGCCAATAAGTTTTCAAGATATCTATTTCAAGCATCTTCATCAAGTTATAAATTCCACATAATTATTAAGGAGGAATTTAATTATTTCATGAGGATTATAATCAATAAATATTTTAATTAAATGATTCTATATAAAGCAGTAATCCGCCCAGTAATAACGCAGTTACACATGCGAGTCAAGTTATAGAAAACTAAATGTAATTCAAAATATGTGTATGAGAATTAAAAAACAACTGCTCAAGATAAACTAAAATATCCTCTACACTATCAGAATTTATCATTCGTCAATAAAACACTACATCTTTTTTAAAATACAAAGATTTTTGACTTTGCGCCAGTTTCAGAAAATCCCATTATTCAAAAAATAGAAAATTACGATAAGAAATCACTAAAATAGTTCACTCAGAGACGTACTAAAGATATACTCCGTAGCTCACGATAATACTATTTATTTAATTTAATTTAACATATTAACTACAAAAAAAAACGATAGCATACATTCTTTACCTGATAATGTATGATTTATCCAATTAAAAGATATTTATTATTTTCTTTTTAATTAATTATATTATGTTAAATTTACCTGAGTGTCTGTAATGAAGTTATTTATATATTTAGTTTCTTTATATCTTTTACATTTTATATAGATTTTTCCTACTGTCTAAAATTATGTCTTCTGCATTCCAAATATACAATCACACTACTATTGTAACATGTAAGACAACCACAAGCAGGTACTAATTGTTATGACATGATGTATTTATATATGTAAATAAATTGATTAAAAAAAAAATTAAAATTAAATAAATATTATATTTCAAGGATCAAAATATATATTTTAAAAAAAGATTCTGTACCAAATCTTATTTCCAAAGATTCTGTTACATCTTCGACTACTATATGTTAGAAAATCAGAAGTGGTTAATATAACTGAACCAAAGATGAAAACAGAAACATCCATAGAAAATCAAAAAAACTAAGATAAGGAATAATTATGATGTAAATTAATAGTAGTCTTTAATATAAAACACCACTTTTACCTGTAAAATAAACAGTGATTAGTTGTTGCAACAGTATTCAATGGAACCCAGCTTCCCAACACCAAGTGGGTTCTCCGCGGATAATCCATAAATCAGCAACTACATTAATTAATATTAAACAAGATGGACCTATATAATTTCCACTTCACGGCCCATTAGCCTAAGTTAGAGGCTCGCGCTGCATTCTCCAACACATATTATCTCAGCGACAATTATATTTTGAACAGCTCCATTAAAATAATTTCGAAAGCAATAATTACACTCCTTGAACAATCCCAAATTTATTCAAGCTGCATAAACCAGAGCTCTGATGCTGCAATGTGTGGGGTGACCTTCGCAGTATAATGCATGCCATTCATTTAAATTGCAATTTCGTCCATTAAAGTAAAAGTGCATCAGGATGCATTAAATGCATCGGTACACCACTTCCTATAGTTTTAACTATACACACACGTGTAACATATTTTCATAAGACAATAGTTGTTAGTTTATCAATTCTAATTGAAATCTATCTCAATTAAACAAACAGTTTATTTAAACATTTCCTATTAATATCAGTTAAGGTACTTAATTGATGCTAGCACATAAAGAAAGATAAAAAATACGGTTAAAGGTTGAACCTAAGAAACTAGGTTTCTAAGAAACGCTGAATGAAGAACTATTATTTGAGATACCGATAAAACTAACTTAATTTTAATTTTAGTAAGATGATATATATTAATCACTCAATATATACAATTATGCACAAGGAATTGTAAGTTCTACGCTCACACGGTCTATTTTTATTGTTAGATTTTGAATATCTCCTTTAATTTGGTGAGTAATTTGTATCCATACAAATTTGTCAATAAACTGTGGTATAAATATATAAATAATAAAAATAATGATAATACGAAAGATAGTAGCCGAGATAAAATATCTAAAAATAATTTTAACATAAAAAATAATAGTATTAATAAGAGAAATAAAACTCTTATAATGGATTATTTTAAAGTGTTGGACATCGAAGAAAAAGCAGAGGATGACAATCAAAAGGGTACAGAAAAACAATACAGTGAATATAATATATACCACAAATTAAAATACATCCAGATATTGATGGAAAAAATAAAAAGGTTTTCTAAAAATATGATCATTAAAGAACTCAAATTCGGACTATACATAGTGTTGCCCAAATGCGAGACCGAGACGAGTCTTGGTCTTGAAAACTCAGGCTTGGTCATGGTCTTGGTCTTGGAGTCTCCCAACAAGCTTGCAGTTACTTTTTAGCTTATTACTAAAGAGGTATTACTGTAATTTTTTAGATAGGAGATATTTAACTAAGCCTTAATGAAAAATTAGAGGAGCTAAATGCAAAAGTATATTAGTTATACCAATTATTAACATATAGTAACTAAGATTGTCAAGTATAAGTAACTATTTCGCTTTAATTGTTATTAACAAAATCGATTTTTTTTTACCAATCCTGGTATTGGTCTTGCTACAGTTAAGCGGGCGGCCTTGTGGCAAAGTGCAAGATCAAAACCGATTTTGGGCAACACTAACTATACAACGATAAGAAACTGCAAAGACACATATCGATTATGGAAGATAGAATCTATTGCATTGATTCAAAAAGACGTTATATATAAAATTGGTTGTATACTATGTCCCAAACATTATATTGGTGAAACATCGCAAAAATTAAGAAACAGGATAAAACAACACAAAAAGAACATAAAATCCTAAAAACATGAAATCCGCAACTTTATTCAATCACAGCATATTAAACGAAAACATATTTGATTTAAACAATATAAAAATTTTAAACATGGCACAAAACAATAAAATTAGAAAAATCTCATAATCAATTTATATAACTAAAAATATAGATAACTCAGTCAATTTTAAATCTGATGTTAAAAATATAGGTCAACATTATGTCCATATATTAAATGATATAAATATTTAATTAGATAGGGCATTGGAAAATAATAAAGATCAACAGAGCTATATCCCATTCAATCATATTAGTTAATTCCTAGCGGGACATACATCCCTAAAGAGTGTTTATTTATATGTACAATCAATATTAAAAAGTAGACGAAAGAGGTAGAATACATACATTTTTATTGTAGGGATATGAATCAGTTAATGCGCAAAAAATTAAGGCACATGGTTACGAGGAATATATTTATCCGTGGCAATTGGTGTACTACAAACACTTGTTCATGAAATTATATATTGAAATACATTATATTACATAAAAAATGTTTTTGGTAAGTTCTCACTCGTTACATGACTCGATGATGAGTGACCAGAGTAGAAAATCATCTTTGTTTAATTGTTATTTGTAGATGACTTGATAATGAATTGATCAGCTCGAAACGTCGGCGGAAGTAAAATAAAAAAACGATGCAAATTATTTCACAATGGTTTATTATTTCCAAACAATTATACATCTAAAGTAACATTACCTTCCGAGTTACAAAGAAAAAAAAACAAAAGGTGATTCCAATTATTGGACTAAACTGTTTTTCTTTAATCATTAGTAATATGCTAAAAAAAAAATAGCATTAGTTCAGTAACACATTTAAAATTTAAAAACCAAACCAAGGATATAACATTTGGAGTAGAACACATTAAAAAAAACCGGAGACCATATCTTTGCTCCTAATTGTCCGATTTTAACGATTTTTTTTTTTTTTAGGAAATTTCGTAAACTTTTAAAAAACCATATACAATATCAACAAAAAAGTAAAAACTTTTCGAGTTATTCGGAATTTAATTTTACCATCCCTCGTAACTTTTTTTCCAGCTTCTTTTCGTTGAAGTATGTTATATAGATAAATTTAAAGGGCGTCGAGAAAATGACTTTAGCGAAGTTTCATTGAAATCTGTACATTCGTTTAGGAGCTACAGTCTATAGCAACGCAGGTTTTTCGGCCGCCATTTTGAAAGTTAAAGGCGGAGAGTAATGTCGATGAAGGAGGATCATCCTCGGGTGACCTCTGATTTTATATCAAAATTTGAAAATAATCGGTCCAGTAGTTTCGGAGAAAATGCGCGGACGGACAAAAAATTTTTTATTCGTTTTTCGAATTCTACGCGTCTTGAAACGTGAAACCTCAAATTTTGAGAGGGGGTTATGTTTTTGAATTTTTTTGGTCGATCACAATGTTTCATTATTGAAAATAATAAACCAAAATTGAAAGTACAAGGGCTTATATATTCCCTGAAGACACCATATTTAAGTAATTTAATATATCTCTATTTTAACGTAAATGATTTAAAAGGCCCACATGTTTCAAGATGGCCACTAACGAAGCAGTAATAATATTACTTATATAACTACAAAATGAAATTAAAATAATTTATCGAATGCTAATTTAAACGGTAAATCAATTCAGCTTGCCTGTGCGAACCTTCTCGTTGCACAAACACTGTTGTTCGTGGAGGCTCCAGGTCCCCTATTAGGGACGAAGACGAGCGCTATAAAACAATACGCCGCATTGGAAGTGAAGACACCCTTTACATAACCTGGCCATGGGGGGACTATCAAGCGCTAGAAAGCGTCCTCCTCCGATGCCGCATAACAGATTAATTCACTGCCTACAAAATACCAACTATCGGCGAAAGCACTTCCGCTTTGACCTTGTCCAACTTTACATGCGTACTATCTTTAATTACGACGGCTTGCCAACGTCTAAGGATCGCCTATGAGTCAACAGGCTTTGCGACATTAGTGATTGTAGCTAGGAACAATCGACGATTGTTTTGACTACTCTTTCTCATTGATCAGCATTGTAGGCTCATATTTCGAAATGAAGAGTATTTCGTAATACCAGAACAAACTTTTATCCAGGACATAGTTTTTGACTAGAAAATACACCATGTATTCTCGAGTTTTAAAACACGTGTTTCAAGATAAACAATTTATTATGGAAGACTGGTTAAAAAGTGGTGTTTGATCCAGGTTAAGGGATCCAAATAATTCTGAAACGTATTTAGGAAGCTGCCATAGCATAGGAGGATACAGTACTTCGTATCATAACTGCCAGAAAATACATTAATCTTTTACTTTTTATATAAATCAGGCCAATTATCACGGGCATTAGAGGACAATATAAGTCAGTCCATCCAGAAATGACGTAGGTGAAACCCCTATAGACCATGACAATTTAATGTTCACTGAACATATAATTTGCGACATTAATGATGAATATATAACGGAGGACTCATCAAGACTTGAAAATGACCCTTAGTATGGTCGAAAAGTCGAATTAAGTAGCGTATCAATAAAATTTTTGGTGATAATTGGCCTGATTTATATAAAGAGTAAAACCTCAAGACACCAACATTAGGATGAATGAACAGAGATACATTAATCTTTGTTTTTACGACATGTTTTATGCCTATTTACAAAGTTTTCCTACAAAGTTTCATTTTAAAAACATCCTAGAGAAAATATTAATGAAGCTGTCGAATAAAATACCGATACCGAAATACCGAAGGTGTAAAAGTTAATATATAGCAGCTTTACCCTTGTTTTTATTAAGGAAATAATTAAGCTAGAAAAACTCAATAGTAATACTGTTTAAATTTCTCAAAAATTTCGTGGTGTGGTTATATTTTGTTTTAAAATTTATTCTCACGATTCAGTCATAAGAAATGATACAACACATATTAGCATGTTATATCAGTTATTTCGCGTGTGCTTTGTTCTAAGGTCTTTCTAAAGTAATTGCATAAAATAAAAAAAATAGCTTACTCACACCACATAATCATATTATATTATCTCAACAAAAAACGATATTATATATATCACGAGACTATCCCCGGGTAGATAAGGCAGTAGACATAACACATTTACATATCCTTTGTGAGCCGAGGCAATTTGTCAGTAATGATTGAGGCCACCGTTCGCTACACCGGCTCCTGTCATTTTGGAGATCATCATTCAACCACTTGTCATGGTCCCCCCTTAGTCATATTATTAATATATGTCAGAGCTTCTGTATCTGTCGGTCACAGAATAAATTATACCTAACAGTAGCGATCAAATAGTATAACTATATTTCTATTAATAACAAAATAAAATATGAGGATTTTTTTCAAATATTATAATCATTGCCGGATCAATGTACTATAGCTTTACTTTAGATATATCTTTATATCTAGAGTAGTACATAATATTACTAGAGTAGTACATAATGGGTTAGATAAGGTTACGTTGTTTTTGGACACTCAACATCTTGGGATATTATTGTTCTTTTTCTATTTTAACTTCATATTTTTTTTCAAAATTTAATTGGAAATATTGTTTTTATTCTTTTTAAATCAAATATTTTAACAATGTTTAATCTTTCAGTATTTTTTTTGAGGTTTCTTTCTATTCCCAAAGCCTGAAAATAGCTGACATGTAGATGGAAGTCTTCTATGATATGACTAATGCTCAACTGTACATCACACCGAACATATTTTGGAGTTTAATTCACCATTCATCTGCTATTTAATGTTTATAGATGAATACACTACGCTATATTTTTTTATTTATTTATGTCTCCCTTCCTTGCCTTTCAGCTACACGGGATTTTGCAGGGATGGCATATCACACACGTGCATGCCATTCCTGCTATTAAACTACAAATTCATTGTCAATTTTTTTTTTTTCAAATCTCTTCTTTTTTCATTATTTTCACCATATTAGCCTGGCGGCTTTCCATTAGCAGGTCCTCTTCTTTCCAGATTAAAGTGGGAGGGCCCCAGAGCAGCTTTCCACTCGTACACAAAATCTTTGTAATACGGGTAGATCTCCTCCATCACTAACTGGGGAAATTCATCCTCCGTGAGGCCAAAGACTCCAATTTTTTTCAACATTTCGGCCCTTAGTCCATCAAAGGCAGTGCAGTTTACTATGACGTGCTCAGCCGCCTCCGGTACTCAGCAAGTGGGGCATAGGGAATCTATGTCTTTTCCAAAACTATGTAACTTAAAGCGGAAACCCCCATGCCCAGTAAGGAATTGAGAGACGCAGTAGTCCGGGAGAACCCACTTCACTTTCAAGCGACTTCGAACGGTGGGGAAATATTTTCTTAAAGTTGTTCCTTTCAAGGTAGTTACCCACCGCCGATTCCACTCATCTATCCTCCCGAATAATCTTCTTCCATTTTCTTGGGTCTTCTGCGATTCTCACCCGGATATTCTCCAGAAGACCTACTGAGCCTTCTCTTTTTAACTTAAATATCAACGAGTCTTCTCGCAGGAGAAGGTCGAGAGGTACCCCTTCTGCTAATATACTACGCTATAATAATCCAATTTAGATCTTATCAAACAAGTATATACTTCCAACACACTTGATCTACGGGCTCCTCAAAAACATCCAGCAAGAACCTTAAGTATATTTAGCCTTTTCAGATAATTTTCCTCTAACCACCTGATCTGGTATCTCCAGTCTTGCTTGCCATTCATGGTTAATCCCAGGAATTTTACTGCTGGTACGAAATTTAATTTCCTGTAGTTAGTTCTGGGGGGAAGTAGGAGTTCGAAGCTTTTAGAAAAGCAGACATGTTGTTTTTTCTATTGAAAATTGTAGATCAGATTGTGTGGACCATGATTTGAAATTTATCAAATAATTTTGTAATATTGTTTTCATCCTATTTTGGCTTTTCAAGGTTCATAATAGCAGGACTAAATCGTCAACAAATAAAAATGATTTAATAGAGTACATAGTGGGTATTAATCGTCCGCGTTATGGAATTTGGATTCAGCTTAATTTTTTTTGAGAGGTTTTAACTAACTTTCTTTTCTTTTCAGGAGGTTATTAAAGAAGTTAAGATCACTATCACTGAAGATGACTATTATAAAATGAACAGTTTTTCTCTCTACACTCAGAAAGTCTTAACAAGATGAGAGCACTCCTTTATGACAAATTTAAAATTATTGAAAGCCCTCTATGTGGTTATAAAACAAGGGACGAAAACAAAGCATATTCTTCAGACATGCCCTGAGCTGATCAGGAAGCAAATTTGTTCAAGACATCAGGAAGCCACTTACTTGGCAATCGATGAAGCTCTAAGGTGGTCTGGGGGATCTCAGGAAGACCATCGACCTTATACTTTTAATCATGGACCTGTCTATTTGTGGGAGGTTCGAAGAAGAAGTTAATTGCATATGTTTTATTTTAGTTTTTAATAAAATGTGAATTTTTAGTATATGGTGTAAAATATCTTGTGAAATTCATTTTTTAATTGGGTGGTTTTCAATATTCCCGATATTAAATTTCATTCTTCCAATTACGTAGATATAACTTTGATTAAAAAAAAAAGGTTGATTCCTTTGTATTGACTTTTTTCCCACTAGATCGCTTAGACAGCGCACTGTAGTATGGAGAATTCATTACATCTCATATTATTCTTATTTTTAACGTCTGGTTTAATCAAGAAGAAATAAGGCACATATTTAGAGTCTGCTCTAAAATGAGGCACTTGAATTTAACTGAAACCACAAAATAATACTTTGGAATAATCAAAGTGAGGATGGAGCGGATATCTCAGTGGTAGGGCAGTAAGCTTTCTATGGTCAAGGTCCCAGGTTCGAATCTCGACTTGTGGCAGAAAAAATATTTATTCTTGTTTCATTGGGGCGACCATGGGGTAGAGAGACCCTCCTGGGGCTCACCCAGCCTCTACAAAGTGTGTGCCATTAATTAAATTAATTAAGAGAGAAAACCTGGTGGTTGAGTGTAATCCTGGCCCGATCATCTTCCTGCACAACCGTTGGCATTGAAACAGTACTTTACCTAAATAGTACTGAATCTAAGACCCTTCATGGGTTGTAGTGGTACAGGGAATCAAGGTGAGGAAGTTCATATAATAATGCATATTATTTATTAGTCCGGCTTATACAGAAAAATCTTCATTCGAAAGAAATACCAAGCATTGAAATTCACAAAATGAAATCACAATATCTGAATGCATGCTTCACTTAAATAATATTCCAATTAATTAAAGGGTTTATTGATTGATTTATATTAATGTAAATACAAGAAGAGATTCAGTCCCAGAGAGAGAGACCTTTGCTGATCCTAGAGTGATGGGATGGGAACGTGCTGTTGGAAAGCGGGAGAGAGGAAGGAAAGGTCGTGTGCAACCCTCGCGTGTCTTCCTCCTCGCTGACCCCTCGCCCCCCGCCATATCTTGGAGTGTACGAATAAATCTTTCCAGTGTTACATCTTAACAAAATAATAGGTTTCCTAAAAACATGATTTCCTGTTTATTTGTTATTCCGAGGCTGTAAAGTATCAATAAAACATCCCAGCGATGATATCGTTATCAGGTATGAAAATGCGAACCTGATGACAATTTACGGCAGCTGAAAAGGGTAGATGAGAAGCCAAGAAACCACAATGGTTTCTCTAGACACCTGGGCAAAGTCACGGTCAGGGAAAAGTCAACATCGCGACATCACGGTCGTCACTAAGACTGTTCCGTGTCTTCCAATGCCTTGCGGTCTCGCCGCACTTCAGCCGGATCGTGTCGATTAGAATCGATTCTCATATTCACAATGATTTCAATATTATTCCGAAAATATTAAAAAAACGGAAATAATAGGTAATGTACTACATTTACAATTTATTACATTTGTTACGACCATCTTTGGTTCAAGGTTATTACTTTTTACTCCCTTTTTATTGTAATGAAATGTTATATTCGACCAAGTTTGCCAGCAACACTTTACTATTCTCTTCCAAAACGACCATGCAGTTTTTTGAGACATAGGCATACGTTTGCGCATATATAAAAGAAAACGAATAGAAATCAATAAATTAACACGGTATTATTCCTTCAGTAAACAAACGCCTGACTAGGGCAGCGTCATTCCTTCAGTAAAAGTCCGAATATCGACCGTGAACTTTGTTGAGCTGCATAGAACGAGGCGTTTTTTAGATACAGGCCCATTTTAGTAAATAAAATAACGAATCATCTAAACACCAATCCCCACAATATATGGAAAATTCATCGATCAATGATATTAAGTGATATCGTCGATAATATGTGAGAATGTGGGGTGTGGAATAATGTGAAAGTAACGAATGTGAGAACTACATTTCCTTCTTTTACCATAGTAACCCATGTCCATCTTTTGGTAAAATGTCGAATCTGAACGGCGACCGGAAGACTAGAATTAGTAGCCATTTTTACGAATTTTTTTTTTTTTTAGATATTTACATGTTGTAGTAACGAATAATCATAATTAAAAGTATACATTGGGCAAATTCACATTCGTTACTTCAACATGGTGCCGTTACATGAATTTGAGTACAGATCAAACCATACTTTATCCTAGATGTCTGTCTAAAAGGCAAAAGTCGCTAAGAAATTTTCGATTCTATAAAATGACAATTTTTAACGTTCAAGCGTTTCCTACCTTCCGTATACTCCGTGGTACCCCTTTCTAGCAAATTATTAACATCCGGCTGGAACTTCGTATATAGCTTCATCTCATCATAACCTACAAATATTTTATTTACGAAAATTCTCGGAATTGGGGCGTTTTCAATCGGCAGGTTGGCAAACGTTGTCCATTTAATTAGGACTAAAAACTAGTATATACCCATTTTCTTTCCACTTGAACGTAAGACAACTTCCACACAAAGTTGGGAAAAAAGGTGGCCTTCAAAAATATTGCGCCGTTTGGAGAGACCTACACCCTCAAATTGTCAAAATAACGAGGTTACATGGGCCAAATGGTCCAATATTTTTGTAGGTCACTTTTTTTTATCGATTTTGTGATCAAATCATTTTACGAACCTAGTGAGAAGCAAATGGGTATTTACGAGTTTTTAAATAGACAAAGTTTTTCGACCTCCAGATTGAAAACGCTCCAATTCCGAGAATTTTTGTAAATAAAATATTTGTAGGTTACGATGAGATGAAGCTATTTACGAAGTTCCAGCTGGATGTTAATAATTTGCTAAAAAGGGTCTGTACCACGGACCAGTAGTCAAAAAGCAATATCATAAAGTAACTAGAAAATCAGTATTTTTATTTTTATTTAAACATTTTAAAGTTACAGATCTTACCCAAGCAATGGCCAATAATTTAGTATACTTTTTTATTCCTTGACTATGTACTTTTTTAACAGGTACTATTCACTTTAGACCTTTTACTTAGGAACTTTAATCTATCACGTAGGACCAACCGAATAACCAACTCTAATTCCGGCAAATGGCATACCTTAAAAGAGGTAGTGAAATCATCGATAGGAAGGAAAGCCATAATAACTAGGTAGCGAAAAGTTCTCATTTATGAGGTGGAGAAATTTTGGCGATCTGGTTTGATGACCAGGCATTGCTGAATCAGAAGATTATGCCGACGGGGAGCGGAGGGTTTAATATAGTTTGAAGCGAACAGGCATTTGGGAAAAGAGAAAAGAACTGAATAAATAAAAAATTCATAGCAGTTGGTGAGTTCTGCAAAATTGTGAATGTTTTAATAATGATGACTGACCTCACATTCAAATGTATCTAAACATTCAGCATTTGGAGCTTTTGGAAAAAATTATCAAGACAAAAGAATGCAACACACACGATTTTTTTTCGACTGTCCAGGACCTTCCTCTTCTAGTTACA
This sequence comes from Nezara viridula, assembly GCA_928085145.1. Classification (NCBI taxonomy): domain Eukaryota; kingdom Metazoa; phylum Arthropoda; class Insecta; order Hemiptera; family Pentatomidae; genus Nezara; species Nezara viridula. Next base: position 209,969,701 of record OV725077.1, read on the forward strand.
ACTTATATTTTAACTTCATCTCCAAATAAACAAATAATCATACTAATATATTCCTTTCTTTTCATGAATAATTGTTTTACAACAATGGCTACAATACCTGGCCACTATATAGTGCTCTGCTAATTTTATACTTTATCGTCCCAGAATTTAAAAAAAAAAAAAAGCCTGTACCTCTACCTAGTTCTGCCATAAATACTGTTACAAAAGTTGAACTTTGTTTATATCCTTGGGTATTATTTAGATAATGCTTACCTCTATCAGGTGATTTTCTTTACATGTCAGAATAATAATACCAATTAGAATGGCGACCGAAAGACCGGAATCAGTAATCATTTTTACGATTTTTTTTTTTTTAGATGTTTACATGTTGTAGTACCGAATAATCATAATATATTCCTTTCTTTTCATGAATAATTGTTTTACAACAATGGCTACAATACCTGGCCACTATTAGTGTGCTCTGCTTTTTATACTTTATCGTCCCAGAATTAAAAAAAAAAAGCCAGTACCTCTACCTAGTTCTGCCATAAATACTGTTACAAAAGTTGAACTTTGTTTATATCCTTGGGTATTATTTAGATAATGCTTACCTCTATCAGGTGATTTTGTTTACATGTCAGAATAATAATACCAATTAGAATGGCGACCGAAAGACCGGAATCAGTAATCATTTTTACGATTTTTTTTTTTTTAGATGTTTACATGTTGTAGTACCGAATAATCATAATATATTCCTTTCTTTTCATGAATAATTGTTTTACAACAATGGCTACAATACCTGGCCACTATTAGTGTGCTCTGCTTTTTATATTTTATCGTCCCAGAATTAAAAAAAAAAAGCCAGTACCTCTACCTAGTTCTGCCATAAATACTGTTACAAAAGTTGAACTTTGTTTATATCCTTGGGTATTATTTAGATAATGCTTACCTCTATCAGGTGATTTTCTTTACATGTCAGAATAATAATACCAATTAGAATGGCGACCGAAAGACCGGAATCAGTAATCATTTTTACGATTTTTTTTTTTTTAGATGTTTACATGTTGTAGTACCGAATAATCATAATATATTCCTTTCTTTTCATGAATAATTGTTTTACAACAATGGCTACAATACCTGGCCACTATTAGTGTGCTCTGCTTTTTATACTTTATCGTCCCAGAATTAAAAAAAAAAAAGCCAGTACCTCTACCTAGTTCTGCCATAAATACTGTTACAAAAGTTGAACTTTGTTTATATCCTTGGGTATTATTTAGATAATGCTTACCTCTATCAGGTGATTTTCTTTACATGTCAGAATAATAATACCAATTAGTTTGTATTTTTCTTTTTCTTAACATGGAGTGGGGAGGGGTAAAGAAATCCGGATAGCTGTAATTGCCTTAGATAAACCTGGAAAATGTAGGTCAGAGATTTTCAACACTTAGGAAAGAGATCATCACCCTTCCTCAGTGATGGTTTTGTTAGTAGTTGGCTTTGATGTCACCTCAAAGCTCCATTTTTGTGAAATATGATTTAAAACAGCCGCTAAAAACTATCAGGACGATATTTGTAACCTACTGTCTAATTGATGCTCTGTTTGCTGGAAGACATTTTCTGCGGAGTTTTCCAGCAGGATTCCGCTCCAGCTCACACGGCCACGTCAAATCAGCAGTGGTTGCAAAAGAACATTCCATCTCTGCCTCGGATTGGCCCCCAGGAAACCCTGATCTTAACCCACTAGATTATTTGCCACAGAGCACACCCTAACTTTGAAAGCCTCTAACAATCTCTGGTCCGAGCAATTAGGCGTTTTCCTCAAGAAGTGCTGCGTGCTTCTATTGATGATTGGCCACGGAGATGAAATGCCTGTGTCAATGTAAAAGGGGCACATTTTGAGTAATTTCTTTTTTGTTTTAGTCTCTATAGATATACTTTTGGTTTATTATTTTCAATAATCAACCATTGTGATCGACCAAAAAATTCAAAAACTTAACCCCCTCTCAAAATTTGAGGTTTCACGTTTCATAATACGTAGAATTCGAAAAACGAATAAAAAAATTTTTGTCCGTCCACTGTCATTTTCTCTACGCCCTTTAAATTTATCTATATAACATACTTCAACGAAAAGAAGCTAGAAAAAAAAGTTACGAGGGATGGTAAAATTAAATTTCGAATAACTCAAAAATTATACACTGTTTTTTGTTGTAAATGTTTTTTTTAAAGTTTACAAACTTTCCTAAAAACCAAAAAAAAATCGTTAAAATCGGACAATTAGGATCAAAGATATGGTCTCTGGTTTTTTAAAATAGTTTCCACTCTAAATGTTATATCCTTTGTTTGGGTTTTTAAATTTTGAATGTGTTACTGAAGTAATGCTATTTTTTTTAGCATACTTCTAATGATTAAACAAAAAAAGTTTAGTCCAATAATTGGAATCACCTTTTATTTATTTTTCTTTGTAACTATGAAGGTAATGTTACTTTAGATGTATAATTGTCTGGAAATAATAAACCATTGTGGAATAATTTGCAGCGTTTTTATTTTCTAATAAATATTACGAAAAAAATATTTTTTCTGTTGAAATTTGTATATGTTCCCTTGTCACAATATTTATGACAGGACTAGGTACAACCCATGAAGGTCTTGAGTTCAGTGCTATTTCTTGGTCAACAGTTGTGCAAGTAGATTATTTGGCCGAGATCCCGCTCAACCACCGGGTTTTGGTTCCATAATTAATTATTTAATTCAGAACAACCACTTTATAAAGGCTGGTTCACGAATCCAGGATCGCCCCACACTGAAAACGCGCTCATAGGAATCAATTAAAAATATTGCATGATGTCATCTGAAGAAACTTGAGTTTGGTTTTACAAGTGAAATAGAAAAAAAAATACAAATTAAAATTGACTAATAAATCATGAGGATATCATCATCGAAACAAGATAAGGAATATGAAACTTCCATTTAAACCTTCTACCTCTATCCAAGCAACAAACAAGTTCTCAGAGAAATGCTTATCTGCTGGATCTAACCATACATTTGCTGTCCTTGCTAAAGCCTCGGCTGTCAGTTACTGCCGTGAAAGATATTGCTCATTGGCCAGGCCTCATAGTCCAGAGACGGGGAACGACACTTTTATCGAGTCTTCATTTGGCTGGCGGAAGATCCTGGTGCTTGAGGACACTCAAGATAGGACTTGGGAAGTTACTCAACAGAATCTTTTAGGGAACCTCTGACTTCCTCCTTTCCTAAGCTATGCTAAACGTGGGAGAAAGCTCTTTAAGACTTGAAAATATTGCTTAATCTGCATGGTTTATCATTCGTCTAACTTCTTATATGGCCAGATTTTTCAAGTCTTGTTTAAACCTATCAAGATAAACGATCTTTGTTATTTAACTTTATATATGTAGTTTATTACGCATTTTAAGTAACGTACATAAATATGTTAACGTGTATATCAATGTTAAAAATGATATTTCTATAATTTCTACGCATTTTTTAAAACTTTACTACATACTTTACGATAGTAATTAGAAACACGATCATATCCTGTTACTATATATTACATGTAGTAAGTGAAAGAAAAAAAATAAGCTATTAAAAATCAGTATATGTTTTTTCTATTTAAACACTGTAGACTCTAGACGATATCCAACATGGTGAAATTTAGTAAATATTATGAAGATTATGAGCTTGAACTACGAAAAAATAATATTTCCAGCTCAAATACTCGTATTCAAAATTTAAAGTCATCTTTAAATATTTCAACTTATTCAGTTTTTTTAAGATCTACAGAATTGTAAAACAATCACCGGATCAGTTACAGACGAAATCAAGTAATGAGCTAAACGGGTATTAAGTGATAACCCCTGATGTTTAATTAAGACTAGTTTTCTCATGTGAACAATTTGTATAATAATTTGTGAACAAATACAATAAGTAAATACAATGTATTATGAGCGGGATGTATCCTTTTCATTCAAAATAATACATCAAATTAAAATGTGGAATGTCTTCGCTTAATTGAGCTATTTTTTCATTGTAGAAACCTTTGTAAGTATCGAGGGTATAATTAATTAATTATAAATCTTATAATTTTAAGTTATGAGCAAAAAAAAAAGATTTATTTTTCTTGTTAAATTTTTTCCTGCTTTTCCTTGTAAATTTACTTATTTTTCTTATCTAAAGGAGAAGATATTCATAGGATAGTAAGAACATAGTGATGGCTCAATCATAGGATTTTACGGAGAATTAACGAAGATAATGCACACCGAAAAAAAAATCTTTCCAGAAATAACATGTATAAAGATATGAACGATTATCGATTCTTGTACAATCATATTTTTACATACCTTACAAAAAGTAACGTTGCTAGTAGTCCGTGGTATAAACATCCGCGTAAAACCTCGTGATTGGCTGAGTTTCGTAACCTAAAAATTGTTTGTCTTTGAATGGAAAGATTTCTCATTGAATTGGTTAATTTAATGAGGTACTAAAAACTCATAAATACCTATTTGCTTTCGATTTGAATCGTAACATAATTTGATCACAAAATTGAAAAAAAAGGTGCCCTACAAAAAACTTCGTAAATAGCTTCATCTCATCGTAACCTACAAATATTTTATTTACGAAAATTTTCGAACTGGAGGTCAAAAAAATTTGTGTATTTAATTAGGTACTAAAAACTCGCAAATACCCATTTGCTTCCCACTTGGTTCGTAAGATGATTTGATCACAAAATCGATAAAAAAAGTGGCCTATAAAAATATTGGTCCGTATGTTGGGTCCAAATATTCGTTATTTTGACATGTTGAGGTTAGAGGTCACGCCAAACGTCTCAATATTTATACCAGCCACCATTTTCTCTATTTTGTGAACAAATTGACATACGAAGTGGAAAGCAAATGGGTGCCCATGAGTTTTAAGGGTCTAATTAAATAGAAATGATTCTTGTCCTCCAGTGTTCTTCAATAATATCGCTCTACCACCTTCAAAAACTTTTCGATATTTGGGTCTCTACTTGGACAAACGATTGACATGGACATACCTCATAAAACAAAAAAGAAAAGAACTTAATCAGTGATACAGACTTCTTTCTAGGTTACTTGACAGACGTTCTAAATTATCTGTGACTAATAAACTAACTATTTACAAAGTCCTCATTAAACATCTTTGGACATATGGGACCGAACTATGGGGAACAGCAAAGAAATCAAATATAAAAATCATTCAGTCATTCCAGTCAAAAGTCCTTCGGAAAATTGTAGACGCACCCTTTTATGTTCCAAACCTCACGTTACACACTGACCTTAACACTCCTTTCATCGCAGCAACTGCCACTGACCGCTTTAATAATTTTCATGACAGACTGACTCTAAATTCCAATCCACTTACTCAAGCTCTATCTACTACTACAAATCCATATAACCCACCCAGAAGACAGCTGAGGCGCTGGCCAAGAGACTTATTGAATTGAGCTCCTTGCTGCATTATCTTTCGTGTGTGTGTGTTATTATGTGTTGTTTACTACTGTTATTTTTCTATTTTTTTTTTTTTTTTTTTTGTTATTACTATTCTTTTTTGTTTATGCTATCATTTCTTCTCCTTGATATCATATTTACTGAATACCGAGGTAGATGGCAAATTTATTGTGAGCCAGGAATATGTATAACTAATAAATAATAATAACAAATTAAATAGACAAAGTTAGCCGATCTCCAGATTGAAAACGCTCTAATTCTGAGAATTTGCGTAAATAAAAAAGTTGTAGGTTACGATGAGATGAAGCTATTCACGAAGTTTTAGGCGGATGTTAATAATTTGATTAAAAGGGGTCCGTACGACTGACTAAAACATTTACATACACTGCAAATTTATTAAATGATATTAAAAAGTAAGTATATATTTTCATTTAAATATATAAATTATCTTTTACTATTTTCTTAACATACAACAGAACAGTATTATCTTAAAGATAGGTATTATGCAACTGAGCACCGTTCCAGTTAGGGAGCAATCTGCTACAAATTGCAAGAGTGACCGCTCCTGACCCAGCGCGATGACCAGCCTTGCTCCCCTTCACGCCACGTCCTTCACCTACATAGTTATTTAACTTTCTTAAAGCTCCATTATTTACTTCCGTAAACATAGGAATACGTTTATCTGCACTTATTTTCAAGTTACATCTCACGTCAACACAAAAGGCTGATAGGATGAATGTTGAATAAAATAAATTTATAAAAAAAAAATGTGTGTGACAAGATAAGCTGAATTTTTTTCTGAAAAATGAACTGTTTTCAAAAACCAGTCAAAAAAAAAATTATATGCACATACCTAACACTGCAAGAATATAAGTTTCTAGTTAAACTGATCATTAGACACGCATTCGAAGGAACCCTCGGAGTATAACCTCTAACACCTTTTGTTGTTTAATCTTGCTTCTAATGGATTGGCTGATATTTGACTCAAGTGGTCCAATTATTAAAATTTTTTAAGTTACAAAATTTTAAGGTACTGTCCCATTTATTCTCGCCGTGTAATTGATAAATAGTATATAATAATAATGCTTAGCGAACCCGAAGGTTCGATAGCTTTACCGCCAAACTAGCCGTCTAAATCTAATCCCTCAAAATCGGCCATAACGGAATCTTCCCACCTTCGCTTCGGGCTGCATACAGCGCATATTACCTTTTTATGAATTCTTCCTCTCTCCCTCTCCCCCAGTGAATCCCAGTCACTTTACATGCCCACCTTATTCGCCTCAACTTAATCATCTCAATTACATTAGCCGGGCACAGTTCACGCAATTCAGCATTGTGTAACCGTTTAAATTCTCCGGTTGACTTGTCCTTCTTCGGTCCGAATATTCTGCGCAATATCTTATTTTCAAAAACCTTAAGACGCTGCTCATCCCTTAATGTGAGTGGCCACGTTTCGCATCCATAAATAACCGTAGGAAGGATAATGGTTTTGTAAATTCTAGTTTTTAAATTTCGAGATAGGAGGCGCGAGCTAAATAGTTTTGACTAAGAAAAATAACAAGCATTTCCTGCCTTCAACCTAACCTTAATCTATAATCTTTATATAGTATATAAATCGATTTAATTTTTTTAAAAAGTGGATTGACTGTATTGATGTTGTTTTCTTTGTCTCCCAACATCAAAGTTATGTTGAGTTGTAATCCTGGCTCATGGATACCCAAACTTTTTATAACGCCTGACACAACTGTGCCCCCATAACCTTATACTGACACCTACAAAATAAATACTCTTAAGTAGAATAGATGCTTGTAGTTTAAAATATATTTTACTCATACTGCCATTATTAAAATGTAGGTTTGCTTCCTCAAAAAGCACCTGAAGCACACACTTTTTACACAATACAATGTGATTATTGGTACAACTTCTCAGCGAAAAATCACTCAAATATGCCAGTATATATTTCAGTAAAATCTCTTTTATAGTAACTGGCAAAAGATATTTTGGAGTTATGTACTGGTAGTGAGTACTGGTTTTCTTTCCTGATGCTACTTAAGATAGCGAAACGTTGATGGATATTCTAGTTATTTAACGGTAATTTACTTACTTACTTACTTACTATGTAGCTCTACAGCCCAGGGTGGGCCTTGGCTTCCTGAATTATAGCATGCCAATCATCTCTGTATCTCGCTCTTTCCTTCCAATTCCTCACGCCCAGTGTTCTAAGGTAGCTCTCAACATCTTGTAGCCATCTTTTTCTTGGTCATCCCTTTCCTTTTGTGCCATACATCGTAGAGAACAATGCCCTATAAGGCATCCTGTTGTGGTCCATTCTAACCAGGTGGCCTAACCATTTCATAGCCTAATTTTAACGAAATTAACTATGTTGGGGCTGTTATATAATTCATATAGCTCCGCATTTTTTCTATCTCCCCACACCCTCTTCACAAACAGCTCCATAAATTTTTCTCAATATTTATCTTTCAAAAATATTCATCATACTAATTGTGCTAGTACAAAGGGTCCATGTCTCCGCTGCATAAGTCACAATAGCTCTTACTAAAGTCTTATATAGTCTTATCTTTGTTTCTCGTGACAGGAGCGATGATCGAAAAAATTTTAGGTTGGTATAGTATGCCCAGTTTCCAGCAATGATGATCCTCTTGTACACCTCAGCAGCAATTTTATTTTCGGAATTCACTTTGTGTGAATTTGTTGACACATTCGAAGGTAAGACCACATATTTCAATGCTCTGTGGACAAGCATCATTGTCGACTCCGACATACATGTATTTTGTCTTATCTTGATTGATTTCCAGCCCAACATTTTCACCTACGGCTTTCAATATTGCAAAGATTTCTTTTATTAATCTTAAATTCCTGGTAATTAGGCATATATCGTCTGCGTAAGCACATATTTGCACCATTGCGTTAAGTATGCAACCAGGTGAATCCAGTTTTTTCAACACATTATTAAGTGCAATATTAAATAATGTGGCAGACAAAGCATCCCCTTGCCTAACCCCATCCGTCATTGGAAAACTATTGCTATTAAAACCTCTTTTAGCTGTTGTTATGTTACCTCCCTTTTTCTGTAGTAACTGGCAAAAGATATTTTGGACTTATGTGCTGGTAGTGAGAACTGGTTTTCTTTTCTGATGCTACTTGAGATAGCGAAACGTTGATGGATATTCTAGTTATTTAACGGTAATTTAGAGACACAAATCTCTTTTGTGGAATCTTTCTTTTATGTCTTAAGTATTAATTTTGTATATTAAGAATTCAAGGAAAAAATATTCTGAATATGCATGTTTTAAATGCAATTTTTTCTCCACAACAATCTGCTTCAAGAACACGTCTGAGTTACGCAGTAAGATGTTGTATAATAGCTTTAAATAGTCCAACTTCCTACCCAACAAGAACCGCCACCTCTATGAAAGTTATCACTACTTCCCTAATTTCTAGAGTGGAAACGATTAATTAGAGAAAGTTGGACAAGATTGAGGCACATTTGTAAAGAACACGTTAGACTCACGAATAAAACATCGTTTATGCAGCTTTAAGGTGACTTTAATGCAAAAATATTATTGTAAATGAACAATTCTTATTAAAAATATATTCTTACATGGCCAACATTCTAGCGAAATATGCTTGAAATCTCCCACACTTAATTTTTTTTTTAACTTTCTGTACATTTGAAAAGCAAAAAAGAATAAAAAGATAAATGCAATATTTTAATCACTTTTTAGTTTAGAAGAAAAGAAGGTCATGCTTCGTTTTACATTTAAAATGTGAATTTAACGCTCCAAAATACCGACAGTAATAAATTAATATTTACCAAGAGATCTCAAAAGGAGGCATGTAAATATAATATTTATATATAATTATAATATATAATAATAAGTAAATATAATATTTGCCATAATGAAACTCACATCATGCATGAGTCTACATTATATACATAATAACATATACGTGTTCACACTTAGAAGGTGTGCTAGTGTGTAGGTGAACATTATTATTTTCATTTTCATTCACTAAAATTTTTAAAGAAGTTTCCATATTCTTGATCTTGTATTAAATAGTAAACATGCTGGAATCATTAATAACATTTTTTAAACCTCCGCTGGTTCTGTCAACGAAAACAATTTTTGAAATATTTTATTTCTTTGAAAATTATTATAAATAATTTAAGTTGATTGAAAAACAAACAAAAAATCTAATATTATTTTAATTTAATTTCAAGCTACCAGCTTCAATCTCAGGTAAGGTATATTTTTTTAAGAGAGAATTTGGTTTATGGGTTCATTTATAAATATACATACATCATTTTTTAATGTATTTAATATTTAAATAAATTTGACCTGCTGCACCAATATGAACTGCAAATATATGAAACTTAAAAATGGTTTATTTAATATTATGAAAAAAAATATGCTTCAAAATTACTTTTTTAATATAAAAAGTTTTATTTGTTCCTCCAATAAATATAAACATGTGTAAATGTGGCCAATTTCTAGTGGCTGAATGAATCCTAGTTTATACTTTTTCTAGCGTGAAAACTTTTTTTTTTTTTTTTTGCACATTTAATACAATGTAGAAACAATATCAGTCTATGTAATACTATTATTACTTAGGAAAAATCTTCCTTTCTCAGCATTCGCCGGTAATAGCACATAACACGGAAATGAGTCAAGTGTAAGACTAGAAATATTTATTCTGTAATATTCATAAGTTTTCTAACAATGCTCGTAGTACCGAGTAACATTGCTTTCTACATTTGTTAGAAGCATTTCATAGAGAGATCCAAGTTCTTCATAGAGTTCAACGTCGCGTCCTGGATCAAACCGTTAGCAGGAATGACCAACGTCAAAACCCACACTTTATCAAGTCTACATAACTGTTTCAGTTCCTCACCAAGGGCAGATATTTTTTCGAAGGTTGGATGTAATGTGTTTCCTTTCATTGTGGTTTAGTCGAATTTTTCATAAATTTGACCAGTCCTGTAATTTATCTTGGTGATGTAGAATCTTTAGGCCCTATAGTTCCCAAAATTTCTTTAGCATTATATAAAATAAAAATTGAATATTATAAAAATAAATTAAATTGCTGATTATATAGTAGAGAGAAGCAAATTACTATAAGTATAATAGAAGTATTAAATTAATATAAGTAAGGAAGCAGAAAAGAGAAATACAACTGCTTAAGTAATATGTATATTCAATGTATATCAGAAGTATTGGCAAGCCGGATCGAAGGTGCTTGAAGGCCGTGCTGGATCCGGCTTGCGGACCATAGATTGGAGACCCTTGTTCTAGAGTACTCGTATGGGGTATCAACCTTACGCAGATTTGCAATTTTTTTCAGCAACCACCTTATGAAGATTATCATAAGTATGGTGGTACCTCTACTTTGAAAATCATTGTATACTTCTCTAGTTACAAAACAAAAAAAATATTATTATTATAGAAAACGAAAAGAAATCACTTTATGGAATAAATTAAAAAAGGAAGGATGATTTTTTCTTTAATTTCTTTTGAATGGCACCAGAGATGGATGCGCAGTGACAGGTCCTAACCTCGAGAGATAAACTTGCAAGACATTGACAGATATGCGAGCTGAAGCTTATCGCGAGGCAGCGGGAGCGCTAAGTGGTTCGGTTAGGAGCCGCCTCGGGTTGCGTCACTCAAAACCTGATGTGCCGAAAATATATATCCGAATAGGAATTGGGAGTAAATTGCGTTGTCCACTTTCTCCGGACGGGGAGGTTTCTCTTCCAGCTTTCAGAACCGCATTGCCCATCCCCTGACCGCCAACCTCCGACACCGGTTCCCTCGCTGTGAAAGTAATCGCCTCCGTCGTTTCCGCCTTTTCGGCTTTACGCAATATCAACAATCCTCCACTGCTGCCCCGGTCATCCCAGAGTAGGCTAATAGACTCTCCCCACTCATTCGATGTGGTATGGCGTTTTAAGAAGTGCCAAGTAACAATAGGCATATACCGTTATAGTAATTCCTTCTGAAATAATAACATACGATTTTATTTAAGACGCTAGGATAATGGTTATAGAATAATAAACAAAATAAATTTGTACATATGTAGAAAAAAATACCATAAAAAATCTTTTTAGTTTACCCCAGCCAGTTTAGACTAACTTACATTATGGAAAATTAAAAAAAATACTGTTTTTAAAATTCTAAAATCGAAATAATTTATTTTAAACTGAAGTAAATATTATTTCCATGTTATTATATTATATAATAACATATGATGGTATAGGCATTTTTTTTTTATATTGTATATAGTTTATGACCCCCATTTGGTTACACGTAATAGCGAAGGCCTGATATAGACTCTAATTCCAATTTCTTCACTGCTGCCACTACTAACAATAATTAATTAGAAAAAAAAGAAAGAAATTAACTACCAATATGAAATGGTACTTAAGTGGTTCTTGAAATCCTATTACAAATGTAATTACACAAACAAGAATATTTTAAGAGATATTTTTTTCTGTAAAAAATGGTTATATTTTACCATTTTGGGGGCTTGAGCCCAAAAGTCCGTAAATCCGCCTGTGACTGCTGCGAAGTATTTTAATACCCATTTCCAGTTTGATAAACGCTCGTCGGTAATGTACAGGGTGTCCCGTAAGTAGGCGAAAATATTTAACAGGGTAATAGTAGACATCAAGATCTACAAAAAAGTTCATATAAACAATCGCCCGATTTGTAGCAGAAAAGTAGGAAATTTAAGATTTGTATTTTTTTAAGCGAGTCATGATTTTTGTTGAATAAGAACCGATAACATAAAAAATATTTGATTTAAGTAACCAAACATTTCTCTATAGTAAACTAGACAAAATTTCCTTTAAAAGAAAGTAAAGTGTGTCATTGTTAAATCTATTTAAAAGGACTATTGAGCCGGCAGACACAAATAAGTTCCATTTAAAAAATGTCATAAATTATTTATGATTTTTTTTTTTTTTTTATCATCCTTCAACTGTACTACATTTACCCCACTTTTAGAAAATGTGAAAAACAGCCGGGTGTCCATAAATTTTCACATCGTTCTGACGACATGTTGGGGTTGTAGGTCACGCGAAACGCCCCAATTCCGAGAATTTTCGTAGATAAAATATTTGTAGGTTACAACAAAATGAAGCCATCCAGGAAGTTTTAGGAGGATGTTAATAATTTGATAAAATGGGATCTGTACCACGGAATATATTTGCTGGTGGATGGTCAACCTATAGTACAGGTACCTACTCTATTTGGTAATTTATATTGTGTATTTAAAATACAAAATAAATTACTTTTTTTTGTATTTTAGTATTTTAGAAATAAAATATGATTACTTTTTTTAGATTTGTATTGTAATATGGAAATACAGTTACAAACAATCTATTTTATATTTTACTTCTTAAAATACAAAATAATAACGATAATAATAATAAGTTAGGTTCATTGTTTATGATTGGTGAATATTTTATATTTTTTTATTATTATATCTTGAGCGAGAATAATAGTATTATAGATTAACAGAGAAAGTAGTATATAAACGTTTGAAGATTCGTATGTACGTTTATCATTATTGCTGTTAGTTCTGGTTTCATAAAATTGTATATTTTAATGTAGTGGAAAATTGACCAACAAAGTTTGCACAGTTTTGTACATCAAAAATTACGAAACGCCTTCAACCAATCCATCGATGATATTAAAAGTGTCTCTATTCGTTGCAGATGAACGCAACCAAAACTATGCAGTTGTTACATGTGACTTGAATATGGCCAAGCCAATTCTCTTCTCCCGTATGACAGAGTTTTTATTAATTTCAGATATTTTCGTCTTTTCATGGCTTTCTTTGCTGCCATTGGCAAAATTATTACTGAATCAGGTGAGCCGTAGGTTAGCAAGGCCATTGGACAAGGATCACTAAAAGGTTTTCTCTCGGGGCAACATTACAATCATTTTAAATGGATTCAAGTAATGTTTCCATCAACTCAGCTAAAATGTCATTTAGATTCATTTATCAATAAGAATCCAATTTCTGGTTCAAAACTTCTTCAAATCGGTTATTGAAGATCCATCACAACTCTATACTCTTGAAAATGTACATAATGAGATAAAACATATTATAAATCTCTACGACATTTATTCAAATGAAACACGTATCGGTAAATACAGATTCTCTGCTCAGTTCTGGATTCAATAAATTGATATCATTATGATATATTTAAAAATTACTATAGCAGTAAAATTGAATGATGTTCAACTGTTTGTAAATATACTACCAAAGCTGATCAGCTTAGGTTTTGTCTCAAACCACTAAAATTATGCCCGCTGGGTGATAGTGTTTCACAGGAATTAAGTTAACCTTGACAAACAATTCCCTGGACTCAGGGATGAAATAAAAAACATAGTAGAATTTCTTTCCTTGAAACGTACAAAAAAAACATTTCGGCGGTTAATGTCGATCAAACTCTTGAAGAGACAGTTAACAGAAATGCAGCAACCCGTGTAACTGCTACATCTGCGTTTAATACTCTTTCTGCAGCTAGAGAAATAACGAGAACATCCAAATCTAAAATTGTAAACTTTAGCTTTAGGCTTTAATTATAAAGAAGATATGTTACAAGAACTACGACCGACAAGAATTATTAAAGATCGCCAGGATATCGATAATCTCTATTATCTTATTAAATGATCTGGAACCCCGTTTCCAGGCGATTTGAATGATTTCCATCTGTACAAGGTTCAGACTGGAAAAACGGGAAAAGATGAAACTAAGAACTACCTGTTAAATTCCATGAAAAGAGGAGAAACTCGGAGGAAATTATTTCTGCAGGAATGTAATGCGAATATGGATAACCCAGATAGGGTTTAACAGCCAATTAAGCGTCATAAGATGTCAACATTTGAAGCTGAAGGATTGAAATTCAAGGCGGGAGATGGTGGAAACTGAAGGAAGTGTGTTTGTCGGCAACACTTTTCAACAAATTGTGCTTTGTATGTTTGAAAAAATTATAAAAATTGAGGCAGCATTGTCTTATCCATTGACGCCTGTGAGTCAATCATTAGATAATACAGATGGAAGTATGAATAGGACAGATAAATCATAATTACTGCACCAATTATAAAATTTAGCAGTCATACTGAGCCAACAACAATGAATTATACAATTGTTGATGTTGTGTTTTTTCTGCATACTCTCTCTCTCAAGTCCCTCACTTACGGTGATCTGTCAATTTTTATACTTCGAAATGTAATATCAACCGAATCATCCCGAGCTGATGTAATCATTGATTAGATCTATAAAATCATCCGTAAAACATTGGGAAAGAATGAGCCGAGGGCTAGGAGACACCACATCAGACATCTTTACTATAAATAAACCACAAATGTTGAGACCATCTAATTTTAGAAACTCGTTAAGAAACAATCATTTTAGAGAAGAGTTTGTGAAATGTCTTGCCGAAGACTGGAAATCCCCAGAACGTCGTCAATACTTGGGTAATTTTCATTTGGTGATGGCTTATGAGGAATGCTGTTGTTCTCTAAGAAATGGATGCATAACTATTGAAACTGAAATGGAATGCTCGAACGAAGAGGCAGACACACGCTTGTTTTCCATTATACTAAATATTATGATACTGAAACAAGCCCAACAAAAACAAAAAAATGTTGTGGTACACCTGCCGATACGGATGTGTGATACTGGTAATATTTTTGGGAAACATGGCGAAGATGGCCAATAGTAAAACTATTAAATTCCCTATGTGGTTAATCATGGGTTTATCAACTTCCCGTTGATCCATAAGTGTGAATAGCTTATTGCAAGAAATTTGTATCGACTTAGCCAAAGCCTTGTCAGCTTTTCATCATTATACAGGGTCAGACTATACATTCGACTTATGGCGCAAAAAGATAAGACCACTGCAATTGATGAAAAAAAAAACAATATATTATAGAAATGTTTTCCGAAATTGGCCAATTTGAGAAGATTTCAGAAGAAATTATTTTAGAACTGAAAATATTGTCTATACGGACAAAAAGGCTGTACAAGTATAAATAAAGGCAGGATAAATGTTTTCCTGAATTGGTTAACTTATATTGTACTTTTTACATGTCGGTGTAGTAAATAATATTGAGTATTTAATGTTCATTATTTGTTTCTATTTAGGTACGATTGCAGTGACTTTTCCAAATTAGTGAGTAGTGCATCAAAAGTTGAAGCTGTATGTCTACCACCATGTAAGAGGAAATAGCTTAATAGAGGAATAAATCAAAAGATGTAATTATATGGCTTTTAAATGAAATCGCGCTAACATACAAAGAGACTACTAACCATCATGAGACCAGAAAACCGTGGATGGTTCGTTTCAGATGGTGATTACGATCCATCCTGGTTTGAGGGACTTAATTGCCATAGGAAATCACCAACATCAAGGACATACAAACTGAAGACGAAACAGTATTTGGCATTGAACAAGGAACAGACGAAGAGGACAACTATGGTTGTTTTAACCTACTTATAACAATTTTATATTAAATTAATAAATGGAAAATGTGGCAGAAATGTTTAACGTCTTTATTGTTAATATAAACATCATGCCTGCTGGTTCTTTATTGAATATTTTATACACCATATTGTAATGGCATATACCATATAGTATTTATATACCATATTGTACATAAAATAGTAAGTTACCGGCATGATTACTTTCGTTTACACTCATTTCTTTAGATGCTGCTAATCGGTCGATATACGAATAGACAATAGACAATAGACGGTACCCACCTAGATATAGTTAAAATAAAAATTTGTGATTTTATTAATTTATTTAACTTTAATCTCAGAAACGTTCATGTAACCTCATACAAAGTCATCATTGCATCATACAGTTTTATATTACCTAGTACTGTTAGTTTTTCCTGTTTTCACGTTCAAAAAGAAAATACTATCTAGATATTTAATTTTTTTTACAACTTGTATTAATTTTTATTTTTTTTTACATAACACTTTTCAATTATTATACTTATACCGTTTTACCGAAATATATATGAAATAATCGTATTATGCTGAAACCCTTGTTTTTCACATTTCTTTTTTGAGTAATATTACATTTTGTCACAATTAAGGGCATTATTAATAGCGATATTGTAGCTCATTCACATTCTAAATGTAAAGTAAACTTATATCTGTGCCGGGGAGGTTAAGGACACCATGTCCATTTTTTAATTAAATAATTTAGTAACTAAGAATTACGATACAAACGAAAAGAAACAAAACTTTTCAAAATAACAACTTAAAACAGGCATACTTTTAAACAATATATACAAAAATCATTCGCTCAGGAGAATTACGAGTCAAGCGTCTCTCCCCCACTCGTGGAAGGAAGGACTCTAGGAGATCCCAGCGCCCCTCACTCATTGCCAGTGAAACTTATCTATTGTCTATGAACTAAAAAAAGAAAAGAAAAATCTAAACACATCGCATGGTTAATGGTTAAATTATAAAATGGGATTGGTGCTCCATTAATTTGGGATTTTTTGCACTTTTGTTTATCAGATTAACCAACATTTTTATAAACCTAATATATAGATTGAAATAGCCATCAGGGAAAGCTGTTGGGTCAACGGATACTAATTTTTGTCATGCTGCTCCTCGTGTAATTAGTGCCACATTCTCGAAAGGTTTCCAAAGATTAATCAGATTTCACTAAATCAGTTACTTACTTACAAAGTTGTATGAAACTATTTGCTTCTCGGATTCTTAAAAAGCTTCAAAAATTCTGTGAGACATATTGAAATTAATTATCTAGGAAGTGGTCTGAAAATATTCCAACCTATTCTTTTCCTCCTTTTGGAATTTAAATACCTGCTAGACTATGTGAAAAAGAATAAGACCTAGCTTCATTAGCGTATCAAATTTCATAACATTGTACACTTTATTACAAGTTCCATCAAAATCATTATAGCTATTTTCGACAAAATTATAAAAATGTGCTAAATCAATGGTATGAAGAGGAACTTTTGGTGAGTGTATTTTAGCATAAAACTAATTATTCATATGTTTTCAGATTCCTTATGAAGAACGAGTAAAAGAGGAGTTAAAATATTAAGCTTTGAATCTTTGTGAGCTTGTTTGTCAAATCCATTTCTTAATAACTTGTTCAATATGTCAAATTATTAGATCATTTAAGGTTTCCTTCAGATAAAATAGATAATACATCTAGAAAATTTCAAACCTAGGCTGTTTATTATTTGACGTTTAGCTGAATTTATCGCCGTATAAACAGGCAAATTCAGGCTTCATTTATACCTGCAATTTTTTTCCTAAATTAACAAGTATTTCTGCTGATGGTCGATACTATTCAAAGACCCTTCCTCTGCACAGTAGTGGATTCATTGAACGGACACTTCCCGCTAAGATGTGGGAAGCGATGGTACTTACTGGGAATGTAGCTTAGTACTGCAGGAAGGAAATATATGAAACCCATGAAGAAGCCTATTGATCAAGCCTCGGGTTTTTTAATTAAATCTGTCGAAAGACATAGTTAAGAATTTTCTAGACTTAGAACCAATCTCGGATTATGCAAAGTATACCTTCAACGTATTGGAGTCAAAAATTCTGCAAAATGCGATGAATGTAACCAAAAAAAAATCCTACAACATATAATTTTGGAATGTCCTGCTTATAAAAATCAAACGAAAAAAATTCTAAACTTTCTAAATCCTTACAATAATGACGATATATACATGAAATTGTTAACAACAAATCCAAATCCATTATTTTCAAAAATTAATTCGACACTTCAAATATTCTTTCGACTAAACATATATAAAATGTCAAGAATTGATGAACAGTCAATGTTATTAATTCATTATATTTATACAAAAAATGTGGGCGATGAAACATAAAAGAGGATATATTTATCTGAGTTTTACAAACGAGTTAAGATCATGTGAGTTTACTTTAAATGTGTTTCCGTGGTATATTTTTTGCGAATAGTTTCATCAAGCTCTTCCCAAAGAGAAGTTCTGAGAAGAGACACTCTTCTGACATTAATATTATCGCGGCCTTGGAATAATATGGGGTTCCTCATCCTTCAAATTTTCCCACCAGATCGAAAATATTCTGTTTTAAATCTCCATCGTTTTTTTAAGGACAAAGAAAATATATTACAACGTGTTGGATCCCATAATTCAGTTACACTAATAAAACAGTATGAACGCGGTATAGTGGCTTAAAATCATATATATCATAATCATATATATATATCATATATACAAACCTAAATGATACATTATAGATTTTTATTAAAGAAGGAATGATTTCATACTATTATATATGATTCCTTGAAGTTTGGCGCAATAAAAAATTTATAGCACTTGATTCATATTTCCGTTTATATTTTCGATCATAATTAGAAATTAATTATTTTATGCGCATTAGGCAGAGTAATCATCGAAATATAGATTAATATATTTTTCAGTTGAATATATGTTTTTTATATTTATTTTTTTAACGATTGGTATTTTATATTAAGAATTACGTAGAAATTATATTTCACTACAAATCCATTAATTAATTCAATTGGAGTAAACTTATACTCGTGCTTGGTAATATTAAAAAATTGTCTTCCGCAATCCAATTTCGTCGACATTTTGTCTGAAAAAATGCTTCAAATTACATTAACGTCTACACCAGAAGCTCAATTAGAATGAATTGCCCTGAACAGCTATTTTTAGTCCTAAAATCTTTTTTGAGCCAGCGCATTTCGATTCAATACCCGTTAACTTGTTACCTACCTCGTGGAGCTGTACTGTTACCAATACCCCTTTTAAAATTCTCCCACTTACAATTAGTACCAGTACCATAGTGACCATTTGTGACAGTGCAAAAGCACCTAACATTTTATAATGCCCGCAATAAGTGTAACCCTCTCCACTCAACCCATACCTTACCACCTTCACAATAATTATTTCTATTTAATATAGCGTTATGTTTGTTTTTTTTGTTTTGTCTTTTACTTTTTCCCTTTTGTAAATTTCAAGAACAAACTACACAACGAACACAATTAATAACAATAATATGATATAAATTGTGTATAGATTAACTTATTAAAGAAATGTTACCAATAACAGAAGAAACTGTCCTTGAAGATGTGTCAGGAACCCGAAACGTCGATAAATTGCCTTTTAATCTCATTAATGAGAATTGAACAAATATATATTGTTTAATTAGAAAATTAAAAATACAAACTTTAAAACCTATTATCCGGAAGTATGCAATTTATAACCCTTCAGCATTCACATAAGGGGAAGTTAATACATGAGAAGTATGGAGGTTGATTATTACAAACTTGTTAAAGAAAAAGAAATAAATCATCTTTTGAGCAACTTAATCCCTCTAACGCCTAGGAGTTTTCAAAGTCCTACTTAATATTGGAATGTAGAAAATGAAAATATTTGATCAAATGGTGAAAATAATAATTGTTTTATTAGTTTTGTATATAACATAATTAACCTAACCTTAGAGGCTGAGAACCTCCAAGAAAAAGAATCTTTTCTTTCCAACAAAAAGAAAAGATTTTTATACACCGTGGCTGAATTCATTAATATAAAATACACGTCAATAACAATAACAATTAAATGCATTTATGCTTATAAATGACCGTATAATAGAAGTAAGACATTGATCAATTAAAGGACTAGAAACGGTTCTCACTCAATTTTTTCTTATAAAAGATATGATTAATTAATATTCTAAACGGCATGCAGATTCATAATATCTTAAGGGCGTTTTATGAACCGAATATCGTGAATATGATGCATGGCACCTTATCCGACAATCAAATAACATAGCCTATAATTTAGCCGCTGGCTGGGAGATAATAATGGGACCATCAAAAAGAAAGAGTGGGCCCAGGAACCAAATGATATGCTCTCTCTGCCACCTCAAGAGCAGCTCGTTACTCGTCTCTTTCCACAAGGTCATTGCGATTCCAATGAATTACTAGTAAAAACAGGATTGTCCACACCCTCTCCTCAAGGTCGATGACGTACGCCCCCGGCCTAAGAAATGTTATTTATCTCTTCTTCATTAAAACGGTGCAAGCGATATAAAAATTGTTCTTAAACCAACTTGTTTGGTTTGTTTCATGTTTTTTCACTTAAAGTCCGTAATAGAAAAGTCCTCCAAATCGAATTTGGAATTCTTTCCAAAAATCAATATCCTCGTTAAAATATGCACCTTGCACCACACCACCCTTTTCTGTGCATCTCTAATTAATAATGATAAACGACAATCATATTGCACATTCAGAATAAAAGGGGCACAGATCAAACTAAGTTTTGTTGTAAAAACTAACATTATACGAAGAATAAATTGTACATAGCGGCCCGCAGCATGTTTCTTCAAACAGATGTTGCAGGTAGATCTATTTGTCTATTGTGTATTTGTCTATCTTCAACCTAGTACATTATGGACTAGTGTATTTACTCTAATATAGATTGAGTTTTTTTCTTGTTTTCTTCTGTAAAGTTGTTCAACTGTTGTTAAACTGTTCCACCTATATTCTCAGTTGTTTGAGGGTTGATCAGGAAAATCGGAATATGAGAGCTCTGCAGCAGCCACTACGAGAACATTCTCTTGAGGAATTGATGAATCACTGGTTGGAGTTCGCCATTTTAAAGGGATCCCAAAAGCGAATAAATACATGTACGAAAAGAAAGTATTTTCTGGATCTGAACGGTCGAATGTCCTGAAGTTAAACACCAATTCCGCACTCCTGTGTGGAGTCCCAGGTGTCAGCGGACAGGTCAGAGAAGTTGAGTCCCTCTGTCACAAATGTAACAGAGACTGAAACACCAGTACATGTTCTGGGGAAATGCCACAACACTTGCCTCTTTATAAGACGCCGTCATCACCTGGTAAAACACGAATTGGCGACAATGTTTTCGACCGACCTTGCTACGTCTCTTATGTCGACACAAATGACCTCCATGAAGCTCCTTGTTGAGTTTGGTATAGTTCCGCGCTAAGACCTAGTTCTGTCCCTAAGACAGAAAAGTCGGCGATTCTACCGAGAGATACGAAACCAATGACCTCTACGAGGCAGGCAAGATAGAAAGAAGAAAAAAAGAAATATACAAGACTTCAACGTGCGAAGCCTTTGGTTCGGAGCTCGCGAAATAAGACTTCTGTTTTTTTTTTTTTGTTCCTCCCTTTTCTCGTCTTGTAGGCTCTACGGTATTTCCTCGAGAGGAGGTGAGAGAGGGGGATAATTACCAGAATTAAAAGCCCTCCCCCGGCACCGAGATGCGATCTAGTGATTATTTTATATACCTTTAAACTTCGGTTAACCATCTGTTTGTCGGCAACGCGCAGTCCTGTGCACAAGCGTTAGTTCGCTTGGTCACTCCGTCCCCTCGCGGAACTATACCAAACTCAACAAGGAGCTTCATGGAGGTCCTTTGTGTCGACATAAGAGACGTAACAAGGTTGGACGAAAACATAGTCATCAACTCCCAGAGAATCATCCACCAAGTGCATGAGGGCGGATAGGATATTCATACGGAAGGCATATTCTATGTTCAGTTATTGGTCCCAGATCCTTTTGGTTGATTGGTCCTTCACGATTCCTACTATTTCCGTATTATGAGTTTTATAAAAATACCCCGAACCATCTTGTTGATAAGTAAAACTGTAAGATTATCTTAAAAGGTAGATTTCATTGTGTGATACAAAATGAGTTTGTAATATCATTCTGATAAATGTACAGTTTCCAATTTAATAAATCACTGAATTTTTCCTACACTGAATTTAATAACAACCACGTAATTATAGTAAACATTGATTTATCTGAATACTTGTAGAAACGTCTAACTTTTAGTGCTGATAGAATGAAAATAGTAAAGGTAAAAACGGCATGTGTAATTTAGATGACATGCTGAAGAACGTATTCAGTATCTTATGTGTGCAAAAAGTACTTGAAATAATTCCTCAATCCGTCTCCATTTGGAATGAATCGGAGTAAGGTTTCCGTAAATTTCACCTTACAGGAGACGTATTGGAGTCGGATTTCTATATAAGCCTCTAATGATGTATTAAGAAAGAAACTTAAAAACAAAAGGTAACCTAAGTTGGAAGAGTACATTAGAAATACCTAATGGCAGAGGAAGTCGAAAATGGCGTGGAAAGAAATTCCAGGCTATATAATAAAAAAAATAACTTAATTAATTAACTTTTTTTTTAATCTATATTATTTAAAAATAATTCAAACACAACCCATTTGGAAAACTACATAACTGGCAAACGTAAATGCTGGCAAGATTTTGTCTCAAAAATAACTCTCAACACAACCACGAATGATGTTTAGGATGCCGTTAAAAGAATTGCGGGTCGGAAAAGTTATACATCAATAAATCTGTTGTTAAGTAGCACTGGACCAGTTACAGCCCCTGTGGACATAGCTAATACTTTAGGAGAACGTTTTCAACTAACTTTTTCTCCAGGTTCACTACCCTAAGTTAAAAAAACTCAAAAACTATAATAGACCTCTAAAAAATGTTTTCCTAAACCAATCGAATACTCTAAATCTCCATTTTACTTTCCACGAATGTGCCGCAGCTTTAAAATCATGTAAGGATTGCTCATCTGGTCCAGATGGTATTGCATATTCCATGATAAAAAAACTCACTAATAAAAAAATTCGTTAATAAAGCAGTTATGCTTCAGTTTTTTAAAACAGTTTATATCTCTGGTATCGTACCGCAAAAATTAGCAAAGGTCTATAGATGTACCAACTTTTTGTTGGTATTGCCTTAACTGACACTCTGTGCAAACTATTAGAAAAAATGGTTGCAACAAGACTATAATGGTACTTAGATACTTCCTGAATGGCATAGCGGCTTCAGAAAAAATAGAAGTACATTGGACAACTTAATAAAATTAGAATCTGATGTACATCACGCCTTCAAAATCAAACGCCATATAATGGCAGTTTTTATAGAGATAGAAAACGCATTCAACTCCACCCAAGCATGCGTTATATTAACTCAACTCAAAGACATCGGAATACAGGGTTCCATGTGGAACTTTATTAATAACTTCCTAAATGAGCGATCATTCAAAGTACAATGTGGAAACATTTTCTCACAAAATTTTCAACAAGAAAATGGAGTTCCTCAGGATAGTGTTCTTAATAACAGAAATAAAAATACAACTAAAAACATAGAAAGACGCTGGTTGTAGAGTATTGTTTTTATGGATACCTGGTCACAGTGGAATTCCCGGAAATGAAAATGCAGACACACAGGCGAATCCAGCAATAAAAAATGGTCAAGTATTTTCAATGAATGATCGCAACGATCTAATACTTTGGATCAATGAAAAAGGATAGCTGGAGTGGCCAAATCAATAGTTTGGCATGAGAGAAAATAAATTAAGAAAAATCGAACAATATGTTAAATATCTTAGAAAAAGTCTATAGCTATCATGGAGAGAAGAGGTAGTTTTTACCCGCCTCAGTATTGGCCATCTCACCCATGGATCTCTGATAAAGAAGGAAGAACCGCCAACATATACAAATACAAAACAGACTACCCTGCGAGATTGCCATGATGTAGCCAACCTGTTGTTTCGTTTTTACAATATTACAGTTATAATAAAAAATATGTCTTAACAACCCAATAAATATGAGAGAAAATAAATTAAGAAAAATCGAACAATATGTTAAATATCTTAGAAAAAGTCTATAGCTATAATGGAGAGAAGAGGTAGTTTTTACCCGCCTCAGTATTGGCCACTCACCCATGGATCTCTGACAAAGAAGGAAGAACCGCCAACATATACAAATACAAAACAGACTACCCTGCGAGATTGCCATGATGTAGCCAACCTGTTGTTTCGTTTTTACAATATTACAGTTATAATAAAAAATATGTCTTAACAACCCAATAAATATGAGAGAAAATAAATTAAGAAAAATCGAACAATATGTTAAATATCTTAGAAAAAGTCTATAGCTATAATGGAGAGAAGAGGTAGTTTTTACCCGCCTCAGTATTGGCCACTCACCCATGGATCTCTGATAAAGAAGGAAGAACCGCCAACATATACAAATACAAAACAGACTACCCTGCGAGATTGCCATGATGTAGCCAACCTGTTGTTTCGTTTTTACAATATTACAGTTATAATAAAAAATATGTCTTAACAACCCAATAAATATGAGAGAAAATAAATTAAGAAAAATCGAACAATATGTTAAATATCTTAGAAAAAGTCTATAGCTATAATGGAGAGAAGAGGTAGTTTTTACCCGCCTCAGTATTGGCCACTCACCCATGGATCTCTGACAAAGAAGGAAGAACCGCCAACATATACAAATACAAAACAGACTACCCTGCGAGATTGCCATGATGTAGCCAACCTGTTGTTTCGTTTTTACAATATTACAGTTATAATAAAAAATATGTCTTAACAACCCAATAAATATGAGAGAAAATAAATTAAGAAAAATCGAACAATATGTTAAATATCTTAGAAAAAGTCTATAGCTATAATGGAGAGAAGAGGTAGTTTTTACCCGCCTCAGCATTGGCCATCGACTCACCCATGGATCTCTGATAAAGAAGGAAGAACCGCCAACATATTCCTACTGCCGGTGTATTTTAACAGTGCATCACATACTAACGGAGTGTATGGCACCCGAGTTCGCCCGAACGATTAGAACACGCTTCCATAAGTAACATGAGCTTCATATAATACAGGCATGAGAGAAAATAAATTAAGAAAAATCGAACAATATGTTAAATATCTTAGAAAAAGTCTATAGCTATCATGGAGAGAAGAGGTAGTTTTTACCCGCCTCAGTATTGGCCACTCACCCATGGATCTCTGACAAAGAAGGAAGAACCGCCAACATATACAAATACAAAACAGACTACCCTGCGAGATTGCCATGATGTAGCCAACCTGTTGTTTCGTTTTTACAATATTACAGTTATAATAAAAAATATGTCTTAACAACCCAATAAATATGAGAGAAAATAAATTAAGAAAAATCGAACAATATGTTAAATATCTTAGAAAAAGTCTATAGCTATCATGGAGAGAAGAGGTAGTTTTTACCCGCCTCAGTATTGGCCATGGACTCACTACTCACCCATGGATCTCTGATAAAGAAGGAAGAACCGCCAACATATACAAATACAAAACAGACTACCCTGCGAGATTGCCATGATGTAGCCAACCTGTTGTTTCGTTTTTACAATATTACAGTTATAATAAAAAATATGTCTTAACAACCCAATAAATATGAGAGAAAATAAATTAAGAAAAATCGAACAATATGTTAAATATCTTAGAAAAAGTCTATAGCTATCATGGAGAGAAGAGGTAGTTTTTACCCGCCTCAGTATTGGCCACTCACCCATGGATCTCTGACAAAGAAGGAAGAACCGCCAACATATACAAATACAAAACAGACTACCCTGCGAGATTGCCATGATGTAGCCAACCTGTTGTTTCGTTTTTACAATATTACAGTTATAATAAAAAATATGTCTTAACAACCCAATAAATATGAGAGAAAATAAATTAAGAAAAATCGAACAATATGTTAAATATCTTAGAAAAAGTCTACAGCTATCATGGAGAGAAGAGGTAGTTTTTACCCGCCTCAGTATTGGCCACTCACCCATGGATCTCTGACAAAGAAGGAAGAACCGCCAACATATACAAATACAAAACAGACTACCCTGCGAGATTGCCATGATGTAGCCAACCTGTTGTTTCGTTTTTACAATATTACAGTTATAATAAAAAATATGTCTTAACAACCCAATAAATATGAGAGAAAATAAATTAAGAAAAATCGAACAATATGTTAAATATCTTAGAAAAAGTCTACAGCTATCATGGAGAGAAGAGGTAGTTTTTACCCGCCTCAGTATTGGCCACTCACCCATGGATCTCTGACAAAGAAGGAAGAACCGCCAACATATACAAATACAAAACAGACTACCCTGCGAGATTGCCATGATGTAGCCAACCTGTTGTTTCGTTTTTACAATATTACAGTTATAATAAAAAATATGTCTTAACAACCCAATAAATATGAGAGAAAATAAATTAAGAAAAATCGAACAATATGTTAAATATCTTAGAAAAAGTCTATAGCTATCATGGAGAGAAGAGGTAGTTTTTACCCGCCTCAGTATTGGCCACTTGAGTAACTCAACATAACTCAACCCATGGATCTCTGATAAAGAAGGAAGAACCGCCAACATATACAAATACAAAACAGACTACCCTGCGAGATTGCCATGATGTAGCCAACCTGTTGTTTCGTTTTTACAATATTACAGTTATAATAAAAAATATGTCTTAACAACCCAATAAATATGAGAGAAAATAAATTAAGAAAAATCGAACAATATGTTAAATATCTTAGAAAAAGTCTATAGCTATCATGGAGAGAAGAGGTAGTTTTTACCCGCCTCAGTATTGGCCACTCACCCATGGATCTCTGACAAAGAAGGAAGAACCGCCAACATATACAAATACAAAACAGACTACCCTGCGAGATTGCCATGATGTAGCCAACCTGTTGTTTCGTTTTTACAATATTACAGTTATAATAAAAAATATGTCTTAACAACCCAATAAATATGAGAGAAAATAAATTAAGAAAAATCGAACAATATGTTAAATATCTTAGAAAAAGTCTACAGCTATCATGGAGAGAAGAGGTAGTTTTTACCCGCCTCAGTATTGGCCACTCACCCATGGATCTCTGACAAAGAAGGAAGAACCGCCAACATATACAAATACAAAACAGACTACCCTGCGAGATTGCCATGATGTAGCCAACCTGTTGTTTCGTTTTTACAATATTACAGTTATAATAAAAAATATGTCTTAACAACCCAATAAATATGAGAGAAAATAAATTAAGAAAAATCGAACAATATGTTAAATATCTTAGAAAAAGTCTATAGCTATCATGGAGAGAAGAGGTAGTTTTTACCCGCCTCAGTATTGGCCACTTGAGTAACTCAACATAACTCAACCCATGGATCTCTGATAAAGAAGGAAGAACCGCCAACATATACAAATACAAAACAGACTACCCTGCGAGATTGCCATGATGTAGCCAACCTGTTGTTTCGTTTTTACAATATTACAGTTATAATAAAAAATATGTCTTAACAACCCAATAAATATGAGAGAAAATAAATTAAGAAAAATCGAACAATATGTTAAATATCTTAGAAAAAGTCTACAGCTATCATGGAGAGAAGAGGTAGTTTTTACCCGCCTCAGTATTGGCCACTCAACCATGGATCTCTGATAAAGAAGGAAGAACCGCCAACATATACAAATACAAAACAGACTACCCTGCGAGATTGCCATGATGTAGCCAACCTGTTGTTTCGTTTTTACAATATTACAGTTATAATAAAAAATATGTCTTAACAACCCAATAAATATGAGAGAAAATAAATTAAGAAAAATCGAACAATATGTTAAATATCTTAGAAAAAGTCTACAGCTATCATGGAGAGAAGAGGTAGTTTTTATCCGCCTCAGTATTGGCCACTCACCCATGGATCTCTGACAAAGAAGGAAGAACCGCCAACATATACGAATACAAAACAGACTACCCTGCGAGATTGCCATGATGTAGCCAACCTGTTGTTTCATTTTTACAATATTACAGTTATAATAAAAAATATGTCTTAACAACCCAATAAATATGAGAGAAAATAAATTAAGAAAAATCGAACAATATGTTAAATATCTTAGAAAAAGTCTATAGCTATCATGGAGAGAAGAGGTAGTTTTTACCCGCCTCAGTATTGGCCACTTGAGTAACTCAACATAACTCAACCCATGGATCTCTGATAAAGAAGGAAGAACCGCCAACATATACAAATACAAAACAGACTACCCTGCCAGATTGCCATGATGTAGCCAACCTGTTGTTTCGTTTTTACAATATTACAGTTATAATAAAAAATATGTCTTAACAACCCAATAAATATGAGAGAAAATAAATTAAGAAAAATCGAACAATATGTTAAATATCTTAGAAAAAGTCTATAGCTATCATGGAGAGAAGAGGTAGTTTTTACCCGCCTCAGTATTGGCCACTTGAGTAACTCAACATAACTCAACCCATGGATCTCTGATAAAGAAGGAAGAACCGCCAACATATACAAATACAAAACAGACTACCCTGCGAGATTGTCATGATGTAGCCAACCTGTTGTTTCGTTTTTACAATATTACAGTTATAATAAAAAATATGTCTTAACAACCCAATAAATATGAGAGAAAATAAATTAAGAAAAATCGAACAATATGTTAAATATCTTAGAAAAAGTCTATAGCTATCATGGAGAGAAGAGGTAGTTTTTACCCGCCTCAGTATTGGCCACTCACCCATGGATCTCTGACAAAGAAGGAAGAACCGCCAACATATACAAATACAAAACAGACTACCCTGCGAGATTGCCATGATGTAGCCAACCTGTTGTTTCGTTTTTACAATATTACAGTTATAATAAAAAATATGTCTTAACAACCCAATTTTATTATAATGCTGATATCTTTAAGAATTATGTAATACTTTAATCTTATTCAATAATTAAATCTTACGAGAACATGAGGTAGAACCAGCTTCATAACGAAGAGAAGTTAAAGATCTCAACCCTTTAATCCATCGCTCAGTTCGGAATTTTAATTTCCAGTCATTATCATCAACAAGACTTTCTAATTTAATTATATAACAGTTAATAATTGTCTGTCCCGATGAACCTGTTGCATTGAACAATGTCATGCAAAGAAAATAGAACGAAATTGTCATCTCATACATTTAAGTAAGTTACAAGATTTAATTACATTAATAGTTTAATACATATTTCGAGAAGGAGTTGATCGGGAGGTGCGGTAAAATAAATACTAAATTATACAAATAGTATTATTTAATTTTTGCCGACGTTTCGATCCACTTTGCAGGTCTTCATCAGGGCGTGATGAAGACCTGCAAAGTGAGTCGAAACGTCGTCAAAAATTAAATAATACTATTTGTATAATTTAGTATTTATTTTACCGCACCTCCCGATCAACTCATATTATATCACGGTCAACCATCTCTACGTCATTAATACATATTTCTTGTATATCAACCAATACTTTTCTCTAAGTAAAAATACAGTCGTCGATGTTATCACACGTTTATGTTACTAGTTATCTAGAAAGCTGGATTTATTTTCATTAATTTATATCAATTTATTTAAATCTTCTATTCAATCAAACAAAAAAATTTAAGTTTTTATTAAAACTTATACTAGCCCGAATATTAATATTTTATCTTTCTAACACTTTCTTTTCTATGACTTTTTACTACTACTTAATACTTCTGCTTTTACTTTCATTTACCTATATATGAAATATATAGTAAAGGAAAGTATTGCGATCGTGAAAATTTTTGAATCTCAGTTTTCAACGAAAATACACGTTTTGAGGTCCCCTGCGTCCAAATAATGTTCAGTGCACATCAGTTTGTGTGTGTGTTAACAGTCTAGCTCAAAAACAGTAAGTCGTCCTAAAGTGAAATTACATATTTAAGGTTTTTATATACTAGGGATGTTGTAGCAATTTTTTCATCAAAATTGGCTAACTGGATGTGGCACTTTATATCATCGTCGAAACATCTTTTTATGATTTTCTCGAAAACGGCTCTAACGATTTTGATTAAATTCATTATATCAGAGTAAAATGAAGCAGTTTTAAATAAAATGTAGATTTTATTCTGATTGATGATTTCTAATACGGCTTAAATGGCTAATTTTCAATACTAGCTTCTCCTAAAGTACCTTTATTTATTTTATTTTTTTTTAACAATTGACCATTTCACATTAATCTTTTGTATAAAAGATAGTTAAATATAAAACATGAAAAAATTTGATAATTAACTAAAGGAGAAATAATAGACCGTAACGAAGAATAGTTGTAATTAAGGAACCAAAGGAATTCGAGCACACCCGAGTTCGCCCGAAAGATTAGAACACGCTTCCATAAGTAACATGAGCTTCATATAATACGGACTCGGAAAGTATTATGTACTTATACATATGCGGTTTTCATAAATATTATTGTTGGCAATATTTAATATTTAAATGTATAGATTACAGCGATATAAATATTAAAATTTGTACATACTCATATAAGGGTTCTTATACAAATAAAAATACCCAGAGTGGTAAGTGAAAATTGTGTGATGTGTGATGTGTGAAATTAGAATCTGATGTACATCACGCCTTCAAAATCAAACGGCATATAATGGCAGTTTTTATAGAGATAGAAAACGCATTCAACTCCACCCAAGCATGCATTATATTAACTCAACTCAAAGACATCGGAATACAGGGTCCCATGTGGAACTTTATTAATAACTTCCTAAATGAGCGATCATTCAAAGTACAATGTGGAAACATTTTCTCGCAAAATTTTCAACAAGAAAATGGAGTTCCTCAGGATAGTGTTCTTAATAACAGAAATAAAAATACAACTAAAAACATAGAAAGACGCTGGTTGTAGAGTATTGTTTTTATGGATACCTGGTCACAGTGGAATTCCCGGAAATGAAAATGCAGACACACAGGCGAATCCAGCAATAAAAAATGGTCAAGTATTTTCAATGAATGATCGCAACGATCTAATACTTTGAATCAATGAAAAAGGATAGCTGGAGTGGCCAAATCAATAGTTTGGCATGAGAGAAAATAAATTAAGAAAAATCGAACAATATGTTAAATATCTTAGAAAAAGTCTACAGCTATCATGGAGAGAAGAGGTAGTTTTTACCCGCCTCAGGATTGGTCACTTACCCATGGATCTCTGATGAAGAAGGAAGAACCGCCAACATATTCCTACTGCTGAATATGTGTGGTTTACTGATTACTTTAAATATAAGTATAATAATAATATTTTAATATTTAGATTTTCCAGATTATACGGTAAAATCTCGAAACAACTTTTTAAATAAAAATAACTTTAAAAACATATCTTCCGTCGCTTAACTATTAACATTAATACAAAAATTTTAACATTTTTCGTACCATTGAATATCTTATCCTGTTAATAGAAAAAATTTATATTATTAGATGAAAATTCTAAACGCATTTTTTTAAATATTTATAACATTTATATTAACAAACGAGAGTTTGCCAGTAGGATCTTGTTTCTTGTAAAAATGGCGGCCGATTTAAAGAAAATTAGAAAAGTATCTTGAGAATCGAAACGGAAAAATCATTGTGAAAAAAGTGAGAAAGGTTTTTATTTTTTAACTTGTATATATTGGTAGAAACATGTAAAAGTTATTATCGCGGGCCACTGAGGGTACATTATAAAGTATTCATAATATAAACCATCTTAACAACCCTGTTTATGAATATTTAATCATATTTAAACTGATAAAACTGGACTTCGAGGAAGAGAAAATCAAAGATCATAAGTTTGAGTTAAGAGTTATTAAAATGATAAGAAACACGTTTTGGTAATATCAACAGTAAGGTAAGTTCCTCACATTTTTCTTAAAAAGGATTTTTATTGTCATTAAAATATTATTTTATTATTCGAAGAAATATTTTGTTATGGAAAATAAATATCGAGAAATAGTAGAAAATTGAATAAGTAAATTTGGTAAATAAATCAATATGCAGTAAATAATATTGTAGGTACAGAACTGTCGTCATGCTTTCATTTTAAGAAATAAAATAATTTATAAAAAAGTTGAATCGTTCGTAATTAAATAGTTTGTTAATTTATGATTAAATTAAAATAACATAGACCACCAAATTACAGAAAATAGGTAAAGAGTTCATGTTTGTTCAGTATGTGCTAATTTTATGGCAGTAATGTAATGGGTAGTTAGTGGTCCGAGGGACATAAACACCATGACGAGGCCAACGTCTAAAACGATTACGTCATGAGGGATTAAGATAACTGAATAGCTACTTTAATAAATAAGAAAAATGGTCTAAAAAAAACAAATTAGAGTAGAGTAGAATACTGAACATCTATGTCGACTAATACTCTAGCGTTCACAGGAGATATTAAATATGGTTCATAATTTTACATTTTTTTTATTGTTTTATGCAAAATGAAGCAAGAATTTCGGTCTTTAGACTTTATGATAAAATTTTTATTTTAGAGCTAAATTAAAATTTAGAAAAGTCGTGATGTTCTTTTAAATTACAAGACAAACATATCATCTTTACTTTAGTAGTATTTTCTATATTAATTTACAACCTGCTTACCATCTTCTTACCCTAAATAAGTGGAAAAAGTCGCTCCGAGTCTATAAAACAAGATATTTTCTTCCACACGCTTAAACTTTTACACGTTTCAAAGTCGCAATGTCTATTGCGACTGTTATCGTAAAAACAAGGTCATATTAAACATTTTTAGTATTTTCGCAGTTATATTTTTGATGTTATAACTTGACTTGCTATCCAAATCGCAATATTAGTAGGTAATACATTTTTTAAATTTTTATCTTAACCATTGGCAGTTAAAGTTGTCCACATAAATCATTACGTACGCACATCATTACTAAGTAAGTGGTCAATGAGAAAGTGGCAATTGATCCCTAAAATCATCACACAGTTCCATATAAAATATTATTTGTAACCGGTAATAAACCGACATAAAAAATTAATACCTAATATAAAAACATGATTGTAAATCGATCCAATGCTGCTATGAATGCCTGGATAAATATTAAATTAATTTTGAAATTGGAAGCAAGGATCGCTGATTGGATTTAGACCACTTGTAATTTACAGATAAGTAGGAGTGTCCATTTAAAACGAGATATGACGTAAGTTTGAAAAGGAAAAGGGATCTCCATTAAAATAGAAAGCCCCTAACCGAAAATCCCAACTAGCACCATTAGGTTCCTTCCCTTCCTACTTCCTGAACTAAGGAGTTCCCGTAGGTGTTGCCAAGGTGCTACATCATCAACAGCGTGTTTTGGGGTCAGCTCACTGAGAAATCATTAACTAGAAGAGAAAATAAAAACAAAACGCAAACATTGTGACAAATATTATTATAACAAGATATCATTGTAACAAATAAATAACAAGTACCTAGTCCTGTCATAAATATTGTTACAAGGAAATATGCACAGATTTCAATAGAAAAATTAATTTTTTCAACAACTTTATTATAAAATAAAATGTATATCTATAGAGAGCAAAACAAAAAATAAATTACTCAAAATGTCCTCATTTTGCCTTGACACAGGCATTTAATCTCCGTGGCCACTCATCAATAGCAGCACGTAGCACTTCTTCAGGATAGCGCTCAACTGCTCGGACCTGAGATTGAGACTTTCCAAGTCAGGGTGTTCTCTGTCTGTGGCATGGCATCCTCTCCAGTTCGGATGAAAGCCGGTACCAAGTGGGTTGAGATCAGGGCTTCTTGAGGACCAATCAGAGGCAGAGATGAACTCTGGAATGTTCTTTTGCAGCCATTGCTAAGTTGACCTGGCCTTGTGAGCTGGATTGGAATCATACTGAAAAACCCAATGACTTACAGCAAACAGGGAATCATTTAGAGGCTTGACAACAGGTTCCAAAATGTCGTCCTGATAGTTTTTAGAGGCTGTTTTAACTCCTTTTTCACAAAAATGGAGCTTTGTGGTGCCATCAAAGCAAACTCTCCATCAAACCAACACTGAGGAAGAGTGATGACCTCTTTTCACTCTTCCAATGACTTCCTGGGCTTCTTTTGAGCTGTTTTCGTGCACACAATTATTTTGGCGATTAATTTTTTCTTCAATTTTAAAAATTTTCTCATCGCTAAACAAAATATTTCAATGAAGACCATTGTTGTAACGGCCAAGGAACACTTGCATCTATCCACCTTAATTTTTTTTTAGGAAACTGGTTAGCCTTTGTGCATTCTTCGAAATGCACCCATCCTTAGGTCAGTTTTTATCATGCGAGACATTGATCTGACAGAGATTTCCATTTCCCGAGACATGATTTGTTGTTTTCGAATGGAATTTTTTCTGATTCGAGCAGCCACTGTTTTCACTGCATTTGCTGTTTCATAGTGCGAGGACGGTCGAGGTCTGTCACATACAGATAGGGTCTCATTATATCTATTTATAGTGCGGTACATGAACATACGGCTGGTACCCAAAGGTTTCAAAGTGTTGAAAATCTCTGACCTACATTTTCCAACTTTGTGTAAGGCGATCACAGCTATTCGGTTTTCTAAATCACCCCACTCCATGTTAACTGAGCGAAAGAAAAATACAAACTAACTGGAATTATGACATGTAAAGAAAATCACCTGATAGATGTAAGGATCATCTAAATTATACCCAAGGATGTATATAAAGTTCAACTTTTGTAACAGTATGGCAGAACTAGGTATAACAGAAAATTCTTAGTTTACTGTTGAGGACATGGTAACACTAAACTATTGTTCTTTCTTCGTTTGATGTTATTTAATGATTGTGTTTCACATCGTCAGTACAATAGCAAGGTGACATACCCAAAACTTTTGATAAATACGAAAAATATATATTATTGGTATTACCTAACGGTTAATTGAGAAATCTGTCTCAATTTGATTTATCGTATGTCGTAAAATTCAATTCGCACCACTCCTATAGTTATTATTTTTTGATATTATTATAAGATGTCTAATAGAAAATATCAATCCTAACAATAGCAAAATTTTCTATAAAAATCATATTACAGTGCGTCTCGAAGGTGAGGTGGGGACGGTGGATGTATCTTAAGTCCACAGTAGTGTGACGCATACGGCTGACATGCACGATACTGTCAACCACTAGCGGATCCAGGATATAATTTTGGGGGGGCTTCAGCCCGAAAGCATATTTTTTCATAAAAATAACAATAATTACTTTGGTAAATAAGAAAGAAACTAACTACCTATATGAAGTGGTGTTTAAGTGATTCCTAAAGCCCTTTTAAATGTAATTACACGAATAATTATACTTTAAGAGATAATTTTTTAATATTTTTTGCGATAAAACATGGTTATATTTTACCATTTTGGGGGGGGGGCTTCAGCCCGAAAGCCACACCCCTCCCCCTCCCGTAGATCCGCCCGTGCTGTCAACGTGTCTCTCCGCTTTTATTTATCAACATGCGTTTATAAAAGTTAATATAATATTTCACACTAAATATTTTATCAAAGACGACAGGGTAAAAGAAAAACTGGAAAGATATTTCGTGAGAGGAAGTTTTGAAGTTAGAAAAATTATTCTAAGCTAAACAAATAAAATGTATTTAACTGCATTTATGACACATGGACTTCTCTGTCAATATTACCTTATTTATAACAAGATTTAATATTACTCATTAAAGAAATGTAAAAAAAAATTGTTATCACATAATCTTCAACAACGAATAAAAATTAAAACTTCACGAAAGTACCCAATTGACTCATTTCGCATTCAAATTATTTAAGAAAAAAAAATCGAATCCAAGTATAATTTATGTTTTTAATTAATGATCAACATAAATTTGATAAGAAATTGGATCGTAATGTTAACTTCTCATAATGTTAAATAATCATAATGTTAACTCATAAATTTAACAAATAAACACAATGCACAATAAAGCATTATTAGAAAAAGTATTTTTGTGTTAATACCGAACCATTTTTGGGAGTCAAATATTAATAAATATTTATTTAAAATACATGAAGTTATTTTTTATTAATTACACTTTATATCATTGCATGTACCATCTTCTCAGAAATAAATTAATAAGTGATTGGTAATGTTCTACTTTTTCAGACTTAATACACTTTTTTTTAATTAATAATTTATAATTCCCTATGGCGAAAACTCTGTTTGTACGTGTTATTCCTAATGTCAAAATCCGAACTAGCCAGAAGTCAACATTTATATATTTCTAAATCAATTATTTTAATAGAAAATATTATAGGTGGTATTGCCTATGATCATCCTTCATGTTTGCGGTAAACCGCCGCTCTATTGTGGTGCAGTGAAACTGCAGGTTTAAACAAGGAAGCAGTCAGTGGCTTCTGCCTTCAGTTTATTTATCTTTATGATGTAGCTGAACAAAATATTTTTTTGTGGTTTTCAATCAATATTCTTCTTTTTTCAAATGGATTATATTTAGTATAGATGTACGAATTATGAAATATCAAATAAAAAAAATATTTATTTAAAAAGAAACACACTGAAAAATAAGTTTATTTGTGCTTTATTCTCTGGCATTAGGCATACCGGAAAATTAAGTCATGAGTGCTCCACGTATCTACCCTAAATCAAAAAGCAAGTATCAGTGATATCTTAATACCCAAATTATGTTGCGTTCAATATAATACATTGTGTATAATTCAACTGCTTTATTAAGAATTTAAAATTAATTTATCTAATACACTTAATAATTATCAACAAGAGGCGAGCGCTTTTCTCTGAGCCAGATCCTCAAAACGGGTGCCCGGGGTTCCCATGTACTATGTGTGCTGTGTTTATGTGCCGTGGGGCATAAACAAACCCCAAAAAAATTTGATTTACT
The DNA here is from genome assembly GCA_928085145.1 of Nezara viridula. NCBI lineage: Eukaryota > Metazoa > Arthropoda > Insecta > Hemiptera > Pentatomidae > Nezara > Nezara viridula. The sequence goes on from OV725077.1 coordinate 210,006,776, forward strand.
GATTAGCTGAAGATGATAGTATAAAAAAATAAATAAATAAACCACAATACATAATAAATAATAATTTAAAATTAGTATTATAGATAGGGATATTCATACAACCAGTGCTAAGTATTGTAAATCTCTTAAATATGTTTAAGTCGAGAACGTATTTAAGAAATTTGCTTAGATATGACCACTAGTACACACGATTTAAACGTTCTCTAGGTCAGGGGTACCCATAATCCTCTCCCCTCCCCCAAGTTCAATGGCCAAGAACTTAATCTCCTCTCTCCCTCCACTCCCAAGATATTTTATTGCTCACTTATTCTTAAAAACAGAGCAAGCGAAGGTAGACTTAGAAATATCGTAGATAATATACAGTTATACTTCCTGCGGTCTGTTCCATGAGTTCTTCTTATTCCTTATTATGAAACTTTTTATTCCAAAAATTCATAACTCCGTCGAAATGTACTTCCTCCCCCTCGAAAATTCAAAAACTCGTTAAATTATGCCTCCCTCAAAAATCTTAATGGAGCAATTTGTTCCATAAAACCCTCTTCTGGGCACCACTGCTCTGGGGTCCGTTCAAGTGATACTAATTTCGTAAATGCACGGAGAAGCGAAGAAGTTTATAATGAGATTTTAATGTCTTGTTTAGTTCTTTGTACAATACCAGTCTACCAATACAAGCCTGTACAATACCAAAAACAATTTGATAGAATGCGGTTGCTGTCTTGGTAAAAACACAGGATGCTCTGGAATTTCATTTCATATAAAATTAAACTGGTATCTATCAACCATCTGCCTTTTTATTTCGCTTTGAGATTTTAAAAATATGTTATTAGATGAATCAAGCAGGAGAATTCAGAAACTTTGTTTACAATACAATGATAATCTTAATATAATTAATAATACTTTAGCAGGTTACACAAGAGTTTTTTCTGATTTATTTAAAATTTGTGCTGACTGTTCAGCATTATAACAAGTTAGGTGCAAACTGCATAAATATACCTATTATAAAATAAAATGACCAAAAGAACATCCGGGCCTTGGATGGTTGCGTTTTGGTTCCTTATGTTTTACTCCGAAATGTATAAGGTTTAACCATCGATGCATTCATACAAATATCGCGATAATAACGATATAGATAACTCCTAGTTAAGCCGAGCTTTCACTTGTAAAATGTATCAACAGTAATGTAAAATGAATTAACAGACGAGCATTCAGAAAAAACGCTTATGGTTCCTGAAGGCGCCACGCCATTGCCGAAGATCTGGACTGGAGGGATGGCGACAAAGCTGGGTACCAGGTAAACAATCACCGAGGCGGCGCCAACAACCAAAACATTGGCGCCCAAACGTTATTTATTTTAAATTTTTTTACTGTTCTATTTTTTTTTAGTACTAGAGTCGCCGGTGTCTATTCCATTGTATACCAGAGCAACGTTATTAATGTAAATGAGCAGGTGTTTGAAACAGTAATTGCTAGTAAAGTGAAGAACTGATTGCGGCGCCTCTCTGTCGGTTTAAAACAATACCTTGGTGATAAATTGTTTTCATCAGGCGGGGTTCCTCATCTCTTCCTACACGGTTAGTCCCCTTCTTCAATGTATTCTAGTATCATTTTTTTATAATTTTTTTTTTATTAGAGATGGGTAAGTAGTCGACTGATCAATTATAAGAATGGAACAAATTTTTCAGCAATTTCAGTCAAGATATTCCTGAAAATTTTGTTTCGTTATTTTCTTATTACCTTTATATTATGTTCGCCCTATTTGATGACCAGAAATGCGAGATAAAAAGTGTGATCTGGAGGGAGGAGTATTCTTCATGTTGACAATCCTTTAGTTAATAATTTATTAAAAATAAAGAATACTTGTTGTTTAATTTTTATGTTTACCAACAAATAACAGAATCCTTAACAAACAAAAAAATAGGATATTTTAATTTATACGAATAAAATAAGAATCAATTAGAAATACCCCTATTAATTGTTTCTGTTTTTAGCAGTTTTTTTAAAAAGTATAAATGTTATTATCATGCGAAGAGCCTTTATTGTATTTTTATCACAAAATAAGACTTTTTAATACCAAGCTCGGCCATACTCCTAATTTCTATAACTCGTACATAAATAAGTGCTAGACGGGTTCCAGTGAAGGAAAGGCCAATTCCGAAAAATACGAGATATTCAGACCTAGATGTTCATTAAATTGTCAAGACTTGATAGGGCGGTCTATGTAGCTACGACCAAATGAAATAGAATTATATACAACTTTATCGGATTTTCTATACAGCACAAGGTGAGTTGGACGTCCTAGATTTCGCTGGAAGACAGCTATAAAAACAGAGAACAATGGCGATCTAACGCAGGGCAGGCTTTGACTCAAAAACTGGGTCGTAATGCCAAGTAATAATAATACAAAATAATAGTAAAAATAATAATAATCAACAACAAGTAAGGTTTGGATACCATAAACAGTGGCTGAAAGAGTTTCGAAATGAAGGTCAGTTCACTTAACATAAAAGAAATATTTTACAAAACTAATTGTATTTTACTTGGATGTGATCAACCAATTCTCTGATTGGAAAATTGTTTAAACGGAAAACAAATATTAGAAAAGTGGCAGAAGATGAAAAATTGCATAACCACCCAACAATTTCCCTCACTAGAAACAACATACCAAAAAACCGGTTTACTGCTTTACCTATAGAAGTGAAAACAAACCTCTTATAGCTTTTTAATAGATCGATAATGTAATCGATGGACACCTATAATATAGCTGTAACTACTAATTGAATCAAGGGTTATAAACTAAGAAGAAATGTAATGCCGCTTTTCTTTTTAAATATTTTGTCGATTCATTTTTACTTTGAGAGATAAAAAGAGCCGAAAATTCATTTTTTTTTTTTTTTTTTTTTCTTGACCGTTTACAAGTGAACATTTTTCTTCGGATCTACAAGACTATTTTTGTAAATATATGTATTTGCTGTTTGTATAGTTCAAAAAATTATAAGACCCGGAAAGATGAAATGAACGCTATTTTTAAGGTAATGTTTAAAGCTAAAAACCTTGTCATATTAAATTCATTTCTACTAATAATGTGCAAAAAATGTACCTGAAGATTAAAGATAAAATTAATTTAAAAAAATATATGTCACATTTACTTATTGTATTTTCTATGTAATACAGTTGTAAATTTCATTAAAATAAAATAAAAAAATAAAAATATATATATTTCCACGCCATTACTAACCTTTTATTTGAGGAGTAGATCAACCAGAATAAACATCAATCCTGCTGAATGTATCATTCGTTTTTATGATTCCTTAAATTTTGATGTTTTACAATTGTTTTTTTAAATTGGAGCTTCATAATCTCCGATGGATTGGAGTAAAAAAAATAAAATTCACAATAGTTGTAATGTTTTCCGAGAGCTTTATGATATATAAAAATTTTACTTTCTTATTTGTTTGGTGACTGTAGGAAATGGGAAAAAGAAGGCAGGCAATCATAACGTCTGAGCATTGCAAATACGTTTCGCAATGGAATAGCTTTTAACTTCACAAGGAGAACATGTACTTAAAAAATATATGTACTTAATTTTGATCCACGTCAAAGATGATATAATTATTATCATATTATTAAGTTATATAGTTGTTATTGGAATTATTAGAATTTCAAAACTGAATCGTTAATATCTCCGATGGGACTGGAGTTAAAAATCTGACATTCACAATATTTTCCACGGTACTTATTTATCAAATTATTAACACCGTTCTAAGACTTCGTAAATCTACAACTTCTTTGAATCGTAAGGTAATTCGATCACAAAATAGAGAAAAAAGTTGGCCTGTGACATATTGGGGGTACATATCACGCCGAACACCCCAATATTTTGCTAGGCCACCGTTTTTCTTGAATTTGTAATCAAATAATCTTACGATTAATTGAATAGATAAAGTTTCAACCATCTCCACATTAAAAACTCCCATTTCCGATGATTTACCTAAACAAAAATGTTGAAGGATTGAAGGACGGTAAGATGTAGCCATCTACGAATTTTAGACAGATATTCACAATTTGATAAAAGGGAGTCTGTACCCCAGTCTAATAATTATATTGTTTTTCATGAGATTTACGGTAAATAATAGTCTTACTTAGTTATTTCCAAAATCATTTATAATCAAACTTAATTAAATTTAATACAAGATCAAAAATTAATATTGTAACAATAATAATAAATCACTTATAATATGCTGATTTAGGTAATTATACCGAAACAAATAACGCTACCAAAAACAATAATGTAGGATTTTAATATAAAGTAAAGTAACAAGAAACATTGTTTCTAGAAATAATTTACTCGGCGTTTCACGAAAGAGTATCCACAAATTATAAACATAATATTTTTGTATTGATTTTATTTATAGAAATTTCAAAATAATGCCGAAATTAAGGAATAAGGTCCATTAAGTTTAATTTTAAAAAATAGTGTTAAATATTTGAGTGGGCTAAGAAGAATTATCCTTGGATCCTCTGTCTTCAAGAGCAGTAGAATAACAATTACATTTTCGAACATGTCTGGCTAAAATGATTTTTTCTATTCAGCTAACATTTTCGGGAGCACTCTTATCTTTTGTATGATTATATCAGTATAATACAAGTTATACAATACATCATTATTTTTACAATATTGATTCTCCAACCTGTATTAAATTGAAGTAAATGATTTTAGAAATTGTAAGTATGTAAAAGCAAAATATTTTTTTAATACAAAAGATTACATAGAAATTTTTTAAAATATTATTCAAAACACTTTTTACTTAAAACTATGTACTTATAATCATTATTATATACTGAAAATCATTTTACTTGATTTTTTCTTCATTTTCGAGGTTTAAATAACCAAGTAAGGCTTTTATTTACCACAAATTTCAGATTTATGGTAAAAAACATACAATTTTATAATTATCGATGACATCTTTAGCATAATGCGAAATTAAGTACTTTATCTATCTCTACAATATACATCATAAAGCGATGTAAAATATTTTTTATGAATAAAAATAATAAAACACTTGAAGAAATTAATTTTATTTTAATATTCTGTTATCAATGACAAGTAACACCCTTCAGTTCTACAATCATTAGATCTCTGGGCTCTGGCCAATACTATATAGAGCAACTGTTAGTTATATATGCCACTCAGGTAAGTATTCTCTAACCGATACCTTTCAACATATAGATAGCATTGATAGAATTTCGTCACAATGGCCCAACCCGATTGAATATCTGAATACTAACTGTATCTCATTCGAAACTTTATTCCTAAGATATAAAAATCTTAAAGACTTGCAGTCAGAACTGTTGAAGTACTGGTACGATTCTAAAGGCCAAACGATTTATTAAATTATAAACATTTAAGGTTAAGTCTATGGTTACTAGAATACAGAATACTATAAACTAAAGTCCTTCATAACTCATTGAGTATATTCCATTTTTTATCAACCAAATAAATAATAGCTTTAATATATATTTCAATTTATTTATGTTTAATTTTTAAAGCAAATTGAATGATTGAAAACTTGAACTGAATACTACCAGTTTTGGAAGTTCCATAACATAGAACAATTTTAAATTATTATTTATTTGTGATTTTTTCAGCCCATTTTCTTATAGTCATTTTCATCTGTGACATATTCCACCAATCGAAATTCTATTTCTATTTCTACAACTTGGAAATTCAACTTACAATACTTGTGAATAATATTTTAGTACATTCCTTCTATATAATTATAAGTATATACCAGTTTCCTCCACAACCTGATTCAGATACAACAACAAAGGATGTTTCTTGAACATTCGTCTCTTAATTTGACTCTAATATGCTTTAAAGTTTGTTCTTCCTGTGAATTGTTTATCGTAACAGCGAAACCAGAAGGAGTAGATAATGTTCAAATTATCAGTGTTGTCCCAATCATTGGATCAGTCCAAAATATTTCGAAAAATCATAAATGCACCCAATATTTCAAATCACACCATACACAGCGAAATGAATATTCAAACAGTAAAAATCTACATACATAACAAATACACCTGATTCGACACTTCAACTAATAATCACCCTAATCCACTTGTCTTCTCTCTACCTGGAGAGCCTCAAAGAAGACTAAAAAGGCATTGGCCTCGGGATCTGCTAACAATATGAACAAATTTCCAAGAAATAGCAGACAAAATGAACGACAGCACATTTGCTAGATACCAAAAACGCAGTTGCAAATATAATATAAAATAAAATAAAAAGTATATAAGTTTCCTCCACAACCTGATTCAGATACACCAACAAAGGATGTTTTTTCAACATTCGTCTTTTAATTTGACTCCAATATGCTTTAAAGTTTGTTGTTCCTGTGAATTGTTTATCGTAACAGCGAAACCAGAAGGAGTAGATAATCATCAAATTATCAGTGTTGGGCCAATCATTGGATTTGATGAAGATAATTGTTATATTTCTAGTTATGAGCACGAGTAATATTATTTATTAATATAACGCCATTTGTTTCAAGTATGTAACCGAAATATAAAACAAGTTTATGCAGCTTAGTAAGATTATGTTTTGTAAACGCGCCAATTTCAGTAAATATCAGTTCGATTTGAAAAATTCTATTTGCGATAGAAAGACGTTTCATTGAGAAAATTCTAACCCTTTATAATACCAGGTTATGAAAATGAGCAGTAATCATAAATGTAAATCATTTATAAAAACTATAGGTTCAAAATAACTACACTTGCACACTTCTGTTTAAAAACTGTTTACAGTCACAGAAAATAAAGTAACAAACTTTTAAGTATGTTGAAATTGACATAAGTTTACCGGAAAGTATATACCAGAGGGAGAAATAAAACTAAGTTAAAATTGCCTACTATTGTTTAAGTTGCCTTTCGAAATCACCTCCACGACTAGAAAAATAGTTCAACAAATGGGGAATCAAAGTTAATGGTGCCAAGTCAAGTCATGTCAGCTTCTCCCTGAGTAAGATTTCGTGCCCTGTTGTCACAATAGACAACAAGCCAGTTCCCTAAAAAACGCATGTACAATATCTCGGACTATACTTGGACAAAAAACTTACCTGAAACATACACACCAAATTAAAAAAAAAAACAAGAACTGACCAGACGATACAAACAACTGCCACATCTTCTGGACTACAGATCTCCTCTCAATTTAACAAAATAAGCGACTAATCTACACCGCCATATTACGATGTATTTAGACATACGGAGTAGAACTTCGGGGTTCTGAAAAACACGTCCACATAAACAAAATACAAACTGCACAGTCCGAAATACTTCGAAAAATCATAAATGCACCCAATATTTCAAATCACACCATACACAGCGAAATGAATATTCAAACAGTAAAAATCTACATACATAACAAATACACCTGATTCCACACTTCAACTAATAATCACCCTAATCCACTTGTCCTCTCTCTACCTGGAGAGCCTCAAAGAAGACTAAAAAGGCATTGGCCTCGGGATCTGCTCACAATATGAACAAATTTCCAAGAAATAGCAGACAAAATGAACTAACAGTACATTTGCTAGATACCAAAAACGCAGTTGCAAATATAATATAAAATAAAATAAAAAGTATATAAGTTTCCTCCACAACCTCATTCAGATACACCAACAAAGGATGTTTTTTCAACATTCGTCTCTTAATTTGACTCCAATATGCTTTAAAGTTTGTTGTTCCTGTGAATTGTTTATCATAACAGCGAAACCAGAAGGAGTAGATAATCATCAAATTATCAGTGTTGGGCCAATCATTGGATTTGATAAAGATAATTGTTATATTTCTAGTTATGAGCACGAGTAATATTATTTATTAACATTATTAATAAATAATTTAGTAAGATTATGTTTTGTAAACACGTCAATTTCAGTAAATATCAGTTCGATTTGAAAAATTCTATTTGCGATAGAAAGACGTTTCATTGAGAAAATTCTAAGCCTTTATAATACCAGGTTATGAAAATGAGCAGTAATCATAAATGTAAATCATTTATAAAAACTATAGGTTCAAAATAACTACACTTGCACATTTCTGTTTAAAAACTGTTTACAGTCACAGAAAATAAAGTAACAAACTTTTAAGTATGTTGAAATTGACATAAGTTTACCGGAAAGTATATACCAGAGAGAGAAATAAAACTAAGTTAAAATTGCCTACTATTGCTTAAGTTGCCTTTCAAAATCACCTCCACGACTAGAAAAATAGTTCAACAAATGGGGAATCAAAGTTAATGGTGGCAAGTCAAGTCATGTCAGCTTCTCCCTGAGTAAGATTTCGTGCCTTGTTGTCACAATAGACAACAAGCCAGTTCCCTAAAAAACGCATGTACAATATCTCGGACTATACTTGGACAAAAAATTTACCTGGAACATACACACCAAATTAAAAAAAAAACAAGAACTGACCAGACGATACAAACAACTGCCACATCTTCTGGACTACAGATCTCCTCTCAATTTAACAAAATAATCGACTTATCTACACCGGCATATTACGATGTATTTAGACATACGGAGTAGAACTTCGGGGTTCTGAAAAACACGTCCACATAAACAAAATACAAACTGCACAGTCCGAAATACTTCGAAAAATCATAAATGCACCCTAGTATACTTCAAATCACACCATATGACTTGAATATTCCAACAGTAAAAATCTACATACATAACAAATCTACACCACCATATTACGATGTATTTAGACATACGGAGCAGAACTTTGGGGTTCTGGAAAATGCGTCCGCATCAAAATACAAACTGCACAGTCCAAAATACTTCGAAAAATCATAAATGCACCCAATATTTCAAATCACACCATACACAGCGAAATGAATATTCAAACAGTAAAAACTTACATACATAACAAATACACCTGATTCCACACTTCACTAATAATCACCCTAATTCACTTGTCCTCTCTCTTTCTTCCTCCCTGTTACCAGGGGAGCCGCAAAGAAGACTAAAAAGACATAGGCCTCGGGTTCTGCTCACAATACGAACAAATTTCCAAGAAATATCAAACAAAATGAAAGACAGCAGATTTGCTAGGTGCATGTTTTTGTAGATCCGTGAAATATCTGGTGGAATAAGAGTCCGAATTGTTATTCAATTGTACGTTTTCTTTGTATTCAGTTTTTAAATTATTGATCAAATGTCTTTACGAACCAGTTTATTCAAATTCACTAGGTCAAATTTTGTTTCACATAGTTGATGATAAATACAAGTAATTGCATATTATGATTATTTCAATTAAGTAAACTTAGTAAGTAAAAAATTAGAAATAAAAAATTAAAATGCAACGTCAAAGAATAAATTACAGATTACATTCGGGGATTTATTTTCAATCATTTCCTTCAGTAATTGGATTCTTGAAATATGGGTATTTAAGCTTTCCTTCATATGCCTTTTAAACACAGATATTAACTATTAGGGTAGCCTTGATTGCAATTATAGAGGAAACATTTAATGGATTAGTTGGATTTGATTTAATTTCGATGTAGTGTTTAAGAGTTTGGTTTTTCCTTTTAATAAATAAAAGAACTTTAGATGCTTCTGCTCGTAATCAAATGGATGGACTGAAGAGGAACGTTCCTGCAGTTAATTTGAGAGCAGTGTTTTAAATCGGTTCTAATATCCTTAATTATAGCTGCCTATAGAGAAATAGATATAATAGACTGGCCGGAAAATGGCAAAATAATATTATATTTTTCATTGGTCCATATTTCTTGAAGTGAGTGATCTATGATAAATAGTTAAAATCTTTTAAAATTATTTTGGCTATAAATTGAAGCACATGTCAAGAAAAATACAAGAAATTTATCGCTAAAAGGACTATTGCTCACAGAAGTCCCCATCCTCTCTAAATTCGATGGCGCATAAATCTCTCCCCTCTCCTTTCAACGAAATTTTATTGCTCTCCTGTTCTTAAAAACAATGCAAGTGAGAGAAGAATTGGAAAAAATGTAGATCATTTATTTTTTTTTTATCCTTGTCTCCTGGTTAAATAATTTTCCTTTCAAAAATGCAACCTATTCGAAATGTGTCCCCATCAAAAATTCGAAACCCCGTCAAAATATGCCTCCTCAATAATTTTAATGGCCAACTTGCGCCATGAAATCCCATTTTGATTGATCCTGCAATTGTTTTTTTTGCCTTCAAGGACTGCTTAAGTATCATTCATTTCATACAGACAGTTTTTTTTTTTTTCATGTGATTATCGTTATTAAAAAATTAAAAAAGGCCCTATCCCACAGATATAGAGGATTAGTAGTTTTGTAATATCAGTCTTCCAAGATATATTGCCTATCATTATATGATATTTAAGGCCTGAAAACTTTTATTTGTTTGGTGAATAGGGTAAAACTGAAAGATCTATGAGATATGTAATAGTTGAGAAGATTTGGAAATGTGTCTTCTATATTTTTACATAAAGTTCCCACTTATCCCTGTTGACCAAATCCGATACCTTGGACTCCACCTTGACAAACGACTCACTTGACAAAACCCCATACCAGACTGAAACGACTAGAAACCGCCAAAAGTTTCCGATTACTTCAGCACTTACTAGACAAACGCTCTAAACTGCCAACTATTTACAAAAGACTCATATATATAACTATAATAAGACCTATTTGGACTTACGGGGATATTGGACACTAAACCATCAAATTCCTCTCGTATCCAATCCCTACAATCCAAAATCCTTCGTAAAATCCTTAATGCTCCCTACTTTGTCACAAATAAAATCATCCATAATGGCATTAATGTATTATATGTTTCCGATTTAGCTCAATCCAGATACCTTTCCTTTCATAATTCTGAACCATCCGAACCCTCTCGTTTCCAACCTTGCTTCCTCTTCTATTCCTGATAACCCTCCGAGGTGTCTGAAAAGAAGATAGCCCCGTGATCTCCTAATGTAGTCATATCATTAGAGTGCTACCATTGGGTAGTTACTCATCAAGTGTATTCATGTCATTATATCTATTATGTCCAAATTTACTTGATGTATTTATGTAATACATTTGTAAATGTCATTAAGAAATGAGAAAAAAGAATGCAATCACTATATTCAGCAATTGGATTCTTGGAATATGGGTATTTCAGCTTTTCTCTATATGCCTTTTAAACACAAATATTAACTATTAGGTTAATGTATCCTTGATTGCAATTATAGAGGAAAAATTTAATGGATTCCTTGGATTTGATTTAATTTCGATGTAATGTTTAAGAGTTTGATTTTTCCTTTTAATAAACAAAAGAACTTTAGATGCTTCTGCTCGTAATCAAATGGATTGACTGAAGAGGAACGTTCCTGCAGTTAACTTGAGAGCAGTGTTTTGAATCGGTTCTAATATCCTTAATTATAGCTACCTATAGAGAACTAGATATAATAGACTGGCCGGAAAATGGCAAAATGTTTTTTTTTTTCTTCATGCTGTGAGTGCTCTATGATAAATAGTTAAAATCTTTTAAAATTGTTTTGGATATACAGCCACTAAATCGAAGCACATGTCAAGAAAAATATAAGAAATTTATCGCTAAAAGGACTATTGAATTACTATCGCTTTCCTCCCTAAGGTCGATGGCGCATAAATCTCCCCTCTCCTTTCAACGAAATTTTATTGCTCTCCTGTTCTTAAAAACAATGCAAGTGAGATAAGAATTGGAAAAATGTAGATCATTTAATTGTTTCTCGTTCATTTTTTTTTTTTTTATCATTGTCTCCTGGTTAAATCATTTTCCTTTCGAAAACGCGACCTCTTCGAAATATGTGTCCCGTTCAAAAATTCGAAAATCCCATTTTGATTGATCCTGCAATTTGTTTTTTTTTTTTTTGCCTTCAAGGACCACTTAAATATCATTTCATACAGATATTTTTTTCTCGTTAAAAATTCAAAAAGGCCCCTTCCCAAAATTAAATCCTGATTCCACTACAGATATAGGGGATTAGTAGTTTTGTCCTATCTGTCTTACAATATATATTGCCTATCATTTTATGATATTTAAGGCCTGAAAATAGACAACTTTTATTTGTTTGGTGAAAGTGTAAAACTGAAAGATCTATGAGATAAGTAATAGTTGAGAAGATATGGAAATTTTTTCTCTTATTTATTTATATAAAGTAACGGAAACAATATTTCTGGAAACTATTTTATGACAAAATGACTTAATAAATAAATGATTAAACGTTAAAAAAAGTTTTCGGTGAATTGCATAGAGTCGAAATAGTACATTACGGTATAGAAATAATAGCAAAATAAGATGGAGATTGATAAGGGACATATCGAGACGGAGCGCTGGTGGGGTGGGGTGAAAGCTGAGGGGTAGGTGGGGAGCAGAAAGGGTATATAGTCGCGGCGGAGGGTGGTCCAAGCAGAGTCGTAACCATGGAGCGGCGTCCTCACCGAGTGGTCAGTGTTCAGTGTTTTATTATTAGTTATATATTACATAATACATATAGTGGTGGCAGAGGTGATTGGTGCGCGATTGATCAATATACTACGAATACTGGAGGCTGTGCATCAAGTGCTGTTTCTTTTCCAACATTCCAACATTGAATCCCAATTTTGGGGCGGAAATGATTCCGTCTGCCAGTCGGAACGTCAGATAGATATTAGTTAAAGCATTTGCCGATTTTTCAAGTAGCAAGGCTGTTAGGCTGGTACTTGGTCACAGAATTGTACCGCAAGTCTGTTCACGATTGTAACTTTATTTATTTCAGATATGTAAAAAATTTAAGTGTATTCTATTAATGCAAATAGTCTTTACAATAAGCCGGTAATGTATACCAAAGGCAATCAGTACATTACACTTCCAGTGTGACGTAGTATATTCATCAATGTGTGCTCCACTGCTACCAACTTTGTCACTCACTAAGGTAAAAAGTATATTTTAAAACTAATAGTACTAGCAGTTATAAAACAAAGCTAAATATAAGCGACTGTAGCTTTTAGCAAAATGTAATCATAAACAAACAGGTACATTTGAAATGTTTGATTTGCCTTTATAAAATATCCATTAGATAATTAACTAATGGTTTAATTAAGTAAAATGTTCATAGCAATTTTGAAACATTATTACTGCTGTATGAGAGATCTTATTTTATTTTAAAGCCCCACAGCTAAAATGATAAAATTTGAGTTTTAAATTAACTATTATTTTTAATGTACGAAGCAATTATCAATATTGTAATCTCAGAGTCAATATTTCCTAAAGAAGATTGTTTTTACTTGATAGCTTATAGATACGAACTCAACGTAGCTTTCTCATCGTCATTATTTGGGTGGTATAGATTGTGTATGTATGTGGGTGCGGATAGCCTGGTGGGAAGAACGCTCTCTGCTGAACGAACGTGGAATTGTCGAATAAATTTCTATTTAAAACTAAATATGCGAACGATAGTTAATTCGCTCATAATCTCAAATAATAAATATCGCGGTTGAACCACAATGCTGACCACAATCTCCTCAAAGAATTCAGTAACCTATTCCTTCTGCCCATCAAATACTATAGCGGGATTGATTTTTAATTTTATAAGTTTAAGAACCCCAAAAGAACATTGTATCTTGTTATCTATCCATAATATCTCAAATAAAACTTCAGAATAATAACAGATCATGTTACACTTTGGGTGTTATTTAATTTGGCAAAATAAAAATTTGATTTCTATGCATTTTAGAGAATAATATTGTCATAATATGTCCAGCTAATGAATTTTATTTTAATTTATAAATTCTAATTAACTATTTCGGGTGTATTGAGAGCGGACTTTGGGCGAAAGTAAAATTCAAAACTTCAATTTTCAAATTCCTTGCCTATTATATTACAATAAAATTAAAAACAGCAACATCTATACACCTTCAACGATTAATTATTGATTGAAATCGATGAGTTTATTTATATATTCTTACAAAAGTATAAAATCTGACACAAAAAGAAATATTTTACTTTCTACAGAAGGGTTTAAGTAATAAGTAAATAATTTTATCATTTGCATTAAGATGTTTCGATTATAGAGTACCGGTTGATAAAACTCAAATGGCCAGGACCAAATTAAAAAAAAAAAATCATTCAATATCTTAGAATGTTTTGACAATATTTATGGATTAGTTTCGGTTTATCTAAGTTGAATATAAACTAAATTCTAAATAATTGTATTTGTTTCGCCATCTACTTGACAAAATATGAGATTCAAAAGAAAAATAATCTGTTTATAGTTGTATCTAATTCGAAACTTAACTTAAATGAATTAATAAAAAATAGTAGAGGATGTTTTGTACCGTAAATAAGTTTAAAAATGAAAGCTATAAATATATATATTTTTTTTTTCACCAGATAAAACGACTGCATAAAAATATGTTGCTTTTGCATTAATAACGTTATTAATATACGTTATAAATTTACTGACATTTTTGAAAAATATGATAACGTATCAGAAGAATCAATTTAAAAAAAAAAACTATTAATCTGTAAACAAAAAATATTTAAACAACAACATACTCCACTGAAAAGTCTATTCGGGTAAAACATGCTTTCTAGGTAATTGATTTGTTAGTATAATGACCAGCTGGTTTTAATTCCGTTAAACCTTACAATAATACGTCTGCAAAGAGGTTTGAAATGGAGCCGGTCCAGCTCAATTATATTAACTGAGTAGCTTATAAAATAAATGTGCAGCTAAACGGAATAAAAAAGAGAGAGATCAAGACTTTGTGGAATTACGCACGACTTATCATCATATACGCCAGGTTTTTTCAGGCTTTGCAGATGCAAGTGGACATTGTTTTTTCCAGTAGATGTACAGCCATTTTTTTTTTTTTTTCAAAATAGACCACAGATTTAAAAAGGAAGAACTTTTTTTACAACTATAACGTGAATCCTAATAGCATTGTTTAAAAAATTATAGTATATGTAATTAATATTTACCAAGAATAATTAGAAAGAAAGTAGTACGCACAAACAATTCAATTCATAACAATCTTACAAATCACTTTCGCCATTTGATTGAATATTTGAAGTTAATCATCAAATTATGAGGTCAAAAATAATGTCTTCGTAAAGTTTCATAATGATAATTTATTAACTTAACAATTTCATAATGTCTTCAACGACAATATATTCTTCCTCTCTTCAACAAATATGAGTTATATATTAGAAGTATTCCACAGAGATAAAATAATAATAGGTTATTGACATATTTAAATTCAATCGACTCTTTCAGAATCTAAAATAGGGGTAAGTGGTCACATGAAAACTTTCACCTATGTTATGATGCAGCTACCTGCTACCAGCTTTCTAATGACTACTGACCTTAGATGTTTTAAATGTCGATATGTAAGTTAACATAAGACATCTTTTTAAATTAAATTTTTCATTCAATATTGTCTACTTCCAAATTTCTACTTCATTTTTAAACACTCTTTATTTATTATTCTTGAGCAAAATATAACTCTTTGAACCTCAATAACATGTTAATATAATTGAGCTGATCATTAATATAATAAATGCACGTTGTTAATATTAACAAGTTTGTAATTTTAGTAGCTCAATGGAGAGAAAAAAATTCTAGTGGATTTACGCTTGTGAAAAAATGGCACTATACTAAAACATAAACATGTATTTATTCACTACAGATGACAGCATTCAGTTCATTATAACGCAAAATTAAATAACACTAACACATTACCAGTCATTGTAAGAGTAAATTGATGGGAATTTAGAAGCTACCGTCATGTTTGGTTTTGTTTATAAAGAAATTAATAAGGAACAATTTAAAAAATTGTTTTATAAACAGATAAATTTTCTTCATAAAGAATTGTGTATTGTGTGTATATTTGGAATCTAGAGAAATATAAATAAAATATTGTAAAAATATTTGACCAAGATTGTCCGTTCTTCCTCATACTGACCAGAAGAGAAACATATTTTTGCAGTCGGTGATCCCAGTAAATATAGTCAAGTCCTCCTTATCGAAAAAGTAAGATTTATGTGAGTGTATTTAGGAGGAGCATCACATATTACCTAAGTATTATTTATTTTGACTTAACATCCTTATTCACTACAACAAACATAAGTCGGGAAGGACGGCTTATTCTTCAGGAAAATATCTTGTTATGACCAAAATGGGAAGATCAATCAAATAAATTTCAACATGCTCAGGCCGGACTCGAACCGGCACCGCTTCTGTCCCGTTTAATTATAATTAAGGCAAAGCCTTTACACGCTCGGCCACCAAGGCCTCATTATGCTCATATAAACAAGCACAACATGTTATTCAATAACCGCTAAGCGTCAAAGGCGGTAATAATAAAAGGCTTAGCGAACCGGAAGGTTCGATACTGATACCACCAATCGCCAGGTTTACATACTTTCATCCGCCGACCGCTGTACAAATCTGCCTTAACGCGTCGCTCCAACCTTCGTTTCGGTCTATCCCTTTGATGTTTACCAGTCGGCACAGCGTTTATTTAAGTGCATATTATATAATACACCAGAAGGAGTGAGAATCCTCGGTAGTTGCAACAAATGGACTTCGATCCTGCTCTATAAATCCGAAAATAATATTTTTTGTTTCCATTCTTCGGTCCTAACCATAA
Organism: Nezara viridula; assembly: GCA_928085145.1. Taxonomy (NCBI): domain Eukaryota; kingdom Metazoa; phylum Arthropoda; class Insecta; order Hemiptera; family Pentatomidae; genus Nezara; species Nezara viridula. The sequence goes on from OV725077.1 coordinate 210,023,436, forward strand.
AGACACCTCAAATCAAATTAGAACTATAGGCCAACGACGTAAGGAAGACTCTTGTAGCTCTTGTGAAAATTGAAATTAATCTGGAACATTACACTCAAACCTAGATAAATATACCGTCTCAAATTTATATTACCATTTTGATTTGTTTTTTATTTTTTCTATCGCGTGAATTATTTTGACAAGTTGTTATTTTAACAACAAACAAACAATTTAAATCCAACCCTTTTAGTGGATTCGCACAATTATAAAATCATTTACATAGAATTCAAAATAAACTTACAGGAATCAATCAAATAAGTAAAGTTCACCTATCTAGGGTTGAACATATTTACATCTGTAACTTTTCCAATACCTTCCTAAATCAACTACTATTCATATAACCTGTTTTAAAAACAAATTTTACTTACAATAGGTGTCGTCATATTATTTCCTATTTTTTCTAGTAAAATAATTTTATTAACAAACACGACTATGCTGAGAACGCAATAACCAGCTCCAGAAATATTATTAATTATAACCAACTGTAAGAAACAAATCATCTTAAAGCTCACAGTGTTGCAAATCTGCCTTGTATTATATTAAAATAAATTATTTCTACACGACGAAATTGCCAGTATATATAAATATTAATATATGCAAGTAGATATAAATAAATAAATTAAATCATTTGTAAACTTATAGAATTATTAAGTTTAAATTTGTTGAAATAATTAAGTATTTTGCCATCTACCTACTAATTTAATTAATTGTTAACCACCTTCAGGCACTAGCGGATCCAGAATTTAATTTTGGGGGGCTTCAGCCCAAAACCTTTTTTTTTTCATAAAAATAACGATAATTACTTTGGAAAAACAGAAAGAAACTAACTAAATATATGAAATAGTGTTTAAGTGATTCCTTAAGTGATTTTAAATGTAATTACACGAACAATAATACTTTAAGAGGTATTTAAAAAAAAAATTTCCCATAAAACATTTTTCCATTTTGGAGGAGGCTTCAGCCCGAAAGCTCCCCTCCCCCCTCCCCCGTAGATCCGCCCGTGCCTTCAGGAATAATTTACTATCAGGTAGGTTCAATGAACTTGAAGTTATAATCCAACCAAGCCGAGACAATTGTTTATAAAATTAAGAATCAGTAAAGCGGATTTTAGTTGAGACTGTCGAGAAATCAGTATGATGAAAATAAGCACAACTTACACACGATTTTTTTTTAATAGTTTCTATCTCCATTATCTGATTTAAAAGTTTTTCTACTAATTATTTTCTAAAGAAATATACAACATACATATACTAGAAATTCAATATAACAAAAGTGTAGTTTTATTTTATCTTTGAATAAATTGTAATGTTATGTTGCAATATTATGTAATAAACGTTGGACGATTACACTCAATCCTAAAAATATATACCATATTGAATTTTCGTTAACATTTTGATTTGTTTTTACATTTTTTCTATTGCGTACGTGCACTCATCCGTAAGTTATTATTTCAACAATAAATAAACAATATGAATCCGATATATAAACAATTTAAACAGAAAAAATAAGAATTAGGTGAGCGGATTTTCGTTATGATTGTCGAGGAATTAGTATGATTAAAATAGACATAGCTTGCAGACCACTTATTTACAGTTTGTTTCCTCCATATATCATCCTTCGACTATATACATAGATTAAAAATTCAACAATACCAAAGTGTAATTTGAATTTATCTTTGAATAATTTACAGTGTATTAAATAAATTTAAATAATCCTCTTTTATGTTATTTTTCGATTGGTAGGTGTGGTTGACGATAGGGCTGCTGGCGGCCTTAGTGGACAGCAAGGCAATTGATCTGGGACAGCAGCTCCCGCAGCTCTCAACTGATCTCCAAGCCCCGCAGCCACTTGGGTATGTATCACCGGCAAAGATAATTTTATCCAAGATTTTTTGTTAATATTTTATAAAAGATCGTTACTGAAAATCAAATTACAAAAATACTTTTAATAATATAAATTAACAGAAAAGACTATCAAACTTACCATATTACGACTGATTAAAAATTCCAAACAAATTATTTTTTTAAACAAATATAAATGCAGACATTTTGTTCTAATATCTATTTTTTTAGAAAATGAAAAAAAAAGTTGTAATATTTAAGTATTAATATAATTGTTAAATTTGAAAATTTACTAATGCTGCTACTAGACTATCTTTCAGGTTTCGATTAAAGAAATCAACTATAAAAATCAATATCCTATTCATAAAACTGTGAATATCTATGAGCCTGGAAAAAGGAAAAAAATGTGCTGTTAATAGTTATATTATTATTAAAATATTTTATTTATTTATTCATTTACTACTTCTTTAGTTTTTCAGATTTCGTATACTACTGTGAAAAACTGACTGACTGCTAGTGAAGCACTGAAATAACTCACACGAATAAGTACAAAAGTTAATTACAATTTGATCAGACAAGGTACAAACCGACATGGTGCAAATTCTAGTTACTTCTAATATACAACCTCTTTTTCTCTTGTATGCATTTTTGTTTTTGCCGAAGGTGTTAAGGAGCCTATAGGACTCTTAAGGTATTTTAGGAGCTGGTCAGATGTGGCTGTGAAAGTAAGAGTGCACTGGGGTCATCGTATGTTCCTCATACCGCCTGGACACTTTCCACGGCATATTTTCTCCTCTGTTTAGGCCATCAGCATAGCTTAGTTCCGGCAACTTAACAAACAACAGACAATCCCCTTCGTCGCAAAACTACCAGAAGATCGATCATCAATACCTGCGTGGTTACTGCATTAACGAAATAGACAATCTAAAAGGATCAAAGAAGTCGCTCAGAAAACTGTGTTGGAAACAAAAGGACTTTTACAAAAAAGACTGGCTCACAAATACGACTATTCAACAGAAGAAAGATTTTACATCAATGTGAATCGAGACTTAATGACTGACCTGTAAAGATTGGTATAACTTGCTCAAATAGTACATTTCAAAAATCCCATATAAATTTACTGCAAGTATTTCATTAAACTAATAAATAATGTGTGTTTAATGTATTTTTGTTGCTTTTTTTTTTTTTTTTGTCTTCAGAATACAATTAATGTATATAAATACGTAAAAGTTAGTAAACCGTCTGTTTTTTTTTTTGTTTTTTTTTTTTTTTTAGATGGAAATAACGTAGAAGTGTAGTTATTTGAGTTTCATAAGTTTATTAATAAAAATTAAAAAATAAAACAAGTTATTAGAAACAAATTCTTATATACCTCGATATGAACTTTCGCGAATTCCATAAAGATATTTTTTAATTAGTTAATAAACAACTAGCTTTTGATCGGAATATTCCAGTAATAACGCGAAACTAAGCTTAAATACTATCTAGGAAGAACGATAGACGCACAATTCTCATAAAATAACATTTTAATAATGAACTATAAAACATTTTGAGCTATCATTACAACATTTAAAACATAATTGTTTTATGTTTACAGCGCTCAAGAGATCCAGAAGAGAATAGGCCATGATGAGCATCACGACGACCACCACCACCATCATGATCACCACAAAGGATATTGGAAGAAGAAACTTATCTGGAAGCCTGACTGGGTGAAAATATGGAAACCAGCCTATAAGCAAATATCGAAACCAGCATGGAAAAAGATTTGGAAACCAATATGGGTCCCAACACAAAAACCAGGATGGAAGGAAATCCAAGTGCCAGATTGGAAGAAGATTTGGAAACCAATTTGGGTTCCGACAAAAAAGCCTGCCTGGAAAGAAATTCAAGTACCAGCGTGGAAAAAAGTTTGGAAACCAATCTGGGTACCAATAAAAGTGCCGGCTTGGAAAGAAATACAAGTACCTGACTGGAAGAAAACCTATAAGCCAATATGGAAACACATTGAAGTACCAGCTTGGAAAGAAATACAAGTGCCAGATTGGAAGAAACTTTGGAAACCAGAGCTTATAAAAGTTGGAATTCCAGGAGGTAAACATCTAGGTAAAGATGAGCATGGTTGGGAATATACAGCACATGACCTTTGGAAAAAGAAAGTTGTGTGGAAACCATACTGGAAGAAAATCTGGAGAACCGAAAAGAAACAAATCTGGGTACCATCTAAAAAGCTTGTATGGAAAGAAGAATGGGTTCAAGTTTGGAGAACAGAGAAAAAGCAAATCTGGGTAGAATCTAAAAAGTTAGAATGGAAAGCCGACTGGGTACAAATATGGAAACCAGCCAAGAAAATGATATGGGTACCCGACAAGAAATTAGAATGGAAAGAAGAATGGAAACAAATTTGGAGGACAGAAAAGAAGCAAATATGGATCCCTGACAAAAAATTAGAATGGAAGGAAGATTGGAAACAGATTTGGGTTCCTGCATGGAAAAAGATTTGGGTTCCAGCATGGAAAAAGGTATGGAAGCCAGTTTGGATATCAGAATGGATTATAATCCAAGACGAACACCATCCACATGAAGAGCACGGATGGGATAGGAAAGATACCGAACCAAGAAGTTCAAACCTTGATATAGGGGTGGCAAAGGCACAGGGTGTCGCCATTCCAAAATAAGACTGATACAGACAATTACCAAAACGATACATTACCCCAAAAAAAAAAAAAAAACGACTACATTTTAAGTACAAACTGAACTGTGCCTTTTATAGCTTTAGAAGTCAAACATTTTCGTTTGGCTATGTAAATAAAATATATACATATGTAAAATAGATAATCTAAAGTTTGTGATGTTATTATTGTTGTTATTGTTAAGTTTATAAATAGTATGTTAATACCAATAAAAGTATTTTTTTATAATTTGGTTTTTAATTTTTTTAAATGATAACATTCACACTAACTTTTAATAAAATATATTGGGTATAATAAATAGAACTTCTTTATAAAAAACTATGAGAGTAAATATAACTTAAAAACAAATTATGACGTTAAGAATGTTCTCGGACTAATTAACAACACCATAAATGGACACCAAAAAGGCCAAATTTGCGAATTCGAATTTTAGTAAAAATTTTCATCATACTAATGATGGCAATTTATAGCAATATAATTACAAATTATAACTAAAAAATAGGACAAATTTGAATATTATAAGTTTACAGTTAATGAGTAAAATAATAAAATGAGTAAAAAAGTGAGAAATGATTATATTTATTCTTGAAAACAAAGTGCAACAATATCACACATTTGACTATAGTATCACCGTGACATAGTTAGTAATTTTAAATTTTATAAATATACATACATAACATATTAATAAAAAATATAACTGACTAAAGGAATAATTTTCCAAACTTAGAAGTTACGGGTTTTAAAAAAGATACAGAAATGAATACAAAGGGAAAATTCACCAAATTATTCACTAATTTAATTTTCTACAATATCACATGATTAACTTTCGGAATTAACCGACGATAGATACCTGATTATTTAAATATAATATGGGATCAACAGTTATTAAACAACAGCAAATGTATTAAAGGTTTTAAACATGTTTTAAACACCCGTGAAATATTTTACTTCTTCTTTCTCACAAGTACTATGAAATAGTTTTTTAAACATGATTTAAAAATGAAATTGCCTTTATTTGGAGGATTTTATCTACTTTTTTTTCCAACTTACCATAGTTTAAATAGTTAACATTTCGTTAGGAAATTTCATTTAATTTCGTTGGAAACATGCGATTTCCGTTAAATAATTTTAGTTTTCAGAAATTATTATTTTAATTTTTTCGTCATTCTCAATATTAAGTAATATTTTCTATATTAGTTACTGTTTTATAAAATTCTCAGCTTTTCAACGATTTATTAAACGTATACCTTCTGACTACTCCGAAGATTCATTTTCGACCTAAATAAACATTTTCCCTTTTTTCTCCTTTTAACTGTAGACAATTAAAACCTCGTTACTCCATCTATTTTTATCCACATAACTCCAGTCTCTGAGCTATATATCTACGTATATGCCTAGAGAGATTTGAAAGTATATCTATCTGTATATTCAATCTATTAATAGTTATGGATCGTACAACTGTCAGTTATTAAACGTTATTTTCCATCGTAAAGTTTACTAAAATGAAATTACAAAATTTTCATTACCTGCCATAGATAGGCCAAAATTGTCACAATAATTTTACGTGGACAATGTTGGGATTTCACAAATGGAAAATTCATTAAATTATTCATGAATTAAGTTTTCAAAAAGGTTACATGACAATCTTTCAGGAATAACATGAATAAGTTGATACCTAACTAATATAATATCAGATCTAGGATTATTAAACTACAGTAAATGTATTTAAAATTATAAACATATGTTTTATATGTATTTATATATTTTATACAAATAGATATATACATCCATTAAATATTTTTATATTTCACTTCTTCTATCACACAAGTACAATGAAATAGTTTTTTTGTCATTGTCTTGATTAGGCCGATTTTAATTTTTTTTTTTTTTAAACTTTTAAAAGTTTACATTTCGTTGGTAAATTTCATTTAATGAATGATAATTATACATTTAATGATCTGTTAAATGATAATAGCCTTCAGAAGTTATTTTTTTGTTTTCTTCAGTCTACATTACTTTACACAATTTTTTATATTAGATTTTTTTTTTTAAATTCTCCAGTTTCTAACAATATATAATATGAATACCTTCTGACTATGTTTTCCAAAGATTTATTTTCGAGCAATAGCTAGTATTTTTCCTGTTTTCACCTTTATTCAATTTTCAAATTTTTCCAAAACTTATATTTAGGTTTTTTTTCATTATTTATATCAATGAGCAATAGTTAATTATTTAAAATAAACCAAATTAAAGGTACTTTGGAGGAAGAGATGTTGAACATTGGGCATTTAACTCCTGTAAAGTTACATCAATGGTGATAAAATCTAAATGATATTAAAGAACACTTAATTATACATTTATACATCGAGTTTAATCAAAATCGCTATAGTCGTTTTTTTACTTTTAAAAATGTGTTTCAGCGTTCATATAAAGTGGCACTTCAGGGTTATAAAGTGGCAGATTTTGACAAAAAGTTGCTGTAATATCTCAGAGATACATAAACCTTAAATATACAGTTTCACTCTCTTACGACTTTTCGTTTTTGAGCTAGACTGGTAACATACACAGACCATTTTGTGGGACTTGGTTATTTGGACGCAGGAGATCTCATTCATAACGCGTATTTCCTCAAATTCGAAAATTTTCACAATCGTAATACTTCTCTTTATATATATATATATATATATATATATATATATATATATATATATATATATATATATATATATATATATATATATACATATATAATTAAAAGTAAAAATATAAATTTTAGGACTTAATTTTGTGGGAAGATTTTTTTTCACGCCGTTTACTAAAATATTCATAGCTCCTCAGGATTTTCTGATAAATCAACGTTACTAGAACCCAGTGCCATTCTTAGAGTATGGCTACTGGGGCAATCGCTAAGGGGCGCCGGCCGCTCTTCACTAGTTAGGAATAAAACAAAAAAAAATACGAAACGTATTAACATAACTAATTGAAGCCTATCAATAAAGCAACTTTATAAAGAAATATTGAATTAAATAAAATTAAAATATTACATTATATAAAACAGCTTGAGAAATCAATTTTTTAAGGAGAAAAGGGCTATTGCACTGTTCATTAATTGCAATTTGTTTTTTTAAATCAAAACATTTCACTGAAAATTTGTAAATTTTTCTGTGCATAAATCTACCGCTGACTTGTAGATAGGAGGAGTAGATTTTGGCCTAACCTGAGCACCCTAAGTATTATTATTATTTCCTCTTTCTTTAATGTCTCACTATTTTTTACTATTATTTTTTAAAGTTTTGTTGGTTATTTGTTGGTTATATAAGTACGTTTCGAGGATTCTGTCCCTCTCTTCAGCATCTCTTTCGATTCATTTTAAGTTGACAAAAACGCATCGTGACTATACATTCTTTTGTTATTGTTGAAATAGTTATCAAATTAAGATTTAGTGGAAACTATAAAAACAATCTAAATTGATGGTATATTTCTCAAGTTAATTAAGATTTTTTTTTATTTTTGAGCGTAATTCTGTGACCTGAGTTTCTCTCACAAAGTTTTCACTTAAGTTGTTAGTCTTAAGGTTATTTTAATTTATCCTAGTCATCTTATGAACAGGCCAAGTACTATTTAGTTGATCCTAGTTACCTTATCAACAGGTCTAAAACTATTTTCCTTATATATGAATGCATTTTTTGTTTTACTTGGTTAGAATCTCAGTTAATCAGGTTAAGTAATACCCTCATGGAAGTTAGTTTACTGGCTGATGCGAATAACCTTAGTAATTATAACATCTCTTCCGCTCAACTTACAAATAGACCTTAATCAACTTTCTTGTCTTTAAATTTTTGAGTATTAATCAAATCAAAATTAGAAGTAGATGACGTCATTGCCAGGGGAGCCCGTATGACTAAGGCCGGCTTAATTATTTACGCACCACCCACGCGTTTTACTGAACTAAAACTTTTTACTTTCGCTCAACTATATACGTAATATATAGTAAGGGAAAGTATTACGGTCACGAAAATTTTCGAATCTGAGTTTTCAACGAAAATAAAGGTTTTAAGATACCTTGAGTCTAAAAAAATCAAGACCCGCAAAATGATCTGTGTGTATGTGTGTATGTTAGCAGTCTAGCTCAAAACGAAAAGTCTTACGAAACTGATATTACTTATTTCAGATAGGTATATGCCTACGGGAGAGGGGAGGGGACTTTTGGGCTGAAGTTCCCCAAAATGATAAAATATAACCAGATTTTATGAAAAAATTATCTCTTTTGTCCATTATTAAAAATTAGTATTATTGTTCATCTGATTACATTTAATAAGACTTAAAGAATCACTTAAACACCATTTCATATAGGTAGTTAATTTCTTTCTTACTTCCGAAGTAATCATTCTAATATATACATACGAAAAATAATCTTTCTGGCTGAAGCCCTCCCCTCAAAATTAAATCCTGGATCCGATAGTGGTATATGCCTCAGATGTGACAGCGACTTTCTTCTTAAAATCAGTTAACCGGAAGTGCCACTTTGTATCAACGCTGAAACACATTTTTACAATTTGCCCAAAAACAGCACAAACGATTTTGATTAAACTCGGTGTATTATTGTATAATTAAGTGGTCTTTAATATCAATCAGGTTTTATCCTCATTGATATCACTTTACAGGGCTTAAATGCCCAATGTTCATGTTCGTCTTCCTCTAAAGTACTTTTAATATAGTTTTTTTTTTTTAATAATTAATCATTTCACATTATTAAGAGTTACGAAAAAATGGTAAATATAACTTTTGAAAGAATTTGACAATTGAATAAAGGATAAAAAGTAAAAATGCTTATCCAGGTCGAAAATGAATCTCCGGAAATAGAAGTCAGAAGGTAAACGTATATATACAGTGGTGGAAAAAAGTATTTGCACATCATGTTTTTATGAATAAATGAGTTCAAGGAACCAAAAAACTTCGCTTTCCTCTGCAAAAATGAAAAGTACATTTGTTAAAAACTGAGAAAAACTTTTTGGAAAAAAATGACAACACTCCATAATGAAACAAAAAAATTAAAACAATAAAAGTGCTTGGAAAAAAGTATTTGCACACTGTGACTCGCAAGCTCTGTTTACTTTGGCATTAATCCTCCTGTGTCCATAGGTCATAGGTTTGTTTACTAATTTATCTCTAATCGTGTATTACCAGTATTCTCCAGTCTTTCAAACAGTTTCCTTTAGTCAATAGACAATTATCATGCCAAAGACAAGTGAACTGTGTGCCGCAACTCGCGAAAAAATTGTTTTACTGAGGAGTCAGCAAAAAACTGATCGTCAAATTGCCGATTTCTTAGGGTTGAATTTTTCTACAGTGAGATACGCCATAAAAAGGTATGAAGAGCGTGGTTCAACCGAAAACAGCTAGCGTAAAGGGCGTCCAAAAAAGTTAACTCCCAGGCTGAAGAGGAAAATCAGAAAAGAGGCTCTTAAAAATCCTCTGATAAGTTATCGGGAGCTGGCTACCATAGTCCAGTCAACGTCTGGAGTTCAGATTACTAGAAGAACAATTAGATATGCCCTGAATTCGGAAGTGCTCCATGGTAAAGTTCCAATAAAGAACCCATACATCAGTGAAACGAACCGCAAAAAGCGCCTTGCTTTTGCTAGGGAGTACGTACAGAAGCCCTTAAGCTTTTGGGAAAATGTCATCTTTTCTGACGAAAGCAAATTTACTTTGTTTGGTTCAGATGGTCGAAGGACGATATGGCGACATCGTAATGAAGCCCTAAAAAGTTTTTAATAAATTTACTTTTCATTTTTGCAAAGGAAAGCGAAGGTTTTTTGTTTCCTTGAACTACTTTATTCATAAAAACGTGTTGAGCAAATACATTTTCCATCACTGTATACCATTGAAAAGCGGAGAATTTTAGAAAAAAACAATATCTAATACTGAAAGTTGTATAAGGTAACGGAGATTGGCGAAAAAATTATAAATAATGATATTATTTTATGTAAATCACATGTTTTCAAGGAAATTAAATGAAATTTACTAACTAAATGTAAACTTTTAAAATATTTTTAAGTTTGTAATAGTATTTAAAATCCACCTAATCAAGGCGATGCCATTGTTTAAAAAACTATTTCATAGTATTTGTGTGAAAGAAGTGAAATAACAAATATTTCAATATTCAAATATATAGATATGTTTATAACCTTCAATATATTTACTATAATTTAATGACTCTATATCTGATATTATATTTAAATAATTAGGTATCTATCGTCCGTTTATTCCGAAAAATCATCATTTAACCTTTTGGGAAATTACATTAGTGAATAATTTGATGAATTTTCCTTTTGTGATATTCCAACAGTATCCACTTACAATTAGTTTGACAACTTTTGACCTGTCTATGACAGACGATGCATTTTACTAAACTTTGCAATGGAAAATCACAGTTTAATATCTAATACTCGCACAATCCATAATCAACGGATCGTACTATCCATAATCAACCGGTGATATAATAAATAGTTCATTTGTTATTTTAATGGTATTCATGGTTTGTTAACTGTATGCTTTTACCTTTAGCTCGATTAAAAATACAATTCAAAAATTTTATAATAGCTCAACATGGCCTGAAAATAATTTCCATTCAAAGTTGAGCGGAAGTGAAAGTTATGTGTTGTGCACACCAGATTTTTAACTTGGCAATAACATTAATATTTATTTTCAGGTTTCATTATCTGAAAATTCATAACAGCCTAGCTGAAAAATAATCAATGCTTAAGTACTATATCCGCCACTTCAAAAATGAAAAATAATACCCTACAAAAATAACAATGATCAACAATACACAGCAATGTTCAAGGAGAAAAAATATGAAAACTATTTAGATGATAAAAAACTTAAAATAAATACAATAAGAACTCACCCAGAAGAAAATTCCTTCATTTACCTGTTGAACATGAAAACTTACTCTAACCAGATACTACTAATTATTTCCAGCAGATTTTAAATTTAGTATAGAATTCAAAGAAATAAAACTTCTTCCACAGAGATAAGACAATATTTAACTGCTGATATTATTCCAAGTCTGTTTACACTGTCATTGTGGATTAAAGTAATACACTACTACAAAATGATAAAGACAAAGAAGTTTTAAAGTTCACCAAAACAGATATAAAATACAATGGAAACTGAACAAAGGTAGTCCAATAAGTCATCTATAAACTTGACTTATCAATACATAATAAAATTTTATCATCTCAAATTTATTATTTATCCATTTTTTTAACCCGTGTAACCCTTACTAAAAAAACAATTAATTATTTTTTTAAATTCTTAAACCAATTATGAGGATTAATTACATATTTTGGTTGAAAAGCTTATTTGGTTGTAAACATATCCTCTCATTCTAGGAAAACATAAGCATGACCCTAAATCAGTATGAGGGGCATCACTGCCGAACAGATTAAAAATATAATTCAAACCGTATCAGAAAAGGGTTGAATGTAGTGTTACAAAAGACTAAACACTCTAAAATCTATGTTTTTGACAAAAAATACATATTTATAGAAAACCATGAAGAAACTGTTCTTGTTAGTTTTAATCTTACCACAAATAAAGAGATGAAAAGTCAATACCAAAATTCATTAGTTATAAAAGCAATGAAACTTTGATAAGTAAATTTATTTATTTTTATATCAAACCAAATATTAGTTTTTTGGTTTTATAGTCAACTAGGCTACTTCTATTTGTAGCTTAATATATCAGAATCAAGATAAACTTTATCCAATTTATATAATCAAAATGAATAGTCAAATAAATTTTTTCCTTCTCTTCAATTAAATTTTCTCCATAAAATAGTGTTGGCCTGAGAGAATAATTCGCAGAATATAATAATCAGCTTACAAAGTAAATACACTACATTAAGAGAGGGTGAATTCATTTGAGACATAAAATCTGTCCTCTACCATCATAAAAAAAAAAGTGAAATAGATCAATAAATGTCTTAAAGATGGATCTAGTCTAGGGATAGGGAACACACATATGGTGATTTCATTTATTTCTATATTGGAGATGAAAAATATTGGAGAGCAAAGACGGAGGTCTCAATTCTATGAAAACAATGTATTAAATTTTGAGTGCTTCGACCAAAGATTTATTAAACTTGAGGTAAAATTTTTGGGCATGTTGTAGTCTTCTTAAGTATCTATGATAAACCACACCTGGAGATAGATAATTTCTATGAAGACCAATGGAAATTAACAGAAAAAATTCCATAACATAAAATCTTGGTCTAGTTAGATGATTAAAATGAAGGAGTGGCAGTAAAGTATGTAACAAAATAATAGGAAGACATGGTGAATTGACCATAAACAGGAGTGGTCAATAACTTACAATTATTTGAGCAGAATAGATATGAGAATTCTAAATGGATTCTACAAACATAAGGAAATATACCTAGAACTACCTGACTGAAAACTGTTTTTAGAAAAATAGGTTGTAACTAAAATCTATTATTGACTCCATAATTTAGAGCAATAATAAAGTATTTAAAGCCTTTGGAGTCAGGAGAGGACCAGAATATCCAAAAGGAATGGTTTTCAAAAGCAATCTTTGACTGTTGGCCAATAGAAAGGCAGAACTGAGGACAAACCAAGAAGAGATGGTTGCAGGATGTGGATGAGAGTATGGCTGTGGGAGGGCTTCAAGAAGACTAGCAACACTGACAAAAATGGAAAATCTTTTAAAAACGATAAACAACTAAGTGAAAGGCACCAATTATTGAGACTTGTAACTTAAATTTGATAAAAGTAAGCATTTAGGATCATGTAGGATTTCAAACTTGACGCCCTTTCAAAGGTACATAAATCAACCTTCAAAAGGATGACAAGTATATGGACTCCTAAACGCTTATTTTATAAAATTTTAAGTTACAAGTGTCAAAATAATTGGGGTCTTTACCCTGAATATAGTAAAAAAATATATTTTTTTTTTCTTGGTCGCTTACAATGGTTCAATATTGAAAATAATAAACCAAAACATATGAATGAATTTAAACGGGCTACAGAATTGCTAATAATGGTCATATTATTTTTTTGGTTTTGTAGAGAATCCAGAAACCTTTCAAAGTGTCGAAGTGATAATCAATACTAAATTGTATACTTCTTGAATTGTGTACAAATAAACTATTTCCTAATAATTTTTTCATCTGCTTTTTCTGGGAGATTTGCTTATTTGTCAGTAATGAAGGAGAGGATGATCTTCAAAATGATGGTTCAATCATTGGATATTGTATAGTAGTATTAGAGAAATAATATATATAATAAAGATAGGTACTGTGATACTGCTCTGGTTACCAGAAAACCTGTTCACTTTTAATTAGGTTTGAAAATAATAATTGAAAACTACATATCAAAGGAAGTTAGTAGTTAAAGTTTAGAAAGATTTTTGAATTTTATAGAGCTCATCTTAAAATACCCTTGCCATAGAGACAGGTTGACTGAATGAATGATACAGATTCACAAGAGCCTAATTTCTTTAAATGTCTTAATTAAATATTTTTGAATTTAGGAAGCTTTAAAAAAAAAATTAAGTTCAATTTTAAAATATTTTTATTTAAGTAAGATATTTTAGTTATCACAAAAATTTAAATTATAAATTAAAAAAAAAAATAAGGCAAGCCAACATTTTCAAACAATATAAAATGACAAATATATGAAAATGCATAAAATAACTTACTAATTAGAAAAATCATTAATTTCATCTATGCTCAGTTAAATGAACTGTTTATACATTTATTATATTTACAGTAGAATACATTTACATTTACAAAAATAATGGTAAATAATATAGTCCTTCCATCCGCCTTACATATTAGCTAATTTTCCAATAAGCTCATTATGTTAGAAAAATATGTTTGTATTTTAATCACAAAATAGATTATTCACAAAAAAAAAATTTAAGATTATATTTATATATTCTCCACAATATAAATATGGTTTGAACTCCTTGGAAAGATGGAGTTCTTTTGCTAGTTTTTCTATAACAATTACAAAATAATAATAAAAAAAAGGGATAAAATTGAAGGAAGATTAAACAGTAACTGAATAAAAAGTTAGAAATTAAAAAGGGCTAGGGAGTCTGACTTAACAATCAACTTTTATATAAAGTTCATCAAGAACTTTATCTGATATATACTGTATTACATAAATATGGCATATTATCTTTAATTACCACCATTAAAAATGAATTGATATAAAATTATATGTATGCAAGACACAATAGTATACAACCAGTTTTAAACATATAAAAAAATATCTCAAAAGATAAAATATATACAACCTAAAATTTAAATCCAACAACAAACAAATATTACTTCCTACAATATTCTATAACACTAACACGAACCTGATTTGAATGTTAATTTTTATTAACATTTAACAAACTATTGTTTTATAACTAAACTATAGGTAATCTGAAAGGTCTAAACGAGGAAAATTAAGTAGCTTTGAGTGGATGTCCTTTTTATTCCAAGCAGTGTTAGAACTGCAAAGACAGCAGAAAGGTGTTAACTTCACAAACACCCCTTCCAAAGCATTTTAAACTACCACTAAATTATATTATGAATAAATAGGTGGATTGCAATATTAAACCATTTTTATACAAATAATTAGGGATTCATTATAAAAGTGAATGGTATACTCAACCCACCTAAAACAAAAGTATTGTTCCTAAGTTTACATCTGGTCAGCGGTGTCCACAAGGGGGTTTCATGGTGTAAATTTTTATGAGATATTGAATTTTTGAGGTGGCACTTTTTGACAGAGTTATGAATTTTCGGATTGAAAAGTTTCAAATAAGGAGACTAAGGGAATAAATGGAACAAACCTCAGTAAGTGTAATTGTATATAACTTATGGTATTTTATTTCTGTTTTTAAGAAGAGGACAGTAATAAAATATCTTAGGGAGGGGAGAAGGAAGGTCATTCGCCATCAATCTTGGGGGAGATGGGCACCCCTGCATCTGGTAATACTTTATTTTAACTATATATAATTAAGAATATAAATTAAGTATAGAAAAAAGGCTAGGTTTAATAAAATTTACAGGTAATTTACAATAAAACTACAAAATTTATATGGTAACAAACTTAAGGGTACACGACACCAGATCTCTTAACAAATTATCTAAAAATATATTAATAAGAAACTAATTCAATAAGGTAACAAATTTAACTAAATACTTAACTAGAAAATTAAAAAAATCACAGGTACTGCACTGAATAAATTAAATTAGCAAACGCTCACAACAAATACTATACAAGTATAAAACTAATGGAATATATAAGTATATATGAAAAAAAAAAAATAACAATACACCAAAACTCTGAAACATGAGTTCTACAGGCCAAAAAAAAAAAAAAACAATTATTAGAGATAGAGTCAACTCCACTTTATATAAAAATCAGATAGCTGGGATGTTTTCAATGAAACAAAATCAAAATAAGCTAAATAAAAATTTCATACAATTTCATGAGAGCAACACATTAAATAGACTGTCACATTTACCATAATGTAAAATCAAATAATGAATTGATTTCATCTATTCATTTAGAATAATAGAGTGATTATTAAATAAGCTCATGCGGCACTTTTAAACACATTTTTTGTTTTCAATTAATTTTAAGAGTATTAGTTACAAATATATTACTTTTTTTTTGTTTTAAAGGAATTACAAAAATGTTAATATGAACTTAAACATCATTTGATCATCAGAATTCAATAAATTGATATGCCCCATCTATCATAGAATGATAATGCTGATATTACAATGTATAAAGTAAGTAAACCAACACACAGGTACATATGCTCCAGTTTTTCACTTTATTCATTATTTGTATAAATACTAATTGCTCCATTAAATCAACTGGAATTGATATTTATTAAAATATATGGATAAAGAATGTGGATGTGTTCAGATAAACAAACAGAACCTTACAAACAATAAGAATTATTGAAACAAGTAGTGCACCACAATGATCTATTTTCCACACAGCCATATTAAAAAAAAAAAAAAAAAAATTAAAAACTGTTAACATTCTTAGTAACCCGACACCTTTTAAAGCTTATTTTATATTTTTTTAAAAAGAAATATTTCAATAAGAAAAATAAATATTAATATTAATAATCTACAAAATATAACTATGTTCTAAAATATTATCTAATAAAAAATAAGATATTTGTTTAAAAAACAATTTGCATTCCCAATATTGTAGAGGACAACTAAATAATCTGAAAAAATCAAACTACAAAAAATTAGGTTCAACAGTCCATACTCAGTCCATATATAAACTAAATGTTTTGACAACAAAAATGAATAAAGATAAAAATATGTAAAGCAAATATTAATCAAGACCATACAGTTAACATATACGTTTACATAAATTAGTTAAT
Organism: Nezara viridula; assembly: GCA_928085145.1. Taxonomy (NCBI): domain Eukaryota; kingdom Metazoa; phylum Arthropoda; class Insecta; order Hemiptera; family Pentatomidae; genus Nezara; species Nezara viridula. The sequence continues at coordinate 210,040,447 of OV725077.1, forward strand.
TTAAAAAAAAAAAAGGAATGCTAATATTTTTTAATCAAATTCATTTTTTAATCATTAAAATGTTCTCTTATTTTACTAACAGACCCATAGGGCCTAGCAATAGAACTGAGCTTTTACATTGAGGCCCAACTAACAATTAAATATGATTGGTAACAAATGTTAACAAAGTAATATATATATGTATATATATATATATATATATGTATGACACGTGGACTAATGGTAACATGAGAGCGAAAATACAAATGGTCCTCAATTCATCAAATATACATATATTTTTTTTAACTTCAGCATATGTACAAAACGAAGAATGAGAAACTGTGTTTAATTTAAATATACTCACATCCATACATCTTAAAGTATTCACTATAAGTGAAGTATTCGTTAAGTAAGTATGGCAATATTATATAAACTAAGTACCTGAAAAAGTATTTAAAAAAAAATACAAAATATATTTTCATGATACATTTAAAAAGAGTAATTTATAAATTTGAGTGTATGAGCTGTTTTAATCCTCTGTAATAAAGATGACAAAATGAGTATCCTGAAATTTTTAAATCGATCTTTTCAAAATGTCAAATGTCATAATTTGTTTAACATAAGCAATTATCTTCCAATATAATAACATCACTGTTTTATCATGGAAAATTGACTTAAGCAAAACTCAAAACATGAAATTCATTAAAAATACAGAGAAAGTTCTAATAAGAGGCCAGCAGAATGGAAACAGAGAGAAGGATGAGATGATTTCATCTTGGTCTTTTAATAATTTTGTCCATTTTTAACTAGATCATTCCTTCCCCTTTTTTTAAAAAATAGTAATTAATGATTAAATAGCATGGAAGTTTAAAATAAAATGTAGAAATCACTATGAAAAAAAAAAATTTTTTTCATCCAAGTAAACTTAATGGTGAGCTATTCCTCTAGTTCAGGGGTCTCCAAACTTTTTGGCTCGCGGGCCACATTTTTACCAGCACTAAGTCCTGCAGAGTGCTTTGAGATTGTCACTAAGTCCCGCGAACCATGGCTCGTTATGAAACAAAAGAAGTTTTCTTATAAATGACACTTCAGTTATAAAATGAGCTTTCTAAGAGAAACAATGTATGCAATAAATGTATTAACCATGTATTTGAGTGATTTACTAAATTTCTTCTTTTTTTTAATAGTTTTTAAAATTCTACAATTTAATCAAAGAAATTTTCACAGGCTGGATTGGAGGTGCTTGTGGGAAGTAGTTTGGAGACCCCTGCCCTAGATGATTAGTAATTTTTTTAACTAAAACTATCCACAAATATAGCTGAAACAATCTTGGCTTGGGTTGGAAAAAGTATCTTACAAGACAGTTTTGTATTACACAAATAGTCAACAGTCCTTTCAATCATTCTTTTAAATAAGTAACTTTAATCCTCGAGGACCATATGCATTAAAAATAAAAAATGAAAAAAATCTATTGACTGGTTCTAGTTGAATTAGGTGATTCTATTTGAGGATTGAAGAGAACATCAGCTTGATGTTGTGAAAGAGTGAATGTTTCAGCTTGATTACCAAGACGAACCTGAATCCAAAAAAGAGATATTGGAATTATATATATTTTAAAATTTTACTTTTATCTAAAAATATTATACTGACATGATCAATTTTATTTTACCTGCTGAGTATCAATTATAGTCGGTATTGGAGTACTGTGAGTAACATAAACCTCGGGAGATGGTTGACATGGAAGAGCAACCTGAAAATCACAAAAACATCTGTGTTTAAACTTTTGTTATTCCCTAGGCTTGAAAATTATAGAAAATTTAGTTATATTAAATCAAATGCCAAAGAAATTAATGCCAATCAACATATTCTCTCATAAGCTATCGATTAGGAAAGAAAAATATTCAACTACCTAGATTCAATTGTTAATGATCAGATAGATAAAGAGGAAGATACAAAGCAGAATTATTGAAGCACATTGGGCCTTAAGAAGCTTCCTTAGGAGTAAGCTGCTAAATCATTACATAAACTTAAATTTGAATGAATCCATCATCAGACCCATTCTGGTCTATGTCTAAGACAATCTGGATCCTCAAAAAAAGCTCAGCGAAAAAATTAATACTATGAGGGAAAATGTTGAGATGTATCAAGGGTCCACTAAGAAAGAAGAAACTCAGCATCCAATGAGAAATACAGATATACGAGATGTAAGATGATTTCTGAGCTTCTCATTTTGTACGAGTTGGAAGAATCAAAAGGCTAGAACAGCTAAATGAAAAATGTGTGAGCCACCAAAAAATTAAACCAAGGAACACCAGAGGGTTCAGTAGCTGAAGACCTGAGGGGATGGGAATATGCAGACAGAGCACTGGACTGACATGAGTCGGAAAAGACAGCTGAGAAGACCGAGGGTAGCTTCACATGCCTGTCAATCTTCCTACTTCAGTTGGAGGCCATAACTTAACAACTATCTGTAACCAATCATTAACAAAAATGTACCAACATGTACTTACATTTATCACAGGAGAAAACAAGCCATACTTCGCCATGAAAAGTTGTTCTGTCACCTGTCTTAATTCTGTCTGCTGTTCAACAATTTTTTGTTGCAGTTCTTCTTGTCTCCTTTCCAGCAGATCCACCTAGAAAATTTGTTATGCAAAGGTGTTACAAAAGAATCACGTTAAAGGAAGATTTTTATTATCTGCACAAAAAGAATTTCAAACTTTTAAACGAGATCTTTTTTAAAATCTTCATTACAGCCCAGATTGGTACCAAGTAATATTCACTTGCTTTTGAAACTAAAGGAATTTTTAGGAAAAAAAGATTTCATATAGGATGAAGTTCTCAAAACGAAATGATGTTCTAACTTAGGACTTTGGCAGTAGAAGAGTATAATATCAGCATTGAAAACTGGTAGCATGTGCCCTATAATATGTACCATATATGCCTTGTGATATGTAACAATGATTACATTGAAAAATAAAACAAAATACTGCAAATTTGTAAATAAAGTTTTGTGTTGATATCTTCAATTTTAATTTAGTTGTGCAAAACAGTTACTTCCTTGGACAAACCTCATAAATAAATGGAAGCATTTGACAGAAAATCTCTGGCTGTAAGTGTGTTTTGTCAGAATCAATCACATTTTGGATATTTTTTACTGAAAATGTCTTAATTTCAGAGAACATCAATTCTACAAAAAGTTAATTTTAACGATTAGACAAAATAGAGCAACATGAAACTGACAATTTTTAGTTATCTGTTTTCTTTTAATGAACCATCCATTATTTTCTAAAATATTTGAAGATGCACAACTAAAGATGAATTTTTATTTATTTAAAACATAGAAATGATTATTATTACTATAGAAATTAAGCATTTAAAAATTTTTAGATGACAAAACTCTGCCGTTAGCATGTTTTTTTTTTCAAACCTCTTTTATTGGAAAATAAAAAAATATCTCTATTAAGAGCAACTATAAAAGTGGTGAAAGCACATTCACAGCACATTTACAGAAGATAAAAATAAATTGAATAGCAATATAGAACATAAAGTTAAAATAAAATAGCAAAAAGAAAAGGTATAAAAATGAACTTGGAAAGTAAAATAAACATCTTAATCAAAGGAAAACTTATATACACAATTCACAATTGAACAGGGAACTTCTAAACCAGACTTGACCTCCCAAAATTTTAGAAGGAAAAGCCAGGTTCCAGGAGATACCCACTGCTCCTCTCTCAACCGTGTCACTCACTAGTATTAAAAGCAAGTGGAAGTTGAGTTGAGCGGATGTATTTAGCATACTAAAACTAGAATATTTTAGTTTTTATATGATTACATACAAATTAAAACTTATATAACAAATACAATATGAATTACCATTTTGATCTTTTTTAAATTTAACAAAAATCAAATATAATTACCCGCTGTGTAGGAAGAACAGGTTGAGATTGGACACCCACCACAGAGTAAGGAGGAGATGAATAATTGGTCCTTTCATTAGGTTTGGTTTCAATTTTGATGCAACCACGATTCTGATTTTGCCGATTATGCTAAAAAGAAATAATAATAATAATATATTTTTTAATTCGGTAAAATCTCAGTAATCACAACTTCAGTATTCTAAACACTCTAATAATCCAAGATAGCCACAATTCATAAAATAAAGGAAATAATAATATTCTGAGAGAAGAATGGATAGATAGAAAGTTTGGTACTTCTTGTCTAGGGGGCCGCTCCTGACTGCTCCTGCCAATGTTTATAACCTGAGCACTGATAACTCCCATAACGTAGTGATAAGCCTTCTCCTACTTCATATCTTCGTATTATTGCATTAAATTTGTATTATTGAAAGTGTTAACAGATACAAAAACAAATGCAATAACAAAAAAAATACTTTTATTTGACGACACATATATTAGTGAAATAATAAAAAAACACTTTAAGAAGATATGTACATATAAAACATCAAAATGAAATAATAAAAAAAACACATTTAAAAGAACATATTTACATAGAAAAGAAAAAATATAAACAATATATGTACAAATTATTTTCACTTAATTATTCACTTCCTTTTGTCTTATTTATTTTGGAAGATAAAATTGTTTTATGCTATTTAATATAGCGAGGAACGGGTCCTCTTCTCTGTGAGCCTGCCGCCACAAAAATTCGCACAAATATGAATCGAGGTGTTGTCGGGCAGTTCCTCTATGTACTTTATTTCTCTACTTCGCTGAGCCCCATAATCGTTCTATGTGTTGAGTATGAACCCCAGTTGATGGATCGACAAAATTATACCGGTGATTCACTTGGAAATGGTGATAGTTTGCTTCGTTCAGTTGTCGGGTGTTGTATCCTTTCCAACAGTCCGAATAAATGGCCGTTCCCTCTTCTATATTTTCTTTAATTGCTTGTAATAAGGTTGTTGCCTTTCTGTCAATTATTTTGACGATAAAACATTCAAACATCCACTGCTGAAGTAAAACTCGCCTCACATGATTTTTTCGTTTAGAAAAAAGACTTTCGTCTACTTGAATCACTTTGCCAGGTTCTAAGACGATCCAAAATATGACGAAAATAAACGGAAAAAAATGAAAAATAAATTCCAAGGGGCCATAAACTAAAAAAAAAAGTAAAATAAACACAAACGGGCCAAAAACTAAAAATAATGAAAAATAAACACAAACGGACCAAAAGTAAAGAATTTAATAAGTGAACCTAATAAGGGAATAACTGAAAACTAAACAATGCAATAACTCAAAAGTTTGGTGGGATAAGAAGAGGGAGGTTATGTGACATGACATTAGATAAGAAGTGAGGTTTCAAAACAGCCCCCTAGACAAGAAGTACCGAAAGTTTTTTTAGAAAGTGAAACAAGAGATGCTGAAAGCTTGAGACAATTTTCTAACAAGCCCAGTTGAATTACCAACAGTTTCTTAGCACAGTAATTCTTCAACATTTGCGGATTTATTCATCAGCGAATACTAAAATACGGAACAGTTCCACATTCGCAGATTGCGTATTCCATTAATGATTTGTGATTAAAAATGAAATCCCGGTACTTACTGTGCATGCATATTGCTACTGTTAGTGCAAAAGGTTGTATGTAAAAATGGAGTGTTTTACAGCAGAGCATCAAAACTAATTATTTCTTTATGATTTATTAGTATTCTTACCTATTTTATTGCCATCTGCTGTTTTCCATTGTAGCAGACTACCTATGCTCAGTTACAGTCTACAAAATGGCACTTTTAGTGCAAATAGAACGAAAATTTTTACATAAGTTCTTTTACTTATACATATATACATATTAGGTATATTACACTAATAAAATGGATGGAACAAAAAATCCATAAGAAAAATTCAACTTTTTGTTTCTTTTGGAGTTAACAAGACCAATATTTTTCTTTAGTCAGAACAAAACTAACTTAACCAGAAATATAAAAATATGAGTGGAAGTTCACACAATTCTGAATTTCAAGGAGGAAATCCAGCAGGTAGAACTTCAACAAAAACGAACACCACCACAAATAATACTTTTTCTTCACAAATTCACAGTAAAAATTAATTAAAAGTTACTGAAAATTGCATGAAATCTAAGTGAAGGCACTAAGTGTCATGCCAATAATGGTAATAAAGAGACTAAATAGTGAAACAAATATTTTATTTCAAGTCAATCATTCGACCTGACTTTGCAGGTCTTCTTCAAGGTTAGAACGAAGAAGATGCAAAAGGATATAGAAAAATGTGAAAGTTACATAATATTTTGATAAAAATTATAAACAGTGTGAATAAACTTATTAAAATTATAAACAGTGGAAATAGAAAGTACATAGAAATATTAAGAACAATAAACTATATAAACAGAGTAAACAAAGTATAAATAATTAACAAGACTTTAAACTGAAATAAATAAATGGTAACAATATTTGTAGATAGAGAAAAATTTGAAGTAATAAGAAGGATGGATAATATACATAATTATGAATATAATCCTACAGATCTCAAGGAAAGATTGAAAGAAAAAAGAAAAATAATTATAAATTTACTTCCTTTATTTTGTTCTGAGGTTGGACTATATCATAAACAATTATAAAATTTTTATAGTAAATGCTTTCTTCTCTCTGCACAAAAACAGATAGAAAGAAATGAAGCCAAATGTTTTTCAAGGTATCAGAAAATCGTGGAAGGTATTTGGTCTGAAAAAGGGGGAAAAAACACGAAAGTGAGCCAGAAAATTGTGAACATACACAGGAGATGAGGAAAGAAAAAAATCTCTGAAAATATAACAAGGATAATGACGAAAACATTATTTGGTGGAAGGAATATGATGAAGAGAGTATTTCAGAGAGCTAATAGAAGGGAGCTGGGTCAGTTCGGATGAGATTAAGGTCGGGGGCGACAGAGGTTTGTTTAATCTGATGAAGGCGAAGTTATCAGCAAGGAAGAATTAGAGAAAGGAATTGGCAAGTTAGCAGGAAATAATTACTGAAATGCTGCAGGACAAAGGCAGCAAAGGTACAAGAATATTGCTCCATTTTTTAATCTGACGTGTTATTAGAAAATGATACTGTAGAACTGTAGTTGTGTCTTTTTACAAGCAAGAAAATAACAGAAAATGAAACAGCCTTCGAGATATATCCCAATTTAATGTGCCGATTCACTTCAAAGTTCATTGAGAAAAAGAAATAGCTGTCTATCTACTTAGTAAATCTGGAAAAGATCTTTCAAAGAATCAGAAAGGACATAGAACCAACTCTTCGATTAGCTCTAAGGCAATTAGATATTGGCACAATCTAGAGGGTGAGGCACTAAGCAGATAGAGAACTATTTCCCTTTCTCAGTGGACTTTTCTATAAAATGGAGAAATCTGCCTGCACCTTTGCTGTTTATGCACTGCAGCATTTTAGCAGATAATTCCCTGCTGGCTGGCCAATCCCTTCCTATCATTCTTTCTTGCTGATAACATTGTTTTTAAGGAATAAACCTTAATCATCATCTGCTTTCCATGTGAACAGAAAAAAATGGTAGCTTCCATCCATTTGTTCATAAACATTGAAATGCACTTTGTTTAGGACCAGAATGTACGTTGTAAATCCTCTGAAAAAACACGTTATTTATAAAGAACTAAATCATCACATAACATATATAAATAATAATTTAAGTATAACGCATATAACTTGGAATTTTAAGGTAAGAGGATAGCTGCTATAGCTTAATTACAGGAGGTATGTCGAAGATGCAAATGGGCTCTGTACACTTGGCAATATGAAACAGAGGAAGGATATAGTTCATTTTTTTGATATTTGTCCTGTATTAAGAGAGTTTAGTGTAAAATATTTTCAGAAAAGTAATTTAAATCGAGAAAAAATTAAAGAATATTTAAATGGAAAGAATTGGCTTAGGCTAATCCGATATTGTAAGGAGGCTTTCTGTTAATAAGAGAATTCAATGACTGATTATGTTTGTATGATTTACATAATATGTAATATTTAACTAATATAATATGTAATAATTTAAACCAATTATTATTACTCTATCAAATTGTTATTGTTATATTTCTATATATTATGTGATTTTATCATATAATTTATGTTTAATATAGTTATGATGAATAATTCCTCTTAATTAATTAATGTTTGCATCATTATCATCTCATTAAAATTAATGTAATGATTAATTATTATATTGTTCGCTGTTGGACTTATCCTCTAATGGTATTTTAAAGCAAGTGTATTATGCAAGAGTAAAAAATAGCAATATAAGTAAAAAATTGTTTCAATAAATGCATTATTGTTATTATTAATAGCTTCCATCCAGCAGCTATATAAAATACATATAAGCACAAATTCGCTGTTGGACTTATCCTCTAATGGTATTTTAAAGCAAGTGTATTATGCAAGAGTAAAAAATAGCAATATAAGTAAAAAAATTGTTTCAATAAATGCATTATTGTTATTATTAATAGCTTCCATCCAGCAGCTATATAAAATACATATAAGTACACATAATTTAACTAACCTCTGAAACTCAATAAAAATACAAAAAATGTTAAATTTATAAGTAATATTGAATTAACTTTTATTATTATAAATAAATAATTTTTACAATAGAAGCCATCTTAAATGGCCTATAGCAAATAACATTGTATTATAGATTGTATTATATTTTTGGACAATTAAATTACTGTATTAATATTTGTTCGTTAATACAATAAAAATAATGCACTAAAAATGTTACTACAGCATTATAATTATGCCATTTATGAGTACTAAATGATGTGGCAGACAATTGTAGGTGGGTACGCCAGTGCTGCTTTTCCGCCAATTAAGTGCATTTTCTAAAGAACCGTTTCAAATATTTTAAAAATAATCAGTGATTTAGAAAGAGAAATGTATTCTCTAGATGTTTTATTTTGGAGCGTTTTTCATTACTGTTGGCCATTTAATTACAAACTATGCTTTATTTTAAACCTGAAATTTTTTTTTAAATATTGACTTAACTGATATTTGTTATTACCAAGGTCAATTATTTTTTAATGTTTTATTATTCTCTGGCTATCTAGCTTTAATAAAAATCCAATTACGACACAATTAGGCACGTGGCTGATTCTCAGTGACTGAAAAACTAACTAAAGTCGAAGTTGTGAATCCCCTATGTTTGGACGCCATTTTGGGAATGTGTTCACTTTTTATGTGGAAACGTGGCTTTTTTAATAGTTACTAGGAACACATCGATATGGAATTTAAAGGCATGTGAGAGGGAGGGGGAGAGGTGCCCGGTAAGAGGTCTGGCCAATGGACTATGTATGGAGCATGGAGTTTCAATTGAAATTGGGGAACCTGGGAAACAACACATGGGAAAAATAGCTGACTGGTTGGAGGATGGTGGGAAATAAGTAGTAAAAGAAAGCAAAAACCAGGAGTATTACAAAACCAAAATTCGAAGATATTGATGGAGACAAGAAAAAATACAATAACTATGAACTAATTAATTATAAATATATAAATAAACATACAATATAGAATTAAGAAATTATAGATAAAAGTACAATATGAACACAAAATAAAAATGGGTGATCGTACATAGATGTAGAATGTAAATATAAAAATAAAAATAAAATGAGAGATCATACAATAGGGAAATAATTAAAAAATTAAAGAATGATTAAATTAAATAAGAAATTAAAATATATACATACAATTATAATAGAAGACAATAAACAATAGAAGAAATAAACAAAAATAATAGAAGATATAATAAAGAAGAACTCTACACAGTACTTGAACACCCTCAGTGCTCAAACCACGCCCTGAAGATGACCAACATGTTTGGGTTGAAACGTTGGCATAAATAAAAAATAATTTTTTTTTTTTTAAAAAGACTGTCCGGAATATTTATCACCCATGATATGTAGAACAGTCGACTAACTTCCTTCAATTATTCATTGCTGTGTTATGTAATGTGGAAAAACAAGAAACAAATCTGCAAAGTTAGTTGAGTTCAATTTTGATTTAATCATGATATTCTAAAAGTACTTACAGAAGATAATGCAGGTAGGGAATGTCTAGACAATGGAGAGTCTCCAGACATAGAATTTGTATCAAAACCTTCTTGTTTTTCTCTCTTACTAACTGCAACAGAAAGTGAAAAATAAGCTATACCATAATTATTATAATCTTAATCATCTCAAATCTATAATATTATCTATACTATTGTTTTAAATTTGTACAAGTAATAACAATTAAATTTCTTTGCTGCACATTTCTTCTGTAGAAACCAACTTTTTATAATAAAGTTCTGTGAATGACACATCTGTTCATTTACTCACACACCACAACAACCACATATCAATAATAAACAATAATTCAATTGTATAATATAATTGAAAACATTAATAAAATTTCATGAGCCTGCCATAGATCAATTCATATTGTGAAACAGAATTTCATGATGTTACTGTTAATAGAAAGTCACTAATAGTTTTGATGTAATATATTCAATATTTTATCTAACCATTTAGCGAAACAGAATATACACGGTGGGCCAGACCCCCTTACCGTGCACCCCCCCCCCCACATCCCTATAAATTGCATATCGTTGTGTTCCTTGTGACAATTTATTAAAAAAAAGTCAATGTTCCCACAAAAAAAGTGAACGAACTGCCCCAAAATGGCGTCCAAACATGGCGGATTGACGACTCGGACTTTAGTTAGTTTTTTTGTTACTGAGAATCAGCATTTGGCTTAATTTCATCATAGTTTGTCTTTTATTAAAGCTGGTTAGTCAGAGAATAATAAAACATGAAAAAATATTAAAAACTAATTGGCTTAGGCATTAAAACAAATCGGTAAAGTCAATTTTTTTTATTAAAAAAATTTCAAGTTGAAAATCAAGCGTCGTTTGTAATTAAACGTTCAACAATAATGCAAATAAAACATCTGGAGAATACATTTCTCTTTCTAAAACACTGATTACTTTTTAAAATATTTGAAGTAGTTCCGCAGAAAATGTACTTAAGCGGCAGAAAAGCGCTACTGCCGTAGGTTCCTTCAGGCCTCTACACCACTCAGTTCTCATAAATAGCTTAGTTATAGTGCTATAATAACGTTTTTGTTATATTATATTGATTGTATTAACGAACAAATATTAATACAATAATTTAATTGTCAAAAATATTTTTTTTTAATTTATTATTATTTTTTTTATTTATTATTATTTATTTTTTTAAATTTAACTTCCTTTATTCTATACGGAGGTCGCTTAAGAAGGCCTTTATTATAAAAATTATATAATTATAATAATAAAACTTAATTCAAAAATACTTTGCAGAATATCTTGAATTTTTTATTTAATGTTTGCAATTTAACATTTTGTTTTATATATTTGCTGATTCTTAGAGGTAATTTAAATTGTATATATTCTCCGGAAATCAGCCATATTAATATCTGTTTTATAAACTAAAATAATATATACCTAATCTGAACTACTTTTAATGAATAGGTGATTTATTGTTTAATAAAATTCATATATCGCTATAAAAAATCATTTTTATTTCCTTAATTTTATTCGGAAGTTGGACCAGATCATAAAAAATATGAACTTTTAATATTAAATGCCAAAACATTGGAAAAAATATATTAAACGAACGACAAAGGAAGTGCCAAAATTTCGGAAAAGAAAACAAGGATCAGTATCCGTTATATGGCTAAACGAATATATAGTAGACAAATGAACAGAATATTTCAAGATGCTGCTAAAAGGGGGTCAAAATGCTTGATCAGTTTGGATGATATTAAGCAGATTTAATATGGTGAAGACCATTTCATCAGCAAGAAAGATTTCATCTAAGCAATTGGTAAGTCAGCTGGTCTGGACGAAGTGACCCGAAATGCTGTGCGTACAAAGGCTACAAATGTATTAGAAAATTATATGAAAGGACTGTAGTTTTGTCCCTTTACAGGAAATGAGATACTAGGAAATGTTATTCGAGATTCCTTACTGTTTATAGTACCAAAGAAAGTCTACTCAAGAATCGTAGAAGCTAAAATAAGAAATATTGTCGATTGTCTGAGCAACTCAAGTTGCACATTGGAACATAAGTTGCAAATTGGGACTGTTTTCACTTTAAGGTAAATTATAGAGAAGTCCACAGTGAAAGAAAAATGGTTCTCTATCTGCTTAGTGCCTCACACTTTGGATTGATCTAATATCTACTAGTATTTCACAAAAGCTCATTTTCCTTTCAGATGCTTCAAAAATCTTTTGCAATTGCACTAAACAGGAGGAGAGCTATTTTCCTTTATCGATAGACCTCTCTATAACCTGTTTCAAAGTGAAGATAGTCCCAACGTGCATCTTCAATAGCAATCTAAAATAAAGTGGTTTTCATTATTATAAATCTCGTTTACTTCCTCCAGACCTGCTTGCCAATTGCTTAGAACAAATCTTTCTTGCTGATGAAATGGTCTTCACCATATTAAACCTGCTTAATATCATCCAAACTGATCAAGCATTTTGACCCCCTTTTAGCAGCATCTTGAAATATTCTGTTCATTTGTCTACTATATATTCGTTTAGCCATATAACGGATACTGATCCTTGTTTTCTTTTCCGAAATTTTGGCACTTCCTTTGTCGTTCGCTTAATGTATTTTTTCCAATGTTTGGGTTCAATTTCGACTTTTCCCTCATTTTGAGACCAAATACTAACAATCAGTTACAGTTACCTAGAATAACTTATAGCTTCGCCCTTTCCATCCTTATTTTGTGCAGAGGGAATAACGCATTTAATATTAAAAGTTCATATTTTTTATGATATGGTCCAACTTCCGAATAAAATTAAGGAAATAAAAATGATTTTTTTATAGCGATATATGAATTTTACTAAACAATCAATCACCTATTCATTAAAAGTAGTTCAGATTAGGTATATATTATTTTAGTTTATAAAACAGATATTAATATGACTCATTTCCGGAGAAGTATATACAATTTAAATTACCTCTAAGAATCAGTAAATATATAAAACAAAATGTTAAATTGCAAATATTAAATAAAAAATTCAAGATATTCTGCAAAGTATTTTTGAATTAAGTTTTATTATTATAATTATATAATTTTTATAATAGAGGCCTTCTTAAGCGACCTCCGTATAGAATAAAGGAAGTTAAATTTTAAAAAATAAATAATAATAAATAAAAAAAATAATAATAAATTTAAAATTTTTTTTGACAATTAAATTATTGTATTAATATTTGTTCGTTAATACAATCAATATAATATAACAAAAACGTTATTATAGCACTATAACTAAGCCATTTATGAGTACTGAGTGGTGTGGTAGAGGCCTGAAGGCACCTACGCCAGTAGCGCTTTTCTGCCGCTTATGTACATTTTCTACGGAACTACTTCAAATATTTTAAAAAGTAATCAGTGTTTTAGAAAGAGAAATGTATTCTCCAGATGTTTTATTTCAGCACGTTTTGCATTATTGTTGACCGTTTAATTACAAACGACGCTTGATTTTCAACTTGAAAATTTTTTTGTAAAAAAATTGACTTTACCGATTTTTTTTAATGCCTAAGCCAATTAGTTTTTAATATTTTTTCATGTTTTATTATTCTCTGACTATCCAGCTTTAATAAAAGACCAACTATGATGAAATTAAACCAAATGCTGATTCTCAGTAACAAAAAAACTAACTAAAGTCAAAGTCGTCAATCCGCCATGTTTGGACGCCATTTTGGGGCAGTTCGTTCACTTTTTTTTGTGGGAACATTGACTTTTTTTAATAAATTGTCACAAGGAACACAACGATATGCAATTTATAGGGATGTGGGGGGGAGAGGGGGTGCACGGTAAGGGGGTCAGGCCCACAGACTAATAAGGCTTCATATTTGCCTATTTTTTTCTGTTCATAGTAGAGCATTTAATCTTTTAATTCATCAGAAAAATACCAATCTTTATAAAGTACACTAACCTGTCGAGCAATGAAAAACAAAATGGCCATATGGAGTGAAAGTTTCCCGAGGCTTATTGGCAAAAGTACACTCTGAGTAGTTTATAACCAGTGTGTACTTTTAGCTCACTATACATTGGTTCTGAGATGGGCACAAACAAGAGCCTGCACAACAGCAGCTCTAGCCTTGTTAGGTGCATCTCCAGATCAGATCAAGATGATAAATAGGATGATGATAAATATCCTTTACCCCTCTCCCTCTTCCTCAGGGAAAACCAAGGATTATCTTCGGTTTGGAATTTCCAAAATTAATTATTTTTGTTTAAAGAGGTAACTTAGATATAAATACATAAAGACAACTTAAATAATAAATTTGATAACATTGACAATGAAGAGATAACTTTCATAGTGTGAAAATTCATCCATAACAGTACAGATTCATTCAATAAAACTATTCAATAAACCTGTCAGGTTTCCCCATTTAGTAGATTTTTAATCCTGTGATACTGTATCTTATTATTAATCATTATTTTCTTTTTATTTAGTTTATGTTCTTGTATATTATAAAAAATAAAGAGTTTTATATATTTTTGTTTCCTGTCATCCACTTTTCATTTGTCATGGAGTATTTTTTCCTAGTCAAGTGGGGTAAAAGATAGCAATGGAAAGATTTGGGGAAATTACAATATTTCTATTAATAATTCTCTAATCGAAGCAGCTCATGGACAGAATTTAATGAAGATCGTAATGTATAGAATTAATGCAGAACATAAGGAAAATAGATGAGTAGATTTTCTAAATATCAAAATATACCAAATTGGATACTTTTACTCTCATCTACCCTGATCAGTGGTTAACACTTATAATAGATATTAAAAATATTTTTTTAATAACAGATATAAATTCAAAGACTAAATAAGAAATTTGACACACTACACATAGCTGTTCCAATAGTTATCTACCTAAATTAAATTCATAAGTTCAAACATTTTATAAATGTCATAGTAAAAAATCCTATTAACCAACAGGAGAAATGAAATTAATAATAAATATTTGTTTTCAACATAGATGTACCATGGCTTCAATGGAACCTATTATGGTTATCCTATACTCTGTTAAAACAGATTAATAGCCTTTTATACACTAACAGGCAAAAAATTTCACCCACTTAATTTTTTCATGTTTTCATCTAAAAATATTTCTGCTTTGGATTGGTCTATTGTTTTTAATGAATAAATAGGTAATCTTTTTGTTTGTTTTCAATTAGGAATGTTAATATAGAGGACAATAACCCTTAATCCTTAATTCAATGAAATGATTCTAGATTCCAATGTTTACTTTCTATGGAATCAAAATGTTTATTCAGTATCATTGGTTCAGAACCGTTTCTTGCAGCACATTTCTTAGTCTCCAGCTTTTAATTTTTTCAATATTAAGTTTAAAAATGCCTCTTAGTGCTGAGGATGTTGCGCATGGTGTGGCACTTATTGATGATGGATATTCCATTAGATATGCAGCCAATGCCATCGGAGTTCCATATGAAACTTTACGAGACGCCGTCAGGCGTTTTCAGGAAACTGGTTCTTACAATAGAAGGCCCGGTTCAGGACAGCCTAGGGTAACAGAACCACGGGATGACCAGTTTTTGACTTTGAGAATTTTACGAAATCGGCAACTTACGATTGTTCAAGCGATTCATCAGCTCGAAGAAGTTCGAGGTGTGCAAATTTCTGAACATGCCGCTCGGAGAAGATTAAATGAGTATGGATTAATGGCTTTTCGTCCAGTAAGAGGATCAGAGTTGACCAGAACTCACAGAGTAACACGGCTGGCTTTTGCTCGAGAACACAGCCATTGGAATATGGATGAATGGAGTGCTGTACTTTTTACAGATGAGTCAAGATTCGCTCTTCGATCTCCAGACGGGCGTGAACGGGTGTGGAGAAGAAGAAACGAAAGATATGCAATACGAAAGATATCTGTAATTTTTCCCAGAGCCAACCTTTCCAACATGGTTCCTTAATGGTGTGGGCTGGGATTTCAATGGAGTGCCGCACAGAATTGATTGTTGTTCGTGGAGGGTCTTTGACGGCCATTCACTATGTAGATGAGATTTTGGAATTTCATGTGTTGCCTATCGACAACAAAATCGGCAATCATTCTATTCTAATGCATGATAATGCACGCCCACATGGCGCCCGCATAGTGCAGACGTTCCTTCAAAAGAAGAATATTGAGGTTTTAGCCTGGCCAGCACGTTCTCCAGATTTGAACCCCATTGAGCATTTATGGGATAACCTCGGAAGACGAATAAGAGCGCGTGCAACACTTCCTGATACACTGCAGGACCTTGAAAGGGCTCTCCAGGAGGAATGGGCTATCCTCCAGCAAAGGGACATTTCCCAAGTGGTTGAAAGTATGCTGAGGCGTCTTCAAGAAGTAGTGAAGGCAAGAGGAGGAAACACGCGCTACTAAACGATGATGTAATTAATTTCTTTTAGAATAATAATGGTTCGTTTTGGAATCTTAGATATGGAATCTAGGATCATTTCATTGAATTAAGGATTAAGGGTTATCGTCCTCTATATTAACATTCCTAATTGAAAACAAACAAAAAGATTACCTATTTATTCATTAAAAACAATAGACCAATCCAAAGCAGAAATATTTTTAGATGAAAACATGAAAAAATCAAGTGTGTCGAATTTTTTGCCTGTCAGTGTATATACTATTAGTATCAATAAATTCGCAAAGCTCGGAATGTATAATGTGGTTGCAGCCAAAATGAAAAAAACAATTTTAAAGTAGAACCTCAAATCTACAAACTAGATAATAAGTAATATTAAGCACCATACTGCAGAACCTATAGAATAGTAACTCGGTCAATCAGAAATTAAAAGTATTTGCCCAGCCGACATTGGCCTATATACAGACATGTCACACTTCTTAGAACAATCCTGTCCATTAGAAGAATTACACTTTCTACATACAGAATCCTTCTAAAAACAGCTTGGAAGTTATCTTTCTAGGGTTTTTCCTTCGCAGCCTAGTATCATTACCAACAGACATCTTTTTTAAAAATAATTGAATTTCAGGGAAAGTTTTTTTCTGAATATTCAATCATTGAATATTTAATAAACAACAGTTCTTAATAAATAAATAACAGTATTGCTGATTACTTACCAGATTTGGAAATCCATTGAGAATTTCGAGAATATGATTTCGATTTTTCAGAAGCATCGGTTACAGATTCGAAACAACCATTTCCTTGTTTCATCACATTTACATAACTATTAAATAAATAGAAACATTAAAGTTTTGACAAAATTATTTAGCATCAATAAAATCATATATTAGCTATAATTACCTAACAACTCTATGAGTACAGACTATGAATTCTGGTTTAGAATTCCACTGATGATATGTAATATAAAACCTTGTTTGAAGCCAAATCCATTGTTGTCCTTTAGTCAAAAAACGATAGTAGCATGAAGTGCCTTCACCTTGTTGCATTACTATCAGAGAAATGACAATTTTTTTTTTAATTAGTTCCAATGATGACATAAAAGTATTACTAAGAACATAACTTACAAGCTTCATGGCAAGTCACTACTTTGTCTAAATCGTCAACATGATAATAATCGTATCCTGATGTTCCAAGAACTTCAAAAGGAAGATAACCTATTATTGGAGGTGCTCTGGAAAAGAAGGATAACTGCATTATTTATAAATATAAATACAATTTTAAAAAATATATTAAATAATAATTCTCAACTCATTTAAAATTATAACACAGCTCAAAGGGGTTGCCAAGAACATACCATTTCTTCTGCAGAGTAGATTGCAGCATTTTCTGATTTCATACTGTCAAGAGAAATAAGTTCCAGAACTAACCCTCTTTGAGTTATTTATAGGGATAGATCAAACCATACTTTATACTCAGAATAGTATAACTTTGAAAATACCTAGTTCAATATATAATGTTGAAACATTGACAATACTCAACTGTGTACTTTCAACAGTAAAGTAACATTATTTATTGTTTTCTAAATTAATCATATTAACAGTTGTTTTTATAATTTTAATGTGTTTTTTTATCAAATCCCTAATACTTGAATTACAATAACCGAAAACCTTCAGAATTCACTTCCTATGAAATTATATAATTTTTTTTTTTTTTATCACAAAGAAATGATCAATGATCAATACATACAAGATTCATCAACTAATCTATACTATATATAATATGGTAGTATTTTTCTGGCTTCCAGAACCGATGTATTTTGTTTAAAAAGGTATCAAACGAGAGGGAATTGAATGAGGAAGTGACAAATCCCAATTTCAATACTTAAATTCCTTCAACAACAAATAAAAGTCTTGAAAAAATTAGGAGCTTTCAAAACTCAGATGGTTTCAAAGTCAACAAATGTAAATTAAAGATTTCGATACTGTCATCAAACCAGTTATAGTTCCAGAGGAACTATCGAGTTCATTCTTGCCAAATTCCTCTTAGGTACTATAGTTACCATGGGATTCTTATTACATGTTAAGTATTAAAAATCACTTCGGACAATATAGAAAGAAACTTTTTGATATATATATATAATATCAAATCCTCCGTTAAAAACCCAGGAATCACCATTGACGAAAACCTCTCCTGGAAATCCTATATCGCCCTCATCTCCCGAAAGTTAATAGGTACCCTTAAGTTATTTCATCATTCCCGCCTCCTACTCCCACAACCCATCCGCAAGCTCCTTGTATCCTCTCTTATTTTCACACACTTTGACCACGGTTGTGTGGTGAACGGAGGCATCCCGATGGTACTTGAGGATAGATTAAATCGACTCACGAATTCTTGCTTAAGATTTGTCTTCGGTACTTCGAGGCGGTCTCACGTGTCCCACCTTTACGAGTTAAAGTGGCTCTTCCCTTCTTTCCACAGATAATATTTCCTTGGTTCTTTCCTATTACAAACGATCAACACCCGACACCCTTCCTACATCCACAGCCTCCTACAATTTAAACCCATGGTCCATTCCAAAACAAGATCCCTTGTTTCGGACCTTTATAGAACTAAGACATTTGAATATTCCTTTATTGCCCGATCCATTGCCTTCTGGAATTCCTTGCCATTTGATATCCGCCATACCTCTTCCTTGTCCTCATTCAAATATCATCTCTACCAATTCCTTCTCACATCCTAAAATGATGTTGTACAATGAAACAAATTTTGACTGAGGTGAATGGTTGTTGAAATTGTTTCAGTTTTAATTTTAAAAATCAACCCATGCTTATATTATTCTGTTTTTTATTTTATCTGATTTCTGTTTTTCTTTTGATTTAAATAATGTTTGTTTTGTTTTTCAAAATGGTATTATTTTTTATTTGTTTTAACATACTTTCACTGAAGATACTATATATATCCTTTAATGTTGATTAATGTAATTTTTGGCCAGATCTGGTTTTTATTTGTTTGTTAATAATTGTTATTCATAAGGGACCTCGTCCCAGAATAAAGTTTATTTTCTTTCTATGTATAAGATGGAAAATAAGTTGCTTTCCATGGAAATGAATTTCTGGAGAAGAAGCTGTGGCATATCCAGAATCGAGCGGATCCCAAACGCAGCTGTTAGAGTCAAGGTCGGATGTCAAAAGAACATCCTTCACCTGATCGGGACCAAACGGTTAAAGTGGTATGGCCACTTAATGCGGATGGATGAGAACCGCTGGCCAAAGAAAATCTATAACTATATGCCACCTGAAAGAAGGAAGCGTGGAAGGCCAAGGAAGAAATGGACAGAGGACGTGGAAGAAAGCATGGCAGCCAGAGGGCTTCGTGAAGGAGATAGGATGGACAGGGAGCAGTGGCTTTTGGGTGTTGGGGATATGACTCCTTAAGTTGTATAAAACCCAAATAAAAAAAAAAAATGTATATATAAAAAAAAATCCAGGTATGGCCTCTATAATCTTAGTGATATAACTACAAAACAAGGCTGTGACAAACTAAACAAATAGGTCTTGAGCAAGTACAATAATGGATTAATATGAGTTTAGAGATAGCTACGTCTTATTGCTTATCTATTAAACTGGAGGGTTATTTTCCAATGGGACAAGCTAGTCACTTATTAAGTCAATTGTTTCACTAAATTTGATGTACTTGATAATATTTTACAGTATATAAACATGTTTTGCCGCTATCGCCTATATGTCGAATGCTTTAGGAAGAAAGATAGCTATTTAATGTGTGAGTTGTCACTGGGGTATACTAATCTCTCTTAAAATACAATTAGGGTAACTTCTAAATAGTTGCTCACAAACACTATCCCAACCTTAACATAGAACAAATGTCATTTTGGAGAGAGCCTCTCATTTAAGAAATACAGTATACTGTATAAAAATTAATACTTTGTCATTAATATTTTATACTTTCTTCAACAATGTTATTTCCTTTTAAAAATAATTATTTATATATATATACAGAGAAATCGATTTCAAAAATACTACAGTGTTATTTTTACATATATTATATTTTGGTTTACAGCGTAACATGAAATGATTAAAGCTGTTTATAGGAGATCTTCTGTTGTTCTATTCCTCAAAAATAATTTCGCTGTAATCAAACTACCTAATCAATCATGAACTTCATTCAGATTCAATTATATTTATGATTTTCTAATTACACGCTCCATTTTAGGTAAGAGAATTTTTGTTTCTGAATTGATGTACGCTAAGTTGTAGCTTGTAAATTAATCTTTACTTAGAAGAAAAGTCATTCCAAAATTCTTGGACCAGATGTGGAAATGAAAACTAACAGATAAATTTTCTTCTTAACACTTTATACACTTGTCAAGTTTTAATAAAGAAATGATACAACTAGGCTCAAAACTAAAAATTCTCGACAACTGGGTATTTTTCAAGCATAACTTCTGATTTTTTTTCTGACATAAAAAATTCAATTATTAATCCTAAACATTATGGAATTCAAGGCTGCTGGGAACCCTGAATAAAACACTGACCTATGATCCAAAAACAAAAATTTCCACTCTAGACTGTGCCTTGACGTGAATTCACATTTTGTTGAATCAATTATTGAAAGTTCACGTATCAGCTGCGGAGTTTGAAGTCTTCCGGTACCAACAAATATCCACCTAAAGAAAAATACAAAATACTCAGAAAGTAAAAAATGTATAATAATACAATATAGTTAATGACTTATTGTTAAAAATACCTTGTATCTGATTCAGATGGATAATTATAATGACAAGAAACGCCATTATCAACATGTACTGAGTCAACATCACTTCCTAAAGCAAAATATAAAAGGAAAACAATTAAAAGTAACAACTATGATAAATAGACATTATAAGTTCAGAAACATACGAAATTGCCCAAGGAACTGAACCACTTCATAGACAGGTTCTCCTTTCACATCCGATCCTCCCCTTTTACAGTGGCATACAAAAGATACTTCATTGTCTAAAGGAATAAAAACAATTTCTTAATAAACTGACAAACAAATAGTAAACATTTTATCTTTATTTAGTAATACTACCTTCATCATACTCTGCAGTTGGTCCTAAGATGATATTATATAATTCTGAATGATCCCCTTCATACACCAGATCATAAATTGTCATACTTAATAAATCATTCTGTAAAGAAAGGAAAGAAAATGGCATGAGGAAGATCCAAAGTTTTACAACTAAGTTTTACAACTAATACAGCAATTTATAAAAAAAAAATTATAAAGAAGGAAGTTTTTCAACCCTTAATTAATAAAGGCAATGAATTATCAATGAGAGAACAACTATAATGAAATGAAAAAGTAACTGACTTAAAACAGATAATCGTGTTAGTGAGCAACACCTTGATTATTTATTTTCTTTGAGAAAACTTTTGAAGAAATACACTTCTATTTTCAAATCATGTCACTATCACTATCAATAAATTCCCAATAGAAAGATTTGAGTTCACCTGTAAAATTACATAGCAACCCAATTCCTTCAAATAATTAAGTAGGGTATCACGGATTATGCTTGCACAAAAATATAGTTCTATTAAGACAAATATACCCTATGTCAATTGATGTAAGCATCTAATATTGACAGATTCACTTTTGCATTAACTGAAATTAAAATTGAACAGAAGTGTCACGTTGAATTGATAGGTTCACCAAGATTACTCCAATCAAAACGTACTTATCCAAGAGCATAAGGAGACGACCAATTTTCAAACCTCCATATTGAAAAATAAATGTGTGATCAGACGTATTCCAAGTGCTTAGGTTAAATTAGATACCGAATATCAAAATAAGTACCATTTTATTTTTCAAACCAATGAAAAACACTACAATTTATAGTGTTTTGAATTATTGACTTACATTTAGGTCACATAATACACTGAATATCCAAATAAACACAATTTTTATTTTTCTTACCAACAATAATCAAGACTTATTGTACTTTTTCGGATTATTAAACACAATAACTTCCATTAAAAATAACAATTACAAATCTAAGAATTCGATAACTGACTATTATTAATTGAGGAAAAGACTGAAAAGTTAAAACAGAACCTAAAGACCAACATAATAATGGTTATAATTGTCTAATGCATAATATTATGCAAAAATAACGAGCGAAATTCTTAAATTTTGTGTACTTAAGTGTTATAAATAAGTCAATTTAATTAGTTAAATTTTGTTTAATTATTGGAGTATAAAATGTAACCTAAGGTAGCCTATCATTAAATAGACTAGTTCGGCAAGCTTCGGTATTCCAGGAACAGCGAGATCATGTGATCTAGGTGCACCTGTTAACCTGATTTGAAACTTCTATAGTATAATCTAATAATAAAAACATTGTATTAAGAATATTTTGTTATGTATCAGAATGTTTTGATTTTTAAGCATAATAAATTAATATTTGATTGGTGACAGTACAATAAATAAAAAAATTCTTTACTCACAGGAAAGTGTCCTAAGAGAGAAATAATGCTTTCAGAAACATACAATAAACGTCCGGTAGAAGAGAATACAATTATGAATCCGTCAAGTGCCTGTGACAAGAAAAAACATGAGAACTTCAAGATAAATTACGATTGGTGAAGAAGGTAAATAAATTCAAATTAATCTTCACCTCTAGAAACAAATGGGTGAATTCCTCATTAGATAAAAAAGAAGGTTTCCAGTCTTCCTGAATTTCATTTGCGCGAGATCTAACAGCCAAGTCTAAAATTGTTATAATAAATTATAACATTTTAGAAACTGAGTACAGGAAAAGTAAACATATTTCAAAATGAAAAATTATACTTACCATTGTGATTTTTTAAGAAAGAAATGGTAGACTTTAAAACAGTTGATTTATCCATTTTACGATTGTTGGTTGTCACCATGGAACTTAGTTCATTAATAAGAAGATTGAATTGATCTCTACGCTTCTTTTCACTTAAATTCCTCGTTTTTCTGAAAACCAGCAAAATTAGAAAAGATCCTAAATAAAACCTAACTGATTTAATTTATAGGTTATTAATAATAATTTACTTCATTCCAAAAATAATACTATCCATGATCCTTAAGTTTAATAAAGACATTGTTTAAAATACACCTATTATCCATTGAACAATGTATACCTAAACAAACTAACCTTTTGGTGTCATCCTTATCATCTGTATCATCATCCATAGTATCACTAAAATCACGGTGGTAATTAGAATGATAGGCTACAGTGAGCTTACGGAATTCCACTATTTTAAACAATACTAACACTAAGTGACACTTACTCAGACTGCCTCGTAGAGCTAGGGTTAATAAATCTAGACATTGTTATTAAAGCTCTCAAATTTGAAACATGTCAGTTCTTCTAAGTTAACCAACAAATTGGTAGAAAACAAATATGTCAGAAATTGTACTTAGTATGGCGTTAACCAAACACATTCCATAGGGACAGGTTCTCGAAACCTGTTTTCTTTGATAGTAGTGATAGGGGTTTGCAAGCTAGCCAACTGTACAAAGTGACATTTCTATATTTGCTATAGTTAACTGTCATTTAAAAATACCAAAACTTCTATTACTCAGAATAACACATCGAAGAGATAAAAACATATAAAAATATATTATAATTGAATGTGAGATGATTTTTTCTATTAATATTCCTAAATATTTAAGAAATGAGGGGGAGGGAAGTTAAAATGAACCAGTAATAATCAACTACTAGCAGGAAATTGAAATAAACTTTTAAGGTGCGTTTAGACATTTCACAAACTATGAGAAAAACAAATATTTAAATGGTTGTTTTCCTATGCTAGTGTTTTTGTTTCTTGTTTTTTTATGTTTCCATCTCCAATCGGTAACAAGAGAAATAAAAAAATGTCGCTGTTCGGGAATTTGTTAACCATGGACGTTTGATTTTTTTTACGTTTGAATACAATGAGAAATGTATTATTTTTAATTGAGGCAAAACAGCTGTTATAAAAGGTTTTGAAAAAAAACAGATGTTAATTATTATTAGTTAGAAAAACTGTGTGTCTATATAAACTCTACTTTGTAAAATTTGCTAACATATAGTTTTGTGTTTGTTTTTTTTTAAATTGCACTCAATCACTTCTTTATTCAAGTCCCCACAAGGGATGCCAGTGTTTCTCGTAAAACCAAAATGAATAACAATGAGAACTTGAATAAAGTAAATAAATAAATTAAAAATAATATATTTCACTTTTTATTCAAACGTAAAAAAATCAAACGTTTATGGTTAACAAATCGTTTCGTCTTTATCGACTGAACAATTTATGATGAGTCTCAGAAGATTCATTGCACGCCGTAGGAGACCGAGCTTTATATACAGTGACAATGTAACAAATTTCCGATGCATGGATTCTCTACTAAAAAGGGTTGATTGGAAACAGATCACAGTTTGTAGTTCTGTTAAAAAAATAGAATGGCGATCCGACACACCAGGTGCAGCTTGGTGGGGGAGGAGGAGGTTTGGGAACTTTTGGTTGGCCTGATTGAATCTTATTGGGGAAGATATTAGGAAGAGCATGTTTAACCGCTGAAGAACTGTATACAGTAATCTGTGAATGCGAAAGTGTGGTTAATTCAAGACCAATCACATATGTTTCTGATACTGCCACGGATCCTATCCCTATCACTCCAAAGATGTTTCTTCAAGAAATTAAAGAAAGTGGAGTTCCAGATATGGATCAAATTGAAAAGTCTGAACTTGGTAGAAGATTGAAATATCGCAATAAGCTAAAAGAAGAATTATGCAAACGATTTAGAGCTAAATATTTTGGAATTCTCCTTCCTAAATATTCCAAGAAGAATAAAATACCCGTGAACCAGCTCTTGGAGAGGTAGTTCTTATTGGATATGATAATATAAAAAGAATCGATTGGCCGTTAGGAGTAATAGAACGAATGATTCCTGGCCAAGATGGAAAATGCAGATTTGCACGGTGGGCCAGACCCCCTTACCGTGCACTATAACTTTCTCGATATGCCTCTCTATATCCTGCTCCAAAGTAAAGATAGACCCGATGTGCACCTTCAGCAATCGAAAATAAAGTGGTTTTTACCATAATAAACCTACATCGTCCATTTAATATCATCCAAACTGCAATTGACCTCCTTTTAGCAGCATCTTGAAATACCTTGGTGCTACATCCTACGCCCTGAAGACGACCTGCAAAGTGGGTCGAAACGTCGGCAAAATTAAAATAAAATAATTACTATATTTTAATTTAGTATTTATCTGACCGCACCACCGACTAACTCCTTCTCATATTATATCAACGGTCAACCATCTCTACATCATTAAAAATAAAAATTAATTTTTTAATTAGAGATATATGAGTTTTACTAAACAACCCGGTAGCTATTCATTATATATAGTTCAGATTAGGTATATATTATTTTAGTTTATAAAACAGGTATTAATATGACTCATTTCCTGGGAGTATATAAAAATTTTAATTACCTCTAAGAATCAATAAACATACAAAACACAGTGTTAAATTGCAAACGTTAAATTTAAAAAAAAATCAAGATATTTAGCAAATTATTTCTTAATTAAGTTTTATTATTATAATTATATCATTTTTACGATTGAGGTCTCCTTAAACGACCTACGTATATAATAAAAGAGGTTAAATAAAAACAAATAATAATTTTTTTTAATTTAATTTTTTTTTTTTACAATTAAATTATTGCATTAATATTTGTTCGTTAATAAAGCCAATATAATGTACCAAAAACGTTATTATATCACTATAACTAAGCCATTTATGTGTACTGAATGGTGTGGTTGAGGCCTGTAGGCACCCACGCCAGTACCGCTTTTCTGCGGAACCGCTTACAAGTTTTTAAAAAATAATCAGCGTTTTAGAAAGAGAAATATATTCTCCAGATGTTTTATCTCAGCACGTTTTGCATTATTGTAGGCCGTTTAATTACAAACGACGCTTGATTTGTAACTTGAAAATTTTGTTTGTCAAAAAAATTGACTTTACTGGTGTTTTTCATAGCCTAAACCAATTATTTTTTAATATTTCTTCATGTTTTATTATTCTATGACTATACAGCTTTAATAAAAGACCAACTATGAGGAAATTAAGCCAAATGCTGATTCTCAGTGACCAAAATACTAACTAAAGTCAAAGTCGTCAATCCGCCATCTTTGGACGCCATTTTGGGTCAGTGCGTTCACTTTTTTTTGTAGGAACATTGGCTTTTTTTTAATAAATAGCTACAAGGAACACAACGATATGCAATTTATAGGGATGTGGGGGGGGGGCGGTGCACGGTAAGGGGGTCTGGCCCACAGACTAATTAGTTACTGTTCGCACGGCTAATTGGAGAATCAACAGACCCATTCAGCGTATGTATCCTTTGGAGATTCTCAGTAGGACAACTTCTGAATGCGAAGTTTCTACAGAAGAACGAATTTCGGACTTCGAAGAGAACAAAGAACTGAAGAAAAAGGGTAATCGCTTATTACAAACACGATGTGGCAGAAATGTGCAAATGCCTAGTCTTTGAATCCTTTTGTAGTTCACATCAGTTTGAGAGAATTTGAGTTTTACGTGCTGGTTATTGGTTATAATTTGTTTGTAATTATTTCTAGAAATGTTTGTTGAGTAGTGATAAACTCCTCAAGGTGGGAGGATGTTCAGGAATTTGTTAACTATGAACGTTTGATTTTTTTACGTTTGAATACAATGTGAAATGTATTATTTTTAATTGCAGGCAAAACAGCTGTTATAAAAGGTTTTAAAAAAAAAAAACAGATGTTAATTATTATTAGTGAGTTTTTTTTAGTTTTGTCTTCCAAAAAAGTGTTAATTAAGTGTAAATACTTAATTTTTGTGTAGCAAAAGTGTTTTATCAAGACAAAATTGCTAAGGACAAAACACAAAACAAAGATTGAGCGGATTTCACCGCCAACAATGGTGGAATCATCTCAAACTGAGGTAAGTAACATGGACTTTAAAAACAGTGATATAAACAATGAAGACAGCTCCTGGGAACTATTTATTGGTTGTAAAAGACCTATGATAGATTCGAGCGAGCTAAGAGCTCAAAAACGACCGACAGAATCTATCCGAACCTCGAACAGTTTTCAGGTTCTAACCAACATTACTAATTTACAAACAGAAGAAGTTAGAAGAGCGCCTCAAAACAATAAAACTCCATCAATTTTTATAAACGGTGTTGAAAATTACCATGCATTAATCTCATTTCTAGAAAACGAAACGGGTCCTAATATGTTTAAAACTAAGTCTACATTGAAAGGTGTCACTGTGTACCCAGAAAATCCTGACGTTTATCGAAAATTAAATTCTAGCCTGCGAAATAAAGGCGCCGACTTCCATACTTACCAACTTCCACAGGACAAATGCCCAAGGATTGTTGTTAAATATCTTCACCATGGAACACCATCGATATCATTAAAGAGGAATTTAAAAAATTGGGTTACGAAGCCACCAATGTAGTTAACGTCACATCTAGACTCAAAAAAACCCTTCCTATGTTCTTTGTGGACATTACCAAAGAGATATTTAGAGAAGAAATTTTTAGTATTGAATTCCTTTATTATTCACACATTAAAATTGAGGAACCGCGTCAAAAGAGAAATATTCCTCAGTGTGTTCGGTGCCAGCAATATGGGCACACTAAAACTTACTGCAACCATCGACCACGATGCGTAACGTGCGGTGAATATCAAGAAACCAGCTCATGTTTGAAAACCAGAGACACCCCCGCGAAATGCGCCAACTATGCCGGCCAGCACCCCGCTAATTACAGAGGCTGCCAGACGCTGAAAGATCTCAGGGTTCAGCGCAATGCAAGAAATCGTTTTCAGCGTTCCACAGTAGCAGAGCCAGCGCAGGGACCTCTAGGCATGCATGAATTCCCCCCAATACGGCAACGTCACAACCAAGGGGAACCACAGATCATCGCAGGACCTCCGCAACAACAAAATCAAACATCATCTAGCTCAGCACCCCAGAACCAGAAAACATGTACAGGTACGAGGAGAGGCATTGCCCAACCGATACCTCCGGTAGATAATGGCTCTTCCCAATTATTTAATATAATTAATGGATTAAATAACCTAATCCAGCCCCTTTTTATTCTTCTTCAACAACTGTCACAGGTTACACAGGTCTGGTGCCCAAATTATGGCCCACAATAATTTAACTGTAGGCTCCTTGTCAGTTCTTCTATTGAATGCCAATGGACTGAAACAGCACAGTACTGAACTCGACTTATACTTGTACGAAAAACGGATCGAAGTAGCACTCATTACAGATACACACCTGACATCTCGATCAAAAATTTACATTCAGGATTTCACAATTTACAGAACTGATCACCCAGATAAAACTGCACATGGAGGAACAGCTATACTCGTCAAAAATTCACTGAAACACAATCCCGTAGACTTACCCATTACACCGACATACAATCGACAGGAATAACACTATACACTAAACACTACACTATAACATTTGCCTCAGTTTACTGTAAACCTAGGTACAAGCTTACACCCACGATGTTTTCTGAGTTCTTCAAACGCCTCGGAAGATGCTTCATCGCAGGTGGAGACTATAATGCTAAGCATCAAGGCTGGAGCTCAAGGTTGTGTACTCCAAGAGGCAGAAGCCTCTGGTCTGTTCTCCACGAACTTTCATTAGACACTGTAACTCCAAATTCACCAACTTATTGGCCCACCTCCAGACGCAAAACTCCCGACTTACTTGACTTCTTTATTACAAAAGGACTAAGAACCGTACCATTTGCCGTCAATACAACCTCCGATCTTTGTTCTGATTAGTCCTCAGTGCACATGGTTCTCTTCGAAGATCCTTCCGAAGCACAAAAAAGACTTGGGCTCATAAAAGGCTGCATGGACATATAGAGACTATTTGAACACCAATATTTCCGTTCCAGGTTCAATTAAAAATCATGAGCAATTAGAAGAAGCTGTTGAAAAATTCACAAAAAGCATACAAGATGCAGCATGGGCCTCATCAACATCCAGGCCACAAAAAGTAGCGATCTTGCCCCATTATCCTATGTATATAAGGGACTTAATTAGAGCAAAGAGAAGAGCACGTAAAGTATGGAAGACTAATAGACTTCCTTCAGACCGACAAACTTTTAACAGATTGAACAACGAACTTAAAATACATTCAAAAATTCAAAAGCACAAACTACGACAATTTTATTAACAACCTTTCGACGGGCGATGGAAGTTTATGGAGACATACAAGGAATCTTTTAAAGCATCGTGAGGTGTCAGCACTCCTACGAAGAGAGGATGGCTCTTGGGCTGTTTCGGACGAGGAAAGATCTGAACTCTTTGCTAACCACCTTTCCACTGTTTTTAAACCACATACAGACTTAATTAATACAGAACACGATATTTTTGTACATAATAACTTAGACATACCGTTACAGCTCACACTACCACCACCTCCTTTCACACCATCACAAGTTGCACAAGAAATTAGACAATTGCCCAAAAGAAAAACCCCTGGTCATGACTTGATAACTGCTGAGGCGCTCCAGCAAATGCCAAGGAAAGCTCTAGTGTTTCTTACCACAATCTTCAATTGCATTCTCAGGACCACCAAATTTCCTATACAATGGAAATACTCACACATAACCATGATTAAAAAGTCAGACAAAGACACTAACAACCCTTCTTCATATGGACCGATTAGTTTACATCCAGTATGTTCTAAGTTATTCGAAAAACTATGGTACCCACGACTATTACATATCCTAACAGACAGACAGATTATTCCTGACCATCAATTCGGGTTTCGGAAATTACATTCAACAACACAACAATTGCACAGGGTGACTGACTACATCTCTACAGCACTAGAGCGGAAATTATATGCAACCGGAGTATCTGGATGTCGCCCAAGCGTTCGACAAAGTATGGCATCAGGGGCTTCTCTTCAAGCTTAAGACCATACTTCCACATACTTACTACTTAATTCTCCATTTCTTTCTCTCAGATAGATTTTTCTCCGTTCGACGTGGCCAAGGTCTATCCTCAATTCGATCAGTTTTAGCTGGTGTACCTCAGAGATCAATCCTAGCCCCACTACTGTACATCACATACACACACGACATTCCTCAAAGTATCCACACTCTTACAGCAACCTACGCAGACGACACTGCTATCATTACCAGACACGACAATCCTACATAGGCATCATTTAACTTACAACATCACTTACAAATTATACTCGATTGGTGTAAACTTTGGAAAACTCAAATAAATTATCAAAAGTCACAGCACATCATATTTACTCTAAGACCAGAAACATGCCCTCCTGTATACTTAGACAACATACCCATTCCACAAACAGACAGAGTACAATACCTAGGCCTTACGTTCGATAGGAGAATGACATGGGGTCCACATGTGAAGAAAAAACGAATCACATTAAATCTAAGACTGAAATTGTTACATTCACTGTTAAGACGACATTCCAAATTAAAAGCAAGACAGAAACTAAGTATTTACACGTATCTTTTAAAACCTCTTTGAATTTACGGACTACAAATATACGGAATTGCAAAACCAACTCACATAAAAAAACTTTAAACTTTTCAGTCTATAAGATACTACGACTAATCACTCAAGCACCATGGTACGTGAAAAATCACACTTTACACACCGATCTACACGTTCCGACAGTCAATGAACACACGAACGTACTAAAAACCATTTCATAACATGTTAAACGGGCACTCCAACCAGCTGGTAAAAGAAATGGAAATTAGAAATCATCTAAAACATGTCCACCTCGGACCCTACTAAGCGTATTATACAACAGGGGCCATTTGTTTAAAAATTTAATAGCTTTATTGCTTACAAAATAACATTTTTACAATCAGAGAAGAATGCTATTGCTTTTAAAAGAATTGTCATTTTTTCCACTATAGACTTCAGATGTCTAGATGCGCCACTGAAAACAGCCTTCAATTTTGGAAAGACTATTTCTACATAATAGCCTGTTTGAGGATTAAAAATTCTTCAGAGGTAATTTTTTGTGGAGTAGTTCCACTTCAGAGAGCGGACATCCGAGGAGCTTTTAGATAACAGCTTAAGAGTAATGAAGATTGCATAGCATAGAGTTTTAGATCATTATATAGCACTTCTATGTCGTCGGCACCATATTAAAGTAACGAATGTGAACCTGTCCGACGATGCACATTCGTTACTTTAACATGATGCCGACGATATCTCCTATAAACCTTCCTTCTTTCATTCTCAGTGACATCCCTTCCCAGACATAATATTCTCACATTCTCCACAGCCTTAAAAGTGAAGTTATTATAAATCCCATCTAAATTAATTTTCTACTTTCATCGCACCTATAACGCTAAAAATGAGAAAAATATTAGGTATTAATAATTAATTATTTAAATTAAGGTTAACTCAGACATTTCACAAAATATAGGAAACACAACTTAATTAACAAACAGGTTTTTTTTTTTCTTTTTCTTGGTGTTTCTCCCTTCCTCGCCTTTAAGAAGCCTTAAGTATAAGCATACGGGAGTTTTCCCGGGCTAGGGTATGTGGGCGGGGAAAAAGACTCGTGACTATTTCTTATCATTTGTCTAATATATCAGGTTGCAGGGCTACGACGATGCTGTGCACACGCGTTAATCCGTTTGGCCACTCCGCCCACAACTAACAGCCAATTACTAAAACAAACTGTTTATTTTATTTCTCTTGATACCGACCATAGACGGATCTACGAGGGAGGGGGGATCCAGCTGAAGCCTCTCCCTCCCAAAATTTGTAAAATATGACCATGTCTTACGAAAATAATATTAAGAAATTATTATTGATCGTGTAATTATATTTAATAAGACCTCAAGAACCATTCAAATACTATTTTATATAGTTAGTTAGTTTCTTTTTTTTCTTTCAAAGTAAATATCGTTTTTTATATATATATATATTTAAAAAAAAGCTTTCAGGCTGAAGCCCCCTTCTCCAAAATTAAATCCTGGATCCGCTAGTGATACGGACAGCAGATGGAAAATATAAAAAACATGAAACAATACTAATAATAATAATAGCATAATGAAATAACCATTTATATTTTTTTTTGTCCCATAGTTTGTGAAATGTCTAAACACAACTTGAAATGCCTAAATGCACCTTCATTTTTGACATGTTATTACTAGACGTTAACATATAATTACCGTAAACAGGCATGGTCAACTACCCAGGACTAGCATTTGATAGATGACCCAAGTCAGTCTTAAGGTCCATACTTAAAAAAAAACAACTTAAAATGTGAAATCAACGAAGTAAACTGTTTTACTAATTACTCAGACTACAATCAAACTTAAAGTTAAGACAGAAATTTGTTACCTTTGCATACTAACTAAAACCAATTTGGTCCTACGCTTCTCAAATATTTCGGTTCTGCCAAAAAAAAAAAAAAACATACAAAGACTCAAAACATTTCAATCAAAAATAATTAGACTTATTGTATAAGTTTCTAATACAAATTTACATGCTGACCTAAGAATGCTAAAAGTTAGTGAATACATACGAACTCATTACAAAAGATTTCATGACGATTAACAGGGACACAACAATCAACTAATAGTAAGAATGGCCACTACCAATATACCGAGGACGCTGAAAGGTGAATGAGATAACTGTGAATTTATTTTATTTTTTGAGAAAATAATGTCACGGAACAGAGAATTTTTCTTCCTCATGACTGACACGCCTTTATTATTAAATTATTTATTCGACAGGCAATCCAGTGATTGTCAATACTATATTAGATGTGGATGTGGACGAATAAAGTAGTTTTTTTTTTATTTATTTATTTTAAATGATATTTACAACTGTATACAAAAAATACATCTAGTAAATTTGCACATTGGTATAAAGACATGGAACACATGTTGAGAAACTACCCATAGGTAGAACTCTAATAATATGTCTATATTAGAAGATCACGTGGCCATCTTCTTTTCAGACGCCTCGGAGGGTTATCAGGAATCGAATAGGAAGCAAGGTTAGAGACAAGAGGGTTGGGATGGTTATGAAGTTTATTATGGAAGGACAGATATCTGGATTGGGCCAAATCTGATACATAAGGAACATTAAGGTCATTATGGATAATTTTATTTGTAACAAAGTAAGGAGCATTGAGGATTTTACGAAGGATTTTGGATTGCAAGGACTGTATGCAAGAGGAATTTGAAGGCTTGGTGGAGCCCCATAGCTCAACCCCGTAAGTCCAAATAGGCCTTATTATAGTCATGTAAATCAGTCTTTTATAATTGATTGGAAGGTTAGTGCCTAGTAAGTTTGTCTAGTAAGTGTTGAAGTAGTCGGAAACGTCGAGCGGTTTCTTGTCGTTTCAGTCTGGTATGAGGATTCCAAGTTAGACGTTTGTCCAGATGGAGTCCTAGGTAAGGATTTGCTCAACAGGAATAAGTGAGGTGTTGTTAAAGGATACTGAAGGACAGGAAGTCATTGGTTTACGACGAAGGGTGAAGGTAATTTGATGGGATTTATTGGAATTTATTTTAATTCTCCAGTTCTGACACCATTCTTCAAGGTTTGTGATGTGGGATTGAAGGGTTTGGGATGCAATAGATGGGTCGTTATTGACTGATAGGATACATGTGTCATCAGCATATGTGGTGATGACAGTGTTGGGATGGGTTGGGATGTCAGCTGTATAAACTGTGTAAAGGATAGAACCTAGGATACTACCTTGAGGAACACCTGCAGACTGGGAAAAACGGGATGTATATACATTGTTGTGATTTACTTTAAAGTATCTATCAGTAAGGTAGGAACGGATAATGAGGAAGTAGGTAGATGGTAGGAATTTTCGGAGTTTGTACAGCAGTCCCGGGTGCCAAACTCTATCAAACGCCTGTTCAACATCGAGAAAGGCTCCCGTACAGTACATACCGCGCTCCAATGCAGAGGATACTACGTCTACCACACGATGGCATTGCTGTATAGTGGAATGGGAGGAGCGGAATCCAAAATGGTGATCTGGGATTATGTGATTAGAATCTAGGATTGGGTACAGGCGTTTTAAGATTAGTTTTTCCAGGATTTTTCCCATGATGGGTAACAGAGAGATGGGACGGTAAGAGGATGGATATTCTGGTGGCTTTTTGGGTTTGTGGATCATTTTGACAATAGATATTTTCCAAGGATCAGGGAAATAAAGTAGTTAATTTTGTTTTTCATGATCCATCCTTTGGGAAGCGTACTATCCATTCATTGTTTAGGAAAAAATCTGGTGCGTGCAACACACAATTTTCACTTACAGCTCAACTTTGAATAGAAATTATTTTCTGGCCATGTTGGGCTATTATAAAATGTTTTAATTGCATTTTTAACCGAGATAAAGCCAGAAAATGACAGCTAACAAATCATAAATACAATTAAAATAACAGAAGTCCTATTTATTATATCACCGGTTGATTATGGATTGTAAGATCCGTTGATTATCGATTGCACTATCCGTTGATTATGGATTGTATGACTATTAGTAATTAAATTGTTATTTTCCATTTCAAAGTTTACTAAAACTGAATTAAGAGAATTGCATGGTCTGTCATAGACAGGTCAAAAGTTGTCACACTAATTGTAAGTGGATACTGTTGGAATGACACAAAAGGAAATTTCATCAAACTATTCACTAATTTAATTTTGTAAAAGGTTACATGATGATTTTTCAGAATAAACGGACGATAGATACCTAAAAAATAGTTTTTTTAACAATGTCATTGCCTAGAAAAGCTGGATTTTAAATCTTTTTTTCAAATTTAAAAATATTTTAAAAGGTTACATTTAGTTAGTAAATTGCATTTAATTTCCTTGAAAACATGTGATTTACGTTAAATATTATTAGTTTTCAAAAATTATTATTTATATTTTTTTTTGCCACTCCCACGAAAGGAAATTTCATCAAACTATTCACTAATTTTATTTTCTAAATGATGATTTTTCGGAATAAACGGAATATAGATACCTAAATATTTAAATATAATATCAGATCTAGAGTTATTAAACTACAGTAAATATATTTAAGGTTATAAACGTATCTATGAAATATTTTTACTTTCACTTACGTATATATGTAATATATAGTAAGGGTAAGTATTGCGATCGAGAAAATTTTTGAATCTGAGTTTTCAACGGAAATAGACGTTTTGAGGTATCCTGAGTCGAAATGCTCAAGTCCCGAAAAATGGTCTGTGTGTTTGTATGTTAGCAGTCTAGCTCAAAAACGAAAAGTCCTACGAAACTGATATTACGTATTTAAGATAGGTATATGTCTTACATGTGACGGCAACTTTTTCCTTAAAATCGTTTAACCGGAAGTGCCACTTTAAATTAATGCTGAAACACATTTTCACAATTTTCTCAAAAACGGCTCTTAACGATTTTGATTAAACTCGGTGTATCATTGTATAATTAAGTGGTCTTTAATATCATTTAGGTCTTATCCCCATTGATGTCACTATACATGGCTTAAATGCCCAATGTTCATATACCTCTTCCTGTAAAGGACCTTTGATATGATTTATTTTAAAAAGTTAAACATTTCACATTATTCGAAGTAATGAAAAAATGCTAAATATAATTTTTCAAAGAATTTGATAAGTTAATAAAGGAGAAACAAAGTGCAGAAAAATCTGCGTTGCTATAAACTGTAGCGCCTAAACGAATGTACCGATTTCAATGAAACTTCGCTAAAGTAATTTTCTCGACACCCTTTAAATTTATCTATATAACATACTTCAACGAAAAGAAGCTGGAAAAAAAGTTACGAGAGATGGTAAAATTAAATTTCGAATAACTCAGAAAGTATACACTTTATGTACACTGTTTTTGTGGATATTGTATATGGTTTTATAAAAATGTTTATGGAATTTCCTTAAAAAAAATCGTTAAGATCGGACAACTAGGTCGAAAGATATGGTCTCTAGTTTTTTTCCCTGAAGAGGCGTTAATTATAGAGATTAAAAAACCTTTTTTCTACAGATATTTAATAAAGTATCTTT
Organism: Nezara viridula; assembly: GCA_928085145.1. Lineage (NCBI taxonomy): Eukaryota > Metazoa > Arthropoda > Insecta > Hemiptera > Pentatomidae > Nezara > Nezara viridula. The sequence continues at coordinate 210,076,981 of OV725077.1, forward strand.
CCTAAAACATTTTTCATAAGAAATAAATACCTAAATTTATACCTTTATTCTCAGTTCCATATTTCAACACTGCAATCACCACCTCCGGAATCAACTTACTCATATTCTGCATAGATAACTTTTTCAACTAAAAATATCACTAAAATGACATCACTTAAAAATATTGAAATTGTAGTTAGTCATTCTGAAGTTTATAAAAGCAAAGAAAGTTGTATGGTTTATAAAAGCAGATGGAGTGACTAGATTTTTATTGCCTGTCGACGATATATTAAATAGATATTTTGTAATTATAATGGTCTTAGTGACTTGTTATCTGTAAGCTTTAGCTCCGTTTAAAATGCACTTCAAAAAATTTATAATAGCCCATCATTGCCAGAAAATAATTTCTATTCATAGTAGATCGGTAAGTGAAAGTTATGTGTTTCGTGCACCAGATTTTTATATTTCATTTCTTCTTTCACACAAGTACAATGAAATAGTAGTGGGTACTGTTGGAACATCACAAAGGGGAGATACATCAAATTATTCACTAATTTAATTTTCTAAAAAGTTATATGACAATATTTTGGAATAAAAGAACGTTGATGCCTAATTATTTAAATATAATATCAGATCTAGAATTATTAAACTACAGTAAATGTATTTAAGGTTATAAATAAATGCTTTATACATCCATTAAATGATTTTATATTTTACTTCTTCTTTCACACAAGTACAATGAAATAGTTTTTTTAACAATGTCACTGCCTTGATTAGGTGAATTTTAAATATTTTTTCAAACTTAAAAATATTTTAAAAGGGTACATTTAGTTAGTAAATTGCATTTAATTACCTTGAAAACATGTGATTTACGTTTATAATTTTTTAGTCACTCTCCATTACCTTAAACAAATTTCCATATTAGATATTGTTTTTTTCTAAAATTCTCCGCTTTCCAACGATATATTCAGTGATGGGCATATTTATATTCAAAAATATAAATACGAATACATTTATAATTATGGTACTAATGAATATAAATATGAATATATTTATATTCATAAAAAGTAATATGAATACAGAAGATACGTACTCACGACTGTAAATATAAATATGACCGTATTCACGATTGTAAAAGTGAATACGGCTATATTTACACCTGTAAAAGTGAATACGGCAGTATTCACGTTTGCTAAAATGAATACGCTTAAATTTACAAGAGTGAATGGAAATATTTTCACACAACTTTATTAATAAATACTCTTATTTATTAGAAAAAAAGTATTTATTAAAAAAAAAATACTATTTATATCATTTTATTTTTATTATTATATTCTTAACATATAAATCAAAATAAATGTTTAATTCATTTATTAACTCAACTAACAACTTGTTTACATACTAACTAATAATATGCTATATTTATATATAGTATTATATTCTTCCTTTTACACTATTTCATGTTAATTATGTTACAACGTATTATGTTATGTTAATTATCACTCGTAATGTTTGTAGTTTCCGGTACCCCTCTTGGCAATATTTTTGAAAAGAGGTGATACTTTGTTATAGACCTGGCCACTCTTGAAATGATTTATTTCTAAAATAAATTATATGATTAATTCATGAATGAATTATTTCCAAAATAATGGTTCTGAAATAATACTTCAAATTGCCAATTAAATAATCTCGATGAAATAACTACTAAATTTATTTCTGAAATAATTATTTCAACATTTAACATTAATTGAAATAATGTAATTTATTTCGAAATGAGTTATTTCAGATTTACTTATATCATAAACTATTACAAAAAAAAACAGGAAATAATTATTTCCGAAATAACTCTGCACTGAAATAACATAATAAATCCACCAATATAACAAATATATAATATTTAAAAATTTAGTATAACCCCACCCGATTAACCTCTAATCCGCCGGTGACAATGACTATAGAGTGCATATTTCGCCCAATACCTACAGGATATTCAGCTCAAATGGACGGAGTGTGCCCGACCACCTTAATATTATATTTATTCAATATATTTTCCCCTGTTTGAGGCACTTTATCCTTTGTAGAGGTTGGGTGTGCCAGGCAGCAATTTCATTTTCTTGGTGTACTTTTCCGTTTTTTACAGTTAGACGGACTTGAGGAATTTTATTTACTGCTGTTTGAGACACTTTAAACTTTGAAGAGGCAGAGCGTGTCAGACCAAAATTTCATTTTTTTTTTCCTTTTAGTTGTTTACAATTAGATGGACTTAAGGCATTATATTTAATGCTGTTTGAGACACTTTAATCTTTGAAGAGGCTGAGTGCGCCCGACAGAAATTTCTTTTTTCTTATGCCCCTTTTCGTTTTTTACAATGACCCTTCAATATATTGCCTTCATTTATATTGATTCAATAATATTGAACATGTAAGGGCCACTTTAAACGCGTCGCTGTTATGCGTCTGTGAGGAAATTCAGCGAGAGAACTATAGCTATATACTAAATATTATTTAAAAATTGCCAAAATAATTTTTGATTTGGGTTTAAAATTAAAAGTTTCTGTAATGTTTCTGGCATTAAATTGTTCCTCTTATCTAATAGGATATTTCTCGCTGCCGAAAATATTCTTTCTGTTTGTCCATTTAACTTTATTTACATTATCTTTTTACGCTAAAACTGCTGTTTTAAAGCGAGGGTCAAGATATACAGAGCGGGTGTAAAGAAAGACAGTATTCAATCCTCTGGAAGCTCTTATGTAATCCTTTTCTAATATAACTTACAATGCTTTTTGGCAATTCCGAAAATTATTTGTTTTTCTTCTACTCTTCTTATGACTTTCAGCAGTCAGCAGTCAACATGTAAACCACTCAAATATTTTTGAACAATTTTTTTTTTTTTTTGTCACATTTTCTAATGGCTTTAGTACCAAAATTTCATTTAAAATTACCCAATCTAAAATTTTTTTTTTTCTCCGCATTTCGCCTTCTATTGATACATAGTTCTAATAAGAGCCATTTGGAGGCAAATTTTAATTTTTCGGTTGCAATGAAAATCCTCAGTAAAGAACATAAGATCATCATTTCTTCGAAGATTTTAAATCTACATGCGATAGTGTAATGGAATCAGAACTTGATAAAGTCCTAGAATAAATTGATGTTCATCAAAACCATTCCAGATATAAAATGTGTCGTACGCATTAGTCATGATTTGTCAGACTCCTTTGACATTAACTTTGTTAGGAAGCAAGGCGACCCGCTAGCTTGTGTATTGTTCAAATTTTCAGGGAAGAAAGCTGTGAGCGGGTCAGTATCGAACTTCAGGCCACTCTTTTAAGCTAGTAACACTAGCTTAAACAGTTACTAGGGTATGCCGACGACTTTGGCATTGTTGCCAGGTTGGGATGTGCCTTTAATGATTCATTCCTGGCTCTGGAGGATGCTGTAAAAAAAGCTCAGTCTTCTTTTAAAAGATAACAAAACGAAATACGAGAGGAGGAGAGGGCCGGGAAGAAATTGGAGTTTTTGATGCTGGACATTAAAAGTTTGAAAAAGTGTGCTGTTTTACATACCTGAGATCAGAAATAAGCTCGTAAAATAATAACTTCCAGATTAGGAGGAGTATTGCGACAGATAGTTGATGCTGCTTTGGCTTCACAAGGTATTTTCGGGTTAGATTACTATCTAATGGCCAGACATATGGGTCAGAAGCCACTTCAACGAAGGGTAAAATAGAAATCTTCAGGTTTTTTACAGTCCATACTCCGTGAGCCCTAGTTTCTCACTAATAATTCGAAACTGGTCAGTGATGTCCACCACGAAATATGACGTTAAAATGCAAGTTTCCAAAACGCCGCCAACAAGAAACACATTCAAACTCTTGATAAAAAGAAAACAACAAGCAGAGGTATTTAAGCGATTGTGTACCGAAGAAATATTTTAGTTTGAAAAGTAGGTAAATTAGTTTAATGCTGGGCCCACACTACAGGCAAACTCGGTTTGGCAAAATTTCTGGCAAACTTGCGGCAAAATAAGGAACTAATCGAAGCTCGTTAACCATGGAAAATGTGCTCAGTAGGACGGAGTCAGCCCAAGCAAACAACATGGACCTTCTAGAATTGCCGTGGGGTTGATTGTTACTTTTGGTTATGTCTTCTATAAAAAAAAAGCAAGTAGAAGAAAATAAGTGGAGAAAACAAAGAAGATGACAGATGTCGAAAATTCATGAGAATCATACAAGGTAAGCATAAAATTGATCTTAGTTTTCCTTATTAATATCAATTGTTTATTTCTTTGCTATGACATTTCTCTATAAATACATTTTACCTTGTTTTTCAAAATATATTTCTGTAAAGCTAATTAACGCGATTTTATGTAATTTTCACACACAATTGCTAGGATTGTCAATTTCCTTCCGTTAAACATAGTCAATTATTAATTCTCTAACCAGTGAAAATTCTTGATATATCCTCCGTTTACTGCATTCAATTCATGCACTATGTGCATATTTGATATAGGTTAACTTTCAAGATTTTTTTTTTTGAATTTTGACTTTATTTACCTATACAAAAACACTGTATGGGCATGGAAATGAAACAAACCCTTTTATACATCAATTATACTTACAAGAAGCACACAATTTTCTGATTTTATAAAGAAAAAGATATTCAAAGTTCTTGATTACTTAAGAAATAATAAATTTTCACTTAATTACTTTGCAATGAGCTGCCAATATTTTTTCAATTGTTTGATTCAAGGAATGCATTTAAAAATTTTTTTCTCCATTTATTTATGAGGTTCTTTGATTTACTGTATAGACATTTTTTACAATTTAGTGAATGGTTAATTCCTCTTTTACTAAATTTGCAAGTGTTACTTTATTATTTTTCAATTCAAACTATCAATTAAGTCTGTAGTAAGTTAGTTTAGTTCTATTTTCTTTTCTAACGTCCAACTTAAGTACATCATCGCAAAGGAAACAATGGACAAGGGGTGTTAATTATTTAGCATTTAACTGGTTATTTATATTTAGTTAATTGGAAGTTCATTGTTAGTTTTCGATATCCCTCCTAGTCTATGATTAAGTTATTTTTTTTATACTTTTTCATATAGCAAAACAATGTACATAGGGTAATGACTATAAAGAGAAAATGCCCTATGATGCCTTAGCCATTCTGTCTTGTTTCCTTAACCCTCCACATTATCTGTTTACCCGTAACAAATTATTTATTTTCTTCTGTTATGAATTTGATTCCATTGTTTCCTATTTCAATTAAGGATTAGTTTTGTTTTTTCCTCGACTTTCATTATTAATGTAAATGTTACATAGCTTTTATTTGTTCTCTGTAAAATTGAGTCTTAAAGTGTGCCAGACATAGACCCTCCTCTAAAAATGAAAATCTCAACTAAATGTGTTATAAGCATCGCAAAAAATAGAAGGGAAAAAATTATAACGAAATTAAAAAATCTGATTTTTTAGTTGGATGATACCAGGCCTAAGATTCGTAATTTTTTTTTTTTTTTCAGCGTTCCCCTACTGTTGAGTGTGAACATGAAGGACAGGCTGAAGTACTCGATGATTCATCTTTATTGAACAACGGTATGTATTGCAGCCTAAGACAAAAAAAAAAAATCAAACAAAGGCGAAGAGGAAATTATGGCCCCGTTCAATAAACTCGTCCAAATAATAGAAAAACAGTGCGGAAATACAAATAAACCCAAAACAATTGCACAGAATTATGGGTCCATGTTAGGAGAAGGGTTGGACCAATTACCTCAACCAGAACAAAGTTTGTGCATATGTGAAATGGAACGAGGCTTGGGGAAGATGTGTGCGGACTTTGTGGAATAAAAATATTTGTAATATTGAAACCAGCACTAGTTTAAACAAAATGGCAGCCTGTGCCCGTGGTAATGCGAATGCACCATAAAAAGTGATTTTCCAGCAACATGCTGGGCCATTTAAAAAATATAAAACAGACACTTTTTCTGTAAATACTAGTAAGGTTGTGCCTCCAAAAAGACATATTATTAATAAAGCCTTTTTAAAGGTGTTTGAAGAAGATGGAGAATAATCCAGTAAATTATTAGAATAATCATTAGTTATTATTCAGCTTTTTCTGATGCATTTAAAAATGCTTTATTTGTAATGTTAAATTCCTTTATTCATGATGTTGTATAAACAAAAACATATCTTGTATTCATTAATTTGTATGTTGTATTAATTCATTTATATTTTGTATTGTATATTTGAACCTAAAAATATTTATTTGTTCATTAATTTTGTATATTATATTTTGTATAATAATAACAAAGTTAAGATATAAAGATTAATTTTCTAGCAACATTATAATTATTAAATTTAGTTTATGTATATGATTTATTATATTTTGCAAATATATGGGTTGTATGTATTATAAATAACATCTTCCATCATTTCCCTTCAAACATATATATTACAACTTGTGTATAAATAACCAATAAATGATAGGTATATGTCAAATTTCTAAAATTAAAAATGCGAATAACAAAACAAAGGCCAGTCTCACTATGTGGTTAAAATTTCCACACTTAGACTTAATTGTTATTTTAATCAGACAATGTTTTATACAAATATAACTTTTTTAGGCTTAGGATGGTGAATTATTTATTGAAGTAGGCATCAAAATTGGCACTGTATGATGTTAGTCTCTAACCATGATACAGTCATTTAATTACAAATATAGTATTGTATTATGGTGTTTCATTATGTGCTTAAAATGTTATTAATGCAACTTTATTAGAGTCTAGGTTAGTAATTTTGTGAGTTGTTCGGTTTTATTTGAACTGAAGATATAGAAAGAAAAAAAAACAGATGTAGATTAACACTAATGTCTGTGAAATTTAAAATTAGTTGACAGACCGATACAAATATGGGACTAAAAAAGAAACTGATAATGATCATTTTAAAAAAATAATGAATACTTGTTTTCAACTCTCTAAAGTAGAATAAGCATAGGTTAAAAAATAAATAAATTTTGAACTTTTTTTTTTATATTGACTAAATAATATGTGAAAATGGATATTATTTTATTTTAATGTAATGCGAAGTATTGGGATCATTAAAAATTTCAACTCTGAGTTTTCAAAAACATAAAAAAACTTTTTGCTTAATGGTTTTTTTTGTGTAAATGCAGAATCTAGCTAAAAAATGAAAAGTTCAGTGATTATACTTATTTATTAAGGTAGATAGGAGTATGGCAGCGATGTTAGGGCAAATTGTTGGCTGAAATAATATTACCAAAAGTGGAACTTGACATAATTGGTTTTATAAAGTATTTCAATTCAACTATAAAACGGAAATAAACAATGAAGAGTAGTATTAAATGAAGAAGAAACATAAAATGGAATAATTAGATATGAATAATAAAATGTAATTAGATGAATTAACAAAAACTTAGTTTATGATAATAAAAGGTAATGAATAAGTACGAAAGGTTATGATATATATACCTGATAAGTATAAAAGATGATAAGTACAAATAGCAAATGTATGGAAATATAATAAATCAAATAAATATATATAAGTAATGAAAAATGGGAAAAACAAGTAATGGATTAAAAGTTTTGTTATTTAAAATATATTATGTAAAAATGTTCAAAAATATATGTTATATTTCATTATATCTTATTTAATTTTATTTATATGAACCCTTCCGCTAACAAACTTCCATAATTCATTTAATGGCAAATAATATCTTCATTTAATTTTTGTAGTTTATAATGATTTGTTTGTTATTACTGAAAGACAGAAAGCTGGTTGCACAGAAAATTTTGATTAAACTCGTGTATTATTGTATAATTAAGTGGTCTTTAATATCATTGAGGTCTTATCCCCATTAATGTCACTTTACATAGCTTAAATGCCTAAATGTTCAACATTTCATCCTCTAAAGTACCTTTAATTTGATTAATTTTTAATAATTAACCATCTCTCATTATTAAGAATTACGAAAAAATGCTAAATATAACTTTTGAAAGAATTTGATAATTGAAAAATGGAGAAAAAAGGGAAAATGTGTATTGAGGATGAAAATGAATTACCGCAATACTTGTCAGAAGTTATATCATTGGAAAGCGGATAATTTTAGAAAAAAACAATATGAAATATAGAAAGTAATGGAGAGAGATTATTATAAATAATAATTTGTGTAAACTAATATTATTTAACGGAAATCACATTTTTTCAAGGAAATTAAATAAATGAAATTTACTAACTAAATTTAAACTGTTTTTAAGTTTGAAAAAACTATTTAAAATTCACCTAATCAACGCAATGTAATTGTTAAAAAAGCTATTTCATAGTACTAATGTGAAAGAAGTGAAATATAAAAATATTTCATGGATGTATAAAGCCTATGTTTATAACCTTAAATACATTTACTATAGTTTTAATAATTCTAAATCTGATATTATATTTAAATAATTAGGTATCAACGTCCGTTGGTCGTCGTATAACATTTAAAAAAAAATAAATTAGTGAGTAATTTGATGAATTTTCCCTTTGTTAAATTAGTGTAAAAACTTTTGAGCTATCTATGACAGGCGATGAAAATCTCGTAATCTCTTTGTAGTAAATTTTACAATGGAAAATAACAGTTTAATAACTAATAGGCGTAGAATCCATAATCATTTATAGGTTGAATATAGACATATACTTTAAAATCTCTCTAGACATATGTATATTGCTCAGAGACCGGAGTTATGTGGTTTACGAAAAAATATGGGGTAGGGAGGTTTTTATTATCTACCGTTGATATAATTAATAGGGTTTCTGTTATTTTAGTGATGTTAATGATTTGTTAGCAGTAAACTTTAAGCTATAGACCCGTTAAAAGTGCACTTCAAAAATTTTATAATTGCTCAACATTTCCAGAAAGTAATTTCTATTCTAAGTAGAAGGTAAGTGAAAGTTTTGTGTTGTGCGCACTAATTTTTTTTTATTTCGGATATGGCAAAAAAAAAGCGGGAAACGGAAGTTTCTGTCTCAGCCAATCACAATGGCTATTCAATGCATCACTAGCGCAGCGTAACGGCCATAATGCAAAACTTGCTTGGATTTTGCCTAAGTTTTCCATTTCGGATGGATATGCAACAAACCGGGGTAAACAGCCCATTACCTTCCACCAGCAGGTCAAAATATCCCCACCACCTCCTCCCACTCTCGCACTTTCCTTTGTTCTCTACTACAGTGGCGCTAGCAAACTCGGGCAAACTGCCATCAAATTGAGGCAAATTGCGGGAATTTGCCTCGATTTGCCTGTAGTGTGGGCCCAGGGTAAAACACTAAGTGGATGAAGATAATATGCTATTGCACTGTTTCATGCAATCACTGTTTAACGTTTCCTGGAGTTAATAATAAAACATTATATCCAATAATGATATTTTCACCAAAAAGTTTGCAATAAACAAATATCAGACGATTTATATTCTAATAATAATTTTAATAAATATATTCATGATGAATCAAGGCTGCAGCTGTTGAAACTAGCGGAACAGATGATTTGTTTTTGTCATGTATACAAACATCAAGCAGTTATGGCTGTCCGCCGCTAATTATTTCGGCATTTCTTGAAAAGGGCTAATTATTTAACACTTTTAATGCTGTAAAAAAAGAAAGTAAAATATGACTTGGGGTTTTGTAACTTGTGGACCTAATGAAGCTCTAGTAGTTTCAGGTAACGTTTGTCATCCTATCTTGAATTGTAATTAGCTGATAATGTTCGATTTTCAATATAGCATTAGGTGTTTAATTTTTTATATTTACTTTAAGGTTGCTGTTATTCTAAGCCTCTATTAGTTCCTGGTGGAAGAGCATTTGTGTGGCCAAGTTTTCAATGTGTTCAAAGGTATAATTATCTCTACAGGAATTTGTCAACATAATAATTATTATCACTTACCATGTTACATCTAATCCCATGTTTATTGTAGGATTTCTTTAAACACCATGACTTTACAAGTTGAAAGCCCAACAGTGTACACAAGTCAAGGAGTTCCCATATCTGTCACAGGAATAGCCCAGGTAACTTGAACACATCAATTAACAAAACTTCATAGATATAATACTATATTCTATTTTTTTGCGACAATTAAGCAACTCCAGATCAAAATATATTTTGTCTATTTCCATTTTGATCTTGGTAAAAGCACGGACGAGTAATCTTACTGGGTGGAGTGTGGACTTAGACAACTTTAACCACACTTATTCACGAGTACTTTTGTATAAGTGCTACTCCAATTTTGTGGATGTCACAGAATCTCATAATTACACTATAAATGGAAACCCGAGAATGGACTAGTGTGTCTTAAAGTAAATAAAGGTGACAGAACTTTCTGGTAAGATACCGACCAGTACTAAAAAGGACCCTTTTATTTATTGACCTTTTTGAGTGTGCGTAAGACGAAAGCAATGATCTAATTAAGGCTCCGATTTTAATTGATAATGACCAGTTAGGAGTTTGTGAAAGTTATAAATTATGATCTAAATAAAGGGAGGCTATACAGTAAATATTTAGTCACTCACACTTGTTCTTGATATCCCATTGTTAATTAGATCATGAAATCTTGCCTCACTCTTTAAAGTGGTGGAAAACTTTTACAATAGCACCTGTTCGTTAAGGTGAAAGGAAATGTCTCTAAAATGAATCAAATAGATGCACTAATTATAGATAATTTTATGACATCAATTAATCGGGAATTCACCTGATCAATCTACTAAAAAAGAGAAAACTTACAGATTTAAAATATTTAAATTATTATTCAGAAGCCTTTCGGTTGATCATGTTTCAGGAATGATGATAGGGAAAAATAATGACAAAAGTTTGCTATTCTCGTATACACTACAATGATATGATTTCAAATTCTAAACTAAAAACTAAAAAGTTTACTAAAGAAGGAATATTGAGCTCTGGTTAAAAATAACTATGAACTCCTATATTTTCAAGAAAAAGAAATATATTGATAGCCACACTGTAAAACCTTCTAAGGACAAAGTCTTTGGAAAATGAAGTTTTGAGCTTTTCTGGTCAAGCTTTTTCTTGCTCATATTCTGATCTCACAATCAACACAATATAAAAAATCTACGATGTTTCATTTCTTCTCTATCAATCAGACGTGAATCAAACCATGTCCATATGAAGTTAAGTACGTTGATAACAAAAATATCATGGACTACTGCAAAATGGGACACATGCACTCTATCCTAGCTGGCCTTCCCTACAGTGAGGGGGAAAAAAGTGAATAATCCATGTGACCAAATACTCCCTTTCCAGTCAAATGTTTATTTGAAGTATCATTTTTCTACATTTTGGAAACTGACTTTGTTTCTGTCATGATTTGATCATTATAAACAACGTACTGGATATTACCACAATAAATTTGATTGCTTTTATCCAACTCAGGTATTAGTTGGAAAATTTTTCAAAGTAACTAAAAGCTATAAGTTAGAGGTAATGGCTCTAAAAGATTGTGTGCATAAGTGGAGCCATGTCGAAGTTATAACAACTTTTTAATTTTCAAAAAAAAAATCTAAGGCTCTATCCAGGCTAGGCAGAAATTTTGAACAAAAAATTTTTATTTTACGATGAGTATGACAATTTGTATTCAAAGGTTTTTCAAGGTGCGAAATACAAATCTCAACTTCCTTTCTCATTAAAAATGTATTTGAACTCACTTCACTCTTATAGTCTGTACTAATTGTTTCAATATTTTACTCATACTATAACTATATGCCAATGTTTTTTTTTTTGTTAATTAGACTAGTATCAAAATTAAGATTAAGTCCATAAAATGTTCGATGCAAAAATAAGAATAAAGCATGTATCGTACATATTAAACACAGGTTATACTATGAAAAAAATTTTTTTTGGAGAAATACTGATAATATTCGTTTTCCGCACCTATATAAACGCTTAAATAAAAATTGTTGTTGCAATTGCTTATCCATAAAAAAATTAGCATAAATTTAGAGCCCTATAATAAACATTACATGTCACAAACCAGAAGCCCACAAATAAATTAGGTTTGGAAATAAAAAAAAGTGTTTAGGGAATTTTTCTTTAGTCATTCCTTATAAAGAGCGATAATTTGCTTTCCATTGGTTGTAGTAACATTGACTTGAGAGAAAAACTTGAGGAGTTAAGAATATTTTATTAAACCGCATGAAAAAGTTTTTGTGCATAACATCTTTTTCTAAACCCATCAGGAAGCGAACAATTGAGCTTTCAAAATTTACCCATTTCGATTTCTTCACAATAGTGCTCTTTCAGTTTTGAACGGAAGAGATCTGTAACTCCATTTTAAACCTCATTCACAGAATTTGGAGGTTTTCCTTGACCATAATGAGCCATTGTGTGGAACGTTAGGCGGTAGTTGAAAAGTATGTTACACGGGAAGCCATGTCCCACTTCCTTGAATCCTCTCCCCACATCCCAATAAATTGCATACAGTTGTGTTCGTTGTATCTATTTATTAAATAGTAACCATTGTTCTCACAGTAAAAGTGGCCGCACTGCCCCTAAATAGCGTCGAAACATGGTGGATTGACGTCTTTGACCTGAGTTAGTTTTTCAGTCACTGAGATCCAGCTTAATTTTGTTATAATTTGCCTTTTATTAAAGCTAGATTATCAGAGAATAATAAATGAAAACATGAAAAATATTTTTAAAAAATCTGGTGCGCGCAACACACAACTTTCACTTACCCCTCTACTTTGAATGGAAATTATTTTCTGGCAATGTTGGACTATTATAAAATTGTTGAAGTGCATTTTAAACGGAGCTAAAGTTTAAAGCTTAAAGATAACAAATGATTAAGACCATTAAAATTACAAAAAGTCTATTTATTATATCAATGGTAGGCATTAAAAATCTAGTTATATAAACCTCATAACTTCAGTCTCTTAGCCTTTCAGTTGACAGAATGACTAACTTTAATTTCAACATTTTTGAGTAATGTCATTTCAGTGATATTTCTGGTTGGAAAAGTTATATCTATACAGACTGTGAGTAATTAGATTCCAGAGTAGGTGAATGCAGTGTTGAAATATAGAACTGTGAATAAAGGTATAAAGTTTTCCTTTAGAAACATCGCTAAAATTAATAATAAAGAATTTTGAAATTGGAGGTAGTCATTCTATCGTCCGAAAGTCTCATATCTGCCTAGAGAGATTTGAAAGTACATCTGAATATCTAACCTATAAATGGTTATCAATTGTAGGACCATAAAGTTATTAAACTGTTATTGTTAATTGCAAAATTACTAAAATGAAATTACGAGATTTTTATTGCCTGCCCATGGATAGGTCAGAAGTTGTCACACTAATTGTAAGTGGATAATGTTGGAATTTCACAAAGGGAAAATTCATCAAATGATTTACTAATTTTCTAAAAGGTTACATGATGATTTTTTGGAATAAACAGCCAATAGATACCTAATTATTTAAATATAATATCATATCTAGAGTTATTAAACTACAGTAAATGTATTTATGGTTATAAACATATCCATGAAATATTTTTATATTTCACTTTTTCTTTCACACAAGTACAGTTAAATAGTATTTTAAACAATGGCATTGGTTTGATTCAGTGGATTTAAATTTTTTTTTTTCAAACTTATATTTATAATAAAAATTTATATTTAATAGGAAAACTTTATTTAGTTTCATGTGAAAAAATACATACAAAAATTAAATTTGCGATCTGTAAATTTCTTTGCAAATTTTTTGGCAGCTTCACAGCGTTCCATTACAATCCAGGAAATAGTTCAGTTCAGCAGGTCTCTTGGCCACCGCCTACGTAATCGTCGAGGTGGGCTGTACGGATTTCTAGTGCTTTTAAGGTTTTCTGTGAGAGGATTTGTGTTGTAAAATTAATAGTGATTCACGTTAAATAATGTTAGTTATCTGAAATTATTATTTATATTTTTATCATCACTGTCCGTTACCTTCTTCAACTTTATTTATTTTCTGTTATTTTTTCTGAAATTCTCCGCTTTCCAACAATATATTATGAGTACACATTCTGACTGTTATTTCCGGAGATCATTTTCAACCTGGATAAGCATTTTTCTTTTTATCTCCAGTTTCAAATTACCGTATGCTTTCAAATTTCATATTTAGTCATTTTTTATATTCAATGTCAATAAAAAAGAATTAATTTTTTTAAATAAACCATATCAAAGGTCCTTTACAGGAAGAGGTATATGAACATTGGGCATTTAAGCCATGTATAGTGACATCAATGGGGATAAGACCTAAATGATATTAAAGACCACTTAATTATACAATGTTACACTGAGTTTAATCAAAGTTGTTAGAGGTATTTTTGAGAAAATTGTAAAAATGTGTTTCACCGTTGATATAAAGTGCCACTTCCGGTTAGCCGATTTTAAGGAAAAAGTTGCTGTAACATCTGAGGTATATAAAAACCTTAAATATGCAATTTCACTTTCTTACGACTCTTCGTTTTTGAGCTAGACTGCTAACATACACACACACACATACACAGACCATTTTGTGGGACTTGGTTATTTGGACTCAGAAGACCTTAAAACATGTATTTACGTTGAAAACTCAGATTCCAAAATTCTTATGATCGCAATACTTACCCTTACTATATATCTTATATATAGGTAAGTGATAGTAATAATTGACCTTGCCAATAAAAAATCAGTTAATTATTTCAAGTTGTTCAAACTAAAGTTAAAAGTCAAGTGTCATTTGTAAATAAACAGCCAACAATAACAAGAACGCCCTGAAATAAAATATCTGGAGAATACATTTTTCTTTCTAAAAGACTAGTTACATAGGAAATACACTTATTGACGCAAAAGCGGCACTAGCGTAGGTGCCTAGAGTCCTCTGCCACATCATTCAGTACTCATAAATGGCATAGTTATAGTGTTACAGTAACGTTTTTAGTACATTATTTTGATTGTATTAACAAGCAGCGCGTTTAGCACTTTTTTATGGAGAGTGAATTAGATGGATCTGTTTAATACAATTTGCAATATGTTTTTCTTATTGTACACAAAAAAAAACAAACAAAGTGATTGATACATAATAAATTAAAAATATATGCAGAGCAAAGTCAGAAAAACGTAATCTAAAAAAAAATATTTTTTTCTCAGCTCCTGTCCCTAGGGCGCAAATTATATTGGCAAGAACCCTCGGATATGGATCTAATATTTTTCAATGAAAATAATTAGTTTTTAGATTAAGCTTTCGAATGGACTAAAATGGAGTAAGAAAAATCTGATCCACTACTTCACTTATAGACTGTGAGATTACATTTTCAGAATTTCACTAAGTTTAAAGAATGCTCTGAAGAAAAAATGAAAAAATACTTCCTATCCATTTATGTAGATAGAGCTTTAAATTATATGATACTATCCATCTATAAAATCCTTCATAATTTTCAATATAATACTCCAGAAAAATATCTCAAATTTCATACTCATGTTCAAACAATCAGATTAGTTAGCTAATTAAGAGTTTCAAATATTAAAAATCTGAGGTTATAAATTATGAATAAAGTACTTAATCTGAAGAAAGAAATCTGTGTTGCTTGTGATTACAAATATTTTTTTTTGTTATTACAAGTGTTCATGATAACCTGATTAGGTCCTTAGAAAACTAGAGGTAAATCTTAAGCTTAATTTACAGCTTATTAAATAAGTAAGATTTTCTAGAAGTGGGGTATCTGTAGTCTGTAGCTGGATATACCAAATATAAATAAACATAGTATAAACCACAGACAGGGAACCTTCTTAACTTAAGAGACCACATTTAGGTTAGGCCTTATAAGGGAGACCTCTTTATTTTTTAATACTTCACTTTTTATTTGTATGTTTTTAAGCATAGATATAAATTTTGATTTCCATATTATCGTAATAATTATAATTAAATATTAACTAATATGAGAATTAATGAATTTTATGAAAGGCACTCAAAAACACTTGGGGGCACATATATCATATCGGAGGCTGCAGTTTCCGCATATCCCTATTTGTATAAACATATCCCTCCGTATTATTTATAAATATTCTTGCCACCTCAAGGATATGTTGAGAAGTAGAAGAGTTTTGCCATTAGTTTAATAGATTAATTAACAGTTATTTTTTATGATAATTTTATATTATAAGGTTATGTTAAACTTTTTAGGTTAAAATACAGGGTCAAAATGAAGAAATGCTGTTGGCTGCTTGTGAGCAGTTTTTAGGAAAATCAGATTCAGAAATACAACATATTGCACTTGTTACTCTTGAAGGTCATCAGAGAGCAATAATGGGAAGCATGACTGTTGAAGTAAGAATTATATTATGTATGTGAGAACATGATTTAATTTAGTTAAAATTTGATTATTATTTATTCTAAAGAAGTGACCCAGAGCTCAGCTTTACCGACTTTGGATATTAGTTGAAACTGACTGCAGTGACTATACATTTACTATTGAATAATATATATCTAATAATACATTTAAAGAGCAGGGTTACAGACTTGAGGCTGGAAATCATCAATTTAATTTTGCTGGCCTTACCCAACACACTCAATTCAATATAAAGTGACATGAGTTTCCAAAAAAAAAAAATTCACACCTTGAAATTTACTATTATTATTTATTATAATTTTATTTGTCAACACTTTTACAAAAGGTTTTTTTTTTGTTTACTTGAGAGGGGGAGAATCAACTCCAACCACCTGAGGGATGTCCAATTTTAATTTCTATGTTTTTAATATTGAATGTTGAGAAAGCTTCTTACAATTCTGGCAGTATTCAGCAGCACCGCTTTCTGAGCTTCCTTTATTACATGAGTTGGGAGGCCCAGCCTGTCAGTAGCTTCCACAGTAGACACCGGTATCAGGCCATTGCTGGAGATCACAATGCCCCTAACGGTTACTTTATTAAGTTTATACAAACTTTTTAACTCAGTTGCTAAACCTTGATATTTCCGAATTTTTTCTGTACAGACTGAGTTAATGTTTCTGTCATTTGGCACAGCAATATCTATAATTTCAGCCACCTTACTATTGCCGTCAATTAACACAATATCAGGTCTGTTGTGGATCACGAGATGGTCTGTTATAAATGATTGATTCCAATATAATTTTAAGCCATTTTTCTGGCAAATACCTTTAGGGCAATATTTATAGTAGGGCATCGAGTCGTTTAATAATTTAATTTTTAGACCAATCGCCTGATGATAGACTTTGGCAACATCGTCATGTCTTTTTAGGTATTCTGTACCTGCAAGAGCTCCGCAGCCTCCAGTTATGTGTTGAATGGATTCATATGTGCTTGCACAGAGCCTACATTTGTCCGATACATTCTGTTGCTTCAAGACGTGTCGCCAGTAGGATCTGGTAGCTATAACCTGGTCCTGGATTGCAGTTAAAAAACCTTCAGTCTCGGGGAACAGACTTCCTCCTACCAGCCAGCTAACAGACAAAGATTTATCTATTTCAGTCTGCTGAAGCTGGTGAAAAAACCTTCCATGTAATGCTTTTGACTTCCATTCTTCCAGGTGGTCTTTGTCGGTAATAAAGATTGGCGCAGTTTCATGAGAGGCTAATTGTAGAGCAGTGTGCCCGCGATCGAGATTGCAGATTATCTTATGGCACGGCACTGCGCTTTGTTTAAAGTACTCTCTTAGGTTCTTTTCTTGACTTCGACAAGACTCTTCAATATTTGTAAGACCTCTCCCTCCTTCCTTTCTTGGCAGGTAAAGCCTTGCCATAGATGCAGTCGGGTGGTGTATTCTGGAATCCGTCATACTTGTTCTTATTAACCTATCCAATTCCTGGAGTGACGTTGTGGACCATTTTAGAATTCCAAAGCTGTAAGATAAGGAAGGAATAACCCATGTATTTATAGCTTTTATCATTAAACCTGAAGAAATGAAGCTATCAATTTACATTTTACATCCTTTCTAGCTATTTTTAAATGCTGTTCTATACCTAGATATTTATACATATCTTCTTTCTGAAGGTTCTTAATATGATATTCTTCATTAAACAAGTTTTCAGAATTATTTGGTTTTCCTTTTATAACGTGAAGAACTGCGCATTTCTCAGTTCTAAGGTACATCTGTATGGAGTCACTAAAGTGGCTAACTGTCTGTAGCATAGACTGGAGCTGGGATTTATTCTTTGCGTAGAGTTTTAAATCATCCATATAAAAGCTATGACTGATCATTGCACTTAATTCATTAAATTTTACTTTGTATCCGTTTTCTTCACGATTTAATAAAATTGACAATGGAGCCATCGCAAGACAAAACCGAAGGGGGCTGAGGCAATCTCCCTGGTATATACCTCTTGAAATGGTAATGTATTCAAGTGATTGCTTATCTCCTATTCTCAGTCTTGTTTTCCAGTTGTCCATCAATTTCCTCAGAAGTTCTTTAATATAAGGATGGATTTTATATAAATCCAGAACTTTTAAAAGACAACTATGAGGAACTGAGTCAAATGCTTTTTTATAATCGACAAATTTCTTTTATTCATGGTCGTCTGGCCTGCTATGAATGAATCGATGAGCAAAAGTTCTTTACACCCTTGGGCTCCTTTTCTACAGCCAAGTTGCTCGAGTGGAATTAAATTATTGGTTTGCAGATGAAATTCAATTTTACTTGTGAGAATGGATGTTAAAATCTTATACACGCAGTTGAGGCAAGTAATTGGCCGAAAATCTTGGGGGTCAGCACAGTAACGCCCTCACAAAACGTTTTGGGAATGTCTATCTGCCCTGTTATCATTTTTTTATAATTCATTGCAAGTGTTTCATGCAGGCAGGATAGATTCTTTAACCAGTAATTCTGAATTCTATCACTACCCGGCGCTTTCCAGTTTTTCATTTTCTTTGTAGCGATGATTATGTCGAATTCTGGCATTTAAGGTTTCTCCTGAAGTTCAGTATTTACTAATTTTAACCATTCGTTTTCATTATTATGCTCTACCTATTATTATTATTATTATTACTATTACAAAAACTCTGTAAACTAGTGTATTAAGTGACTACTTAACATTATATACCATAAATTATGAATTAATATTGTTTTGTTTTTCTATTTATCTTATTTTATTTAAAGGAGATTTACAAAGACCGGAAGAAGTTTAGTAAACAAGTGTTTGAAGTTGCCTCATCTGATCTAGTGAACATGGGAATAACAGTTGTTTCTTATACATTGAAAGACATAAGAGATGAAGAGGTAAGCATTAGTTCTATTATTTTTAAATATGGTGAATGAACAGTAAGCTAAACAGGAATGACTTTTTAGATTATTTAATATTTTTATTTTCATTTGCTTCATTTTCCATTAATGATTATTTTTATTTTTTACTTACTTAATCGGTGCTGCAAGTAAGCCTATGTTAGGGCCTCTTTATTCGTTGTGATAACTCTCCTGTGTCTGAGGCTAAATATTTGTTTAGTCTTTGCTCACACAATCTAGAAATCTTAATCTCGTTCTTCCAGCTCTTCTGGTTGTGTAGAGCTTTTCTTTTAGCTACTTTGCCATTTAAGATTGAAAATTCCATTTAAATTAGTATTTTAACATTTTAGTATAAGTAGACTATTTAAAATAATTAATAATGTTTGAATCTATCTGTATACTAAAACTAAATCTAGTCTGTATATGTTATACTAACCTACTATTTTACTTGCTGAGACCTGCTATGTTGGTCCAGAAGAGTACCATCCTTAGTTTGCAATTCTCCCCCTTATTAAGATTATAAATATATGGACAACCAGGAAAATTAAAATATGTCCACAAAACATCTATTTTTTTTTTTCTAAACACATCAAAACGTTTATTTCTACATTATCTGAAATGCTCTAGAGATTCTGTTCTGATTTGTTTGCTTATTCAATACATTTTTAATCAGGGTGACGACCGATCTGGAAAAATGGGAAAAGTCAGGGGATTTTTTTTAGCACGTAAATATTTTTTTCAAATTCAAAATAAATATACAGTGGATATCGTTTATAATGAGCCTTGAAGGGGTAAACTTCATCGTTATAAATGACCCATGGTAGCTGTATTCATCCTTGGGACTTCAAACTGTGCTTTTTTGAAAATAAAAACATAACAACATTATTTACTAATTTTAATATACACATCTGGGTCTAGATCTGGCAAACACTCATTTGTTCAACCTGTGGTTTTCCTCAAAAGAAAAAGACCATTTATTAACCAGAAATTGCAAGTGTTTATTAACATTTTTTGTCCTTCCCTTCCTCGCCGTTAAGGCTATACGGGATTTTCCCGGACCAGGGGGTGTGAGCTGGGATTTAAAAGACTCCCCCGGCACCGGGACACGAACTCGTGTCTATTTTTATATCTTTGATTCATTTATCAGGTTGCCGGGCAACGGCGGTGCAGTGCACACGCGTTAGCCCATTCGGCCACCCCGCCCACAATTAACCTTAGTTGGTGTCATTTGGATAATTAATATGCTGTTTATAGTAATAAAAAAACTAAATTACTTATCAGAAACTACATTAATATTAGAATCCCTCCGTGTCTCACTTTATTTTATAATAGAGAAAATCAGATTTTTATTTGTCATGTATCAACTTTTATCTCCTCTCAGTTTATGAAAATAACATAAAAGCAATGAATATAAATTACTAAAAGTTTAGATTTCTAAATTAATAAATCCTAATCAAGCTTAAAAAATGCTTCCTCTGAAACATTGTGTTATTTTTAAAAAAAATTATTTTTACCCAAATCATTTTGTAGTAAATTTTCTTTCATATATAATAAATAAATTTAGTTATAAATTGTACATTATTAATATTTGTGTCCTCAATCATATTGGTCAGAGAAAAATATCATTAAATAGAGAAAAGTCAGGGAATTTTACTTCAACTGTCTGGTAGCCACTCTGTTAAATGTAGCATAGTAGATTACATTAAATAGTGAAATTTTAAGCTTTAAAAATCTCATAAGTATCTCATGGGATCCTGTTGATAATTCGGCTATTATCTCTAGAACAGTAAATTTTAGGGCTTTAAAACTCAATCCAGCAACTTAGCACCTTTAGAGTTTTGAAAACTTCTACTTTTTTCAATGACTTTCATTGAAGTTGTAATATGAATTTAAGGATCAAAATTGGGATTCGTTATTTCTCCATAAAATTCCCTTCCTTGTGATACCTCTTTTGTCAAAATCCATCACTCATAAGAACCAGAAAGTGAAATCTATTACATTATGTGTGTATATATATATATGTATATACACATTTACATCTATATATAAAATACACTAGATGCTTGTCTTTAAGGATCAAGATAGTATTTTCTTCATTGAGTTATAAGATAAAATACCAACTGATTTTGGCCACTATCCGTCTTTCTGTTCTTCCTTCAAGGTTATTGGCAGCCTACTATTCCAAAAATGTAAATTTTATTAATATTGTGCTGATCACTTTATATTGTCCATCCTTTAGTAATGTGGAAAAGAGAGTAGATATGTTAGTTATTCAAGGAAGTATTTAAGATTTACATTTGTACGCTATATATGAGGTACCATATTTAATAATCATTATTCCAATGCTAAACGTATCACTGACTTGTTCAGTGGTGGTCAAGGTCATCTGTATAACCAATTATCTGAATACTTCTGTTCCTCAATAATTAATATTACTAGTTTTAATCACTTAACCTACTATTCAGTTTTAAACTAAACTATTTTTATTTAATTTGTTTGGAGCATAAAGGTTTCATTTTACTTTTACAATGCAAATGAAGTCTATTCATTATAGCTGTTAAAAGGGATTTTTAAGAAAATTATTTCAATAGTGGTAATCGTGGAGTTCCCCTTATATGGTATGTCATGATGTGTTGAAAGCCACCTTTGCTACCACCTACTGCTATCTGACTATATTTAGAAAATATATAAGATTGCTTATTTTTATGAAAGTATGTGTTGGTTCCTTGATTTACCCTAATTTGTTTACCATAACTTGTCAATGTTCCTATGCTAATTCAAGTATTATAAATATAATTATTGAAGGAAGTTAGTCGACTGTAGTACATATTATGGGTGATAAATATTCAGGACGCAATCATTATAAAGTTTTTATTAGTGCCAACATTTCAACTCAAACATGTGGATCATCATCAGGGCTCTGTTTTGATGTTTTAAGTATCTAAACAGAGAGAGCAGAATGAGTTGTAGAAGAAGATGGTGAATAAGCTGATGCGAGCAGTGTAGAGCTTGAGACGGGCCAGGATGACATGTTTTTCTTGATGTGTGTTGTGAGATGGAGTTTTCAGTGTACGAAGAATTTGTATCTCTGATGTGGTGGATTTCAGCGATGACGTGTATTCTTGTTGTAGATGGATGGTCCCAATGATTTAATGAATTATTGAAGGAAGTTAGTTAGTCGACTGTTCTACATAGAAAAACATCAAGTTTTTTTTAGTGCCAACGTTTCAACCCAAACATGTGGGTCATCATCAGGGCGTGGTTTGAGTACTGAATGTATTCAAGTACTAATAAAAACTTTATAATGACTGCGTCCTGAATATTTATCACCCATCATATGTAGAATAGTCGACTAACTAACTTCCTTCAATAATTCATTAAATCATTGGGACCATCTATCTACAACAAGAATATACGTCGTTGCTGAAATCCACCACATCAGAGATATGAATTCTTCGTACGCTGACAATACCATCTCACAACACACATCAAGAAAATCATGTTATCCTGGCCTGACTCAAACTCTACACCACTCGCAATCAGCTTATTCGCCATCTTCTTCTACGATTCATTCTGCTCTCTCTCCAGATACTTCAAACACTAAAACAGAGCTCTGATGAAGGCCCACATGTTTGGGTTGAAACGTCGTCACTAATAAAAACTTTATAATGACTGTGTCCTGAATATTTATCACCCATGATTATAAATATAAGTTTTATTATAATGTTTACTTTTTAAAAACAGTTTGTGATTAAAGCAAACTACTAAAGATATTAGTTTTAGATATTTTTTGTATTTTTTTACTTTTTAATATCTTCTTTTCACCTCCATCTCTTTCTTTTGTGTTATTAAATTAAACAGAAATATAATTTTTATTTGTGTGTTGCTTCAAGGGTGCCAAGGTATGTTGAATGCTACATATTTTGAATGTCGCATGCTCACTATTTAAACACGTGTGTTGTATTTCTGTCATGATCTTAAGTTCTTACAGATGGAGTTGGTAATCTTAGGATTTATTTTTGTTTCTTCATTACTATTTTTTATTGGTTTAATAATGTTTTGTGAAACTTTATAGTTATTTCTTGAGATAGTCGTAAGTTTTTCTAACTAAATAATTATAAATATTATTATTAACCTATGTGTTGACCAACATAGATTTTTTTTTTAAAAGTTTTTATATTAAGTCATCTCATGATCTTGTCATCACTTGATACTGGTAAAATTTTGAATAATAATTATTGTTTCAATCTTACAGCCCCACATCATTGAGGATAAACATAAATTTATTATACATCTGTGTGTTATGGATAGCAAGTGATATAGGTGCTAAAAGTTACAACTTTAAACAAATTATTTATTTTGATAAATATTGTTAATGTTATTTAAAAAGGATGACTCCAATAATTTACTATGTTTATGGAGAACATATTTTACAATCAATTTTTGAAACTGAAGTTTTCTCCATAGTTACATGGTCTTAAAGGAAGATCGTGTAATATGGAATTTACTGATTCACCATTTTTACAAATCGATAACTGTCGATTGATATCATAAAAAAAAAAAAACAGAAATATGAAAATCCAATAATATTCAATTTGTTGAGCTCACTCTAATTTACTGAACACCAATAATTATACATGATGAGGCAAAGTGGGAAAAAATTAAGAACCTATTAATTGCTAACTTCAACCAAGGTTGTCCATCTCCCCAAAGTACAATGGCGTTTCCTCCCACAAAATTTTATTACTCACCTCATCTTAGAAACTTGTAAGTTTACACTTACATACTTTCGTAGAATTATAAAAATTGTACTTCATAAATAATTACTCTTGATATGGCCTGTTCTATGTCTTATTCTTGTTTCTTGGTTTGAAAGTTCATAACAAACTAACTCTGCAGCACTACAGGCCAGCATTATGCTTGGCCTCCTGAGTTATTCTTTTCCACTTCTCTCCGTCTTTTGCTTTTCTCTTCCAATTGCGTACTGCTTGCTTCCTCTCTCCACTTCATCCTTCCTCCTGCTTCCCGGCCTTCCCCTTTTCCTCTTCTCACTGAAGTGTGCTTCTAGTATTTTCTTCTGCACCTGTTCATTCTCCATTCTGACCACATGTCCTCTGAGCCTACTTGCCTTGATACAGTTAATAATGTTATTATTTTCTAATATAGTCTCAATTTCAATGCTGCTCCTACTTTTCCACTCACCATTAACTCTTGTAGCACTGTAAATCATTATTATTCCAAATACTTTTAGTTTACTGCAATTCTCTTGTGACAAACATTAGGTTTCTGCTCCATAGGTGACTACTAGTCTAATAATAGTTGTATATAGCTTTAATTTTGTAGCTTTTGATAACAATGGAGACTTAAGAAGTATAAGGTTTGCACAGCAGTC
Organism: Nezara viridula; assembly: GCA_928085145.1. NCBI lineage: Eukaryota > Metazoa > Arthropoda > Insecta > Hemiptera > Pentatomidae > Nezara > Nezara viridula. Next base: position 210,101,593 of record OV725077.1, read on the forward strand.
TATTACTAGCCATTATTATGTTGTTGGTTTCTTTGCTGATTAAGTTTTCATTACTTAGGACAGAACCAAGATACAAAATGTAGGAACATTTTCAAATCTCAAATTCCTTATTTTGATAATAAAGGTTTAGGCTATATGTATTCCACCATATTTATATTTCTTCCCTTATTGCACTGGCAACATTCCAGCTATCTCGCCACTTTCAAGCCAACTGTAACATTTTATTACAGTTAATAAAATTACTTACCTAATAATATTACTATCCTTAAATTAAGGACAGAACATATAAAATATTGGACTACCATAATGAATATCATTAATCAATTTTGCAGTTGGCTTGAAAATGGCTACTTAGCCTAAATGTTGCCAGTTCAATAACAGTAGAAATATAAATATGGTGGAATAAATAGAATCTAAACCTTTATTATGAATCTAATTTCACCTTATTTTGATGTTGCTGTAGGATCTTCTACTTGCTGCTGCTAGGGACAGTTTTAGGTATTTGTTTTGCTTTCATGGACCACCAGTCCCACTTTGTTGCCATTTTTATGTGTTATTTTGAATGTCTCTTTAATTACCTTTTAACTTCTGGCAACAATCGCTAGGGCATCAGTGTAGGCACACATATTCCGTGTCTTATTAACGATAGCGCCTTTTTTACCTGCATATTTCATATCAGCATGGAGAGCTATGTTAAATATCGTTGTCAACATAATGAACTCCAGATTGAACTTTAAACAATCGACCAACTTTATTTTGGATAATAACTTTCTTCTTCTTCTTTCTCGCCACTACAGCCCATCAATGGGCCTTGGCCTCCTCGATCTGCTTCCGCCAATCCACCCTGCCCAGTACAACAGATTTTCAGTTCTGGGCATTTAAGAGATTTCCGGAGTCCTCATTTACCCCTCCAGGCATCGCATCCTAGGGTTTCTTACTCTTCTTGTATGCTGCACTTTTTCCTCCACACTTCTGGGTATTTCTGACCACATATTCTACCCAGCGTAGCCTATCCAGCTTTATAATCCTAACAACATCTGGCTCGTGAAACAAATTTGTTAGCTCCACATTGGAGTGCCTTCTCCAGGTTTTCCCCTCTTGTAGGTTCATATATCCTTCTTTCTTTCACACATTAGCAGCAGTTTTTTTTTTATCAGCTTTCGTGGTGGCCCAGGCTTCTGAGTCGTATTTGAGAACAGGTCGCCGCATAAGCATCTTGTAAAGAATCACTTTACTTTTCCACGATATAAGTTTGCTTCTTAATTGTAGATTCCGAAGTAACATTTATTTGCCTGAGCTACTCTCTTCTTGACTTCCATTGAGCCATCGTTATCAATCATGACAATGGTACCTAAGTAGGTGAAGGAGCTTGCTCTTTCAATATTAAAGCCTCCTATATCCAAAAAATCAGTTTGTTCTGCCAGTCCTCTTATGTGCATGTATTTTGTTTTGTACTCATTAAATACTAATCCTACCTTCTTAGCAGCTTTGGCCAGAGTAAGGAATGCATTTTTCATTTCATTGAAGGATCTTCCTATGATGTCAACATCATCTGCATTGGAATACATTTGCATATTGTACCAGTTCGTTGAATACCTGCTTCGAGAATTACTAATGTTCCAGAATTAGGTTAAAAAGTGGACACGATAGTGCATCTCCTTGTCTTAGACCTTTGTTGACCCTAAATTCAGCTGAGACTCCCTTGCACACGTACTCTACATGGTGAGTCCTCCAGAGTGATTTTAATCAAGCGTACGAGTTTGTGTGGGCTATTCATTTTAGATTGGGCTAGGTATAGATAGCTCTTCTCTTCTAACACTATTGTAGGCAGACTTGAAATCCACAAATAGATGGTGTGTCTGGAGGTTGTGTTCCCTTGCCTTTTCCAGAATCATCCTTAGGATAAAGACTTGTAGATTTGTTTCTTCTAAATCCACACTGGAAGGCACCTATTTCCTTCTTGGCATATGGAATTAGTCTTGCATATAATACATTGGAGAAGATTTTATACATGTAATTGAGTTGAGAAATACCCCGATAATAATCGCACTTGAGCTGATCCTCCTTTTTATAAATCTTCCATTTTATGGCATTCTTCCAGGAATTAGTCATCACTTCATTAATCCAGAAAAAATGAAAGATTTACAACTGTTTTATTTAATCAAAATAGTCTCCACTACTATCAATATATTTCTGCCAATGTGTTGGCAACTTTTCCATTCCCTCAGAATTGAATTTCCGATCTTTAGAATTGATAAACTCCAAAAATGCATTTTCTAATTCCCTTTGTCCATTAAATTTTTTGTCTAAAAAAAAATGAAAATCAGTAGGGTGGATGTGGCAGAGTTTCATAACAAAGCTCCAACAGTTTTTGTAACGTCATATGTGGGACATGTGGTCGGGTGTTGTCATGCAACAAAATGGGCCTCTTCCAATTGAGCAAAAGATGGTTTTTCCAGGATTTAAGAAGCTGTAGTGTATCAAACCAAATGAAGCCCACCAAACGGTAAACATAACCTTTTTTTGATGAGTTGGGGCTTTGGAAAATGTTTTGCTGCTTCTCCTTTGTCGAGCCACTGTCCAGAACATCTACAAGCATCTACAGTATACTATATTGTTGTTTTAGGTTTGACAAAAATAAGATTTGTCTCAAAAAATCTTTCAATGTTTTGAAATTCTATTTATCGAATTTAAATAGTTTAATGAAGATGTCTTTAATACTTTTATTAGGCCCATATTTAGTTATTTTTATTGCTTGGTTAACTAATATCTTAAGAACAATATAAGGAATACCTTATTTCTGAATGTATAGTACCAGTTGCTCTTGTTTTATGATTCATTTATTTCAGAATTCTTATAAAAATTGTTTCTGTTTTTTATCATCATCAGTAAAAAACATAAATAAAATGTTGCATGCAAAATCTATGTCTTCATCTATTATCAACAACATATATTATCTTCTACTTATTTTGACAAAGGTATTTTTATATAGGTGATTAGAAATTCAATTAAGTTATGCATTGTCTTCCAATTTAAAAATATTCTTTGATTTAGAGATTATTTTGTTCTGCTTGATGTTTATTTATTTGTTTTCTGTTTTCTTTTTCGAAGTCATTCTATGAAAAATCATCACTCTTCTCACTTTTAATGACAATTTGTAAACATTATATGAGTACAAAAATCCAAAATTCTATCCAATTTTAAATTATATTTTTAGAATTATGACGTTCTTAAGTTTTAAAAGATTTGAACAACTGGGAGAAATTTCAACTGATTACTAGCTTGTGTATATTTGGGTGTTTCTATGTTAAATCAATATTTGTTGAACTAGAAGCTTCAAAATTTATTCATTTGTCCTGAATTTTATGGAAAATCACATGATACTGTAAGTATTGGAATTATAATTTTTCGTCATGGGTAACATTATTCTTGAATATAAAAAAAAAAGGGGGTTACCAACTTCTTTAACAAGACAGAAAAAATAAAAGGCACCACTGGGGAAAGGAGGCAGTAAATAATAATTTTTGAATAGGTGTGTAAAAATTATATCTTAGGATTATTTAAAATGTAAATACATTCAAAACATGAATGTATATGAAAGAAAGAAAACAATTAAAATGTAAGGAACTATATCGAATCATGATTGTCACTCTTCCTAAACAAAAATTGAATGGTACAGAGATAACTTTAGTGTGATGTGAACGAGACGTTGAACGCACTATTGCCTTGAAACAATATTAGCCCATTTTCCCTGTCATTAAAAAAAATCTTATACTCACCAAGCATCTGTTTTAAAATTAAAACCCTGCAGTGATTCATTTCAAAGACATCCTGTTCCCTTAACAAAGAAAAATCTGAAGTTAGTTAAATTGTTACTTATTTTTGTATTCAGTTAATATACACAAATTTCCATTAAAATCTGAAAACCTTGAGTATCAAGATGAATGTTGGCTGGATGATTTGACATGGAATGATGAATTATAGCTTTTCATATGATTTTATGAAATAAGTGGTTTTACTAATCTGCTGTTGTTCTCATTTCTTCAACTTAATCACAGCATGTTTTTATTGGTTTTCTGGCTTACTGCTTGTAAAAATAAAATACTGTTCACTCACACTGCAGCTGTGAAAGTACCTGTTATTACATCTTTAATTATTCAATAATAATAAATACATTATTAATTTGATCAATACTTATGAATATATTAAATATAAATTGGTGATTAAAAATGTATGCACACATATATTTCATTATAACTTTAATTGTGTTATTACATTCCTCTTTTATAGTTACTTGTGTCTTAATTTGCAGAGCCATAATTTCTATTCATTAATGTCTAGGTATATTTTTATGTATGCTTTTCTTAACAGTAAGGCCTTATAAATTTTATCTTGTCCAGAATATAAAGATCAGTCATGAAAATATTTTTCTAATTAAGTTTATCCTTAGAAATCACTACATACAGAAGTAGTTTTACAAATTTTATCCATATCCAAAAATGTAAAATATTATTAACTATAAATAATTAGTTTTTAAATAATACAAATTGCTTCAACGCTTTGATTCAACACTTACTACTATTACTAATCTCTATCCTTCACTCTTAGCTAATTATATTATTACTCATGAGAACTATCCTCAAATCCTTTATTATCATCACATAAAAAAAACCTTGGTTTCTTGAGTTAAAACAGGCTACCCAATTAAAACAGAGTAGAATACAAATAGTTAATATAAAAAACAGAAACAGGTGGTGGTGGTTTTTTTATATATAATGAGCAATAAACAAATTCTATAATCTGTTCCTCAAGTTGAAATAATTCAAATAAATAGAAATTTCAGGCGATAAAGGCTGGGCCGCTGTTGTCAGTTTACAACAATTAACTATAAATTTAATAAATCAAACATTTATTTAATGAATCTCAATCGGAAAATTCTTGTTAACGTGTAAATAATATGAAAGATTATGGAGAAGGGCGAGAGGGGAGGTAGGTTCACTTCATATATTAATATACTTTCAATTCTCAGTTTGCGCAATCACACATCAAGTTTTTGTAACTTTTCGGATTTAATCAATATAAGAGTCGAATATTTTGTTGTTTGGGACACTTTTTATAAAAATACTGTCAATTTTGAGGTTGCACAATCCTAAATCCGACAGTATTTTGATGAAAAGTACCCCCAACAACATAATAATGTACCCTAATGTCAATTAAATCCTAAAAGTTACAAAAATGTGATGTGCAATTGCGTAATCTTAAATCCGACTGTATTTTCATGAAAAGTACCACCGACAACATTATAATCGACTGTAATAGTTCGAATAAATTCAAATAGGTACAAAAATGGGGTCCATGATTGTGCAATTTCAAAGCCGACAGTATTTTCTTATAAAGCGCTCCTGACAACATCATAGTGGATCTTAATATCAATTACATTAGAAAAGTTAGGAAAAAACGATCATAAAATGAATCGATATTGTGCAAATTTAATTTTTTTTTTATATACCTTCTATAATAACATAACGGAAACTTGTTTAAAAAAAAAATATATATATATATATATATACATATATACCTTTTTTTAATGATTATTCAGTGAATTATTTCACTCAATAAATTTTTAATTCAGTGGATATTTCCTTAGAAAAAAATTTTTATTTTGTTTTTTATATAAAAATACTGAATAAATCAGAACTTCAGGTTATTCTAAGAAAATCATCAATCAGGTCATTCTTATTTTATTTGACCATTTAGCAGTTCTGAATCTAGCAATTCGGATTAAAAAAGTATCAACTTTTTGAAGAAAAATTTATCTCAAATATTAGTATAGATGTCCCAGATAACAAACAAACTTGAACTTTAGTTTTCTTTTTTTTTTTTACTTTAACTTAACTTACTTAACTTAACTTTAAACAGTTTAAATAAACAAACTTTATTAGTGTATTGGAAAGATATAATGGCTATTAATAAAATAAAGATTAAAGTAAACCATAAATATTTCAAGTCAATATAAGAAAAATTAAAAAAAATTATTTATTTCATCAATGCCTATTAAAAAAAACAACTAAAAATCCTCCTGTTCTCTTAATGTTTATAATAAAAATACTGATATGATCAATTGGTAGTTGGAAAAATTAAAATAAATGATATTAAATGTATACGAATAATAGTAACATTCGTTACATTTTCATACTAAATAGCTGTTACTGATTTAACCAAATATTGGATAGATATGAAAACTTAACCCTCAATAAATGTCTCGAAACTACTTATTTTCCAATTATCATTCATTATGTTAATTGAACAATGTTAAGTAAAATAATGGTAACATTCGTTATGCATAGTTTTTATGACAGAGCATATTTTGTAAGAAAAAATGTATAATTTTCATCAGTTTGATTTTTTAAAACCATTTTCCGTCATATTAAATGAACAGTTTTGTAAGAATTTATTATTATTATTATTATTATAAACAATTTTTTTTTTATGTTAATGAGTCATAAATATGAATAAATTCATAAATTGTTTATTTTATAAATCTGTATTTGCTTAACACGAACATTAGCGGAGAGATATAAGTGCTATTGCTTTTTATCTATCAAGGAACAAAGTTGATTCCATGTCTGTCTGTAGTGAAATCCGTGTGATGGACAAACCTTCTGCTACTGTTAATCCGATTTTGATAAAATTTTCAGCTAGATTGTTCTATATCATTTTCATTAAAATCAATATGCTACTTCTGCTCGAGGTTTCACAAACGTATTATGATACACTATATATTAAAAATTGTTCAAAGTAGGAAGAAAATTAGGGATAAGTGAAAAAATTATTCATACAAACATACATACATAGATGGCACTACATCCCATCACCGAGACTGGACCTCCTCTAAAAGCTTCCCCAGTCAATACAATCAGCTGTAGCAGCCATTCAGTTTCGGACTTCCAATTAAGAATAGAGCCCGTGCATCCAATGTCACTGAATTCTATCCAACATTTAGCTTGCCAACCTTTCTTTGTCCATGCATCTTTCCAGACAGCATCCTCCTGGGTTTCGCCGAATCATCTATCTGGTGGCAATATCAAAGTTGTCAGCGTACCAACGAAGCTGAACGTTACTGTTAAGAAGGGTTGCTTGGAGTTGGATTCCGGACATATGCACTGCTTTCTCTGCAGCAAAGTTAAAAATAAGACAGGCTAGAGCATCCTCCAGTCTTACACCGCAGTTAGTTTGAAAGTCTTCCAAGAAATTACTTCCTACTCGTACTGCACAGTTCAAGTGCGACATGGTCATGTTCATGAGACGTATCAGTTTAATTGGGACGTTTATTTCCTGATAGAGCTCAGGCCGAGTTAAACTATCATAGGCGGCTTTAAAATCAACAAAGTAGGATCTTAAAGCCATATGATGGGTAACTGTTCTATAGTCTTTGCATTTCTCCAGCATCAGCCTCAGTGAGAACAGTTGGTTGAATATGGATCTCCCTCGTCTAAATCCCACTTGATATTTGCCTATCTCCCTCTCGGCATGAGGAACTAGTCTCTCAAATATGATTTTAGAGAGAACTTTATAAGCACATGAGAGGAGCACCATACCTTGAGGAAAAATGATTTGGTATCAATTTTACCAAATTCCATACCCTACTTTTGCTTATAGATGCACAAACATATTTTCCTCAATATCCTTATGTTTAAAAAATGGCTCATTTAATTTGTCCCAAAATTAGATAAAAATTTGGGGAATAATAACTAATAATGTCCATTTAATAATATAATCCTTAAATTATATAATTTAATATAAAAAATATAAAGCTATGAAATTTGGTAGGCAGTAAACATGGACAATGGGAGGTTATATAAGTTTTTAAACTTGGTGCGATCCATCAAACATGTTTTTATTGGATTACTCTAATCAGTTTTAAATAAAATTATCCCAGTAAAGTGCATATATTAGTATTTTCTTATGTGCCCACTAAAATATTGTCAGAAATCTATGCTAATTTAGACTTTTCTTGGAGGAAGGGATGAGGAATATCAGTTTTCGATTGCCAAATTTTAATATTGATACATACATATAAAGGTACAAGTTAAAAATAATTGTACTTTTTCAGTAACCTTACCCTCAACTCCAGTAACCGAGTGTAATTTCATACTAATATTCCCTTTTACATCTTCAAAAGTTTGTTTCTGAGAACCACTCTCCATCTTTAGAACTTTTTTTATTAAAAATAGATTAATCATGTACACATATCAACTATATTTATAAAATTTGTAGCAACTCTTATATTGTCTTATGCTATCTATTATGTGTTATCATCACACTTGTGAAGATCGCAATACCTGCTATAATATCTTGTCACAATGATGTGTTTTTTTAAAACTATTGTTAAACTACAACAGGTCAAGTCATGTATCAAAATTATCGTATTTGAACTTTGTACAGTTAAATTATTCTTTATATTGTCCACTATCCTTTCTAATTACTTTTTATCAAACACTTGAATAAGCTATTAATACATTTTTGTTAAGTTATGTCTATCTAATGTAGGAGTTAAACATTATCTTTCATGCAAGCAATGTTCATTGTTGTATAAATTTATTTTACTAATTTTTTTGTTGAAATAAATTAATTCCAATATTCTTCTATTATTATCCTTCTATGCAGTATTATCCAGCATTTCATTATAATCAAAGTTGAGCTTGTGCTGTAGTTTAATACTAGAAAACACTAGTACTAAACTTTTTATACTATATAAACTAAAGTTTATTATTTTTTGAGTTACTAATTTGAAAATTGAAAAATATAGAAATGTTTTTAAACTCCGTAATTAAATAGACAATCTAACTTAATTCCCTTTTGAATAAAGAAGATTGTCATACGAAATATTTGGTATATTTTTATAATTCAAACCATTGTTATCAAGACCACCATGTTGTTTTTCTCAATCAAGCCTGATATAATTGGTGAACAGTTAACTCTTTTTTGGCCATGAATAGTCTAAGAAAATAATGTATGATAATAATAATAAAAGGCTTAGCAAACCCCCCGGAGGTTCGATACCAACACCACCAATCGCTCATTACACACCTCCCTCCACCATTCGCCGTCCAAACCCAGTTCCTTCAGATCGGCTTTAACCCAATCTTCCCACCTTCGCTTCGGTCTACCTCTCGGACATTTACCATTCGGTACAGCAAATATCAACCTTTTAGGAATTCTTTCATTACTAAGCCCAACTATTTTACAAGCCCATTTGATTCTCCGCGATGTAATCAGCTCAATTATATTAAATGGATACAGTTCACATAACTCGGTGTTGTGCAACCTTCTGAACTCCACGGTTAACTCATCTTTCTTCGGTCCGAATATTCTACGCATTACTTTATTTTCAAAAACCTTAAGACGTTGCTCATCCCTTAATGTAAGCGACCATGCACCCATAAAGAACTGTAGGTAGGATAATGGTTTTATAGATTCTAGTCTTTAAATTCCGTGACAAGATGAGTGAGCTAAGTAGTTTTGTCACAGAAAAATAACAAGCATTTCCCGCCTTCAGCCTAACCTTAATTTCCTCTTCAACTTCGTTTTATCTAGTTATCGTAGATCCTAGATACTTAAACTTCTCTACCTGTTCAAACATGTTACTTTCTATATAAATATTACCAGCGATATCGCCATTATAAGTATGTTACAATTAATTATATAAATTTATTTGATATTATAAACTTCTTAAGATATACACAAACATATTATTTTATTTTGTATTAAAAATAAATTAAGTAATTGTTTTTACTTCCTTAATACTACAAAATACTATTTCATTTCTGTCAAATTTTCACAATTAATGAAAGATTTAAATTATAATTTTCTTTTGATACAGATCTTTTATACGTCTTCTGATTTGGAGTTATATTTGAATTAAAAGCCATAAAATATTTTTTTCATTTTTGTCATTAAAAATTCAAAAATGTTTTGTTTCATACTAATTTTAAGTAGTTAAGTTTAAATTTACTTAATTCAAACAGTTAAAGGCCTTAAAAGACATAATAAATTTAGTGTTAATTTAAAAATAATTTTCATTATTAATAAAAATATCTGTCATAATAAATTATTATTTTTCAAGAAAGTGAAACTTAATAGCTCTGATAACTTGATGGATGGATCTTTGTGGCAGAAAATTGAAAAGGTTAAACAAATTGATGTGGGATGATAGGATTTATTGTATTTCTAAAACTTTTTCATTCCTATTTCATAATATATTTTAATTAATTAAAAGAGTTCTTTTTTTTTAAATAGTAATTTTAATGTATAGTATATGAAAATGAAATAATGACCTTACTAATTTTTATTTTTTCTCAATGTTTTGGGTTACTGGTACTAGTACTAGTACTGGTGGGGGAAACTAGTCTGGCAATTGGGCCTATGTGGTCCTCTTTGCCAACCTCTGACGGCTACTTTTACTGAAGTAATGTTTCGGGTACGCACCCGATATTTATGAAAAAATATTTATGAATGCTTCACGATATGTTTCATTTATCATTAAACTACGAAAATGGGCAATTGACCCACAAGGTCGATTAGAAACTAAAAAAATTAAAATTATCATTTCATCTTCCCTTATACAATCCATATGAAATCACTTGCGTCTTTCCGATTTACATGATTTTTTTCTACATTAGTTACATCCACTAAACACATTAGACATTTTTATAGTAGTTTTTTTTTTTTAAGATGATCTTGGGAAAGATACTATAATAATAAGTTAATAAGTATCAGTAGAAAAAGGCCTTTTCAATCTCGATAAATAATTACTTTATTTCAAATTTTCTCATCTTCAGGGATAATCTGAACTTACGTAAATTTAATGTAATTTAAATTTTCATCTGATAAAAACATATACAAAAATCTTACAGAGAATTTACTATTACACATTAGCCTATTTATAAAACCATAATAACCTTTAAAACAATATTCACTAGTCAACAATATATATGTATATCAAAAAATAAAAACTCATTCGATTATATCAGTGCACCCACTTGCACACTTAGTTAAAAAACACGACCAAATGAGACCATGTATTTCGTATTACCCTAGTTTAATTCATATTATCCTAACCAAAGTTCCAGACAACACATCTATCAACAAAGTTAACAACTCCCAACAGACAAACTTGCCACAGCAGATTCGTCTCTTATTAAGGGAAAAACTCTGAGGAAGATCGAAGTAGCACAGGACTAGATACCCAGATAAAACTTATTACAAGTTAATTAACCAACTAGAAGCAGAAATTCAAAAATACAAAATTTATTTAACTTGACAGAAAATTTTATAACTACTGACAAATCATAACGACCCATCAATTGCATCCTAAACTCTTCAATGTAACATCACAAATCTTGAAGAATGGTTTTATAACTGACAAATCAAAATAAATTTTAATAAATCCCACCAAATTACCTTTACCCTTCGTCGTAAACCTATGACTTCCTGTCCTACAGTATCCTTTAATAATACTCCGCTTATCCTTGTTGAATAAATCCGATACCTAGGACTGCACCTGAGCAAACGCCTAACTTGTAATCCTCATACTAGACTTAAAAGACAAGATACCGATCGATGTTTCCGATTACTTCAGCACTTACTAGACAAACTAAGTGCCCCCAATTAACTATAAATGACTATAATAAAGCCTGTTTGGATATATGGAGTTGAGCTTTGAGGCTCCACCAGAAATCTTGCAATCCAAGCCATCGAATTCTTGCAATCCAAAATCCTACATAAAATCCTCAATGCTTTGTCACAAATAAAATCATCTATAACGATCTTTTAATATCCCATATGTTTTCGATTTGGCTAAACTTTGTCACAAATAAAATCATCCATAACGATCTTAATATTCCATATGTTTTCGATTTGGCTCAATCCAAATACCCACAATAGCCCTCTTATCCCTGTCGAACAAATCCGATACTTAGGACTCCACCTTGACAAACGACTCACATGGAACCCCCATACCAGATTGAAACGACTAGAAACCGTCCGACGTTTTCGACTACTGCAGCACTTACTAGACAAACGCTCTAAGCTTTCAATCAATTACAAACAACTTATATATATGACAATAATAAGACCTATTTGGACTTAAGGAATTGAGCTTTGGGGCTCCACTAACCCATCGAATTCCTCTCCTATCCAATCCTCACTATCCAAAATCCTTCGTAAAATCCTCAACGCTCCTTACTTTGTCACAAATAAAATCATTCATAAAGACCTTAATGTTCCATATGTTTTCGATTTGGCTCAATCCAGATACCTATCATTCCATCACAAACTTCAGAACCATCCTAATCCTCTCGTTTCTTACCTTGCTTCCTCTTTGATCCTTGATAATCCTCTGAGGCGTCTGAAAAGAAGATGGCCTCATGATCTCCTAATTTAGATACTTTATTGGAGTGCTACCGATGGTTAGATTCTCTAAAATTCTTTTCATGCTATTGTATTTCTTTTTACACATTTACTAGATGTATATTTAATTTATATAGTTGTAAATTTCATGAATAAATGAAAATTAAAAAAATGTTGTATATATATTCAACTAGTGTTTTATAATTAAACATTTATTGAATAATATGAAGCCAATTATTTCATAGCAAGTTGTGATGTGATTAGAGCATCTAAAATACCAAAAATCATTTAAATTGGAAACATGAAGGTTCCAAGTTTGTTTTTTATAGGGTGATTTGATTTGATATGGAATGAGCCTTTACTCTTATACAATGATAATAACAGCTGACATTCATCAAGAATAAAAATTAATTTTAAATTTCTTTAGAAGATAGCTGCATTCTGATTTGTAGAATAAAAGAGGCATGGAAATCCATAGGTGCTTTCTATGAGGCATGTCTCTTTTCCTTATAACACTTTTTTTGTAAGTTTTTCAATTTGTTTTAATTCAAGATAATCATAAAATTTATTATTATTATTATAAACAATTAGTATTTTATATTTGTGGCTTCTTATTGAATTCTTCTTGTTTCCATGAACAGGGTTATTTGAAAAGTTTGGGTATGGCTCGTACAGCAGAGGTGAAAAGAGATGCTAGGATGGGTGAGGCAGAAGCAAGGGCAGAAGCAACAATCAAGGAAGCCATTGCTGAGGAACAAAGGATGGCTGCAAAGTATGAGTTTATGAGTTAAAAGGTCTCATGACATTTATTTTAAAATATATAAGTCACAATGAAATGGGCAATCATTGTGCTAATCTGTAAAAAAAAAAATCTTTGACAGTGATAATGTTCAAAAACCAATAGTCTTTCATAATTATAACAAAATTTATTTGTATTCCAAAGAAAGTTTAAAATTTTTTTCTCAAAAAATATTAATTCATTGAGTTAATTAATTGATAGCAATAGTTCATATATAACTTGATATTTAAAAGAATGTTGGTCTGTGCCAATAATATATGCTTCCTCAACTACTTGTTAACTTCAATGATTATTTATTTTTTATAATACATTTCATTTTAAAAATTGGATTACAAATTTTCCTGAGTTGAAGGAAAGAAATTATTGCACTGTTTATTTTTAATATATGCATATATATATATATATATATATTTATATCACAGTAGAGTCCGACAAAATTTATATGAAATTATTGTTCATTTTCATAATAAGATATCAACACACCTCGGTTTAAAATTGCCAAAACTGTTGCTTACGAGTTCATGATTACTTCCCTTTATCCCTCATCAATTTTAAAGATGTTTTCAAATAAATAATAGAACTTTTTTACTGACCTTTTGTGTTGAAGTATTTTTTAACTGTAAAGTTACATAGTGATATTCAACTTATACTTTTCCTATTTTTAACATTATTATTCCAGACTACTAATTATGTGAACATTTGTCTTTTTTAGGTTCATCAATGATACTGAAATTGCCAAAGCACAGCGAGATTTCGAGTTAAAAAAGGCTGCCTATGATGTTGAAGTGCAAACTAAGGTTAGACTTCTCTGATAATTTAATAACTTAAGAACAAATTTTAATTCAATTAAAACTTGTTAAACATGTAACAATTACTGCCATAGATATATTTTTGTTTTTGCATATTGCAGTGGTGGTTGTTGCATATATAATATATAAAATAATATTTATGTACAAGAAGCAGGATAAATAACCAGTTATGGACACACTTAAGCCAATTTTTACTTTCACTTATCTATATATGTAATATATAGTAAGGGAAAGTATTGCGATTGTGGAAATTTTCAAATCTAAGTTTTCAACAGAAATATATGTTTTGAGGTCTTCAGAATCAAAATAACCAAGTCCTGCGAAATGGTCTGTGTGTGTGTGTGTATGTATGTGATCAATCAAACTCGAAAACGAAAAGTTGTACAATACTGATATTATGTATTTAAAATAGGTATATGCCTTGGATGTGACAGCAACTTTTTCGTTAAAATCGACGAAGAGGAAGTGTCACTTTATATCAACGGTTATACACATTTTTACAATTTTTTTCAAAAACGGCTCCAACAATTGTGATTAAACTCGGTGTATCATTGTATAATTAAGTGGTTTTTAATATCATAGAGGTCTTATCCCCATTGGTGCCACTTTACAGGGCTTAAATGTTCAACATGTCTTCCTCTAAAGTACCTTTAATTAATTATTTTTAATAATTAACTATCTCTCATTATTAAGAGTTTCATAAAAATGCTAAATATAACTTTTGAAAGAATTTGATAATTGAAATACGGAGAAAAAAGGAAAATGTTTATTTAGGTCGAAAATGAAGTACCAGAAATTCTAGTCAGAAGTAGAAGTCTACTTATAATATATCGTTGGAAAGCGGAGAATTCTAGAAAAACTATATATAATATAGTAAGTCGTAGAAAGTAGTAGTCCGTGGTACAGACACCTTTTTATCAAATTATTAACATCCGGCTGAAAATTTCGTAAATAGCTTCATCTTATCGTAACCTAGAAATATTTTATTTATGAAAATTCTCATAATTGGGCCGTTTTCAATCTGTAGGTCGGCAAACTTTGTCTATTTAATTAGGTACTAAAAACTCATAAATACCCATTTGCTTTTCTCTTGAATCATAAGATAACTTGAGCACAAAATTAGGGGAAAAGATGGCCTTCAAAAATATTGAGCCGTTTGGCGTTACCTACCCCCCCCTCCCCCCAAATTGTCAAAATAACGAGATTATATGGGCCAAACGGTTCAATATTTTTGTAGGCCACCTTTTTTATCGGTTTTCTGATCTAATTGTCTCATCATCCAAGTAGAAAGCAAATAGGTATTTACGAGATTTTAGTGCCTTATTAAATAGACAAAGTTTGCCGACATCAGATTGAAAACGCCCTAATCCTGAGAATTTTCGTAAATAAAATATTTGTTGGTTACAATGAGATGAAGCTATTTAAGAAGTTTCAACCGGATGTTAATAATTTGATAAAAATGGGTTTGTACCACAGACTATAATAGAGAGTGATGAAAAATTATAAATAATAATTTGTGAAAGCTAATATTATTTAACAGAAATCATATGTTTTCAAGGAAATTAAATGAAATTTACTAACTAAATGTAAACTTTTTTTAAGTTTGAAAATAAAGTACATAAAATCCACCTAATCAAGGCAATGGCATTGTTTAAAAAACTATTTCATAATACGTGTGTGGATTATAGTAAAATATTCAAATGTAAAAATGCAATATTTTCTAATCAAAACCTAAGAATAAAAACAGGATGTCCAGCAATCTGGAAAACCGGGAATCGTACAAGAATTTCTCAAGCCAGGAATTGTACGGGAAAAGTACAGGAATTTAAAAAAAAAAAAATGGAATTTTTTTTATTTTTATTTATTTATTTATCCTTTATCCTTAAATATTTCCTTCTACTTATGTGAAACCCTGTATAATAAACGAAAGTATTGCGATCGTGAAAATTTTCAAATCTCAGTTTTCATCGGAAATACATATTTTGAGGTCTACTGAGTCCAAATAACAAAGCCCCACAAAATGGTCTGTGTGTGTGTGTGTGTGTCCTGCGAAAGTGAAATTGCATATTTAAGGTTTGTATTTGCCTGGAAGTGGCACTTTATATCATCGATTTACACATTTTTACGATTTTCTCGAAAACGGCTCTTGAAGATTTTGATTAAATTCATTATATCCGTGAAAAGTTGAGCAGTTTTTAATATAATGTAGGTTTTATTCACAATGATGTTCTCTAATAGGGCTTAAATAATTTTCAATATTTCTTCCTCTTAATTTTCCTCTGAAGTACCTTTAATTTTTGTATTTGAAATAACCATTTCACATTTTTTATGGCCTTAAGATTTTAAACAAAATCATATTTTGCCAGAAGTTATACATTGATTTAAAAAACATTTTTTGAAAAAATAAATTAATCACTTGTTTTTTGGTTAAAAAAAAAAAGCTCTTTATATTCTTTAACTGACTTTTGTGAAATACAAATACAAGTATGTTAGCCAGTGTCATGTCATTGCCTTGCTTTAAATAATAGTGACCAGTGACTGGCATGTTTCAGTGCAGTGAATCATTCCCTTCTCCAGGTTTATTATCAGCTGCTTTAGTGCCTCTTAATTTGATGATCATTAATGTTTTTTCCTCCAGAAACAGTTCTTACCAATTTAAGTAGTCTAGAAGTTCTTGTTCTTCGCAATCTTATATTGTTGGTTCAGTTTAGTTTAAATTATTTTTCTCATGACGTCAAGGGTGCAGGTGTTTTTATTGAATTGCATCCAGCTGATGTTTCATTAATACTCAGAAATTGTAAAATCATTCCAAAATTCACTTCCACCTCAATCTTTCTCTGTCTTTCAAATTAGGTCTGTAAACCTACTTTATTGCTTTTGTTTCACTTGAGAGCAGTTATATTTGGCAGTAAAAAGTGAATTTTTTTATTTCACGACTTTTATAAAATTCGTCATATGTCGTCACCAAATATAAATTTTTGCCATCTTCTTCTGTCCTGCCCGTCTTCTTCACGCATGCTCCTGTTCATCATTCCTTCCTTTACGCCCTCCTACCAGTTTCGCTTAGGCTATCGTCCTTCTCCATTTTCATCATTTATTCATCTGCTAATTTATAAACTTTAACAAGGTGATATGTAGTATGACCAATGAGCAGCATAGCCTTTACTGGCTATGTTTTCGAGCATAAATACTCCTGTAGCTGATAAATAAAAGTAGTTTTGTTTATTTTTAATAATATAGAGGGTATTTTCTGCTCTTGCCCTATCAATGAATAAGGTTCTTTCTCTTTTATAAGGTTCTTTTACAGCTTGTGATGAACTGACACGTTTGCTACAACTCAAAAAGGTTATTCTGTCTTTTCTGGATTTTCTTTCATTCAGATTTATAAGCAACTAAACTAGTTGGTAAACATTTCCAGTCTGGTGCACTCAGAGACATACTATCCTTGTGCATGGTTTTATTTGTTTCACTATTTCTATATGCAATTATTTCAAATCTTGCCACAGGCCAATCATTGATAATCAACCTGCAGATAATGGTAGACTTTCTGTTATAATTAGAAGTGAAAATGATACCTACATATGTCTATTTATGCATATTTTGTGTTTTCAGAAAGCTGAAGCTGAAATGGCTTATGAACTTCAGGCAGCTAAAACAAGACAGAGGATAAAAGAGGAACAAATGCAAATTAAAGTTGTTGAAAGAAAACAAGAAATAGCTGTACAGGAGCAAGAAATGCAAAGAAAAGAAAAAGAATTAATAGCAACTATAAGGCGACCTGCAGAAGCTGAGAAATACAGGTCCGATTGAACATTGAGTTCCAAAAAAGAATCTTAATTAAGCATTATTTATTCATTGTGATAATTTAAAATTTTCTTCTATCTTAAAATTCTATGTCTATAATCATTTTTTAGTTTGAATTTTCTATTGTATTTCATAACTTTTCTTAATACTATATGATTTGTTGTAACCATATAACTTGGAAATAAGTGATTATTGTTCTTTCCTTTTATTTACAAATTCTTCTAGATGGATTTAATAACATAATTACACCATATTAATTAAATATCTACATGAAATTCAAACCTAATTGGGAGGCTTTTATTGACAATGTTATTTTATTTTTTGTTAAATCTCAATTCTGTTTAGCAGCCCTAATTAAGGATATTTGGGAAGTTGGAAAATTCACACCTGATTGAGAGGTTTTTATTGACAATGTTATTTTATTTTTTGTTAAATCTCAATTCTGCTTAGTAGCCCTAATTAAGGATTTTTGGGAAGTTGGAAAAAAGAGAGTAAGGAGCCTGGGAGGCTTGTAGACAATGGCTAAAATTGCTGTTTTCCTTGGCTAAAATATATCTATATTATAAGTTATACAATTTCTCGTATGAGAATAAAATCTCTGGTAGAAGCCGATTTGGAAATACAGTTACCCTTCAACATTCGCGGTTTTTATGTCCACAAATTTCGTTTATCAGCTAATATTAAAATGCGAAAGAGTGCTATCTTTGAAGATTCCATATTTGATTATTCTTAATTAAAAAAAAAAAAATTCGCAATGCATACTGAACAAGCATTTCACTACTGTTAGTGCAGAAGGTTGTATGTAAAAATTAATTGTTTTACAAGATAGCATAAAAACTCATTGGTTATTTATGCTTTATTAGTATAATTTCATATTTTATTGTCATCTGCTATTTTCCATAGTAGTAGCAAACTACTTGGTATATAAGTAGCAGACTATTTAAATCAGTTGCAGACTACAAAATGTCACCTTAAGCTCAAATAGAATAAGCTCAAATAGAACGTACAACGTTTTGTACTAATAGTAGTTATATATACTTAATAGATATGTTTTCACTCGTAAAATGGATGGAAAAAGTTTAGTCCAATAATTGGAATCACCTTTGTTTATTTTTCTTTGTAACTAGGAAGGTAATGTTACTTTAGATTTATAATAAACCATTGTGAAATAATTTGCAGCGTTTTTAAGAATGTTTTACACTTCCACTTTTTTCATTGATTCTATTTATTTTTTTAATTGTTATTATTTTTACTAATCACTTACATGTTTCAACAATGGAGAATTTATTAATAAAACTGTGAAATAACAATGACACCAAGTCAAATTAAATTTGAAAACTTTTTGGATCTTATTGTAATACCTTAGTGCCATCAAATGTGTCTCAGTGATCATTAGCATTGATACTAATATATGTAATAAATAAATTAAATATTTTTAAAAACTAAATTTTTATTGAACATTCTTTATATTTCAGATTGGAAAAACTAGCTGAAGCTAATAGGATAAGGTTAATCATGGAAGCTGAAGCAGAAGCAGAAGCTATAAGATTGAGAGGTGAAGCCGAAGCTGCTACTATTCAAGCCAAAGCCAAAGCAGAAGCAGAACAAATGTCAAAGAAAGCCGAAGCTTTTAGAGAATATAGGCAAGCTGCCATTGTCGATATGCTTCTTGATACACTCCCAAAAGTGAGAACTATAATCTTTATTTCTTTGTATAACATATAGGAATGATAATTTACAGGGAGTTTATTTTTTATTTATTAGAGATCGGTTTTCTTGGTGTTGTTCAAAATCAAAAAAGGACTTACTTTGACCAGTCTTAAAACCCGAAAAAAATAGGTATTGCTAATACATTCAAAATTTGATCATTTGTACCATTGTATATTTGAAACCAATTAGCCAACTGTATGCAGTGGTCTTTGGAGTAGAGTTAGAATATATGTCAAATTTACTTTTAATTGATTAATTTACCAAGAAATAAATGAGTTAGCTAGCCAAAAACAGGTAAAAATAAAAGTCATTTTATTTTTATTTTTTTTTTTTTCAAAATTGGTGAACTATGAGGGTGAATATCTTGAAAAATTTTCTTACTAGGGAAAAATGAGTGGAAAAATCTTGTCAGTTTTGATTTAATTTATAATGTCCTTATCATGAAGTTTCCATATTAGTGAAAAGCTGAAAAAATAACCTTCTGATTGCCTCTCTATATCTCGATCCTCTTCTAATAATGAGGGTTTTTAAATATGTTTACTTTCTAATAACTAATCTAAACAGAATCCCAAAGTCAAAATTGTGTTTCTTCCCTTTCTCTCTGTAATCGTTCGTTAACTAAAGTAATATTACTAAACTTTCTTTAAGTGCTGATATGTCAGCTTAGCCTACACCTCTTCTAAATTTAGTTTTTCATTTTATAAAAAATAATGAAATATCTTTGTCCCTGTTGAATTAATCATTGTTTAAAGCAAATTACATTTTTTTTTCTGTTCCCATCTTAAGTGATCTATAAATCAAATAATAACTTATACTTATTGATCCTTTCAAAATATTTAATTATCAGAAAAAAATTAAGAACTCAAAATAATAAAGAGTACAGAAATAAGGGAGACTGCTTATGTAAAGCTGTCTGGTTTGTCCTTAGATGGTGGGGGAAGGGAGCTGAGAAATCACATTTCCATTGCACACAGTGCCATATCCAGTTCTTTTTAAAATTGATGAGACACATCGGGATCTAATATCATTATAAAAGAAAATGTTTTACTTCAATATTTTTTTAAGGGAAAGATGGTGTACAAAAAAACTAAAAAGAATGCTAGGTAGACACTAATGAATTGCCATGTCCCAAAAGAATAAATTTAAAGTTTTTCCATTTCTTGGGTCACGCAATTGTGTTTGTAGGTTTTCTTTTACGTTCCTTGTGCCTGGAAAAAAATTAAAATTTAATTTTAATTCAAAAGGACAAAATATTTTTGTTCTCTTTTTTTATAGTCTGTCACTATTTCCTGCAGCTAGTGAACAGCTTATTCTCGTTTTTCTTAAAAAATCTAACCGAACCTGGCCCAAAATTTTTGGAGAAAGGACGAACCAGAGGATGGCATGTCTATATTATTTGGCAAATATGCAACGGTATTCCAATCCGAAATACTGGTGATATCTCACTATCCTCGAAATTGTTCTGTGGGTTGGTGGGGAGGAAGATCTCCATTTATACTGACAGTCAAGGAGCAATATGAGCGCTGGGCAACTATACAACTATATTTAAGGCTGTTAAAGACTCAGAGAAGTGAAATGGCAGATGAATTAGCTAGAAAAGGTTCACAAACAACTCCCATAACACCCAAACCTATCTGCGGCATAGCATGCTTCTAATCAATAGCAAAATCGGACAGATACATGGTGCTAAAGCTAAGAAATACTGGTGCTTGAAAAAAAAATAGACTCACTCAAGATTGTTCCTGAATCAAATCTGTGCAAAGAGAAGTAATCTACTAATTAACTTGAGCAGGAGCTCTTTCAAGAAAATTATAGCAATACATACTGGTCACTATAAACTGAATTATCATATGTTCAAACTCCGGCTAATGGAGTCGTCTCTTTGTAGATTCTGTGGTCAGGAGGATGAAACAGTGTATCATATCACTTGTTGCTGCAGCAGGTTTGCCGAGTCAAGATTCTGCTTATTTGGGGATGATATGGTTTCTGACCCCAAGACTAAAGAGCTTGTCAATCCAACAAGCCTAGTTCAGTTTGTAGAGACTACTGGAATAATGCTCTGAATAAAAGCGACACTAAGTTGGGTATACAATAAGCCTTCTTGGCCATGGTGCTTTTTACCATAAAAGAAAAAAACATGGGAGGTTTTTCAAACCCGCCAATTGAAATGGTTCGGCCATTTCGTTAGAATAGAGGAACTTACGAGCACATTAAAGACAATGGACTATATGTCTTTATTATTGGAACAATCCAAATTATGATGCCACGAGTCTCCAACAAACAAGTAAACAGTAAACGTACCAATGTTTTCCCAATTCAGGCATCATCAGAAAAAACAAGATCATATATATGTAGAAAGAAAGAATTTCGATTGGCAGAGGACCTCGAGGATGTCCGAGAATGTTATATTTGGACTATATAGATAGACTTTGCAGAGGAAAAAGCAAAGATCTCTGCCAGGCCAGGAATCTACCAAGGAAGAGAGAGGAATGGAATTTGTTTGCTGTGCACTCCCCTAAGCTGAGAGGCACAAAACGAAGAAGCGAAAGAAGAAGATAAAATAACTTATAAATTGATAAGATATGCCTTTTCAACCTTTCATTCTTGCCACATCTACTATTTTAATTATTTTACCATGTGTTTTGACATACAGAGATGTATTTGTTTGATCTAGCCCTTGTTATTTATTTTATTATTATTATTATTTTTTAAATGTTTATCTTATTTCTTCTGATTCAGGTTTGTGCCAAGTTTTTCTTTTTGTAAAGATTGCTTTCATTTTCCGTGTGATGAGAATTTTTTTTTAAAACAAAAATTCTTTTTTTTTTAAATGTGTTTTACTTAATTTAATAGGAAATTTATTGATCAAAATTATGAACTGTTAGCACCTTAGGGAAGTTATTGATTTGCAGGTGGATGTTGGTGGATTGCAACATTTAAACCGTAGGTATAGCCTATTATTATAAGTTTTTTATAACCTTCTTTTAATTTTCTTAATTTATGCTTTAAACTCATTCCTTGTGTTGCTTTTCTGGCTTAAAGCATTTCTTGTTGTATTTTATATGTATTTTTTATTTTATTTTAATTTTTCATAGATAACATTTTATTTGTATAAATAAGTATCACTATAACTTTGGCATGACTAAATCTAGGTTATGTAGATACAGGGTGTCTACCCACAGGAAAGATCAGAATTTCATTATTCTGGAATAATCAGGCATTTTTCTAACCCATCAGAAAGTCAGATAATTTTCTGATAAATTATTGCCAAAATAAAGTAATAAGTTACTAAATATCATTCCTCTCTTCCCCCACATCCTCACAGTAAGTTAAGAGTTAGTGCTGGACATCATTTTTTTTTTATCTGTGTCATTAGATTGAGGTATAAATTCCAAAACTACTCTATCTTAAGTTTTTATGCTCCCACTGCAGTGTCTTCTGACTACAAAAAGAATATTCTTCACAATAGAAAGAAGAGGGATTGGGAACGGAAGCAGCTTGAGGAAATGGAGGAATACAGTAATCAAAGGTAGTCAAGAATTTTTTATGAGAGGATCAACCAGAGTAGGACCGGCTTCAAACGTGTCAGGGCATATATCCATGACCATGGAAAAGGATGGAATACTGGCACGGTAGTCCCATCACTTTGACAGTCTGCTGGGTGACATCATGGGAGGCTTAGAAGAGTGGAAGATACCTGAGAGTGATGAAGACACAGAAATTCCCAATCCACCTACTTATGATGATATGAAGGATGCTTTGAATAGGCTTAACAACAAAACTCCAGGTGAAGTATAGTAGTGAGGAGTTCTTGATAGCCCTCAACAAAGTCACCCTCACAGTCTAGATAGAGGAGCAAATGCCAGAACAGTGGAAGAGAGGCATCATTTATCCACTTCACAAGTAAGGCAACATCCTGGAATGCTCCAACTATTGGCATATTTCTCTTCTACAGTGTACCTACAAGGTTCTATCTAACGTCATTTATAAGAAAAAACATTTTTTTCTCCCCTTCCTTGCCTTTTAGGTTACACTGGGTTTATTTTAGGGCGGGGGATTTATGCCGAGTTAAAACTCCCGCCGGGATTTGAACTCATAATTATTTTCAATTTCTAACTTCAGTTATCAAGTTGCCGGGCAACGCGCGGTGCTCCACACACACGTTATCACGCTCGGCCACCCCTCCCTCACTTATAAGAAACTTCTACCATTTGCAGAGAGAAATAGGAAAATATCAGGTGGGTTTTAGAAGTGGGAGATCAAATGTTCAGTCTCCGGATGACACTTTAGCAGTCCCGGGAGTATCGGATATCTACTCACCACCTCTTTGTTGACTTTAGGAGTGCCTATAATAGCATTAAAAGTTGTACACAGCTTTAAAAGAATTTGGAGTCCCTTTGAAATTGGTTCGCCTGATCAAGATGACCACAGACTGTGTAACGTGTACTGTGAGGACTCAGTCAGACTCTACACAGATTTTATCTATCAAAGGTGTCAGACAGGACGATGGCCTCACCTGCCTGTTGCTCATCCTAGCCTTGGAGAAGGTCCTACATGATTCGGGCATACAGACCTGATAACATCTTCAACTGGCTCGTTAGGTACTCAGCTTCACTGATGTCTTAGATATTATCGCAAGGTCCTTTGAGTCAAGTTGGCAGAGAATATGGGGATGTGTGTAAATCAGGAGATGACAAAGTAAATGAGGGCTGGGCCTGCGACAGCGGATCGAGAGCCTGTGATGATGGGCCAATTTGTGTTCCAAAACCTCGACCAGTTTGTGTACCTGGGGTCATTAGTGAGTTGTGGAAACAAGATCTCCATAGAAACCACCCAGCGGCTCATCAAATCAAAGGCAACAGGTGCTATTTTGGTATCAGAAAGTACCTAAGAAGTCCTACCTCTCCCACCTTTTTAAATGCCTCTTATACAAAATTCTTATTAGACCTGTCTTAACTTATGTATCAGAGACCTGGACTCTCACAAGTAATGAGGTTAGGGAAATTCTTATATCCAAAGGAAAGATCCTTGCATGAATATTTGGACTGGGAAGGTTTAGAGAGGAATGGAGGTGGAGGACGAATAGGGAAATTTACCAACTTTATAACGAGGCTGTCAAATGAGGTTTGTTAGGCTGGCAAAACAGCTGTAGGCTGGCCACATTGTAAATGTCCAGAAAACTGCTGGATGGAAGAACACTGTTGCCATCATCATCTACAACTGGCGAGTGGTGGCTTAAAATAGACCTCAAAATATTACAAACTCGATTTAAATATTAAAATAGACCTATCTGGCGAAGACTTGTCAAGGAGTGTGTGTGTATTTATAAAAATTGATGTTTTTTTGTATTAATGTTCTAATCTTTGGGTCAGACTCGAGTTTGGTTTGAGTTATAATTTTTATTATACAGTTTTTGTGATAGTTGATCTATTAATAATTATTTTTGAATATTGTGAGAAAAAAAAATTATTGCATTTCACCTCTTTTTTTCACCTCCTTGTTTCGGGATGGGGCAGAACATTTTAATAAAGGTAGGGAAATTTCAGGGAATCTGGAGTGGAATGAAAGACACTAGTAGACACCCTGTTCATACCTCTAATTTTGTGACATGTTATCCAACCTTTGTTTATGCTATAATTTCAATTGTTCTTACTCATTCCCTTCCATTTGGTCATACTCCTCAGACATACATTCATTCATGTTCAGCTTACAATATAAAATTTATTTTTTGTTGTGTATATAGGGGGGATCAAGGAAGTAGGATTTCTTGATTTCTGAATAGCTGGCAGTTAGTTCGTCTGTGTCCTTCCTTCTTTATTTTCATTGATATTCAAATTTTTTAAAAATTGGTTCATAAATTTTTTATAAAAAGCCTGAGTCTAGTGTTTGAGGATTGTGACCAGCCAAGCTAATAGCCAAAACTCAAGTCCCTTTTTTTTTTTTTTTAACTCCTTCATTTTCTCTCTGCACTGCCTGATTGTTCTTTTGACTTAGTGTCCAGATATTTTTTCTTTTATCTACTTGAATTATTTTATGCTTATATTTTCTTGAATTTCAAGTTTTTGAGATCCATAATTTATTATTGCCTGGTTTTATAATTTAAAATCTGACAACAATAAAACAAAGTTATAATTTCAAGATACATGAAAATGTAACATTTTGATATAATTTGTGATTTTTATACCTGAAAAAAAGTTTAAATAAATCGATTACATAGTAAATTTTGAGATAAATGAGGTTGGCTGATATTTTATCTGGTATTTCCATTAAAATAATTTTTTCTTTTTTGTCTGTTATATAAATTTTAAAAATCTATAACTATAATAGTTGTAGTTTAATCAGTTAGAACACATAAAAGTTAATAATGTTTAAGTAAAGGTAGACATTGATCAGATTCGGAATAATGCTTTTATGATATGAACCAATGATAAAAAGTAATAAATTAATTTCATTATTACAAAATAAATTAGTAGTGATTAGTTGTAATTGGGGCTAATAGAAGTTTAAACTTAAACAATATCATTGTGTATAATTAATGTTCCAGAAAGTTTTTCTGTTGGAAAATTTATTTTTTCCCTTGACTACCTGAAGATCTTACAAATCATCATTAGAATTGATGCTGAGGGATCGTATAGGGACCTGACTTGAATTACATTTCTCTAAGAATTGAATTACAAATCTTGCAACTTGAGGATGGTTATTGCCATGTGTTTTAAGATAAATTCTTTCTTTTAATAATATAGTAATGTAAATATATTTTATACTTCAGTAGTTTTTTCTTCTATTTTTCCAACACAGGTTTCAAATTTCAAACAACTTCATGTTTCAACAATATCATCAATTCTAACTTCAACAAACTATTGTCTTGTACTTGGGATTCACAAGTACCTGACATTAGTGGAATAACAGAGAACGATCCTTCAGCACTTCATTGCCTTACATGGCACATATATTATTTTTACTTTCACTAACCAATATATGTAATATACAGTAAGGGTATAGCGATCTTGAAAATTTTTGAATCTGAGTTTTCAACATTAACATATGTTTTGAGGTTCTCTGAGTCCAAATAACCAAGTCCAGCAAAATGGTCTGTGTGTCTGTTAACAGTCTAGCTCAAAAAACGAAAGTTAAATGGCTAATTTTCAAAATTTCGTTCTCTAAAGTACCAATTTTTAAAATTTAAAATAACTAACCATTTCAAATTTGAACATGCAATAAAAAAAAATAAAAAAAATGGTTAAATATAGTGAATGAAGAAAATGTATTGTTAACTAAAGGGGAAATAAGGTAGGAAACTATACAGTAGATAATTCTACTATGTAAGAAGCTTGGCTGTTTAGCTGAGACTTTTCCACTACATATACGCGATACCCCTCTGTACAGGTGTTCCATATTGTTATTTTAACTTATATTTCACTTATTCATAATTTTTTAAAAAGGTTTTCACACGAAATGTTGAGGATTACCTAATATAAACCTAATAATATGCAATATTTATGAACATTAAACTATTTTTTGGACGAGTTTTGTGATAAACGTTTCCAATAAAAGTCAGAATTTTTCCAAAAGATCCATTTTTTCCATAATCGTTAGTATTGTTTTATACTATACACAAGCGTAAAATGAAATGATGCAAATGTAAAAATTTTACTGATGTGATGGGTTGGAAAAAATTGTAATTAGTTGTTTTAAATGATGTTATACTGTCTTTTTCACTTTAACTTCCTATAAGAAAATACTTATCTACTCTAAGGTTGGTGAGTGAAAGTTATATGATGCGCGCACTGCATCAGATTTCTTTTAATGTTATATTATACTATTAAAGGTATATACGATAGTTTAAACTAGGTACCGATATATTAGTTGTAATTTCTCACTTACAATTAGATCTTTGAAAATGAGAGGATTCGGTAATATTTTTTAATTGTAGGTCAATTACTTCCACTGCTGGTATCTTTGAAAGCACAGCTAATACTTAATGAATAATTTACTTGATTTTTCTTAATGTATGTATCTACTTCAATCTTTTAGCTTTGCATTATCCCTTTAAAAATCAATATTGTAGTTTCACATCCCTTGACTTATATATATATATATATATTTTTTTTTTTTTTTTTTAATAGTATTAATTTTTGTTATAGATGGCTGCAGAAGTTGCCGCACCTCTGTCACAAGCTAAAAAAATTACAATGGTGGCTAGTGGAAATGGAGAAGTTGGTGCTGCCAAGTTAACATCAGAGGTTCTGAGTATTGTCACTAAAGTACCTGAAATGGTTAAATCCGTGACCGGTGTTGATATTATGAAAGTCAACCTACAACATTTTCCTGAAGACCATTAGAATTTCATTTGTACCCATTTTAACTGATATTATTGCTTATGATTATTTCAAGCCAGGTATGCTTTGAGCTTGCTTTGTGAATTGGCTTTTATTTGAAAAATTACCTATTTGCTGTTGAGCTCATTGATTAACACTTCTCTCATTTGTATTTTATAAAATAATGATTTTAAGTTACCAAATATTACTTTTATAGAAATATAATTTCATTTTTTATTATAATTTAAATATGTAGAAATCAATCCAGATCTAATTAATGGTATTTTTAGTTTATATAAAATTATTTTTATTATAATAAAGCAATATATCTTGATATTTAGTTATATATTAACCTAGGTTTTTAAGCCATACAGGGCCATATAATTTAAGTATTATATTATCATAAGTTATGAAGCTTTATCTTATTTTTACGTTACATGAATATAATTCTTGGAATGAGTATTGTGATATTTCAAAATTTTCTTTGCTTAAAGATCTTGATTCTGAAATCAGATTTCCGAATAATCACTTAAGATAGCAACATGAAGTAAATTTATTTTTCTGAATTTGGATTGCAATTGTGAATAGTTTTGAATTAATATTCACACCAAATTGATACTTAGTTTCATGACGTGAGCTGTAGTAGATAATTAGCTTACAGTCATCATTACAGAATCAATTATTTAGCAACAAATTAATTGTAACTGAAATAATGAGTTGTAAGATTTTGCATCTTGAGTGAAGAGTTATTCTATGATTTTTTTTAGTATGTTTTGTTATTTTAACTTAAATGAGAGTATTGAATTAACCTTTAAAAAACATTTCTGTTGATCATCTATTGTATTCAAACATTTTTCTGTAATAAAAAAAAAGGCATGATAGTGTACCATTCAATTAGAAATACAGGAGGAGTATAATAAAGTTATTCTTGATAAAATATGTAATTATATTAATTGGTGTTAGATACGTGGAATTTATCAGTATGTATACAATTAAGTATTATTTTCATTTTAGTTGTTTCTTTCTATTTTATTTATCTTATAACCAATCATTCATTCAGTGTTTGTCTCATGATGTACAAGATCTTATTATGTTCCTTAATAGTTCCATGAATACAGTAGTAATAATTAGTAATTCTTTTGCTGTTATTAATTCATTTGTGTTTACTGCCTAAAACCACTTTAAATTGATGTGATAAACTTATAAATGGATGTATACTGTCTGTTAAATATTTATTCAACATATACATGTAGTATAGTATGAGGCTAGTTCATTGTTTGCATTGCAGTGATGTTTTAGTGAATTAACATGTATTTGCAGTTGTATTATATTTTTTTCATACTCATCAAATATTATGTTTGATATGATTTTTTTTTTTAATAATTTCAAAGATTGAAAAAAAAACTTATATTATATTACTTCTTTAATGTAACCGAGAAAATGAATATTTCTATTTCCATTTAGATATGTTTGAATGTCATTAAGAACAGATTTCATTATTTTGCTATGATTGAAATAGACTAGTGATAGCAGTTCATTAATTAAGACAATACATAAGTCATAAGATTTTTTTTCTCATGTTTTTTATAACTGTTTTGAATCAGTTATAAAGTTTTTTACAAGGTAAATTAAAGTGGTATTTTAAATTGTTATTTTTTTCACTGCCGAAATGAGTTCTTTTTGTAATAAATAAATAATTATTATTAACCCTGCCCATTACGTTGGCCCAGGGGATCGGGGAGTTGAGGGGCTCTGACCCCTTGTTTACCACTGCCTTAGCTAGCTCTATTCATTTACTCGTTCTCTCTGGACCATACCTGAATCTTTCATGTTTAAAGTGTAGCTTTATTATAAATAATAACTTATTATGTGTACAAATAATATAAATTGATAAATTATATTTCTACACGAAACAAATATTTAGCTTTTCAATGTATGAAGTATTTTTTTGGTTTATCTAATTAGAAAATAATCCCTTACTTTTTTTATTTAGTTTAGGCAAAAAAATTCTAAACGATACAAATTGAAATTTGTAGCTACTCAGAATTTCAATGCATTTAGTTTTTCTGGCTTTTTCAGATTAATTTTACCTGTCTTCCTTAGTTTATCTTGCATCATAGAATCCGAAAATATTGCTGTCTTCCGTTCTGTCTTTATATATTGAGTTTTTAAAAAGTTCATGGTGTTTTTTTATTATCTTATTGTTATGTGTGTTGATTTTAGATTGTATAAAATATTTCATTTTGTGTATCTTAGAGACCAGGGGTCGCCAAACTATTTCAATTTTCCATCTGCAAAGAATTATCAAAATCTTTTATCACTTCTATCAAAATGTATTTTTAATACTTTTTTTATTTTACTAATAAAAAATCAATATAATTTTTATCCATTGACATATATAACGTTATTGTTAGGGCCAAAGGTCATATGTCAAAATTAATTTTCTTTTTACAATAGAGCATAAAAAACTGATTATTTCTTTATGATTTATTAGTATAGTTTCATATTTGACTTCCCTATAATATTTTCCATAGTAGTAGACTACTCATAGCAGTTCCAAATTACAAAATGCTCAATTCTATTGAGCATAAATAGAAAAAGAATGAAAAATTGTTACATATGAATATTTTGCTCTAAAAGTAGTGATATGTGAGGAAGTAGATCCAAAAAGTACTGCAGTTACAAATTAAAACTTTTTTTAGATTTTTCACGATTGCTGTTCATTCTGGTTTGAAAGAACTTAAAAAAGACTATATAAAATATTTGCTTCTAATAGCCTTTAAAGATGTTTAGTAACTTGTGGGACGTAACGATTAACTGTCACTGCTCCTGACATCAATGATTCCTTGTAAGACTAGAAATTTTGGTTTATAATTGTGTATAACTATTAATTTCTTCTGAGTTATGCATTTAACGTATTTTTCTGATTGTAACACATAAATAAAAGCCATTAGAATAATATTAAATTACCTTATTAGTTGAACTATT
The DNA here is from genome assembly GCA_928085145.1 of Nezara viridula. NCBI lineage: Eukaryota > Metazoa > Arthropoda > Insecta > Hemiptera > Pentatomidae > Nezara > Nezara viridula. The sequence goes on from OV725077.1 coordinate 210,132,432, forward strand.
TTTTTTTTTCAATAAAATTAGTTTTCATTCTCTATCCTGGAGATATCTATCCACAGAGGTAGATTCTTCCACTTTGGCGACCCTTGTCATAAATTAAAATATGTTTTCCATAATTTTTTTTCTCTGCTATAAATTGGCATTATTTACTAGTCATGTTAAATATTATTTCAAATAAATTTTATGTAACAAATATTATTGACAAAGAACAAATTGACAGCCACATTGCAAAAACCTGTAAGTGCAAAACAAAATTATTTATAATATGAAAAATATTGCATATTTCTTATTTTATGACTTAGATTTTCCATTCAATTTTTATTGTATGCTTAAGACAGAGATATAATGTTTGTTTTTATTAATATTATGCCAAGATTAACTGGCAAACCTTAAAACTGCACATTCTAAATTAAATTTCACTTACAGGCTTTTGCAGTGTGGCTGTCAAAATATTCTTATTTATTTGATAACTATTAAGATACTGTAAAAGCTATGTTGAAGCTAAATATTATGTAGAGATACTTTCATTTAAACAATTTTAAGGGATATGTGCCAAATCAAAAAAAAAATTCTCAATATTTGAACTGAGTAATAAAAGAAAATCTTCCCAAAACATATTAAAACTAATTTTCTCTTAAGAATGGGTGCATTTTGTTCTGTTTACTGGTTCTCAATTTAATAAAACTGAGTAGCTACTTAAATAAGGAAAAGGTAGTTGTCAACTTTAGGGAATTATGGTTGTGAGGAATTATGCATGAATGTGCTCCACACATCAGTGATCCTAACCGAATAACTAACATGGCTAAAACAGATTCATAGGCATGCTGAGGGAATAATATTGTATTCAGGCAAACAATTCATAATAAAAATATTTGAAACATTGATGTCTTAAGATTATTCTATTTGATTAAATACGTTTTTGTAAGCAATGGCCTATTTGTATTTTATTTCATAATCCTTTTGTTTGAAAAATCAAAAAGGCATTTAGTTTCCAAAACAGTCGACGTAAACTTTTCGAAAGAATTACCATTCTAGTTTTGAAAAAAAAATCATTTTCTTGAGCAAATTTATTAACACCAGGTTCTAACTAAATCCGTTCAACATATTTTGTGCATTAAAACTTTAAAAAGAATTGATTAATGAAATCATTTTTACAACAAAATGAATAGTGAGGTATTATAATCACAAATTTATAAATTTTCTCCATTAGAGGTTGAAAACTGAAGTACAGTGAAAAAATAAATAAAACCCTTATATATTTTTTTCAAGGTGAATTAGAGGAGTACCTGTTAAGGAAAAAATTATTAAAACAAAATAATGGGCTGAAATCTGTATCTCGATTGATTTTGATCTATGAATTCATACTTATACATAGTGTGAAGTATTGACTTACCTGAAAGAGATTGCTTATTGAAATATATGTTTTTCTTTTTTAAACCAAGAGATAATACTTCATCTAAAAAATATTTTTAAAATTTGGAATATTTATTGTAGTGGATGTACTAAGTCTCCTAAATTTGATTAAAACAAAAATGTTCTGTAGTTTCTTAATAAATAATTTAGGAAAACTCAAATAAGAATTTTGACAAGAACATTCCCTCATTACTCTTGTCATTATTGGATCAAATAAATTATATCAATATAGAGTTATTTAAGTTTAAAAAAAATATATGTATATATAAATACACCAAAATAATGGGTTACTATGCCCTCCGTCCATTGCTTAATTATGGGCATATTAACAACTAAATTACATTAATTTTATCTCCTTTAAGTATTGAATAACAGTTGCCTATGTTTCTTTTTTGTATTCCATGACTTCTATATTGCCGAAGAACCATAGATGAGTAAAAGTTATTTAGCTGTAGTAATCTTTGTACCATTTATAAATGATAATTTATGTCCAAAGAGACTATTTGATGCTATTTTAGCTGTACGAAAGAAATGTTATGCATTTAAGTGACAAGTTAATTTAAGAAAGAAAATTATATATTCATGACAGATACTAATGAACTTAACAAATGAGTTTGTACCTCTATGTATGGCTTTTGAACTTTTGTAACAGTTATATCTTGTTAAAGTATATATCACTCTTTATATTTGATGTTAACTTTTGTTTGCATAATGTTATTTTACAACTACAGATTGTTTTAACACATCCTTTTAAAAAAACTACCTAAATATGTATCAATTTCTGTAAATTCCAATTAATAGTGCATGTTCACCAATCATATTAAGAAGTGACCAAAATCTTTTACTTTTTTTTTTCTTTTATGATAAAGAAGTTGTTTTTGTCAAATGTATCTTCATTATTAAAAATGTAACTAGTAATGTATTATCTGTTTTATGTATAGTAAATTCCCTTTATTGTCATGCAAGTGTTTTTAAATGTTACAATCTGAGATAGTTAGGTAAGTGAGCCTATTTTGTAGAAAGTAAAAGGTTTTATCTTCATACCTCTAAAATACGATGAAGCAATAAGCAATTACTTTTGATGTTAATTTTCAATTTATTTTTTATGGATCTCATAAATTTTCAGTAGTGATAAAGTAAGGTAAAAAAAAGTATTTGGCTCCTGACTAAATTTTCATCAACTGATCTTTAATAATGATCATTTTACATAAGTGGCGCGACATTTAAGCGTTTTAATACGTACTACAATCCACAATACTGAAAGGCTTATACAAATATTTTTTATGATTTATAATTTTTTAAGAAATCTAACAAAAACTTATGACTACAAATAAAAAAAAAGTAACATATTTTGTACTAGCTTTTAAACTTTTACTAAGTTAAAACCCGTTTTATGGTATAAAAATGTTTAAATGAATAAATTGCTTTAATTGGCATAGAAAAAGTTTTTTAACATTTATTATATAAAAATCACAATTATAAAAAACATAAAAGTAATGTTTATCATGAAAAATTAATAAACATACCATAACATTAAGTGTCATATATATATACTTGTATATATCACTATTATGTAAACATTTTCAAAAGAATACTGGAATTTGGAATACTCAATAGTATTCCTGGTTGACGATAGTATAATATTGAGGAAAGAGATGGTGATCATAAAAAAACTTAAAATAGTGAAAAACTATTTTATTTAACCCAACATTTCGACTAAGTAGGTCTTCATCAGGACTAGAACGAACAAGATATAAAGGCTATAGAAAATTGTAAGAGATAAGAAATTCTCTGGAATTCAGTTTTTTTCATAAAATTCTCTGACTCTTCCAGATGCAGTAAACATGCAGAATGATCTGTTCTTATTAATCATACTGTCAGAAACAAAGAGCATCAATAATGGCGATGAGGTTTATGTATACTTTTATTTCTTGTAATTTTATTATTTAGCATTAATTACAAAATATTAAGATGGAAACTAGAATTTTCTACGATCATGTTATTCCTTCCAAATCTTTGTTTACATTCCTTGTAGTACACTTCTCTAGTATCTTAGAAATAGAAATCAACTTTATTCTGGGATAATGTCCCTAAAGAATAACAATATTGTTCATAGAAATTTGTATTACATGTCTATGAACATGTAATAAGAACTATCTGTCTTAAATCATCTTATATTTAAATAATGTTGAAATGAAATTGAGGGTTTGATCAATGAAAAGGCCTAAGTTTTTAACAGAGACTAATTCCTGATAATAATTAACTTAGAGAAAAGTCGATTCATTTATGGCAACAAGTAAAAATTTCTAGCTCATTATTTTGTAGACTTTCTACTTATAAAATAAGACCAATAATATGATGTAATTTGACTTCTGTTCCTAAAAGATGGATAAATTATAATTTTTCTTTCAATTACGGAGTCAGACCTTTTATTAGGGGTTTTAACCTTGTGCCCACAGCAAATTCTTGAAATAATAAAAAAAAATTAAAGACTATAAATTAAATAAGCAAAAATTGTTTAATTTATGATTCAGTTAATAAAAAGTTATTTAGTTTTTTTTTTTAAATTGCTACATTTTCTAAACTTTTTACAGAGACCAGCATCTATTTAGTATGTATTAGTTGTTACCCATGCTATTGTGAACTGTGAAAATTATATAATTTTTTATCACTTTCGGCACAAATACAAGTTATCCTGCCTTAGGTAGTGAAGAAGTAAAAAATTGTTTGGCTACCTACTTTTTAAATTTTATTTTTCCTGTTCGTTAAAATCATAAGTTTTGTCAAAAAAATAACCATAAACCTCATTTTGTTTTTTTCAGAATTTTGAAGAAAAAAAAATTCAGTTAAAAACTTTTTCTCTAAAAGCAGAGTTCTTAGTTTTAGTATTATTTTATGTTTTATTTTCTGGCATCTTTTTGATCTGCTTCTAACATCAATTAGTGATTGAAGATGAGGCATACTTTTTTTTAGCCTTTTGATGTTATCTTGTCGAATCTTAAATGATGGTGCTAATTTGTTAAGTATGTGGAAGGGTAGGTAAGCTGTAAAGGCATAACTAGGTAAAAATAGAAGCTAAGACAATTAATTAATTAATTTGAGATTGGGAGAATTAGTCTTTATTATGTACTTAGTTTCTTTCAAAATGTTGAAATATTAACTTCTAGCTGTTAATAATTTTTTCAGAAAGTTGATGTTCATATTTGTTACTATTTTATTGTTTATGATGGAAGAGGACAGCTGCTCCACCTTCCCCTTTTCCCTTGATGTACCTATGTATGTATGCTAAATTGAAATGATGGAATTTAGGTTTGGTGACCAAGTCGGCCGTTAAAAATATTGAATCATATGTTATTATTAATTTGATTATTTATAAGTGCATATAATTATAACCTCTAAAGGCACATCATATTACAATAAAAATTTAGAAATTTGATATAACGGGCTCCGATAAAGAACTGTAACTCAGAAGCATGCTGATCAATCCCTTTAAAAGCAAGGTCATGTGTGTTGGGCGAAGGAACGAGGATCTTATAATCATTTGCAATGGATAGACCCTTGAGCAAACAGATACCTACTGCTACCTGGGAACAATGATTGGCAGGGATGGAAGAATAGACCAACCAGGAGGTCATTAATAGAGTCCAAAAGGCCAATGGAATATATTACCAAATATCCATGACACTGATTGGAAAGCAGGAGTTGAGCAGAAAAGCGAAGATTCTGCTATTCAAATCAGTTTTTCTCCCAGTACTGCGATATGGATCGGAGAGCTGGACACCAGCAAGGTTGTATCTGCAGAAATGAGATTCCTACAGAAAATATTAGGAAAAACCAGGTGAGATCGAATAAGGAGTGAAAGGGTGCGAGATGAACTAGGAGTTAGATCCATCCTAGAGACGATTGAAGAAAGGCAGTTGAAGTGGTATGGGCATGTTAACAGAATGGGAGATGACCGTAAGGCCAGGTGGATTCTAGAAGCAAGACCGGGAGGAAGGCGACCTCAAGGCAGTCCAAGGCTTATGTATGCAGACCTGATTGAGAGAATTGACACAGCGAGAGGAAGCACCATGCCGGAGATGAGAAGGCTTGCACAGGATAGGGACCGTTGGAAAAGATGGTCAGAGGCAGCTACTCCACGCTTACCAGCATACAGGAGATAGTGAGAAAGAAGGGCTCCGATAATATTATATACATACACATGAGTGACTTTCATAAATGCTAGCGTATAAATATTTTCTATAAGTCAGTGGCACTTTTATCATAGTAAAAATATTTCATAGCACTTAATTATTATAATCAAATAAATAAGTAAAATATCCAATCATATAAGGAAATGGTTAGCAACAAACAAAATAATACATATAATACATTAAACAGCTGTAAAAAAACAAGCAGTAATCAATTATTATAAATAACATTTTATACCATCTGTAATTTTTACTTCCACTTCCCTTACTCCGAAAGAACATATTTCTGCTAAAAAAACGGTGATAAGTAAATTTTGTGTGATGCAAACGCTAGATTTTTTAATTTATGCCAATGTTCATTTCGTTTAATGAATTATTTTCTAATGTATTTATAAATGATGTGATTGATGATATTTTTTCATTGATGTTTCTATAAGTCATAGGACAATACCAGACACCTTAGTATACCCACTATTGGTTGGCAGTCCGAGGGTGAGAACTCATGGGGCTCTAAGGTGAAACTATTTTTCTTCCTTGCCCCTGATTTTATTTACAAATATGTACGTTTAACATAAGATAATATATAATCTTGCAAATATGTCTGTATTTGTAAATAATAAAGGGAGGTAAAGGAAAAAAAAAACATCAGTTTTAACTTAGTGCCGCATGAGTTCACCCTTGGCTTAGCAACTAATTGTAAGCGAGCAATATATGTTGAGAACAGAATGGTATTGAGGTAATAATGAGCTGTATTTTGGTTTATTTACAAAAATGTTGAACCCAAGATACTAAAAAAAAAAATGATCAGGCAGCTAAAGTATGATGGTCATGACATTCTATACTAATAGTTACTATTGTAAATGGGAAAAATTGTTTAAGTAAATTTTCTTTGAGAACAGATATTTATTTACACTAAAGACCTCTTAATGAGATAATTATATTTACATTAAAATTAATTTAAGATCTCATTGTACAATATCACAATAAAAACCATGTTACAACATAAATCACAAGTGATACTAAAAATATTTATGCAGCCAAGGTGCTAATAACAACATACAGGCTCAAAACTTAATCTAATAAAATTTTCTTTTAAAATAACTAGCTTTATATAAAAAATTAGGTAAAACTAATAACATTAATACAACAAATCTGCCTAAAAACAATCTGTGATCACATAAAAAATTTGATAAAATATAACTGAATTATAAAAGACGTTTAATTTGAGCAACTGGTATAACAAATTATTGAACAAGGTTATGACTAGTTAACAATATTGTTTGCAACATAAAATTCAATAGATATTTAGTAAAAATTTACACAATGTCAAAAAGTAAAATATTTCAAGTGTTAAAAAAGTAAGATTGTATTTATTTTCCATTGTATCTCAGAATAAGTTCAAAAAAATACTTCAATCTTTTCAACCATACTGAGATAAAAGAATATAAGACAAAACAGGAATGTAATAGCCTCCAGGCAGCGTATCTGTAATCTTCAAAAAGAATACTTGATCTGAAAAACATGAGATGCTTATAATAATTACTATGGTAATCATATCTGAATGGTTTTGATTATTAATGTTTATTTATTAATCTAATGTTTTAATTTATAACAAACAAATTATATAAAATATGGTCATCCTTCAGCATATTTTATCAGGAATGACAAGAGTGGTCTCCAAACAAATGGTGAATCAAGAGTTGAGAAGGGAAAAAAATGAGTATGGTGTCAGGACTAGAGAGGGAGAAAGGTAATTATAACTTACTTACAGTTGATTTGGTTTTTCCTCTAAGCGATCTCATTTTCAAGTAACATGGCCAGTTATAGTAATTTCTCTCAATTTTTGACAAATTTGATAAAAATCAGTATTCGTTGATCGCGGTTTTCTACCATACTACTTAACCAAATTATTAAATTTAGGTACTCATTTGATGCACGATTCAACGTTCTTTAATTTCCTACAATTTCTTGCACCATTTAGGAGTTATAGGTAAAAATATCATAAAATATGGTTTTTTGGCTGTAAAAAGTTTTGCCTTGGTAGCTTGCCTTTGTAATTTAGGTTTTTACATGTCTAAACCCCCCACATACACACAAATTAAGAAAATAACAAATTTTCCCACATTTTTAGCAATATATCTCCCGTTTCAATCCTCAAATTACTAGCCTAACATTCTTAAATCAGCCACCATTTTTTGAAATCAGCAGCTCTGGAATGGCAGATAAAGTTCATTTTACTTAGAATAACATATACTTTCGTTATTTCCATTCAAATCCTCGCCTGTGATCAGGTCGAATTTCAGGGTGCGGCCTGGCTCTAGAGCTACCAGGAATCTCCCCCACTCTTTGCAGAATGATCAGGCATCAGTGACTTAACCTCTGCTTATCATTTCTCAGCTTTCCTTGTCGTTATTAGCACCTATCGTCAACTCCAAGTGTGACCTAACGGGAAATCCGATGAAATTTTTGAAAAATAAGAGGCAGGTTCCATTATTTTTAAGTACTTTTGTTAGTACTTGGTTCACTCTTATATTCGTGAGACCAAAATGACAGATACATTTATTTATTATGATGAATTTCCATTGTCTGAAGATTTGTCCTATTAAGAATATTTTAATATTTCAGATGAAAAGTCATTAACATTGGATGAATTGTCAGTTAGAGCTTTGCACTGAACTTTAATGGAGGACTTCATACAAAAATGCACAGGTAGGAGGACTCGGGCACCTCTAAATTTAGTACTTCACATTCAAGTGTTGAACTGGTGGTAGGGCATTACGCATTTCAGGAAGTGAGGCCTGCCATTGTTGTCCTCCAAAAATATGAGAAGAAAGGGGAATGACCAAATAATATTATATTTATCTGATGCACAGGAACCTATATTAGGACTTTCGGACAAGGATGCAGGAGTCCCACCAGGTCAGGCAGACAAGGCACAAAGGGAAGGTTCCCAAGCTAGGGCAACAGAGCTTTTTCAAAAGCCTGAAGGTAAGGATGCAAGAGCCCAACCAGTCTTGTCTGAAGGAAATCAAGAAAACATTTATATTTTTCAGGTGTGAGGGAACTGCTCCAAGGTCAGCAGCTAAGGCTGTAGATTCCCAAAGCCAGGTTCTTATGAAAGGCCTGCCTGTTGAGAAATGTCATCACCTGGAATCTGCTGCTAATAAAGCAAGGGATATGGTGGATAAACTAAGAAACCATGTCAAGAGTGTAAGAGAGAAGTTGGTTATAGTGGTAATTATTCGCTAACTCAATTGTCTCGTGAGCAGTGTAAGGTACTCAAGGATATGCAAGGTGGATGAGCTGAATGTGGAAGGAGAAGACCATCATTGGTGGTGTAGCTTGAGGGTGCAAGCTGGGATGTTGCATCTTATCTTCTTATCCGCTACTGTGAAGTTCAGTGGCTGATTCCTTACTATTAACCCTAAAGGCCACAAGCTTTTAAACAAAAGGCTATGCAGTACATATTGTTATCCTTATTGGAAAGAGATACTCTGATATTCAATTGGATTACTGAATTAATCCTATAAGAATGTTTATGTTCCTACTATTTGTTTCAATGTTTATTTTGACTAATCCTTTAATTTCTTCTGACTCGAGTAGGCTTAATGGGATCATTTACATTTTTAAAACGCAAATGCAATTTCAGAAGAAAACTTGTGATTCTCGGTTTTTTTTGTGATATTACTGGAAAAAAGTCTAAGCACAGGCAGTCACTGAAGAAATTTGTGCCATAAAAGTAGAGTCAGTTATACATTAAAATACTGCCGCACTTTTGTTCAATCGTCAAAAATGGGTATATGAGCCTTGCAGATAAATCTAAATGAAGTCGCCATCAGTCATTGATGATGATGTTCTTCTTGAATGTGTGAACTAGGATCCACATGCAACTCCTCATGATTTATTGGCTGTAGTTCTTCTAATATCTAATTCTAATGGCTTCTAAATTCTAGCTCCTAATGCTACAATAGCTCGTCATCTTAAAAACTTGGGCATAGTGAATTTAAGACCAAGGTCCGGCCCTTATGACTTGACAGAGGCCCAAACCCAGTAGCAAGTTGATATTTGCAAAATTTGATATCAAAATCCGAAAGATGACAGGTCCTAGAAAAAAATCCGTTATCACAAGTGAATATTTTTAAAAAAACCTAGCAAACATAAGCAGTGGATATGGCCCACCTGGCCATCGATTTTAAGATTGGTTGAGGTGTGAGTAATGCTTTGTTTTCGGTATAACTTTAAAGGTCTTTTGCATTTTGAGCTTGTTCTGGTGGTTGGACAGTGGATTCAAACCTTTACTGTAAACAGCTAGACAGAGTTTATGTAGTTTTGAATGCAAATTACACCGCTTTGATCAACAGGAACCAAGCCATTTTGCAAGACAATGCCAACTGCACATTGTTCTCGTTTGTTTATATGTAAGGAAAAGTTAAAGGAACTGCAAGCAGTAAACATTTTACCTCATCCTGCATGTGATAAATGTGAAGCACTCAGATTATAGTTTGTTTAGATCAATGGCTTATTTTTTAAAAGGTCGCACCTTTAAAAATTATGAGGATGTAAAAACTTGATGTGAAAAATTCTTTGCCTCAAAACCAAAGGAGTAGTACCACCATAAAATCCAATTACTGGTAGGAAGATGAGTGAAAGTAGTTAAAAACAATGGACTTTGCTTGTAAGAGTAGAATTCAATAATTTAAAAAATATGTAACATGAAATAAACAACCTAGTATATTATAAAAATACAATATGGACCAAAGCCTTAACTAGTCATAATGTTATTCCCAGAAAATAAATTTCATATGGGTATTTTATTTTATTTTTTTCACTTTGGTTAAAGAAGCATCTAAAAGAAAAAAATATATATATATATATATAAAACTAAGAAACACAAAATAAACTTAAAACATATTCATTGTAACTTTTATTATCCAAAAGTTGTCTGAGACATTCATGCTAAAGGTATCCAATATCCAATATAAAAATATATTCCAGTAAATCTAAACCCCTTCAAAACATATTTAAATTTGTAAGTTTTCCCCACATTATATAAATTCTGGTAATTAATTATAAAATTATTGCTCTTGTAATTCTAATGAATAGAATTAAATTTGAGCTGTTAAATAAATGTAAAGTAACCATTTTGCATACATTTACTGTCAATCAAGGAAAATAATCTGGATTAAATTAAGTAATAATAAATATATAACTCACATGCTATGTTTCAGGATGAATAAATAGGCACTGGATGTCCTTCAGAATTCACAACATATTTATCTATATCCAACAATTTACGATTATTTGAAAAGAGAAGAAAGAAATATTTCAAAGTTTCACTTAAGAAGAAAGTCTCCATCATGTCTTTCGGTTTAGTGTCATTAGGATCATTGACATTTCCAATTGATGTATAGCCATCTGGTACTTTAGCATATTTTTCAATCGACTGAAAAATTAAATTTTAACCATCCTCAATTTTTTTTCTTTGTAACTTTTTGAAAACAGTAATTTAAAATATCAAATGAATCTTATCTTAATTAAAAAACATAAATAAACCAATATAAAAATTTAAATACCATAAATTATGATATTTTTACTTGCATATAACATAAACAGCAGTAGTACCACAATATTAATCAGTTTTTGAACCATTCCTTACAAACTTTGTGAAATAAATGTAATATAAAATTGTTTCTCTACCTGGAAAATCTCCCATCCCCAGTCTTGAAATGTAGTATTTCCAGTAATTTGATAAATATACCATAAACTTTCAATAAACTCAGGTCTCAGTAAATTGTGAGCATCACTATTTTTGACATACATTTCTCCTCTTCCATCATCCTAGAAAACATGAGCTATGTTTTAAGAATGTCTTGTACAACTCAAAAAATTAATATTTATACCTTATATATATATAATGCAAACTCTATTATTTTTTAGCTCTTTTTTGGTTTCTTTGTGAGATAAGCAAATAGACTAATACCTCAAAGTACATCACAAAATAACCTGATGAAAGAAAAAAGAAAATATGTTTGAGAAAGGAGCATCAGTCTAAAAGAATCAACAGAGTAATTATAGAAAGCAGTTATCATATTTACTGAGATATTTTGAAAAGTGGAAAATTCTATTAACAGTATCCTGTCCATTAAAAATATATTTTAGTTTTGATTTCAATATTATACAAATTCAGCTTTTCTGAAAATGAAATAAGACCTTCAATCTCCCATTGACAAACACAAAATTATAAGTCAGGTTCTCTTTTAATTTTTCAAAAGTCTTTGATTCAGTTAGTCTTGAGATGCTCCCTTCCAAACTCTGAAACTTATCCATATCAAATGGCGTTTTATACTAGTTCAATTGATAAACTTCCTACCTCCTCCCATCAACTGGCACGTGGTGGGCCTTAGAGGTTCTCACCCTCAATAACCCTCTTCTCTGGCTACATCAAGATCTAACTAATTCTATTCACCATTCGCAATACCAATTGTAATTTCTTTTTGAAGTTATAACTTTAAAAACAGCAAAAATCACAAACGAAATGGTGGGCGTAAGATAAAATAAGAGATGCCTGAAAGGCACTCTCTAGCACCAACTTAATTTACATACAAATTTCAACCCTCTCACTAACCCAATAAGGAGGAGCTATAAAGGTGTGGAAAACCTGCAAACGAAATAGCGGATCTGGGAAAAAAAATTGAAAACCACAAAATGAAGATCTCTCAACACCAATTCAATTATTTACACACTAAAATTTTAACCCACTAACTTTATTTATTGGGTTAGCAAAACTTTGAACACAGAAGCTGCTGGGAAAATGACGAAATTTTTAGAAAATGTACCCAAACGTTTATGAAATTTTTCGGCCAAGAAAACAACCTATACACTGAATTTCAGTTTGTTTGATCCAAAGAGGCCCGCTGAATGTTTCGAAATGTAGTGAAAGAAAGAAAAAATACACACACACACACCAGACATTTTTGAAACCCCCATAATCAATTTCTAAGGATTCGAAAATAGATATAAAATGCACTCCACCTCCTCTGATACAGTCCAAAGAGTAAATTATTTTCAGGAAAATACGACAAAACTAAAGTCTAATTTAAGCCAAACATTTTCATAAATCAAAAACCTATTAAATGATTCAGTGAATCAGAAAGAACTTTATATGACTTGATCACAAAACGTTCATGCATATTATCTATTCTTCTTAAAACAATAAGAATAGATAATTGTGGGTTAGCTAACAACTATTAAACAAATTAAATTAATAATTAATTATTTTATAATTAAAAATAAAAACATTTTATTACTTGTAGACTGAAATATGTTATCTCAGGAGCTAGGAATGTAGGCCTGTCAGCATAGGTGAAATAACAAGTGTGAAGAAGATCAAGGGCCAGTTTCATATGCGATTCTGGTAGTCCATGATGATATCCTAATGCTAATGTACCAGGCAGATAACATACCAGGTGGTCCTAAAGTCACAATTAAATATTTAACATTTATTGCCTAGTAGGAAAGTATTGAAAATTAAGGATCTCAAACAACAAAAATACTTCTGCAAATCATTTTTATTTATTTCAGAATAAGAAAAAAAGTTTAATGGTGTTTCATTAAATTAAAATGGCAGAATTTTTTTTTAATACTTCATTCTATCAAAATTTAATCATGTAGCTGACCACTTCCCATAACAGTATAATTATATCTATCACAAATTATACAACACACCTCAGGAATTTATTTATTTCTATCTCTCTGCATTGTTTCAAATTGAACATGGCTTTACATAATTTCTAAATAAAATATAAATAATTCTTTCCTAAATCCTAAATAATATGTAGCAAGAAATTAGCAAATATTATTAAAAATATTGTTAAAAATATAAATAAAATAACTACCATTTTTGGTACATAGTCCTTCGATCCACCCTTCAGTTCTCCGATGAAAAGAAGTTTTCTTTTAGATGTTCTATTAACAAGATGTTTCTCTACGCCCTTAATAGCTTCAACATAATCGTCATGTAAACTGAAACATCAAAAAAAAAGTTAATCAATGTAGTCCAGTAACACTCTAAGTGAACAACAATCAAAAACATAATAAAAATTAATATTATTGAGTTTCATTTATAAATTGAATTTACATCACTTGAAATATTGAAACTGTGCTAGTTTTGTGTAATAGCAAAAAAAATGGACTGTACATTTTTCAGACTAATAGTAAATACATTAGGGCTGAACAGTTAATAACTGAGTTATAAAATATCACTCTTCTCTATTGCTGTCATCCTGCAAGTTTTCCATGGATTTTTTAGGCCATGTCTCTGTCTCCTGCCACAAAAATGTTCAAGGCAAAAAGTCAACAATGAAAAATTCAATGGCAAAGAAACATATACTTAATTGAAACAATGAAACAATATAACATCCACTCAAGTTTTGAGAGGTTCAAATAGAAACAAGAACTGACCATTGACAACCAAAGCCTAGTACAACCTTCTATATTGAAAAATATTAGAGGAATAACAATAAACCTCTGTTGTTGGGACCATCTAGGAAATTCTAAATGTTCTAAAAAATGTCTAATCAAAGCCTAAGATATGGACTCAGTCTATGTAGGTGAATATTCCTTGGAATCCTGAGGAAGTGTAAAGTCTATGGTAAGCAACAAAATTTATTTATTTATGTCATTGTTTTAATATAAATATATATATACTTAACAAAAGCTCTGGCTGGGATGGTATTGATGCAGAAATGCTAAAATATGGTGGTGACTATATCCTGAAAAAGCTACACGACTTAATTCTAGAAGTATGGACTACAGAAAAGATGCTAAGCAAGTAGAATGTGGGTATTTACGAAAGGGGATAAGGTCTTGTGCGAAAATTACAGGGGTATATCTCTGTTGACAGTGACATATATAGTTTTCGCGATCCTACTTAATCAAAAACTACAAAAATGGTCTGAAAATATTTTGGAGAACTATCAATGTGGCTTCAGACCACGTGGAAAATATATACAGTGGATAATATATTCTCAGTCCAACAAATGTTGGAACACTCACATGAATATGTTATAATATAATGAGTATAATGATCTGTACCATTTTTTTATCGACTATAGGCAGGCCTACGATAGCATTAGGTAGGTAATAAAAGTTATGCTGTAACTAGGGGTCCCAACAAAATTATTGAGATAAATTCAGATGACTCCATACGGACACTAGTTGCAAGGTCAAAATACAGGATATGCTGTCGGACACTTTTGCAATAAAAAGTGGCTTAAGACGAGGTGATCCTCTTTCCTCAACTCTCTTCAACCTCACTCTTGAATATGGCATCCATGCCATACGGACTAATTCAAATGGAACCATATATGATAGGTTGACATCTAAAAATAAGAATAATACCTCGGTGCAACTAAATTTAGGCAGGCATACTTCCGGGCTGTAAGGAAATTTAAATATCTGTGATCTCTCATTACCGAGCATGACGAAATTTTGGAAGAAATTAAATCAAGGATTCATGCAGGTAACAGGCGTTACTTTGCTCTCCAGAAACCATTAAAGTTTAGTGGTCTGATGAACAGAGGGAAGGTCCTTATATAGAAAACAATCATTAGACCGGTTGTGACGTCTGGCTGTGAAAGCTGGGTACTAAAAAAAAAAAAAAGAGTGATTCGGATCCTCAGGAGAATATTTGGACCTGTTTGTGATAAGGGAAGATGGAGGATAAGAAAAAATGTGGAGCTCCAACAAATGTACTGCGAGCCAGATCTGGTGTCCTTCGTAAGAAGGAGTCAGTAGAGGTGGTTAGAGCACATTGGGAGAATGCCAGGAGACAGAATCCCAGAAAAGTTATTAGGAGAGCCTGGAGGTCGGAGAAGCAGGGGAAGTCCTCGGAAAAGATGGCTAGATGACCTAAAACAGGTCCTCGATAGCCTAGGAATAAGACAAAGGCACTGAATAGAGAGCAGTGGCGTAAAATAGTAGAAGAGGCCCTTGGCAGGGCTGTAGCGCCATATGGGATAGGGATATGTGTGTATATATAGGATAGCCTTGTGGGCTAAGGCGCTTGCAATAAGTAATAGTTAAGCAACGCCGAATGTGACTAGCACTTGGATGGGTGATCGACCACACTGCCCAAGATTCCCTCCCCCTCCCCCACGGGTATGTGAGGCCTGTCAGGCTACCGGAAGCAGGATTGATGACCCTACCTCGTACTTTAAATCGGAAATCGGAATGTGGTCTAGGAGACCACACTCGCGGTCAAAGATCTTCATGTACTGTAGTTCAAGACTGTAGCGCCAACAGGAAAGAATAGTTTACCTATAAGATGAAGATATTGGATATTTTATTGTTTTCTGAGATGGCATGGGGTGATATAGGAGAAAATTTTTACCTTTCATCATTAAAATCATAAGTAATAAATTGATTGACCTCTTAATTTGCAATCTTCGATTACTATTATAATAAACTTTATTATAATCAATTAATAATATGTAGTAAATATTGAGGTTACTCAATATTATTGTATATATAATTCCAATAGTTAGTTTATTTATCATCCTGTTTTATCTAAAGTTAGTTTTCTTTACATATAAGCATGAATTATTTTTGTTTAATAATAATTTGTATTATTATTTTTTTTTTTTATTGTGTAGGTATAGTATAATGCATAAAATATTTTTCTTTATAGCCTTCTAATAAATATTTATAAACATTAATTAGATAATAAAAGAAAGTACTTTTTATTTTAATAGAACATTGGATTAATACGAAAAATAAATGACTTACTATTTAATAGTTTTTCCAGTCTGTATCCACTGCTTTACAAGATACTCATAATAAGAATCACCTCTAGCACCAAGTTTGATATCTGAATAACTTTGGAATAAGCCGTTTTTAGGATTAATAAAAATAGGAACCAACCCATCAAGTTTTTGTAAAGTGTGAACATGTTTCGATACCTTACTAGCTGCTTCCTGTAATAAAACATTTTAAGTTTTGAAATATTACATTTTTCTTAACATAAAAACCAGCAATAATGTTTTTTTACATACTCGCAATTGTTAAGCTAAGGATAGTATGCTAGACATAAATTTCAAAATTGTAGACTAAGGTTAGGAACATCTGGAGAACTATTAGACACCTGGCCAATCTCAATCCTTTCGAACCTTTCAAAACCTCTAATAAAAGAATAATGAAATCCCAAGTTTCCAATTTCCTTGAACAGTCCAATTCACTTGACCCTTACCAATCCGGTTTTCGACCAGGTTACACCACACAATCCCCCCTAATTAAAATCATTAGTGATTTCAGACTGCTATAGATGACAAACAGACATAATTGCCCTTGTACTCCTTGCCTTTCCAAAGCCTTTGATACCATTAACCATCCCATCCTGTTTTCCAAATTAGTATTGTTATCCTTTTCCAATACCTTTATCCTTTGGTTTCAATCTTTCCTCTTTCAACGTGCACAGGCTGTCACTATCTCTAATCAACCTTTTTCTTCCTAACCTTACTCTGTCCCCAGGAGTAGCCCAGGGCCCTAACATATCTCCTCTCCTTTTTAGTTTCTATATCAACGACCTTCATAAATTAATTCTTCACTGTTCCCATCACCTCTATGCCGATGACTCCCAAATTTACCTGTCCTCTCCCTCTGAGTTGTACGATGTGTTTGGCAAAATTCAAGAAGATCTAAATTGGATCACTGCCTGGGCAAACCTAAATGAATTAAAGTTAAACACTGCTAAAACTCAAGCCATTGTCATTGGTTCCAAACCCCTTCTCAGATCCAATTCCAACTTTCCTAAGCTGTACCTAAATGACCATCCCATCACCTTCAGCTCCTCAGTTAAAAACTTCGGCATTTTCTGTGACCAAACTCTTTCCTGGAATCACCATATTGCCAACATCTCCCGACAGTCAATTGGTACCCTGAAACTATTCCATCGCTTCTGTCATCTCTACCTATGCCCACACGTAAACTCTTAGTATCTTATTTCATCTTATGCCACCTTCAATATAGCTGTGTGGTGTACAGAGGCCTCTTGGTGGAATTCGGAGACAGACTGAAAAGAATTATGAATGGCTTCATAAGATTTGTCAATGGGACCCCAAGATGGTCTCATGTTTATATATAATATGCTGAGTTAGGATGGCTCTTCCCCTCCTTCAGAAGACAATACTTCCTAGGCACGCAACTTTACCAAATAATCAATAATCATCGCCCGTCCTACCTTCAATTCAAGTCATCTAATTCACTCCCTCCCCACAAGATCTCGTCCCTCTGACCTTTGCATCCCTTTCCACAGAATTGCGTTTATTGTCCACAGCGCATTCCTTTATTGTCAGTTCCACCATAATCAGGAATTCCATCCCACATAAAATTTACCATGCATCATCTTTATTCACATTAAAAACCCTCCTATTCCAAACCCTCTTCACAATCTAATCAGTCGCTGCCTAATTATTTATGATGTACCAAGGTTTTAATTTTCTTTACACATCGTTTTTTTTTTTTTTATGTTATTAATACGGAAATGATTATTACTTGTCACAGCGCATCGTGAATAGGTATTGATTGTTTTGTTTTTTAATTTTTTTTTTCATGTTCATAAAATTTTATGTCTTTGAGATGTATTTCATTTGTTACTAATCTTGGACATACTCCTCTGTATATATATATATATATATATATATATATATATATATATTTATTCTCTTCTCAATATGTAGATTACAATAATTTTTTTTTCTCTTTATGCTATTTACTTTTCTTAATATTTGTATATAACTGCTATTACTTAATAAATTAATTTATGTTTTCTGTAAATAAGATCTTGGATCTCTATTATAAATGTCCTTAATTGAGACAGAATGTAATATCTCTTATTAAGAAAAATAAAAAACCTGTGGAAAATAAATCCTCTCCATTCACTTTATTATTTCTCAAAAGTCACTATAGCCTAGAATAGAAAAAAAAAATTTATAGAAATAAAAATCAAGATCTGTTATTTCACAAATTTTAAAAACACCGTTTTAATGCATAAAATTAAACTATGAAAGATTTAATGAATACGAATCACGAAAGATCAACATCGTACACTTTGAGAGACAACATCGTACACGAAAAGAGAAAAACAGACATTTTTATACACCCTAATAAAAACATATTAGATGTTAGCCATAGCTTGCCAATTATTACATATATGAACATCTATCAATATAATACAAAACTAAGCTAGTATCTCACCTCAAATTTGGGATCATTTGTAATCCTAGAAAGGTCCCTGAACTCTAATTGTATTGTTGTTACTTCTGATGTAGAACTATCAGGGCCCCAACCAGGCGAATGTGCATTATGGGATGCAAGATTCACATCAGAATATGGAATCGGAGATGGAGATTGTGTAAAACAGGGTAGTAATCTTTCACCAAGGTCTTTCTAAAAGCAATTGGTATATTCAATTTATAAATTATAATATACTTCTCACTAAATAAAAATGTACAAAAACAATAACCAAAATAAAATTATGTAAATGCAATTTACAATAGGTTTTATATCTATAACACTATTATTTTTTTTTTACGATTTTAAGGAGATTAATTGCAGACATCGAAACACTGAACTTTTCCTTATCTAATATTTTAATAAGCTGTGTTCTCCAATCTAATCACCTCAAAGATGAAAGCAATACACAAGTGCAGTGTATTGAGGAACAATACAGAACAGACAGTGTTTTACTATCATGATTTAGTAAAGCACAGATTAAAATTTCTTGTTGGTACTATTTCACTAAAGACCAGACAGAGAGTGTGGCTAAATAAGAAAATTTCTAATATCAAATCCTCTATGAGTAACTAATATAAATGAGTTTTACACCAACATTGAACTATTTGCTATAACTTTCTTTCCTCAGCATCCAAAGCAAAATGTATTCTAAAATCTTAGAAAAAAGACTCAGAACTGCTATTGAACCAGTCTTTGACGACACATAATATAGATTCAGGCAAAACAGAAACTGTCAAGATCTCATGTTTACATTAAGAAAAGGTCATTTAGAGGAACAGGGAAGCATTTCATTGACTTGTCTAAATTGACAGAGTTAAAGTATTAGATACAGAATAGGCATTGCAGGAAATAGGAGTAGGAGTAGGACTAACACTAGCCGTTCTAAGCTTATAATAAACAGAGGAATTTAGTCAGAAAAAGCCACCACCACCCTTTAAAGAGCTCATGACCTATATCGTTATCGTCATCCGGCAGGGTTGCAGTTTGAGGTAGCTCCTTTTCATAATTATCTGCTTTGCTGATGAACTGGTTATATTTGAGATCAATTGTAACAACCTCCATTTCAACGAAGAAAAGCTAATGACAATAAATATGACATAATAAAATACATGGTTTTCTCTATGTTGATGTCATATTTATTGTCATTAGCTTTTCTTCGTTGAAATGGAGGTTGCTACAATTGATCTCAAATATAACCAGTTCATCAGCAAAGCAGATAATTATGAAAAGGAGCTACCTCAAACTGCAACCCTGCCGGATGACGATATAGGTCATGAGCTCTTTAAAGGGGTGGTGGCTTTTTCTGACTAAATTCCTCTGTTTATTATATACCAACAGAGAATGGGTACCAGGTCACTCTGGTTTTACAGATAACAGATAAAGCTGATGATTCAGCCAGTAAAGGCTCTGAAAATACTCAAAATACTACTACTCAAAAAATATAAACTGAAGTAAAACTTTGTTTTTCAAGTCATAAATATTTTTTTTAAATGTTTTATTTTATTTTAATGAAATTTACAACTGTATTACATAGAAAATACAATAAGTAAATGTGACATTGGTAACATGACATGTACAACATGAAGGGAAACTACCCATTGGTAGAACTCAAATTAAAGTTCTATATTAGAAGGTCCCGAGGCCATCTTCTTTTCAGGCACCTCAGAGGGTTATCA
The DNA here is from genome assembly GCA_928085145.1 of Nezara viridula. Taxonomy (NCBI): domain Eukaryota; kingdom Metazoa; phylum Arthropoda; class Insecta; order Hemiptera; family Pentatomidae; genus Nezara; species Nezara viridula. The sequence continues at coordinate 210,152,998 of OV725077.1, forward strand.
GGGATCGAGGAGGAAGCAAGGTTTGAAACGAGAGGATTCGGATGGTTCTGCAGTTTGTGATGGAATGATAGGTATCTGGATTGGGCCAAATCGGAAACATATGGAACACTAAGGTCTTCATGGATGATTTTATTTGTGACAAAGTAAGGAGCGTTGAGGATTTTACGAAGGATTTTGGATAGTGAGGATTGGATAGGAGAGGAATTCGATGGGTTAGTGGAGCCCCAAAGCTCAATTCCTTAAGTCCAAATAGGTCTTATTATTGTCATATATATAAGTTGTTTGTAATTGATTGAAAGCTTAGAGCGTTTGTCTAGTAAGTGCTGCAGTAGTCGAAAACGTCGGACGGTTTCTAGTCGTTTCAATCTGGTATGGGGGTTCCATGTGAGTCGTTTGTCAAGGTGGAGTCCTAAGTATCGGATTTGTTCGACAGGGATAAGAGGGCTATTGTTGAAGGATACTGTAGAACAGAAAGTCATAGGTTTACAACGAAGAGTGAAGGTAATTTGATGGGATTTATTGAAATTTATTTTAATCCTCCAGTTTTGACACCATTTTTCAAGACTTGTGATGTGTGATTGAAGAGTTTGGGATGGAATAGATGGATCGTTATTAACTGATAGGATACACGTTTATACATGTACGGGACACAGTTTATATAGCTGACATCCCAACCCAATCCAACACTATCATCACCACCTATGCCGATGACAGTGTTGGATTAGTTTGGGTTGTCACCTGTATAAACTGTGTAAAGGATAGGACCTAGGATACTACCTTGAGGTACACCGGCAGACTGAGTAAAAAGAGATGAATAAGCATTGTTATGATTGACTTTGAAGTATCTGTCAGTAAGGTAGTTGTTAACATAGTAAAAAATTAGCTGAAGCTAGTGGAACAGAATACTATTACACCACAGTCAACATTGCATCAATACAAATTAGTAAAACTTGAATATAATCCAAAATCTTATTATGTATTTTCTGCCCCATAAAAATCAATAGAATTTTGATTAGCCATATCAATGCTGAAGTTGTGATTAGCCAATTTAAGAATCTATTAAACCAGGATATATAAAAATAACTAACTACATATTGTATTTTAAAATTAATGTTTATGAGCTAACTATTTTATAAACAAAATACACTGGTTCTTACAGCTTTATCTTTGTAAATAGATTCACCAGTGAGATGGAAAGCAGAGAGGAGTCCTCCTAATACACGTATAGTTACTTCAAATAAATTTACATCATTATATTCAGTGAACTTCAAGGAATGTTCAACCCAATCCTGAGCTTCTCTTAATTCTGAAAAAAAAAGTAGAATAATTATTGTTTTTATAATTTATGGAAGAATATTCAAATATTATTTATGCGTTTAGTTTTAAGAATCCAGGAATCATGTGAAAGCCAATTCTTCAAGTCAATTAATGCTTCATTTATTCTCATTCTCTACTGCTATAACTGAATTGGGTACTTTGAACAAGTACTCTTATTGCCAAAGAGCAGTAAAAATTATAGAACGAGTATTATTTTTTAAGTAAGAACCGATAGCACATCAGGTCCACAGACTTACAAGACATCAGTTCTAGGTTAGTGAATTTTGACCAGTTCTCCACTTCATCACCATTACACATCACATCTCTGTCAGTTTTGAATATGTTTCCATGTTAATCAATAATCCCAGAGATTGTGAAGTACTTCTGTTATTCATTTTTAAAATGCAAAAAATAGTTCGTCCTGTTTAAATTCACGAATTGTCAAAGTTTACAGTGAAGGTATAGTGAATGATAGAAATATGCTTTTTAATGAAGGAAAAACAAATGTTCATGATCAAGAAGGATCTGGACAGCCTGCTGTGATGAATGAAGATAACACAAAAAGTTGATGAGGAAACACAAGCTGAGTTGAAGATGACATAGAAGGATACTGTTACTAATTAATTGGTTTAACGGACAACATTTAGAATTAACTATTTTTGAAGGCGTCTTAGGATGAAAAAATATTCATAAAACTGATACCTTAAGAAGTATGATTATTATGTGCAGTATATTACTAATTATAGGACTTGTTATTTTATTTTTTTATTAGATGAGATAGGAAATCAACCACCACTCTGAAAATCTAAACTGCTATTGTTAAAAATACAATGTCTTCCTCTCGACTAGTACTTAATAATCAATAATCAAACTTTTATATTTTTAACGAAATATTGAAAGGTAAACATTTATTTTAGTTATATATTAAATAATGTACTTATATACCTTCTTTTAATCCCATAATATGCATTGTATCTATGGAATCCACAATTGAAAGACCCAATTTAAACCAATTACTAGGCTTTTTTGAAATAGGTCTTAGATTGTCATGACCCCAAGCCCACTTTCTATAGCCCCTCCAAGCATGTTTAAATGCATTCACAACAGCTTTTTGCCTATCAGTTATTTCAGAATTTATATTAATTCTGCTCATCTGTTGGAAGTAAACTGGCTGGTCAACCTGAGCTTGAGGAGCTTGAGCTTGTTCAGGAATATCAACTACATTCTCCTAGAACAAAAATTACTTAATTATTCTTCAAAGATTACACAAAAATTTAATACATTTAGAACATAGAATACGAATCTAACTTTTATTCTGGATGAAGTTAAGTAGTTATCAATGTATATTAGTATAGAAAATAGATGAAATTTACCTTATGATAAATGCACTAGTAGCTGACATACTTAAGGAAATTTCTTTTAACTTTTAGGTGTAAAAAGTTAAATATTGATGTTATTGTATTTTTTTTTTTAATTTATCTTATAGAACTACTTCTTACCTTACCAAGACATATTTCAAATCAACGAAACATCCATCCTAATTTTAAAAATTGAAAATTTATAGAATAGGTTTGGTTTGCTGCTCCTATAGCTTCACTCTGTTTGATTTGAAAGGTTATAAGGTACTTGTATGTTGTGAGTTGAAATTCTTTACTAGCTATCGGAGAAAGAAAATGGCACCAATAATACAATTTAACAGTAACTACATAAACAAATAGAGCCAAGTGTAGTGTTTCCTGTAGTGTAGCTGTTTCCTGTAAGTACCAGTATTTGGCTTTTTTACCATAAATTTCCCCAATCTTCCTTTCGGAACAGCTCAGGCTTATACCACAGATTGGTTGGCGTGTAACAATGTATATAATTTCCGACTAAATATTCATATACAACAAATAGTTCATGGAGAGAATACAAACTTTGAAAATCAAAATAACATAGAGAATGATTAAAGTGTATTAAGATATTACTCTGACTGACTTACAGAGGTTGTAAACAAAAATATACCAGCTGGCATATAATACTAACTCCCCTCTCCTGAAGGACCCGCCTGTATTCTAAGTCATGTAATATATATTCTACGTCTACGAGATTTAATAATGCGGTTTATTTACAATGTCAAAAAACCCATTGGTACCACTGTACAAATCTCAAGCCCAAAAACTCATGTCCACAGTATAAATAGCATTCGGAGAATAGCCGAGGATTGACGTGTTCACAGTATAACATCTGCTTATATAGATCGTAATTAACGACTTTGGCAAACTCCCAAAGAGTCCTTTTCAGTTAAAATCAGGATATTAATTACCTTTAATAATATTATTAAAAGTGCTAGAATTTTTTTAATTTTATTTAGACATATAATATTCTGTCTCGTGGACAATGATTATAGTGATAAATGAACACATTCACACCATTATTAAAAGTAAATTAGCTTTTGACTCCCACTCACTCTAAACTGTTAACAATCCCAGATCATTTACCAGACGGTTCCATAACTGTCGACTTTCAAGCACATTTAGAATTCCATTTATGATGAGATCATGAAATCTTGTGCTATCCACGAAAGTGGAGTGACATTTGTATAATAGTACCAAATCATCTTCTAAAAAATCATTTGAATATAATATCAATATAATGATAAAAAAAAAAATAATAAAAACAAATAATAAAGAAAAACATAGACAAAAAAGTAGACTCAAGAAGGAGACATTAAAATGACTTTATGTACTCTGATGATGTAGCCAAGCACCTGTATTATCTTATTATAAAAGGTATCAGTTTTTTCTATTCCAGCTCTTCTTATAAACTCGTTCTCTAAGGCAAAATTAAAGAATAAGAATGATAGGAATTGGGAGCAGTTTCATATAATTGGATATACATGAACATTGGATAGTACTTTATATGCGTATGTAATACCATGATAATCATTGTCATTTAAGATATCCACTTTCTTATGAATGAAATATACAATACTCTTTAATCAACCATAAAACAAATAATATGGAAAAACATAAATAAAAAGATATATCTAGAAGGAGATATCAAGATGGCCAAAGGTACTCAGATGACATTATTTTTTATAGATTCTTAATAAAAGAAACATAATGTACAACAACTAAATAAAATTCTTGAGAGGCCACACCAATTTGAAGCAGTGCTTTTATTTTATGGCCTACGCATGCTCAATCCTAGTAGTAAAGATCAACTTTACTTAAGATTAAATGGATATTCATGGAATGTGCCTCAATTATCCACTCTCAATACGATGGGTTTAAACTGTCATAGACAAAGAGCAAACAGGCATTAAGCCCAGCAAGCAAAAAGTAATTGAAGAAATTAGGGCTAAAAAGTTAAAACTAAGATCATCTTATGAAGCGAACTCCATTTAGCCCACGGAGGAATTTCTCAGAAAATAAATAGTTAATAATATTAATAATAATAAATGATTAATAATATATAATCAAATAATAAATTAAGGTAATCCTTCACCTAATTATTATTACATTAATGTTCAAATACAGAATGTAATGAAGTATCAAATTAGGGAGTATAATCAACCATATAGCATACTTCATGATTTTTTAGAATTTTATATGGTACCTATTAATATCTAAACTGAAAGTTATAAAATCAAATAGTTGCCTACCTTAATATTTAGTTTCTTTTCAACTTTCTCTGGAACTGCAGTAACAACTTTATTTTCATTTACAAGAGCAATTGTATAGGGTTTAATTTGATACTGTTCTTCTAATTGTACTCCTCCATTCCAAATCCACTTGTAAAATATCACCACAATAATAAAAAAACTCAAAGTAGTAATTAAATTTTTCTGCAGTCTAGATAATCGATTCCATGACTATAAAATAAATGTTGAAACATTATTAAATTAATTAATCACTACTAAAAGAAAAATAAGGTTGAAACGAAATAAATTGATAAAGTTTAAACTTACCCTCCACCAACTCCTTTTAATAACTATTGGTTGTTGGTCAGGATTTAGAGTTAACAAAACATAGCCTTCCCTCATTATATAGAAACAATTACCTAAATAAACTAGAATAAGCTAACATTACAACCATATTTCTAAACAAAAATCATATTTGATAATCGAAAATGTGGATTTCTGTTTACGAGCAGAATACTTCCACATCTTAAATAGGTTTGAGTTACTGGACCTTAAGTTAAAATACATTAAGTTTCATAACTATCTTAAAATAATTAAGGCTCTTAAAAAGTTATCAACCCCAATTAAGATAAGCCCTTAGGCTGAACCCATCAGCATTATACCGGGGAAGGTGACAGCTAGTCATAACCTCCATAATATCTCAACAAGATAACCTTTATATTGGCTAACCAATAGTATGAGAGCTTAGAGATCACAATATACCTGTGTATTAAAACAAAAATTTGTTCTTTTTTTCATTTTACTCTATATATCGCCATCATTCAAATTGTATTGAGCTAGTTTGAAATGATTACAATCAACGTTAATAGAAATCTATGTTCCTTTATTACATATGTCAATAGCAAGTATCTCACTATTGGCATTTTTTATTAGTCAGTTAATCTAGTCACAAAAGATGGGTATGACTGTAAATAATATCCATTTATCGTGAAGCAACTATATCCTTTTATTACAATTGCTCTTCGCAGTGAAAAAAATGATCATAATTGAACTATGAGACCAAATGTATTAGAGATGGAAATTTAACTAAAAGAAACGAATAAGAATGGTTCAGAACTGGAGGAGCCGTTCCATGGAACCAAATACACACAGGACAATGACGCACCGGTGGTCAGAGTTCTTTAGACTTGATCTTGGGTTTAGAATCTCGTTATTTTTATTATTACAACTTTAGTTGATAGTCTCTCTTTCCATTTGGTCACTGTGTGGGCGAGATTGGTTTTGATAAAAGTGTTAGCTGAGTACGATACACATCTATATTATATAAACGCCAGTTCTTTGATCTCGATAGATAATGGTAAACTCCAAGCCAAGAAAGATTAGTTCCCAAATATGAATCGATCAGAAGAACAGGAGGAAAATAAAATTAGTAGATCGAATAACGAGGATCACCTCATTAATTCAGTTAGGTATAAGATGAAGATTTTCTCACGTTCAGGAATCACTTAGAGAAGGGGGAGAAAAGTTCGTTCGAGTCTGTCTTAGCCCAGTAACCTTGTAATGAAAATTCGGGTGTCTAAGTTGCATTGAATGGGAATAGAGGGTTTCTTTTTATTTTCTTGTATGGGATATGACTGAGACACAAAATTCAAGCTTTCGACATTGGTGAAGCTTACATATACACAAAAAGCATTACATGTACAAAAAGAAAAAGCAAAACCACCAGAAACAAAATATCAAAAGCATGTAAATAAAAAGTATTGACGTGTTAAAACCCAAACAGCCAAAACATACAAAATATATACCTAGATTAAAGATATATTGATGACAGAACATGAGCAACGGGATCACGATATTACATTATCCCGGCATACAAGATATAAAATAACAATAAATAGGTAAATACAATTCGGAAGGAGCACTAAATTAATTTTATGAGAAATGAATTGTGACAATAATAAACAAAAAATAAAATAAAATAACGGGGTATGAAAAGAAAAAGAAAAAAAAGATCTTTGTTACATAATACATAAATAACCAGTATCTGATTAGATTTTGAAGAGCGATTGGAATAAGAGTGTTTTGAATGTAGATAAGGATGGTGCATGGCGGATTTTAAGTTAATGGATTTCCAAAAGTTGGAAGAGCGGACAATAAACGAACGTTGAAATGAAGCAGATCTATGGAAAGGGGTGTTAAGGTCAGATGGAGGAGATCTTGTGGAGAGGGTATGGATAGATGTTTCGCACGAAAGCCTGTTCTAATCTTTCGGGCGATCTCGGGCGCACTCTTATTACTTTGGTTCCTCCATTATAACTATTATCCGTTACGATCTCTTATTTCTCTTTTAGTTAATTCTCAATTTTTTCATATTTTATATTTAACTATTTTTATATCACAGATTAATGTAAAATGGTTAATTATTTCATATAAAAAAAAATAATGGTATTTTTGTGAAAGCCAATATTGAAAATTAGCGATTTAAGCCCTGTTAGAGAACATCACTGAGAATAAAACCTACATTGTATCAAAAACTGCTTAATAATACACTGATATACTGAATTTAATCAAAATCGTTAGAGCCGTTTTTGAGAAAAATGTGTTAAATCGATTATATAAAGTACTTGTTTCCGGCTTGCCGAAAATATTGCTGTACATCTAAAGTTTATAAAAACCTCGAACACAGTTTCAGTTTCGTACAACTTTTCGTTTTTGAGCTAGGCTGTTCTACACACACCCACGCACATTCACGCGCGCGCACGCACACACACACACACACCATTTTGTGGGTCTTGGTTATTTAGACTCAGGGGACCTCAAAACGTGTATTTCCGTTGAAAATTCAGATTCGAAAATTTTCACGATCGTAATACTTACCTTTACTACATATTACATATATAAATAAGTGAAAGTAATACCCAGTGCCGGCCTCAAAGCTCTGGAGCCTTAGCCCTAGGTTTGATCATAAATTACGAGATTGTATGTTCTTCTGAGTAAAAATTATTTTGTCGTATTTCAGAGACGCAGAAATAAAGAAGCAGACCCTGCTTTCAAAAAGGGTTGCTGATTTAAAGAATATTAGATCAGTAATTTGAGAAATGAAACGGGATATTCATTGCGAAAAATGTGAGAAAGTTGTGAGACGTAAAAAACAAAATTGCTAATTGCTGACAATCAAAAGTCAGATTTTTCCGATATTTTTTTTTTTTTTTTTTTTTCATCTATAACTCCTAAACAATGCATCAAAGCGAAAAATAAACCATTTAATAAATTTAAGAATGTTAAATTGTGCTTCGAACGAGTACATAAACTTTATGAGTTAGGTAAGGTATAAAACTACGGTCAACCAACGCTGATTTTTACCAAATTTGACAAAAACTGAGCCAAATTATTATAATTTGGCCCTGTAACTTGGAGCGAGAAAAAGCCATAGAATCATAGTTCTAGAGCATCACATTTTGCATCCACTGAGTATTGACATTACTATAAACCTTCGCCAGTGATGAGTTCGATTTTTGGACCTTGGCTCCAGAGCTATTAGACATCGGCGCCCCAGGCAATGACATCATCTCCCCACATTAAAATTTTTTAATTATTTCTGAAGTTATTTTAAATTATGTAATACTTTAATTTTATTTCATTCAATATTTATAAAATACAGCTGCTATATTGAGAAACTAAAATTAATTATTTTAATACAGTTTGTTTTATTTATTAATTTTTAACAATTGGCAAGCACCCCTGAATCTCGGCTGGCACCTTGAATTGCCCCGGTAGCCACGCCCTAAGGCCAGCACTAGTAATACAAGTTTTTTTTTAAAATATTTTATTGAGACAAAAAATACATTTTGCCTCAATTAAGGGCATTGATTATTTAGGATGAATGAAACACAAACATACCATATATACAATAAAAGAAAAAAAAGATTATAACAAACGAAATGAAAATAAAACTTGGAATAACAGAATAAATCAAACATCAGACATTAAATAAAAATAAATAAAAACACATTCATACTTATATACAACATTTACAGTCAGCCGAGGGAGCTCCGAGTCGGGCCTTTCTCCCCACTTGTGGAGGATAAGGCAAGACTCCAAGAGATTCCAGCGCTTCTCTCTCAGCCGCATCTCTAGGATGGGAATCCAGTGGAGACTAAGAGAGGGCACTAAAGCCACATACGCTCATGGCTTGAGTGGAGAAGCTGGCCATCGCCAGGACTCCAATGACATCTTTACAAAAGATCTCAAGGCCACTGCCGTTTCAACCTTCGAGGAGGATTGTAGGGTTGACTGGAACTGGATAAGGATTGTGCTAAGGGATTAGGATGATGGATTAGGTTCTGATGAAAATTTGAAAATCGGGATGGAATGATGTAAAGGACGTAAGGGATGTTAAGGTCATGATGTAAGGTTTTGTTCGTAACATAATAAGGAGCATTGACTATTACACGGAGGACTTTAGACTGGAAGGATTGGATGCGTTTGATGTTCGAAAATTTAGTTGTCCCCCACAGCTCAAGTCCGTAGGTCCAGATGGGTTTCAATATGGTCTTATATATTAATAGTTTGTTTTCAATTGAGAGGTTAGATTTACTGTTAAGTAGTCGGTATAACTGGCCAAGTCGTAAGTAAAGCTCTTGTATTTTAAGTCTGGTATGTGGGTTTCATGTTAGTCTTTTTGTTTGTCTAAAAGGAATACAAGATACCGAACTGTGTCTGAGATGGGAAGAGGTACTGAGTTGAAAAGGATATGTGGACAGGATCTGCGTCGGAGGGTAAAGGTGACATGCTTGCATTTGGATTCATTGATCTTGATGCGCCAATTGTTGCACCATTGCTCTATTAGGAAGATGTGTCTTTGAAGGTTTAGGGATGCTGTTTCAGGGTCTGGGTGGGAAGATAGGATGGCGGTATCGTCAGCAAATGTTGCTAGAAGGGTATTAGGATGGGTTGGAATGTCAGCTGTGAAAAGGATGTAGAGAACTGGGCCCAAGACACTGCCTTGTGGAACACCAGCCTCAACTGGATAATAGTTGGAGAATTCAGTGCCGCAGCGGACTTGAAAGGAACAATTTGAGAGGTAGGATTTGAGGACTAGGTACAAGGATTGGGGTAAGTGAGTTTTGAGCTTAAAAAGCAAGCCATCATGCCACACCCGGTCGAAAGCTTGCGCTACGTCCAGAAAGGAACTTGTGCGATATTGCTTGTTTTCAAGCGCAGAGGATATATGGTCAACAACGCGGAGGCCTTGTTGAACAGTGGAATGTCTTGAGCGGAATCCAAACTGATGGGAGGGGATATTGTGGGTTTCGAGAATCGGTAGGATACGTTTAAGAAGGATTTTTTCAAAGATTTTTGAGAGAATCGGAAGTAAGCTTATTGGTCTATAGTAGGATGAGGCATTTTTAACAGGTTTACCTGGTTTAGGAAAGAGGATAATAATGGATTGTTTCCATATCAGAGAAAAGTGAGTTGTGCGGAGGGTACAGTTATACAGGTATATGAGGAATATGATTGCTTTTTTGGGAAGTTGTCTAAGGATCTGGAAAGTAAGGAGATAACGCATTGTAAAAATGTGTTTAGCCCATGATATACAATTCCACTTCCGGTCAGTTGATTTTGACGAAAAAGTTACTGTAACATCCCTTGCATATAAAAACCTTAAATATGCTATTTCACTTTCCTACGACTTTTGGTTTTTGAGCTAGACTGTTAACACACACACACACACACACACAGACCATTTTGCGGGACTTGGCTATTTGGGCTCAGGGGACTTCAAAACGTGTATTTTCGTTGAAAACAGAGATTAAAAAATTATCACGATCGCAATACTTTCCTGTACTATATATCTCATATATAGGTAAATAAAGTAAAAACACTTAATCGTCGGAAATATTCACTGGCATAGGCGCCTACAGTCCTTTGCCACCTCATTCAGTTCTCATATATGGCATAGTTAAAGTGGTATAATAACGTTTTTTGTACATTATTTTCATTGTATTATAGAAAAAATAGTAATACAATAATTTGATTTTCCAAAACAATCTTTTTTTTTTAATTTCTATATTCTTATATTCTAGGACGTTTATAAGGGATATACCCTAGCTCAAGGATACCGGAGACTGCTAAGCACATTATCATAAACTGCACCGCCTTCGAGTCGCTAAGTGCCAAATTGCTGAGGGATACCGGTCTAGTCTATGTTCTCAGAGAGACCGATTTCTCTAGCTAATTACGGAAAAAAACTACCCGTATTACAAAGAATTTGTGTGCGGGTGAAAGAAGTAATCGGACCCGCACACTTCAACCTCACAAGAAGAGCAGCCGAGGGAGGGAGGCCGTCGAAAAAAGGAGGAGCGGAATATGACCATAAACATCAGATTTAAATATGAAAATTAGTCTCGCTGCAGAAGCAGGCAGTTATGCAATGACGTGTAACAACCCAGTTCAGCAAAACCCGTATTGCCTCAATGGCACGGTAGGGTTCAAATAAATAAATAAAAAGCTGCCACTGTTGACTTGAGATCCTTTAGAATTAATATTTGTTTAAGTTTCACAATACTTGTTGCGTGCAGGTTAACATAACAATAACTATTACAACCACATTAACAATAAACGTTTAGTCCTGAGTCAGGTGTTATATATGGAAGAAAATAACAACGAAAGGATAACAATGGTGAGAAAGTGCAGTAAAAAAATACAATTGTATTTTATAATTACAATTGTAAAACATTAAAACTGTATACAGATATATATATATATAGATAGATAGATAGTATTTTCAATAAATCGAAAACACAAATATTATTTCCGACAAACATATAAATATTCTTGCTGAGAAGTAATGTTTTTCACAAAATTCTTTATTTATGAATTAAACTGCTTATTCAGTATATATATATAAAGGATAGAGGATATCCGAATTGTCTGTAATGAAGAGGTGATGGAGGTGGTGACAGACTTTACTTATCTGGGTACGGTAATCAATAGGTCGGGAAAAGTAGATTCGGAAGTCTCAAACAGGATATCAAAAGCAAATCTACTATACGATATGCAATATCGTAATCGGAAAAAAAAAGAAATGGGGCAGGATACGAAGCTCCATCTGTTCAAGTCTGTCTTCCTACCGGTACTTTTTTATGTAGCAGAGGGTGGGATCCTGAATCAGAGGTCACAAAGCCGTCTGGAACGAATCGTGACCCGTACCCGTGATTACCGTACCCAGATAAGTAAAGTCTGTCACCAACTCCATCACCTCTTCATTACAGACAATCCGGATATTCTCTTGAGTTCTGCCGACTTGAAGTATTTTGCTTTTTTGGGAATTGATGGTCCATTATCTTCCTCTTCAATTCTTCATTCCGTTCCGTTATTGCCTGCTGAAGTCGCACGTGAGAATCTGCAATAACAACGTTATCATCTGCGAATAGGAGAAAATGTGCAACTACAGGAAGCAAGTTCCGATAGCCCATGTGTATTTGTGCTGTGCGCCTTTTGCAGATGGAGGCAATCTCATCCATATAGACAATGAAGAAAAGGGGGATCGCCTTGTTTCACTCCTTTTTCGAGACTAAACACTCCTGACTCTTTTCCATTCAGGCGCACACCCTTCGGATCTTGATAATCCGATTTCATTACATTTACATTTTTTATTGCGATGTTTTTGCCTTCAGGGATTCTCAAATTTCATTCCGGGGAACCGAATTGAATGCTGGCTTCAAGTCTAAAAAAGCGAGATAAATATTTCGGTCTCGGTCCCAGGACTTCTCTAACATATTTCTCAGGGTAAAGGTGTGATGATTTGTTTGCCTGTTGGGCCTACAAGCACTTTGCTCTTCCGTCGGGTGGATGCGATCCGATTTGTCTCCAGGAGAGCTTGATATTCTCTCTAAGATCAACGTCAAGAGAGCGACTGAACTCTTCCCATGCTTTCCTTAATCTGTTCCAGGCAACTTTGTAGGGAAGTGGGTGCGTTAAGTCGGCAGAAGCGATTCAAGACCAAATTCAGGTCAGAGACAAATTATTTTATTTCTAAATTTGACTTATTCCAAAACAAATAGTTTAAACCTATGCTGAATAAAACTATTCCACCTAGAGACCAAAAAAAAAACGTTTCAAACCGGATGTAGTCGTGTTTAAACGGCAGACGTAGGTAAGTTAAACACCATACTTTTTCGTTCAAACTTTTACTAATTTGATGATGGATGAAATTTATTCTAAATTATACTAGCATCCCATAGACAAAAAAAGCTGAAAACCAGAATCGCCCGCATTTCGCTGACAACAATGGTATGCATATGGCAGACGCGAGTTAAAAATCTACTTTTTTGTTTCAAACCTGGACCCATTTGAAGATGAATGAAACCTTTTCGAAATAAAACTTGTGTATCCAAAACCAATAACAACGTAGTCAGTCAATCCTAATGGAAGTGGAGTTCCCTAGGTAGGCGCGATTCAAGACTAAATAGGTCAATGACCAACTTTTTTTAAATTTAATCTGATTTATTCAAACATAGATGAAAACTTTTCTGAATAAAGCCCATTCAAAGATCGGAAAAATAAAATGATAATAATATTCGCGGACATTGATGAAAAAATAAAATCCGCCTACTGAAAGCGCCGCGTTCGTTGCAAACGTAATTCAAAAACAACCGTACTACCGCCAAAATTTTACCCCTAAGATAAATTAACATGAAATAAATGAGACTATTATCTAATACTGGGATAATTGTAATTCTTTATTATGCATCTATATTATTAGGTATCATATTTCTCATCTGCATGAGTTCATATCCTCTCAACCAGAATAACTTTTCCACCTCAAATAATGTCCGGCGAATGTTCATCTTTATGAAATAAATTCCTAAGCCTGGAGGCTAACAAAATCTGGAAGAAATTATTTTTAAAATGTTGACTTTAAATGAAGTATATTCAATTGAAAGAATTGTTTAAATGGTCAAAAAGTCTGCCTGATAGGGCGAGTATAGATTTTTTTGAAAATTTAATATTTTTTTTTTAAGAAAACATGTTGTATGAGCCATTTTTGAAACAAATCCTTTACAAGGAAAATATATTTATGCATACTTAAGCACAGAGATGGGCATATTTATATTCAAAAATATAAATACGAATACCATTTATATTTATGGTAAAAATGAATATATTCATAAAAAGTAATATGAATACAGAAGATACGTATTCATGGCTGTAAATATAAAAGTGAATACAGCTGGGCTGTAAAAGTTGATATTGCAGTATTCACATTTACTAAAATGAATATGCTTAAATTTACAGAAGTGAATGCAGATATTTTGACACAATCTTATTTATTTAAAAAAATATATTTATTAAATTGTTTTTATAAAAAATATATATTTACTATGTATCACGTTTTAATTTTATTTATAGTATTATATTCTTCGCTTTGCAATATATTATGTTAATTATCACTCTGAATGTTTGTACCTAATATAAATTCTAAACCATTTTTTTTTTTTATTGGGTCCAGAAGATGGGGCCTCTCCTGTACCAGAATGGAAAGCTTACCTCCATGATCCTACACTTACAAAGTTTTCGGTGCACTGTTTACTTATGGGCTGCTAATGGCAACAAAGATAAGTTTAATGGACGGACAGGGTATGTAAAATACTCGGAACAATACCCAAGAAATTCCATTGGGGATTCGAAACGGAGTCTGTTTAGCAGGCTCTTGCAATCTGGACGATAGGGATTTTTTTTCACGACAGTACCGGCTCTTTATGAAATTCCAATATTCTCACCTACTCAGAACAACAAAGGTGATGCCCCAAGAATTCACTTTTACTAGAGTAAATACAAAGGCTCCGGAATTTATATTACATACAAACATTGCAAGTGATAATTAACATAACATAATTAAAATATATTGTAAAAGGATGAATATAATACTATATATAAAATAAAATGATATATATAGTAAATCTAGTTTTTAAATAAATAATTTAATAAATACATTTTTTTTTAATAAATAAGAGTATTCATTAATAAGGTTGTGTGAAAATATTTGCATTCACTTCTGTAAATTTAAGTGTATTTATTTTAGTAAACGTGAATACTGCTGTATTCACTTTAACAGGTGTAAATACAGCCTTGTTCACTTTTACAATGTGAATAGTATTTATACTTACAGCCTTGAATAGGTATCTTCTGTATTCATATTACTTTTTATGAATATAAATATATTTATTAGTACCATAAATATAAATGGTATTTGTATTTATATTTTGGAATATAAATATGCCCATCTCTGCTTAAGCAAAAGTATTAGATGAAATATAATAAATTATTAAGCATCTATATTATTAGGTATCATATTTCTCCATGTGATTAAATTCCTTCAGAAGGTAAAACTAATTTGTCAAGGAAAAGAATCTATTAAACACCAAAAAAGACAATTTGTAAAATCAAAACTTGTTATGTCGAGGAGAAAGGACTCAATTACTTTTACCTATATGCATTAAGTTATTTGAAAAAGCAATAAAATTGATTAATCATAATAAAACACGATGTTATGAAACTGCAAAAAAGCTTGGTAACAGACCTTAAAGAACTGAGAGGAGGTTTTTACACTTGAAGGATTACAAAATATTCATCTTGGGACTATTCTAAACAGAAGTGCCCAGAAGAGGGTTTGATCAAAAATTTTGAGAGGGGCATATTTTGTTTTTTTTATTTTATTTTTGATGGTGGCAAATGCAGAAAGAAAAGTATTTCTATAACAGACTACACTATTTCTTGTTGGGATCTTCTCCCACTCCATAAAAAAACAATAAACATACTAATTTTTATAAAAAATGAACATATATTTCTATGGTCAGTAATTTTTATTTATTTTAAATAACATTTTTTATATTACAGTGTTAAAAATATTAGTTAACAATAGCAATAGTAAATAAATAAAAGATATCAATATTTTAATTAAAACTTATAATGCACTAAAATAATGAGAAGCATTAAAGAATTTTGGTTTATCTGCAACAAATCAGTCCATTTTAAAAGAATTGAAGGTATTAAAATTATTTATAAAATAAAAAAATCTGTTAGAATCACATTGTTATTCTTAGTATTGACATTTAAAACAGTGAGCATTGTTTATATGTAGGGCAGGTAAAATATAAAAACAACAAAAGTTACAGAATAATTTTTACATAACAAGCGAAAAAATAAAAAAAATATTATTTTAACTAATAGATTTAAAAGGATAAATATATCTACATATAATACATGCAATCATATTAAAATAATTTATAAGAATTCTCTATTTTATGTTCTTTATTTACAAAGCAATACAATAAATAAAATACACATGACAACTTTTGAGTGACATGGTGAGTTTCTTAAGGTATTACAAAATTTGAGAGTCCATCAGAGTATAATAGTCAATAGCACAACTTATTTAATGTGCTACATGACCTGTCACTTCAAATATAATTGGACCACCCCTTTAGTAATAGGAATTCTTATTAACTGTTTCTGCTGTTGTCATGAAGATCTGGTCCATTGCTTAGATGTACTCCTTAACTGAAATATAATATTAAGTAATTAACTTACTTTTAAAAAAAGAAGAACAGATGTGATAAAATAAGAGTGACAATAATACTATTTTCTATTAATTTATTGTAAATACTAAAAAGGTTATTAAATTTTACAAGAGACAATATATTACAACAAATAGTTTTGTTCTAAATGCAGGAAGTAGAGTAGCTAAAAAAACTTAAGGCACTCTGCTCCTATTCTCCCAGACTTGGGTTTGAGTCAGAAGTGTGATAGATAATTATTTCAATTGTTTTATCAGCCGAAAGATCCTCCTAGGGCATGTCGAGCCTCTATGAAGTGTCTACCCTTAAGTGGAGAAAAAATATAGTGATTGAGTCAGCCAGTGGTAACCTAGTGCACTGAAAATCCTTGTTTGTGAGTGGAAAAAGCTCTAAATATTATTTTTCTAATACACTGTATTTTCATGAATAAAAAATAAAGACTTTACTTTAGTTGTTTGGCAATAATAACTTATAATTGGTAACAATTGAGTATATTTTTATTATCAACATTACATGTTAACAAGTTAGTTGACGTTTCGGGATAATTATTCCCATCTTCGGAACTGCAATCCCAATACTCTTGTGGATGCAAGGCTAAAATTTTTTTGAGTTATAGTATTGTGCTTGTTACATTACATATTTGAATTTTATTGTTACAATAAATTTGTAATTACCTTAAATTTAATAATAATAATGTGCTCCATCGTCAAATTTCTAATTCATGTTCTAAAATGTATCATCTAGAGCAACATCCTCCTTTTGACCAATAAAATGACAACTTTCCAGAAAAAAAGAAAAAATAAAGACTACAATAAACTGAATTAACATTAATAAAAACAATACCAATAAGAAAAAAATGGCTTTAGTTTTGTACATAAATTGTTTTTCATTCAATATTCAGAGATATTGAAGAAAAATGATCCTTGATCTCTACTTTTTAAGTATTTTGTACAGGACACTTGAAGAATTGACATTGATTATAGACAGTTTACAAAGAAAACTTCGGAGGATTTTACTTACTATTTTGTCTAAACTGACTGAACTATATGCCAAAGGAGGAATATTTGCAGTTGTATTTTTCAAGATAAGACTGGAACAAGAGTTTGTGTCAACTGAAAAATGGGAAGTGATTTGTTGTGAATTAGTCTGACTCAACCACATTTAGAACAGTCTTATAGTCTTTATAAATGATATATTAAGTCTGAGAAGCATACCTAAATGTCTGTCAATGTGACAATAATAACCAGTATGTTGGTGTATTCCAATCATGATTGCTTTACCATGGATGAGGTTTCTGAATCTGAATTATAAATAAAGACAACCAGACCACAATAACCTTGCTAAGACATTTAGTATCTCACAAAATGATTCTACCAGATCCTGACTACCTTTAATCACTTTTGAATCTTCGCTAAAACTCGTTGAATTAACCTTGGGATTCTTTGTGTAGGTACCCCGAGACTTTTATGAAAAATAAAAAAAATCGTAACAACTTTTACCTTTCAACGTTCTCCAAAAGTAACCAACGATTTTACCATGATGGAATAAAAATATTTCAGAGGCTGTTGTTATGACTCTTTCATTGGGATTCTCCTTAACGAAACTGATGCCTCAAAAATTGTTTTGAGTACCACATCATTAAGCTAACATGGACAATCTGTATCTTTCTTAAATAAATGCTTCTCAAGTATCTATTATGAGATGAGAAAGTAGAGATATCATTCAACAAGTATACCTTCTTGTTTTGTATTAGTAGTATAAAACTTTAGTCTTTAGAATGGAGTTAAATATTATACTTAACTACACAAAAACTAGATAAGTCCAAAAGTTTTCTCATGTTAAATAATTATTGTTAAAATTATTGAAAAATTGGTAGATTTAGTTATTGCTAATCCTTCCAGAGATCATGAATATGATGTTAAAATTTATTAAAGATTGATTCAATAGTTTTCATCGTTAGTGATTACAAACAAAAAAAGCCTCTCTTTATATATAAGCATATATAAAAAGTGTGTAAATTGGTCCAGTAGTTTTCGCTCTTAGCAGTTAAAAACAAAAAACGGGCTCTCCTGTTTAATAATATCATGATTATAATAAAAAACAAAGTGTCTAGTAACTATTATTATTATTATTATTTATAAATGTAGATCAATAATGTTGACATATTAGAATAAATACTGAATGTACTCCTAATAAGAGACAAAGGCAGGGTTAGGGGCACAATAGGTCACTAACCTACTTCAGAGCGAGAATGAAATTTATACTGTGGGTCGGTTACATAAAATAAGTCTACCCTGTACAGCTAAATCCATTTTAGGTCAATTTAACCCCTGGGATCTTATGTAGGTGTAGATGCATGTGTGTGCAAATATATAATTTTACAGGAATAAAGAGAATATAAAATGCTATAGCTGAAAGATACCTTCTTATGATGGAAGGAGGATTCCATTAGTCAGAAAATTAACAAATGCACTCCAAATGCATAAACCGTGTTCAATGAAAGTTCGTAATAAACCGTAAATATCCTTACCTAATTCTGAAAATAAATTAAATAATCAATCAACAAATGATAAGAATGTCTGAAGAACAAAAATTTCCTACTTTGTTAATCACCAAAACAACACAGAAAAAACTACCGCAACCATCTACAATATATTTTCAACATGTACTTTAAATCATCCAAAGAAATGGAATAAATAAACAACTAAGGAATACATTAAACAACTGAAAAAATGTTAATTTAGATTACAACCAATTACTTCATAGTAAACTAGATTAAATTTACATTAAACGCAAGTAAATCTTGTCTATTTTAAAACCATTTAAAGGGGACTTTTAAGCAGTTACACTATGGTAAGTTCGGTTTTTCATAAAATCAAGGATTCTTTGCGATTCTTTTTATAAGCCCCGACTTGACTGAAGATACCACACTTTCAGAAAAACTTCCTTGTTTGATGAGCTTTAAGGCTATATTAATTAGGTTCTTGTTTGTTACAGAGTAAGTTGAGATTAATTCCTAATTGAGCTAAAAGATGTAAAATATTTTGGTCGATTCCTAATTTTACAGTAGTAATAATATTTTTATTCAATTAGAGAAAATCTAAACCTAAATTAAACACTTTTTTGGTGTTGCTTTTTATTCTACATAAAACATGGTTGGTTTAAAAATTACTAAATTTAACTTTCCTGGTTCTCTTTATGACTATGGTTTATGGTAACCTTTTAAAAGTTTTAATGTCTTCTATTATCACATATTATCAATTATCTGAAATTAATGTCAATCTAAACTTCATATTCATTATCACAAAATTCCATATTGATTGATAGCGAATATGATTCTGTTGTCAATGACTTTTTAGAATCATTAAAAGAAACTTTGAATAATAATCTGAATGATTGGAAATGTTAAAAAAACTAATTAAATTTCAAAAAGGCAGCATTAAACATCAATTTGGTGGTTTGAAGCAATTTTTGCTTTAAGTGAAAATACAATAAATATAATCTCAAAAATATATATGTAACAACTAAGTTTATCAAAAAAAATGTATAGGATCATTTTTTATAAAGACATTAAAGTACTTTAATATTGTACTGAACAATAAAAAAAACCTTATAGTTTTTGAGATATTCTAATAAATATCAGTTTTCTGACCTCCTCTGCCCCCTATCAAAACCCAACGTGGGATTCTTTGACACTTTTTACCAGTTGTTATGGGAAGAGTAATAAACAATGTCTGAAAAGTTTCATCTTTATTTTTTTATGTTGGGATAAGGCTATTTCTCCCCCCCCCCCTAACTTTAGTGGACTACAAGGGCCTGTCAGGATCTTTCTCTTTAAATGATGGGATACTCAGTGATGAATTCTATTTTCGAACTATCTCGTGGCCTTTTTATCAATTGTATTGAAGCTAGATAAAAATCAAAATGAAAAAGTTTGATACAATGCCCGCCCTAAATAAAAAGATTAAAGTGGTTAGTAGTTAAAGTATTCTGTCACAAGAACACTCGGCTAATGGCGTCCGTATTACAAGTAATTAATATGGATTCAAACATTATAATACAAGGAAGTTTTTCTATAAGGGTAGTATCTGGAGTATAATCAGAGGGTGATAACAAATTATTCATGATTTTTTTTTTTAAACAGAACTTCGGTGCTTAAGACTATATTACACCTGTTACGAACTTACATTACATTAAATATATTTATTTTTTGATTGTTATAAAAATGTCCTCAAATTTAGCTGTTTTACTACAAAGCTTTAAACAGAAATGAATCTCATAACAGCTATATTAATAGAAGGCAAAGTATTGAGAGAAAAATTGTCATCATTCGATTGCAATGAAAATTCTTATTTAAGGGTTTAAGGGACTTCTAATATCAGCTTTGTACCACAAAAATTTATTTGATAGTATCTGGATGAATATATTGTGTATATCTACAACATACCAGATTTTGTGCATGTAATCATAGTTTAGATATCCGCCCAGTTTAGAAAAAAAAATTATATTTGGCATATAACTAAATTAAGAGTTGAAAACACTAAATTAGAACAACTGGGATCGTTACTTCTGTATCTACTAACTTAGTTGATTTTGAATAAATATTTTTAAAAATGACCTACTTTCAGCTTCTATCATAATGCTCATCATCTTAAAAATTTTGTTTCATTCTTTCGCTAGGTAGCAATTAGTGTTCTATTGGGGACTTGAAAATTAAGTATAAAGATTTAGCTGCTTCTAAATTAAAGACGAGCATGCCTCAACCTATTCAGTGTGTGATATAAAGGTTTTACTTTTTTTAAATTCAATTTGAAGTGACTCAACAGTTATATTGTTGTTTATTTCCACGATCTAATTAAAGAAGGTAAGAAAATCAATTTTCTTTTTTTTCTTTCTTTCGTATTGTAACTACCATTTTAGAGACAGCTGATAGATACCTTTAATATCAATATTGACCAACCAATTATTCAATATTGAAACATAACTATGTTATGACTGCAATATTGGAACAACTTGTACTGACCAACAGAGCTAAGTTGGTTTAAATATTTTTTTAAGGAAAAACAAAATTGGTATTTGTATTTCGCACCTTGAAAAATTCCTAAATACAAATGTTTATAGCAATGGAAAAATAAACATGTTTTGTTTGAAATTTTCGCCTTTAATGCTTTCTCGAAAATCACAAAAATTAGTATGAATTTATAGCCCTATTAAATAAATGAAATGACACAATCCAGACACATATAAATAAACTAGGATTGGAGATATAAAATAAAAAACGTTTGGGCCATTTTTCTTTAATTATTCCTCATAAAGGCATACAAAATCTAAAAGTTATTGATATGGTTTTAAAGAAAAATGATTGAGCTTTCAAACGATTGTAGTAACCTTGACATTAGGAGAAAATCCTGAAGAACTATAAAAATTGATATTTTTTTGTTTCAAAACAAATTCTAAATCCTAAGAGTTTAAAAGGATGTTAAAAATGAATCTAAATCGTTTTTCAAGACAAAAATATACTTGGATTACTTCACTTCACTAAAGCGTCTTTTGGTTTTTGTTGTTTCTTAATACAATAAAATTCATTTAATACAATTAGCATTATGTTTTTCTTACTTTACGCATAAAAAAAATTATTGTGATATATAACAACAGAAATTCATGTAGAACAATGTCATAAAACAAATGTGTTAAGTTTTGCATTTAGAATGTATGGACATTGATAGCAAAACTGAGTCTGTTTCTTTAGCACCGGCTCTAAGAAAATTAAGGTTTTCTGTACGAGTCGCGTAGAATGTGACTTTCATTAAACGATCAAGTAATGATATAAAAGTGATTTCACAAGAAATAAATAAAATTTAATTCGGTTTGCGTTTTATGTTTAAAATGTTCTGTGTAATTGATAAGTGACTTAAGCACTAAGTGATAATTTCTTTTTACAAGAAGACATTTCTTTTTAGTTTAAACATTTAAAAATGTAACATTTACCAGAGTAAGTTCCAAATATATTAATTAATGTAATAAATTGTATTAAATTTTTATTTTTAATAAAAAAAATTGTAGAAAGTGATTAAAAAACAATAAAAGACAATTTATGATACTTTTATTTTGTTTTAAAAATACCACATACTTTAATAGCATATTATTTTATTTTATTTATTTATTAGTATTATGTTTAAAATTTGCGAATGTGCATAGATGTTTATATGTATATAAACACACATATATTCAAATCAGTTCTGATTAGATCAATTCAAATAATCTTAACAAATTCATAATTATAATTTTATGTTCAATAAAGTTAAACATTTATGTATACATCATTTCAAGTTAGCAAATACCAACTTTTTAACATTATTCCAACATTTTTTAAGAGATTTATTTAAAAAAACCCTTACTGTTCAGAACTTTATTTACATTTTTGCAAACCTTTTTTGATTTATTTTGGAAAATCACTAAAGTAAAAAATAAATTAATATTTATTTAATAAATAAGAGTATTCATTTATAAGGTTGTGTGAAAATATTTCCATTCACTTCTATAAATTTAAGCATGTTCATTTTAATAAACGTGAATACAACTGTATTCACTAGTACAACTGTAAATGCAGCCGCATTCACTTTTAAAGTGGTGAATACGGCCGTATTTATATTTACAGCTGTGAATACGTATCGTCTGTATTCATGTTTCTTTTTGTGAATATGAATATATTCATATTTATATTCAAAAGTGCCATAAATATAAATAGTATTCGTATTTCTATTTTTGAAAATAAATGTGCCCATCTCTGGTTTAGAATTGATTTATTTGTTATTCATTATTTAAGATAATGAATAACATGTTTTATAAAAAAATAAAACATGTTCAATAAACCACAGAATATGAAAATTCAATCATATTCCACTAAACAAAAATATTGGCATTTCATTTACTTTGACTTTTAATTCTTATGAATAAAATAAGTAGATTTTTGTGGTTCAAGCAATTTAAAAGTAGGCAAAAAGGAAAATGAGTGTTTATATTTCCAGAATTTTCATTTGCTTTTCCTCTATTTACGATGGTCTAGTATTCTATTTATTAATTAATATTGTTTTTATTTTCAGGCCTTTAAAAGCCATTAAACCTTGATTTTGACTATTAAGAATATTTTTAAATGATTTATTTGTTGGACAAGTAAGAAAATGGTCTAAAAGAAAATGAAAACATAATAAAAACAAATTTATATATAATTTCGTTAATCATTGTCCTTAATAACTAATTATCCTAAATTAATTAACAATATTAATACAGGATAAAACTGCAAGATTCTGTTTTTTTATTTCCAAAAATTTACTATAAATTTAATAAACTGCTGATGATTATTTAAAGGGGGAGAACATTTTATGATACTAGGAAAAGGCAAACAAATATTAATTTAATTAAATAATACTATAACAATTGCATTTGAAACTTACTAACACTTTAGGCGACGGACTTCCAAATATTATAAGATTCTTCTTGTCATTTGTCGCGTAACAGAGGAAACTTCTTTCCCAGGGACTGCAGTTCTACTGAATTTTAATAGAGTGTTTTAGTTCACAAAAAAAATATTAAACATATAACAATACAGCAATCTAACAAGGAAAAATGGAAGAAAATACTAGAAGAAGCTATCTAAACTACAAACAAAAATAGGTGTTTAAAAAAGAAAGCTCCAATAACGGTAAGTAAAAAACTGTAAGTTTATAAAAGAAAAATAATTAAAAAGGATTTTGCACATTCATTACTCTAAATAAGGCAATTGCTAAAAAACACTGAAGGAGATAAGTACCAACATATTTTAAATAAATGATTAATACCAATATTAAAATACCATTAACATTGCCGAGTCATTAATATAATAAAGAGATATGCTATATATACTAAAATGCTTGGATTCAAAAGATATAATGTAAGTGATTTGAATTATGATAAAATTAAACAAAGGATCAAAGGGAAAGGAATGAATGGGAACATCAAAGAAATGAAGAAAGTAGCCAAATTACAAGCCATGAAGAAGTGCTAAAGTCAGGTTTGTAATCTTCAAATAATATTTGAACAAATTAGTTTGGTAAAAAACATTTGTAACAGATTTAGTTTTCTAATTGAAGAAGATGAGATCTGGTCTTTAACCCTTTTTCAGGCAAAAGTAGAAATAATGATTGTTTTCTCAACCTTTTTTCAGAATTCAAATTCTAGCCCTCCCTTATGCTGAAAAAACACTTGAATAGGGAATCCGCCCATTTCTATGGTTTCTATGGTCGTAACAAAAACTGGTGTACTTTAGTCACCCATGCCAGGTTCATTAATTACCCAGCAGAGTGACTGAGGTACACCATGCCAGGTTACTATAACGTTTGTTTGCTAGGTAGTTAAATAAGTAAAAGAACTCTCAAACCTAATTTTTAACTTTATTAGAAAAAATAAGCTAATAAACTTTGAATAAGTTGTAAAAATCACCAGCCTTTTAAATTTGTACTTTATAGTTTAATTAAATCATTTTCAAGTCTTACCATTTCAATATCAGTCTCATTTCAAAATCACAATTTCACTTACTTTCTTGAAAAAGCAATCAATTCTCACCACCAAAACCAATAAGGAACTCAAGAAAACTTAAATAAATCACAAATGTTGAACATAAAAAATGAAATGCTACTTGACTGCTTAGAAAAAAATGCTGTCTATAAGAGTTCAAATAATAGTTTAGGAATAAAATTCAAAGTCTTCCGTGGTAACTGAGGTAACAATTTCGTTTAGGCACAAAACATAGCCTTTTATCACAAATTTCACAGTACACAGTCGTCTGGTTTTTATGGCACTCTCTACATTTTCCTTTTTTTGTGTATGAAGGGAAATGTTGGACTTCAGCTTGACTGCAGTTAGCTTTTGGAGAGAACTTCCCTGTGCCAGACACTGATGGCGAGGACGAGCGGTCAAATCCGTTTTTTAGGGACTTGATGAAAAGCGATTTGGAAGCACCTTTTTTCCTTCTGGTGTCCCTTATGAGCTGTTCCGCAATGTCAGCTCTGAAATCCTTCAAAGACAGCGTACTGGTGTTCTTTTTTTTTTCTTTTTGGCTGGATCCAGTATCATCATTTGTCTCCATGTCAGAGCCTTTCTGGACATTCTTGTTTCTCCTGTACATCAACCACGCATTGTCCGTGCAGATATCCAACAGCTGGGCGAAGAGTGGCAAGTACCACCGATGAGACCTGAAGGGCGTCCTATACAGAGAAATCAACATGTCCGAGAGATCCACACCTCCCATATGCCTATTGTATTCTTTGACAATCTGTGGGCAATCAACTTCAACCTTAGCACGATCTGCTTTTGACCATCTCAGGATTTTCTCCACAGAGTCGGCTGAAACGAAGGTGCTCGTCAGTAGTACTGGTTTCGAGTCCATCCACTGGATAAGTGCAATGTTCTTCTTATTGTCGCTGTACTCCTCGTACCATCCTCTTCCCTTCTTCTTTATCTCCTTCTCCGATAATAAAGATGCCTTACTAGTTCGATTGGCTCTTATTGTACCCAATGCCAGAATCCCGAACTCTTCACGGAGGTAAACCATCATACTGAGAGAGGTGAAAAAATTATCACAGAAGACAGTGCTCAATGGTGGATCCTGAATAGATTTGCACAAAGCCAAAACGATCTGGGCAGAGAAGGACATTGCTTCTTCTTTTGGCGTGAAATCAATTCCCCTGAAAGATGAGCTCCCACAGTATGGAAAGAAATCATACACGATGCCGGAGATGCCTGAACGTACAAATAACTTAAATCCCCACTTGCAGGGCTTCTTTGGCATGTATTGTTTTTTGCTGCCTGCCTTTGACCCTTTATAAGGCACCATCATTTCGTCCACACTATATTTCTTTTCAGGAGGTACGTTTATACAGTTTCGACGGACAAGTTCGGCGATGGGACGGATTTTGAAGAAAGGGTCGTCATCCTGATCTTCATTGTTGGCGAAATGAATGAAACGTCTAATTTTCAAGAACTTTTTGAGAGACATAACGTCCGCGCTAGTTTGCTGCCTGAAGCGTCTACTCCAGAAATCAGTGATGGCTGGTAAATCGATTATGCCCATCAGGAATTGAATGCCAATAAAACCTTTTATGGCATTTTTATCAACATTCAATGGCGTCCCAGATAGCTGCATGCTATATAGATTGGTTTCGTGAACGATAAGATCGAAGCATTCTTCAGAAAAAATAACCAATAATAACCAAATAATAAAAGTCACCATGTAATACAGTAGTACATGAACCAGGCAAGGTGAACTACAGTCAACTTACTATGCTCTACATGAACCAGGCAAGGTGAACTACAGTCAACTTACTATGTTCTACATGAACCTGGCAAGGTGAACCTCATTCACCCTACATGGCAACTCATGAACCTGGTACGGTGAACTACAGTTCACCCTTTTTTTTTTTCTGGTGTAAACACATTTTCAGCTGTTTTTCAATTCCAATAGACATTTTCTATAGAAAACCATATGTAAAATTCGAATTTGCTATCTAGAACCCTCCAAAACAAATAAAAACTAGCTAAAAATAGTGTAAACTTTCCTTCTTTCCGTGAAAAGGCATCTTGGTGAACACCATGAGGAGGAATAACCTTTCCATAAGTAAACCGTATAAAACACAGTTGCCAAGCGCATGATATTTTGCCAACATGATAAATATAGTAAAAAACCACAGAGCATTGGTGTTGAAGCTGAAAAATTGAGAAAATCGGCTTGTAGAAAACTGGTGTCCTGAGAGACACCTGCCAGGATAAGGGTTAAAAAGATATTTCAACTTAAAAATACAACAAAATTTCAGACTATAATCATGTCTTTAAATAATTAATAATATGAAAACTTTCTTCAATTATTGAAGGTTTAGTAGAGAAAATCGAAGATGTTAAGTAATAGAGACAATACTTCAACGAATCCAATTACCTCAACAATAAATCTTTCTTTTAACATAAATCAGCTCATAATAAAAGAACAAAAAATACAATCAGTCACCATGATCCCAATGAACCAGAACAAGTTAAAAATGGTAAATTGCAAATAAATGGAGGCCTACAAAACATAACAGATAACAGAAAAACCTCTAACAACCAAATTAACATGGAAAATAAAACATCTAACATCCAAATTAACACGGAAACTAAAACCTCTACCATGCGAATTAACACGGAAAATAAAACTTTAACCGAATCATTACTAAATTTGAAGAAACTTGTAGAATCATCAGACAAAACTATCCTCTTTCCTTCATTCAATTAAACGATTTTTAGAAACTACCATAACCACAAAACACTTCCAAGCCCACCAAACCTGGACTTCTATTGACCTCAGCTTAGCCTCTCGCTCATTTACTATAATTCCTCAGTCTTACTTCCACTGTGATCTTGTAGGTAGTGATTACCTACCTCTCTTCTTGCTTTCAATGCAAATTGACCCGTTCCTTTCACAGCCTATCGGGAAATGGAGGATAGACAAACGCAATCGGGAGAATTATACAAAAGCCTGTAGCGATAACTTTAGGCATTTAGAAATTTCCAAAATCTTGAAAGGTTTACCTCAGTGTCCAAATTGCTAACCTTTCGGTCCCTAAAACTAAACCACCTAAATATTTAAGAACGGTTCCTTGGTGGACACCCGAATGTTGTGCTGTTTTGACGAAACAGCATAGAGCTTTAAAAATGTTTAAAACTCGGCCTTCATTATGTAATCATACCATAAAGCTAGGGCAGAAGCGGATTATCAACCAGGACAAAATTTATTTCTTCCATCTTAACAGGACTTTCAATGAAAATAGTACGGAATAAAATAAAAATTATAAAAGGCAGACAAATTAAAAATATTCCATGCTCAACAGCTTACAATGGAAAACTCTAACCGAGCCTAAGAAAATAGCCAATGCCTTTGCACAGCATTTATCTAGTATTTCAAAAAATCCTCTAGCACTTCACGAACTTCAGTTCTCTCCTTATAAAGCTAAGTAAGCTTCATTCCCTTGATAATGAACCCTACAATTTACCCTTTACATTAGATGAACTAAAGCAAAGTATTAGTTCATCTCGTTCCAAATCAGATTCACATTGAATTTATAACTCACTTACCAACAAGAGTAACTGACCTGTTATTGACACTCCTTAACAATGTGTGGATAAATAGAGACTTTCCTAAAAGTTGGTCATCTGCAATAGTAATCCCTATACTGAAGTCCAATAAAGATCCAAAACTCATACAAAGTTATAGGCCCATCTCTCTTACGTCAGTTCTCTGCAAAATGACCGAAAAAAATAATTAACCGCCGCCTTTCAGGAGAATTAGGGACTCGGCATCTACTAGACAGCGGTCAATGTGGATTCCATTATTTTAAATCAACAATGCATAATCCTTTTAACTTTAATTCCTTTCTAAAATCTTCGTTTACTAGAAACCAGCATGCTTTCCCAGTTTTCTTGGACCTAAAAAGTGTATTTGACTCATGCTGGAGAAACAAAATTCTAAAATTCCTGCAGTCATGGTGATTCTCGGGCAAAATTTGTTTTTTATACAAAACTTTCTTAATAATTTGAATTTCAATGTTCATGCTGGCTCGACTTTTTCAAACAATTTTGAACTACACAATGGTGTTCCGCTAGGATCCGTTTGAAGCACAACACTATTCAACATTGCCATTAACGATATTAAATCATTCATACCAAATCTGTCATGTTGCACTATACCCTGACCATGTCCTGATTTATTACAGTTCTGCCAATGTAAACTTTGTGCAATATGATATACAAGAATCTCTTAACAGCCTTGAAAATGGGCCGCTTTAGTTCTGGCTTCAGCTTTAGTTTTTCTAAAACCACTGCTATCCACTTTAGTCGACTTCATAGATGTACCCAACCACTTACAGCACATATTGGAAATCGACCTTTGAACAAACGCGATTCAATTCGACATCTAGGAGTAATGTTGGACTCGAGACTGATGTGGAAACTACAAATCGAAACACTACTGTCCAAATTGTCAAAGAAGTGCAATTTAATAAAATCACTTTCCGGTACTACTTACGGCTGCGATAGAACTTCCTTGCTGAGGTTATACAGATGTCTAATAAGGCCGATTATTGACTACGGATGCGAAGTATACGGGGATGCCTCAAAAAAAATATTAAACAAGCTAGATCCAGTACACCTTACAATGATCCGTCGAGCAACCGGAGCCTTCAGGACTAGCCCTATCAACAATCTACTTTGGGAGGCTGATGAATGGCCGCTAGAACTAGGCAGACACTTTCTTTTGTTTTTAGGCCACTTAAAAATAACTACAGACTTCTTTGACTTCTCGATACATAAATTAGCAACTTCCCTTGACCACTACCCCCCACTAACCTATTCGTAAACACTACCAAAGCTGTTCAAATCGATCGCAAACTCTTTACCTCCTTGGACAAACAGTAGAGCACAGTTTGATTTTTCCTTAAAAAATGCAACAAAATTATCTCCGAGCTCTTTGCCATCTATTTATCTTTAGGTATAATAATTAATGAAATTAACAGTAACCATATTTTAATTCCTACTCAGCCCTCAAGCTAATAGAAAACTTTAAATTATGTAACAAACCCATTGTCTTCTAAATCACACAAATCATTCAACTAACAAAGAAAACCACAAAATTTCTGTAGTTTCGCAGTCATACAGGAATACCAGGCAATGAACTGGCTAATATAGTCGCAAAAGAAGCATCCATCATACTTCCAGCAACAGAGACTAACATAGTGCTCTACGATTTCAATAACTCAGTTTTGAACCACTGTAGAGAGGCCTGGCGATATTGTTGGATAAAGGTTCCTGGTACCAACAAAATGAAAATAATTTTTGATAACATGAATCCACTTCCACAGATGCAAGGAAACCGACGGGAGCAAACTTATCATAAGCCTCAAAATAGGGCACACCAGGCTCAAGCATAGGCGCATACTTGACGGTAGTTTGCCACCAAGATGTCGCAGCTACAATACAGCTTTAACAATGGTACACAATTTAGAAAATTGTCCAAGCTTGGATCCATCAAGGATTTCGTACCGCCTACTTGGATATCAACAAACCCTACAACCTGAAAATCGGAAGCACTTATTTCAATTTCTGAAAAAACACAATTACTAGACATATTTAAACGATATAATTTCCATACACTCACAACGTAAATCAGAAATAACCTATGTAGCTGTAACAACACGTTCTTTAAACAAATATCCTAACAACATACACATCTAAAAAAAACCTGGTGCGCGCAACACACAACTTTCACTTACCGCTCAACTTTGAATAGAAATTGTTTTCTGGCCATGTTGGGATATTATAAAATTTTTGAATTGCATTTTTAACCGAGCTAGCTAAAGCTTAAAAAAATACAGCTAACAAATCAAATACCATTAAAACAACAAAAGTCCTATTTACTATATCACTGGTTGATTATGGATTGTATGACTATTAGTTATTTAACTGTTATTTTCCATTGCAAAGTTTACTAAAACGGAATTAAGAGATTTGCATTGCCTGTCATAAACAGGTCAAAAGTTGTCACACTAATTGTACGTGGATACAGTTGGAATAATACAAAAGGAAATTTCATCAAATTATTCACTAATTTAATTTTCTAAAAGGTTACATGATGATTTTTTGGAATCAACTGAATATAGATACCTAAATATTTAAATATATTTAAGGTTATAAACATATCTATGAAATATTTTTTAACACAAGTCCAATGAAATAGTAGTGAATACTGTTGGAATATCACAAAGGGAAGATTCATCAAATTATTCACTAATTTAACTTTCTAAAAAGTTACATGACAATTTTTCGGAATAAACGTTGATACCTAATTATTTAAATATAATATCAGATCTATAATCACTTAACTACAGTAAATGTATTTAAGGTTATGAACATATGCTTTATAAATCCATGAAATGATTTTATATTTTACTTCTTCTTTCACACAAGTACAATGAAATAGTTTTTTTAACAATACCATTGCCTTGATTAGGTGGATTTTAAATACTTTCTACAAATGTAAAATTTCTTTTTAAAGTTTACATATAGTCAGTAAATTTCATTTAATTTCCTTGAAAACATATGATTTACGTTAAATATTATCAATTTTCAAAAATTATTATTTATAATTTTTTTTGCTCTCCGTTACCTTCTGCAACTTTCTATATTATATATTGTTTTTTCTAAAATTCTCCGCTTTCCAAAGATATATTATACGTATACAATCTGACTATTTCCGGAGATTCATTTTCGACCTGGAAAAGTGTTTTTATTTGTTTCTCCTTTATTCAATAACCAAATTCTTTCAAACGTTATATTTAACATTTTTTCGTAACTTTTAATAATGATTGTTTAATCATTAATAATGATTGATAGTTGCTTATTTAAAATAAACCATACTAAAAGTACTTTAGATGAAAACGCATATGAACATAGGGCATTTAAGCCCTGTAAAGTGCCATCAACGGGGATAAGACCTAAATGATATTAAAGACCAGTTAATTATACAATGATACACTGAGCTTAATCAAAATAGTTAGAGCCGTTTTTGAGAAAAATGTGTTTCAGCGTTGATATAAAGTGGCACTTCCGGTTAGCCGATTTTAAGGAAAAAGTTGCCAGGACATCTAAAGCATATATCTATCTTAAATATGTAATATCAGTTTTGTATGACTTTTCGGTTTCAAGTTAAAGTGTTCACATACACACAGACCATTTTTCAGTTCAGGGCTTGGTTATTTGGACTCAGGGGACCTCAAAACGCGTATTTCCGTTGAAAACTCAGATTAAAATATTTTCATGATCCCAATACTTACACGTACTATATATTACATATAAAGGTAAGTGAAAGTAAAAATACAACACGATCCCTACAGACGTATTGAAATGTAATTCTATAATCAATAAGGTGCTTCTAACCTATATAGTGATGAATCTAAAATACTTTTCTTAATAGTGATCAATTATTTTAAAATATTTAAGAATAATTTTTGTTTTAATTAACTTGTTAATGCTCAAAATCTCGTTGACATGATTCATTACTGGATTGTCTCTGCCTTCTCTTCCAGGCTATAACATTTTGCTGAGATTTTGAAAAGCATGTCAAATTTGACTTGAAGAACATGCTGCTTTTGTCATACAACAAGAATGAGCAATAACAATGGCAGTGGGACAACTTCTCCGTATGTATACAATGTTTCTAAGGATTGGAAGATTC
This sequence comes from Nezara viridula, assembly GCA_928085145.1. Lineage (NCBI taxonomy): Eukaryota > Metazoa > Arthropoda > Insecta > Hemiptera > Pentatomidae > Nezara > Nezara viridula. Next base: position 210,185,810 of record OV725077.1, read on the forward strand.
TAGGCAAGATCTTTGAAGTTTTGACTTAAAAGATGGATTAAATACCTCCTAAATAATAAATAGTAATCATAAGGAAAATATTGACACTTTAACCACTTTTCAGTTGAAAGTGATAATCTTCACCTTATCTAAACAAAGAGTTAACATTTCTGTTAATAATGCCCCTTTTAATCTCTCAGTAGCATAAAAACCTGTACCACTACAATCCATGATAGACCGGGAGTCTGTGGCAAACACTTAGCTTTTCATTTTACGAAAAAGCCATGGTAAAAAGAAAGTTGTTAAGCATTAAACTATCTTTGAGAATATATATTACTCTACTATCTATTTTCAACCATTCAAAAGCTAGAGCAATTATAACTTTATGTTTAAATTCTGATATTATGCAGAAAAAGTTAAATTTCGTAATTAAACAGCTCTTAAACTTTATTTAACTCAAATAAGGCAATGTAAACTTATATAATGATTAATAGCTGTTTAATAACGAAATTACGAACTTTAACTTTTTCTGCATAATATCAGAATTTAAACAATAAGTTACAATGGCTCTAGGTTTTGAATAGTTGAAGATAGATAGTAAAGTACTATACATTCTTAAAGATAATTTAATGATAAACAACTTTTTTCCCCATGAATTTTTTTAAAAATGAAACGTAAAAGTGTTAGCGAGTGAATCAAATAATGATAAAAATGCGAGGCAAACAACAATTTTTTTTTTAAAGTTAACGAATTACGACGACAGATATTTCGGAAGTTATAAAAGACTGCGAAAAAATGAATATAACCATTTTTGTTGAAAATTTTGTAAGCTTTAATTTTACATAGCACATTATTATCACTAAAATGCATAGATTTTAATTTACTGCTATAAACGAAAAAGGGAAAAAGTTTGAAAAAATTTTTGAATCATAAATTCAAATTTTTAACTTTAAATCCATGGATTAACAGATTATTATTTCATGTCTTAAAACAGTAAATACTATAATTTTAAAGGCTTGGTAGTTTTCTATATCTATAAGCCATCTCTATCTATCTTTACCTGTCCGGTATTTTGTATTACAGCGTGCATTTTTTTCATCAGGTCTGCGGACAATCAATTTATAAGGACAAACCTTAGTATGAAATAAGACATCTTTTTTGCCACAGACTCCCAGACTATGAAGGGTCTTGGGTTCTGTTGTGCAAGCAGGTGATTTGACCGAGACCACACTCAACTGCCAAGTTTTCCTCCTTGATCGATTAATTTAATGTAATTTAACTTAAGGGTACCCACTTTATAAAGGTTGGATGTGCCACAGGAGGGTCTCCTGACTCCAGAAACAAACCAGAATAAATAAATTATCTACCACCAGCCGGACTCGAAACTTGGACCTTGAGCATTGGAAGTCAGCCCCCTACCACTGAGCTATTCCATTCCTCTTCAGTGTCATAAAAACTATTTAATTTCAGGATTGATAAAACAAAGCAAAAGTAGAGTAAGGAAAATCATTATATTACCAATAAGATATCAGATTTATGAGAATGAATGATGAGATAGCTAACTGATGGCAAGTGGATTTTGATCAACAGGCTTATAGATTAAAAATTGGACCATTCATCAAACCAAGATAATTAAAATTCTACAGACTGTTTTAATTTAGGTATATTAAAAATCGAGAGTTATAAGCAATGCAAAAAATGGCTGAAAAGTACAACTATAGGTGCCCTGAACTATACATAGAATTTATGGAAAATATTAAAAAAATTTAAAGACCTAATGAAGGGACAATTTTTAAAGAGCAGCAACATACTTGGTAAAAGAAAAGAAGTTAATTCAGTAAGATAAAATAGATAGTATGTATATAAAAGAATAAAGATCATAGTGTTACTTTGTGAATGAGAACACCAAGATTACATTGAAAACAAGGTGTTCACATTAAGAAAATGTAGAAAATAAAGATTTATCAAGATGACAATTTACAAGATTAAACATTAAATGGACATATAATTTTTAAGTTTAAAAATTAATGATAAATAACAACACAGTTAAATCTTAATTTAATAGACAGTAAACAGAATAGATTATTTAAAACTACAATCACAAGATTAAAACACATAAATAACAAATATACATTATACTACAAAAAATCTATTGCATCCAAAGAGGTAAAGATGTGTAAAATGCAAACAGATAAATATAGTAAAGATTTACTTACTTGACAATAGTTTTGTTGGCAACATTACTAATATTTTGTTTTAAAGGAGTCCTGCGATAAGGGTGTGGCCTGTTATTTGAACGATTCGGAACAGCTTTAATGGGAACAAAAAAAAATTAATTAGTATTTAAAATAAAGTTGTAGGCTTAAATGAAGGTTAGTAGCATCTGCAATATATAATTATCATCCAGTTGGAATATCTAATATATTTAAATTTTAAAAATAAACATAAATATTTATGGCATAAAAAAGTTGGACAGACTAGGTATAGCTAGTGCTATTGGTAGGGAGAATCTAATACAGTGAGGTTGATACCATTTTTAGAGTGGATGAGCCAAGATTTCACATCAAAGGGCCACCAAATTTGCCAAATAGTTAATATTAAGTCGACACATCTCAGAGAACTGAACCCACAAATAAATAAAATAACCCATGACCTACAAAACTCCATTGAACACCAAAACCTTACCATCCTCATCCTTGTTGATTTTTCCAAAGCGTTCGACACAGTTGACCATAACATCCTCCTTACGAAATTGCACAATCGTCCTCTATCCAACAGTGCCCTGTGTTGGTTCAAATTCTTCCTTTCAAATCGGTCCCAGTATATAGTCGTCCCAGGTCAACTTCCATCTAAGACCCTCTCCCTCTCCTGTGGTGTCCCTAAAGGTTCCTCTCTGTCTCCTTATCTGTTTGCTATTTACATTAATGACCTTGTCCTCCTGATCGGTCACTCTCCACACCATATCTATGCAGATGATTTCCAAATATACGTGTCCTTCCCACCCTCCGACCTATCATCAGCCACAGAAAAACTTCAAGAAGACTTGGATAAGATTTATGACTGGGCGAGAGCCAACAAGTTGAATTTGAATGCGGAAAAGACAAAGGCAATCTTAATTGGCTCTATTCCTACATGATAATCCCATCAAATTTTATTCCTCAATCAAAAAGCTTAGAATAACCCTTGATCAAACGCTTTCCTGAAAAACCATGTATCCAACATCTCCTGCCATACCATTTCCACCTTAAAACGCCTAAACTACTTCCATCATCTATTTCTCTTGAAACCCGTAGGCTCCTGGTCACTTATTTAATTTTTTATAGGATCTTGAGGCGAAACTAAAACGTTTGATAAATGGCTTTGTACGATTTATCTTCAGGATCCCAAGGGACGCCTTTGTTTCCCGTTTTTATGTAGAGTTGAAGTGGTATATCCTTCCTACCGTCGCAAGTAATTCCTGACATCCTTCCTCTTTCAAGTCATCCAATCCGACCGACCTTTATACATCTCCGAGCTCCTCCAATTCAAATCCTCAGTTCGCTCCCACAATACTCGTTCCAGGTCTTCTGATTTATACATTAGGGCCCAACAAACCGCTGCTTTCAACAGATCGTTCATTATTCGATCATCATTCCTCTAGAACTCCATCCCTTTCCACATCTGTCAATCCAATACCCTTCCTACCTTTAAATCCCACCTGTTCAATCATTTCTTATCCATCCAGTCTCCATATAGATACCACTGTAAATATGTATATAAATTATTAGATTTTTCTTCATTATTTCTACTTTATTTTCAATTTTTTATTATTAACTTATTTAAGTTAGAAAGTAACTTATAATTTTTTATTATGACTATTTAATTACTCAGCATTTTTTTTTATGTATCTCTGAGGTTCCTTAGCCCACATTTCTGTCTTATATTATTCTAAAGGGATTCGTCCCAGAATAAATAAAGTATTACTGTTTTTGGATTTCACACTTTCTTGGCTTTAGCCAGAAATAGTCACATATCCGGACCAAGGTCAAGGGTTAGGCTCAAAAGTTAATAATAATTATTATTATTTCCATTATTTATCCTCGCTTTGCCATTGGAAGACCAGAAGTAAAGCCACCTTCATATTAATATTTATCATTTTTTTAGACGTTAAAAATTTTTCTAATAATACAGAATCATCATAATAACAATCATCATCATAACAATCATTCAGTTATTAGATATGAATTATAAAAATGGAAAATCAAAACATGTTTAACATAGTATTATGAAAAAAAAACATATAAATAAAAAATAATAAAACCTGAACCACTACAACCTATGGAGGGCCTGAGGTTCAATACTTTGTATGGCAGTACTGTTTCTTGATCAACAGCAATGATTATACAAGGAGGTGGCTTGGTCGAGATCATACTCAACCACAGAGTTTTTCCGCTGAATGAATCATTTAATTAAGAGTATCCAATTTACAGAGGCTGAGAGCGCCCAAGGAGGGTCTCCTGATACTAGAGTCGATCCATGGCTCACATAAAAGAATAAATAATTATCTGCTATAGTCATAGAAGCACACTGAGATATCCTTAATATCTCTTAATAAATTTATTTAATTATTTATTTAATTCTTTGATTTCAGGACATCCTCAACATTGATTAAAAAACTGTAAAATGATTTTCTGTAAATACGAATATAAATTATTAGTTTGTTTTTAATTATTATTATTTCATGTTTCTTGATCACTTTTTAACATGTATAAACGTTAGAATTTAACTTATAATTTATTACTATTTCTGTTCGTTTATCGATAGTAAGGCTCACAAAGAGTTGAACTATTTGCCTACTTAGGAACCATCACTAGTAGGATTGGTAAAGTAGATGAAGAAACTGGAAATAGAATTAACAAGTCAAACCTAATATATTACCGGATCAGAAATAACTTAATTAGTCACTAGGAAGTAGGGAAAGAAACAAAGTTTCAAATTTAATAGGCAGTTCCTCTAAAAATTCTAAAATATGGAAGTTGTGTCATCAGTGGAATCATATGAGCAGAAATGGAAAATCTGTACTGCAAAGTAGTCTCCAAAATGAGGAGAGATCGAGTATAAAATCAGAACATAAGGGATTTACTGCAAGTGTCTGAACTAATGACCTCCCTCTAAAAGCAACAACTTAAGTGGTTGTACCATGGTTTTGACATGTATAAGGAACAGGAACCTAAAAACGTTATGAAAGCATGCTTGATGGACAGAAGGTCCTGAGGACTCACAAGAATTTCCTATGAGGACTGCAGAGAATAAGAGCAAATAAAGAGAAAATTTTTGCTTGAATGAAAAGAATGTGTTAGGACTAGATGGACTAACTTTGTTCAAACAGCTGATAGATCTATTAGATAAATAATACTACTTAATTAACTTTATCTTAACTTACCTCAAATCATCAGTGAGAATCTCACCATTGATCTATTTTTTCTTATTCTTAAGTTTAATAAAAACAAAACAAACACATTAACAGAACATAGTTTCCATGAAATAAATAAAAGTAATAGTAATACCAAAAGGGCAAAGTGAATAATGCATATCCCAATTTTTAAAATAGAAACTATACATGAAATATTAATATGTTTCAAAACATTCAAAAACTAGAAAATACTCATGAATCGTTGTGCATATGATAAGTGAGAAAAGCATTTTACTATTGTCAAGCATACTAAAAAACTATTCTAGTTTCCCTCTTTTCACACCATTACATGGGTCTTCAAGAAAGAACATTCTATCTGTTTCAGTACACTACTTTAAAAATCTTTAGTACTTCATTGAATAATGAAGATGAAAATATTTATATAATATTATTAAAATTGTACAAAACTACTACATTATTACATTAGAATGAGAATATAATTTTTTATATATAAAAATTATATAGAATTAAAAATGTAATAGATGGATAACAAATTAATGAAGAATGAAACAAGAAAATCAATCAAACATAAAAGAAAGCACAAATTATGATATACTGAAAAAATGAAATTTTCCTAATTCAACTCATTATACAAATAAATATGAAATATTATAATAGTAATTATTCATTAAATGAAATTATTCCACAGATAATGAACTTCAATAAGTCTGGAAATCAGCCTTGTGCCAAATATAATAATGTCTTAATATGTTAAAAGCCATGAATGGGCTATCATTGAATTCAGAATTTTAGGGACCATTAATGGAATCACATTCTTAAATTTTTGTTGTTTTTGTCAAAAATAAAATAATTCTATCCCAATATTGTACAATAAAAGTTTCAAAATCGCAACAATGGTAAGTTGTCGATTAAAAATGGAACAAATTGGGTTTTGATGAAGACATTAAGATCCCATGGAAAGTATTGAGCTATTTTTTTTAAAGCTCTAAAACCGATTGTTTCCAAGATAATGTACGATAAAGGAGGGATTATATCAATAGTCACTATTAGAAGAATATCACTATGTCCATTAGAAGAAGTGATCCACTTCTCTTGTGACAGGGTCCTTCTAGGAACAACTTAAAGAGGGTTTGTTTCCTTGTCTATTCCCAATAGTCTAATTTTATTTTTGCCAACAACAATTCTTTTTGGCTCGGCTGAGGCTAATCCTTTAGATGGCCCCTGGTGCAACTGGCACTTGTGCAGAGCCATTCCTGGTAAAGCAATCAACTTTCTCATTGCCTGGGATGCCTGAGTATCCAGGCACCCATTCAATCCTCATCTTGTTGGTACTACAGAGAAAGTTCAGATTGTCTTTACAATCAGCTATAAACTATTTTTTGTCCTCCCCTTCCTCGCCTTTTATGCTATACAGGGTTTTTCCAGGTCAGGAGGTGAGGGAAGGAAATTTTAAAATCCCTTCCAGCACCGGGACTTAAACTTGTTCTTTTTTAATCTCTCATAACTATGGTTACCTGGTTCCCGGGCAACTCGTGGTGTTGTGCACACACTATTCGGCCACCCTCCCACAGCTCATCTAACAACTTGGAGTGGAGACATTGCATACTATTCAGGGCACCAATTGCAGTTGACTACCCGTATATATTGTAATCAATCTGTTCGTATTCCCCTCTCTAGTTAGCGAATGAGCATAGAAGTCAATAGTTATAATCTCGGCCTAGAAGACGGTCTACCTGGAGATATGAATATTGTACTCACAGGCTTTTGCAGTGTGGCTGTCAATATACAGAGTGTCCCCTAAAGATACTATTTCACTGACGCTGCTCACGACAGCGACCGCTATCACTATACGCTGCCAACCGCTGTTGTGAAGCTATTCCGCTGAAACTGCCTATAACCTTCGAACATTTCATTCTATCTTCGAAAATAAAAAAATGGACTTACTATCTCTAACTACCGCTTTTTTATTCTTTTATATTTTTTAAACAAATATTTTTTAAGTTATCGCTTTCAATTCAACAAAAAACGTGACTCGCATACAAAACACAAATCTTAAATTTTCTACTTTTCTGCTGGATATTCGGCAATTGTTTATAGATCTTGATATCTATTATCAATCTTTTAAATATTTTTCTCTACTTACGGGTCACTGTGTATAATCTTTTCCACACATGACACTCAAATAATGTTAAAATATTTAACAGCATTTTAGTGATAAACATAAATTTACACCAGAGAAAAACTGACTAAAGATAGATTCAGCTTCTCTCCAATAACCAAATTGGTCCCAGCAAGTACAAAACTGGCTTAGTATAAGCTTATAGATAGTCCTATTGGATTACTGTTAAACTAAAGGCATATTTTACAGCAGGACAAGCTAATTGTTTACTAAGCAAAATTTTCCTTCATATTGAAAAGTCTCTCTGGACAATTTTACAACATTTTTACAAACAAACATGTTTCTCTAACATCATTTTTACATACTTTGAATGTATTAAAAAAAAGGATTATTAAAATCTAAAAATTTACTTTACTAATTTACTATGATGAGTAATTAATTTTACAATTGGGTACTTGCAAGATTTCTAAGTCGATGAATATTATGTTATAAAAAATAACCCCTGAATCCAGCCATTATTGGTCCTAACAATTTATGTGATTTGTTTATAAATATCTCTTGCCATTAATTATATTTTAACATCAATAGAAACCATGAGTTCAATAAAGAACAATTAGTGGCTTGTTACACTATTTAATTTTTTTTTAATTTAGAAAACAGCAAATGCTTTAGAAACTATTAATTATTAATTCATAATCAGATTAAATTTTTGTTTAACAGTTCACGCTTTTCTTCTTGAATAATCTTATTTCTTATAGGTATACAATGTCCACTATTGTTATTCCACCATTATTTATTAAAGAGTGGTTGGGCTTCTGATTTTTTTTTTGGGGGGGGGACATTAAATTTTTTATTAAGTAATTAACTTGGGCTGGAATGACAGGCATATAAATATCACATCCTTGATGATTCTATAACAACTAATGTCTCGACTGACATCTCTAAAAAAAAATCTCTATTTATGACTAACATCTGGACTATTGAATATTTTGAAAACTAATTACTGATTTAGCAAAAAGTTATTAAGACGAACACATAGTGGTGAGTAGTAACAACAAACATACTATAAACACCTTATCACATTAAATTTGAACAATAAACAAACAGCACTGTCAGTACAAACATAATAAATAAAATAAAATTAGATGTACCAACCTGGGGTTTTTAGTTTTACAGCTGTAGATATTAATGGTGTCCTTCTTATTATATTTTCCTTATTGTTAGAGGGAACTGGAGTCTTTATATTGAAATTGACTCTTGGATTTGTCGGTTTCAATATGAATTTTGGTTCTAAAGAATAAAAATATATTTAAACATCTTTTAAAAAATTCTTAATCTTACAATTAAACTATCTATATATCTTAAATCATAAACTAAATAAACAAAAAATACTGTTTCCAAGATATATAGGGTCACAAATGTTAATGGTAACTAGTATTATTCACGCTCAATGATCTGAAACAAGCACACTATGGATTTTTAATACAGTCAACCTGGTACATTAAAAATAAATAATGCTTTGAAGCAACCATATAGTCTATATTGATAGCATGTGAAGATCAGTAAACAATGTAATGTTGTTACCTTATCTAGCTTTTATTGTCATTGATATTATATTACTCCAATAGCATAAATAAATGGCATTAATAAGAGTGAACCAACAATTTCTACTTCGTTTAGTATTTATAATGCAACTATATTTGTTAATGTAAAATTTGATTTCTGTCTCAATGAAAATTTTAATTTTATTTACATATTAAAACATTGCAAATTATTACACAGTGGTTTATTATTTCCAAACAATTATACATCAAAAGTAAAATTATTTTGGTGTAACATAAAGGAAATTAAATAAAAGGTTATTCCTAATTTTGGCCTGCATAATTTTTTTTTTCATCATTAGTAATTTACTAAGGAAAATAGACAACATTTCTTCAGTTGTAACAATTTAAAAAAATCAAAAACTAAAACAAAGGATATAAACTTTGCAGTAGAACATATGAAAAATAATTAGAACATCATATCTGTGCACTAAACTCTGATTTCAACAATTTTTGTTTAATTTTTTAGAAAATTTAAACTTTTATATTTTCTTAAACTTTTAAAAAACCATCAACAAAAAAGTGTACATTTTTTTAGTTATTCAGAAATGTAATTTTACCACCCTTCATAACTTTTTGCAATTTCTTTTCGTTGTAGTGAGTTATATAGATAAATTAAAAGGGTTTCGAGGAAAACTTTAACAGAGTTTCATTAACATTGGTATATCCGTTAAGGTGCTACAGTCCAGTCTCTACAGGTCTTTCAGCCGCCATCTTTAAAGGGAAAGACTTTTTGGGTGAAATATATACATATTGTAATATATAGCTTAATTGGAAGTTGTTTGGCTGCAGTGAAGAGAGGATAGGAGAAGGGATCCTGGTTCCAGTGGGTAAAACCCAGTAATAGTATTACCATCTTGAAAGTAGTTGTTTGGAATTACAAGAGAGAGGATCTCCCAGGGAGGGAGCTTCAGTTGAGTAGAAGAAAGTATTACCATTTTAAAAGTTGTGTTTTGGCAGAAGATTGGAAAGCATTTGAAGACAAATGAATTTAGTGTGACAAAGGAAAACACAGATTATATAGAAAAAATCTGGTGTGTCCACTCTCACACAACTTTCCTGGCTATTTCAGAAAAGTTTTTATATCTTTACATAAGACCATCAAGAAACAAAAACAAATTGAATTAGATTTATTTGCCTGAAAATTGATCATAGAAAAGATTTGAGTACGATTTATTCAATAAACCAAAGCAATGTAAACAGGCTTAAAGTAGATCAGTGTAAAAATTGCAATACCCTTTAATATTGCTGATTCTGTTAAAAGTAGAGAAAATAGTGAAAGTTGCGTGATGCGGGCAACAGATTTTCTTACTTCACTTAGCTTTTTTTTATCATTCATCCCTTCCTGACACCAAGAAATGAACCCGTAATTTTACATTGGAAATTGAATAGCTGTACTGTAGTAACTCCGTTAATAGTTGTCTGAAATGAACGACTTTTATAGTTTTGTAGGGAATTTCCTTAACTTAAAAAAAAAAGATTAAAAATGTGTTTTTCGAAATCAGGGGGGTCTGAAACGTATAGATCTGTCAAAAAATCGCATATTTGAAATTTGATCCAATAACAATACTTTCCTTACTTAATATAGCTAGGAAAGTAATCAATTAAAATAGAAAATAGAATATGCTGTATCATCGCTAATACTGGTTCAATTCCAATGAGTTTTTTTTTTTTTTTTTGTTTTGTTAGTAATTCAATTACCTTTCAAAAGTTTTATTATAAATTTTACCATAGAATATATACTTAGGAAGTTAGGCCCAAACAAATTTTTTCTTTTCTTTATATTTTTTTTCCTGAATTTTCTCGGAAAGTTAGTCCATATACAAAAATTGAAAGGACAATTATTAGAACATTATAGGAAAGTTTCATCAAAATCATTAGAGCCGTTTTAGCGCTACAGTCTGTAGAAAAACATGTTTTTCATTTATTGCACATGGAGCATCCAATTTGTGTCACTGGCATCAGTAGTCAAAACACTACAAAATAAAAAAAGAAGCAACAAAATCGGTTCAGTAGTTCCCGAGAAATTCTTGGCACAGACAAACCAATGGCTAAAAAATGTGTTTTTTTGAAATCGGGGAGCTCTGAAACGTATAGATCCGCCAATAACCGCATATCGGAAATTTGACCCGATTGCAATACTTTCCTTAACTAGTATAGGTAGGAAAGTTAAAAGGTTAGCTTGCCAATTCATACTTGACTTCATTTTAAAATCAGTGTTTAATTTTAGTATATATAATAGTTTGAGTGTTTTGATGTGATTGACAGTAACCCATAGCTGAGATAAATCTCAATTTAATATATTACTACTATTATAATTTTGTTTATTATTTAGGAAGTATCCCAACAGTAAATAGCGATCTTTTGAGGTTATATTATTATTTGTAAAATATAACCTAGTATCCAAACCAGTAGTCTCAGAGAAAAGCCACGGATGGCGGATGGACAACATTTTTTTTTATTCAATTTTTACATATCCCGAAACAAAAAATCTCAAAATTTGAGGGAGGATTAAGGTTTTTGAATTTTTTTGTCGATTAAAATGGTTCATTATTGAAAATAATAATCCAAAAAGCACAATAATTTTCTTGCAATGCTAAAAACTGGAGGGAACTCATGGGTCGTAACAATCAACTAATGATATACATCTGTAATACAGTGCACTGTTTTAGATGACACTTGTCTAGATTCTCATTATTCATTTTTATAAAGCTTAGAAGCACAGATAAGATTATGAAATAATTGCTAAATTATAATTTTATACATATATGTTACTGTTACATTCTAAAGAAATTATAACAATTTTATCAATATGAATAGTTTCTATAAAGTAGGATTAGAGGTTAGTATTAAACACAAGATTGTCCAAACTAAGTCTGGTATAGTGTTGTTTGAAGTTTTGTTTGTGATTAGTTTTTATTACTTTAAATTTACTTAGTTTTAGATAATCAGTTTCTACACTATCAAAGAAACTTTGACAAAGGTGTCACCTTTGAGTACAGGTGTCATGAAGTAACTATATTTATTTTATGTTTTTTTCATAAAATAATATTTGAGGACGTTGAAGTCTGAAAGGTTGGCCACTGTAGATAAGGTAAATTAAAAAAAAAAACTTTTTTATAACAACTTTTTTTTTTAATACACGACATCGTCAAAGGAATATCGGTGATGAAATATTACACGGTTCAAATAAATCGAACGGCCTTTCCATTTTAAATTACAATGTCATTAATTTATAAAACATTGTTCATTTATATGATGTGTTTTGTTGCCGATTCATTCATTACATAAAGCTGAAATATATATATATACTTTTTTTTTGTCAAGCCATTTTTTTAGATATGTGTTAATTGTTTTGTACAAAAAATAGAAATGATTGAAGATATTTGAATCGGTGCTCATTTAAACTAAAATAAAAAGATACGGTGTGGATAAATTTTTATGATCTTCCTAAAACTATTTAAATCAAATATAAATTTATACAAAATATAAACTATATTTATATTTATATTTACTATGTAACGATATTTATCTAAACAAAAAATTGATCCATAAAGCATTCATTGTAATATTGACGCTCCCTGATAGATTGCTCCCAGCTTCATAACCATCGTCCATCTTAACCTCTTTGCCTTCATGTCATGAGATCTTGATTGACCAGTTTTTGTAAGCAGTTCTGGTCATTCATTAGTACTGTACATTATGTTGAAAATGAGAAATGCTCTGCTTTCTAGCATTTCGATTTATAATTATTTATATAGCAAATTTTTATACTACTATAACAATTTTAAACAAAAACATACTTTTAGCAGGTGAAGGTGTTCCATTTCCTATCCTGTTATTCTTTGGCTTGGATAACTGATATATTGGAGATAAGAAAAATGTTGTAGTCAATGATTTAGCACCATTTTGCAAATCAACCTAAAATTATAAATTAAATGTTAAAAAAACAAACAAAAAACTTCTTAGTGAAATATTAAAATTTATGCTAAATAGTATCAGAAATTCAAGATATCAAGGCTTATTCTGTTGTAACACTAAATTAAATATGTATAAATATATCAGCCATAATTATGGAACAGAGATTACATCGTTTTCTTTGATTGAATTCAATCTGAGCTGGATATAATCTTCTGAATCCTCTTCCTCTTCTTCTTCATCACCAAGCCAGCTGACACCTTTCACTCCATCTAGACTTCTTAATGCGTCCTAACAATTAAAGGCAGTGAATTTATAATTTCATACTATTAAAATTATCTTTTTATGTATTTTCTTCTTATAAGAGAACTTATAAAAATACAATTTTTGCTGTTAGAATCTTTGAGAAAAAATTCGAAATACCTGGACCTAATCCTAAAAACCATGTCACAGTAGTATTGGTATAAAAAACACACAGGTGTTTAATAATTAATTAGTAAATATCTCTTAATAATTATTATTTTTTTAAAAGCATTAGTATAATTAAAATCAAATATTTTTTTATTATAGCTTTTGAATGGAGTTAAATCACAAAACCAATGGAATGTATTTCTAACTCTACTAAGGATAAATAACTTACTTCATATTTCGCTGTCAATTCTGGATTATCTTGCCCATTACCCTTTATCAGTGCATGATATTGATTTAAAATAGGCAAAACTGTTTTTATAGTGGAATTCAAATTCTCCTCATGTTTGGCTTTAAGCTTCACAATTTTTTCAAAGTGGTTGCATCGAATTTTATGTTCTTCTAATTCAACCTGATTATAACAGACATATTAGCCATAAATTCTGTTTAAAAAAAAAAAATCAATAGTAGACATTTATAAATTTACCATTCCTTTCTGATAATCAAAAATTAACTGTAACATATGCCGGATCTTTTCTTCTTTTTTTATTTCCTCTTCTAATTTCTCTATCTGTTTGTCATTTTGCTCTTGTAATGGCCTGTATTCTGCTATACGACCACAAATACTATCAGAACGAGCCTTTAACTGACTTATACTGGTAGTTAATCGATCTAGACACTATTTACAAAAAACATTAACATTAGTATACAACATACTTATAACCAATAATAAATTAATATATACTAATAATTCTGAAGAAACTAAAACTTCAAATAATATCTACATGCTATTATTTCTATTCAAATTAAAAGGAAATGTATATTGAATTAGGATTACATGCATTTTGTAATTTTGTGTAATATTTTTTAATAACAACAAAGAGCTCTGGGCATTTTTATGTCATTGTTATAACAGTAATTAAACGAATAACTGTATATATATTTTAATAATTAAAGATCATTAGTTTAATATCACGATAATTAATGTGTAGGCACCAACCGAAGATAAAGAGGTGAACCATGATTTCTACGATCAGTTGGAAAATATTGTGGACCAAGCTCGTATGCACAACATAAAATTAGTCATAGATGACTTTAATGCAAAGATAAGATGCGAATCCCAATTTAGGCCCATTGTCGGAGGCCAAAACCTTTACAAAAATAGCAATGACAATGGAGTGAGATGTATCAGTCTGGCAGTAGCTAAAGGTCTAGTCATCAACAGTATAATGTTTCTACACAAGGATATTCACAAGTACCCCTGGGTTAGCCCTAAAGGAGCAAAAAACCAAATTGACCATGTAATGGTAGAAAAGAAACATAGAAGCTCAATACAAGTTGTAAGAAGCTATTGTGGAGCAGACTGTGATTTGGATCACTCTCTGATTAAAATTAAATGTCAAAAATTGAAATGAAATCACACAACAGGGAATCGAGTGGAAAGAAGGAGGTATGAAGTCCATAATTTGAAAAATCCTGAAAACCAAATTCCAACTTGGGCGGAACAATAAATTCCAACCCTTGGATTCGGATAACCTCACGATGGACCAACACTGGGAGGACTAAAAGAAACAGCTCAGGAAGTAATCGGTATTTAGGAGAAATGAAAAACTAAGATATGATTCACAGAAGCATATGAAAAGGCAGCAGAGGAAAGAAGAAAAATGAAAGTCCTCTACCTACCTACAACTGATCAAGCTGCTCAGAACAAGTACACAGCTGCCACGAAAAAGGAAAAAAAAACTATAAGATCGGCAAAAATGGAAATTCCTGACAGGCAGGAGATATACTCGAATTCTGCGCATACATTATGAAAGAAAAGGTGGACATAAAGCGAGAAATACTCGAATGGGAGGAAAAGATGACATTCTGACGGCATCTAAAGAACGTATATTGAACATCTGGAAAGAACATTTCCAGGAACTTCTCAATCAAGGAGACCCCACGAACAATGAAGACATGGACCATACTGAGGATCTAGAACCAGAAGAGGTTGAAAAACCAGATATACTGGATGTAGAAATAGCTATCGAAAGGCTCAAAACAAAAAAGGTCCCAGGAATAGACAACCTACCATCAGAACTGTTTAAAGATGGAAGAAACGACTTAAGAGCCAAGCTACTACAGCTAATCCAGAAAATATGGGAAGAGGAAAGGATACCTGAGGCTTCGAATACGGGGCTAATCTGTCCTATCCTACAGAAAGGATCCATATGATTGTAGTAATCACAGAGGCACTCCTTCCGGTTGCTTACAAGATAATGACCAATATCCTACTAAACCGGATATATGTGTATTATGAGAATATAATAGGGGACCACCAGGCTGGATTCAGAAAAGGAAGGAACACACAAGACCAGATCTTCATCCTAAAACAAGTACTAAAAAAACGATGGGAAGTAGCTCAAATTTGTCGATTTTAAAGCAGCTTATGATTCCGTGGACAGGAGCAGTCTTTGGAAAATCAGATCTGAACTGGGAATTTCCGGTATGTTGGTGAGATTGAAAAAGGCGTGTACAAATGTGGAGTCCTAATACCAGGAGAAGTATCTGAAGCCTTAAAAGTTCAAACGGGCTTACGGCAGGAAGATGGACATCACCGATGATGTTCAACTTAACTCTGGAGAAGGTAAGTAATAAGAGCAACATCACAGAAAAATGGAAGGGTCCACGTCGGAATGAATCATAAAATCCTTGCATACGCAGATGATAGAGCTGTCCTTTGAAATAATCAAGACCCGCTACAACACTGATAAGAGCAATTCGGCCTACATAATGTGTGTAGATAAATGGAAAGAAATAGCCCAAGACAGGCAGAGATGGCAGCAGGCTTGTTAAGGCCGCAAAAGATCTACATGGTCTGTAATGTCAACAGGAAAAAAAAAATTAATAATATTTAAATATAAATATGGATTAAAAAAATGTCAAGAAGTTAAAATTAAATAAATAGATTTTAAACACATTCGTAGACTAAATAATACATACTGTGTACCCTCCCCTCTAAAAAAAGTTATAATAAAGAATTACATATATGTGTGCGTCAATACAACGTACAAGCAAATACGCATTTCTAGCTATAAAAGAAGATGCATTCCTAACAAAAAAAAAGAGACAATTCTATAACTGATTACTATTGTATATATATACATTAAACAGAATATCGTTATTACGATATTTAGTATTTTCTGCTATAAAAAGAAACTAGGCTCATTCGATGACAGGCAGGTTGCTGTCAGATCGGTGACAGCTGACAGTGACCTTGGCAGACAGCTGGTGGGGAGGTGCAGGTATATTCATTACAGTAAATAAGGGCCAAGTCTGGGCTATGAGCAGCTTCCTTCACCCTTGATAGATTTTCTTGGGACTTCGTACCACACTTACAATCCATTCCAACGACATTCATGACAATTTTAGATTCGAAAGGATGAGAAAAACCACATCAAAGGAGAGTTAAACATAGACCCAATGTTGCTCCGTCATAGTCTCAGGCCTAATCCGATATTAACTCTTTCTTATTGAACAACAATAACTTCCTTCAACTTAATTCTCTCAAATTGTTAACTTAATAACTTAATCTACTTAATAAGATAATCACCTGCAGTTTGGAAGAGGGGTCATGATGTGAAAGGGCTTGAACTTTTTGGCTGATACGCCAATTAGTAAGCTTTCCTTGACTCTGTAATAGCAATATCTCTTTATAAAGTTTTCTTCTATCTTCAAAAAGTGATTCTATTTTATTTTTCCAGTTACTTATGTCTGGAAAAGATAAACCTCCCTGAAAAGGATTAAATATTAACATATATAAAAAATGAAATATTAGTTAATTTTAAAATTAATTTTTTAGTGGATAGGATGAAACTATTACTAACAGACATGTTTTAAAATGCTATTTCAGAATATATAATACTGATATCATTAAAATGGTACAAAAAACAGTAAGATTAATGATTCAGAGAGAAGCAATATACTTTTTAAAATTAGATATACATATGTAACATATGATACAAATTTTAATATTCAACATGTACTAAATTTCCAAATTTGCATTTAATAATTAAACAATTCTCACCATTATTTTAATGATTCAGTAATCAAGTTGCAGCAACTTCTTGATAAATTCTGATAGAAGCTATGTGGTTTTTGTAATATAAGACTGAAACCTCTTTGTACATTCAATTATAATATAATCTATTACCTATGTTAATTGAATTAAGATAAGACAGATGGTGTATTTTGTAATGAATAATAAAGCACACCTACATTTGTTCTAAAAGTATTTTTATTAATTAATCATACGTAGTTCAGTTTAGATAGTCCTTACTTGAAATGAATCTTAACTGACTCGAAATTGTGTGTGTTCTGTTATGTCGAATACAATTATTGTATACCTGTTAAATATATACAATAACTGTATTCAACACAACAAATTGGAGGATCAAAGTCAAGTAGATACGAGTATTACAGTGAACTATTACCAGTGTTCTAAATAATTACTTTCTTTCCGGAAAGTCTTTGTCAATTTCTTTAGCACATTAAAGTAAAAGTATTCAATTCGAAGAAGAGGAAACAACTAAAATGAATAGTGAACAATTTCCACAATTTTTAGTGGCACAGCAGGCACAATTTCAAGCTTTTTTGATTAAAATAAATGCTATTCAATCACAATCTGAACACTTTATTTACAATTTTGAAAACTTCGATAAAACTAAAGAAAATGTTTCTCAGTTCCTAGAAATAAAAAAAACATAATTCAAATGAACCCATAAATATATACACAAATGACTTAAAAAAGATTGTTCCTAAATGTCATTTTTGTGAGAATGTGGGAAGTAAGTTTGAAATATTTTCACAGTTCATCAGCAGAGGCTTAAATGACCAATCAATGAGACAACACTTGCTGTTACTAAACCCAAAAACATTAAATGAAGCTAAATCTAAGAGGCATCTATTTTGGACAACAATATAATTTCGGGTGAAAACATGACAGACTCCTTGATTAGTAGATTTTCGAGGCCGATTAAATTTTCCTTCATTCCTCAAGCCAAAATAGAGCCCCCCCCCCCAAAATTAAATCCTGGATCCGCTAGTGCTCAATAGTATGCGTAAATCCTGAAAATGTCTTAGTCATCATACCTAAGCCTGTTAGGTCAGGAAGACTTTGTGTAGATTATAAAGTATTGATTAATCCTCAGCTGCTGACACCACACAACCCGATTCCAAAAGTTAATGACATTGTGAGTAATCTACAAGATTAGAAAATTTTCTTTACATTGAACCTATTTAAGGCACATTTACAGATTTCGGTAGATGAAGAGAATGCGAGAATAGAAATAATTATAACCCATACAGGAACATTTAAATTCAACTGTCTATCTTTTGGAATCAAGATTGCTCCATGTGAATTTCATTGCATCATGGACCAAATCCTAGCAGGTCTTCTAGACATTCTAGACAAGGTCTTCTAGACTCTTTCGATGATATAATCGTAAACAGTTTAACACTGAAAGAGTGTTATAATAGGCTTTCTGCTTGCATAGAAAGACTTCAAGCGTACAATATACATTTAAACCAAAAGAAGTGCCAATTTTTTAAACAAAAAATTAACTATATTAGATACATTATTGAAAAGAATGAAATTTCGAACCTTTAAAGGTAAAAGCAGTTCCAGAATCACACAAAACCAAGATGATGTCAATAGATTTTAAGGAATTGTCACATATTATTCAAGATTTATCTCAAATGTTTCAACAATCATTCATCTACTTTGATTACTGCTCCATAAGAAAAGAACTAGCTTGGTCATCAGTAATCAGTTTGTAAATTAGCTTTTAAAATACTAAAAGTAGAGATGGCGAATGAAAGAATTTTAGTGCCTTTCCATCCTGAATAACCTCTGGTTGTAGCTAGTAATGCTACAACCAGCATAGCTACAACTGGCATAGCTTCTCCAACTGGCATAGCAGGAGTAATATCTAATACAGTTGATGGCAAAGAAAAGCCTATCACATTCGTTTCAAGATCACTCTCAAAATCTGAAATAACTATAATCAGTTGGACAGAAAGGCATTGGTCATGGTGTTTTCTTTGAAAAAAAAAATTATTATTTCTTATTTGGTAAAACTATTGCTCTTCAAACAGATAATAAACGACTAAGCAGAATTTTCCAGGAAAGTACAAAACTAACGGCAATGACTTCCACTAGGTTGCTAAGATACACAGCTTGGCTTACCAATTCTGATCATAAGACCAAGCAACTCAGCAACCCATCAACCAGCAAACGACAATGCACATGCAAATTACTAATCAAGAACACCACTGAAAGAAGAAACTACTAAAATAAGAGAAGAAATAAATAAAGAAGTGGGTTTAATATCTAATAAAGCAATATGCAATATTTGAAACAATTCATTGGACTACAAAATGTTAGCACAGAAAAGAGCAAGAGATAAAGCGTTAGCTAAAATTAAAAGTGATTTATTAAACAAAGATTGTTGCAACTCAAAACTATATTTACAAAACAGAATAATTTTCAAGGGTTAGCAGATCTAAAACTCTCCGAGAAGTATTAAAATAATTACATCATACAAACATAGGTATAGTAAAAATGAAACAATTAGCAAAAAGATATGTGTCATATCAAAATCTAATATATGTGTATTGGAAAATTATTGATAAAAAAATCGAACAACCAGTAAAATCTAGCCCAGTATGTGCCATTCCAATAAAAGTTCCTGTTCATTGTTGGTAAGAGCCAACAAAAGAACTTCAGAAACAGACAGTTCATGTAGAGTACGCCGGACCGTACAAAAACCATTATCATTTAGTATTGGTGGATGCCAAATCAAGGTGGGTGGAGGTTCGTGACTCAGAAGAAGCTCCCACTTCTCAAACAACAATCAAATTGTTACAATACAAGTTTTATACTCATGGGTTTCCACGAGTCTTAGTCTCCGATAATGGGACTATTTTCAAAAGTGAGATCTTTACCAGATTTTGTGACAAGGCTGGAATTAAACAAAAATTTATATTTCCTGGACATCCAGCTAGGAATGGTTCGGCAGAAATGACTAAACTCTAAAAAAATTAATTTACGGCAATGTCGAAGTTGAACATGGCCCTACATACCAAAGTTCAGGAGATTCTTCGGGCACTACCGATCAACACCCTTAGCCTGTGGTAAGTCAACAGCAGAACTATATCTGAATAGGAAAATAAACATAAAATTAAATGTGCTTAAACTGCATAATGATTTTACAAACTTGGAAACAAAGGAAGACAAAAAAAATTTGACAGCTCCAGGTATGAGACAGGGTGCAAGCAAGATGACATCCGAATAATAAGCCTCCTGGGAGATTTGGCACCATAGTAGACTGACTTTCAGCATCTGCATAGATCATAGAGACGTCATACAGTTTATCTTTTTGATTATGTGTTAAATTAAGTCACGGAGAGTTGTTATGTTCATCGATTTATCTTGATATGATAGTATCATCCATGATTTTTAACACATGATATTGATAGTTCAATGTTGTTTAATTCATTATAATTTATCGATTGATGTTAAAGCTATGTCAAATAGAAATACTACAAAAGAAGAATCTTGGATTTCAATTACAAATTGCATATTGAACAGATATAAAATAACTGTAATTGACTTAACAGGTATGCTCTTAAAAAGCGAATTGCAGATTCTGGCACCACAAAGTTAAACCTCATTTTTCCAAGCTCCTCACTTTTCTCATTATATTACATGCGAAATCCCTTTGATCATCTACTACCTAAAGCCAGTGTGGTGTGAAACTCTACAGTAATAACTATACAGGTCATTTTTTGTATTTGACACAGCATTCGAGCGTGGGAAGTTCTGTGTAGAAATGTATAGTTGTCCACCACACAATGTTTCCTTCCTGTCTTATATGGCTGTGTGTATCGAATATCGATAATTCTAACAATGCAAACCCAAGTGATGCTAATGGCCCGCCTTATATACCAGTTGGAGACCCAAATTTAGTTTGGCATCAAATGTAATTGGAGTTGATTATTAAAGAAGGTTGAGGACTTAAATGTGTTCAGCATCTGTTTTTTGGTAAAAATAATTAGTTCTTTCTTTAGTGGTTAACTGAAAATGGCACCAATAGACCAACGTCACCTGCTACCTACAAATGTTTAAGAATCACATTTAGGAACTTTCCTACTATAAGAATCATTCCATTGCCTGCAAATGCTTGAGCATAAACTCTGGCGCCCTCAAGTATTCTTAAGGTGTTTATTACCAGACACCAGAGCAATGGTGAGATACAATTCCCTTGGAAAGTTGAAGTATTGAAGATTTTAAATATGTTATGGAAACAGAACTAAGATCAAAATTGAAAAAAAAAAAAAAAAAACTAAGCTAAAAATGATATTTTTTTAATTTAATCACCTAATGAATTCAACAGAAGGGGAAAATACCTGAATTTCAGTTAGTTTAGCATTTAATTCTTGAACCATCTTTTTATATTGTGGAATGGACAAAGATTCATTCATCACATTCTTGGAAATCTAAAAAAAAAAAAAATACATATATGTATTTATAATAAATAAAATTTAAAAAATACAATATTAAGTAATTAAATTGATTAATATTAAAGAAGCTGATGATCACTTTTGGTAATGTTTACTTCTAAAAAAGTAAAAACTCCTTATCACCAAAAAAAGACCATTGAATAGAACATTCTCAATGATGCCAATATGAAGATGTATACTATCGCCTCGAGATAGTTCAATTTATATTACATTAAAAACAACAATTTATTTTAATCAATAAACATCCTAGTAAAGTGTTATTTTCTTATGTTCTTATGTTATGTTATGTTTTAGGTTCTTTTCTTATGTTATGTTTCTTGATGTGGGAATGTATGGCGGCTTCAGGTGCAGGAAATCTTAACTTTATAGTGGGAATATTCACATGGTATAATGAATAAACATGTTTACATAGGAATTTTGGGAAAATTGGTTGACAAGAACAAACTTCAAGATAGACTGTAGACAGGAAACATGGATGTGGATGAACCCTGTTTGGAGGAAAACTTAGACATTGTTGACCAGGAGAATAATGAGGAGGAGGAACAAGAATGGATGTATAACGGTGAGGAAACTCACTTACTCCCGTTTCTATTACTTCAACTTTAACAGCATGAAAAAAAAAAAATATTGATTAACATTTTGACACTAAATTACATTTAAAGTTTACAATAGTTTTATAGTCAATTTTAAACTTCTGAAATTTTATTAAAATAAAAGTATAAAATAAATAATTTAGATGTGTTACTCTCAAAAGAGAAGTAAATGAGTTGCAGCAAAATTATAGTTTCACTCCACCTTAATTAGGCCAAGTACTATGATACTACCAAGAAAAATAAATGGTTGACTCACTTCTTGCACAGTTGGAGGTAAGGAGTCTGAGTATGATTTGTGGATTATATTTAGTAGGAATAAATGGAAATCTTAAAAGACAAACCAGGAAATCTAATATATTTTAAATAAACTTTTTATAAGTTAATATTTCTGGAAAACATACCTCAATATTTAAATGTTATTAACATTCAGAGATTCATAAATAGCAAAAAAGAAATAAGAAAAAATAATCCTTACTGTTGCTTTAATGCATTTAGTTCTAGTTGCATACTTTAACGTGTTATAAGTATCCTCAAATGAAGAGGAAGAAGGAGACACATTAGCAATCATAATAGTTCGACAATTTCCTCCAAGAGAATCTTTCAATATTCTGGTCAATTTAGAATCTCGGTATGGAACATGCTTTAACCCATCAGCAAGAGCATTAATACAGTTACCTGAAAAAAAAAAGTAGAAATAAATAAGTAAATAAATTTATCGGACTATCTTAAATTGTTTATAAGAGATAATAACAATTTATTGTAATGCTGCTCCACTGTGTTGAGTTGATAACTGACACAGCATACTAATCTATCTGGTTGATGATATTCAGCTTGATATACTTTGTACATAAAAATGTCATATGTTGTTTCCTTTCTTTTCTCATCCTCATTATTCTCAATTCTGTCATCCGGATCCATAAAGCAATGACCTGATTCAGTAGAGGTGATGGTGCAGGATTCCCAGTGAGTCCAAAATAATGGAATCCGCCATACTCTGTATCTCATTCTTTTCAACACCTAACTTTTCCAAAAACAATAGTAGTTGAAAGAGGAATTGCCCCTCTACTTCCAAACCAAAGTCTTCGTACCAAAAAATTTCTCTTCCCCAAATTCTTCTCTATATTTCCCTTTCAGGTACAGAATGCATTTTTATATATTTCCTCCTTCTCAATTTGTATTTTAAAATCTTGCTGCTCATCGTTCGTCTCATATCTAATTGTAGTATCAACTATAAGAGGCTCCTTTCCTTTTCTACTAAAGGCCAAGATGTCAACGAAGCTGAGCCTTTCGTATCTAGACAATCAACTTCTATGAAGCATCTATAATTTTTCATCACCAGGAATTTGTATAATCGATACTTTATATTAATGTGCCGGCAGGTGATGATGAGCATGTTATTTTGACATTTGTCCAATACATGAGCTGGGTTTTTCGACTATTGGCCACATTTGCAGCAGAGGGATCCAACATCTCCATTTGTCTGGCCTCCAGTCCAGTCTCTGAAACTCCTAGAAGAGGAGCATAGTTGACATATAGTTTCAAAGCATTTATCCACTTTGAGTCTGTAAGAATTTTCCTGTCACACATAATTTGTTAGCCATCGGCTTGACTTAAAATGGGGCACACATATTCCCTGCCACTTACATTTTCCCCAATCTTCAAATGACTTTTCTCTCAGGGACTGCCAAGCTTTCTTCACTGATATTGTAATATACCTTCAATATTATTTGCATCGAAACTTAACAGGTCAGCACACTGTCGAACTTCGTCCTCAAAATCAAAAAACACCAGAACAGAAACATTTGTCAGAAACGTAGAGAGTACTAAGAACATTCTAAGAAAGTGAGAAAAAAAAGAAAAGCCTTCAGGAAAAAGTTAAAAACACTGAAGAAGCAAGACTTAGGAATGAAACAAGGAAGTTCTTTCAGAACGTAAAGGCCACCAAAGTTGGTTCTGTTAATGAGTCAGATATGGTATAGAGATAAGACTGGAAAGCTGCTTGCTGTGTGTGAAGATGCCTGATTCCAACAACATCGAAAATATTTTGGAAAAGTTAAGGAACAATAAGTCACCAGGATCAGACAGGATCCCAGTATAGTTTCTCAGATAAGGGAGGAGTCACCTTTCAGAGGAAATGACAAAATTACTGGCAAATATTTGGGAAATAGAAAAACTAGCGAAAGAATGTAAAGAGTCCCTCATTTTCCCAATTTATAAGAGAAAAGGAGATGAAAGGGACTGCAGAAATAACAGAGGGGTCAGCTTACTTAATTCTGCTTATCAAGTATTCTCTATTGATCCGTATAATCGCAACATGCCTTACGTGGAGACAGCTTGAAGATTACCAGGGTGGTTTCAGGACAAATTGATCTACAATCGCTCAAATTTTTGCCCATAGACAGACTATGGAAAAACTGAGAGTATAAAACTCAATGTGGAAGCTCTTCATTGATTGTAAGGTGGCGTACGACATGTTGGTTAGAGAGGAGCTTTGTTATGCAATGTGTGAATTGAACATACCAGCAAAGCTGATTCGTTTAACTATGGCTTCCATGCAAAGCACTGTCAGTAGAGTTAAGGTGAAAGGAAGAATTGGCGACTCCTTTGCAGTTTGTTCGGGCCTAAGGCAAGGTGACTCATTAGTCCCACTCCTCTTTAATATTACTCTAGATACCATCAATTAATTAATATTAATAATAATAATTAATATTAATATCGGTGAATGAGATTTGGACACTTGTTATAATATTTTTGCAGGCGCCATAACTTGCTAGACCACCGACCACCGCGGCCCCTGGTAAGTGAAAGTAATAATTTATTCATTTTTATGGCACTGCCATAATTATCCATCGATCAGTTTCCCATTATTTGTTTCCCTTACCAACCCATAATTTCCTACAATCCACAGCCGTAATAATCCAAACTCCCCTTTACTCAATAACACTAGTTGCGGCATATTCCCTGCCTAAAATACTCATTTACGAATCCCAAATAATTTCCTTCCTGAATTCCTTAGGACACCACTTCCTCCTAGGTGCAGATCTAAATGCAAAACACCAACAATAGGGAGCCAGATCCACAAATTCCCGAGGGTGAACATTGCTATCTGCACTTAATTCCCATCGCAGCAACATCCTTTCACCTATTATTCCCACATACTGGCCAACAGATCCCAACCGCAATCCTGACCTTCTAGACTTTTTCCTACACAAAGGATCACTACACTATTCCATTTCAAGGTTTGATGATCTTTCCTCAGACCATATTCCTTTAGTCCTAACCGTTTCCACATCTCCCATTCCTAAATCATCCCCACCTTCTTTATCAGGGGTCCAGTTAACTGGAACCTTTTTCGTCACATACTGGAAGATAATATAGACCTCAGAGTTTCCTTAAAACACCTAAAGACCTCGACGATGCAATGCATTCCTTCACTACCCTGATCCAGCAAGCAGCTCGGACTGCATCCTCACCTGATCGTCCCAAAAAATACCATAACATAAATCCTTTACCTCAAGACCTACTGGACCTTATCTATAGCAAACGTTGCTCTAGGACCCTTTGGCAAAGAAACAGGCATCCTGATGACCGGAAATCGTATAATCATTATTCCAAACAGGTAAAAAAGAAACTGGATACCTTTAGAACCCAATCCTACAATTCCTACCTCTCCTCATTATCAGCTAGTGATAACTCCCTCTGGAATGTAACCAAAAAAATCCTAAAATTCCAGTCCATTTCCCACCCAATTCGCCGTGATGATGGTTCCTGGGCTTCGTCAGATGCGAATAGAGCTGAAGAGTTTGCTAAACATCTATCCTACACATTCACTCCTCATCCCGAACTCCATCCCACCCACACTGCTGAAGTTGAAGAATTCCTCTCTCTCTACCTCCAAAACCTGTTAACCCCTCTGAGGTCAAATTCCTTATAAACAAATTAAAACCCCGAAAATCCCCTAGATATGATCTCTTCACTTCACAAATCCTCAGACAACTTCCCAAAAAAGCTATCATATTCCTTACCTATCTATACAACTGCATCCTTGGCACAACCAACTTTCCTTTGGTGTGGAAACACTAGATAATCATCCTGTTTCCAAAACCAGGTAAACCTGTTAATAACACATCATCCTATAGACCGATAAGCTTGCTCCCGACCCTCTCAAAAATCCTTCTCAAACGCATCCTACCCATAATCGAATCCCACAACATCCCTTCTCATCAGTTTGGATTCCGCTCAAGACATTCCACTGTCCAACAAGGCCTTCGTGTTGTGGACCATATATCCTCTGAACTTGAAAACAAGCATTATTGGAATGGTGCCTTTCTGGATGTAGCGCAAGCTTTCAACCGCGGCACGATGGCTTGCTTTTCAAGCTCAAAACCCATTTACCCCAATCCTTATACCTACCTCTCAAGTCCGTTGTGGCACCAAATTCTCCACTTACTATCCAGTTGAGGCTGGTGTTCCACAAAGCAGTGTCTTGGACCCACTTCTCTACATCCTGTTCACCGCTGGCATCCCTTCAAGTCCTGATACCTTCCTAGCAACATTTGCTGATGACACTGCCATCCTATCCTCCCACTCAGATCCTCAAATAGCATCCCAAAAGCCTACAATCTCACCTCTCCTTGATTGAGCAGTGGTGCAGCAACTGGCACATCAAAATCAATGAATCAAAATGCAAACATATCACTTTCACCCTGAGACGCAGACCCTGTCCGCCAATCCTTTTTAATTCAATACCACTTCCCAACTCAGACACAGTATCAGTACTACTCAGACACAGTACAATCCTTTTTAATTCAATACCACTTCCCTACTCACACACACGTTGGCTTCCTTCTTGAAAAAAGACTAACTTGGAACCCACATACCAGACTTAAAAGACAAGAACTTAGCCGACGATATAGCCAGCTATATAGATAACCCTACGGACTTGAACTGTGGGGAACTGCTAAACATTTGAATATCAAATTCATCCAATCCTTCCAATCCAAAGTACTTAGAACAATAGTCAATGCCCCATATTATATCACAAATAAGAACTTACACTATGACCTTAACATCTCATTTGTCCTCGACATCATCCCATCCAGATTCTCAAACTTTCACCAGAACATCCATTATCCAAATCCTCTAGCTCAATCCCTATCCAGCTCCCTTCATCCCTACAATCCTCCTCGAAGGTTAAAACGGCAGTGACCCAGAGATCTCTTGTAAATATGCTTCTGGAGTCCTGGCAATAGCCAGCTTCTCCACTCATGTCCTGAGCTTCTGTGGCTCTAGTGCCATCTTTCAGTCTCCACTGGCTTCTAATACTAGTGATGCGGCTGGAAAAGTGGCACTGGGATCTCCTGGAGTCTTGCTTTGCCTTCCACATGTGGGAAAAAAGCCTGGCTCGGAGATTCCTGGGCGAATGTATATATTGTATATAGGTATGATTGTGTTTAGAAGTTTTTATTTTATTTTATTTGTTTTCCTTTTTATTTACTTTCTTCATCAGTATTATTTATTTACTTTCATATTTATATTTATTCCTCTATTATTTGTATATATTGTATGAATGAGAACTTTTAGCTCTAATACTTATAGCCCTCCAGCAGTGGCTGATTGTATTATTATTCAATAAATAGACTATTATTCAATTATTAAAAGCTCACCAAATGTAGCATACAAAAATAATTTGTCAATAAATAAATAATACCTATATTGTATACACTAAATATTTTTGGACTACCACTTACCAAGAGCTAGAAGGGATTTATTTATATTCGATCCTTCCTTAAAACGAATGCCTCTACATCCTGTTGCGGCACCTCTTTCTGATCCAGCTAAATCAATCATTGATAGCTTTGATATTTTCACTTGACCATTAGATACTATTCTAGCATGGACCTTTTAAAAAGAAAGGTAGATAACAAACATTATAATTTAAAAAAAAAAGCTTTATAACAATTTTTTTTAGAAATTAAGAATTTTTTACTTGAAAGACAGCATGAGATCTTGACGATTCTGCATTGCTATCTGTAGGATGCTGTGATCTATTCCGATTTCCAGCACTCAGTAAAGCAAATAATTCATCAGCATGATCAATTTGTTTAACTTTTAAGCCAGATACAGTAATACGACCACCAGTGGCATCTTCACGTAAGTGAAGAACAGCAGAACTGGGGTACAATAAATCCTTCACGTTTTCATTATATACCTGAAATAAATAAAGTGTTCGTCAATCCTATTATAAAGAAAATCATTAATCTATTGGTTAAAATATAATTTTTTACAATTTCATTTTAATAGTATTTGTTCTAGATTATATAAGTTTGAAAACCCAATAATTTGATACAGTTAAGTTTTTCAGATATAAAATTTTTTATTTTTTTTTATTTAGTAAACGCCTCTGCCGTTGGCTATAAGGCCATTCGGCTCCTGGCAGCCCAATATAACTCACATATCACTAGAGATTATTGTCACTAGACCGCATAATTTCACTGATATAAACGAAAATCCTAAATTCAAATTTTCTACTTTAAATGCATAGGTATGGAGTAACTGACTATTATTTCATGTCTTAGGAGAGTAAACATTATAAATTTAAAGTGATTGTAGCTTTCTATATATATATATAAGCCCTCTCTCTATATAAGTTTTCTACCAATATAGAATATCTACTTATCTTCATCTGGCCGCCAATTTGTATTCCAGCAGCTATATGCTAGCAGACATGCATTTTTTTCATCAGGCCTGCGGATATGATCAATTTATAAGGACAAATCTTAGTATGAAATAAGACACTTTTTTTGCCACGGGCTCCCAGACTATATTGGTGTAGTACAATAGTGGCACCTTAAAAAAAGGCCACTGACAACAATTAGCCCAGGGACAGATTAAAAATAAGGACGCTCCAAGGCCTAAAAGATTTTGGTGCCCCTCTTCATATAATTAGTGCATTTTTCATCAAGAAAATTATTATTAATTTTATAAATCATTAAATGAATAACAGAAGACTTATTTTTTTTATCCAGGGATTGCATTCCATATAAGCCCTATCCATACTAAAGAATGCAACCAAGAACCTTCAAAGGTTGATATGATATGTAAAAACACGCCCAACCCAAATTGAAATAAGAAAGCTATTTGATGCAGCATAATTTAAGGCAAGTAATTGAGACGTTGACAGTGAAAACATAAGTTTGTTAAAATGAAACTATGTGCCGTGGCCAGTGACACTGAAAAGAGAGTAACGTCTAGTACACCTTAGTTTAGTTCTTTGATGGCAAAGATAGTGCTGGTTTTAAATTAAGGGGATTTTGTAATGATAAGCTAGTGATTTTGGCGTGCCCTGTAAAACTTGAATTTTGGCACTTAGTACTTTTTCATTGCCAACGCCTCAATTAGTTCAATATAAATATTTAAAGAAGTAAATTTGATATTAATAATTATATAATAGAGAAAAATATTGAGATTATAAAATATAGAAAAAGTTTGGATCACAATATATAAATTCATACTGAGAAGCCACTTGGAACAGTGAAGCAACTACTCTCTTCCAGAACATATATCCCTTGAAGTGATGAAAAATTAAACAATTTTAAAATAATCACATATAATTGATAACGTATTCTGAAATTCACCTCAAGATATGATGCACCAAGAGTAACTTTCATATCAGCAGCTTGATCAATAAACTTCAAAAGCTCAACTATTGTTAGGTAAGCTATCCCTGGATGTTCTGGAGTTCCAAGCATGGTGAAGGTTTTTCCAGCTCCAGTAGCTCCATAAGCAAAAACTGTAATGAAACACCATTATAAATGGATTACACTATTTCTAAAATATATAGATAATGAATTTTAAAATTAGCTTTAATCTGTAGCTCAGTAAAACAAGAACCAACATCTAAAACTTTTAAATTTTAATAAACTGCATGATTTGGAGACTTAACACTGGGCAACAAACGACCAATTTTCGAATGTTTCCAGCACTTCATGAGTCAATTCTTACTAATTTTGGGTTAAGAAAAACGAATATGACAATGAAAAATTTTTCTTAGCTCTAGTTTCTGTGATATAAACTAAGTGGAAGTATTTCATATTAATGGGTTAAGAGAAAAAGATACATTTTAATTATATATGCTAACAACATTGAAAGTGTATTTGATTTTCAAAATGGTAGTTACATTTTAAGAGTTGTAAATTACTGGAAGAATATCTCGCAGATGGTGGAGTCTGAACAGATTATGTAGTGGCTTCATGAGATCGTCGTCTTTTAGCTTAACTCTTGTAAGGGAGTTCCAGAGCATCTCTACACAAATACCAACAGTGATCCGCAAGCATTGCTTCATTCCAATGGCCCTGATATCTTTGTTCCATAACAGAATAGTCCTGATGGGATCTTTCTCCATGTTCATCACTAACAGATCCACAACCAGGAGAGAAAAACTCTAGGTGGGAGTGGAGAAAATTGATTTTAAGGGACATGGTGCATCCAAGGTTATGGTACTTTTGCAGGAGCACTGTCACCAAATGCATGCAGTTGTCATATCTTTTGTTGACCAAAACTCCATGAACAACTCCCTTGAAGGCTTTCCAAGTTTCCTTTTCTTTCCCTTCCAAAACTTGGTCAAATGCAGGATCCTTCACAAATACTCGAATTGCGGCCTGACAAAAATGGCTTCCTAAACTTTTACATCACTTAATTTTGGATATTTCTCCCTCATTTACTTAAAGGGTCGTCCTTCTTGGTTCATACCTTTGTCAAAATCTTTTATCAAACCCAGCTTGATATGCAGAGGTGGAAGTAGAATATCTTTTGGTCCACAATAGGCTTGGCAACAACAGTCTCCTTTAATATAATGCAATTTCATATCTCTACTGTCCCACATACGTAAGAAGCAACAGTGTTAAGTGTACCCCAATTGCATTCCTGACAGTATGGCAATGACTTTTAGATCACCACAGATTTTCCATTTGTGTTCATGATATTTGAGTGAGTCCAAGAGGGCTGTTATATTTGCTTATTTCTCTTTTATGTGAACTGCATGACGAACAGGAATAGAAGAAAGAAGGTTGCCATTGTGAAGTAACACAGCTTTCAAACTAAGCTTAGAGGAATCTATGAATAGTCTCCATTCAGTTGGATCATGGTTCAAATTGAAAGATTTCATCAAGCAATTAATGTCGCCTTCCAATGACCTTGAGCATTGGAAGATCAGTAGCCTACCACTGAGCTACCCCACTCCAAAAATATCAAATAAGGTTTCAAAAAATAAATAGTTGATTAAACATAAATTCAACAAAGAAATGTATCATCAAATCATTTTCTTGAATATTTCTTTCAAAGAAATCTTTTTTCTCTGATATTTTGTATGGTATTCCAAGCAACAGTTTCAATATTAACCTGTTAACCAAGAAATAAAATTTTGTTCAGCTATCACAATGGGAACTCATTTCTTCATAGTTGTAAGTAATATCATCATACCTCAAGTAATAAAAGGAAATTATTTTTAATTTATTGATTTTATTTATTTCGAAAAAAATTGTATAACATATTATAAGAGAAAGAAAGAAAAAGATCTATTGTCATACCCAGTTAATAGGTTAAAAAGAAAAAAAGATACCTAACTCATTGAAGAAGTTGGAAAGGTAAAAAACAAAACTGGTGCGCACAACACACAATTTTCACTTACTGCTCAACTTTGAATAGAAATTATTTTCTGGCCATGTATGGCTATTATCAAATTTTTTAATTGCATTTTTAACCAAGCTAAAGCTGAAAGCATACAGCTAACAAATCATAAATAATATTAAAATAACAAAAGTCATATTTATTATACCACCGGTTGATTATGGGTTGTATGATCCGTTGAATATGGATTGTAGGACTATTAGTTATTAAACTGTTATTTTCCATAGTAAAGTTTACTAAAATACAGGCATCAGTAATAAAAACCCTACAAAATAAAAAAATAAGCAACAAAACCAATACAATATATCCCGAGAAAATCTTGGCACAGACAGACCAATGGCTAAAATGTGTTTTTCAAACTCAGGGGCCTCTATAGAACCATCAAAAACCGCATATCGGAAATTTGATCCAATTGCAATACTTTCTTTATCTAGTATATGTAGGAAAAGTAATAAATTAAAATAGAAAATAGAATATGCTGTATCATCGGTAATACTGGTTCGATTCCGATGATTTTGTTTTCTTTTGTTGGTAATTTAATTACCTTTCAAAAATTTTATTATAAATTTTACCATAGAATATATACTTAGCGATTTAGACCCCAAAACATTTTTCTTTTCTTTATAACTTTTTTTCCTGAATTTTCTTGGGAATTTAGTCCATATAAGAAAATTGAAAGGACAATTATTAGAACATTATAGGAAAGTTTCATCAAAATCGTTAGGGCCATTTTCGCGCTACAGTCTATAGAAAAACATGTTTTTCATTTATTGCGCAGCAGCTATTGCCCATGGATCATCCAATTTGTGTCACAGGCATCAGTAATCAAAACCCTACAAAATAAAAAAAGAAGGAACAAAATCGGTTCACTAGTTCCCAAGAAAATCTTGGCACAGACAGACAGACCAATGACTAAAAATGTATTGTTCGAGCTCAGGGAATCTGAAACGTATAGATCCGTCAAAAACCGCATATCGGAAATTTGACCTGATTGCAATATTTTCCTTACCGAGTATAGTAAGTAAAAAATTGTTAGTGACTTACATATCTTATTTTACTTTAGTATTAGGAGAGCAGGAGCTCAACATCAGCCCAGGTCTCTAGGCTCAATAGTGTTGCTCTCCTTTGGCGATTAATTTATAAATTATATAGCTATTCATTTAATTACGTATGTGTTGAGCTCCTGTTACCTACCTTCTGCACTTCTAATATAAAACAAAAATTTTACACTAAAAATTTAAATGGGAAATGGTACTTTTATCTGACCTAGGTGACAGAACAATAGAAAAGGGAATAGGATAGCTCAATGGTAGGGCACTGACCTTCCAATGCTTAAGGTCCTGGGTTCAAATCCCGGCTCATGGCAGAAAAATTATTTATTCCATTTCATCAGTCGTGGGGCGATCCTGGAATTGAGAGACCCTCCAGGGGCACACCCAGCCTCTATATAGTGGGTATCGTTAATTAAATAATTAATTAAGGGCGGAAATCTGATAGTTGAGCGTGATCTCAGCCAAATCACCTAGGTGCACAATCGTTGAGTAAGAAATAGTAGTCCCCCAAAATAGTACGGAACTCAAGACCCTTCATGGATTATAGTGGTGCAGGTTTTCATTTTTTTCCTTTTTTTTTTTTTAATATATGAATTTTTCGGGGTGGAAATTTTCTAATGATATATCACCTATCTTTGTTTTATATCAATTAAATAATATTTATATGTTAATTTTTTGCTTGATTTATTAGATATCTCACTAGAGATTCGTAGTAAGTAGAAAAGAAAGTACAATATAACGTACAATGAAAATATTAGAAATAAAAGGCTCAATTTATTTTTAGGCTTATATGAAGCTGGCCAAGTTAAATATATATTATGGTTACAAATTTGTCCGAACTATGAAATAGAACTGTGGTTTCGTTCAGTTTATTTTATGTTGATAACAAGTAATACAATCTGAATTATAGAATACATGTAATTTAAAGTTATAAAATTTGAGCAACAAGTAGTACAATTAATTGAACAGTTGTATAATTGGTAAAATGGGGGTTGGTCCGCTGTTAGGCTGACAGGGTGAACCCCCAAGTGTTTAAAAATATCTGAATTTATAAAAAAAAAAATAATTTGTAAACATAGCAAAATTATTAATATTACAGAGTTGAATGAGATGTATAATCTATTATAAAAAAATTTTTCATCAAAGTTTTGTTATAAGACGAGTATGCCATTGATCTGCACTTGTTATTCATTGACTACAAGCAGGCATTTGACAGCATCAAGAGATCAACTCTGTTAAGAATGGTAATGAAAAGTGGAGTGCCACATAAACTAATTAATTTAATACGCATAACCATGGAAAATGCATCATCCAAAGTTATTATTGGAAATAAAGTTGGTTGATTGTTCGAGGTACAGTATGACCAGGTTTCAGATACTGCTATTATGTGATAAAAATTATCAAGGAAGTGATTCTGAAATTCATCATAGTGTGCAGTAAGGGATTGTGCATTGATGTGACAGGAATTCAGAATATTAATCATGACTGGAGAGTTGGGAGGTCGAATTTAGGAAAAAGTGATCGAGGATGAATAACATTTTTTAAGCATAAAATTAAAAAAAAACAAATTTAGAAATATAAAAAAAACAATATAAACATAAAATAAACTTTGAGATAAAAAAAAAAGTTTTCAGTAGTGATCAATGTTAAATAAACCACCTGACCTTTGGAAATGACACTACTAAACTAATAACCTTTTTTACTCCCCTCCCCAAATATGTTACATATGTCACTTGAAAATAATCACCCGATAACATAAATACAATGTTAAAACATCAAAAACATAAGCACCAGGTCTTATTTTAAGTGATGAGGAATTCAGATAAATATTAATACCTACAAAACAACATAAAAGATTATAAATATTAACCTGAACAGTTGTATCCTTCAAATATAGATGATATAATATTTTTTGTAGAAGCTTCAAAAACTTCTTGGTTGGTAGATTCTTGATCAAATACTTGATCAAATTCAAAGTGAAGATTTTTATTAAGGCGACGTGTGATATCTCGACTTTTTTGTGGAACCCCTTTGAAATAAAATAATTCATCTTCCTCTTCAGGATCGAAAATAAGTGAAGATTTGTCCACAACATTCACAACTTTTCTAAAAACAAAGATCGTTATATAAGCAATCATAAATCTAATTAATCACCTAAAATACACATATTATGTAGTTTAGAACTGCAAAATCAGCAATACAGAATTGCAGTTTTGCTCCTGCTGCTCATTTATCTAATTTATAAAAAAAGGGGATAAAACATCAAAATGTCATTTAGACCACTAGAAGAAAACATTCAATATAATCTATTTCACATGGTGAAGTACTTCACAATTGCCATTAAAACATAAGTTGGATAGTTGTAAATACAATATTGGTATATTTTTTTTAACATACCTGCAGGCACAAGTTTTCTCCCTGTCATTAAAAGGTCTTACTCTTACAAAAACTTTCACTTGCAAGTGACTGGAATCAGGGCCTAAAGCAGAGGAAAATGATCTCTTCAAATTCATTTTCGGGTTCGGCGTAGAAGCTTTGTTCATTCTATTTAACATGATAACAGATACACGAATCGCAATATTGATGAAACAAACACAATCTCACATATCACAAAGTCAAGAACAGTATTAACAGGCCAAAAGTATAATTATTATAGTACTTTCACAAGGAAGTAACATTTATCAAAAAGCTGATTTAACAAATAAATGAAAACTCCAACATCCGTTACGACCTATGGCCGTTACATGAAAATACAAGCCGTTAAAACCGGCAAATTTAAAATGCTAGTTCTTTTGTCCGCCTTCAGAGGTCAGGAGAGTTCCTAAACTCAGCATAGAGATCATCGTAGGCTTTGGAAATCCATGATCATTAAAATCATCGATGCATCCATGAATGGAATTTAGTGGGTTTCTTTATTCAATAATTGAATTACAAGAGGCTCAATATTTACATAGGCTTCAAGGATTGATGGCTCCGCTAAATGTAACTCAGTATAACCTCTGCGTTGATATTTCCCTTTTTAAATTAATATTGAAGTATACATTTTCTATAAATACCTATTTAAAAAAAAGTACTACTATCTAAACGTGTTTACTTGTGCTTTTAAATTGAGTAAGGCACAAATCCCCTACAATTATAAAAGGTGACGGCCAGTTTCCAGAACGTCCCGAGCACGCTATTCCCAGATTCCCGACGAATATCGACCGTAGCCGTGTACTGACAACTATTTATTTCCGACCAGCTTAAATAAGTAATTAGAAGTATATTAAAATTCCAACCCACCTCCCTAGTGAAAAATTACGGATAAAATAAGTATATTAAAATTTAAATAAGCCCATTAGGTACAGAATTTGGGTTTTATCATGCTTGTTAACGCTTTAATTTGACACTATTCGTAAATAAAGTTGAACTTACATTTAAATGTATTTTCGGTGTTACTATCTTAAATAAGTATATAAGTATAGTAAGTCTACACTCTTACTTATATTTGGGCCTGTGCTGTTGGGATCCAAACATATCCACTGGAGCCAACACCAACAGCCTAAAAGGTGGCGTTGCTCTGGTAAGACAGTATTTCTGTGCAAAACATTGCTGACATGGGAAAAAAAATTTTGATCAGACGGCAACGGAATCGTCATCTAGATCACCTAGATCAGTAGCACTCAGTAGCACCAAGAAATCAAGGAAATCCTAGACGAAAAAAGAGATTTACACTTACCATGAGAAATTGTGCCATGCGCACAATACACAAACAAATTTTCAATGTAAGTATCTCCAACTCTTTCTCAATCATTAGTGATAAAAGTGGAAACAAAGACAGCGATAACTCGCTTAGAAACAATGTGCATTAAAGTCCTCCATCCATTGTGGTCAGTGATGTGACCAGTACCGTAAAGTCGGCGGAAGAATTGAAAGTTACTGCCTTTTGAAGTTTAAAAGACCCAGGATGGAATCCACATCTTTCCGGCAACTATTGAGACACACAGTGGTATCCCTGCCCACAGGCTAATCTACGGGGGGATTTCGGGCAAAAGCTCCTTCTCTCCCCAAAATGGTAAAATATAATGATGTTTTAAGAAGAAAAAAATTATCTCTAAAAGTATTATTGTGTGTAAACACATTTTATAGGACTTAAACACCATTCCAAATAGGTAGTTAGTTTTTTTGTTCTTCTTCCAAAGTAATAATCGTTATATATATTTAAAAAATAGCTTTTGGGATAAAATTAAATCCTGAATCCTTAAGTGTCCCTGCCTGTTTATTCAATAATCAATGTCTGTATTACACATGCTCGACGTTGAACGAGTCTAAAACCTAGAAGTTTGTAATCTATGACCTGGACATCGATCACGAAATATAATACATCAGAGTAGAAGTAGGACTACCTATGTGCGTCTGAAAGATGTCTTTGATATCCTCGAATTTGCTGAAGCAACAAGAATGGCAGGCAGAATGATCTACTCCTCATTCTCGTCACGGCAACTGCAGGAGTAACCTCAGAAGATATACTGAACCCTTGACTTATTAATCGTATTCGTTTTAGCGCGAAACCCAACGAGGGGAGACATGGTATTATTCAATACCATAGGTGCCAGCTGTTCGGACATACCTAAAAGCACTGTGAAAGAGCAGTGGTTTGTGGAAGATGCACCGACCCACACCCTATTACAGAATATCGATAGACTGCCCTAATAAAATGCGATTACTGCAACAAGGTGTACGTCGCTTCATTTAACGGCTGCTTGACTCTGAATGTGATACAAGAACGACTGGAAGAAGGCGGCCAGCTTGAGGTTGAAGTCTGTCCCAGCGCGTGTTAACCTCCAGGTGGCACGAGCACAAGGCCGACCAATTACCACCCAGATAAATACAATGGACTTAAGAACGAACAGACAGCGTGACTTACATCGTAAGAGTTAGACATTCTGACCCACCTTCCTGGCTGGAAAACCTCTTGAAAAGTGTTAAGACCCTCACAGACTCAACGAACAGACCAATCAATATTTTCATTGACATTGTGACAAAATAAACAGAACTTTAACAATACTAATTTTCAACACTGACCTGTTCATGCCTAAAATAACGGGATTTATTTTGATAACAGCCCAAATCTAACCCACCGTTTTGACCCTCACGGTTACACGGACTCTTAAGAGACGTCTACGCTGAAAATTGGTCCGTTGTTAGAGGCCAACCAACAGTTCTGGCAGGAATGGTCCTGATTTCTATAAGATGTGGAACCAAGTGGAGAAAATTCCTCCACCATTAAAAATCAGGGACACGAAGATCTATCACAAAACTCTTCAGGTCCTTCAAGCCAAACCCACAATAATCGCAATACTATACAGAAGACCCAGATCTTCTTTTCATGACTTCTTAACGAGTGTGAAAAACGAACAAACCATTGGGTGACCTAAACGTTAGCCACACTGTATGGAACAACATGCAGCCCAATAAAGCAGGGGGTATTATTTTGAAAACTCCGTACACAGTTTTACATCCCAACAATCATACTTTTAGACACAGGGCGAACGCTGCTTGTAATAAGTAAACTATTGATCTACTCACAAGGCAGCCGCATAGTTTCATTGACAGCATTGCGCTGGACTTTGCGACTTCGGACCATACACCTGTGCTGTATCGAATTGATGGTAAAGTTTCACCACCACCTTCGGACAAATATAAGTACGGTGAGGCTGATTGGGAAATGTTCAAAGCTGAGGTATATCATGAACTATCCACCGTTCCTATTCTCACCGCTGTTGAAATTGAAGAGTGGATCACAGCAGGCTGACTAAAGTGTCCCACGTATGGAAAAGTATTTGTGAAAATTATCTCAAAACCTACTGCTCTGAAATTATGTTAACTACCAGAGCAGACCGGCTTTCAGACCGTCCTCTGTCCAGATCACTATTTGGCGAAACTAAAGTATGAAGTGAGCAAGAATTCTGCCAAAAATTATGACATTCGACTCACTGTCTAATGGGCAAAGCACGGATTTTTATGCTGTAAGAACCCTGAAATATGCCATATAATATGCAGTAAAAACTCGTGGTCATCGTCAGAAAGCTCTAAAGCTTCAAACCTATTCTTAACGTCTTACTCGAATTGGGTTCTAATTGATGGATTTTTTAATTTTTCCAAATTAAAATTCTCAAAATAGAAACGGTTTTCTTTTCTCTTTTTGTTTTTTTTTATATTAAGTTTTTTTTTTGTCGAAGTTTAAGGATTACTAATTCATGATCCGACCTACATTCTGCTCCGCGATAAGACCGTACATTAATTATTCGCATGATCGATTTATTCTGTTACTCCAAGTTTTATTTTATTTTGTTATAATCTTGTTTTTCTTTTATTGTATATATGGTATGTTTGTATTTCATTCATCCTAAATACTCAATGCCCTTAATTGAGGCAAAATGTATTTTTTTCTAAATAAAAAAATTAAAAAAATTATACTGCTTTGCAATGTTGTATCAAGACATGATCGATTTGATTTCGTGTTTGCGAACCTAGTGATGTCCAAGTATATTTATGAATATCTTTATGTTTAAACGTCGTACTTTTAATTATCAGGTTTTTTGAGATGGCAATACACGGTGGGCCAGACCCCCTTATTGCAGCAAAATATGCAATAAAAAACATTAAAACTACAGTAAATAATCTCTAAATATGCTAAACTTACTAATTACTTGATTACTAATCTGCCAGTAATGTATTTAAATATACTGATGTTCCTACAAACAAGTTTTAAAATAAAAAAGAAATTAAGGAAGGATTAAAAATTACAATACTCTTATTTTTTTTTTTTTTTGTTTTGTTTTTTAATATCTAAACTAAAGAATGAAAATAACTAAACCTGGACTGAAAATAAGGTTATTATATACATATGTACATTAATAAATATACATTGTCCGACCGAAGACAGTGACGATGAAGTCAAAAGTGAATTTTACGATAAACTCGAATGGGTTTATGATAAACTACCGCGAAACTACATGAAAATAATTATAGGTGACGCGAACGCAAAGGTAGAAAGGGAAGAAGTTTATATTCCGACGATTGGTAAAGAAAGTTTGCACGAATATAGTAATGATAATGGGATCCGTCTGATAAAATTTGTAGTCTGTGGGCCAGACCCCCTTACCTTGCACCCCCCTCACATCCCTATAAATTGCATATCTTTGTGTTCCTTGTAACTATTTATTAAAAAAAAGCCAATGATTCCACAAAAAAAAGTGAACGCACTACCCCAAAATGGCGTCCAAAGATGGCGGATTGACGACTTTGACTTTAGTTAGTTTTTTGGTCACTGAGAAGCAGCATTTGGCTTAATTCCCTCATAATTGGTCTTTTATTAAAGCTGAATAGTCATAAAATAATAAAACATGAAGAAATATTAAAAAATAATTGGCTTAGGCTGTGAAAAACACCAGTAAAGTCAATTTTTTTAACAAACAAATTTTCAAGTTACAAATCAAGCGTCGTTTGTAATTAAACGGCCTACAATAACGCAAAATGTGCCGAAATAAAACATCTGGATAATATATTTCTCTTTCTAAAACGCTGATTATTTTTTTAAAAAATTTAAGCAGTTCCATAGAAAATGCACTTATGCGGCAGAAAAGCGGTACTGGCGTGGGTGCCTACAGGCCTCTACCACACCATTCAGTACACATAAATGGCTTAGTTATAGTGATATAATAACATTTTTGGTACATTATATTGGTTTTATTAACGAACAAATATTAATGCAATAATGTAACTGTAAAAAAAAATTAAAATTAAAAAAAAAATGTATTATAATTTTTTTTTTAATTTAACCTCCTTTATTTTATACGTAGGTCGTTTAAGAAGACCTCTATTGTAAAAATGATATAATTATAATAATAAAACTTAATCAAAAAATACTTTGCTAAATATCTTGATTTTTTTTATTTACCGTGTTGTTTAGTAAAACTCATATACCACTAATTAAAAAATTAATTTTTATTTCCTTTATTTTGTGCAGATGTCATCCTACCTCACTATAACCAATGTCCAAGAGACAGATTGTTGTATTACTCATTAAAGAAATTAAAAAAAAAACTGTTGTGCAGAAGTTGGACTATATCATAAATAAATAGGAAATTTTAATATTGAATGAATTATTCTCTATGTATAAAGAAATATAGAAAGGGTGACGCTATAAGTTCTTCTATAAACCAGAATTGATTGTTTGGATTTGGTCTCAAAATGAGGAAAACCGCGAAATTGAACCAGAAAATTGGAAAAATACATTAAGCGAACGAAAAAGGACCAGTTCCCATTAAATAGCTAAATGAATGTATAGTAGACAGATGAACAGAATATTTCAAGATGCTGCTCAAAGGGGGTCAATTGCAGTTCGGATGATATTAAGTGGACGATGTAGGTTTATTATGGTGAAAATCACTTTATTTTCGATTGCTGAAGGAGCACATCGGGACTATATTAACTTTGAAGCAGAATATAGAGAGGTATATCGAGAAAGTTATAGCTCATAGCTCTCCTTCTGTTTAGTACATTTGCAAAACATTTTTTAAGGAACCTAAAAGGAAAACGAGCTTTTCTGAAAGACAATTAGATATTAGCATAATCCAAACTGTGAGGCACTAAGCGGATAGAGAGCTATTTTTCTTTTTATATGGACTTCACTATAACCTGCCTTAAAGTGCAGACAGTCCCAATTTTCAACTTCTCTTCCAATGTGCAACTTGAGTTTCTCAATCCATATCGCTCTGGCAATCGACAATATTTCTTATTCCAGCTTCTACGATTCTTGAGTATAATTTCTTTGGTACACTAAACAGGAATGGATCTTGATGGGTATTACATTTCCTTGTATCTCCTTTCTTGTAAAGGTAAAAACCACAGTCCTTTCATATCATTTTCTAATATACTTGTTGCCTATGTACTGTGCGAATAAGTTCGGTTTCGCCCTTTCCATCTTTCTTTGTGCAGAGAGAATAATACATTCAATATTAAAATTTCCTATTTTTTTATGATATGGTACAAATTCCAAACAATTTATTCCGCAATTTCTGAACAATAACGAGCTATAACTAATATAAGATTCCTTAAAAAATGTTTTGCAAATGCACTAAACAGAAGGAGAGCTATGAGCTATAACTTTCTCGATATACCTATCTATATCCTGCTTCAAAGTTAATATAGTCCCGATGTGCTCCTTCAGCAATCGAACATAAAGTGGTTTTCACCATAATAAACCTACATAGTCCACTTAATATCATCCAAACTGCAATTGACCCCGTTTTAGCAGCATCTTGAAATATTCTGTTCACCTGTCTACTATACATTCATTTAGCTATATAATGGATACTGTGGGCCCTTTTTATCTTTTTCCGAGGTTTTGGGACTTCCTTTCTCGTTCGCTTAATGTATTTTTCAAATTTTCTGGTTCAATTTCGCGGTTTTCCTCATTTTGAGACCAAATCCAAACAATCAGTTTTGGTTTATAGAAGAACTCACTAGCGGATTCAGGATTTAATTTTTTGGGGGGGGGCTTCAACCCGAAACCTTTTTTTTTTTCATAAAATTAACGATAATAAAACAGAAAGAAACTAACTACCTATATGAAATGGTGTTTAAGTTATTACTTAAGTACTTTTAAATGTAATTACACGAACAATAATACTTTAAGAGGTATTTTTAATTTTTTTTTCCCATAAAACATGGTTATATTTTTCCATTTTGGGGGGGGAGAGCTTCAGCCCGAAACCCCTCCTCCCCCGTAGATCCGCCCGTGGAAGAACTTATAGCGTCACCCTTTCTATCTTTCTTTGTGCATAAAGAATAATTCATTCAATATTAAATTTTCCTATTTATTTATGATAGTCCAATTTATTTATGATAGTTTATTTATGATAGTCCAACTTCTGCACAAAATAAAGGAAATAAAAACTAATCCTTTAATTAGTGATATATGAGTTTTACTAAACAACCCGGTAGCTATACATCACATATAGTTCACATTAGGTATATATTACTTTAGTTTATAAAACAGGTATTAATATGACTCATTTCCTGGGAAGTATATAAAAAGTTTAATTAACTCTCAGAATCAGTAAGTATACAAAACACAGTGTTAAATTGCAAACGTTAAATAAAAATAAAAAATCAAGATATTTAGCAAAGTATTTTTTAATTAAGTTTTATTATTATAATTATATCATTTTTACAATAGAGGTCTTCTTAAACGACCTACGTATAAAATAAAGGAGGTTAAATTAAAAAAAAAATTATAATACATTTTTTTTTTTTAATTTTAATTTTTTTTTACAGTTACATTATTGCATTAATATTTGTTCGTTAATAAAACCAATATAATGTACCAAAAATGTTATTATATCACTATAACTAAGCCATTTATGTGTACTGAATGGTGTGGTAGAGGCCTGTAGGCACCCACGCCAGTATCGCTTTTCTGCCGCATAAGTGCATTTTCTACGGAACTGCTTAAATTTTTTAAAAAATAATCAGCGTTTTAGAAAGAGAAATATATTATCCAGATGTTTTATTTCAGCACGTTTTGCGTTATTGTAGGCCGTTTAATTACAAACGACGCTTGATTTGTAACTTGAAAATTTGTTTGTTAAAAAAATTGACTTTACTGGTGTTTTTCATAGCCTAAGCCAATTATTTTTTAATATTTCTTCATGTTTTATTATTTTATGACTATTCAGCTTTAATAAAAGACCAACTATGAGGAAATTAAGCCAAATGCTGATTCTCAGTGACCAAAAAACTAACTAAAGTCAAAGTCGTCAATCCGCCATCTTTGGACGCCAATTTGGGGCAGTGCGTTCACATTTTTTTGTGGGAACATTGGCTTTTTTTTAATAAATAGTTACAAGGAACACAACGATATGGAATTTCTAGGGATGGGGGGGGAGGGGAAGTGCACGGTAAGGGGGTCTGGCCCACCGTGTATTGCCATCTCGAAAAACCTGATAATTAAAAGCACGACGTTTAAACATAAAGATATTCATAAATATACTTGGACATCACCGGGTTCGCAGGACATCACCGGGTTCGCAAACACGAAATCAAATCGAACATGTCTTGATACAACATTGCAAAGCAGTATAATTTTTTTATTTAGAAAAGAATACATTTTTGCCTCAATTAAGGGCATTGAGTATTTAGGATGAATGAAATACAAACATGCCATATATACAATAAAAGAAAAGCAAGATTATAACAAAATAAAATAAAACTTGGAGTAACAGAATAAATCGA
The DNA here is from genome assembly GCA_928085145.1 of Nezara viridula. Lineage (NCBI taxonomy): Eukaryota > Metazoa > Arthropoda > Insecta > Hemiptera > Pentatomidae > Nezara > Nezara viridula. Next base: position 210,230,425 of record OV725077.1, read on the forward strand.
TCATGCGTATAATTAATGTACGGTCTTATCGCGGAGCAGAATGTAGGCCGGATCATGAATTAGTAATCCCGAAACTTCGACAAAAAAAAAACTTAATATAAAAAAAACAAAAAGAGAAAAGAAAACAGTTTCGATTTTGAGAATTTTAATTTGGAAAAATTAAAAAATCCATCAATTAAAACCCAATTCGAACTAGACGTTAAGAATAGGTTTGAAGCTTTAGAGCTTCCTGACGATGACCACGAGGATATTGACAAGTTATGGGTAGAGATCATGGATAATATTAAAGCGGTCGGTAATTCGTGTCTAGGAAGAAAGGAAAATAAGAATAACAAACCGTGGTTTGATGAAGATTGCTTAAACATGTGCGAAAATAGAAAAGCCGCTAAATTAAAAGCTCTAAATAAGCCTAGCGAAGACAATATGGAATACTTTCGAACCTTAAAGAACGAAACGACAAAATTGCTCAAAAATAAAAAAAGGGAGTATCTTAAAATAAAATAATTGAAATAGAAATTAATGGAATCGAAAATAACGTAAGAGACATGTACAAAGGTATAAATGGATCACGTAAATGTGTAGGGCCCGTAAAGTCTGGAATTAGGGATGATAATAACAATATTCTGACCGACTCGGTTGACATATTGAATAAGTTTAAGGACCACTTTGACAATCTTTTAAATACGGGAAATTATGATCTGTGTCCTCCTTCTGAGTACCAGAGTGCTGAACCGTTGATAGAAGGACCAAGTAAAGAGGAAGTTGAAGTAGCTATCGGAAAATTAAAATCTTGTAAAGCAGGAACCTATAATATCCCTACTGAACTAATTAAGGCATGCGGGAAGCTGGAGTTTCTAAAATACATCGGGTGGTTAAAAAGATCTGGATGAACGAGAAATTACCTGAACAATGGAAAGAATTTATTCTTATTCCGATTCACAAAAAGGATCTGAGGACCGATTGTAAAACTATCGAGGAATTTCACTCCTTACGGTATGTTATAAAATATTCACTTTAATCTTAACCAGTCGAATCACGGAATACGCCGAGAAAATTATCGGAGACTACCAATGCGGATTTAGACGGAATCGTTCGACTATTGGTCAAATATTTTCTTTATGGCAGATATTAGACAAAAAATTGGAGTACAACGGTATTGTTCACCAGCTGTATATAAATTTTGAAAAGGCCGCCACGATTCTATTGACCGCCAGAAACTGTATAATATTCTAATCGAGCAGGGGATTCCAAAAACAATAGTAAATCTAGTCAGGATGTGCTTGACGGAGACACTCAATAAAGTTAGAATCGGTATTAATCTGAAACATTTGAGGTTCGTTCGGGTTTAAAACAGGGGGATTCCCTTTCGCCTGTCCTGTTCAATTTGGCATTAGAACATGCCATTAGGGAGGTAATGCGTACAGAGAAAGGGTTGGATCTGGGCGGGACAACATCCGTGCTGGGCTATGCTGATGATCTGGTACTGTTAAGAGAAGACGTTGAAACTATAAAACTAAATACGACAACGTTAATGAAAGCCGGTAAAGAACTAGGACTCGAAATAAACATGGATAAAACAAAATATATGGTTAGCTGCAAAAATGGCGATACTACTAGTAATATCGATATAGATGGTAATATGTTTGAACAGGTAGATATATTTAAGTATCTAGGTTCTACGATAACTAGAAAATACGAAATTGAAGAAGAGATTAAGGTTAGACTGAAGGCGGGAAATGCTTGTTATTTTTCTGTGACAAAACTACTTAGTTCGCGCCTCTTGTCCCGGAACTTAAAAATTAGAATCTATAAAACAATTATCTTGCCTACAGTTCTTTATGGATGCGAAACTTGGCCGCTTACATTAAGGGATGGGCAGCGTCTTAAGGTTTTTGAAAATAAAGTATTGCGTAGAATATTCGGACCGAAGAAGGATGAGTTAACCGGAGAGTTCAGACGGTTACACAACGCCGAATTGCGTGAGCTGTATCCGGGTAATATAATTGAGGTAATTTCATCGCGGCGAATCAAATGGGCTTGTAAAGTTGTTGGGCTTAGTAACGAGAGAATTCCTAAAAGGTTAATATTTGCTGTGCCGAATGGTAAGCGTCCGAGGGGTAGACCGAAGCGAAGGTGGGAAGATTGCATTAAAGCCGATCTGAAGGGACTGGGTTTGGACGGTGAACGGTGGAGGGAGGTGTGTAATAAGCGATTGGAGGTGTCGGCATCGAACCTTCGGGTTCGCTAAGCCTTTTATTATTTATTTATTATTTATTATTTATACCTTCTGACTAGTATTTCCGGAGATTCATTTTCGCCCTAGATAAGTATTTTTATTTTTATTTTTTATTCAATAATGTATTCCTGTATTTTTCTCCTTTATTCAATAATCAAATTCTTCCAAAAATTATATTTAACATTTTTTCGTAATTCTTGATAATGAGAGATAGTTAATTATTTAAAATAAACCATATTAAAGGCAGTTTAAAGGAAGAGGCATATAAACATTGAGCATTTAAGTCCTGTAAAGTAAAATCAACAGGGATGCGACCTAAATGATATTAAAGACCACTTAATTATACAATGATACACCGAGGTTAATCGAAATCGTTAGAGCCGTTTGAGAAAATTGTAAAAATGTGTTTCAGCGTTGATATAAAGTGTCACTTCCGGTTAGCCGATTTTAAGGAAAAAGTTGCGGTAATATCTCAACCACATAAAAATCTTAAATACGTAATATCAGTTTCGTATGACTTTTCGTTTTGAGGAAGACTGCTAACATACACACATAGACCATTTTTAGGGACTAGGTTATTTGGGCTCAGGGTACCTCAAAACGTGTATTTCCGTTGAAAACTCAGATTCAATAATTTTCACGATAACACGGGCGGATCTACGGGGGGACTTTCGGGCTGAAGCCCCTCCCAAAATGGCAAAATATAACCATGTCTTATAGAAAAAAATATTAAAAAATGATCTCTTAAAGTATTATTGTTCGTGTAATTACATATAAAAGGACTTAAGGAATCACTTAAACACCATTTCATATAGATATTTAGTTTCTTTCTTTTTTTCCAAAGTAATTATCGTCATTTTTATGAAAAAAAAAAGCTTTCGGGCTAAAGCCCCCCAAAATTAATCGTCGATCCCCTAGCACAGGCGGATCTATGGGGGAGGCTTTCGGGCTGAAGCCCCCCCCCAAAATGGTAAAATATAACCATGTTTTACAGAAAAAAATATTAAAAACTATCTCTTAAAGTATTCTTGTTCGTGTAATTATATTTAATAGGACTTCGAGAACCACTTAAACACAATTTCATATAGGTAGTTAATTTCTTTCTTTTTTTTCAAATTAATTATCGTTGTATGCATTTGAAAAAAAAAATCTTTCGGGCTGAAGCTCCCCCCAAAATGAAATCCTGGATCCGCTAGTGTCCCTTAGTGCACGATGGCAATACTTACCCTTACTACACAGGCGGAATTACGGGGGGGAGGGCTTTTGGGCTGAAGCCCCCCCCCAAAATGGTAAAATGTAACCACATTTTATGGTAAAAAATATGAAAAAAATTATGTCTTAAAGTATTATTGCACGTTTAATTACATTTAATAGGGCTTCAAGAATCACTTAAACACCATTTCATATAGGCAGTTTCCAAAGTAATTATCGTCATTTTTATGAAAAAAAAAAGCTTTCGGGCTAAAGCCCCCCCAAAATTAAATCCTGGATCCCCTAGTGCCTTACTATATATTACATATATAGGTAAGTGAAAGTAAAAATCAACCAATATTTCTAATGCCTTCAATTCTTTCTATAATTAATGTCTAATTCATGCACTTTTCCAAGTTAATGTGTTTCTCATTATAAAAAAAATTAAATTGTGTTGTGTTTAAATCTTGGAGGAATGAATACATCAATGGTCAGACACTTTGTAAAAATATATAAACATTTCACAATTTAAAAAAAATCCATTATTAACACATTAAAATTTAATATTTATAATTATAATTGGTAATTTTAGTGATAAACTTCTGTTTTTCAGATTTAATTACTATATAAAAATCTATAAATTATTTGGGTTATAAATTTAACATTAATCAATTTTACTTTTACCAGCGAAAATTAAAATGCATTAATTAATTAATTATAAACTCAAATTAATCCAAAACGGAACTAAATTCACTTCTGAAAAAATATTTGTGAATTACCAGTGTATCAAAATAAGGGTAAACTATTACAAAATTAGTCACACTATGCCCATAATGTTTTGATTTCACAGGGAGAAAATTAATCAAGATATTTGTATAAGTTGAAGATTTTTTTCAATAAACCGACATTATTCATTTGTTCTTATGAAAAACATATATTTCACTAATAATCCATCTTTTCAATTGTTCTCTCCAACCCTTCCACTTTTTTTTTATGTCTGAAGATACAAAATATGTTATATGAAAATGAAAGGTTACTTCAAGAAAGGGTTCTCTAACCTAATTATGGGCTTATCCAGTGGCTGGATCCACTACTGTTACAATACTCCCCCTTAAATCTGTCCAAACTTTCTTTCAGTTAAATTTTCATAAACTCATTCAATATCCAGTTCAACTTTACAGGTCCACTTAGTTGTATTATTGTTTTCATTCTGTTTAATGGGCACTATCTCCTTAAGTTGGTATCACGCAGCCTCCCAAATTCTTCATTTCGTCTCTTTATTACATTTTTTGAGAAACATGCTTTTTCACTTTCATATCAATATCTTGATTGACCTGATACATGGATATGAGACCTGAGGATTAACCATCATCCTACAAAGAAGTATTAAAAGATTTGAAAATATAATCTTCTGCACAATAACTGGAGTAATCTTAAATCTGAATACTACTGTAAGCAGGACCAAAGAAGAACTGCTTACAGGAACTGATCAGTCAATATCTCATAATGTAATGAGAAAAGAGGTTTAGATGGATGGAATATGTATCTTAAAGCAATCAATCAGGAAGCCTCACAGAACTACAAAATAATCAATATTTGGCAAGACAACCTGAGGGGGAGGAGGCAAAAAACTAAATTGATGGATAAAATCAATACATGCATGCAGCAAACTGAAAAGCAATAGCTCAAGATAGAAAGAGGCGGAGTTGGTTAGTGGAGGAGTCCAAAGATCTACTAGATCTGTAAATATAACAGGAAAATTAGACAATATGTTAAAAACTGTTTAGAGGTTTGTAAGAATAAAATAGATCATGTAATATAAATATATTTGTAAAATTTAAAACAAAAATAATATTATGAAACTAATTCAAACATATTAATAAAGAAAATTGTAGAATAAAAAATGATCATGAAGCTAGTTTAGCATTACAATGCTAAACTAGCATTTTGTTTCAATGGTTTAAAACTACCTAATAGAATAACTCAGTATTAAATTAGGCACCATCAAAAACATAAAATTTAATTTTTAGAAACAAAATACATTTAATTCACATCAGAAGCCTAATATATGTATACGAACAAAATTACACACATCCACAAATATATATATAAAACAAACATTCAAGTGATGCGTGAGTCGAACTACTAATAATTACAATGCTGACTGATTAATTGCTGGCATCGGAGTAGCAGCAAGCATTTACTAAATCGTTTTTATTTAATTTCTTGAGATAATATTTTCATGTACAATGAAACATAAAAACAAAAATTAATAAATAATAAAAATTGTTTATGAAAAATAAATTAAACAATTTCATATGAATTACAATATAGTATATTATTAAGATACAATCGGTAACATAATTTGTTCAAATATAATAAGCTATCAGCAAGAAAAAGACTTATGACACTCATTATTTTAATTGTATAAATACTAGATACTTATATGACAGTATATATAATAAATTAAACTTAATAAAATGAATTATGGATAAAACTAAGACATACGTAAGAGAATTATTAGTTAATTAATACTAGGTAACATTAAATATAAAATCTCACTGAAAATAAAAAGGAACAAACAAATGTAACTAGCCTTAACTTATTTATTTTAAAAAACATAATAAAATTATTTACAAACTGTTAAGTACAAAAAAATATACTAGTAAATAAATAAAAAGCTTAATTTAAACAAATATTATAATTAAATTATTTACATACAGATGAAAAAAAAAAAAAAAAAAAAAAAAAGGAATGGATTTAAAATGCTTGTTCTACATATGTATATAGAACACTAAAATAATATTTTTTAACATTAGATAATTTTAGTAATTAAGTGCACTTGATAAAACTTCAACATTAAAAAGTTAGGTCTACATTCCATTGTGTTTTACCTCATTTCTAAATCATTGATAGGGTGTAAGTGGATTCACATTTATAACTTCACTAGTGCTGAAAAAAAAAAAAAAAATTAAATTAAAAACAATAATAGGTATAGCTAAACCTAAAAAAAAAATAGAAATTATTAAAATACAATATTCAAATAACATTTTTATATAACATGAATAACATTATACTCTAATAATTAATGTGACGACTTTTGATCAATTGATGCTGAATTAATAAACTCGTAACTGTACTTTGTCTCTGAAAGTAACAGTTAATGTCTCATTCAGCAAGAAAATGGAATTAAAATCATTACATAACAAAAATTAAATGTCTGTGGTAAATTTAAAAGCAATCAAGGAGATGTGATTTAAATGGAGCATACTTGTATCAATAATATGAAGTCTTAACATGTATAATTGAAATAAGTTAAACATAAATAAATTATTGAATATTTTGCTAGCAGAGTATTGTTTAATCAATGTTTTATCTTTTTTAGTTACATATAAATGTCAGAAAAAAATAAAGCATTCAATAATATTTGATGTGAAATATCTAGTAGTTATCTTCTTTTATGAAAGACAGAAAAGATAATTTCCTTTTACAAAGAGTAGTGTTTGAATTCTTTAAAAGAAAAAAAAAAAAAAAACTGGTGCGCGCATCACACAACTTTAACTACCCACTTTATTCTGAACCGAGAGTATTGTTGGGCTGAATTGGGCTATTACAAAAGAGTTTTTGAATACAATTTTTGATGGAGCTAAACCTTAATGAACATATTTGTGAATTTTGGTCGAATTTATCAATACAAACGCTGATTGAGACCATCAAAATAACACAAACCATAAAGTTAATAATAAATTGTACTATATCAACAGTAGGAAATAAAAACCTTAGATATGGTCGATATATCGGTCTTTGTTTTGCTTTTCCGTCAAGATTTGTACAGTTTCACATGGAATACCCTACTTATTGCTACATATATAAGAATAAATAGACCATCCACGCATCGACCTATACACAAATTTTAACCAATAAATGATATATAAACTTATATTTTAGCATATCGATCATTTGTTTCTATATGTCTATGAAAGAAATTTATTTATATTGGCCAAATTAGCCTTTTTTTCGCTTTTCCATCAAGATTTTTACAGTTTCACATGGAATATTCTACTTATAGCTAAATGACAGAATAAATAGGCTATCTATGCATCAGCCTGTACACAAATTTTGACCAATAAATGATATATAAACTTATATTTTAACATATCGGTCATTCGTTTCTATATGTCTAGTTTAGCACAATGTCACATAGAAAATTCTCGTAATTGCTGAATATAAGTGACAATTAATCATAACGATATATCGGCCTGATGACTTCATTTTATCGAAATTAGTACAGTTAGAACATTTTTTAAAATTTATTTATTTATTAAATAAGGTCATAAGGTAGATATATCGGTCTTTACCCATATTTATGTTTATGTTCATTCCTTGACAATTGATTGACGTATTGATTAGCAATAAGAAATAATATTCAAGATGAAATTCTTAGAATCTCGATTAAATAAGGTCTAAGGCCGATATATTGGTCTCTGCTTTTTACATATATTTAAACTCTTATTTTTTTCCCAGTAAAATTTAAATTAAGTACATTTATGAGCTTTTCAATACAGCATTGATAGATCAAAAGTTGTCACATTAATTGTAAGTGGATAATGTTATGATTTAATGGAGGGAAAATTCATCAAATTATTCACTAATTTAATTTTCTAAAATGTTACTTAATGTTTGCTGGCTTTTGAAGAAAGGATGAAGCAGATGAAGGCATGTCAATACCACTCGGCAATTATGCAATGTTGTTCCAATCTGAAATACTGGGGATAACTCACTGTGGCTCAAATATGTTGTGATTAGATAGATGTTTCAAGGATTTGAATGTCTTATTAAGGTGAGAAATAGTTCTATAGGACGAAAACATGAAAATTATAATAATATCAATATTTAACTTTTTCCACGTAAAAATTTAAAGAAATTTCCTTAAGCATGTCAGCTATTATAAAATTTTTGAAGTGCTTTTTTAACAGGGCTACAGCTTAAAGCTTACAGTTAACATATCATTAACACCATTAAAACAACAAAAACTCTATTAATTATATCAACGGTAGGTAATAAAAACCTTGTTACTCCATCTGTTTTGTAAACCATATAACACCAATCTCTGAGCTATATATGTATATACACTAGCGGATCCAGAATTTTTGGGGGAGAGCTTAAGCCCAGAAGCTTTTTTTTTCCATATATATAACGAAAAATTACTTAGGAAAAACAGAAAGATACTAACTACCTATATGAAATGGTGTTTAAGTGATACTTGAAGTCATATTAAATGTAATTAAAGGAGCAATAATAAGAAATAATTTTTTAATATTTTTTACCATTAACATGGCTATATTTCACCCACCATTTTGGGAGGAGCTTCAGCCCGAAATCCCCTCCCCACCACCCCGTAGATTCGCCTATGTATATATTATATATATATATATATTATATATATATATATATATATGCCTAGAGAGATTTGAAAGTATATTTGTATATTCAACCTATAAATGATTATGGACTGTATGCCTGTAAGTTATTAAACTGTTATTTTCCATTATAAAGTTCACTGAAATGAAATGACGACATTTTCATTGCCTGCCATAGATAGGTCAAAAGTTGTCACACTAATTTTAAGAGGATAATGTTGGGATATCACAAAGGACAAAGGGAAAAATCTTCAAATTATTAACTAATTTAATATTCTAAAAGGTTACATGACGATTTTCGGAATAAATGGTTGTTGATACCTAATTATTTATATATAATATCACATCTAGAATTGCTAAACTACAGTAAATGTATTTAAGGTTATAAACATATGCTTTATGTATCCATGAAATATTTTTATATTTCACTTCTTCTTTCACACAAGTACAATGAAATAGTATTTTAAACAAAAATATTTTAGAAGTTTAGATTTAGTTGAATTTCAGAAGAAAATTTCATTTAATTTCCTTGGAAATCTGTGATTTACATGAAACTAGTAGGCCCGTGCGAAAACTTCGCACAGCATATTGTTATCAAATGCCTGCTATTTGAAATTAATAAGAAAAGAAAATAATGCAATGTATCATAAGATTAAGAAATCAATTGTTACTTTATCGATAAATATAATCGACAAAGGAAACAAAAATTAATTTAAATCTTCATTAATGTTTGGAACCAACATGTTTACAAATTTCAATAAGCTGTATCAATGCTAAAAATTGTCCGACTTTGATGATTTTTTTTTTTTCCATTTGTAGGGAATTTAGTAATCTTTTATATAATCATGGGCATAACCCAGGAAGAAGTGTGTAATTTTTTAGTTATTCGCAAATAAAGTTTCTTTTCGTTCATAACTTGTTTGCCTGAATTTTTGGGGTGATTGGACTATTTTGCCCGCCTGAAGGAGAAGGAAGCCTTCGAGATTGGTGGCCCATTAAAAACACCATCGATAAATAATATAAACTCCTCCTCTCTCGATCATAGAGGCCTCAAGTCAACGAAATGAGACATGTATTCAATGACAGTACTACAATTAATGTAAGGTTCTGTGGATGCGAACTCTATGCCTTGCGTTATCTTGAAAATAGTACGTTTTTGGGCTTAAAAATGCAGGATCCGATAGTTCCGAAGGAACTAGCCGAGTCTTGCTGTACGCATCAAAATCTTCAAGGTCGAATTTGTCCCGTATTGTTCTACAGACCTACCACCGTTCCAGTATTGAAGTCTAGCAAAATGTTTGTATCAACTTTATTTATTTTAGAAAGAAAAACAAAAGTGGAGAATACGATTCGCTAACTCCCGAGAAATTCTGAATCTAATGGTACCTTATTCATGGTATTTGAGCATGACAGGAGCTTATATTTGTACAAAACCGATTTCGAGCCTTACTGTAATAATATATGTGGGGTTGGAGATAATGTTAGTTTTCAGAAATTATTATTTATATTTTATTTATTACCCTCCCTTACCTTCTACAACCTTATTATTAAGATATTATTTTTTCTAAAATTCTCCGCTTTCCAATGATATATTATATGTATATGTGTATATATTATATAGTATATGTATACCTTCTGACTATTATTTCGGTAGATTCATTTTCGAGCTGGATAAGCATTTTTCTTTTTTTCTACATTATTCAAATATCAAATTCTTTCAAAAGTTATATTTACCATTTTATCATAATTCCTAATAATGAGAGATAGTTAATTATTTAAAATAAACCAAATGAAAGGTACTTCAGAGGAAGAAGTGTTGAACATTGGACATTTAATCCCTGTAAAGTGACATCAATGGACATAAGACCTAAATGATATTAAAGACCACTTAATTATACAATGATACACCGAGTTTAATCAAAATCGTTAGAGCCGTTTCTGAGAAAATCGTAAAAATGTGCATCGCCGTTGATATAAAGTGCCACTACCGGTTAGCCGATTTTGATGAAAAGGTTGCTGTAATATCTCAACCATATAAAAATCTTAAATACGCAATTTCAGTTTTGTACAACTTTTTGTTTTTAAGCTAGACTGGTAACATACATATACACACACATAGACCATTTTGTGGGACTTGGTTATTTGGACTCAGAAGACCTCAAAACATGTATTTCTGTTGAAAACTCAGATTCAAAAATCTTCACGATTGCAATACTTACCCTTACTATATATTACATATATACGTTACTATATATTACATATACATGTAAGTGAAAGTAAAAATCAACCAATATTTCTAATGCCTTCAATTCTTTCTAAAATACATGTCTAATTCATGAAAATTAATAGTATTTAACAGAAATCAAATTTTTCCATGGAAACGTTTTCCAAAAGTGAGATATCTATAGTTTAGTTGTAAGGTAGTAAAAAAAGTTTTTAAATAATTCATGATTTTATTTTTAAAAACAGAACTTAGCTTAGTTTATTCACTCAAAAGTTCTCTTTAAATGGTATTAACAATGAAAAACTCTGTTTTCCTTTGAAATAAATTTTGTTTAGTTTACTGTGAAACAATCGTTAATTACTTAAATTAAGTTGTTTTTTTTTAGTTATTGCTTCCTATTTATCAAAAAACATGACAGTAATAAAAACACATAACTTAAAGTTCCTACTTTTTTCTGCTAAAAATCAGACCATCGTTAATACAAACTTTTTTGTAGTTCTGAGGTCTCCTGTCATCCCTTTTAATATTCACCTTTATTTTTAGGGAACTCTGTATAATTTACTGAATCGAGGTAAGGAAAGTGTTTAAAAACTATTTTATTGTACTTGAGTTAAAGAAGAAGTGGATTATAAAAGTATCTCATGGATAAGTAAAACATATGTTTATAACCTAGATACATTTACTGAACTTTAGATCCGATAATATTTTAAATAATTTACGGACAATTTATTTCACTGATTTATTCCAAAAAATCACCAAGTAACATTTTAGAAAATTAAATAAGTGAATAATTTGATGAGTTTTTCATATTAAATCATAACATTATCCACTTACAATCAATGTGACAATTTTTGATCTATCAATGCTGTCTTGAAAAGCTCATAAATGTACTTAATTTAAATTTTACTAGGAAAAAAAAAGAGTTTAAATATATGCAAACAGTGATATAGTTTTAATTCCTATAATTTTCACTATATAGTACAATTCTCACTTATTTATGAATAAAATATATGTACTTTCAAATGTCTTTTTTTATATAGAGCTCAGAGCCTGGAGTTATGCAGTTCTAATAGACTGATGGGAATTATGAGGTTTTTATTGATTACTGTTGATATAATACTATTTATTATTAACACTATGGTTTGTGTTATTTTCATGGTCTTAAGCAGCTGATCAATTATCAAATTCTTTCAAAAGTTATATTTAGCATTTTATCATAATTCCTAATAATGAGAGATAGTTAATTATTTAAAATAAACCAAATGAAAGATACTTTAGAGGAAGAAGTTTTGAACATTGGACATTTAATCCTTGTAAAGTGACATCAATGGACATAAGACCTAAACTATATTAAATATCACTTCATTCATCCGTGTTACGTGACCTAACCATTCAATTCTCCTTGCTCGTTTGAAGCGGACAATGTCACAAGATCCATATAGTTGGCTGTTCTTCCGGATTCTCCATTCACCCTCTTTCAATACAGGTCCATAAATTTTACGGAGAATTTTCCTCTTAAAAACCTCCAACGCATTTATTGTGGGGGTGCAAAGGGTCCAAGTTTCCGCATAATTAGTCACTACTGGTCTTACCAATGTTTTATACAATCTTATTTTTGTCATTCGTGACAACAGCAATGAGCGAAAGAGTTCTATGTTTGCGTAACAAGCCCTGTTACCTGCCATAATTCGTCTATTCACTTCTGCTGGTATTTCATTTGTGCGATTAAGCTCTAAACCAATATAGGAGAAGGATTTAACATTTTCAAAAGAAAACCTTCAACGCACAGATCTTCTCTAGGTCTTTAATCACTGTCTGAACTTACAAACATGTACTTGGTTTTACTTTCATTGACTTCTAAAACAAGCATTGGTACTGGTGGGCCTATTGGTCCTTTTTGCCAACCCCAAAATTTGATACTACCAGTGGTTGTCTATTGTACCTCTATTCTGTCTCAAACCTTTTTTTTTCTTCTAATGAAGTTTAAAAGGTTGGACCAGTCAATGGAATCAGCTTTGCATACTTGGATTCTGTCTGTTCCCAGAAGTCTGTATCTGAGTGATGCAAATCGGTCGAATTCCGTTATCTAAACCAAGCACTTCACCTTCCGCCTTCAACAGCTTGAACAAATTGATAAGAGATTGCTTATTACTTGCCACTAAGCAAATATCATCAGTGTATGCACATATTTGAGTCGATGAACGCAGTTTACCCCCATTGGAGTTTAGCTTCACAATTAAACTATGTAGTGCAAGATTAAATAGTGTAGCAGATAGCGCATCTCCTTGCCTAACTCGAGCAGTGACTGCAAAACTGGGACTAAGTGTACCACTAATATAGTTCACAAAATACCAAACAGTCATGGATCCTCATAAAGTAAAACTCTTATTATCTGGAAGCAAACTAGTCCCCCGTTCAGGTCTCCAGGTGGGGACTGCTTTTGGGAATTCATGGCGCAAGTTGAAAACTAGAGATTTAGGCCCGAGGACAGATTGTTATAACTTTCGAGGAATTTCACTCCTTCCAGTATGTTATAATTATTTGCGACATTAATGATGAATATATAACAGAGGACTCATCAAGACTTGAAAATGACCCTTAGTATGGTCGAAACGTCAAATTAAATAGCGTATCAATAAAATGTTTGGTGATAATTGGCCTAATTTTTGAAAAAAATATTGCAATTTTATTTTTGCCTAATTTTGAGTATAAAAAAGTTGATATAATAAATAATTAATAATAAATATACCTTTTCCCACATTTTATGTGAATAAATAAAAAGATTATTCCTAGCAGCAGACAAATACCACCAACTACGATATAAGCTATTCCCAGAAATGGATTCTTGCCTCCAAGTATTGATGTTGTAGATAAAATCATTCTTTTCCGTCCTTCAAATGCTGTAACACCATAGTCTGTAATACAAAGTTTTAAAACAAATTAGATTACTCCACATGTCTACAATACATGAAATAAAAAACAAAATAAGAAAATGATAACAAAGAATCTTTAATCAGTCTCAAAATAGTTTCCAACTGGGCTAAAATGCAAAAAAGAATTATGCTAGGAAAGATGTATGGCACCAGAAGGAGAGAGAACGACCTCGGAGACGTTGGATTCAGGATGTGGAAATGGACCTGAAAAATCTTTGTATAAGGAACTGGAGGAGGAGAACATTGTGCAGAGAGGACTGGTGCAATGTTGTCAGGGAAGCCAAGGCTCATCCTGGGCTGTAGAGCTATGTAGTAACAGTAAAGTTTGTATATGTTTTAAAATGTAATAGAATCAAAACTATTTTTATAAATTTATTAATCAAAGATTAAAAAATTAAATCATGATTAATAAACAGGTTGACAGTAATCATTAAGGTAATAATAAGGAGTAATGTTCCACATCTATAATTCTAATATGTGGGGTAGAGACAAAAACCAAAAGAACATTAATGTATCAATGTATTAGCTAAATTATAAATTATACAAAGCATTTACACTTTCAATGTACATATCATTTAAAAATTCCAAACCACCCACATTTCTGATAACCTAAGTCAGTTAAAGTGGGCTTAAAGTTTAAATTATGTCCCTACAGTTTAAACTTTGAACAGTAGGGACATAATAAGCTGTATTAGACCTGAGTTTCACTAACCAATAGTGTTTTTAACAGTGAAGACCATTTCTATTTATATCTCTCCATTCTGCAAATATTTCATAACAAAGGTAGATGAAAAACAATGAACACTTTGATGTTAATATTATACATTTGCTAACTGAAATAATTACAATTTAATAATTTTTATATATTTAGTTTGAAAAATCATTTTTATACATAAAGATATATATTTTTTTAGATTGAGCATAATTTTTTTTTTGGCATATTATCTCAATTAATATATACTCTGACAGAAATAGCAGATAGTTTTTGTATAAGTATCATTACTTAATATTATTACAATGTCTTAAAAAAAATACCAAATTTTAGTTCTGAACCCTGTCCTCTACTACTCATGCATCTGGACAACTTCACAGACTAAAGTGTTTCCACTAAGAAAATAAAAAAATTAATAACTTACTATAATCAACCAATAGTGTATAGTTTCCAGCAGGTAAACCATTAGATAAAGGAGAATCAATAATGCGATATAATTTTCTAAAAGATGGCAATGCTGCTGTTCTCATCCACACAATGAAATCTTCATTTTCAAAGCCATTATTATTAGGATCTGTAGTGTCGAGTTCCCATACATTTTTTCTCCAATTCACAGGTTTTTCATAGCCCTCAAATGCTAAAAAGAAATTATTAATACATTAGTAACCTTTATTTACCATAATTTTATCATATTACTTAAAAATTATTTTTAAAATAGAGTTGATTAGTAATTGAAGCATAATAAGTTTTATGAAATTTATAAAACATAAATAAATTTAACAAGAACAAGCAAATCAATCGTATCAAATCCACAAATAATTCGACGAATATAAATATGGGCAGGTTTGACCTATCTTGACCAAAAAAACTGATATTAAATATCAGAAGAGATCCTTAAAAATTAAAATTTAAAATATACCAGTGTTGGAACAAATAAAAATACCCACAAGGAAATATAAATAAATATAGCAGTTTCCTTTATCATTTGTAGTGTGAAAACATACATACATATATATATATATATATATATATATATATATATATATATATAAAATATGTAATGTCAACATTACATGGTATATAAATAGTGGCGCGAAAGTGGCAAGAACATGAACTACAGGGAGGAAGTGGGGGAAGCAAGCTCATGTAACTCGGACTGCGACCGGCCGCCAGGAGAGACGGCGACGAGCTGCCAAGAGGGAAGGTGCTAGCGGCCAAGAGAGAAGATTTGCCAAGCTGTCAAGAGAGAAGCCAGCAAGCTGAGAAAATAGAAAGAACCACAAAGTTTAGACTGGGACAATAAAGGTTTTTGAATTTATAAATTCTTAATGTATGTATCTCGTTTCTTTATATGTATTTAGTAATTAGTGTACATTGTATTTATTAAATGTGAATGAGTGTTCAGTTGTCAGAACCCAACTTGAGATTAATGTTATGTGTTAAAATAAATAATATATTAAAAAAGGAAACTAGTTTGTTTTGTTTTGGTTGACAAGAGGGAACGTTACAACATGGCGCCCAACGTGGGGCTTTTGAGTACGTTACAATATATATATATATATATATATATATATATATATATATATATATATATATATATATATATATATATATTGTAATGTTCTCATTGCCTCCAAAAGTAAACAACCAGTTTCTTTTTCAATATAACATTTATTTCTCACACATATATAAATTCCCAGGTTGGGTTTTGACAACTAACATACATCCTCATTTATACTATAGAAAAGCATACATTAATTATTCAACACTTTCATGGGTTTCCATTATATTTGTCGGAGTCTATTCTTGGCAAGCTTTCGATCTGTCCATTTATATATTCTTCACTCGCCCTGTGGTGCAGCTACTTCTCTTCTACAACCTTCTACTGTTGACACTCACTACTTGGGGACCAACATCTTCTCACAGATCCTGGTTCCTAGCCGGCTGGCTACCTTCTCCTTAATCTATGTCCTCTTCACTGGCTGGCCGGTCACCTTCTGACCTATCTATGAGGCTTGCTTCCCCCACCATCTGTACTTCCTATCAGTAGTTCCTGATGTTATCACCTTTGCACCAATATTCAAAAACATTATGTAATGTTGAAATTACAATATATAAAGATATAAATCTAATTACCTCTCTTAAGATCCTTATCGGGTGGGTTTCTAAATTTAACTTCCTTATCAGATTTCCAAGCAATGCCAGTTTTGTTTAATTTAAGTTCTTGTTTAAGTGCTTTGGAATATATTTTCAAAGTATCTGTAAACATAAAAATAAATAATATTACTATCAATGTTTTAATAACAAATAAATTCACACTAATATATTTGCATAATATTATAATTATATATACTAACGGTCAAAATAAGTCTTTGATTGCTATTTATTGAATTAAAAATCAAACCTACATAATGAAAAAAAAAAAAAATTAACTGATTAGATTTTACTTCAAGTTGATTTAATAACTTCAACTGTAAATAAACCATTGACAGTAGGGTAATACAAATGAATGCATAATAAGGCTTTACAGATGAATTTTGATTAATAGCACAGTCATTGGAGTTATAAAATTCACAAAAAGTAAGTAATTATAAATAGAAAGCTAAAATGAAGGATGAAACAGATTTTTATTTTTTACTTGTACAAAAGCATTAGAACTGAAAAATGTACCATTAAAAAGAGAGTTTGCAATAGCACCACAGGGTGCAATAGGCCTTCCATTAGCATAGGCATAAGGATCACAATCACTTGAAGGAATCCCTAATTTTCCCAGTAATTGAAAATCATCACGAGATTTTACATATCTCCTATGGTTTTGATAAAAATTTGATAAACCGTAGTACAAGTAAACAATGCCCTACAACAAAAAAGAAAATTGTTAACTGACTGCTATAACGTAACGTAAAAATAATATATGAACAAACAAATATATAAATAATATTTTTAAGTTAGTTATGTTTTACCTGCATTATTTTAAAAGTTATTTGTCTGCATGTAATGTAAACACATATTTGTCCATATGAAAAATTCTTCATTTCCCAAACAATCACAAACAACCAAATGATGAAAATACATCATTTATATATTACAGAAAATAATTGATTCTTGTTCGTTTGTTGAGGTTTTAAGGCATACAACTTCAAGGTCGTCAACGCCTATAAATTACTTTTGTTTATCTCTGACCTAAATTTAATTGATTCTTATTCTTTTATTTCTAAATAAATTAAGCAAAAGTTACTGGACGGATATGTGTTAACAAGCAATTATGACTTTAATAAAAATTTTACTATAGTTAGAGCAGAATCAAGACTGCAGAGATCAAGTAGCTATGAGAGATCAAGTAGCTATGAACAACTGTAGGAAAAAAAAAAAAAGAAAATGGACAGCACATACAAAGAGAGGAACAAGGAGAAAATCAGTGACATGAAAATTAGTCTAGCCAATTAAAGTGGTTAAGCAATGTTGTAAAGACTTCAGATCCCAAGGAAGACCATAAACTTTGTAACAATCACCAGATATTAAAAGACCCAAAGGATGTCGTGATTAGAGTACATTACATTGACCGCTAATGCTGGAGAGGCAAACAATGAAGGCTAAATTCAGCAATTAAACTAAACTATAAACATGACAATTTACAAAATAAATAATTATACATACAACTTTATATAATTATGAAATATATATAATAATGAAAAGAAACATAACGGAAAACACACATCCTTGTGTAGGTATATAGGTCATGTAAATTATTTGTTATTAATTTTAATTTTTTTTTTACTTAAAATTATTTGAGGGAAATATAACGATATTCTAGCCCCCTCAATATTTTTATTTGGGAGAGGCGATCACCCCCTTCGCCACCCTGAAGTCTGCCTCCTTCATTAAATGAGAAAATAAAATAATAATGAAAATTCTACATAAACATAATTAATTTCAGGCAACAAAATTAATTTAAATTTAAGTAAAAACACTTATTAATTAAAGATACATAAAAATAATTTATTTAACTATTTCTAAATTATTAGAATCTAAATATTATCTGATGACTAATAAAAGCATTATTTATATTTTATAATTCTCAAGGCTTTTGACACCATAGTTAATAGAGCTAAATCTTTCATTTTAGTAATAATGAATGGTTTAAGAATTTTACATCCACACAAGTTTACCCTAATTATTACATTGTCATGGGATACATTTCCCATGTTGTAAATTAGATTCCAATTAATGACAAAGAACAGACCAAGCTCCACCTCTACAAGACATTGGTGCACCCCATACTTTTTTATGGATAAGAGTGCTGGACAATTTCGAAGGCCACTGGAAAAGGAACTCTTCATTTTTGAAAGAAAAGTTCTCTGCCGTGCTTTCGGGGAAGCTGAAGTTGTGAAAGCAATGAAGTTGAGATTCCAATTAATGACAGAGGAGAAAGCTGAACTTATTCTTTCCTATTAAAAATTTTAAGAATTATTTGAAAAATTAAATAGGTTTTGAAGGGAACTAGGACAGTATCCCTTTATTCCATCGCATCCCTATCCTCACATATGTTATTTCACTAAGCCTAGATATTGGTTTCTTACCAAATAGAAGGTCCTGAGATGCTCAAATGCCATGAATGGGGTATCGTTGGATTCAGAGTTTCATGAAAGGTTAGTAAATCGAAGTCTCACCTTTTGTTTTTGTGTTGGAATTAAATAAAATTGATCAAAAAATTGTATTGGTCATCAAAACTGGGACATTGGTATGAAGGCAAATCAAGACTGGACTAATTGGAATTTGAAGATTTTATCATGGAATGGATTTTAAATCTTAGAAATAATGGATGGTAAAAGAATCACAGTCACATAAATACATCCTAATTGTAGCGTTGCTATAGGACACATTTTGTACGTTGATTAGTTTCATAATAATGTAAGGCAGAATATATATATATATATATATATATATATTTTGTCTTATTAATAATATTAGGAATGAGCTCTGTATACCATTTAATTAATCTTCTAGTATACTACACAAACGTATATTATGCATCAAATGTACGATGCATACAATATAATAATTGTTGAAGTTCATGAACACTCAATATCATATTTGCTGCAAAGAATATTTATAAAAAATCTTTTTTTTTCATATATAACTAAAAAATTGCCTCATTGGCCATAATTTAAAAACAATAACTACATAAAAAAATACTTACATCAAAGGGATCAGTAAGTTCAAAGTCAATACTGCAAGTGCAAGGTGTATTAGAGTTATTTCCAATGATCTCTGCACATGGAATATTCGTACGTGTGTCATTGCAGTAGGTGTAATCAACAGTTTTCTCTTTTACCTAGAAAATTAAATTATTTCAAAAAAATAAATAAATGAATAAAATAAACAAAATGAAAACAAATTTAAATAGTAATGATAAAAAGACAGGAAGTGACAAACTTAGATCACAAAATATAGATGTAAAATATAGAAATGAAGTTAAAATTGTAATAAAACAGATTTCTTGTAATTAATTATCAATTAAAGAACACAAACATTTGTATGTTAAACATTAAAATATACCTTTTCAGAGAAATACAATAAACCAACACCAATTGGGATGAAAGTAATGCCGATTACAAAAAATGTGGGCAACACAGTTCCCGCAGTCAAAATTGGTTGCCAAGCAGGAAGGCGTTGTTGCTTAAATGCACTATCTAATATAACAAGATAATTTAAAATAATAAAAAGTATTTCTGTCAAAATATATCTTACTTTTAACAAGCAGACTTACCAGCAGGTCTTTTAGTCTTCACAGTTGAATTATTAGAAGCCATAATTTAACTAATTGGCAACACTTAATTAAAAATTATGACAAAAAAAATACTATTGACAAATCAAAACAAAGGGAAAATGTCTGAAATGATTTCAGATGCAACTCCTGCACTGAGTAAACAAAAACAAAAAAGGAACAGAAAAACTAAATATTAAAAATCTTGCACATGGATTGAAATTTAATTAATTAGACAAATCAAAACATATTAAAAGTTTCCAAGGAAATTAAAGGACGAGTGATTAAATTGATAAGAAAAGTTGACCTTCTATTAGTACATTATACCATAGAATATATAATATACCATACATATAGATCGAAGAAGTAAAACAGTAGAGAATTAGATAAGAGTAACCTATGACGTCAGATACAAAATAAGGAAAGCTTTAAATGTATCTTAGAAACAGATTCTGACTGTGAATTAGTGATTATTATGGAAGAATAGAATGAAACTACTTTTTCCACCTGAAGGAGAAGGAAACCTTTAAAATGATGGCTCAATCTTGGAATTTGATAAAGAATTAACGAAGATATAGTGTAGCAACAAAAAAACACCTATGATAAATAATATTAACTCCTCTCTCGATCAAGCCGACATGAGATATGTATTTCCTGGCAGCACTACAATTAACGTGATCAAGGGAGCTGCGAACCCTTGGCTTGCATTATCTCGAAAATGGGAAAGTTTTGGGATTGAAAACGAATGACCCAGTAGTTTCAAAGGAACTAATCTGGTCTTAGTGTCCGCATCAAAATTTTCAAATCCCAATTTCTTTGGTATTGTTTCGATCTTATAACGACTTTATTTATTTTTAAAAGAACATTGCATGTAAATGGATAGGGCACATGAGGAGTGATGAATCATAAAACTTCTATAGTGTGGTGCTGCATATTAATATATTTAAATACAAATGAATATTTAAATACTGAAACATTTGATGATGGCCAAGTGTGTTAAAGCGTAAACTTTCATATTTTCGAGTATTTTAATCTAAATGTTAAAAAAAAAACCGTTACCATTTGTTTGTTGACACTACATTTTTGCCTTTTTGCTTCACAAACATGTCGTCGAGTCAAAATACAATTTTGAATAATAGATCATTACAAAGAGAATGAAATGCTGAACATTCTTCATGCTTACAGTATCCAGGTCCAATTTTTAGTTTCTGAGATATTTTAATCCAAATTTAAAAATTAGTCGACTCAAAAATGAGCGTTCCCGTGTGAGGTTACTAGTCTTCCATCGGGCACCTCCCCAGCTGGCGGATAGAGGAATGTCTCCCAGATATGGGTGGTACGGGGGAAATGAAATGAGTGGACCAAAACTAGCTCAGGGTAGACGTGACCCCACAGTCGTAGTGAAGACAACACGTCTAGAGGAAGAGAACCTTGATCAAAAATCCTCTGTCCTCCACGTTGGGAGTTAGGTGACGGACTAACGACCCGGCCCTGTAAAACAATCATTGTTACGAATCCTTCACAAAGAAATAGCCGGACTGATTTAATGATACGACCCAGACGCGGACATGGAAAACACTTGTTTCTAGAAACATACGACCACAGAAGCCTCCTCCAGATCGGAGCAAGTAGGAATCTTGAGGAAGAACTTTTAAGATATAAAATAGATGTGGACTAGATATCCATCAGATAAGACATATTACAACAAATTAACTAACCAACTAAAAGCTGAAATTAGAAAATACAAAGTTCAAAATTTACATAACATGACAGAAAAACTTACTACTTGTGACAAATCACTATGGTTGACCACTAAAAAACTCCTTAAATTCAAAGATTTTAACCACCCACTTATTACTGAAACCCAAACCTGGTCCAGATCTGATGATGAAAAATCTCAAATATTTGCTCAACACCTCTCAAAAACATTTAATCCACACCCAGACATCCTTAATCCAACCCACCTTGAGTTTATTGAAGCAGAATTGGATACCCCACTCCAATTGACTCCTCCACCTAAAACATTTCATCCTTCAGAAATATCCAATATCATTAATATATTACCTTCTCGCAAAGCTCCTGGCCATCACCTAATCACCTCCCAGATCCTAAAATGTCTTCCTAAAAAAGCCATATTGTTCCTAACCTATATATTTAATGCTGTACTCCGCACCACATATTTTCCTGACTCTTGGAAACTATCCATTGTCAAAATTATACCTAAACCCACAAAGCCGCCAGAACACCCATCCTCTTACCGTCCTATCTCCCTTTTACCCATTATGGGCAAAATCCTGGAAAAACTCATTTTAAAACGCCTGTATCCCATCCTAGACTCTAAACACATTATCCCAGATCACCAATTTGGATTCCGCACACCCCACTCCACTATTCAGCAATGCCATCGTGTGGTAGATGTAGTCTCCTCTGCATTGGAGCGCGGAATGTACTGCACGGGAGTCTTTCTCGACGTTGAACAGGCGTTTGATAGAGTCTGGCATCCGGGACTGATGTACAAACTCCGTGAATTCCTACCACCTACATACTTCCTCATTATACGTTCCTACCTTACTGACAGATACTTCAAAGTCAATCATAACAATGCTTATTCATCTCTTTTTACTCAGTCTGCCGGTGTTCCTCAAGGTAGTATCCTAGGTCCTATCCTTTACACAGTTTATACAGCTGACATCCCAACCCAATCCAACACTGTCATCACCACCTATGCCGATGACACGTGTATCCTATCAGTTAATAACGATCCTTTAATTGCATCCCAAACTCTTCAATCACATATCACAAGCCTTGAAGAATGGTGTAAAAATTGGAGAATAAAAATAAATTCCAACAAATCCCATCAAATCACTTTTACCCTCCGTCGTAAACCTATGACCTCTTGTCCTACAGTATCCTTCAATAATACTCCACTTATTCCTGTTGAGCAAATCCGCTACTTAGGACTCCACCTTGACAAACGACTCACTTGGAACCCCCATACCAGACTGAAACGACTAGAAACCGCCCGACGTTTTCGACTACTGCAGCACTTACTAGACAAACGATCTAAGCTTTCAATCAATTATAAACGACTCGTATATATGACAATAATAAGACCTATTTGGACTTACGGAATTGAGCTTTGGGGCTCCACTAAACCATCGAATTCCTCTCGTATCCAATCCTTACAATCCAAAATCCTTCGTAAAATCCTCAACGCTCCTTACTTTGTCACAAATAAAATCATCCATAAAGACCTTAATGTTCCATATGTTTCCGATCTGGCCCAATCCAGATACCTTTCCTTCCATAACAAACTGCAGAATCATCCGAATCCTCTCGTTTCAAACCTTGCTTCATCCTCGATCCCTGATAATCCTCCGAGGCGTCTGAAAAGAAGATGGCCTCGGGATCTTCTAATATAGAACTTTAATTTGAGTTCTACCAATGGGTAGTTTCTCTTCATATTGTACATGCCATGTTACAAATTTCTCATTTACTTATTGTATTCTCTATGTAATACAGTTGTAAATTCCATTGAAATAAAAAAAAAAAAAAAAAAAAAAAAAAAAAAATAGATGTAGCAGCACTCCAGGAAATCCGCTGGAAGGATAATGAGCTCGTTAACCTGAAGGACTACCTTCTTATTAACAGTGGACATAAACATAACCAAGTTGGGACAGGGTTTATGATAAATAATAAACTAAAATTCCCTGCTGAAATACGAACCAACCAACCCACGTATGTGCGCAATAAGACTAAGAAGACTGTTTTTCACTATTTCTATGGTCAGCATGATGCGGACTATGAAACGAAGGACGCATCTTATAGCGCTCTAGAAAGAACGTAGGATGCTTTACCAGCCTATAATGTAAAACTTATTCTTTGAGACTTCAACGCGAAGATAGGCAAAGAAGAATACTTCTGACCCAGGATAGGGTTGAATAGCAAAAACGAGGAAACTAATAATAACGGGTTTAGATTAGTGGATTTTTCTATGGGGAGAAGCATGGTGGTAAGCAGCACACACTTCCAGCACAAAGATATCCAAAAAGAAACATGGGTATCACCAGATGGCAGGACGAAAAATCAAATAGATCATTCCTTGATTCAGTCGAGACATGTCACGGATATTCAAGAAGTCTGAAGCTGTAAAGGAGCAATGTGTGGATCAGACCACAATCTAGTCAAAATAAAAGATAAGCAAAAAATTTACGTTTAAGGTACGAGAAAGAGCAGAAGAACCTCTGCCTCGCTTTAATGTGGAACTGTTTTTCACTATTTCTATGGTCAGCATGATGCGGAAGATGAAGGTGCAAGACAAAGATTTGTCTCAAGAGTGCCTGAGCTACTTGGAAGTAATTGGGAAATGAACGATGCCTCCTCAAGGTGGACACATCTAAAAGGAACCTTATATGGAGATGTGTCCATAGATGAGCAATAGAGGAGCTAGACGAAAAACCTAGACCAACAAGAAACAACGGGCTCGATGACGAATGGAGGACAATACTCCAAGCAAGGAATGAGGCGATGCGTAGGATGATTCAGAGTCATACTAGAAGTACAGCCAAGGAGTATAGTGATGAGAGAAAGGAAGCAAAGAAGATCTGCTGGCAGAAGAAAAGATTCTGGGAAAGGAAGAAGCTGGAAAATATTCAGGAGAAATTCAAATACCATAATTCCAGGGTTTTTTTGGAGGTGTGAGACTCGAGAAGGAAGGCTTTAAACCTCGCCCAGCTTTTGTAAGAATAAAGATGGAAACTTAGTTATGGGTAAGGAAGAATTTATCAACAGATAGGCAGAATACTTCAGGGGGATATTGAATAAGGATCACGTCATTGATAATAGTGGGCAACAGGAACCTGACCTTGACAGGATCCTGAATCCATAACCTGAGGAACTGGATGAGGATGACATCCCACCGGACTGGGAGGAAATCGTGAGCAATCTAAATATGCTTAAAGCCACTGGATTAGATGGGATTGAAGCAGAGCTGCTAAAATACAGTTGGGACGAGGTATGGGGCCAGCATATATATGATATCTGGTGAGAACAAATTCCTGAGGACTGAAAAGTAGCGGTTATCTGTCCATTATATAAGAAAGGTGACAAGCTCTGCTGCTCTAACTACAGAGGGATTTCTCTATTGAATGTGGCCTACAAGGTATTGTCTACTGCCATCAACTGGAGAATTTCACATGGAAAGAGAAGTCGGGGAATACCAATGCAGCTTTAGGCAAGGAAAGTCCACAATAGACCAAATATTCACAGTGCACCAAGTGCTGGAAAAGTCTTTGGAACAGGATGTTGATCTGCATCATATTTTCATAGGGGCCTACAACTCTGTGGATTGATCAACACTGTTCAGAAATCTATTCCTGTGTGTTTCAAGGAAACTGAACAGGCTGGTTACAATGACAAAGAGGGATACAATATGTCAGGCAAAGCTGCAGATGGTGCTATCCAAGGTGTTCCAGATAAGGGTAGGAATCTTGCAAGGAGATACAAAGGCAACCACACTTTTTAATATGAGCTTGGAAAAAGCTGTGAGGGCCATCAGGACAAACCCATGATGCACAACCTTTAATTGCTTTACACGGCATCTTGCATATGCAGACAATGTGGAGATTGTGGTCAGATCTCTTCCAGCACTGGCAGGAGCTCTAGAGGAGTTTGAGATGGCAGTAGTGACAAAAGGTCTGCACATAAACTAAAAGATGACTGCCTACATGAAGAGTAGCAGATGTCATCCCTTGCAGAACAATGAAACCATAAGTATCGGCTCCCATAATTTCTCAGTATGCAAGGAGTGTAAGTACCTTGGTTCTTTAATGACAGATGGTAACAATATTAAGGCTGAAATTGATGGCAGATTGGCTGCAGGAAAACGATGGCAATTTGGCCTTTACGGGGTACCATGGTATGTCAAGGAAGTAGTGAAAAAGACCATGATTCGCCCTGTAGTAACTTATGATAGTAAACATGGACAATGACGGCTGAACATGAAAGAATGCTGGGAGTCTTGGAGAGAAAGATCCTGTGCAAGATATATGGATCTTTGTGAGAGAGAAGAGTTTGGAAAGCCAAATACAACTGGGAGCTTGCTGCGCTATATAGAGGCAAACATTGCCACTTTCATCAAGGCGTCTTGCATAAGATGGCTTGGCCACATGGAGAGGATGCGAGTGGATAGATGACCTAGAGGCGTATTTGAGACGACTTGGTGTCAGGCGGTGGAAAGCTGCAGCCCATGTTCCTTGTGGACCGTAGCACCGAGGAGGGATCCGCCTGTGGTACAATCCATAATCAACCAGTGATATAATAAATAGGATTCCGTTATTTTAATGATATTTATGGGTTGTTAGCTGTACACTTTTAACTTTAGCTCGGTTAAAAATGGAATTCAAAAATTTTATAATATCCTAACATAGCCAGAGAATAATTTCTATTCATAGTTGAGAGGTAAGTGAAAGTTGTCTGTAAAACGCACCAGATTTTTTTGGGAGTTAGTACATTGAAAAACATTAGTCACATTTACCAGCATCTGTTTCAGTGGGCCCTAAGTACAGCTTAAGAAATTAATTTAGTTTTTTATTTACTTTTTGGAGATGAAATTCCCCAAGGAGCACTAAATGTGTCAGACCAGTGTCTTAAAAGGATTTATTATAGCAGAGCAGAGCCGGAAATAGGAGGGGGATTGTGACATATTTAAAATGAAATTTATTTTTAGGTGCTACCAATGGCTAGTTTCTCTTCATGTTGTACATGTCATGTTACCAATTTCAAATTTACTAGTTGTATTTTTCATGTAATACATTGGTAAATTTCAATAAATATGTTTAAAAAAAAAAAAAGAAGGTTAAATAAAAGATATATGTTTCTGCTTTTTTATTGTTTTAATCTTAGTATTTACTTGGATGGGCTAAGAAAAATATTATGTTTAGCAGATAGCTATAATATGTGAACAAATTGGACCAACCGATGTAACAGGGTGTGGATCAAGATTTTTTCAGGGAGAAACAAAGTTGATATTCGTTTTTCACACTTCAAAAAATCTTCAAATACAAATTTTTATAGCAATCTAAAAATTAAAAGTTTTTGCCTAGGCTAGGCCCTTCTTTGTCAACTACCACAAAAATTGTGATAATTTCAGGACAAGTCCACCGATTCACAGAAAAATTGTAAAGGATTGAGGGCTATGTTGCACTATAAATATAAAAATATGTTAAACAAAATGATACAAACCCAACCTATATAAACAGATCAGAACCAAAGATATAAGATAACATTTTTTGAAAAGTTTTCTTGAGTTATACCTTAATAAAAAGTAAAATCCGAAAGTTATTGATATGGGTTGGAAGAACTTATGAATACTTTACTTTTAATGGCCAGAAAAAAAAATCTCAAATTTACAACTTTTTATTTCTACAAAAATTTACATTCAAAAGTAAAGGTCATTAATAACAAATATAATTTGCTTTTTCATAACTGGGTGAAACAGAGGCAAAAATAAATAACCTAAATTTTGTTTGAACTTGAAAAAAAAAAATGTTTTCGACAAGGGCTCACTAGAACAGATACTGGTAAGCATGTGTAATACTTTTTAATGTACTAACTCACGAAAAAATTAGATTTAAATCAGTGACCTACTGATTGTAATCTCCAAATTGTTAGTAACTTTTTGCAACAAACCGTCAATATAGTGTAAATAATTCCAATGTTGCAATTTGACTAACTTTGTTAAATAAGAAGTCAAACTAGTGAGGTTTTTCATAGGAACTCTATCATTATTACATCTACATATACATAAAGATAGTGTGGCAAAATTAAATAATGTTATTTTGAAATTTAATTAGCTTTAGAAATAGATAAAAATATCAAATAAAAAATCAAGACAGAATGCTAGTAAATATAGTAACCAAAATGAAGATTCATGTTTCATTTTGCTCTATTCTTCGTTTTGATATGACTTTGAAAATGTGTTTTCAATATGCCTCTCTAAAGAGGCACAAATTTCATTGATGATAGTTTGATAGTAAAATTGTTAAGGAGTGTTACAATGTTACCTTTATCCACTTAGCAATTAATTATAATTTTAATTATCAAAACCAATTTCCTCTAAAATCATGTTTGTAAAGCAGATGAGCCTTATTTATATATCTTAGTGTTTGCATATTATTATATAAATCACTGTAGATATTATAACATTTTGTATTAAGTTATTTTTCTATTAGATAGCCTATTGATTATAAATTGTGTAGTTATGTATATATGATTATGTAATTTCTTTTTTTTTTTTTCATCAAAATAATAAGTAATTTGTGAGAAGATTTTATGTTCAATTATTTGTTTTGTTTATTTTTTAGTGGTCACATACTATTTTTTAAATACTGCATATAATGTTACAATTTTTTAAGTTAGTTTTTGGCCAGATTTGTATTAATTCATCATTGTTATTCTAAGGGGACTTAGTCCCAGAATAAAGTTCAATTTTCTATTCTATTCTATTCTATAATTGTATTTGTATTAAATAGTTAATCTACTTAATCTTTCTTTATTGTTGTATGGTACAGCATAAAAATATATTAAAAATATAATAGTGATGTGTATATATTGCTAGAAAACAATATGACTAAATACTTACTGTACAAATATATAAATAAACACTATTCACAGCAAAGACAGATAGATACAATAGTCTAGTCGTGGACTATATTATAAATAAAGTGATTAATAACCATAGAAACATTATTTCATTGTTTTTGTTTTCTTTTTTAAACATTTTAATTAACAAATAAAATTTCTTCACAAAATAATTAGTCACTAAAATAGTATTAACAAATATATAGCTTATTTTCATTACAATTTATAATATACAACAGATGTAGGCAATAGATACATAAGATATATCACAAAATTTCATTATAGAACTTACACCAACCAATAACTATTACAATGCAGTCTATTGCACTAATAATTATAATAATAATAATAATAAACTTTCATTATAAATAATGTTAATAATTTGAATATATACAGATTTCATAAAAATTAATAAATGAAATATACATAAATGTCCTTGTTACCTACAATCATAATTTAAAACAATTGGTGTTACATTAAAATTCATATAATAAACAATTTATTATTAGTTTATATCCAAAATCAATTATTTTTCAAATTAAAAAGTGCTGAAACTTAATAATACAACATTAAATTTTCTAAAATCTATATTATTGCAAAATAAAATAATAAACCTTTTCCATATATAATAATGAAAGAGTTGGTTAGGCTTGTATTGCATTAGGTGAAACAAATATGAATGCACTCTTGTATGCTACTACATTCAAATTTTTTAGTATGCTTTAAATTAAATGAAATATCTTATATAAGTAACAAATCTTTTTTTATACATTGGTCTGAATTTTTAAGCGCTATGGGTGATTCATAATTCTAAAAACTAATTCTAAAATAGCAGGAGTGTCCTGTGATGAAATTGCAGCCTGATGAATGACTGGAACCAACTCTTCATCCAAAAGATTCATGTAATGAGATGGAAGTTTGGTAAACAAGCCTCCGGCCTCATAACTAACCTAAAATCAGTTTTTTATGGAGTTAGAAACATCAATATAGCCAGTGTTGCTTTCAAGAGTTTTATACAAAACAAAATTTACATTAAATTGTATATTACAGATATATTTGCAATTATTAATTCAATAGTAAGTAAATAATATTTCCAGCAGCATTTTCTTCTTTAAGGCTAATACTTATGGACGTTCTTATGACAGCTTCCTCAAGAAAGTTTCTTAGAAACTTCTTACAAAACATTTCACTTAATTTTACACATTTAGCTTTTAGCTTATCTTCACATGGTGTTTACTTTATTGCTACCTTCTTAGCTTTCCATTGTTTAGGTAGCTATAGTAACTAATGAATTTCCTTAAATTTGACTGTTAAACAGCTCAACACCTAGTTGAGATTGAGAAGAACTATTGAGGATTGGTGGAGTAGAATTGTTAAAGGAAGGGAGAGACTAAACAATAAAGGGAGCAACAAAATAATAAAAACCATTTAATATACCAAAAATGATTAACTTGCACAATGTTTTAGTTTAATAAATGGAAAATAAATCTAATTATTAGTGATTTAATTTTGTAACCACTTTGTGCAATAAATTAATGATAGACTCGTTTTGCGATGAGCCAGGAGAAATCAATCGGTCCTACTTGTTGCCTCTGTTGATCCACTCTATTAAGACTCATCATACAAAGGCACTATTTATCCTTTATTTAATTATCAATTTCTTTTATAGTTTATATGTATCTATTTATTATTACTAGAAACTATGTAAAGATAATTATTTCAATAAAATAACATTGGAGATACTTTAAAGGAAGAAATTGTAAACAATGGCGATTTATGTACTGTCAGATTATTTCAATAGGTTAATACCTACCAAATGTTACACACCATTTAATTTTATATTGATATAACAAGTTTGATTAAAATCAATAGAAAATTGTGAAAATGTATAAAATTAATGATATAAAATGGTACTTCTTGTAAGCCTATACTAAGGAAAAAGTTGTAAGATCATAGGCACAATCATACACACTCAGACCTTGATAAATCTCCGTTACCAATCTAAAAATTAATACATACTGTTGTTTTACAAATGAGGATGTTTAATAAGAAAAAAATATATACAATTCAAAATGAATTTTCATAGTGAAATTTACCAATACAACAGTTTTATCATTTAGTTTGTGTGGTAAATAAGTATGAAGCAACCTTAAACCAAAGGAAATATTATCCCTATATCTTACCTATATTCTTTTGATAGACAGATTAGATTGTTTTAAAAAATTAATTTGAAAAAATCATTAGTTTAGAGCTAGCAGTGTGTGTACACATACACACAAACACACACACAGACCATTTTGCAAGGCTTCATTATTTGGATTCAAGGAACCTTAAAACATACATTTCTTTTCCTTATTACATATTCCATATATAGAGGTGAGTGAAAGTAAAAAAGATCAATTGAAATATATAAATGAATAAATAATTTTAAAAACTTACATTATCAGGGTGAATATTTGCTCTTACTGCAATAGTTGACAAATTCACTTTAGATAAAGAGTCTAATTCTGGAACTAATGCTATGCAAGTGGCACGGGCTAATGATTCAGATACTCTACTGATATCAATTGGATCAGTTGCTTTGCTATCTTCTTCAGTCTGTAAACATATTTTATAATATATCATTTGATGTCCATTTAATGTAAATTGTTTTAAGAAATGCAATTAAACAATTAACAAAAAATCAATAAAAATTATAAATAAAAGATAAAACAATAACAGTTTAGAAAGCAACTACCCAAATTTCATATTATGGAAATTATCTTATATAATACTAATATAGAGATACCATTTCCAGCTCTCAGAGGTAATGGATTTAGAGAAATACCTAAATGATTTCTGTATGTAGTCCCTTGGAATGCGTTTTAAAGCCTTAAAATATTCTTTTTTTTCAGAGAAACCGTAATTCTAGCCAAATATTTCCTAGATGACATGGTATACTAATCACAGTTGTTTGGGTTTTAAAAAATTAAAATAGTCTAAGAGAAACTAAAAATTTACTAAAGGTAACAGAAGCAGACCTGTTTTGAAACTCTTCGTGTACCTCAGATAATATAAACAAAAAGTTCTAGATATTTAAAAAAAAAATTTTGTGAATCTATTTTAATTTTCTTGGTAATTCTTAATATCGCAATAGCGAAGTTCTTATTCAGATCTCTCTCCTACACTCCACTATTAATAACTAAGAGAATTACAAACTAAGAAGCCTTGCTGTTTTGCACCAACTCAATAGGTATCAATGATAGCAATACTAAGTTAGTATTAGTTTATGGATAGTTGAGTCCTACGGCTTATGTGAAGAGATATTTTCCAGTGAACCAAGTAAATTACTTATTAACATATTCACTGCTGTGATATTCCATTTAGTTTTTATGAAAACATTTATTTCATATTCTTTGATATAAAATTAGAGATTATTAACAACAATAAAAAATCATCACCTTTTTGAATCATTCTATTTAAGAAGCGAATATTTTATTTCACCTTTTCTTATCTGCATTTTAATAAATTTGTTTTTGTTTTTTATGTCTATATAAACTTTGGTATTTATTTTAATGTTATGTAATCAGGGTTAAAGCCAGAATTGATCATCATTTTTTCTTTTATTGTTATTCTTAAGAGATATAACTTAGTCCCAGAATCATTATATAAATAGGCAAACACAAAACGGTTCAGCCCCTTTTTCTCCTTTATTATTCAGCCGATTTTCTTCCTTCCTTTTTAGTTTATTAGCTATTGACGAGCTTAAGTGTTATTAATAAATAAACATATGAAATAGTGTATATAAATAAAAATATAACTGATAGTTAGTTCAAAACCCCTAATCTTTGAAAGTTCTTCACCGATTTCTTTGAAATTTTTACACAACCTCGCAATCAGGTTTAGGAGTGTTTCTGTATGCATTTCATTATCATCCGGCCTTTCCTTTCTAAATAGTGGCCAAAAAACGTGATTCGCTTTAGACTGTAGCGGGAAAAAGGCTGCAACGATTTTAATGAAACTTGGCTTAAGTCTTCCCCTTGAAACCTTTATAATTTATGTATATAACATACTTTCTCAAAAACAAGCTGCATACATTTTTACGATGAATTCAGAATTTTATTTGAGAATAACTCAAAAAGCACACAATTTTTTTATTGATAATCAATATTTATTTGTAAGCTTCTGCTTCCCTACAAAATGAAAAAAAAAAAAAAAAAATTGAAATCGGACTATTTGGTGCAAAGATATATCGTCTTAACATTTAGTACTTTTTCTTTTGCAAAGACGATTTCCTTTTTTTTTGGTATTTGATAAATTGAAAACTTTTATATTTACTGAGGTAATTGGAACTATTATTTGAAGAGATGAAATCATTATGAATATTAGTGGAATGTCGCATCATAAATTAAAGTTAAATGTAAATTCTATAGTGTAATACCTCCCTCCCTCCCTCCCTCGAAAGGGAAAATTTTCACTGAACAAATTAATGCGACATTAATAATGAATATCTAATGGAGGACTCATTAAGACTTGAAAATGGCCCTTAGTATGGTCGAAACGTCCTAATTAATAGCTTATAAATAAAATGTTGGTGAATAATGGCCTAATTTATGTAAAAAATAAAATAAAATCACAGTGTGCAAGCCACCAACACCACACAACATAAGTAACAGTCTCTTAATGTAAACAGTTATATCTCCTGGCTCTGGCAAGAGGATAGGAATGAGGCATACTTTCATACGTCTGCACTGAATAAGTTAAGTGCAACACATTGATTATAAAAAATGTAGCTTTACCAATTTTGTGTGCTCTATAGGTTTTCTTGATAGTAATTTACTGTTCTTACAAATAGAAATGTCCAAAAATAAATATTGATTGTACTTTGAATTTATAAGATGAAAATTTGAGATATTTAATGTAATAGTTCTTTCATAGGAATACTCATTAAGTATAATAATAAAACGTTAATCAGGTAGACTGGTAAACCGTAGGATCCATATAAGCTGTTAAACTAAAAAATAAGAATAAGAGCATACCACCTAAATAATAATTTTTTTTTATATTGCCTCCCAAATACTAATACATAAATTTGCTTTTGTAAAGATAACTTTATTTAATAAGAAAGAATTATGTATAAAATTCAAAATGAATGTTCATAGTGGAAGTTACAAATATAGCAATATTTTCATTGAGTAGCACTTGTGGGAGACAAATATCAGGCAAAGAGCAATGTTATTGCCATATCTTACCTTTAATATTTTTCTAGACATACTAGACTGAATTTTCAAACATTAAATTAGAGGTATCACTTAAAGTTAAAAGAAGCTTGCATTATTTACCTGTAATATAAATACTTCAGTCCAGCGAATAATTTTAGAACTTCCAGGATGATCAGTTCCATTGTGAACTCTAATTGATGGTACTCCATCAAGAGGTTTTCCATCAATGTAACTTTTTACTCTTGAATGAAATAAAACATAAAAATAGTTAGAATGATAACTCATAATATGAAAAAAAAATCTAAGATGATTCCAATATTAAAAAAAAAAAAAAAAACCAACAGTAAATTATTACACAATGGTTAATTATTTCCACACCATTGTAAAAATATATATCTTTAGAATTTTAATCTGGCGTAATTTAGTAGACAGATAAGAACATGTTCACAAAAATTAAAACTCCAAGTCTCTGCAACAAATATCTCAATTTTTTATAGGAAATATAATTACCCTTAATTATGAAAAAAATTACTTAAAGAAAGCTCCAAAAAGTAAGTAAATTTTGAGTTATCAACCAATAAATTTGTTGCATTTATTCCAATTTTTTCCAGCTTCTTTTTGGGGAAGTATATAAATAAATAACTTACTGGAGAAGATGACCTTATGTAAGATTTATAAAAATTGCTACAGGTGTTTTCAGATTAGTTTTTGGCCCCCATTTGGAAACAAAACAGCAGATGGTAATGTCTAGTTCCTAGGATGACTTGTGACCTTTGAGGCAAACCATTAAAAAATTGGTCCAATAATCTTGGAGAAAAGTAGTTGAAGAACAAATTTTTTAAACTTGATTTTTCAACTCTGTATATGTTTGGGACATAAAACCTCAAATTTAAGAGGAATTAATATATTTTTTTCTTGGTTGTTGGTAAAGATTCATTATTGAAAAAAATAAACCAAAAAATAGAATAAAAATTAAACCAAAATGTTTAAGCTTAATTTAATGTATGTAAAGCAACAAAAAAAAAAAAATTGTTGCATGATAGATATGTGTTTCCTCAGTTACTTTATTATCAATAATAAAAGAGCTCCTCCCTAAAAACAAACAGAAATTAAAAAGTCTTACCTGTGACCAAATTATATATTGTCAATGAGATTAACTTATCAGATTACACAAGACAAAAAACTGTTTGAAAATTGACCTATAGGATACAGCACCATTTAGATTAGGTTAGGATTAATTAGTCAGTTTAGTAAAGAAGGATTAAGTAGTCAGATTAGAACAGAAGAATTAATTAGTCAGGTTAGGACAGAAGGATTAATTATTAAACTTTTTTTTTTTACTAAACATAATTTTTTTCTGCATTATTAAGCTATTGCTCCATCTGATGAAGTTATTGTTGACCTTACACTTCTCCTGTAATGTACCTGTCCTGTAATTATTTTCTAATATCAGATGCCTGCAAGGACATGGAATGGAGAGTGTAACCTATCAGTAAGAAGTATTTTAAAGGATAACGGTTAATGAAAAGGAAGCAAATCTTTGTTTCCAGAAAGCTCAATATTAAATCTTTTTAAGATTTGATTATCACTTCAGAAGCAATAAATGTAAAAAAATTACCCAATGTTAAAATTAATATCATCAGCAGTCCATTGAAGAACAACTGTTTCTTCATCATTAGGTCCACAAGAAATTTTGTAATCTTTCATCTCTCTGAGAGAATTGCGCAATGAAACCATACTGTCACTAGGTAAATGAACCATTAGTCCATCTTCCATGATACTGCTCTTTCCTGAAAGACCAGCTGTTTTAAGGGTTCCATTAAAAACCACAAAGCTAGCCCCAGTCACTGCAACAAAATGATAATATTTTCATTTTAAAATTTAATTATAAAAAACTACTAAAACAAGAAAGAACATAAGATGTTTTTTTAATTTAAAAAATTCTAATTTCTTGTTTTAGCATACACTTAACTTGAAATGTATATTCAAACAAGTAAACTATATTCTTTCTTAAGTCGATACAAAAAAAAAAAAAAAATAGGCCTTTTTTTTTTATTCATGATACTTACAACTTCTTGGGTATTATTTAGATAATACTAACCTCTATCAGTTTATTTTGTTTACGTTAAAATAATAATCCCAATTAGTTTGTATTTTTCTTTCACTTATTTAACGTATTAAAGATGGGGGATCTTGACGAAAGTATGCTAGTCAAGATAAATTGTGGTACTACGACTCCCACCTTTAATATGTTAACATGGAGCGAGGTGATAAAGAAAACCGAATAGCTGTAATCGCCTTACACAAAGTTGGAAAATGTAGGTCAGAGATTTTCAAAACCTTTGGGTATCAGCCATATGTTCGTGTACCGCACTATAAATAGACCCTATCTGTATGTGACAGACCTCGAAAGGGCCGTCCCTGCACTATGAGAACGGCAAATGCAGTGAGAGCAGTGGCTGCTCGAATAAGAAGAAATCCCATTCGAAAACAACAAACCATGTCTCGGAAAATGGAAATCTCGGTCAGATCAATATATCGCAAAATAAAATGTGACCTTAGGATGGGTGCAGTTTAAAAAAATTAGAGTGGATAGATGGAAAGTGCTCCTTGGCCGTTACACCAATGGTCTTCATCAAAAGATTTTGTTTAGCGATGAGAAAATTTTTATAATTGAAGAAAAATTTGATCGCCAAAATGATCATGTGTACACAAACAGCTCTAAAGAAGCCTAGGAAGTCATTGGAAGAGTGGATTGGCCCTCAGGAAGCCCTGATCTCAATCCACTAGATTATCGGCTTTGGTCGGAATTGGAAAGGATGGCATACCACAGAGAATACCCTAACTTGGAAAGCCTCAAACAATCTCTGATCCAAGCAGTTGAGTGCTTTCCTCAAGAAGTGCTGCGTGCTGCTATTAATGACAGGCCATGGAGATTAAATGCCTGTGTCAAGACAAATTTATCATTAAGGTAGGAACGGATAATGAGAAATTTATGGTGTATAACAAGGTGGTAGGAATTTATGGAGTTTGTACAGCATTCCTGGATGCCAGACTATCAAACGCCTATTCAATGTCAAGAAAGACGACCATACAGTATATTCCGCACTCCAATGCAGAGGAGACTACGTCTACCACACGATGACATTCCTGGATAATGGAATGGGATGTGCGTAATCCAAATAGGTAATCTGGAATTACGTGATAAGAATCTAGGATGGGACACAGGCCTTTTAAGATGATTTTTTCCAATATTTTTCCCACGATGGGTAAAAGAGAGATAGGATGGTAAGAGGATGGGTATTCAGGTGGCTTTTTAGGTTTATGCATCATTTTGACAATAGACAGTTTCCAAGGCTCAGGAAAATATGTGGAACGGAGTACTGCATTAATAAGTGAGGAATGAAATGGCTTTCCAGGGAAGCAAGACAATACACTCCCAAGTGACTTCCTGGAACGGGCAGATAAGGTATTACATAGAGTCCCCAGATGAAGAGGAAATACACGATGCAATTGGGAAATTAAAGAATAACAAGGCTACAGAAGCTGGATAGCTGTAATCATTCAGTATCATCTATAAGCATTTATTTAGTTATCGTCAGTAGATTCTGAAATATCTTTGTTTATCAATTAGGCAAGGAACTACCACTTACTTTATAATCATTCTTCTCTCTTCGAGTCATTCCCTAAAGGTATTATTTCACTGGCGCGGTCCACGACAGCGACCGCTATTCCACGCTGCCTACCGCTGTTGGCGTACCTATTTCGCTGAAACTGCTCACTGCGGTTGTTATAACCTGCCTATAACCTTCAAACATTTCGCTGTATCTTTGAAGATAAAAAGATGGACATAATATAATAATAAAAATGAAAATCCTATAATAATGAACATCTCTGACTACCGCTTTTTTATTTGAGTTGGAAAAAGAACAGAAAATGTTGTTCATAAAGAGAAGGAATATCAGTATTTCGATGTGATGCTCATCATCAAAGTCCCTCTGATACTAGATATTATTAGTTTGAAAAGTAATAATAATTAATACATAATTGATTAGTAATAAATATCATATATTTGTAATTAAATCCCAGCAGGCGATGTTTTATAGTTTTATCAATAGTAATCAGTAAATCACCACTTTAATTAAAAAATACAAATAGATTTTTCAATGGGTGGATTTTAGTATTTACCTGACGATAAAATTTGTTGGATTTTTTAATTCATTTAATATCGTTTGGATTTAGGTATATTTGTATTTCGCTGTAAAATATTGCTGGTGGAATAAATAAATAAATAATCTTGTTACTTCAACCTTAAAAAAATAATTTACTATTGCATTGTTTCAGTTTTAAACAATATTTGTTATAATTTTGCCAGACTTGAAAGAAACATAGGAAATAAAACGTATCGACGTGACTGTTATCATCAAAACAATATTCTGATATGATAACATAACCTACAACCACCGAACCGCCAACAGCTCCACTGCTTCAAGAGGAGTCAGATCCGAACAGCTTAGATATGATGTCATGACTAGACTGCCAGCGAAATAGGTTCCTTTCTATTCAACTAAAGCAGTGGTCAACCGCGAGCAGTCGCGGTCATGGACCGCGCCAGCGAAATAGTACCTTAAAAGAAAAAATGCAGCTGTATTACCCCTTCACAATTAGGGAGTTGATCCTTCTTGTGTGTTGTTGTCCTTTACCTAATGTGAAGTCAGAAGATGGGTCACTTTGTTTGTGGCCCTTTCTGAGATGAGAATGTTTTAAACGTTAATCCTATCATACCAGGCTTTCTCTTTACCCTAACTAACTAAAATCCTCCTCACATAGTGATTGATTAAGAGAATAGGAAGAGTGAGACAGTCATATATTGTGAAAAAAAAAAGAGCCATTTTTTACACATACATGCTAAATTGAGAACCACCTTATACAGAAGTAGTTAATGAATACACAATTTACTTAAATAAAACCATCAGATAGTTTATCTCAGTCTCTTTTTACCTCTACGGGGTTTGTTGTGGATATTGATTGCTTGAGTGTGATAGATATTTTCATCTTTGGTTCCTTGGATACAGACAAGATGCGAATCAGCAATAAGGCTTAAATTAGCACCAAAAGCCAGTACACTTTCATTGGAATTGTTTATTGCTCTAATAACCTATAAAACAGTTCAGTACTTCAATGAAAAACAAAAATAATAAGTTAGAAGAAAAGCAACATATGACATGGTAGCCTTACCTGGTCATAACGATTCCTAGGAAAAAGTATAGTTGTTTGTCTATCTTCCATATGAATTAATAACCCCCGAACAGTTGGCAATGAGTAACTATATTTTCTGAAGTCCTTAAAAAAAAAATAATATAATGATACAAAATTAAGCATTCAAGCTCTCCCACCTCAAAATGTCTGACTACAAAATTAATGAATTCACCTTATTATTTCAGTTTGATTGATCTATAGCAGTAGTTACATTATGGTGATATGAAATATACAGGGTATCTCAGTTCTTAATGGCCAAACTTAAGGGGGAGGGGGAGAGAAGGAGGAAGCGGAGGTGAGTCTTAAAAATTTCTAACAAAAATTTTCATTTGATGCATGGGTCCATACCAAATGGAAAAGGAGTCAAGACCAATTTTGTCTTTGTCTTAAGGTAGTCACAG
This sequence comes from Nezara viridula, assembly GCA_928085145.1. Taxonomy (NCBI): domain Eukaryota; kingdom Metazoa; phylum Arthropoda; class Insecta; order Hemiptera; family Pentatomidae; genus Nezara; species Nezara viridula. The sequence continues at coordinate 210,270,409 of OV725077.1, forward strand.
TTTTTATTGAATAAGAAGGAATTGCTCAAAAACTGTTCAAGACAAATTTTAAGTAGACCATCATAAAGTAGATAAAATTCTTCTGAGAAACCAATGATTAAATTTCCTAAGTCAATAATAAAAGGAACTTTGAGGAGGTCTAAAATGGCCACATGTGCATAGATATGCTGCTTGTGTAGCAGTACAGCGGCTGCATTAGACGTCCTGAAATTCCCTAATATCATTAGGTTATAACAGACTGCAGCAAGTGTCATCCATCCTATATGATCTACGATTTTTTAAATTCTGCTTTTGCTTCAACTGTCTTTAAAAAGAGAAGAGTAATAAAATATTGTTTAGTTCATAGATTATGGGCCTATATCATACACCATGGGCCATAGATCTTGGGGGAAGAGAGGGGGAGATGGGCACTCCTGCTAAGGTCATTAGATAAATATATAAAAAATTTTTTTTTTTACATATATGAATAATTAATTTAATGAATGTAATTTAATAATGTAAATTTCTAATTATCTACTTGAGCTACTATTTATATAAAAGTTTAATAACTTACCACAAGAATTTTCATTACTGTATGACCTATATCTGTATACAGTGGAGGTCTGTTTCTAATTGAAACAAGAGGACAAGGGTAGTACCTATACTCAGCTCCAAGTCTCAGAATAAGCCTTAAAGGAAAGAGTCTTGCCCATGGAGTTTCCCATCTGTAAGAACATAATGACTCAATTAAAATAATAAACATACATTTTTTCGGTTCATATAAAACGGCAAACCTACGAATATCGAACATACTAATTAGTAATTAGTAGTAGTCCGTAGTACTATTTTTTATTTATTTACTGAGTAATAAGCCTGATGGCCAGAAGTAACGTTTATTTTTCTGTATACATTTGACATTCTTAAGGGACTTTGTCCTAGAATAAAGTTACTTTTTCAAATCTATACCATTTTACTAAGAAAAATTTAAAATTTAGAAAACAATATTTAAAAAATATTAAAACAAGTAATAATATTCATGTTGATAAAAACTTCCAAATTTTCGAAAAACTATTTCACGAATTTGTCAAGTTTTTTATTTTTCATTGTATTTAGCAATTATGTGGTAATTTCTTCTCTTTATTGCTATTTTAATATTGTTATTATAATTTAATATAATCAACATTTACTGTCAAAATGGTTAATGTGAACTCCTTGAACTATTTACTTGGTAATTGGTTAGGGCAGGATGGCCGAGTGGGCTAATGCATTTGCAATAAATGTGTTGTTGCTTGGCAACCAGCTAAACTGAAGATTGCAAATTTGAGTTCTGGGGATGGTGGCATTTAACATAATGCAGTAATTTTTGTAACACGTGTGGTGATAGTAAAGATTGAAGCATGGTTGTTAAAGAAACTCCCAAAACAAAGCAAGGCTTTCATAAATCGCATTAGTTTAGTACCTCTAATGCGATGTCAGTGGTGATTAGGGATATGCCGGGTTAGGTCCATTAAAATCTTGGCAGAAGTACAAACCACTGTAATAATTTCACAATTTAATACATAATATACAGTAGTGTATTGTTACAAAGTCATACCTAAATTCCCCTACTGCAAAATAAAATAAAATAAATAATAATTGAAAGCAAAGTAATAATAATAAAATTTTGAACTAGCATGATGGTTTTATACTAACATTTTCAAATTTTTCTGTGAGTTCCATTTTCATTTAGCCTTATGCTTTGGAAGGTTAAAAAGCTCATGAACTCATCATTTCATATTAAAAAAATTAACCTATACAGTACAATACAAACAAGTTTTTTAAAGATCTGTCAGGGAATTCCCAAACAAGTAAAATTCTGGTACAATTCCTGATTTTGAAGGAATTTCAGGTTGCTGAAAATCACCCTTAAATATCAATTTAATTGCAGAATTAAATATACTACTTACTAACCTATGAACTAAAATAGCAATTAGATATGGTTGAGCTGGCAACAACAAATTTGTAGTACACTGAAAAGTCGGTCGAATATAGATGAAACCACCATGATCTTTGGAGCCGAGAAGATCACTGGAAAAGGCAGGAGTGTAGCTCATTTCTGTCACAGTAGTGCCTGAAAGATAAGACAATTTTATTCATTGAAAATAAAGCTGACTGTTCATCAAACTAACTTTAAAAAAATGTCACACAAATCCAAAATTGTAATACTTTTTTTAATGAAATGGGAGAGTGGTTTCAAACATATTGGGATATGATTTAATGATGGATATGGATAGGATTAATAAAATGTAAATAATTTTTCTTTTGTTATCCTCAGTTCTGAACTTTTTAGTGTTGAAAAATAGCTGATATTGATGTACTTTTGCCTGATAAATTCGATCAAATTGTGATCAAACTTGTATGATTATATATATATGCAATATGAATCTTGGAAACAAAAGGTCATAGAATATTTTTTCTCGTTATACTTCTTTTTCTGGAAACAACATTAATAAGAATGAGCTCATCAGATTTAGAAAACATTAAAAAAAAAATATATTTTGTTGGTCAGTATAATAGATAAGTTATTGTAAACTAACGTTTTCATATAAATCATCATCCTTACCAAAAACTTTACAGGAATCAATTCTATTGTGTGTGGAATTTTCTCAAATAATATAAATTTGAATTGTCATACTTGGATAGGACAGATATTGGATTAGTTGAAGTAATTTTTGAACGGGCATGTACTGAACCCCTTCTCCTCCACCCAGGATTATTTAGCCTTTTTATGTTGTTGCTAGCTGAACATGATGTTGTGGTTTCATCTGTTTTTCTTCTGGCGAGGTTCGCAGCCCTATCTGCAGCTTCGTTTCCAGATATGCCACAATGTGAGGGTACCCAAGTGAGCACGATGTCTCTATCCGGCGACTCCTTCAACAAGGCGTGATATATGACGAATAGTTCACTTGTAAAGACACTGTTTATTTGGGACAAATTGAATTTGAGGCACTGATCTTTCAGTATTACTGCATTTCCATCATTATCTGTTTTTGATGAATCTGTATAAAGGGTTGTGTGTCCGACGTATTTGTGTTTCATTTCTATAATTTTTTTTTTTGACAAATTGTTGTCGTCAGTATGTATTTTCCTAGAAAGAGACATGTCTGTTTTTATGAAAGAGTTGTTCCATTGAAGGAATAAAGCGTAATCTATTATGTTGTCCAGTCTGAAGTCTAATTGTAAAAGGACTTTGTGGGTTCTCTTTGTAATGGCAGTAGAGTAGTACACTTGGTTGGTGCTGATACTGGTAAACAAACTATTGTTGGAGTGGTCCGGTTTAGAAACTATAGATGAGGCATGAACTAGTCTCTTCTTAAAGTTAGGCTTAGATCTCCACTTTCAATGTATAGACTCTCAATGGGAGAGGATCTAAACGCCCCGGTGCATAATCTTATTGCAGTGTTGTGGACGGTATTGAATATTTTGAGAGCTCTTTTAGTGGCTAAATTATAAACGATACTTCTATAGTCTATCTTACTTCTAATTAAAGTTCGATACAGGATAAATGGTGTCTTTCTGTCGGCTCCCCAGTTCATTCCAGAAACAGCTCTTGGTGTATTTATTAGTTTAAAGAAATCTGTTCTCAAACTGCATAAATGCAATGTCCATCTCAGCTGCCTATCCAACCACATCCCAAGGAAACGTATATTTTCCACGAATGGTAAAATTTCTCTTTCAGTGGTAATGATGATCATCAGAACAGTATCTTTTCTGGCAGAAATGGACACACTTGGTTTTGGTCGTTGAAAATCAAAACCGGTGATTTTAGTCCATTGCTCTATAGATTCTAAGATGTTTTTCATTTTCCATTCTATAAATTGTATATATTTGCTTCTGATGATTATTGTGAAGTCATCTGCAAACAACATACAAATTCCTTAAAACGTATATTTTCCACGAATGGTAAAATTTCTCTTTCAGTGGTAATGATGATCATCAGAACACTCTTTACATCGTTTATTGCTATTGTAAAAATAGTTGCGCTTAAAACTCATCCTTGGTGTAGCCCATTTTCTTGGATAAAAGTGGTTGATAGCTGGTTTCCAATTTTGACTTGGAAAACTCTTCTTTGTAGGAAGTTTTCAATATATCTGACCACCCTTCCCTTTATACCCCATTCCTATAACTTGTTCACAATATATCATCTCCATACTCTGTTGTATGCTTTCTGAATATCAAAGAATATGGCAATTAAATCTACTTTTTTTTTAAACGCTGTTTGTATTTCTGATTCCAGTTATATCAGTTAAATAATTTTCAACAAAACCGAATTGTTCGTTGTCGATCAGATGCTTTTTTGCAAGGACGTCTGTCAACCTTAGGTTGACCATCTTTTCCATTAATTTCGAAGTAGAGCAGGTAATCGATATAGGTCGAAAGCAATCAGGATTAATTGCATTTTTGTTCTTAGGTATCAATATGATTATTGATTTGTGCCATAAGCCAGATGTGGTTCCCTCTACCCAAATATTATTGTAAAATTTTAAGAGATAAATTTTGGCTTTAATACGGAGTTTTTTTTAGGAATAAATATGGAATTTGATCAGGACCAGGAGTTAATTTTGGTTTACATTTTAGTAAGACATTATTAAGTTCCTCTATGGTAAATATCGCACTATAGCTTTCCATATCCTCGAATTTGATTATCTGTTGGCATTCAGTCAACTTTTTGTGGGTAACAAAACTTTGGTCGTAATTTTCAGTGGCAGACATATTTTGAAAGAAGAATCCTAGTTCATTTGCTATCTCAGTACTTTCTATTATTAGTTGTTGTACTTGTTGTTATTTCTGCCATTTTGTGTTTTTAAACCTGATATTGTGAATTTTGTTATCCCTTTATTGTTCTAATTTTGGACCATACTAGTTGAAATCTAGTCGACTGTTTATTGAAGACATATATTCTTTCCAACATTATATTTTACTTTGTTTTATAGTTTTATTGGCGTAGGCTCTCCGTTCCTTAAATTCTAGCAGATCATAAAATAGTTTGGATTTTTTGTATCTATTTGACACTCTATTTTTTGCCTTGAATGCTTCACTGCACTCAGTATTCCAATTTATAATTAAATAGATAAATTAATTATGACATACAATTTTTTAATAAATAAAAAATACTCATTTCTCAAAAACCTAAAGCAATAAAGCAGCAGTGTTTTTTTGAGATCTCTATCATGGAAATTGATTCCTACGGTATTAAGCTACTAACTTACATACCTACACAACGGTGCAACAACTCGAAACCAAGTAGGGCCACCTCAAGTAGCCTTCACCAGTTGGCCCTATCCTACGCAGCAGCCCTCTAGTCCCACACGCCTAAAAGAATCCTAGCATCCTCAGTCACACCATCCATCCACCTTACGTTTGGTCGCCCCACTCTCCTCATTCCTAAGATCACTTCAGTGGTCACTTTCTTCGGAATCTCACCATTGTCCATCCTGGCTAGATGGGCAGCCCATCAAAGTTTTATGACTTTGAAGATCTAGATATCTTCAAAGAGTCCATACAATTCTTGGTTCTTTAGTCTACTCCATGTCTTGTCTACATTGATGGTTCCATATATCCTCCTTAATATTGCCCCTTCGCACACCAAGAGCCGTTTTTCATCTTCCTTCTTAATCCAATCCATAAATCAGCACTGGATGGACTATGGTATTGTATAAGTCAATTGTTGTCTTCTTTGAAATAGACTGGCTCCTGAACTTATTGGATAAGCTGTAGTAGCACCGGTTAGCCGTTATTATCCTATGCTTAATTTCTTGGGAGATATCGTTTTGGGAGTTTATCTCGCTTCCTAAGTAGACAAAGTTATTGACCATCTAGAATCTTTACTGTCCTACCTCAAAGTATTCATCGTAGTCTCCTAGCCCTTTAACCTGTATATACTTTGTTTTTTGCTGATTTACTCTTAATCCAGCTTTTCTTTCAGCTTCCTCAAGGGTGAGAAATGCTTCCCTTAGGGCTCATTTGGATCTGGCCTTTATGTCAAAGTTGTCAGCATAATCCAGCAGCTGCACCAGTCTGTTGAACAAGGTCTCACCAACCTGATCTCCTGACATCTCCTTCTCCAGCTAGGATAAAGAGCAGGCATGCGAGTGCATCTCCCTGTCTCACTCCATTATCTGCGCAGAACTAATCCGAAACATCGGTTCCAATACGTACTACGCATATTGAGTTCTTTATGGTAATTTTTACCAGTTGCGTAAGCTTTTTAGGTATTCCCATTTTCTCAAGAATCTGGTACAGCTCTATCCGATCTATATTGTCATATGCGGCCTTTTAGTCGACAAAGAGATGGTGAGTCGTGATCTAGTGCTCCTAACACTTGACGAGGCGAGAGGAAGAAAGACAGAAAACTGATATTTTGTTAGTTTTATGTGAATATATAAAAAAAAAATGAGGTGAAATGATCATTTTGTACAAAATTAAATTGATAAATTAATTATGATATTTTTAATAAATAAAAAATAATCCTACCTCAAAAATCTAAAGCAATAATGCACCAAGTGTTTTTTGGGATCTCTATCATGGAAATTGATTCTTATGGTATTAAGTGACCAACTTAAGGTTTCTAATACTAATATTTATTGAAAATGCGATGGTTAACCATTGTAAATAATTGAGGAAGGAGATGATGCTGGGTGAAAAAATTATTTTCTATCTTTTTGTGACCACCACTCCAGACCATCATGTTCCTCAACTAAGATTTATGTTTTGTTTACAATAATTTAAAAAAAAAGGTGGTATTTTGGACTGTTTATACCACTGAATATACCTACTTAAAAAAATTATAAAATAGCCTATACAATTCCAATTTAATTGTACTGTACTCCATCCCACTGCTGCAACAATAAAATTCTTTTTTAGAGTTTATTAAATGAGGTTGAAAAAACATCCCAGCATTATCAAAAATCCCAATAAAATTTTTATTGTTTTAACATTTAAAATATAAATATTTTAATACAGTTTATAATTTTATTGCTTTAAGAGGACATATTTGATAATTATTTCTTGTCCATGTTTCCTCTGACAGTTTGTGATATTAAAAAAATTGCCAATAAATGAGTTTTCCATTCATGCTGTCCTTACCAAAACCTAATGCCAATTTATGTAATGCTCATGATACTTAGTTAATTTAAAAACCAAAAGAAATTACTGAAAATTAATATGTTGCATCAATGTTAAAAAATTCCTAAATTATTGATATCAAATATTATTTTGCAGTCAATTTTGCCAATGAGTTATTAAACGCAAGAAACTTTTGATCACAATTTACTTTAATTTTAAGAGATTGAAAATTTTAACATATTTATACAAATTTAACCTCTCAATGGTATCATCTATTATGAACAACTATTTCATGGTGTTTCAAGCAATTTTTGCTTAATGTGACAATTCTATAAATTCAATCCCTTAAATATCTCTGTAAATATTCAAGTTAGCAAAAAAAAAAATATATATATAAAAAAAATAAAAATAAACTAAAAAACATAGGGTAATTTAAAAAAAAAAATTAGAATATTAGAGGATAATCTTTTCGATAAACCTCATAGTTTTTCAGATATTCATACAAAATAAATTTTCTCCCCTCCTCTCTTTCCTCTTATCAAAACCTAACACGGAGAACTTCAGGATTTTTTCCTAGTTATTAAAGATAATGAACAATTTCCGACAATTTTCACCTTTTTTTTTTGGATGTTGGAGTCAAGCCCTATTTTGACTGTACTATTCATGTTAAAACATTAAGAGGGGCATGGCTGTCAAATGGGCTAAAACTTGTGCAAAAACACACATTGTCCAGCATCCTGATAAACTGAAGATCAAGAGTACAAGTCTCAGTGCCCGCAGCTGGTATTAATTCCCTACCCTCACCTCCTCTACAATCCTGGGAAAAAACTATAAAGCCAAAAAGGTGAGGTAGGAGAGAAAAGAAAACATTCAGCAGAGTATTAATTATTGTTGTTATCATAAACAAACATTATTAACTTATAGATAAGCCACAAAAAATAATCACAGATGTACTATTCTAACCTTAATAGAGAGGTATAATAAGAACTGAGATAAAGATACAATCTTTACATTTAGATTTATTTATTTATATAAATAAAATTATCTTCTCATTATAGTCACCTGAAGACTACATTAAATTATAAATATAATTAAGCTTAAAAGCAGGTAAGATGAATTAATAATTAATAGACAAGGATAATAATAATTAATAAACATTGGCTAAAAATGTATAGTTTAATCCAGTTAAATTAAACCTCTATGAATTACCTTTGGATGCTTCCAAGTGTAGAGTGTTGATTAAATGAAAAATGTCTTGAGGAGGAAACACTTCATCTGGTAAACATTCGAGAATAATACCAACTTCATCCTGCCCTACGCATGCTAGCCCATCTGAACATGCACTCCAACATTCACGATTAACACAACACTCCACTAAAATAAAATAAATCTGCATAAAAAAAAAAAAAAAAAAAAAAAAAAATATTGCAAAAGAATTTCACATCAAAATAAAACCTTACATTTCACTTTCTTCACAATTACAAATAAGTTGTAATTAATAGCAAATTTAACAGGTTCATTGGTAACTTCAAGCACATCTTCGTGAAAAACGAATTCACCATTTTCATTACTAGCTATTGGTGGGTAACCAGAATCAGAAGAAATAAAACTTTGAGTGTTAGGATCCATACTTCTTCTTGTTACTTTAGCTGAAGATTTGGCTCCTAAATAAATCAAGCTATTAGTAATAAAATAAAGGATCACAAACAAATAAAAAACATTAAACATGGACAGTAAGATTTAAAAATTTACAAATGAAACTGCTAAAAATAAACAGTCAAATTTTTAAAAATAAGGTTTAAGTCTTTTTATCTATTTATTTTTAACCCTCCCCTATCTCTGGGCAATATGGGTATTTGCAGCAGTGGGGTATTACTGTTACATAACAACCCACTGCTGCTTTTAAACTATTGCATTCTCTTTCTCAGCTGTGCACACAGCTTCTCTTCTCTTCACTTGTGTCTCGTCTGCCTCTGTTCTATTTATTCTGGTGGCTTCTCGGTGCAGCTTCTCTTCTTCTTCCCAGAGAGAAGTGGGTTGGTAATACAAATTCTTTCCATCCATATATAAAATCTAAGAAGTGCACATATTTGTCTGTGGTCATAAGTTGAGGAAGATATCTCTCTGTGTTAGGACAAAGAGACCTGACTTCCTCAGTAACAGTTTACCGCAGTGATTCATGCGGTATAGATAAGTACAACATGCTCAGCGGTCTCCAGTACCCCACAACTTGGGCATAGGGGATCGATATTTATAACATACTGAAAGAGCTTTGCTCAGAAATCCCCATGCCCTGTGAGATCCAGTAGTCCCGGAAGACACATGTCACTTCTAGTTACGAACTGACAGTGGGAATTAATAAGACTTTCTTAGGATAGCTCCTTTCGTAGTCGTCGACCACCGTTGGTTCCACTATTCGACTATATCCTCCCGGAGGATCTTCTTCCAGTTTCTTGAATCATCTCCTATAAGTTTGAAGTCTATTTTTGTAGGCCAAAATATATTAATATTTTGTTAATTATTTAGTATAGTATAGAAATTTTGTGTAGTATCTGGCACCTTCCATCTCTGAAAGAAACCCAATACTCTTATGTTAATGAGCACTGATGCATGAAATGCACACGCTAGGAACCATTATGTGTAGTGGAAGGCACCCAACTACTACAACAAGTTTTAATATTTATAAATGGCAACTTTGTTAACAATTTATCAATGTGTTTGAGTAGATATACATCTACGTTGCCTTTAGGATGGATAGTGTTATACAGCACACTTTTTATTTTTAAAGTTTTCTATAATTGGTAATGTCAATGGGGGAAATAGTAATAAATCGATAATCTAACTATTTAAAATCAATTTTTGTAGGCATAGGTGATGTAATTAATTATCTTCTCTGAGAAATGATCAATTATTCACGATTATTGGTGCTATTAGTAATCATAATTTGAGCATTTTTTTTTCTCAACAGTTATTTTGAAAGGAGAAATTCCCCTTTTTTCATCTTTAATGGATTCGCTACAGTATGGACCAATAGATATACAAATTTGGATGAAGCTCAATTTCCAATTTAACAACTAGGTTAAAAAATCTAATATATGAGCAAACTTCTATGCCATAATTACATCTAACAAATGAAGTATGTCAGCAACATATGTTATGAATACAATAAGAAGTACAGAAATGATAGGCAATGGTCAACCAGAATGTAGAGGTAAGTTGGAGGGAGTAAAAGATGAACTTCAAGCGGCAATTGGGATCCTGAATAGTTATGCAACTCGCTCCAAGTTGGTAGATGAATGTAAAGGCAATCTGAACTTTCTCTGTAGTGCCAAAAATTTGAAAGTAGAATAGGTGCCTGGGCACTCAGGCATTGCAGGAAATGAGAAAGCCGATTGCCTTGCCTTACTAGGAAAGGCTCTGCACAAGTGCCGGTTGCACCAGAGCCTATCTGTGAGATAAGCCTTGGCTTTGCTAAAAGGCATATTAAAGCAATTGTGGGTAACAAATTTAGACCACACTAGGAACAGACTAGGAAACAAACTCATTCTAAGTTGTTCATAATAGGGCCCTTTCACAAGAGAAGTAAATCACTTCTTCTAATGGACAGGAGGACCATTAGGTGTGTGACAGAACAGTACACTGGTCACTGTTGACCAAACACCTCTTAAATTTGAGTGTAAGTGAGACCACCAGCAGGTTGTGAGGCTAGGAGGATGAAACAGCATCACCTCATATCTGATAAACATCAGTATCACATTACTAATACTGATAATCATCATTATCACATTATTTGTAAATGTGATAATTTGGCTAGACTGTGATACTTTCACTTTAGATGTGATTGTATCATTGATCCTAAGCACCGCAAACTAATAGATCCTATTAGTATTAAAAGGCATCTGGCCTGTTTTAATTGAATTAAGGACGATGCACAATAGGCCATCTTGAGGCTATGGTACATTCCCATGTCAGAAAAAAAAAAGAAAAGAGGTATCTTTTCTCTTCGCCCTTGCCGAAACGGACTTCCTCTGAATGATGGAATTAACAAACTACCCATTTTTCAAAGTTTGTCTACGGGTGGGAGGAAGTGGTGGGTCCTTCGCACTTCACTTATGGTAAGGCCCTGTCCCCCGATATCGACGAGGCACATGAGAATGAGGCATAAGAAGAAGGTAGGTGTGGACCGGACGGATGCGGTGGACCATAATGGCTGGACAGCAATCCGGATGGATGCGGCACACCAGGAGAGATAGACGGTAACCCAAACGGATGCAGACTAGGCCGGTTGCAGAGAGCCAGGAGGGCGATCCGACAGAGATTAGGTGCGGCCATCAGTAAGGTGCACATTGTGGACGGGCTGCACTACAGTTATAACCTAAAACTAATTGTTCCCAAATTAAATCACCCTACAATATTGTAAAATAAGAAAATTTATAATAAAGTATTTTATTGGCAGTAGCAGGCATACGTATATCCAATGTATCAACCCATTACTGCCGAAACTCTGTGTGCCAGAAATGGCGGGTAGGAGACATATAAAAAAAAAAGTATCATACTACTGAGGCCATGATGGTTGAGAGTGTTAAGGCGTCAGCCAACCTTACTCTTAGAATGGGTTATAATTTATGTAATGGCGGACCCTTGGAATGATCTCAATCTTCCCTCTCTGGTTGGAATAAGTTAGTTCTCTGTACATTCCTTTTGTATGCTAGAAATGGCCAGGTAGGATGTAAAGGAAAAAATAAAGATCTTATGCTCCTAGGAAGTTAGATCTACTTTGTAAAAATATGTGCAAATACTGCAGCGGATATTATTGCCACAATGCCTAAAGATTATGCTAAGACATACTGGATAATAACTAAAAATTTACATAGTATAAATATTAATAATAAATTTGAGTGAATCTTTCCATTAAACAACAATTTAGAATAAGCAAAAGAATTTTTGGAAAAAAAAAAGCAAACATATGACTGCTGGTTATAATAATTCTGGGACACAAGATGTAGTCCATGGTACAGACCACTTTTCATCAAATTACTAACATCCGTCTAAAACTTCATGAATGACTTCATCTCACTGTAACTAATAAATTGTTAATCTACAAAAATTCTCAGAAATGGACCTTTCTCATTAAATTAATTAGGTACTAAAATATCATAAAACACAATTACTTTCCATTAGAATCCTAAGATAATCTGATCAAAACATTAAAAAAAAAAAAAAAAAAAAAGGTGGCCAATATTCCCAGTCGTACTAATTCCACCCTAAAACGTCTAAATTATTCTCGTCACCTATTTTAACTTTGAAACCCGTAGGCTCTTAGTCATTTCCTTAATTTTTCTCCACTTTGACTATTGCTGTACGGTATATGGGGGCTTCTCTGGTGTTCCCAAGGCAAAACTAAAATGTTTGATAAATTGCTTTGAACGATTCATCTTCAGGATATCAAGGGACGCCTCGCCCCTGTTTCCCATTTTTATGCAGAGTTGAAGTGGGTTTATCCTTCCTACCGCTGTAAATATTTCCTGGCATCCTTTCTCTTTCAAGTTATCCAATACCACCATCCATCCTTCATACATCTCCGAGCTCCTTCAATTCAAATCCTTTGTTCGTTCCCGGTCTTCTGATTTATACATAAGGGCCCACCGAACCGCTACTTTCAACAGATCATTCATTGTCCGATCCTCATCCCTTTGGAACTCCATCCCTTCTCACATTCGTCAATCCAATACCCTTCACCCTTCCTCCCTTTAAATCCCGCCTGTTCAATCATTTCTTATCCATCCAGTTCCCATGAAATTGTAAATAGATACTACTGTAAATATGTATATAAATTCTTAGTTCGTTCTTCATTATTTCTACTGTATATTTAATAGTTGACCGTTGCATTATAAAGGAAGGAGATGATCCGGGGTGGCGGCCATAAATAGGTTAAATAGTGGTAAAACTATTTTATTAAAAGCCAACGTTTCGACCCGACTTTGCAGGTCTTCTTCAGGGCTAGAACAGAAAGATACAAAAAAATAGAGAATTGTGGAAGTTACATAATATTTAGACAAAAAACTATAAACAATGTGAATAAGCATATTAAAATTATAAACAGTAAGTACATTAAAATCCATAATTAATGTAAGTACATTAAAAGGATCTTGTTACTTAGCTTACTCTGCTTATATTTTAATGCACTTACTGTTTATAATTTTAATAAGCTTATTCACATTCTTTATATTTTTTTGTCTAAATATTATGTAACTTCCACAATTCTCTATCTTTTTGTATCTTGTCCGTTCTAGCCGTGAAGAAGACCTGCAAAGTCGGAAACGTTGGCTTTAATAAAATAGTTTTACCACTATTTAGCCTATGACCAGCACCCCGGACTATCTCCTTCCTTCATAATTTTTACTTCATCTTTTATTTTTTATTATTAACTGATTAAAATTAGAAAGTAATTTATATTTTTTTACTATGACTGTTTAATTACTCTGTATTTTTGTTTACATATCTCTGAGGCTCCTTAGCCCACATTTCTGTCTTCCTGTATTATTCTAAAGGAATTCGTCCCTGAATAAATAAAGTATTATTATTATTATTATTATTATTATTATTATACTGACATGTTGGGAGTTGAGATCATGCCAAATAGACCAATATTTTCGTAGGACACCTTTATTCTCAATTTAGGAATCAAATTATCTTATAACTCAAGTGGACAGGAAATGGGTGTTCATGAGTTTTTAGTACCTAATTAAATAGACGAAACTTACTGATCTTCAGATTGAAACTGGCCAAATTCCAAAAATTTTCGTAAATAAAAAAGTTGCAGGTCACTATGAGATGAAGCTATTCACAGAGTTTTAGAAAGATGTTAATAATTTTACAAACAGGGGACTATACCAACACAGACTAATAGATAATGGGAGCATCTTAGGAGCAATGTTAAAGTCAGAAGCAAAATTTTATCCCAAACACAAATTAACAAAATTTAAAATAACAGAGATACCATTTACAAAGGTTAGTTTTACTTAAACTTAAAAAAATAATTTCAAAATAAAAAATGAAAATTTGGAATGTATTTTTAACTCTTCTTAATAATAAATATTCAAATAGATTTATAATCAATAAATTTAGAAATCTTGTGAAAAAAAAAAAAAAAAATCTAACCATAGACAGATGGACTGGCTAATCTTCTAGTACCTTTTCGTGGAACAATTCTACTAGACTCAGATGATCCATCTAACTCAGTCAGATCACCACCAGGCCTAATCCCATCACTAAATATAACTTGCTTTGGTACATCCGACTTAGATTTACCTAGAATTATGAAAATATTTTTAAATAATTTAAACGAGTTATTACACATACAGAATAAATAAATAGAAGAATAAGTCGGTTGGGGTGTGGTTACAGATGAAATTAAATTACACACAAATAGCCACTTTCCTCAGGATCCTGTAGCATTTTACATCGATAAACCCTAAAACTTAGGCTGAACGTCAGCACACAATAAAATAAGGCTTCTTAATTGTGTGTAATTTAATTTCATCTCTCGCAGTACCCCAACAAACTGAACTATTTGAAATGTGTTCAACAATACATCTACTGATAAAAATAATAAATGAGATATTCAAACAGTAAAAATCCTTCAAGTAACATTAAAAACAAAACAATTAATTTTCTACTTTCCATGTCTGTACAGCTTTCTAAAAGATTTTTTTTGTGAATAATTTCTTTATCTACTTTCAAAAACATACAAATTATACCAATAATAATTTTAAAACAATAGTAATAAATAGAATAATACAGATAAGAAAAGTTTACCTTCACGCTTCAAAACACCAGTTGGTACCAACACAGAAGGAGGAGGCTGATTCATCGTTGATGCTGCTTGTTGTAAAGGAGGAATAGTAGAACAATATTCCATTGGATTGTTTGGGTTGGGTTGCCTTCCTAAATTATATCTATCATCTTCTAAACTCACTACAGTAAATACAAAATAAATTAAATAATAATTAAATAAACTACTGTCAACATCTACAAATACCTCTTGATATAAAATGTTGGCACTATAATATCATATGCATAACTAATTATATCGAGGTTTGATATTTTAATTACTTAAATAGTGGTTTTAAGTTATCACTGACATTATGGAAAGAAGAAATGTGCTTAGTTAATGATCTTTCATCATAAAAGTAATATTAATCATTTATTCAGCATCTTTTTTTAAAATTTGACAACTGATTTTATCGTATGAGATGACAGTTCATCAGAGATGGGCAAAATCATAATCAATGATTACATGATTACAACTGAAAATAAAACTTAATGACCACACAAATTTTATACTTGATACAATAGCACCACATATATATATATATAGCAAAAGTATGGCGACCTCCAATAAAGCTAAAAATCCCTCTCTAACAGATTGCCCCACAATGTCCTCATCATCCGCATAGGCTAATAGGTGAACCATCCGATTGTAAATAGTCCCAGAACTCATGAATAGACAAGTTAAATCATACAATTTTCTATAAAGATAGGTTTGTGCTTTAATCCTATTTAGTGATAGGTATGAAGTCTGTTCTGGCTTACAGTATTGGAATTATAGAAAGTCCACTTGAGAATCCTTCAGATGATGAATGAAGAGTCAACAGAATAATTTGATTCACAGCAGAAACTAAAGATATCAGAACAGCTTATCAATATAGTAAAAGTATTATTTATCAAAAGGTATAATGCTTGAGCAGCATAGAGTTTGGTAAAAGTACTAAGACTGCCATATTAACTACAGATCTAAGTATTTTATATGAAATGGGAATGGTCTAAGAGGCAAGCCAATGAATGAATCTACCACTAAAACAGAAGCAGAAATGAAGCAGCAGCATTTTGCAGACTCTAAGAAGTCTTTTAAAGCTGTCAAATGTAAGGCTTATATTGTCAGTTCATTTCAAAAAATCACTAAATACATTTTAGATTGAGCTATGTTTTGAAATATGTTTTTATGAATTTTTACATTATTTATCAATACAAGAACTCAGTAAATGCATCAAAATGAAATAAAAAAATCTTTTATACATATAAATATAGTTAAATTAATTGCATAATGATCTGATTTTAAAGGGAGAAAATCATTAAAGTAGTTAACGATATAATTTAATGAAATATCACTTGATCACTCTTTGCAATAAACTGACGATATGATGTATATAATAATATTGCAATACTAACAAGGAGAGGTTACGAACCTGAGGTCACCGATTTCAATGAAACTTTGTTTGGTTATACTTGGTTGAAGATTATTAGACCCAAGTCCAAGAGTTCTTGCTAATGGGCTCTAAGAGCCGAGAAATTTTTTTTTTTTATAAAATTTTATTATAATACTGTTTTCTAACTTTGCTCTGCATGAATTTATAAGTTATTATACATCACTTGATTTACTTGTTTGTGTAAAATAAGAAAAACATATTGCTAATTGTGTTTAACGAATTCTTACTTATAATAAAATACAAAAACCCATTGATGCTACCAGTAAAGAATTCCAAGTAAATTTTTATCATGAAAAAATTATTCAGATTCATATTTAGGGTCAAATAAAACTCTTATGTACGATCGGATATACGAGAATTTTCTCCCAAGTCAACATTACTACAAACGTTGGAAACCTAATCTATTTCTCCTAAAAACCAAATGCAAAATAACTTTTACATTTTACACATTCATAAGGAATGAATGTAGGAAAACTCCCTAAATGTTTTTATTTTTTATCGCCAAGCCTAATTTATTTGCAGGTCCCTGGTTTGTGGCATTTTGTGTATATTATAAGCCTCTAAATTCATGCCAATTTTCACGTGAATAAGTGGAGCCATGTAGAAGTAATCACAATTTTTGTGATATTTGGAAAAGAAATCTAAGGAAATGGAACCAAGATGAAAATTTAAAGCAAAAAACTTGTATTTTTCGATATTGATATGAAAATCCGTATTAAGGGTTTTTCGAGATGCGAAATACAAATCTTAACTTTGTTTCTGCTTAAAAAAATATTTGAACGTACTTTACTCCTTAAGTCAATATTAATTGTTTCAATATTTTACTCATACTACAGCTGTATGCCAAATATACATATTTTTATAAACCGGATGGGTATCGAAAATAGGATTACATTCACAAAATTTAGTATTTTGTCGAGATTTGATTCGAAAATAAGAATAAATCATTTATTGTACATATTATACACAGATTATATTATCAAATATGTTTTTTGGAGATGAAGAAAGATGATATTTGTTTTCCCCATCTCTAAATGTTTCTTGGCTCCTATGGCCCATTAGCAAGAATCCTCGGACATGAGTCTAATAATTTTCGACCTAGTATCACCAAAAATAGTTTCATTGAAATCAGTGATCCCACCTCCGTAACTTCTACTTGTAAGATTAAGTCAGAATCTAGTTTCATTTGAGAATGAAACATAATAATGTAATTTTTTTTTTTTTCATTCATAAAACAGTTGTTATGAAAGGAATTACAGGAATTTATCAATTTCTCATTAAACAGCAGGCATAATCAGATAACAGCACCTACCTCTATATATTACATTGAAACAAGGTTGACAAACTCTAGCTTCCATGAATTCCATGTATTCCAATGGTGCTTTCAAATTACAGCATTTAGAGCAAAGTACCTGTAAAAAAAATCCAATAGATAATAAAATCCTTATACAAATTATTGAATATTTCAATGATATAATTTTACTGTACAGCCTCTGTAAGCTGAACTTTAATAATAACATAAAATGATACTTTCTTTGGTTTTAAAATAATACAAATTGAGTATAAATATATAGACAAATAAAACCAATAATGCAAATTGCAGGAAAAATAATAAATTGTTTATATTTCTGAATTAACCCACGAGCAGGCCAACTGACAGACGACTTGTCCTGGATGGCAGATTGTTACAATTGTCACAATATATAAAACAGACTTACCAAACCACAGGCTCTACAATGATGTCTTCTACGTATAACAGTAAACTTATTATGGCATTGCATACAATTATCTGTTTCAGTATCTGGAACCCAAAAAGGAGGATATTTGCCCAACCTATCCAATGGACTGTTAATATTATTTCCTGAAAAACAATTAAACCTAATTATTTTTTGCTTGCTCTAATTTGTAAGCTGTCAGATAAAAGAATTATAAGCAACCATAAAATTAATTTAAGAACCCTCTCTATTTCCATTGATTTAGTTGAAATTCAGTTTCTAGAGTATGCCTAGTGCCAGACTTACGTATATAAAATCCAGGTACACAGGCCCACCAACCTGGAAGAACTCATGCCACTTTTTGGGAATATAAACTTCAATATAAGTCTATAAGTACTTTACAAAAGCTGTAAAAAGCATATATCATGATACCAAAACATATGTTTAACTGAAGCCTCTGTTAGTAATAGCTTCCTCATAATGAAAGGTTTAAAACAGGGTGTTCACTTTCTCTGCTTCTCTTTAACATTTATGTAGAAAGAGCTCTAAGAGAATGGAAGAAAAAAATGTAGAGATAAGGGCATAAAGATTAGAAATGATTGCTTATTCAATCTTTAAAGTGTTGATGAGCAGGTGAATAGTCAAGCTAGGGGCTGGAAGTCAGCAAAGCAAAACGGTATATATGGCCTTCAATAGCCAAGGCAAATACTTACATTTGATGCTGGGTGAATATGATAGGAACATCAGATATGGTCATAAGAAACGGTAAGATAATTATCAGAACCTTAAATTCAATATTGTAGAGTAAATCAGGGTCCTTAAAAACAAAAAAAATATTTAAAAATCATTCCTGAATAGTGTTACTCTCTATTCAGCCGAATCTTGGACATTTAAAGAGAGTCAATCAAAAAGATTTCTAGCTCTAAAAATGGACTATTAAAGGCGATTATGTGATGTCTCTCATCTTCAAAAAATTTCAAACAGTGAGGGGAACAAATGGAGAATATCCTCTAACCAGGAGTCTCCAAAACTTTTTGGCCGGCAAGCCACATTGAGACTTCCACCTAAAACCCTCGGGCCATGGCTTTTGATGAAAAAAAAATCTGGTTCTATAAATGACATTGCTGCTGTGAAATGAGCTTTCTAAGAGCATAAAAAAAAAAAAAAAAAAAACATGCAATAAATGTTGTAGTAACCTCTTGTGTGAGTAATTTGCTAAATTTCTTATTTTTATAATTTTACCATGTAATCAGAGAAACATTCGTGCGCCAGATTGAAGGTGCTTGCAGGATCTCTGAATCTGGCCCGCGGGCCATAGTTAGGAGACCCATACTCTACACCATCAAAACAATGAGGCTGAAGTGGTATGGGCATGTGTGAGTGAGTAATGGGGATGGAAGAGTGGTATAAAGGAAGGAATGATGAACAGAGGTATGCGTGAAGGAGATAGGAGGAACAGAAGATGATAAATAGGAGATGACATATGAATAATGTTGTAAGAGTCATTAAATAAAATGGAAAAAAAGTATACCTTCTCACAAATTCAAAATTCTGTAAACCAGTTGAAAATATTTTACCTTTCATTTTACTGATTAGGATTTCAATAGTTTAAAACCATCTCAAGATAAAACAGATCATTTTGAAAAAAAAAAAATCTAGTGTGGCGCGCACATCACACAACTTTCACTTACCACCCTCTTTGCAGAAATAAGTATTTTAAGATAAATAGTAAAGAAAGTAAAAATTACAGACGGTAAGAAACATTATTTAAAACAATCAATTACAATATTTTTTTCAATGCCGTTTAATGTATTATATTTAGAGAGATAGATTTAATTAATGTTTATGCCAAGTTTGCATATTGGAAGATATACAGATGTATTTACAAAACATTGTGGGTAAATTGAGCAGAAATATGGTTGTGCTTGGTGATTTTAATGCCTATTCAGTTTTATGGGGTTGCCCACGGACTGATCTGAAGGGTACACTACTGGAAGAATTCGCCGCTGGAAATGGTCTAATTATTATGAACCATTCCACGTCCTTGCCGACATTTTCCGTATATAGTAGAGAGTCATATATCGATATTACTCTGGTATCACATGGCATTGGCCAACTTATTGATGCCTGGATGGTTGAGGATTGGACCTGCAGTGACCACTGAGTGATACCTTTGAAATAAACATGAACAGACGAGGAAAGCATTACCATAAGTAACGTTTTTTTCTGATAATATGAAATGTTTTGGGAGTTTGTTTCTGATAATATTCAATGGTACCTAACAGAGCTGGAGTCCCGCCATAATATGGAATTAGAAGAGGCAGCGGAAATCTCAACAGGCATTTTCACAGCAGCTAAGGAGGTATTGCCCATAGAAAGAGATTCAACAAGAAAGGGACAACTATGATGGAACACACAGCTCACAAGCCTAAAGCGAGACTTATAGAGCAACATGGCACTTTAAATCGATGCTGATGCCAAACAAAACTTCAAAACTGTATTTTACACTCTGAAAAGGAGATTCCGAGCGGCAATTGAAAAAGCAAAGGAGACGTGGCATAAATAGCTATGGGAATGCAAAAGTCCATGGGGACTGGCATACAGGAGAGCCCTTGGACTTGGAATAGAAACTCATTTACATCGTTCATGCACAATAGAGATGTAACCAAAACAGCAGATGAGTCTGTGAGTGCTGTAATGGAGAGATCCTTCCCTGAAGATGAACTAACATCAGACAACGAAGGCCACACGCACAAGAGAATTGCCATGAAATGAATTTCCGAAAAACGAAGATGCGCTTCTATGGGAGGAAGAAGACAGGGAGCTGTCTTGGCGATATCTTGAGGAATACCAAAAGAGCGCTGATTAGCCCTTTAAGCGCGTTCTATAATGGATGCTGGTACTTTTTGTCTAGCAGGCCGGACTGAAACCTCACTTCTTATCTATCTTATCTAACGTCACGTCACATAACCTCCCTCTTCTTATCCCGCCAAACCTTTCAGTTATTGCATTGTTTAATTTTCAGTTATTCCCTTATTATGTTCACATATTAAATTCTTTACTTTTGACCCATTTGTGTTTATTTTACATTTTTTTTAGTTTGTGGCCCCTTTGTGTTTCTTTTCGTCATATTATGGATCTTCTTAGAATATGGAATTTGCCGCCTTCAGAAGAAACGGCACTTCAATATTTTTAAAATGTTGGGGTACTTGCCGACGTGAAATTGTGTGATCGAGGTCATCGAATGAAGTCAACCAGGAAGGCCAAATGGAGATGCTTTCGTAGGACTTATGACACAAAACTTTTTAACAGCTTTAAAATTGATTGTGCCCATGACATGTTATACAGGCCAAGAAAAAAAATTGGAGGACCTGGCAAAGTGGTTGAAGTAAAAGAAAGTCTTTTTTCTAAACGAAAAAATCATGTGGGGAGAGTTTTATCTCAGCAGTGGATGTTTGGTGGAGTTTGCCGAGAAACAGATGAATGTTTTATCTTTTTATAAAACAGATTTTGTTTTGTATTTTTTCTTTTCTATGTAAATATGTTCTTTTAAATGTGTTTTTTTATTATTTCATTTTGATGTTTTATATGTACATATCTTCTTAAAGTGTTTTTTTTATAATTTCACTAATATATGTGTCGTCAAATAAAAGTATTTTTTTTGTTATTACATCTGTTTTTGTAGCTGTTTACACTTTCAATAATACGAATTTAATACAAATATACGAAGATATGAAGTAAAAGAAGGCTTATCACTGCGTTATGGGAGTTATCAGTGTTCAGGTTATAAACATTGGCAGATAGCAGTCAGTAGCGGCCCCCAAGACGAAAAGTACCTGGATGCTTAAACGAAAGCATTTTCCCCTATATGTAGGAAGAGGCTGAGCTAGTTACTGTTCTGAAGCCAAGTATAACAGAGGTTACTACGAAATCATAATGCCCAATATGCCCCCTAAATGTAATGGGGAAAGTTTTGGAAAGCCTGATACTGCAACACCTGAAAGACGTAATCAACTTGCTCTCTCGTGATCAGTTCGGAGGTCACAAAGGACGGTCGACAACAGATGCTATCAACCAGGTCATAACTTTAGCTAAGGACTCGACCTCTAAATACTTTGCAGTACTCTTCTATGACGTTTCTGGCACGTTCGATAATATGTGTTGGCCTGCGATAATGGATGAGCTAAAGAAATTAAAGTGTCACAGAAATACATACAGCCTCATACTATCATTTTTGTCAAAGCGCTCTGTCTTCTATCAACTACCAGGAAGGAGATTTAAGAGATCAGTCCAGCAGGGTTCAGGGATCAGTTTTGGGACTCCCTCTATGTAATATAAACATGAACCCTCTCCTCGTTAAATTAAGAGCTACTTGGTACATGCCATCTGCTTACATGGATAGCTTTGCAGTTGGGATAGAGGCGAGATCACGACAAAATTTGGAAACAAGGGCAGCGGAAGTCGCTGACTTCCCAGAGTAAAGTTGGGAGTTATTATAATAAAACCATCTCAGGAGGTGAAATTCTTGGGAGTACTATTGGGCGAGAGGTGTAATTTCACTGACCACCTTAAGGAGATAAAGAGCAGAACTGTTCTTTGTTACAGCTGCCTCAACATGATAGCAGGAATCACATGGGGTTTCAAATATAGTATATATATATAGTATCTGAGAAACATTGTATAAGGCTGCTTTCTTGACTATCGCTTTAAATGCGGTGCCAGCCTGGGGTCGCAAACTGATACAATCAGACAAAAGAATGTTAACTCTTACTGGTGACAGGAGCATATAGGACGTCACCAATTTCAGCTTTGCAGGTGATTGCTGATCAGTTGCCAATAGACCTTAGAATCCAACTTTCTATCACTAAGTACAGGATAAAGAGAGGATAGATTGCCAGTGAATGAGGGAGCTGACAGTATTGAAGAGCTAGTCCTTTTTGAATGGCAGAGAAGGTGGGATACTTGCGAGAATGGAAGACTGACCCACGAATTCTTCCCAGATTTTAGGAGAAGAATTGAGAACGACTGGATAGAGACGAACTTCTGGGCCGTTCAGCTCCTCACAGGCCATGGAAACATAAATATGAAGTTGCACTTCTTTCATAGACGAGAGAGCCTTAATTAACTGTGAAGGTATTGAGGATGCTAGACACATGCTTTTGGAATGTTGGATGTACACTAGCACCCGACAAGCACTGGCGGTGGAGTACTCCTAGTTGGAATGGCCTCCTCAGTCACTAGACAGGCTTCTGGCAATACCCGAGATATTTGTTGCCTTTAAGACATGCTAGGATACTCCAAGAATAAGGGGACTCCTTGTTTCTAATCTAATTTGCGGAAAAATAGTTAAGTTAGAAAATTGGATGTACCACTGGTATAGGGTTGCCCTAAGATACAGCAGGGGGAAAGAAGGAGAAAAAAAAAGAGAGAGAATAAATGGGTGTCTAACCTTATACCTTGATATAGTATTAAGAGGAATAATTATTATAAGTACATAGAATGCCGTCGATTCATGGCAGGTAGAGCGTTAATTGGTTGTAGTCCTCATTGAAGATTTGAGACCTTCTGTGCTGTGGATCATTGATGCTTAAAATGGTGGTAACATAACTTCATTGACTACTTCTGTCAATCATCAGTTGTCAGAAGTTAAATAAGTTTCAAATTTCTTTTCATGCTCTTCTTGCAGCTTTTTCATAATCCTCAAAGGCTCTGAAGATTGCATTGAATGTCCTTCCTGTAATCACTGCAAATCCTATGTGTTGAATCAATCTGTGATATATACACCCTCCTGACCTTGTGTGGATCGATCTCATCAATATAAATACCACTAAGATATGTTCTATAAATAATAAAGAAACAGCATGAAGAAATAATTAAAATTTATTATGAACAATGAAAAGAGAAAAAAAAAATGAACAAAAGTGAATCAAATATAAAGAGATTTCTTGGAAAAAGCCATTAGAAAAGGAGCAAATCAGAGCCATAGATGCATCCCTGCACTGCACAATGTATAATTATAAAATTTCTTTTTCACGAAGGAGTTCAAGTGAAAAAAAATTTCAGAATCTAATAATAATAAAAATGATTAAATAGAAACTATGAAAATATTTGATGATTAATTTAAAGAGAAATAAGAGTTGAATGAAGACTGCTCAGAGTATCAGCGAGAGAACTCCAGCATATTCAGAATGTTATGATTATTTTATTCATACTCAACATCATAATAAGCTATATCACAGGCAAAGAACGCACAAACTGTTATATATGTATGATTTTTATAAATTATAGCTCTAATATTAAATAAGATTTAATTAGATAAATCAAGGCAATATAATAACTAATATTTATATAAAGACCTACACCTATCGGATATATGCCTAATAAAAATACCAACAATGATGAAAAAAATTCTCCACATATATGCTATATTACAGAATAGTAGTTCTCAATGGCTTCCTCATCATGCTAAAAAAAATTTATGGATCTGAGTTAGTAATAATCCAAATTAGAATGATAAGACAAGTTATGAGATGCACGCACCACACCAGATTTTTTGTTGTTTCACTATTGTTTGAAGATTGAAAACGAACCTATGGTTGTGATCTGGAGTTCTATCTTTAATGTCTTAAATTTACTTCAGTTGAACTAATCAATTCATGCAATTATAATCAAATATGCAAAAATACACAATACAAAATCTGACTAGTTGCATATGAATACACAGATTAGTACAGATATTTGATCTGCAATTTAAAAACTGCATGCAAATAGTATGGAGTTGCATAACACTCAACCGAGCAACAGCTATTAGATAAGGATCATATTAGATTTAGTAACATTTCTAAAGCAGTTCTTACTATAAATTTATATCAATTTAAAATTTACTTAATATAACTCTTTAAACACAATATAATAATTTGTGATCAAGCAAAGAAATTATTAAGATTGTTAAGAACCCAATATATTTTACCTATCGTTCTATGAAAAAACAATTATATATCTTTAGAGTTGTTGTTATTAGACAGATTTTTACTCAGGATGGAATACTTATATCATCAAATATCAGATGAGAAGGAGTTAGTCGAGGGTGCGGTCAAATAAATAAAAAAAATTAAAATATATTAATTATTTTAATTTTTGCCGATGTTTGCCGACGAAGGAGGAAGTTCCTCTTCATCAGATACAGATACAGAAATATTTGGTTTAATTAAATCAAATACTGGTTGAATTTCATCAACATCCTTAGAAACTGTACTCCTTTTAAATTAGACAAGTAATCATCAAATATCAGTTAACAAGCTAGATATCATCAACAAATAAGGTAATCAATAAGTAAGCATTTATAGCAAAACAAAGCGATGTTAAATTTTAATTCAATAAACAATTTACCTGATGTATTGGTAGGTGTTGGACTTTCCTCACTATCAATACCAACAGTAGTAGATATAGTAAGACTACTTGGTCGAGCAGGCTTATTTTCATCAAGTGAATTGGAATCTGGCTCATAAATCTGTCCTGTTGTTGGAATACTTGCATCAACTTCATGAAAATTTGAAACATTATCTACTGGAGCAGTTGATTCCTGCATATTTTCAGAAATAGTCCTACTTTCAACAACAAAATTTTGAAATTCATTTACATTATTGGTCAAAGGCACTTGAGTTTCATTGGAAACAGCTTGCTCTACTAGCTTTGGTTCCATATTTAATTTATCAGTTAAAATATCAAGAGTAGGTTCTAATATGGGTTCTTCAAGAACTCTCTCAATCTGTTGTTTTTGGGGTTCACTAGGTAGATTGTCTCCCCCAGCTAAATTTATACTACTGGATGTCACATTATTTGTGCAAGAACGACAATTAATGTTATCTAGTTCACATTTTTTGTTTCCGTAACTTGTTTCAGGAGGAAATTCCTGTAATAATGAAGCTTTTTCAGATTCAATTTTAGAGAACTGTTCAGAGTTTCCTCTTTCACCAGATTCAATTTTTTGACTGCTGTCGTGCTGATTACTGATACCAGTTTTTTCATTTTTGTTTGATGACCCAGATAAACCCATGTTACTTTCTGTTGCCTCACTTCCAGTATCTTCTGCAACAGCTATATTATTATAATCATTTAAATTTTGAGAGCTAGATGCATTTTCATGTTCACATGCATCTTCAAATTTAGTATCTGTTACTACACTATCACCTTCATCAGAGTCATTTGCATCAACTTCCAAATTAGACAAGTAATCTTCTAACTCTCCTTCACTTATATCATCTACTGCATCAAATGAAATTGGTCGAACATGCAAATCAGGAATGTCTTCTTTAATCACTGATCCAACATCAACTAAAGGAGGAAGTTCCTCTTCATCAGATACAGATACAGAAATATGTGGTTTAATTAAATCAAATACTGGTTGAATTTCATCAACATCCTTAGAAACTGTACTCCTTACAGATGTAATATCAGGAAGTTGATTGTTTGCATCAACAGTTTCATCGCCATTAATATGAATCTGTGAAGGATTCAAAATATTAGAATCAAGCAAATCAGGCTTATCATCAGAATGTAAATTATCAAGAATCTGTTTATTTATTTCAGTGCAATCATCAATGGTACTATCTTTCAATTCATGTATGATCGGAGAAACATCAGTAGAGTCAATTTCATTCTGGTATTTAGGTGAGTGAAGAACAGTTTGTTTATTGTCAACATGATTACTGTTTAGTTTTCTTGTTTCTTTAAATGAGCTTTGCTTAACGGAAGTATTATAACTTGGAGAAGGAGAAAAATTTGCTGCTGCAAAATCAGCATCAGCTAAATTAATGGGTTCAAAAGTTGGTCTTCGATAACTTGCAGCAGGTGGCCTCAGTGGTTTCTGAAAAAGTAATGCATTTTATTAAACATCAGGTTACATATTTCAATAACACTACTTTAATATTAATTTTAAAGTTATCCTAAACTGACTTCACGAATACTATTTAAAATTAAACAGATTACATTAACATACCTGTGTTATACGTGACAAGGAATGATTCTTGATAACCACAGGTGTGACAGATTCTTCTCTACCTAACACATAAATTTAAAATATGAGGCGATGACAAAGTTGACTTCTTACAGTTTAATGCAGTCATAGTCAAAACTATACCTTCATTATATTCAAATTCATCCAACACTTTTTCTATATCAACTGCGAATTTATCCATTATTTTGTTACACCATTGCCACTGGAGACTTGACAGATGAGGTTTTTTGATAAAGGTTATGACACAACAAAAGCCACCGAAAATAACAGTAGTTTTACTTCCAAATTTCTGTCTATCTTTAATTGTCAACGAACTTTAGAAAAACTATGATATTTTAATATTTTTATTGTTCAAACTATTAATGCAAAGTTATATATGACTTGTTCGTACTTGTATACGTAACCTAATCGAAGATTTTTTAGTTTAGATGGTGGACCAGCTGGTCCATTTGATTATTTTTATCTTGAAAAACTCAATTCAATGTCCAGGCAGTAGGTGTATTATAACTTGACTCTTCTTTACATGATGTACATATCACCTTCATCACTACAAGACGTTTGTGTTAATTATATTTGCGATAACTTATTTGCACTTTGTGATTCTGTACCAGTAAACAAATATAATCATATTGACAGTTTAAAAGTTAGTCCAATTGAAGAAGTTAAATTACAATTTGTTGATAATGAAGTGTATTTTCATTCTGAAATTTCGGAGCAACTTCTTAGAACATTATGCATCAAGGGAAAGTTGACTGACTACACTTTAACATTATTTGACAATGAAACTACAAGACTCAGGTAATGTTTTTCCTCTTACAACAATTTACTAGACTTTAATTTTTTTGTTTCTATTACAATTCAGAATCGTAAATTTTACTCTTAAGGGTGGATTTTATTTTAGTAAAAGTTTTGTCTTAAATTATATATTATTTTATTACCATAATGACTTGGGTGTTCCAAGTTATGTTTTTATCTGTGGGCCTTTTAATTTCTTCAAATTCTAGATTTATATTCTAACTCTGCTATATTCTAAGTTCAATATTTTGTTTTGAATTAATTTTAGTAGTTAATTCTAAGAATGTACCTTTTTATATTCATTTATACTGGTGGCTATATGTTCTTTGGTAGTGTGATATGAGCCCATATTAGCACTGCTTTATTTTAGTGTGGTGTATCCATTCAAAACAATCCATTAATCAAATTATTTTCTTGTTTATGATGTTCTTATTAATATTAAATTTTGTTATCCATTGTAATTTACTTTTAAGTATTACATTTTTAATCAACTTGGTAAATATAATATTTATCTTGGTCTATAATTAACTGTGGTTTTATATTACTAATTATCTTTTCCTTATAAATTATTCTAAATTATTTATTGTATAATTTATTTGAAACTACTAAGTATGGTTTAACCTTTTTGGATCAGCTAGTCATTGTCATTTGAATAACTAATATCAGGTTTTTTTGAATAATCTATCTAAGGATTATTCAATAAACATGGAATTGACATACAAAGACCAGACTTAATAGGGACCGTGAAAAATTATCAAAATTTTTAGTATCAATAACATGTGAATTGTTTTTCATTCAAATGCAGTATGAATTTTATCATCATAAACTTGCCTTTGTTTTTGTTAATAATTTAGAATTCTGCTTCAGACCTACAACCAAAATTCGATATTAATAATCGATAGATGTCCTGAGGTCTTGTTTAAGATATTTTAATATGTTGTTAAGATAAACAATATCATATTCAATTAAATTTTTTAGTTAGTTTTGAATAATATATGGATTTACTTCTCATCATTTGATACTCCTTTCCATATTTTATTATGTATATCACTGCATGGCCCTGCAAATATATTTTTGCATTATTATTTGACATTTATATTTTTCCTAAGATATACATACAGCGAACAGCAAAAGTTTTCATATACTGACTGATTGGAATTTCGATAAAATTCAGGAAATTCAATAACAATTCTTTTCATCATTTTTTTTATTTCAAAATTTTAGTATAATATCAATAGATATGTATTTAGTTAACACAACAAAATTGGCTAAACAACAAAGTACATGTATTTTTTATATCTTATTAATACAATATTACAATTTTAAAGCATCAAAAGATTTTGCTCAGAATTGTTCAAAACATAAATTGTTAGAATAGAACAGAAAATAATTGTATTCTGGGACGAAGTCCCTTCAGAATAACAAAAAAAGTACAAAATTAAGATGTTATATCTGGGACCAAATAAAAACAAACATAAAAAGTAAAGATAGAGATAAATAAGTAAAGAAAATATTAGTTATGCATACTATAAACAAAATAAAAAAATCTATATGCAAAACTCTTGAAACCTTGCCAAGACACTTAAAATTATGTACAATGGTAAAATATAAATATACACTTAGAAAAAATAAAAAATACATTACATTCTTCTTAGCAGTAAACTCTGTGTTTCTGTTGAAAAAAAGAGAAAGTCGAATCTGATAATAAGTATTTAAGTGATGAGCTATATGTAAATACATTATTATGAATAATATGTAATTTTATATAAAAGGTTTGCGGGTATCTGACTGTTTTTGGAATAAGAGGGTGTTGAGTGTAGATAGGGATGAAGAATGCCGAATTTTGATAGGAAGGCTATTCCAAAAATTAACAGAGCGAGCAATAAAGGAGTTTTGGAACGAGGCAGATCTGTGAGAAGGAATGTAAAGGTCAGAAGGTCGAGATCTTGTGGAAAGGGAGTGGATTGAGGACTTGAATTGGAGAAGGTTGTAGGCGTAAGAAGGACAATGATTGTTGATGATATGATAGAGGAACGTACCTAGGAAATATTGTCTTCGAATGGAGGGGAAGAGCCACTTTAACTCAGTGTATTGGTGAGAGACATGGGAGTATCTCGGGGCACCAATTACAAATCTCACGCAACTGTTCATTAACTTTTTTTTGTCAAAATTTTTATATTAATATTTGAATGTAACACTTTTTTTTTAATACCTTTGAGCAACTTTGTAATTGATCGTACCAATTTTAAAGTTAATTGGGATGGTATTTTCATCCATCTTCCATTAATTTAGTTTTAAGATCTTTAACCAACCTTATATCATGATTCCTAAATTTTGAATTAAGATGAGCCCATAAATGTTCAGTAGGATTTAAATATGAGTTCTGAGAAGGAGTTTCAAGCATCTTAGGACTATTATAAAACAACCATTCTTGTGTACAGACTGAGAGCCTTATGCTTAGGGTCATTGTCTTGTTCAATCTTAAATGTCAGTTTAATTTCCATTTTTGCAGAACTGGCACTTAAATTATCTTTTAATATATTGATGTATTCAAATTTGTCCATTATTCCTTCAATAAGAACCAAATTTCCTATGCCATGTACAGCCCCATGCAAGAACTTTTCTGTTTCAACCTTTTACTGTAAATTAAATTTTAATTCTGTCCCATGTTTCCGCCACACAATTGATCTACTATCCGATCCATAAATATTAAATTTGCTCTCATCTGCAAAAATTAGGTCATTCCAGTAATTTGTTGGTCTTTTAATAAACTCTTTGGTGAAAGCCTTTTTCTCTTATTATTTAAACTTATATAAGACTTTTTTCTACTCACCCTGGCTTTAAATCCATATTTCTTTAATATCCTCAGACTTTCAGACTTGGTTTTTTTCTTTTTCCATTTGTTAATTTCTTTCTTGTGTTACTTTTATTGCGTTTTTTTTTTTGAGTTTTCTTTAATTTTTCTTACAATCATTCGTCTTGTCTTTCAGTAAATATTTTAAGGGAGCCGGAACGATCTTTGTCAACCAATCTTTCTTTTTTTTTTATATCAATTAGTTATATTCTATACTGTAGAAAATGGTAATCCGGTTTCTTCACTATTTTGCCTGAATGTATATCCCTGTTAAGTGAAAAAAATCACTTTCATTCTCTCTTCCAATGAATATTTCTTATAGGGGTGACACATATTCAGGAAGCAGTCATTATAAATATTTTTTATTTGTGCCGACGTTTCAACCCAAACATGTGGGTCATCATAAGATTTGCATTGTTTCTTATGGTTACAGAATTGTTAATATTGGCCAGTAATGAAATTAACATAAGCAAGAGGTGCCAATCAATATAAATATAACATAGTTTGATTGAAGATATAAAATGGTTAGCCAAATAATATTTATAATAAAGACAATTCTAATGGATTGAAAAGATGCGTAGGACAATATATTATACAATATTTTAAAAATTACAATATTAATCATGATAGAAGTATGTATTATATTAAGGATTACATAGTTTTAGTAGTATAAGTATAAACATATCTGTGAGTTTTATAGTATATATTTATATTGATAGTGGACATTATATATGTGTGTATATATATATATATATATATATATATTATATATATATATATACTAAACGTTGGAGTAATTTTACCTATGTAAGTTGACGGGAAAATGAAAAATAAAATTTTGATGATTACAGACTATTGTTTTAGGAGGCGGAAAATATTTGAATATGTGTTGCAGATCTTTTCTTTATCTCCTTTGTGGTTTAATGGATTATTTTTTCCAAATTAATGAATATAGCTTCTGAAAGTAGTCGTTTTTGGTGATTAGGAACTGTGGCAAGTATGGTTGGCTTTTCAAAATCCAATGTGTGGTTGAGGGTTGCGGCGTGTTCGGCTAGTTTCGAGGAGAGCGGGTTTCGTTTGGAGATGCTGTATTTGTGTTGATATATTTTTTTTTTTAAATAGTTTTTGATTTCTTTCAGATAAGAAAAATTGCAGTTTGGACTAGAGCATGTGATATGATATACAATATTGGATTGTTGTATGAGCGGAACAGGATCTCTGAGTTTGTTGTATACATTTCTTAATTTACTGTTAATTTTGAAAACTATTTGTAGATGGGAGAATTTGGAAGTTAAAGCTTTTTTGAGATAGGACTGGGATGTATGGAATGGATCTGTATTGGCGAATCGCGGTGGGAGATTGAGAGCAGTTTGTGGGAGACTGGTGAAGATGAGGTTTGGATTGATTTTTAATTAGGTTATTTATAATGTGTTGAGGAAAGGCATTGGATTTCAGGATCTGGTCTAGTTCAATTAGAATATTGTGTGGTATTGCGGGTCTGTTAATGTTAGACTGCGGTGTATTAGGTTTTTAGCTACACTGATTTTTTGGTGGTAAGGATGTTGGGACAAATAGTTTAGGAGACCATTATAAATATTATTTGGCTAACCATTGTTTACCTTCAATCAAACTATGTTATATTTATATTGATTGGCACCTCTTGCTTATGTTAATTTCATTACTGGTCAATATTCACAATTCTGTAACCATAAGAAACAATGCAAATCTTATACACATCTTGAATATTTAGTCAGCAAATTATTTACATTCCACAAACAGAAATATTACCTCCCTCCTCCCCTCTGATCATCTGTTTACTTACCTTTTGCTATCTGAAAAAGGACAACTGGGAAATCCTACCCTGACCCTTTCACATTCCCTACTAAATGTGTCAGTACTTGAAAGCCTTAAGTACTCGAACCACGGTTAGTAAGAGAAAATATTACAAATTTTTATAAATGGATTATATCTTTTAAAAAATAATAATTTTATACCATAAATTTTTTAAAGTCTCTGTTACACTTGATGGTTCTACTGTTTTTAATTTCATAGAAGCTGTTTTGATAATTTTATTTGTATGCTAGGGGTTGTTTAATATGTTTACTTCTTCTGTATCATATAAATTTATAACTGTCTTATTAGGTCTCCAATATTGTGGATTAAATTATTTAAAATGTTAAATATTTTATATACAACTTACAATGCAAGGTGATTTTATCGAGATGAAATTCAACTGCTATGATTTTTCCCTTCATTAATTATTTAAGTAAGAGTACCCACTTACATACCATAGCTAGTGAGTCTTATATTTTGTATTTGCATACATATTTAGAAGTACACAAAGATTAGTTTTCATGTGATAGCTCTAAACATTCAATATCTTATCCTTAGTCTATGTATTATTCGGATGAAATTTCTGATCTTTATCTAATAAACTCATTTCTATATCATTTAAATATAAATCAGTTTTGTTAATCACTCTTGAATAAAAATTATGATAATAATTGTCAATTTTGTATTCAAACTGGTTCTTGTTTTGTATTGTAATGTAGTTGCTACCATAGCAAATCATAACAGCAGGACTCAATTGGATGTAACTTAGATGTCAATAAACATGAATATTGAATAACGAAGAGAAGAATAGTTGGGGTGCTCAGTCAAAAAGGAAGACAAAAAATAAATTATAATATTTATTATAACATATTCGTTGGCATATGTAAAAAATAAATATTATAATTTATTTTTTGCCTTCCTTTTTGACTGAGCACCCCAACTATTCTTCTCTTCATTATCCACGACAGTCAACCTATTACCAATTATGAATATTGAATAACCATTGAATAAAGGTTTTTAATTTTATTTTTTAGACTGTAAATTAGTGTAATATCTCAGAGATAGTTGGTTAAAATCCACTTAGTGAACATATTTAATATAATCGGTTATATTATTTTTTTTCTTCTTTTTCTAACATGATTTGGTAAACCAAATATGTTTATTAATTTTATAATACTTCAATAGGATATCATACTAGACATCAATTATAAGGAATATTTATGAGATCTTGCTATTTTCAAGAGATAGTAGAGATTAAAATTGTTATGAGACCATCTA
This sequence comes from Nezara viridula, assembly GCA_928085145.1. Classification (NCBI taxonomy): domain Eukaryota; kingdom Metazoa; phylum Arthropoda; class Insecta; order Hemiptera; family Pentatomidae; genus Nezara; species Nezara viridula. The sequence continues at coordinate 210,304,252 of OV725077.1, forward strand.
GGTACCAACCTTCTGTGTTGTCAACCAATTTATGAGGAATTTATAAAATGCGACCTACATCTGTAACATCAAGCTGTGTCATAACAATTTTATTCTCTACTTTCTCTTACACGCATCTAAATGTGTGTATGTAAATATACGAATATGTATTTTCTTATACATTCTGATTTTTCAAAAAACGAATATTACAATTTAAAGGTCTATAAAATTCTTTGTTCCATCTATTAATCTAGGCTTATTATGGGCTCTGGTCACAGAAGGATTACAGATAACGAGAGATCAGATCAACTGGCTAGACAAGATTCTGACTTTCCTTTGGTTGGGATTGGCTTCCTCTAAATCTTTATAGGTATAATCAAAAAGCACCAGGAAAAAAACTTCATGGTTGGAATGGCAATAAATGGGAGGAGAGCGCTTGCCTTAGATAATCTAAGTACCTTTCTCTTCTAGAACCAAGTGCATGGTCAGTGTGAATGATGAATAAGTTAATACTTGATGGCCATTGCAACTATACCAAAAAAAAAAATGGAAAATGTGTATAGCCAAAAGATATAGCCTTTTGGGAGTTTTCATCATTCAGATTCATGAGATTTCTTCTGTCAAAGGATTGGCCCTTTGACAAATGAAAGATATTTCAGGATAAAAAACAACAATTTTACGATCAAATAATTGATGAACCCCACTTCTTTATTTTGGACTTGGAAAAAAGGACTATTTGACCTTCATGGTTGTCTGATTTCCCTGCCAATACCAGTACTAACAATTAATGATGACCAGTGGAATCATTTATCAATGTTGTCCAGATTAGTAATTTTAATAATAATAATAAATATTCAATTTAATTAAAAGATTTATATATTAAGGCTTTAGTTATCTTTCAGAAGTATTGGTTATAAAAATAGTATTCATAGTGTGGTATCTTCCATATCTTAGAAGCTCAATGATTTAATGTTAATTTAAAATATTAATAATGAATAAATGTTAAAGATGTTTACTAGTTACTAATTTCTAATTTAATTGGTATTTAAAATAATAATTTTATGATATTTTCAGGAGAGTATCATTACCTAATGCATCTAACCTAACCAAGGATGGACTGAAAGTTTTAAAAGGGCACAAAATAGTAGAGTTAGAAGCATGTGCTCTTAAATTTCCAATTAATGATTTAGTTTCTTGTTTTGGAGAATGGACACTTCAAAATTTAAGAACTCTTAATGTTGCCAGGAGTACTCTTTCAGAAACTTCAAAGTTAGTACATGTGCCTTGTTCTTAAAAATCTCTAACATTAAGTTTACCAATCATCTCAATTTTCATGATGAGTAAATTAATGCATAAAATATTTATTTAAATATGTTTTATTGTGATTATTAAACACAGCTGCTTCAGCTGCTTTGCATTATCATTCTTTTTATTAGATCTATGAAGATTTGAATGATTTTATGATAGAACTTGTTTTCTCTGTATTTATTTAGAAATTTTACCCTATCAATCAAAGTAAGTGATAACTATGAATATATATGAAAACAGTGCCAAATTGTTCCTCCTAACTTGTAACAAGCTGGCAGTCTTAAAGCTAATTAGTTCAATAGATTTGGCTAACCAGTTTCTGTATTACATGCATATGATTGTCTGTCTTCTTCGACTAATAAAGATAAAAATATCTTGACTCAATCTGGTACTAGGCTGTCATGCCATACCTCTTCTTGAACATGTGTATTATTATTGAACATTTAGGTTCTTTGCTATTGTTGTTCATAGATTGGCTATCATCCTTCAATGACTTCTATCTGCAAACTATTTGTTTTTTAATATAACCCTTCTTGCTGTGTCTTATTCTGGTTTTTATAAAGACCCACTATTAGTGAATTCTGAAATTTCTATTCTGTAACTGATCTATCTAACTTGAGAAAATGCTCTTCTATCCTTCTCTATAAGACTTTACAATGAATACCCTTTCAATTATCCTTCTTGCGACTACCATAAGGGACAGTTGTTACTTACCTCTACAACCTGCTGAGCCGTGACTTCTCCAACTGCAGTTGCTAGAAATCTCTGTTAAATGTGGCAACCATTCAGTTTCAGATTACAATATTCCTCACTTCATTAACCACACAGTCAGCCAATTAAATTGAAGCACATTAAGTAAAGTTAATATATCTGATTTGTCCATTCAAACATTTTTCATAATCTCTTCTTTGGATGCAAACTAAATTTTTTCTATAATTCCATTTTTGAAAAGTTTATTATATGGCTAAAGTAATATTTACTAAAAAAATAATCTACACTGCAAGACAGAAAGCTATTAACATGGCAGTCTTTGTCAGAAATTTATTCAATCAATGGCAGCTTTTAGGAGTTTCTTTACAAAACTTATAGTTTTATAACAATATCCTTCTGAAACCTAAATTCCCTCACTCACGAAACACTGTCAAAAGATCTTGACGATATCCATTGGGATCCCATTTACTCCTCAAAATCCATCGACACCATGGTAGAAACCCTTACCTCTCATCTTCACTCTATCCTCGACCAACATGCTTCTCTTATCACAAAATCCATCCGACATCTTCCCGCTCCTTGGCTTGCTCCTGCTTTAAGAGAGCGTATGAGAGAAAGAGATGCGACGGTTTAAACGGACTCGACTTCATGAAGATTTTCTCTCCTTCAAACAGCTTCGAAACAGCACTCAATCATCAGTACGCCGTGCTAAATCCTGTTACTTTTATCATTCCTTATCTAACTGCCATAATACCAAGGTCAGGTGGGCTATTCTCAGAAAACTGACCATTGGTAATACACCTCAGTCCCAGTCCATTTCCGTTTCTGCCGATAACCTCAACGCCCACTTTGTCTCCTGCCCTTTCACCACCACAACTCCGTCCGATCCGGCTCCCATGTTTTCCTTTTTTAATCCTGATCACTTCTTTTTTTCCCACATTATCCCTGATGATCTCCTAAACTCCATTCAGTAATCCCATACTAACGATTATGGTCCAGATAACATTCCAGTCAGACTGATCAAAGCTGCACTACACTACCATCCATTCTTCCGATCCTTTACCATATCTATAATTATTCTCTTCAAAATGCTACCTTCCCTACATCCTGGAAAACCGCCCTAGTATGCCCCTTGATGAAGACCTCTAACCCATCAGCTCTTAATGATTTCTGTCCAATTTCCCTTCTTTCAAACCTCTCCAAACCTTTAGAATGACTAGCCCAATCCCAGTTATCCCATTTTTTATAGCACCTCAAACCCAGCTCATCTCCTTTTCTGCTGATGACCTTAACGCTCACTTTGTCTCCTGTCCCTTCTCATCCTCATCTCCCACGGCTATGCCGACCATGCCCGACTCCTGTGTGTTTCCCTATAAATTTTAATCCTGATCAATTCTTTTTTTCCCATATTACACCTGATGACCTCCTCAACTCCATTCAAAAGTCGCAAACCAATGATTATGGACCTGATAATGGACCTCAAGTTACAAGAGATACCATCCATCCTTCCAATCCTCTACCATATCTACAATTACTCACTACAAAACGCTACCTTTCCTACATCCTGGAAAACCGCACTAGTTCGCCCTATGAAAAAGACTTCCAACCCATCAACTCTCAATGATTTCCATCCAATTTCTCTCCTCTCAAATCTTTCTAAACCTTTAGAGCGACTAGTTCAAACCCAGGTATCAGATTTTTTAGAACAGAATAACCTCCTAAATCCCAACCAGTCCGGTTTCCGGCCTGGCTACTCCACTCAGTCTGCCCTCATCAAAATTTCCCAAGACCTTCATACAGCCATGGACCAGCAGAAACTCACCATCCTTATTCTCTTTGACTTCTCAAAAGCCTTTGACTCAGTAGACCACAAAATTCTCCTAACCAAGCTTAAAAATATTTCCTTCTCAACTAGTACCCTTAATTGGTTCCAATCCTTCCTTTCTGACCGCTCCCATTATGTTTTAGTCCCCAATAGTCTCCCACCCTTTTTTCCATCTACATCAATGACCTTTCATCCTCTATCCTTCACGATCAATACCATCTATACGCCGACGACGTCCAGATTCACCTCTCCTTCAATCCATCCGAATCCTCTGGCGCCATCCAAAAATTACAGGAAGATATAAATGCAATATGTGCCTGGGCAAATCACAATAGGATTACTCTAAACGCCAATAAGATGAAAGCCATTCTGATCGGATCTCCTTCACTCCTCAAATCCATACAAATACTCCCCAATCTTTTCCTGAACAACTCACTTATCTCATTCCATACTTCCGTTAAAAACCTTGGTGTTACATTTGATCAAACCCTCTCCTGGAAACCACACATCTTCCAAATTTCCCGTCGTACTATCTCTACCCTGAAAAAGTTTAACAGTCTCCGCTATCCATATAAATCCCGTCAACTCCTGGTTTCCTGCCTTGTGTTCCCCCACTTCGACTATGGCTGTCTGGTGTACGGCGGACACTCGGGAGAATTTTAGGCCAAACTTAAACGCCTAATGAACTGCGCAATACGTTTTGTTTTCAAAATCTCAAGAGATACGCATATAACCCAGTATTACACCAAGTTGAAGTGGCTCTATCCATCCAACCGCCACTTGTACTTCCTTGCCACTTTTCTATACCTAGTCATCAGAACTCAGCGGCCTTCCTCTATTTTTCACAACCTACAATTCAAATATTCCATTCAATCCCGTCTCACTAGATCTCGTACCTCTGACCTCTATCCACCTCCCCACTGAACTGCAGCGTTTGACAAATCCTTTATAATTCAAGCCGTCTCCTTCTGGAATACCATCCCTCCCGATATCCGACATGTACAATCAGTTTCCTCATTTAAATCTCTCCTTTTTAACCACCTACTCCTTTCCCAACCCGATTGATTATGAAATATACCTAAAGGAGCTGTCTAGGTAACCCCAGAAAATGTTTCTGTTATTTTAGTTTTCTCTGTTTGTATTATGTACGCTTATTATGTATGTATGTTTACGTTATTCATGTCTTTTTCTCTCTTTCCGTCTGTATTTTTATTTTTAAATAACCAATATTGTAAATATCTACTCTATTAATGACCACTTACAAAAGTATTCAGCACTTATAATTTGTTCTAAAGGGATAACAGTCCCAGAATAATAAAGTATATTTTCATTTCAAATAACACAGTCTCGCAAAATGCTCTGTGTGAGTGTGTTTGTGATCAGTCTAGCTCAAAAATTAAAAGTTGTATGGAACTGAAATTACGTATTTAAGGTTTGTATAAGACAAATTAATAAATATTGTAACAGTCTGTAATGTTACAATAACTTTTTCGTCAAAATCGGCTAACTGGAAGTACCATCACTTTATATCATTGATTTTACACATTTTTTTCAATTTTCTCGAAAACAGCTCTTACTGTTTTGATTAAATTCATTGTATTAGTATAAAATTAAGCAGTTTTTAATGTAAAGTAGGTCTTGTTCTTTTTGATGTTTTCCAAAATTGTTTAAATGCCTAATTTTCAAATTTTCTTCCCCTAAAGTACCTTTAATTTTTTTTATTTAAAATAATTAACCATTTTGCATTGGGAACTGATATAAAAGATGGTTAAATATGATGAATGAAGAAAATTGATTGGTAATTAAAAGAGAAATAGAGTTGAAAGCTATATAAAAACATCCGGGAGCGTCCAACTTTTACTGATCCTCTCCATTTAAAGATAATTGATACCCCTCTGCATAGAGTTTTCATGTTGTTAAATTAACTTTTATATATCACTTATCCATAGTTTTTAAGAAGGTTTTCATGCTAAATGTTGAGGACCTTCTAATATAAACCTAATAATATACAATATTTACTAACGTTCAGTTATTTTTTCGAAGAGTTTCCTGATAAATGTTTTCGGTAAAACTCAGCATATTTTCTAAAGATCCCTTTTCCCCCCCACAATCATTAGTATTGAAGAGAAGAATAGTTGGGGTGGTCAGTCAAAAAGGAAGGCAAAAAATAAATGATAATATTTATTTTTTTACTTTATTTACTTATTTATATTTTTATTTTACTTCTCTTCATTATCCACGACAGTCAACCAATTACCAATTATGAATCATTAGTATTGTTTGATACTATAGGAAGAAATGACAGTCGGAAAAGAAATGAAAAGCGATGCAAACTTATGAATTTAACAGATTTTATGGACGGTAAACACATGGTACTTAATTGTTTTAAATGAAATTATACCGTTGTTTTCACTTTGACTTTCCTTTATATGAAAATACCTAACTACTCTAAGTGAAAGTTGTGTGATGCATGCACCGCATCAGATTTTTTCTTTTACATCCTAAATTATTATAGATATAACAGGGAAAGTTGACAGCGATCATCTGTATACAGGATATCATTATTCTTAGAAAATATTATTATTAATTTTCTCTACAGTCCTTAATGGACCTGGGCATCAGTAACAAGCTTCCGTCAGGCTTCCCTATCGGCAACTATTTTTCTTCTCCATGTTCTGATACCCATGCAGCTGAGGTTTCCCCTAAGATGTGCTTCTCCTTGGCTGTTATAGAGAAGTTTCCTAGGAAATCTATTATCCTCCATTCTCTCTACATGGCCCAGCCATCTGAGCTGGTTCCTTTTGTCAGTGGCTACAATATCGTCAGTTTTATACAGCTTATAGAGCTCGTAATTTTTCTGTATTTGCCACTGGTCATTTATTTTCTTCGGACCATATATTTTTCTTAAGACTTTTCTCTTAGATTATCAGCAACCTATCACTTTCCAGTGTTAAAACCCATGTTTTACACCCATAGGTAACAATTGGCCTTAATGGTTTTATAAATTATTACTTTTGTATTCCAGGTCAGTACCTTGGATTTTAGTATTCTTGCCAGGACAAAAAAACACTTATTGTCAGCTGTAATTCTGACCTTTATTTCGGCCTGCAATTTGTTCTGGTCAGTCACTATCACTCCGAGGTATTTGAATTCTGTCCCCATTGGAAAAAGGTGCCGATTAATTTGAACATATTCATGCATAGCTACATTATTCCTTGAGGACTTCATGTAAAGACTTTTCTCTTCATTTATTCTCAGGCCACACAGGACACTGCATAGAGGATAACGCTATGAAAATTAGGGACTAGGCGCTTAGCTATCATCACAGTGTCAATTATTAATATTTATGATAATTTAGATTATTAATTTAACCTCAAAGAATGACCTATTGTCAAAAATAGAGCAGTGTATAACTAGCTCAAACAGAGCTTTCTTCTCCCTTTCAAAGGTATTGAAATCCCGAAAAATCTCAAATTAAGTATATACAATGCTATGATAAAGCTAAATGTTATGCTATGATAAGATATATGGCTGTGAGACCTGGACACTAACCAGCACCCTAGAAAAAAGTATCGAAAGATTTGAGAGCAAAATCCTCCGCATGATAACCAGAGGGATCTGGGATCAGAGTACTAACACATGAAGAAGAAAGACCAATAAAGAACTGCTCGCAGAAACTGGTCAATCAATATCCCATAATGAGTTTTAGAGGAACATGTAGCTTGTAGCAATCTATCTGGAAGCCTCTACATAACAATGAATGCCTCAATAGAAAGTAAAAGACCTTGTGGAAGTCCAAAAAGCAGATGGATAGATAGAATAAAAATAGATGCAATAGAGCTCGGTGTAGATAACTGGAAAGTTATTTTCTTCCCAATCAAACACCTATATAATATTCATGTTATTCAGAGTTTTCTATATTTGTTTCTTTATCAAAGTTCTCTTGGCTCTCATTATCATATCTTCTGCACGAAAGATTTGCCAAACAACAGAATTGTTCATTTTAGACCTCCATTTCATTTTTTGAGCACCTCTTAGTCACTATTGTCAGTTTCTTATAGAAGACATCCTATTCTATAGAACATATTGTCCAAGCTGGTTTTCAGTGTAAGGTAACCTTTATATGTTGAATAGAGAACATGTTTTTGTGTGGAAGGCGTAGGGCCATCAGGAGCCTAAGACTCAGCAACTGCATACATCAGTTTCTGCTTGCAGTTCAATTGGTTAGATATACTATCATTTCGTAAATTAATTAAGTGACTTATTATTATTTATATTGTGGTGTAAATTGTAAAATAAATTAGCCTGTATTTGTCCTGTTGAACTCAATAATATAATATATGTATATATAGTTCCATAATATACATATGTATATATATATATATATTTTTTTTAGGCATTGTGTTATGATCACATTATCAAAACTAAAGTCCCTGCAATGTCTTGATGTTAGTGGAACTGAATTTAACACGCATGCCCTTGACATTGTTGTAGAAGAATTGCCACTTTTAGAAAGTTTAGATATTTCTAGCACACGAGTAGATGATATTGCCCCATTGAGAAAATGCAAAAATAGACTGAAACATTTAGCAATGTATAATCTAAAGGTAAGATTAAAAGTATGGTCCTTTAAACATATCATATTCTCTATTTTCATTGCATGAATTGATATTTTTAAAAAAATTATTCATCTTTATTTTATTTGTATTGCTTTATAGTATATCAAGGTGCCTTCATGTGAACTTATCTTGTTAGAATTAAATGAACTTCGTAGCTTAGATGTTTCGGAAGAAAGAGATTCCTATGCTGCTTTTGAGATATTTGGAAATGGTGCTGCTAAAATGGTCCAATTTTTATCTCACCCCAATTCGCTACCAAATCTAACATCTTTAGATATTTCAGGTGAAAATTCCTGACGGATATAAACTACAATCTCTATTATTTAAATGAGTACTAATAGATTTTAATTTGTATATTTTAAAATATTATAATTTAATTATTTAACCAACTTCTGTTTAACTTATGATTATATGTTTGTAAATAAAAATTCTTAATTTTTTTCTCATATTGGTTTTTGTTTTTTTAGGAAAGGGAGAGATAATGAGAAAAGAATTACAACTATTTTTACAACAACACAAGCAATTGCAATATTTAGGACTTGTTCATTCAGAGATGTGTTCAGAAGAATGCTTTACTAATCCAAAACATCCTGACTACAATCCTTCATTGCAGGTATTAACAAATATATCTGTATTATGTTTTTACATTTTTTGCAGTAGGTTGCTGACTTCCAGTGCACTAGGCCCCAGGTTTGAATCCTGGCTTCTGGCAGATAAATTATTTATTCTGTTTCATTGGCTGTGGATCGACCTTAACGGGAGATCCTTCTGGGGCACATCCAGCCTGTATAAAGTGGGTCTCCTTAATTAATAAATAATTGATTAAGGAGAAAATATGGTATGGTGGTTGAGCGTGATCTTGGTCAAGTCACCTCTTTGTACAGCCGTTGACCAAGAAATAGTACTTCCTTACTAATTACTGAATCCAAGAAGAACCAGGGTTGTTTGTTTTATTAGTTTTTATTCAAAAAAATATTTACACGTCAGTGAAATATTTTTACATTTTACTTCTTTCACACAAGTATAATAAAATAGTTTTTTTAACAATGCCATTGCCTTTTATTCATTTTTTTTTTTTAAGTTTACATTTTGTTAGGAAATTTCAATTAATTTCCTTCAAAACATGTGGTTTCCGTTAAATAATTTTATATTTCAGAAATTATTATTTATATTTTTTTGTCACTCTCCATTACCTTCCTTCTACAACATTATTCATTAGATATTATTGTTTCTGAAATTCTCAACTTTCCAACAATATATTATAGGTATATCTTCTACTATTATTTCCGGAGATTTATGTTTGACCTAAATAAACATTTTTCTTTTTTTTTTTTCTCCTTTATTCAGTTATCAAATTCTTTCAAAAGTTATATTTAGTCTCTTTTTATAACTGATAACGATGAGAGAGTTAATTATTTAAAATAAACAAAATTAAAGGTACTTTAGCCCTGTAAAGTGACATCAATGGGGATAAGATCTAAATGATATTAAATACCACTTAATTATACATTGATACACCTAGTTAAATCAAAATCGATAGTGATTTTGAAGAAAATTGTAAAAATGTGTAAAGTCAATGATATAATGTGGCACTTCCGGTTAGCCGATTTTAAGGGAAAAGTTGCTGTAACCCAGTCATATATTTAACTTAAATATGTATTTTCACTTTCGTATGACTTTGGTTTTTGAGCTTAACTGTTCACACAGACACACTGACACACAGATCATTTTGCAGGACTTGGTTATTTGGACTCAGAGGATCTCAAAACATGTATTCCTGTTGAAAACTCAGATTCGAAAATTTTCACGATTGCATTCGTATATATATATATATATATATATATATATATATATATATATATATATATATATATATGTATATACACACACACTATAAAACTAATGCTAAAAACATCTTTGGTATAATTCTGCATGCTCTTCATTGTTGTATGGTTTTACCTATTAATAACTCCAATTTGTATTATAATCCATAAACGGTATGAATAAGCCATTTTTCTTCTATGCCTTTTATAAGTAAAATTTCTCAAATATGTTACTTTTTTCTTTCAAATATCTATTTCAATTAGTTACTTTTCATAGCCCCACCATTTTATCAGAAATAAAAATAAAAATTACATTTCTTAAATCCTTTATTGCTCATGATTTTTCAAGTTAATATTATCAAAAATTTTGTTTTAGATTGGCGGTGTTGCTACAGAAGAACAAATTTTACTTTCTCTTAGACGTTATGCTAACCGAACTTTGTATGTCCAAAAGTGCTTATACAATCTTTTCAGGCTAACCCAAACATTTACTCAAGCTAGAGTTGATATTATTAAGGTATTTTTTTCTATTTATTGTTATTATTATGTATCATCGTTCAGACCCACAATGTGCTTCAAAATATGAGCTATAATACATAGCTATGATATACTTAATAGTTGAGAAATTTTTTTATCATAAGATGTCACAGTAAGGTTAGGTAGTGTTGATGGAGGTCGCAACAATTCTTTATATTTTACTGTTGCTATTTTTATTAATCACTAGCTTTAAGCGGCCACGCGCTGATGTGGCTCAGTCTGGCAAAATGGAAAAGAAAGAAAATATAAAGCACATATGAGTGGATTAATAACGGACATCTGTCATTTTTAAAAAGTTGGGAAACCCATTTGTCTGTAAAATGACTTTAATTTAAACTAATTCTAATGATTTTTTTTCATGATTCAACTTTAATATTCTTAATCATCAGATTGCATACACCGTCATTCTTAATCATCAGAAACAGTCTGAGTTGAACTTATAAAACTAAAATTGACTTTATCTCCGCTTTCTGAAAATGACAGAGATCCGTCTTTGATATGTAGCCACTCATATATTTTCATGTTTAATTTTACTATTATTTTTTAAATATTTAATGTATTGTTTAATGTTCAACTTTGTTTTGATCATTTTATGGTAAGTAAAAATGTAAATGTTTTTTTGTTCAAACTCAAATCTTGGAAAGTTCTTCACCCATTGCCTTGTAATTTTGGTTTAACGTTGCATTTGAATACGCACTTGGTTTAATATATCTACTATTATAAAATATAAGGTGAAACTATACATATTTATTAAAAATGCACCATCAGTTGGATGTAAAAGCAAACACATGCGGTTCAAAATATTTTGCAATACTGTTTCAAAGTTAAAGATTTTCAAATATCAATCGTGGCAATGCATTGAAATTGGGCTATACCATTTATCACAGCGTTCATTTCGTGTGCATTAGAGCTGCCTTCCACCTTCCTCAAAAGATTTCGCATACCTCTGCTAAGATAGTTGATTCCTTGCTTCCTCTTAATAACAACTTGATTAAATATAGAATTATAAACATTGTAGTGGAAAAATAAACCTTACTCATGAAAGAAACCCTACAGTAAAGGGCACAACGTTATTCTAACGTAATGTTAGAGAAAATAATTTATTATAAAATAAAATAACTGAAATCAATAAAAACTGATTTCTAAACGGAACATAAACGGTGATAATAATTACTCAAGAGTTAAATATTTTTAAATAATAGCAAGTTAAATATTTGAGATGTATCATACTACTTCCAGAATACATTGGAAGGAAAATAAAAAATGAATATAATGAGCGTATAATAGAATTGACCTATATAAGAAGAATCATATCACTTCTTCAAATGATAATGTGAATTACTGTAGAAATTAGAAAATTTTAGATTAATCAATAACAAAAAAAAAAAAGAAATGACCTTTTCTGAAGAGAAAGTAGAAAATTTTTAAAACTCTATTACTCTGCAACAAATCATCCGATTTCGATGATTTTTTTTTTTATATTTTGTAGAGAATTCCGGAAAAGTGGTATTTAAGTGTTTATCGAGGTGCGAAATACAAATCTCAACTTTTTTTCTCCTTAAAAAAATATGTTAACCCACTTTACTCCTACGGCCGCTACAAGTGGTTACATTTTGGACATAATGCTTATCTATTTTGATGACATTTTTGTTTATTTTGTAGGGAATTCAGGAATCTTTCAAATGGGTATTATTAATCAAAAATTGTGTGCTTTTTTAGTTATCGGCAAATAAAATTTTGAATTCATCATAACATTTTGTCAGGTTGTTTTCGGGAAAGTATGTTATGCACATAAATTAAAAGGGTTTCAAGGGGAAGACTTTAGCCAAGTTTCGTTAAAATCGTTACAGCCGTTTTGGCGCTACAGTTTATAGCGACACGTTTTTCGGTCACCATTTCGAAATGAAAGGCTGGATGGTAATAAAATATTCAAAAGCACTCCTGAATTCAATTGCAACATTGTGTCAAAATTTTAAAGCAATAGGTGAAGAACTTTCAAAGAATAGTGGCTTAGAACCAAAATACATTTACATTTTTTTTTTTTTTAACACATTTAAAATTATCGTAAGACTAAAGTACTATGCAAGAAACAGTCACGGTAGTGTACGCAACACCTTCCCAAAGTTTCATGGCGATCCGATGAATGGTTTAGTAATGCATAAAGGACAAACAGACAGACATACATTCATTTTTATATATATATATAGACTAAATACAAACACCCACATACTTATATTAAACTCAATTCTATTAATTTCCAAATTTTCGTTAGTGAAATAATCAATTTTATAATGTTTACTATAAAAATGAGATCATCTGTTGTTAAAAAATCTGGTGCGCATATATGTATATTCAACCTATAAATGCTTATGGACTGTAGGCCTATTAGTTATTAAACTGTTATTTTCCATTGTAAAGTTCATTAAAATGAAAGTACGAGATTCCATTGCCTGCAATAGATAGATCAAAAGTTGTCACACTAATTGTAAGTGGATTATATTGATATTTCACATAGGGAAAATTCATCAAATTATTCACTAATTTAATTTTCTTAAACAAGACAATTTTTAATAAACTTTGATACCTAATTATTTAAATATAATATCAGATCTAGAATTTTTAAACTACGGTAAATGTATTTAAGGTTATAAACATATGGTTTATACATCCATTAAAAGTTTTTATATTTCACTTCTTCTTTCACACAAGTGCAATGAAATAGTTTTTTTAAACAATGCCATTGCCTTGATTAGGTGGGTTTTAAATACTTTTTTCAAACTTAAAAAAATTTTAAAAGTTTACGTTTAGCTAGTAAATTTCATTTAATTTCCTTGAAAACATGTGATTTCCGTTAAATAATATTAGTTTTCAAAAATTATTATTTACAATTTTTCGTCACTCTCCATTACCTTTTACTACTTTCTATATTAGATATTGTTTTTCCTGAAATTCTCCATCTTTCAAACGATTTATTATATGTATACCTTTTATCTAGTATTTCCAGAGAATCATTTTCTACCTAAATAAACATTTTCCCTTTTTTTCTCCATTTTTTATCATCTAATTCTTTCAAAAGTTATATTTAGCATTTTTTTTCATAACTCCTAACAGTGAGAGATAGATAATGATTTGAAACAAACCAAATTAAAGGTACTTTAGAGGAAGTCATGTTGAACATTGGACATTTAAGCCCTGTAAAGTGATATCAATGGGGATAAGACCTAAATGATATAACACTGGTTAGCCGATTTTAAGGAATAAGTTGCTATAACTTCTCAGTCATGTATCTATGTTAAATACGTAATATCAGTTTCGTATGAATTTTCGTTTTCGTGCTAGACTATTCACATCTACACAGAGCATTTTGCGAGACAATGTTATATGGACTCAGGGGACCTCAAAATGTGTATTTATTATTGAAAACTCAGATTTGAAAATTTTTACTATCTCAATACTTTCAAAAGTATTTTTATATTTATTTTATAAAAGTATTTTTATATTTATGTAATACCAGACTGAAACGACAAGAAACCGCTCGACGTTTCCAACTACTCCAACACTTACTAGACAAACGCTCTAAACTTCCCATTAATTACAAAAGACTCATATACTTGACTATAATAAGACAAATTTGGACTTACGGAGTTGAGCTATGGGGCTCCACTAAACCATCGAATTCCTCTCCCATCCAATCCTTACAATCCAAAATCCTTCGTAAAATCCTCAATGCTCCTTACTTTGTCACTAATAAAATAATCCATAAAGACCTCAATGTTCCATATGTTTCTGATTTGGCCAAATCCAGATACCTATCCTTCCATAATAAACTTCATAACCATCCGAATCCTCTTGTTTCTAACCTTGCTTCCTCTTCGATTCCTGATAACCCTCCGAGGCGTCTGAAAAGAAGATGGCCTCGTGATATTCTCATGTAGACAAATTATTAGAGTGCTACCAGTGCAGTGGGTAGTTTCTCAACAAGCGTGTTTCATGTGATAATATTTTTCTGTACACATTTACTTGATGTATTCATACTAATACAGTTGTAAATATCATGATAAAAGTTTTAAAAATATATATATACTTATGTTAAAGAAAGTATTATACGAATGTTAATTTCATCTATCTTTGGATTAATATTAGAAGAAACATTACTTAATTAGAATTATCAAATTTACAATTATTAAATTAAATTGAGATAGCCCAAAAATATTGAGTTCAGGTTTAATCAGAAATCTCTTACGGAAGTTATTGTGGATGCTGTATATATTTTTTTTATTTCTTTATTCCTTAAATAATATATTGATGGTCAACCTCTGTTGTAAGTGAACATTTTATAGTTTCAAATATAAATTATTTAAGATTTGACTAAATTCTGTTCGTCCTTATTAGAAATTTTCCAACATTTTTTAATCCTTATTGTTAAGTTTTAATCCTTATCCTTAAAATATTACTTACAATGTCTGTTAAGCTGGCAATCAACATGCTTCTTCATTTCATAATAGTTATTTCTGTTTTCAGTTGGTATTAAATGGAATGGAACTTCATCCTGATGCCTTTGGTGTTCAAATGGCTGCTACTGCCTGCTTATATAACTTAACAAAAGGAGAGTTAGGTTCAAAAATTCATCCGCAGATTTTATCGCAAGTTGTATCCCTGTGCCTTGTTGCTATGAGCAAATTTCCTACACATTACCAACTTCAGAAGAATACATTACTAACTCTTTGCAGTGATAGGATACTGCAGGATGTTCCTATTGATAGATTTAAGTGTGCCAAACTTGTGCTCGATTCACTTCATACTTTCGAAGATCCTTCAATGAATAGAATGAGTGTTGCCATTTGTAGTATTTTAGGTAAATTTATTTTCTCTTTAATATTGCATGTTATTAAGTATGAATATTATCTTAATATATGATTTAGTGTAAAATATAATTTTTTAATAAATATCCTTGTGAAATGTATAGGTTATGTTCAATTTGTATTTTAGCTGCTAAAATTTCTACACGAGAAACATCTCAATTAGGATCAGAACCAAGATATATGCATAAGCTACTTCGCCTCGTCAGGACAAAAAAGGATGCAAAAAATGTAGATATCACTATGAAGTTTACTCTAAGTGCCCTTTGGAATCTAACAGGTTTGAGGATATTGATTTCTATAAAATATAAACAAAATTATTTTCAGTTTTTGTGGTCAGTATTATTTATTAGTATTACCATTTTGTGTTTAGACCTCCTTTAAGTTGCCAAGGTGATGTCATGCTCTCTTTTTATAGATTCAGAATAAAACTTTAATAGTTTAATACTTATCGCTCCTGTTAAGAAAAGACATCCTCCAAATCGAGAACCCTTGGGTTGTATCAAAAGACATTTATTGATATTAAACTGAATTTTGAAGGGTTTAATACACATAAATTACATACGTGTGAGCATATAAAGTTTAATTAACCATTTTATTTAATTGTTAATATATATATATATATTCATGTGATATATATATATATATATATATATATATATATATATATATATATATATATATATTAATATATTGTATAATATCACATATAAAATAATATATTGTATTATATCACTGATTTTCGTTCAAAAAAGGTTGTCATTATTTTAATGAAAAAATTTGTTCATGTCTTCTTAATCAAAATATTTTCCTTTTTTTTCATTGGTAAGAATGGCTTAAGTCTCAGATGACTCTATATTTAATCTGACGCCTAAACATTTATACCAATGGAAAAAAAAGATCATTTCTTTAGTCAAGAAGATAAAATCTTTTTTCATTAAAAAAAAAAAAACCTAAGCCATTTCATCCCGCAAATATTTTTTAGAACTAAGAAAAGCTTACACTGTAGTGAACTAACATACTCCAAAATTTAAATTCCAAGCTTATCGACAGTAGTTCTTAGAAAATTCCATTACCATCTGTTAGGATAAAGTGAGAACTTAAGTAGATATTGCTAATATTGAGATGTTAATATGTTATGTCCGAAATCCCTTTAGAAATGTTTGTTATGGATAAATTATAGATACTACCACTTAAGGTGTGACATAATGATTTGTCACTTCTGATCTGTGTTAATGATAAATTCTTTTGCCTTCTGTTGATCCACTGTTGAGGTAGTAAGTATTCTTCAAATATTACATTGCCTCCTTATGAAAAAATTTGTGTTTATCTCTGGATGTTTTCCTTCTCTGTCATTATTTGTTTGCCACAAATATAATGGAAGTAATATTGTTTATCTCAACTCTTGGACCTAGTCTTAGATTTAATTTATAGTCCCGCAATAAAACATGGGAAGGTTTTATCACAGCTAACAACTGTGATTTTTCATGTGATAGCTCTAAATTAGTGATTTGTTATATTGAGTTGAGGAAAAAGTAATTTCACAGCGAATTTATTTATATAAATTTCAAACACTAAACAATGATATATGTGCCATTTTGATCGATAGCCTTTTCAACTTTTCTGGCAAAACCACAAGTCCATTAGTGTAGAAGTTCTGAGATTTATGAACAAAAAACTAAACAGTAATTTTCACTATCCTTTTTTGATGCCAGCTTTACACCATTAAGAGAGTTCTGCAGAGACCGAAACAAATGGTAGTCAGACGAGGCAAGGTGTGCGCTATGCAGTGGATGCATCAAAACTTCCCAGCCTATCTTTAGTGGTTGCACAGCACCACGCGTTGCTTGGCAACCTGATAACCAAAGTTATGGATAATAAAATAATTACGAGTTCGTGTCCCAGTGCCTGGGGGCTTTTAACTCTATCATTAATCCCCTGCTGGAAAAACCCTGTGTATCCTAAAAGGTGAGAATGACAAAACATAGGCTTTGACCATGATCTGTTTCACACATTATTGTTGTACATGACCACTTTTCATCACCTGTAATCATTTGTTTCAAAAGTGTCTCAATTTCGTTTTGTTTTAGTAGTGATTCATAAATGGAAACTAGGTCCATTAAAGTTTTAACTGTTAATTCATGTGGGACCAAAGTATCAAGCTTCATTTGGTATCCAGCATTGGTTCAAAACTGTTTTCTGATCAATGTTTAGTTCCGCAGCAATGTTGCGAGATGAACTATGTCATTCTACCAAGATTTTTTGAAGAATTTCATTGTCTTTTTCAAAACTTGGCCAGCCAGGGTGAGTGAGGTTCATCTTAAACAAAATTTCTGGAAGCAAAAGCTTGCAAACTAATTCTGACACTAGCATTCGTTTAAACACTCATCACCGTTAACATCATACAATTTTTGATGAGCGTTTGCTGCATTTTTCCCTTTTCAGAAGTAAAACACCAGAATATAATAAAATTGATCTTCTGGAACCTCCATTTTTAAAGCACAATAAATGTTGACTGAGTAAATAAATGAGGAGATTTCTATTTTTAGAGTGTGATATTTCAAATGTACTATAGAGTGGCTTCATTGAATAAGGATTACAAGAGATAAAATAAAAGACTTTAAAGTCGTCTAAGGGTATCCTAGTGGAACAAGGACTTAGAGAGGCAAAGAACACTCACAAAAAGGTTGTTCAATGCCGTAAAAAGACATGGCAATTGGGAGGTTTACAGGATCGCCCTCACAGAATATCATAAATCTGTGAGAGAAGCCATAAGACGGTCTTGGAGGAACTTTTGCCAAGAAATTGATAATACTCCTATGGCAAGTAGGATCAAAAAAATACTTACTAAACAGGAAGACCAAGGAACATTTGGTACACTCAGGGTCAATGACAAACATACTATTAATGAGCTGGAAACTCTGAGAGAACTGGCAATAGCACACTTTCCTGGATGTGAGGCCATGGAAAAGGCTTGTACAGACACTACACTCCCTAGCTATACAGCTAATCGAGAGGGGTGGATTAAGGCTAGGAAAATTGGTATAGCAAACAGACTGGAATGGGCAGTAAACACACTGTCTTCCTTTAAATCGGCAGGTTTGAATGATATCCTACCAATACTGATTCAAAAAGGACTTTCGATAATTAAACCCTATTTCCTAGAGCTATTAACGCAGTATAGCATTTGGATACCTTCTTATAGAATAGAGAGAATCTAAACTGTATTGTATACTAAAACCTGAAAAAGGAACATATGATGGTCTTTCAGGCCAATATGCATGTCATCTTTTCTGATGAAGACATCAGAGAAGATTTTGGACAGACACATAAGAGAACAATTAGTGAACGCTAATTCGATACATTCCAATTAATTCGCTTACCAACCAGGTAAATTATGCGAAGCTGCACTATGTAATCTGGTATCAAGGATTGAAAAATCCATGAATCAGTAGGAAATAATTATTGGTACCTTTGTAGATATAGAAGGTGCCTTCGATAGAATTTCTTAAGAAACTATCTTGCATACTCTAAGGACAAGAAAAATATATCCACTTGTCACCAAATGGATTGGTAACATGTTAGATACACGAACTCTTAAAACTGAATTAGGAAACACCATAATGTGGATTAAACCTGGAGGAGGTTGTCCACAGGGAGGTGTGCTCTCTCCATTACTGCGGTGCTTGGAGGTGGACTCCTTGCTCTTAAAACTAAACACTGCAGGCTTTTATGCACAAGGATATGCGGATGATATCGCTATTCTTATTGGTGGAAAATATCAGAATGTTTTATCTGATCTGTTGAGTAATGCAGCAGGAGTCTTGGAGAGATGGTGCCGGTCCAGTGGACTTAGTGTCAATCCGGCCAAGATAAATGTTTGCATCTTCACAAAGATAGAGAAGGTAGAAGTAAGACTACCCAAAATAAATAATATCCAGCTAACAGAAAGTAAGGAGGTAAAACACCTAGGTGTTATGCTGGACAATAAAATGATGTGGAATAAGCATGTGGAGTACACAACCAAAAAAGCTCAAAAATGCCTCTGGCCATGTAAGAATGCTGTAGGGAAGGTATGGGGACTTGAACCTTGAATGGTCTACTGGCTTTTATGTTGCAGCAGTCAGACCTGTGTTTTTATATTCAACTGTTGTATGGTAGCATAGGGCAAGAGTGTGGCACAACAGGATACAAGGAAAACAGAGATTAGGCTGTTTAATGATAACGGGCGCAATGAAAACTACTCCGACTGCAGCTATGGAAGTAATATTAGGTATTTTACCACTGTAACTGGAGATTGAAAAGCAGGCCATGAAAACTTTTTACAGGCTTCAAAAATTAAACTTATGTTCAAAGACAAACACCCTGGAGGGACATTGGGAATTAATTAAAAAATTAAGGCGGAAAGGCTGCTCACAATGCATTCTGACACTCAAACCTGAGAATTTCTCACAAAGATGTTTAACGTAAAAATAGACAGCTCAGGAAAACACAAATCCATTAATGGGATTAATTGTTACACTGATGGGTCCCTCATGACATGCGGATCTGGTGCTGGTTTTTGGTGAAGGGATGAACCAGAGGCTGGCATGTCAATACCACTTGGAAAGTATGCAACAGTGTTTCAATCTGAAATACTGGCGATAACTCACTGTGCTTGAAATGGGAGGAGAATCGCAATATATACTGACAGTCAAGCGGCCATACGAGCACTAGAGAACTACACAACTAGATCTAAGGCTGTTGGGGATTGTGTTAAAATTCTCAATGACTTATTCAGACTTAATAAGGTAAACATTGAACGGGTTCCGGGTCACTCTGGAATTCATAGCATTGAGATGGCCGATAAACTAGCTAGACTAGGCTCACAAATGACACCTATAGCTCCGCAACCCATCTATGCAATTACTCAGTGTCTAATAACAGAATCGAGGAGATGTATGGTGCTGAAAATAAAAAGAACTAGTGCTTGAAAAAACAGACCCACTCTAGACTGTTTCTGTAAGGAATCTGTCAAAAAAGAAGTAACTTACTAATTAATCTGAGCAGAAGCTCACTTAAGAAAATTACAGCAGCATATACAGGGCACTGTAAACTGAATTATCATATGTTCAAACTTCGTTTCACGGAGTCATCTATTCTTAGATACTGTGACCGGGAAGATAAGACAGCTTACCATATTACTTGCTGGTGTGATAGGTTTGCTGGATTGAGATTTTGATTATTCGCTATTGATAGGGAGAAGGATCCCAAGGCAAGCGAGTTTATCAATCCAACAAGCTTATTACAGTTCATTGAGACAGCAGGAATTACACTCTAAGAAGGAGTGACTTTAAATAAGGCGTACAATAGGCCTACATGGCCGCAGTGCACTCGTGCCGCTCTAAAAAATAAAAAAGTCTCCTATTGGGATAAAATGAAATTACTGTTTCCTCAAACTAATATAAATTCTGTAATTGACGATATGTCTAAAATTTATATCAAAATTAAGTAATGTGTTCTGTATGTTTTAACAGATGAATCACCATCAACATGTAGTGTCTTCTTGGATGAAGGTGGCCTTACTCTTTTTCTTGAAGTGTTACAAACATTTCCTGGAGAAGCAACTGTAGAAACAAAAGTTTTAGGATTAATTAATAACATAGCTGAAGTGCCTCGACTCCGATCTTGCCTTTTAAGGCTTCCATTCATCTCTGTTTTGAGGTATATATGTTTGGGATGAATATCATCAAATATTAAGACGAACTTAACTTTTAAAGGGTTATAAAATTTTGAATTTTCTATTATTAAAAATTTAAATTTTAAAAGTTTTAGTTTAATTTTTAAAAAAACTTTTATAATATGTATATAACCACTGATTGGATTTTCATGTAGTGAAAAACCATAAACTATACATAAATATATACATAGGCTTTGACCTCATCTTGTAAGTGCATTTCCATATCTAGTATTGATTTCTGTATATAACTCAATTTAAAAAACGTCTACCAAGTAAGGTCACCGTTTTCATTGGCTAAAAAATATCTATATTACAAGGTCAAAATTTTTTCGTATGAGAATTATATCTCTGAGAGAAGCCATTTTCAGAAATTCAGTAATCTCTCAACATTGTTACTTTTTTATTTAATTTGAAAAATCAGGGTTTGATATCCCTGAAAGCAAAAGAGTTCCACATTCGCAGATTGCCTATTTCATGATTCATGATTAAAAAAATATTTGAGATTAAAAAAAAATTAATATTTTTATATTAGTTAATTAAAAACAAACAAACTTGAATTTTTCCTATTGAAATGAAATGAAATAATTTTATTCTGGGACTGAAGTCCCTTTAGAATAATAGTAGAATTTAAAAAATATGTACATTAGTCTGGCATGTAAGTATCATACAAATGTATGCAAACAATACCTAGAAAATTGTAAACACACATATATGCATACTTCTATCCATTAACTGCTGGTGTCCAGCATAATTATATTACCCAGAAATTTTTACAAGCTTGCGGAAGTTTGAATTTGTAGCAGGTGATGGAACAAGAGTTGTTTAAAGGAGTTTATGGACGTGGTTTGACATATAAAGATGGGTAAGGAGTTCCATAAGGAGGTAGCATGGATGACGAAGGATTTACTGAAGCAAGTGGTTTTATGTGCGGGGATATATAGATCTATAGGTTGAGATCTGGTATTGAGAGTGTGGATAGAGGAGCGTGAAGTAAGGAGTTCTAAGATGTAGGGAGGATTTTTACTTCTGAGAACTTAAAAAAGGAAAACATCATGAAGGAATTGCCGTCGTTACGTAGGATATAGCCACTTCAACTCGGTATACCAACAAGAAATATGAGAACGCTTGGGAATCCCAAAGATTATGAAGCAATTCATAATTTTCTTCAGTCGTGTCCAGTTCTGTGGACAGCCTTCCATACACCAGGCAACCATAGTCAAAGTGGGGAAAGACAAAGGATGTTACAAGGAGTTGTCTGGTTTTTTTTGGAATGGAATCACGGAATCGAAGGAATTGTTTAAGGATAGTTATGGATTTATGGATAATCTGGGAAATGCCGTTGTTCCAAGAGAGGTTCTGATCAAAGATCACTCTGAGGTTTTTGACTGTCAGAAAGAAATTGATGGGACGGTTATGGAGGTAAAGAAAAGGAGAGAAAGAAAGGGAACTAATGAGGTGCTTGGAGCCGATTAGGATTGCCTTGGTTTTGTCTGCGTTCAGCTTTAGTTTATCTTTTTTTCGCCCACCTATGGATACAGTCAATATCCTCTTGTTGTTTTTGGATAACCTTGGGCGTCTCAGATGGTTGGTATGATTTGTAGATTGTCTGCATATAAATGATAGTGGGAATGATTAATGGAGTCAGGAAGGTCGCTAATATAAATGGAGAACAGATTTGGAGAGAATGAGGAAGGAACACCTTGTGTTAATTGAAGAGATGAGGAAGGAGATTTGTCAGGGATAACAACTGTCTGGGAGCGATGGGATAAAAAAGAGAGGAACCATTTCAGAATGCTATTCGATATGGGTAGGCTTTGGAGTTTGGAAATGAGGATATTATGATTGATGGAGTCAGAGGCTTTTCAAAAGTGGAAAAGGACTAGGATGGAGATTTTCTGTTTCTCTATTAGTGACTGGAGGTCTTGGGTAATCTTTAATAAGGCAGATTGGGAACAAAAACCGGATTGTAGAGGATTGAGGAGACAGTTTTGCCCGAGAAAGTTGTTCAGCTGAGAGTGAACTAATCTTTCTAGAGGCTTGGATAAATTGAATAAAATGGAAATGGGTCTGAAGTCAGATGCTAGTGAAGGAGCTGGAACTTTGTTCAACGGCTGGACAATGAATCATATATATATATATATATATATATATATATATATATATATATATATATATATATATATAATAATAAAAGGCTTAGCGAACAGGGATGTTCGATGCCGACACCACCAATCACTTATTACATGCCTCCTTCCATCGTTCACCATCCAAACCCAGTCCCTTCAGATCGGCTTTAACGCAATCTTCCCACCTTCGCTTCGGTCTACTTCTCGGACCCTTACCCCTTACCCTTTTATATATATATATATATATATATATATATATATATATATATATATATATAATATCATATCATATCATGTATATATCACTACTGTTAGTGCAAAAGGTCATATGTAACTATTTTCTACTTTTATTCTATTTGTGCTAAATGTGACATTATTTAGTCTGCAACTGATATAAGCCATTTGTTATGATGGAAAATAGTAGAGAGCAATAAAATATGAAATTATACTAATAAATCATAAAGAAACAATTAGTTATTATGCTCTCCTGTAAAACATTCAATTTTTACATATGGTCTTTTGCACTAACAGTAGTGATACTAATTTTCAGTATGCACTGGATTTTTTTAAAATCATGAATCATCAAATATGCAATCTGCAAATGCAGAATTCTTTCACATTTTATTATTCAATGAACAAAACTCATGAATATCAAACTCTTATATATTGAGAGATTACTGAATTTCCGAAAACAGCTTCTACAAGAGATTTTATTCTTATATGGAAAATTGTTATATGCTTGTAATGTAGGCCTTGGTAGATGTTTTTATTGCCCTCTGCTATTTTCCATCCTAGCAGACTGCTTATATCAGTTGCAGACTACAAAATGTCACCTACAAAATGGCACTAATTGAATAAAAGTTAAAAATGTTTGCATATAAAGTTTTGTATTAATAGTTGTGATATATTCTTAATAGGTATGTTTTAACTAGTAAAATAGATAGAACAAAAAAAAAACAAGAAAAATTCAACTTTTTGTTTGTTAAGGAGACCAATAATTTTCTTCAGTCAGAACAAATCTAATTAAGCTGGAATATAAAAAATGCTTGATGTTGGAGAGGGTTTTATAAATAGCAAGCAGTTTAATCTTAATCTGCCAATTATTTAATCATAATAGATTAAAATACTTATTATAGTTAAATATAGAAACATTAAAAAATAATTACTCAATAGGCCAGGGTTTCATTCTAGACTGGCAGAATACAACACCTTTGTTTTGATCAAATCATCGGTTCAAGAACAAGTCGGTCATTGTTCATTTTTCGATCTAGACTTTAAATGGAGTGAAAATGAAAGCCAATTTTCATATCACTTTAGATTATTCTGCCAAGGTGGATGCTACTATAGATCTCTATTTATTTTATTATTTTTTTTTACCTATAAATAATTGAAAATTGTATAACTAGTTAAGTTTGTTGTTTCACATTTTCTATCATTTCAGTGTTTTGTTGATTTACTTAAGGTTTTAAGTTGTTTTTAACTATGTTCCTTAATTGTTAATCACAATTTTTTTAGGGGTCTTTTACATTCTCAGCAGATTGATGTGTCATATTTTGCGGCTGGTATTATGGCACATTTAGCTGCTGAAGGCCCTGTAGCATGGAAGAGATTCGACTCATTAAGAGATGATATATTGAAAGAGTTGGGTGACGTTGTTATTAGTTGGGATCCACCTGAAGGAGAAATGGTTGCATATCGGTATGTATAGTCTTAAACTATTGTACTCTATTATTTTTTTCATTATTTAATACATACATACACATTTGCTGCAACAACCCACTGTATGCAGCAAGCAGTCAAGTTCCTGATGTTCAGCAGGTTTCTTGCATCAACTTTCACACCATCCAGCCATCTTCCCTTATAATGGTTGGACAGGCCACGGAAACACCTATTAGCAGCATTGATTTGCCTACTGATATCCTGAGATACATCCTTCCTGGGATTCATTTTGGATTCTAGGTACACAAAAATCTCCACTTTCTGGAACACCAACATCTAGGAATGTGATATAGTCTCCACCACCATTGCCTTATTTTTAGTTCTTTGCTCATTGACTGTGAGTCCAAATTATCTGGCGGATGTTTCAAAAGCAATGAATATCTCCTTCAATTCCTGTTCTATCCTCACCATGATGTCAATATCATCGGCATATCCCAACAGCTGTACAATTTTTTTAAATATTGTGCTCATTGTTGAACCTGGTTGAAACCCACAATCCCGTCCTCCCAGATCCTTCTACCTAACTATACTCTCCTTCGTCATGACAGAGTAGATCGCACGGGTGGTGGAGTAGGTCTCTTTGTCCATGACAGTCTCAAATCCAAAATTCTTCACTGCTCTTCCATAACCGATTCTCCGCACGTTGAATACCTTTTCGCCGAAATCCTCACCACCTCATCTGCCATTCTGTTTGCTGTCATATATCGCCCTCCTAGAATTCCTTTCGATGAATCACTTGAGACTTTATTGTACAACTTAATCCCTTCCTACTCAAACATCATCCTCTCCGGTGACTTTAACACCAATTTACTGGCACCATCCTCTGATTATTCCTACCTAACAAACCTCTTTAATTCTCTCAGCCTTTACATAGTACCCTACAATCCAACCCATCATACTCAGTATTCAGAGTCCTGGCTCGATCTAATTATCCTGGATTCCTCAGACAAACTCCTTGCCGCATCTCAGCACCCGGTTCCGTTGCTATCTTCCCACGATCTTGTCCAGATCTCTTACAATGTCCCTGTTCCATCCTTTTCTCCCCGAACAATATCCTTCCGAAACCTAGATTATCTCACTCACGAAACATTGTCAGAAGGTCTTGACGATATCCAGTGGGATCCCATCTACTCCTCAAAATCCATAGACACCATGGTAGAAATCCTAACCACTCAACTTCACTCTATCCTCGACCGACATGCTCCTCTTATCACAAAAACCATCCGATATCCTCCAGCTCCTTGGCTTACCCCTGCTTTGAGGGAGTGTATGAGAGAAAGAGATGCTGCAAGGCGACGGTTTAAACGAACTCGACTTCCTGATGATTTTCTCTCCTACAAACAGCTTCGAAATAGCACTCAATCAGCAGTACGCCGCGCTAAATCCCGTTACTACCATCATTCCCTATCCAACTCGCCCAATACCAAGGCTACGTGGGCTATTCTTAGAAAACTGACCATTGGTAATACACCCCAGTCTCAGTCCAATTCCGTTTCTGCTGATAACCTCAACGCTCACTTTGTCTCCTGTCCTCTTGCATCCACATCTCCCACGTCCAGTCTGGCTCCTATGTTCTCTTCCTTTAATCCTGATCACTTCTTTCTTTCCCATATTACACCAGATGAGCTCCTTAAATCCATTCAGAAGTCCCATACCAATGATTACGGTCCCGACAACATCCCAGTCAGACTGATTAAAGCCGCATTGCCATCCATTCTTCCGATCCTTTATCATATATACAATTATTCTCTTCAAAATGCTACCTTCCCTACATCCTGGAAAACCGCCCTAGTACGCCCATTGAAGAAGACTTCAAACCCATCAGTTCCTAATGATTTCCGACCGATTTCCCTCCTTTCAAACCTCTCAAAACCACTAGAGCGGTTAGTCCAATCCCAGCTATCCCATTTTTTAGAGGACAATAATCTCCTAAATCCCTACCAGTCTGGATTCAGGCCTGGTTATTCTACTCAGTCTGCCCTAATCAAAATTTCCCAAGACCTTCACACAGCCATAGATCAGCAGAAACTAACCATCCTTATTCTCCTAGACTTCTCCAAAGCTTTTGATTCAGTAGACCACAACATCCTCCTAACCAAACTTAAAAATATCTCTTTTTCTTCTAGTTCCCTTAATTGGTTCCAATCCTTCCTAACCGGTCGCTCCCAGTACGTTGTAATTCCTAATAACCCACCATCAGAATCTCTACCTCTGACCAGAGGCGTCCCACAAGGCTCTTCCTTATCCCCCACCCTTTTCTCCATCTATATAAATGACCTCCCATCCTCTATCCTGCACTGTCATTACCACCTGTATGCCGACGACATTCAAATTTACCTCTCCTTTAATCCGACAGATATCTCAGATGCCACTCAAAAACTTCAGGAAGATATTGACAGAATAAGTGCTTGGGCAAACCTCAATAGGCTCACTCTGAACGCCGAGAAGACAAAAGCCATCTTGATCGGATCCCCTTCACTCCTCAAATCCTCCCCAGTATCTCCCAGTCTCTTCCTGAACAACTCACCTATCTTATTCTACACCACCGTTAAAAACCTAGGTGTTACTTTCGATCAATCCCTATCCTGGAAACCTCACATCTCCCAAATTTCCCGTCGCACTATCTCCACCCTAAAACAGTTCAATCGTCTACGATATCTCCTTCCATATAAGTCCCGTCAACTCCTAGTTTCCTCCCTTGTTTTCCCCCACTTCGACTACGGCTGTATGGTGTACGGTGGACTCCCGGGAGATTCCGAGGCCAAACTTAAACGCCTAATGAATTGCGCACTACGATTTGTTTTCGGAATCTCAAGGGATACGCATATTACCCAGTATTACACTGAGTTGAGGTGGCTCTACCCATCCTATCGCCGTCAGTACTTCCTAGCCACCTTTCTGTACCAAATTATTAGAACCCATCGACCCTCCTACATTTTTCACAGCTTACAATTCAAATATTCCATCCAATCCCGTCCCACCAGATCTCGTACTTCCGACCTCTATCCTCCTCCTCACCGAACTGCTGCGTTTGACAAATCCTTTGCAATACAAGCCGCCTCCCTCTGGAATTCCATCCCACCTGATATTCGACACGCTCAATCAGTTTCCTCGTTTAAACCACTCCTCTTTAAGCACCTACTCCTTTCTCAATCCGAATGAATGTGAAATATATCTCAGAGAAATATCTGAGCACCACCAGAGAGTACCTCAATTTATTAAGGTTATTTTAGTTTATCATACATATGTACAATTTACTTGTTCTTTTTTTTCTCTTTTCTGTATTTTTATCGTAAGTCAACTTTCATTGTAAATATACAATTCAATTGTAGCCACACAGACATATAATCTGTATTCATATTTTGTTCTTAAGGGACAACAGTCCCAGAATAATAAAACATTTTTTTCATTTCATTTCATTGTCTGAATTTTTGATTTTCAGACAGCCATTTCTAATGCCAGATTGAATAGGAGGCAAGCAAGGGTATCTCCTTGTCTTGCTGCGCTACTGGTTTCGAATGTCTTGGAGAGATTTAACCCCACACGGACTGCACAATTTGAGTTTTTTATCTTTACAAGTCTTGTGAGTTTTTCTGGGACTTCAAGCTTTTATAAGGACTTGTGCAGTTCCTCTCTACCGATATGCTATGTTAATAGATGATAAGTCCTCAGCTTGTATTCCATGCACTTTTCCAGGATCATCCCCATTGTAAACATCTGGTAGTTGGTTGAATAATAAAGGCCTCTTCTAAATCCTTGTTGTTAGTTCCCAAGTTCTTTCTCAGTGAATGGGACTATATTTTTTTTTTCTCTCTTTTAAATATGGATAAATTCCTAAAATGGATATCTGGGTGAAAAACTGTTTCATGACCACTTTGCCGAATACAATTTTGAAAAATTAGTTTTTTTACATTTTTTTTAATAATTAAAAAGTGTATTTAGGCAATTTTGTTTATTATAATAGATAAAGTTTGCCGATCTCCAGATTGAAAACGCCCCACTTCCGAGAATTTTTGCAAAAAAAATATTTGTAGGTTAGGATGAGATGAAGCTATTAACAAAATTTCAGGCAGATGTTAATAATTTGATAAAAAGGGTTCTGAATCATGGACTATCAACTTAATTAATATGGGATTAAAGCTTATCATCATCATCATATGTGGCACGACATCCCGTTACCGAGACTGGGCCTCCTCCAAGAGCTTCCGCCAGTTGGCTCTGTCTTCTGCTGCAGCTCTCCAGTTCCGTACACCAAGCAGGGTTCTCGCATCATAGGCCACGTTGTCCAACCATCTCATCCTCGGCCTTCCTACCGGTCAAGTCCAAGTCCAAGTCAGTGTCGGCCAAGTCCAAAGACACATCTATTGGCAGCCGTGATCCTCTATATTTCTTGAGCTATGTCATTTTTACTATTAATTTCAGACCCAAGGTATATAAAACTTTTCACTCTCTCAAACTTAAAAGAACCTACCTCAAATGGAGAGTTCAGATCCACCTCACCACCAACTCTCATATACTTAGTTTTCCTCTCATTGACTTCTAGACCAAGTGGTCTTGCAGCTGCTTCAAGGCCTATAAACGCTTCTCTGAGAGCCTGTTCAGACCTACCTATTATGTCAATATCATCAGCAAAACCAAGAAGCTGTGTCAGGCGATTGAAGATTATATCGTTGGTCTGAATACCGGAGTCTCTTACAGCTTTCTCCTCTGCCAAGTTGAACAATAGACAGGCGAGGGCATCCCCTTGCCTAACCCCACTGCTCACTTTAAACTCTTCGGAGTCGTCAGAACCGACGCGTATTCTACATCTCGAGCTGTCCATGGTCATCTTGATTAGGCGTACGAGCTTCTGAGGGATGCTTAGCTCCTCCAAGGCACAGTATAGTTGCGTTCTATCAACGCTGTCGTATGCTGCTTTAAAGTCCAGGAGTAAACGGTGGGTGACTACCTTACGCTCCATAGTCTTTTCTAGGATCATCCTCAGAGAGAACAGTTGATCAGTGGTTGAGCTTCCTCTTCGAAATCCAGCCTGATATTTCCCCAGTTCCTTTTCAGAATACAGAAGGATCCTCTCAAAAAGAATGTTAGAGAGCAGCTTGTAAGCACACGAAAGCAGTGAGATTCCTCGATAGTTAGCGCATTCTGTTTGATCTCCTTTCTTATGTATTTGGCAGATAATGGCTGGTGCCCATTCCGTAGGCATAGCTTCCCTCTCCCAGATGGTCAGCATTAAATCATGCAGAGCTTTCTTGAGTTCTTCACCTCCACATTTCAACAGCTCTGACTGGATTCCGTCCGGGCCTGGCGCCTTTCCATTTTTCAATTTCCTCAGGGCGTTTTCCATTTCCTCCTCATCCAGGGGTTCAATAGAATTCAGGGAGTCTTCCTTCATTACTCCTATTTCTCCAGGCACCGTTCCTCTGTTTAATGCGTCTTTGAAATGTTGTACCCATCTCCTTAGTACGTCATCTTTGTGGCTTAAAAGAGTTCCATTCGTGTCTTTGCATGCCGTCACTCTGGGCCTGAAAGCTGCCCTACCCTCGTTTATTCTCTGAAAGAACAGCCGACTTTCATTTTAGCCGCGCAATGCCTCTGTGTCCTCCATGTTCTTATTTTCCCAAGCTCTTCTCTTTCCGCGGAATAATCTCTTCTCGATATGTTTCTTGGGAGAGCCTTGTGGGACGCTGAACCTTCTTTCTGTAGGCTTCATTTTTCACTTTTACTGCTTGAAGGCACTCAGCATCAAACCATGGGGGCCTTCTAGATTTAGTCTCGTAGCCAAGAGATTGCCTGTTTCATTGTGTTGCTGCATCTCTTCCACTGTTCATCAACCATAGAGCTGTCATTAATTACTTCTTCATTAAGTTTCATCTCCACAGCTTGTTGATACGAATATTGGTGGTCTGAGTCCTTAAGTTTAGCCACATCAATCTTCTTCTTTGGTCGTTGGTAGTGGTTTTTAATCAGCGAAATTCGTGATCTGATCTCGGCAATGCTCAAAAAGTGATCCGTGTCCATATTTGCACCTCTATAAGATCTTGCATTTATCATGTTGGACTTGTGACGGGCACTAATGAGTACATGGTCTATCTGTGATGTTTTTTGCCCATTTGGAGAGATCCATGTTGCTTTGTGGATATTCTTTCGAGGAAAAAGAGTTGTTCCAACAACCAGTCCGTGCAATCTAGCAAAGTTCACCATCCGTAGCCCATTATCATTACTGGTCTCATGCAAGCTGTGGGTTCCTATGGTCGGCATGAGTGCCACCTCCTTACCAACTTGGGCGTTAAAGTCACCAAGAATGATTTTAACATCATTTTTGGGGCAGCTTTCTGTCACGCGTCCAAGTTCTTCATAAAATGTTTCCTTATCCTCCTCAGGTGACACCTCTGTTGGGGCATGGCAGTTAATTAGAGAGAAATTAAAAAATTTTCCTCTAAGCCGAATGTAGCATAACCTTTGGTTAATGAGAGTAAATCGCATCACTAGCTGTCGAGCTCTGCCTCTCACAACAAATCCGGTACCGAAGATGTGATGCTTTTCATGGCAGCTATAGTAGAGTGTATGGTACTTCTTCTCCATAATTCTCTGTCTTATCCATCGGACCTCTTGGATACCTGCTATGTCGATTCTGTATGTGTCCACTTCTGCAAGGAGCACACGAAGTGCTCCTAGTCTATGTAATGATAAAATATTCCAAAATCCAATTCTTAGGTCATTTAGGCGTTTCTTGGGTCTGTTACCGTAATTCAGTCCGGCTTCTTCTCTTTGAGGTTTCGTAATAAGGTACTTTAGGGGGGTGGGTTATTAGCCCACTGCCCCCGAGTCAGGTAGAGGGGCTGCCTCCTCTGAGCATCCTGACTAGCTCCCCCATCCAGGGCGGCTACCTAGGGAAGGTGACCCTAGGGTGTGTACTGTAGGTGACCTTTGTCTGTAGTTTTTATGTGTTGTATAAAGTGTACTTGGTGTGTGAGTGTTCGTGTAAGTGTTCTCCCAACCTGGAGGGCCAGTGGCTGGTTGCGGTACAATGACCGGGCGATGGGACCGCCACCTTCCTACGCCAACGCTTAAAGCTTATTAAATGAGGAAATTTTTCTAAAAGTGGGTGGGGTGTTTGTTGTATAGTTCGATAATGATTAAAAAATTCATGAATAATTTATGATTTTTTTAATAACAGAACAGCCTTGTTTAGCCGCTCAAAAGTTCTCTTTAAGTGATCTTAACAATGATCATATCTATTTTAATTTAAATTAAATTTTATCTACTTTACAGTGAAGCAATTGTTAATTACTTACATTAAATATTTCTTTAGTTATCACTTCCTATTCAACAAAAAATCTGACATTTAAAAAACACACAACTTGAATTTCCTTCTTCTCTGCTGAAAATTAACCCATTGTTTATATGAACTTTTTTGTAGCTCTTGAAGTCTGCTATCACTCCTATAAAAATTTCCTTCTACTTATGGGACACCCTGTATATCTGAGCTGACTTTATGTGGCGCTACATTTTCATATAACCTTCATTGTTACCTGGTGACATTCTTCATCAGACCATGGTGAACTGTTGGGCTTCTTTTTATAACCTAAGATTCTCTCAGCTGCTGCATTGAGAGCTTCAGTATATTTTTTCATTATTCTTCATTCAAATGAATTCATCCTTTTAACTAATTCTTTGAGGCTGTTCTGATATGCTGTACCAACTTCTGTCTCCTTTCGCTTATCAATGTTGTAGCTTCTTACAGAGTGAATTTTAGAGGTTTTTGAGTAGTTTTGTTTTCAATAATTAATATTAATTATTTAATCATTAAAGGCTGTGGCAGTGATGGTGTCCAAGCGTGTTAAAGTGTTACCCACTTTATCATTCTCGAATCTAGCAACGCCAGTTCAAATCCCTTCCTTCCCTCTGTATGCCAAAAATGATGAGGTAGGAGGTAACAAAAGAACATTAATTCTTTAATCTTCTTGTTTTATAATTTACTAGTATACCTCAGTGAGATCTTACATTAGATAGTTCATGCATTGGATATAGCGACATCATTGAAACATGTTTATTCATATGTAATATATGATATCATGAAGATAGGCTATTGGCTGTTCAACTCACAAAATTTAGAGTATTAGTTTACTGAAAATTTATTAGCTTGTCTCATTGGAAAATATCCCTCAAGTTTAATAGTTAAGCAATACAGCCAGCAATGAACTTATACTAATCCATTATTTTATAATAAATAATAATAATAATAAGGCTTAGCGAACCCGAAGGTTCGATGCCGACACCACCAATCGCTTGTTACACACCTCCCTCCACCGTTCGCCGTCCAAACCCAGTCCCTTCAGATCAGCTTTAATGCAATCTTCCCACCTTCGCTTCGGTCTACCCCTCGGACGCTTACCATTCGGCACAGCAAATATTAACCTTTTAGGAATCCTCTCGTTACTAAGCCCAACAACTTTACAAGCCCATTTGATTCGCCGCGATGAAATTACCTCAATTATATTACCCGGATACAGCTCACGCAATTCGGCGTTGTGTAACCGTCTGAACTCTCCGGTTAACTCATCCTTCTTCGGTCCGAATATTCTACGCAATACTTTATTTTCAAAAACCTTAAGACGCTGCTCATCCCTTAATGTAAGCGGCCAAGTTTCGCATCCATAAAGAACGGTAGGCAAGATAATTGTTTTATAGATTCTAATTTTTAAGCTTCGGGACAAGAGGCGCGAACTAAGTAGTTTTATCACAGAAAAATAACAAGCATTCCCCGCCTTCAGTCTAACCTTAATCTCTTCTTCAATTTCGTTTTTTCTAGTTATCGTAGAACCTAGATACCTAAATTTATCTACCTGTTCAAACATATTACCATCTATATAGATATCACCAGTAGTATCGCCATTTTTGCAGCTAACCATATATTTTGTTTTATCCACGTTTATTTCGAGTCCTAGTTCTTTACCGGCTTTCATTAACGTTGTCGTATTTAGTTTTATAGTTTCAACATCTTCGCTTAACAGTACCAGATCATCAGCATAGCCCAGCACGGATGTTGTCCCGCCCAGATCCAACCCTTTCTCGGTTCGCATTACCTCCCTAATGGCATGTTCTAATGCCAATTTGAACAGGACAGGCGAAAGAGAATCCCCCTGTTTTAAGCCCGAACGAACCTCAAATTTTTCGGACAAATTATTACCGATTCTAATTTTATTGAGTGTCTCCGTCAAGCACATCCTGACTAGATTTACTAGTTTTTTTGGAATCCCCTGCTCGATTAGAATATTATAGTTTCTGGCGGTCAATAGAATCGTAAGCCTTTTTAAAATCTATATACAGCTGGTGAACAATACTGTTGTACTCCAATTTTTTCTCTAATATTTGCCGTAAAGAAAATATTTGATCAATAGTCGAACGATTCCGTCTAAATCCGCATTGGTAGTCTCCGATAATTTCCTCGGCGTATTCCGTGATTCGACTGGTTAAGATTAAAGTGAATATTTTATAACATACCGGAAGGAGTGAAATTCCTCGATAGTTATTACAATCCGTCCTCCGACCCTTTTTGTGAATCGGAATAAGAATAGATTCTTTCCATTCTTCAGGTAATTTCTCGTTCACCCAGATCTTTTTAACCAACCGATGTATTTTAGAAACTCCAGCTTCTCCGCATGCCTTAATTAGTTCAGTAGGAATATTATCGATTCCTGCTGCTTTATATGATTTTAATTTTCCGATAGCTACTTCAACTTCCTCTTTACTTGGTCCTTCTATTAACGGTTCAGCACTCTGGTACTCAGAAGGAGGATACAGATCATAATTTCCCGTATTTAAAATATTGTCAAAGTGGTCCTTAAACTTATTCAATATGTCAACCGGATCGGTCAGAATATTGTTATTATCATCCCTAATTCCAGACGTTACGGGCCCTACATATTTACGTGATCTGTTTATACCTTTGTACATGTCTCTTACGTTATTTTCGATTCTATTAGTTTCTATTTCAATTATTTTATTTTTAAGATACTCTCTTTTTTTATTTTTGAGCAATTTTGTTGTTTCGTTCTTTGAGATTCGGAAGTATTCCAGATTGTCTTCGCTAGGATTATTTAGGGCTTTTAATTTAGCGGCTTTTCTTTTTTCACACATGTTTAAGCAATCTTCATCAAACCACGATTTGTTATTCTTATTTTCCTTTTTTCCTAGACACGAGTTACCGACCGCTTTAATATTATCCCTGATCTCTACCCATAACTTATCAATATCCTTGTGGTCCTCGTCAGGAAGCTCTAAAGCTTCAAACCTATTCTTAACATCTAGCTCGAATTGGTTTCTAATTGATGGATTTTTTAATTTTTCCAAATTAAAATTATCAAAATCGAAACGGTTTTCTTTTCTCTTTTTTATATTAAGTTTTTGTCGAAGTTTCGCGATTACTAATTCATGATCCGACCCACATTCTGCTCCGCGATAAGACCGTACATTGATTATACTGCTTTGCCAGCTGTGTTGTATCAAGACATGATCGATTTGATTTCGTGTTTGCGAATCCGGTGATGTCCAAGTATATTTATGAATATCCTTATGTTTAAACGTCGTACTTTTAATTATCAGGTTTTTCGAGATGGCAAAGTTTATCAGACGGATCCCATTATCATTACTATATTCGTGCAAACTTTCTTTACCAATCGTCGGAATATAAACTTCTTCCCTTCCTACCTTTGCGTTCGCGTCACCTACAATCATTTTCATGTAGTTTCGCGGTAGTTTATCATAAACCCATTCGAGTTTATCGTAAAATTCACTTTTGACTTCATCATCACTGTCTTCGGTCGGACAATGTATGTTTATTAATGCGATTTTAAACCAACGTCCCTGAAATGTAGCTACCGAAATTCTATCACTAAAGAATTCTACGTCCCTCAAAGCGGATAGTAATCTACTTCTAATTAGAAATCCGGTACCTAAACAATGATTCCCGCTTCCTCCGTACCAAATAGTGTACTTTCCTTCCCTCATCGAGCCCTCCCCTGGCCAGCGAACCTCTTGCAG
Source organism: Nezara viridula (assembly GCA_928085145.1). NCBI lineage: Eukaryota > Metazoa > Arthropoda > Insecta > Hemiptera > Pentatomidae > Nezara > Nezara viridula. Next base: position 210,340,520 of record OV725077.1, read on the forward strand.
AGCCACGACATCCAAATTGTACCCATTTACCTCATTCGCGACCGATTTTAGTCCCCCTGCTGTGTTTAAACTCCTTACGTTCCACGTACCAATATTTAAATCCCTATATTTCAACTTGCGCCATGAATCCCCTAAAGCAGTCCTCACCCGGAGACCCGAACGGGGGACTAGTTTACCTCCGGATAATGAGCGTTTTACCTTAGGGAGATCCATGACTTTTTGTGGTGTTTGGTGAACTAAAGATATGTGAGTAGGGCGTTCAATCCTACGTCACACCCTCCAGCAAGTCTGGTGGGCCCCTCCCTCCAGCAAGTTTGGAGGGTCCCTCTCATTGTTGGTCAGCGAGTCCATCGGACTTAGCCGGGAGGAACTTCCAAGGAATTTCCACCGACCATCCCCACATCCGCCACCCGTGGGACGCTCCCCATACGCGGTAATGAGCCCGCGCGAGGAATCCATTATTTTACACTCTCAAAACCTGTATGCTTGGCACAGAAGAGCCTTGCATGTTTGTGATTCTCTCATTAAGAGTCTATTACTGAGAGTATAGAACCCATACATGGATATTATTTATTTATCGGAATGTTTCTTTCTATATTATTTGAAGTGTCGAAGGGATCATAGAGCAATTCATCTCCATCTACCTTTTCAACAGATTTTTAGTTTGTCGATGACTAACAGTAAAAGCAATATTTTATTTTTTAAAGCCTAAAGTAACCCATGGCAACCATAAAAACATTCGGCTAGACTTAGAATTTATCTCAAAAACTGGACATTTTTGGGCTTTAAAAACAGGGCCACGTATTTTTATTGGAGCTGTACTCTGTCTTGATGACCGTGTTGAAATCTTTAAAACATAATTTATCCCTTATCAATTAATATAACTTGGAAACCATCTCAGTTTTGAAACCTCACAATTTTTTCAATGACTTATTTAAATTGTGATCAGGAATTTAAGAATCAAAATTGGGATTCATATCTTATCCGTATAATGTCCTTTTCTTCGATATGACATTCAACAAAATCCATCGCTCATGAGATCCGGGAAAGGGATCTATACTACTTTATTATATTAGTCTAGATTATTTTATCATCAGGAAATTATTTATAAATAATTTTATTTTGACAGATATTTTCTTTAAACTCTTAGTATTTCAGTAAAATATTTATTAGATCCTTTCAAAATCCTGATGTTTTCTTATGATAATATTTTAACTTAGTTGTTACCATTTGTTTTCCAGATCATTCTATCCTTTTATTTCACTTTTAACATGTAATGATGCTCCTCAAGTTCAGTTGTGGGCTGTTTGGGCTATTCATCATGTTTGTACCAAAAACCGTAAGCATTTTTGTTTAACAGATCATTCTTGAAATTCATTTAAAAACTATCTGTATCTATCTATATATATATTTCTTTTTACATTTTTTTCTTCTTTTCACTTAGCTCAACGCTATTGTCCTATGCTGGAAGCTGAAGAAGGAAGTATTATTCTTGATTCAATGTGGAGAAATCCAAATATTAATGCCACTGTTCGTGAAATATGCGGACAAATCAGACATTTACTTAGGTATTTTTTTTTCCCATAAGTTTTATGTATTCAGTAATTTTAATCAATTACATTTGGTATATTTTGAATATATTTTTTATTTTAGCATACATGGTACTATGGGACATAATCAAATCATGTTAAATCCAATTCCAAGGTGACCAGCTGTTTTATAACTCTTACAGATTTCTGCATCTGCGATATTAGGATTATATGATGGTCTTTGCTTCCAAAATGAACAAAAACCAAATTATTAAGCATAGTTTAATTAAATTCTATGTTTATATCATACTTAGCTTATGGCACCAAGAAAATGTATAATTTGTAAATAACAAAATACTCGGTTCCGAAAACGTTTATTACTTCTGTAACGGTCAAATAATGAACAATTGTTTTTTAATTACATCCTATACGACCCTAGTTAATTTATTAATTTTTAAAGGCAAGTACTTATGCCTTATATTGAATAATTAAAATGTATTTATGATCTAGTCCTCAACCTTTGTAATAATGACATTTGTATATTTTATTATTATATTTCCTTGTGCGTTTAAATAACTATAACATATGTACAATATGTTTCTTTATTTACACTTTTTCCACTGAAATTAAGGAAATATTGAGAAGTGTTTTTCATTGTTTGGTTAATTATTGTATTGTTTTCAAAAAATGTTTATAGTTGTATAATTTATGTATTTGTCTGATATTTACTGAGAGTAGAATATGTGATAAATTCATGAGTAGATTACAAAATAATAAACTTTTAACTTTTTTACTTTACTTGATTGAAAGAATATTTTATTTTAAAAAACAAGTCTTTTATCCTTTTGATATAACGTTCTTTTTCACCTATAACACTGTTTACATTTGGTGAAGTGCTAATTAAAGCTTATTGTATAATATCTCTTTTAGTATGAATTGTCAGCATCCTTCAAGTAAATACTGAAATGCTGCTGTGAAAATTCTTAAATGTACCTAACGTAAATGCATTCAAAATATATTACCAAATAGTAAACAATTTTAAGAATCTGATTACAGCTAAGTTCTATGGTAATGACAAACATAAATGTATGAGCCTGTTTCTTTTTCATCTTTCACTTTTGATATCTAAAAAAAATTAAACAGTTGAAAAATTTGTTTAGGATTTCAATTGGATTACCAATTATCTGCAAATATTTGTTTATTGAAGTTTTCCTATTTTAACTTATTTCCTACCTACATGGTAGATGTAGATGAAATCCAAAGATGGCTTTTCTTTTCAATTATAAAAGTTTTTCTTTTGAAAGTAAATCAACCCCCTTTCCTTTTGCAATTGTGTCATCAACTCCCATTTATCGAAAAGTAATCAATACAGGTTTGTAAGGAAAAATTTTCATGTTAATTTGAATATATAAAATTTAACTTTTAACAATTTGAAGTTTGCTGCAAAAATCCTACTAAGTAATAATATTTTTCATTTAAAATGGTTATAAAAATGTGTTTTTCTCCCAGAATTCTGTCATAGGAACTGATTCATATTTATAAGTGACAAATGTAATGTTTCTAGCACTAATATTTACATTTCATGAAAATAATTTAAGCAATCAGTAAGTTTCTTTATTTTAACGTAAATTTCAGGAAGAAACATTAAGTTTGTCACTGATAAAATATTTATCAAATTCTATGACAGAGATCTGGAAGAAAAACAAAATTTCATAACCACATTGCATGAAAAATCATCATTTTTAAATTTATTATTTTCATAAATAAAAGGTGTTTTTAGGCAATTATATTTATTACAATACATCCAATATCACAAGAAATGAAAGCTTTGTAACAGTTAATTGTAGTGATTTTTGTTGAAAGTGTGGGTACTTGAAGGTGATTGGATAGGAAAATCACATCACTTCTTTACACATGAAGTGAATCTAAAACATTTTCCTAATAAACATCAACTTAATTAATATGGACTTAAAGCTTACTAAATGAGGAAGTTTTTCTAAAAGTGGGCTTAAGGTAGTACAATTAAAGTATAATAAAAAAAGATCGCATATAATTTATGAATATCTTTTAGACGGAATTTAGCTGTATTTGTCCACCTAATAGACCTCTTTAAATAGTCTTAACAATGACAAATTCTACTTTCTTTTTAAGCAAATTTTGTCTAGTTCACAATATATATATATATATATATATATATATACGGGAGATAGTGTGGTGTTTTAAAAATGGTAAGGCCCCAGGTTTGTACTTTATTTTGGTGGAAATAAAAGTTGGCTGGGATGTTATTAGTAAGCTGCTTATAATATTATATCAATTATGTATTAAATATTTTTCCCTGAATGTTGAAAGAGGGGTAGGATACAAATGCTCTCCTTTGGACCCTGCTGTTGTTAAATCGTACAAAGTGATTTGTTTGATAACAGTACTTGGGAAGGTTTTCAAGAAGCTTATTGTGAATAAGCTTGATTATATGTTCTATGATCATATCTATTTTATACAATATGGATTTATAAGAGGTAAAAGCACTTTCAATGCGATGTAAGAGATAGAACATATTAAGGAAACCTGTTCTGACAAATATCTTGTCGGCATCTTTCTCGATGTCTATGGAGCACTCGATAGAATCTGGGTGGCCAGATGTCCTTTAATGTATGCCTAAATACAGTAATCTAAAAGGAAGCCTGAATTGGTGAGTGATTATTTAAGTGATTGTAGTGTGGAGTTAAGAATAAGCATGGGTATAGTGAAAAAGAGATTCAACAGAGGTTGTCCTCAAGGGTCTGTTCTTGGTCCTTAGTAACGGAAACTCATTTCTGATGACTGTGTGAGAACAGTCAATATGGGAGCGAATCATATGGTAGCCTTTGCTGACGATGGAGTGGTATTAGTGAGTGGAAATACTCAACATGAGTTAGAAAGGAAACTGGAGGAGGGAGTGTTGAATGTAATTAACGATTGGATAGTAAGGAGCAAAATATTACTATCGCCTGAGAAAACAGTCTGTATGATGTCCTTGACCACCATCTGTGAGCTTTAATGGCCATATTATATGATTTGTTTCTGAAATCCGTTATTTTGGAATCTGTTGGGAGGAATACTGGAGAATTAGGAAGCTCTATGTCACTAAAGTAACAAAGCATGTACTGCTATGAGCAATGTAATCAAATATACAAAAATGAACCTCAAAGGGAGGATACCGCTCTTAACGGTGTATAATGCTATATTTTGTTCAGTTGTTGGTTATGCAGCTGGAGTATGGAAACAGTCTAACAAGATACAGCTACATGAAGTTACAGAGTTGTAAGGGGAAGATATTATTACGCAGTGTACGGAATTGTTTCTACTGACGCATTAATGGTATTGGGTAGAGAATCTAGAGGCAATGGACAATGTATGTATAGCAAAGCAAAGAGAAATAATGATTGTGGGTGTTAGAGAAAGAAAGAGTTGCAGGAAGTATGTTTAACAGAATCGCAAAGGAGGTAGGATGAGTGCGAATACTACAGATGAAATGGTTAAATCTTAATCATTAATTGGTTGAAGGCTTGAGAGGTCATGGATTAAGAGTTCATGACTAACCTGTTCAAGTTTGGCTTGGTCAAAAATGACCTGTAAGCCAAAATGAAGTTGAGGAAGTATAACATGTCCAATGGGACTGTGAAAGTTTTAGTGCACAAAGACAGGTGTTATGGGAGAAAATGAAGGAAGTAAAAGATGAATGATCGATGAGAGGTTACTTCAGAGAATATAAATTTCCTGTTGTCATTCATGGGTTGGAAGATGTGGAGAGGTTTTGGGTGATGAATAAGGAAGTGAAGTGTGGATTGTATTGAGTTGTACAGTTCTATTATTACCAGAAATATTCCCCTTGAATATTAGTATGGAAGCTCCATTACATTGATCTCTGGGTAGAACTGAGACAGGGCCCCCCTGGCCAGCTACCCTTTCAGACTTTAAAAAATTCCCCTATTGCAATATGGGAAATCAACATGAAGCCTGCCTGGATGTCACAATTATGGTGGTGAGAGAATCTCCCAAGGGAAGCCTGTTGTCATTGGTCATTGTGTTAATAAGGCCAATTGAAGAGGATCTGTCAAAGATCGATACTCCTTTTAGAATCATGGTGGATAGTAGTTATCCTCTCCTTTTATGTTGAGAAGGTGAGCCAGTTAAGAAGAGAGGTAGGTTAAGGTTTTTTGGTCAGTGCACACCTTTCTTCCTTCCTGTCTTGCTTCCATCATTTACACTGTTTTATCATTATCTGGTTCCCAATTTTCAGAATATTTCTTTATTTACTATCGATCTCAAAATCTTAACAGTACTACTTCATGGAAAAGTGAAAACCTTTAGATTAGATAACACTATAAAAGCTGATGATGTCATAACAGTGTACTGAATTGTTTCTACTGACACATTAATGGTATTGGGTAAAGAATCTAGAGGCGATGGACAATATGTATAGCAAAGCAAAGAGAAATAATGATTGTGGGTGTTAGAGAAAGAAAGAGTTGCATGAAGTATGTTTAACAGAATCGCATATTATGTCATATTATATAATATATTATATTATATTATTATATATATAACATAGTATGTCATATTATGTTAAATCAGTATTAGAAAAGTTTGGTACAAAACTAATAAAAGGTAGCATAATAATAAGCCATCATAAACAAAACATTTTTTATCTCCAAAATATAAATAAAACAGTACAAATATACTACAGATCAACTCTACATCAATATTTACAATATAAATAGTCATTTTAAATTTAAATGATATTTGGTTTCAGTGGATGTACAAATGAATAAGCATTCCTATTTAAGATGTGAGAAGCTATATCAAAGGAACAAATATCATTTAATTTCTTCTCTTCATATACAATATCATTAATTTCCTTCTTAATTTTTATGAAACTATTATAACAAGTAATTTTGGCTATAGTAATTTCTTGATCACAGAACTGAACTCCAGTGCAATAAGATTTTGAAGCTCTAGATAAGACTGCTACCATTGCGTAAATATTACTAGCAACATCAGCAATCCTCTTTAATTCAAGGTGCCTCCTCACTATATCAGAACCATGGCGATTCAAAACTGTTTCAATTACATATTGAAAGCGCAAAATACAATATTCTAATTGTTCCGCTGCTCCTTTTAAGTTGGGATGCAAATTCATATAGAGCTTAAGGTCCAGTTTTGGATCATCTTTTAATTGTCTTGTTTGGTTAAAAATTCTTTTAAGTGCATAACTTGGAAAATTAAAGGGATTTCTGTTTTTTATTATAGCATCTCTAAGACTATTGCCTGCATGTTCAATTCCTATTATTGCAGTGTAAATTTTAATTATATCAATGCTTTTACTATATAGAGAAAAACCTTTTAAATCCCGCCATAATTTTTCAAAAGGAAAAGAAGTATCATAAGCTCTTGATCCTAATAATTCCATACATAGAGAAATTGCATCTAATCCGTTCTCAAACCCATATAGTTGTAGAATAGCTGACTCCAAAGTATCATCAATAGTATAATTATCTATAATACCACTAGTCAGGTAAAGCATACTTTCCAATGCATAAGCGGTACTACTGACTTTAGCTAATTTATTTTTTACAGATTCAGAGTCTTTTAAATCAATTGGGAACTGTTTGCATTCATGGACATACAATATGGCTGAAGATAAAAAATATTTCAAATTGTTTAAAATAGAAATAAGTAATATATACTTGTGGCACCTAAAGCTCTCACTAGCGATTTGGAATCCACCTCCTAACTTCCCCAACAAATTAGATTTAGGAACAGTCACATTATTGAATTTCAAAGAACAGATGCCACATTCATTAAGTCCAAACAGATTATTTTTTTTTAAATCTATATCACTACACTTATCAACTAAAAAAACTGACATTTCTTTGGTCATCGAAGTTCTATTGTCAACCACATTATTAGCAAACACTAGAAAGAAATCAGCATGTTCAGCATTGGTAACCCAGGTTTTTTCACCGTTTATTTTAAAACAATCCTCTTCTTGTTTGGAAACTGTTGTAATAGATGTGGGATCAGAACCACCAACTAATTCACTTATAGCATAAGCTCCAGTTGATTCTCCTGACAATATTTTCGGTAAATACTTTTGTTTTATTTCATCAGAACCATAACTAAGAATAGTCTGTAAAACAAATGATCTCTGACTTTCAAATAAGATTGATAAGGAGGGGTCTAGTTGTAATTCTTCATATAAATTAAGAAGTTCACTAAATGACATTTCAATTCCTCCATATTTTTCTGGTAATTTGCTTTTCAGAAGACCATTTTTTGTGAGTATTTTAAATTTATCAAGGGTGCCCAAGTCTTTCCCTTCCAAAGAATTTATTAAGTCAAACCTTAGTTTTTTTACATGCTCTGCTGGTTCTCTGCTTTTTGGATTAGGGTACTGAAAGAAAATATCATCCACTATTCCTAAAAATACATTCTTCATAAAAGGTGCTCTTCTAGGTTTTTCTTCTTTTATGGGTTTAATTTCAGGAGCTGTGTCAAATTTCTGGATAGTGGATTGGCTGACTGAAAAAATAATTTTAACATTCTTGCAGGAATTTGTTAACAACTTCGTCTTAGAAGACAGCATTTTGACAAATTGCTATCTATCAACAAATATATGGGCTCCTTATACGAATTAATTATTTCTTTTAGAAACTAAGTTAAATAATTGTACTTGAGTTACATTTAAAATGTACTAATATGTATATAATTAATTTTAAAAATGTCAGATTTCTTTTCATATATATATCAATCCACCTTCAACACAAAAGTAATACTGTTAAACCATTCTTAACATTTACATTTTCACATGATTCAAAACATTGTTCATACTTCGAGAACGTTCCTGAATGCCTGATCACAATCCACTACACCATAGTTTCTTGTATTGAGCTCTGATGTCTCTTAGCCCTGGAGCCCAAAAATCGACCTCATGGCAGGCAAAGATTTAATTGTAAATTACTAAACTGTATGTTATTCTGAGTAAAAAGAACCTTGTTTGCTATTAGATATGTACAATTGGAATACAATAAAAATATCAATACTCAATGGACACAAAATTGTATGTTCTACAACTTTGATTCTATGGATTTTTTTTCTGAAGGGATTCATTTCCAAGAGCATTTATAGTAATTTGTCTTAGTTTTTGAAAAATTTAGTAAACATCAGCGTTGGTTGCCGTGGTTTTATACCTTACACGGAACCAAATTATAAAGTTTTTATACTCGTTCGGTGCACATTTTAACGTTCTTCAATTTATTATAGAGTACATTTTTCGCTTCTATGCAGCGTTTAGGAGTTATAGGTAAAAAATATCGAAGAAATCTGACTTTTTTGGCTGTAAAAAGATTTCCCTGGTGGCCCGCGTTAGCAATTTTGTTTTTTAAACGTCTAAACTTATATTTATATTTACAAGTTAAAAAAAATTTAAAACTTTTCTCACATTTTTCGCAAAGGATTTCCCGTTTCGATCTTCAAATTACTGGACTTATATTCTTTGAATCAGTCGCCATTTTTTTAAGTAGCGGCTCTGGAAAGGCAGATAAGGTTCTTTTTACTCAGAACAACATAAAATTCCGTAATTTACGATCAAACCTTCGCCTGCGATCAGGTCGATTTTAGGATCCTAGCTCCAGGGCTATTTTGTCTATCAGTAGATGATCAATTAGTTTTGCTTTTTCTGCACCTTTTAGTTTACCTAGATATATTCGCGAATATTCTTATACAGGAATATTATGCTGCTAACGACCACAACTAGCTAATGCTAGCCTAATGAATTATGCTCCATTGTCATTACTCGCTTTGTAAAGGTTTTAGTCTCCGATGATGAGGAAAAATTAGAGTTGTTAGGGTTCTGTCCAATGACAAAAGTGCAAGACTACTTAGCCTAACTTAAAGATTCTTATGCTAGTGCGACCTCTTTGACCAAGTGATCGATTGTAGCCGCCTGTTGTTTTTTTGGGTGCAAGCACAATTTTTTAACAAGTTACAGTATTTTTAATTTTGTAATCTTAACTATTCGAATCACGTAATACACCGAGGAAATTATCGAAGACTACCAATGCGGATTTAGACGGAATCGTTCGACTATTGAGCAAATATTTTCTTAACAGCAATTATTGGAGAAGAATTTGAGTTCAAGGTGTTGTTCACCTGCAGCATATCGATTCCAAAAAGGCTTACGATTCTATTGACCCCTGAAACTGTATAATATTCTAATCGAGCAGGGAATTCTACAAAAACTAGTAAATTTAGTGAAGATGTGCTTTACGGAAACAATAAAGTTAGAATCGGTATTAATTTGTCCGAAAATTTTGAGGTTCGTTCTGGTTTAAAACAGGGGGATTCACTTTCACCTGTCCTGTTCAATTTGGCATTAGAGCATGCTATTAGGGAGGTAATGCGTACCGAAAAAGGGTTGGATCTGAATGGTACAACATCCGTGCTGGGCTGTGCTGATGATCTGGTACTGTTAAGGGAAGACGTGGAAACTATAAAACTAAATACGACAAAGTTAATGAAAGCTGGTAAAGAACTAGAGCTCGAAACGCGGATAAAACAAAATATATGGTTAGCTGCAAAAATGATGATATCGATATAGAAGGTAATATGTTTGAACAGGTAGAGAAGTTTAAGTATCTAAGGTCTCTGATAACTAGAAAAAAAGAAATTGAAGAGGAGATTAAGGTTAGGCTGAAGGCGAGAAATGCTTCTTATTTTTCTGTGACAAAACTGCTTGGCTCGCGTATTTTGTCCAGGAATTTAAAGACTAGAATCTATAAAACTATTATCCTATCTAACCTACAGTTCTTTAAGGGCGCAAAACGTGGCCGCTTACGTTAAGGGATGAGCAACGTCTTAAGATATTTGAAAATAAAGTATTGCCTAGAATATTTGGACCGAAGAAAGGTGGGTTAACCGGATAGTTCAGAAGGTTGCACAACGCTGAATTGCGTGAACTGTATCCAGTTACTATAATTGAGGTGATTATATCGTGGCGAATCAAATGGGCTTGTAAAATTGTTGGGCTTTGTAACGAGAGAATTCCTTAAAGGTTAATATTTGCTGTACCGAATGGTAAACGTCCGAGGGGTAGACCAAAACGAAGGTGGGAAGATTGAAAGCCGATCTGAAGGGACTGGGTTTGGATGGCAAACGGTGGAGGGAGGTGTGTAATAAGAGATTGGTGGTGTCGGCATCGAACCTTCGGGTTCGCTAAGCCTTTTATTATTATTACATAGTTTTTTTTGGGTTACTGTGCCCAGAAAATCCTGACATTTATCGAAAATTAAATTCTAGCATGCGAAATAAAGGAGCCGACTTCCATACTTACCAACTTCCAAACGACAAATGCCCAAGGATTGTTGTTAAATATCTTCACCATGGAACACTAGTCGGTATCATTAAAGAAGAATTTAAAAAAATGGGTTTCGAAGCCACCAATGTAGTTAACGTCCTATCTCGATTCAATAAACTCCTTCCTATGTTCTTTGTGAACATTACAAAAGAGACATTTAGAGAAGAAATTTTTAGTACTAAATTACTATATTATTCACATATTGAAATTGAGGAACTGCGTCAAAAGAGAAATATTCCTCAGTTTGTTCGGTGCCGGCAATATGGGCACACTTAAACTTATTGCAACCATCGATCCGTAAAGTGCGGTGAATATCATGAAACCAGCTCATGTTTGAAAACCAGAGACACCCCCGCGAAATGCTCCAATTGTGGTAGTCAGCACCCCGCTAACTACAGAGGCGCAATGCGAGAAACCGCCTTCAGCGTTCCACAGTAGCAGGGCCAGCGCAGGGATCTACAGGCATGCATGAATTCTCTCCAATACGGCAACGTTACAACTAAAGGAAACCACAGATCATCGCCGGACCTCCGCAACAACAAAATCAAACATCATCTAGCTCAGCATCCCAGAACCAGAAAACATGTACAGGTACGAGGAGAGAAACTACCCAACCGATACCACTGGTAGATAATGGCTCTTTCCAATTAATATAACTAATGGATTCAATTACCTAATCCAGCCCCTTTTCATTCTTCTTCAACAACTGTCACAGGTTACACAGGCCTGGTGCCCACATTATGGCCCACAATAATTTAACTGTAGGCTCCTTGTCAATTATTCTATGGAATCCCTCTCGTATCCAATCCTTACAATCCAAAATTCTTCGTAAAATCCTCAATGCTCCTTACTTTGTCACAAATAAAATCATTCATAACGACCTTAACGTACCATATATTTAGCCCAATCCAGATACCTATCCTTTCTATAACAGATTCAAAACCATCCGAACCCTCTTGTTTCAAACCTTGCTTCCTCTTAGATACCTGATAACGCTCCAAGGCGTCTGAAAAGAAGATGGCCTCGAGATCTATAAATGTAAATATATTATTAGAGTGCTACCAATGTGTAGTTTTTCAACAAGCGTTTTCATGTGATTGTATTATTACCGTGTGCACATTTACTGGATGTATTTTTAAATTTATACAGTTATAAATCTCATGAATACATTTTAAATGATAAATAAATTTTTAAATATTATGGACAGGTTTTATTTTATAAATTTATTGAAGAAAATAAGTGCTTCTAATCTTGCATCGCTGCTTTATTGGCATTATTTTGTTCCTTGCACGTTAGGATCGATATTGGTAAACGAAGATTGTTTTGAATCTAATCAGAACATGTAACAAAAGCCTCTGTTGGGTCAGATTTTTATCAATTTGTGATGGTCTTTTCTCGTTTACATAAAAGACTGAACAGCATATGTATTTAATTAGGAGTTGTCATCATGATAAGGGATTATGGATAGCTCCGAAAGTTATCCATCGTTTTATACTTTTCTTATTGGCGCTTTCTTTATACATTTTTGTTTACTGTTCTTTGATTTCTTCTTTAAAGTAAGGATTTTGTGATGAATTGTTGATAATGTCATCTAACATTTTTTTTATAAGTTTAAAATTATTTTCAGAGCTGTTCCCACTATCCATATATTTACTTTCTGACAAACACTGGAATTCAAATTAATTCTTTACGTATTACATGGTTTACATCATTTTTCAATAGGCAAATTCAAAAATGGGGTACAGTGAGACCAAGAGTTCAGACAGCATGGTTTTCTGCAGGAATGTGGGTATCAGTTTTAATAATGCCTATATCAGTGTTTTTAGTGATCCATACTATATTTTCAATGATGAGAAGTTCCCTTCAAGATGAAAAATTTTTTCAACAAACCTTATTAGTTGTGGAACCGCTGGTAATGTGAAATTAATGTATTAATTCAATTATTAGATTTAATAAATTTTAAGAAGATTGGTGTATTTAAATTATATTACTTTGAGGCTCCTACTTATGTTTCTTTTTCATTTCATTTAAGAATCTACTCCTGTATAGATGAAACCAGTCATTACCGTTTTGATTTATGCTAATGTATACTTTATCGATGGTTTAAGTCCATTCAACTTAAATGCTAGCACCCCAACTACAAATTTTCCCTCTTCCCACCTCTAAGATACAGGGCCTGAAGCAGCACCACTGCTGTTCTATATCACCCTCCAGGCTTAACGTTCTTTAAGTTTTTCCTGTAGGAGATTCTCTACATGGTCGTCTAGAGTTTTTATATTTAATGTTAAGTAGCTCTTATGTTTAATGTGCTGTCTCTACAAAATTTAATATCGGCTATTAGCAATATATGATCGCTGCCAATTTGTTATCACTAATGTAGGCAAAATGCTGTCTTACGCCAAGATCATATATGGAGTAGTCATTAATGCTGTTTATTTCAAGGCTTGAGAAGGTTATTTTGTATATTCTTTTGTTGGGAAAGAAAGAGTTCTCCAGGAGTTATATCATTGCCTCTCAGAAATCAATAGAGAATTGTCCATTTCCATTCCTTACGCTCTCCCCTCCATGATGTCCAACGGTACTGGAAGCAACAGTTCTTGCATTAAAGTTTCCACTCCCTTAATACTTGATTTTATTCAGTAATCCTTAAAATCTGTATAAAAGGCTTCTTTACCCATGATTCCTGCATCCTCTGTTGGTGTAAATTTGCACTAAAGTAAATTTCACGACAGCCAATGAAAAATCTGTTACATTAATTAATTTGTAATGAGATTGGCTCCTTAAGAGAGTCTTGCATTTATAAGATTATCACTCTATAGCTTCAGTTCACCACTTCCTTTCTTCCTGGTGTTCAGTAATGCCAAAAATGTCCTTCTTTTAAATCTTCATTTCTTTAAGAAGCTTTACCTGTTTCCATATCAAAGTCTTAATATTCCACATCGTAAAACCTTATCAGTGCCAGGTCGTTTCTGTGCATATCCAAGACTAGTATGCTGACTTTGAATTGGGTGTAATACCATCATTTTTCAGATGCGACTGAAATTAGTGCTTTCAAATGGACTCTTCACCTTTATGTATTAATATTTATCAACCTATTAATCCCATTGGTGATTTATGTTATAAATGTTATGAAACATCTTGAATAATCTTCTATACCATAATATTAAAAGTAAATGATATATATGTAATATTTATATTAAATGACTTCACTTTTTATTTTGTGTCACTGCATGTTTTTAGGTACCTGGTTGGAATTTACCTGCCTCAGACTTTGGATACTATCTTTTAGCATTGTTTATCTCAAGTTTATTACACGAATTGGGTCATGCTATGGCTGCTGTGAGGTATGCTCATTTATAAGATACATCGAGTTGTGATCATATCAATTTTAGTAAATGTATTGTAAATATTTATTTCAGAGAAGATGTTCATTTGGTTGGATTTAGTTTAACAATATTCTTTGTTATTCCTGTTGTTTTGACTCATCTTGACCAAATAGATACCTTATCATCTGTAAGGCAATTACGAATTTATTGTGCTGGAGTATGGCATAACATATTTTTAGCACTAGTTACTGCAGTGGTTGCAACTGCTTTACCTTGGTTTCTTTTTCCATTTTATGATTTTGGAACTGGAGTTCAAATTGAAAATATTATAAAGGTAATTATTTTGGAATTAATTTACTTAAATAAGGAATTTTCATTATTTTTAACTTTCATAAGCTGTTTAAAATCTCAGGACTCTTCAATATCCGGCCGAGGGGGACTTATGGTTGGTGATAAAATCACCCAACTGAATGATTGTCCAGTACATGGTAGCACAAGTTGGCAGGAATGTCTTGTGTTAGCTCTTCATGATAGCAATAGAGGATTTTGTATCCCTGATAGCTTTATCAGAGAACATGATGAAAGTGTTCCAGGTAATATATATCATTGGTTGTTTCATGTTGAGACATTATGATGTTCTATAACTCATTAGGCACTATGAATGCAGTGTATTAATTTATGAAATTATTCTACCAAATTTAAATTTCAAACTTTTATTAATTTCTAATTTTAAAAAAAATCTAAATCTGTTTCTCAATACATTGACTGCCTAGTATAAGGGAACTCTAAGGCGACTATTGAAAATCACTCTAATTAATGATTAAACTTTTAAACTATACACAAAACCTTTTTCTCATCAGGCCTGTTGATATGATCAAATTATAAGGACAATGCTTAGTTTGAAATATGACACCTTTTTTACCACGGGCTCACGGACCATTATAAGAGCATGTACTAACCTGAAACGTCTCAGTTTTTTTATTTGGGTCCACCCCTTCAATATTGAGACTATACGAAGCTTTTCCTTGGTGGAAGGCAGGGATGTTTAAAACTCCCCCGGCAACAGAACGCGAACTTATAATTATTTTATCATGTAAACTTGAGTTTATAAGGTTGCCAGGAAACGTGTTTTACACAGCTTTAGTCCCCTCAGGTCCAGTCAATGAATTCTTTTATTTTTTTTTTTTAATCATTATTATGGAAGAGTATTTCCACTGAATTGGAAATATAGTGGTCCTAAAAATGTAATTGAAGGTTGCAGTAAGAAACACTAGAGCCTTCCTAGGCTGTTTACTGAAGCATCTCATTTATCAAGTCATGTGCTTGGGGAATTTTTCTTTGTAATTTTTTAATTTCACGTGCAACTTGTGAAGGTGTAAAAGGTGGTTAGTTGGCTTTTGATATCCAAGCATACAAACTGCCAGTTCTTCCATGGTTTCTTTGCATTTTTGCCACTGTTGATCTATGCTATCAGCCTGATATAGATCTTTAATTCTGACATTCATTCTGTCAGTGAAGAGTTGTCTAACCTCAAGATCCTTCAGTTTTTCAATCTTGATCTTAGGCGATCGTGCTCCAAGTTGATTTCTGATGTTTGAAATCCTTGCCCTAACCCTGGAGATTGTAAGATAGTGATCAGAATCAGTGTTGGCGCCTCTAAAAACTCTCACATCCATCAAACTAGTGATATGATGGCTACTTATTAACAGATGGTCTATTTGGTTACATGTGAATCCATCATTAGAGTGCCATGTTGCTAGATGGATTCTTTTGTAGAGGAACATAGTGCTTCAAACCACAAGTCATTTTGAGGCAGCAAAATTTATCATCCTCATTCCATTATCATTTGTGTGGTCATGGATGTAGACCTGTAGAGTTTTAAGGGAGAATAGTAGAGATTTAAGGGGAAGAAGTTATCAGCTCAAACTCTGCCCCTGACTAAGGTAGAGGGGCTGCCCCCTTTTGAGCTTCTTGACCTGCTCCCCCGTCCGGGGCGGCTACCTAGGGAAGATAACCCTCGGGTGTATACTGTTTGTGACCTTTGTCTGTGTAGTGTACTGGGTTTGTGTTAATATAATTGTTTCCCCAATTTGGAGGAGGACCAGTGGCTGATTGCGATACAATGACCGCCAATGGGGCCGCCGCTACCTCCTTACGCCAGTTTATAAACTTGTTAACTAAGCAAAACTGGTGATAATATCATCATAACATCTATTGTCTAATAATAACCGAGTTGTTACCTTTCTCTTGTCCTCACTGTGATCAAACATTACTCTGTTTTGTTGATTATTTCATTTAAATAATCATAAAATAAGTCATGAATCAATTAGTGCAAGCTAATTCTTCAAATTTGCCCACTGTTACTCATTCAATGACATAGGGATTTCTTAAAAATGATTATTCTATAATTAAATAAGGAAAGTTCAGGCTTACTGCATTGTACATTGAGAAAGAAAATTTTTTCTTTGTTTTCGGTCATCTTTCATTTTTACAGTTGTTAAAATTAAAAAATTTTAGTTTCGTTAAGACTAATTTATACACTGCCAGACAAAAATAAGGGACCACTTCAGTATTTTAATTTTACTGAAAATTTTTAAAATAATTCTTTTTGAGTATGATAGAATAGTTTATTAAAAGAGAAAATTATTTTTTTGGAATTTTTGTTCAATAAAAGAAAAATACAGATTAGTGAATAAAATCAGTACAAAACGTTTACCCCACTAGCCCTGACCATTGCTAGCATTCTCATATTCATTCCGCCGATCATGTTCCTTAACATCTTCTTCCAGGATATTAGCCCCCTTCTTCTGGTATACCATGCAGTCTCACCTAATAATCACTCTGGAACTAATATATAAATGTGAGCAAGAGTCTGCAAAATGTGCTCAAGTTGTCTCTTTAATCCCAACGGGTGATTAATGTTCACAGTTTGAGGATACAATTGATCAAGGATTACACTACATTCTGGTACCAAATAAATATCTATTGTTTTCATTATCAAAAAATTAAAAATTTAATTTTGTCCGGCAGTGTATATTGCTTTCATAACATATATTTTCATGAATAAATGTAAGTTAAGGCCTTGTTGGGATGAAGGAGGCGAGATAAAAACAAGATGAAAGAAAAATTTATAAATAACTTAATTAGTTAACTGGGTTCCAAGTATCACAAATATTGAATTCACGATCTTAAATTTCTAACCTTCCACACTTATCCCAGCTCAACAGTGTCCTTTACATGAACCAACATTTGATTGCAAAGCACAGTACTTTTCATGTTGCTGAAGGTATGTGGACATCCAGGTTTGACTGTTTAACCCTTTCAATCTGTTATAAATTTTGGGAAACACTGAATGAGTAAATAAATGCAAGAGAATGATTTGACCGCTTCTGTGTCCACTTGAATGTATAGACATAATTTATGTACGATCATTGATTATGAAGATCACTCGTTATTAAAGATTGCTCCTCTGTGCTCAAAGAGTTTAATTTGTCTTCTACAGAAACTTTCTCAGCAATGTTATGCTATGTAATTCCTGTTAAATTGATTTAACACTCACCACATTTAACACATGTATGATATTTATATAAAACTAATTATACTACTTTTCATACTATCATCATAATACAATTTTAATAGTAATTACTTATTTATATGATTTTCTACTTGGACCTGGTGGTAAGAAAATAGATGTGGTGGAAAAACAAACCAAAGAGATCTGAAGACTGTATTTATACATTCTAATACTTCACAAAAAAAAAAAATTTTATTTATTTATTTATATGATATTTACAACTGTATCCAAAAATACATCTAGTAAATTCGCACATGGATATAATGACATGAAACACATGTTGAGAAACTACCCATTGGTAGCACTCTAATAATATGTCTATATTAGGAGATCACGTGGCCATCTTCTTTTCAGACGCCTCGGAGGGTTATCAGGAATTGTATAGGAAGCAGTGTTAGAAACAAGAAAGTTGGGATGGTTATGAAGTTTATTGTGGAAGGACAGATATCTGGATTGGGCCAAATCTGATACATAAGGAACATTAAGGTCATTATGGATGATTTTATTTGTAACAAAGTAAGTAGCATTGAGGATTTTACGAAGGATTTTGGATTGTAAGGATTGGATGCGATAGGAATTTGAAGGTTTGGTGGAGCCCCATAGCTCAACTCCGTAAGTCCAAATAGGCTTTATTATATTCATGTAGATGAGTCTTTTGTAATTAATTGGAAGGTTAGAGCATTTGTCTAATAAGTGTTGAACGTCGAGCTGTTTCTTGTCGTTTCAGTCTGGTATGAGGATTCCAAGTTAGACGTTTATCCAGGTGGAATCCTAGGTAACGGATTTGTTCAACTAAGTAGGTTCAAATAAGTAGGTTGTTGTTGAAGGATACTGTAGGACAGGAAGTCATAGGTTTATGGCAAGGAGTATAGGTAATTTGCTGGGATTTATTTTCCTCCAATTTTGACACCATTTTTCAAGACTTGTGATATAAGATTGAAGAGTTTGGTATGCAATAAATGGATAGTTATTAACTGATAGGATACATATGTCATCGGCATAGGTGGTGATAACAGTGTTGGATTGGGGTGGGATATCAGCTGTATAACCTGTGTAAAGAATAGGATCTAGGATACTACCTTGAGGAACACCTGCAGACTGGGAAAAGCGGGATGTATAGACATTGTTGTGATTTACTTTAAAGTATCTATCAGTAAGGTAGGAACGGATAATGAGGAAGTATGTAGATGGTAGGAATTTTAGGAGTTTGTACAGCAGTCCCGGGTGCCAAACTCTATCAAACGCCTGTTCAACGTTGAGAAAGACTCCCGTACAGTACATTCCGCACTCCAATGCAGAGGATAATACGTCTACCACACGATGGCATTGCTGTGTAGTGGAATGGGAGGAGTGGAATCCATATGTCTTGAATTATTGCTTATATTATTAACAAATGTGTTATTATTTATACTCATTGTTATAGATGTAGTAAGGTTTTCTAGGGCTTTATCAATATCTTGTTTTGTCTTAAGGGGAATTTTTAAGTCCAGTTTATCTTCCAGATCATCACGAAATTTGTTCCAGTCTACTCGTCCTGTAATCAGTTTAGGATCAAATTTTGAACGTAGTAAAAGCAGAACTGGACTATGATCTGACGAAAGATCATCCAGGGATTTGATAATGGACTGGGAGGTGATAAATAGATCCAGGATATCGGGACGTTTTTTCAGAGATGTAGGCCAATATGTAGGATTCATGAGCGAGAGGATTGAATAACTGTTGGAAGAAGAGACACGTGATAGGATGCTACCACAGGAGTTGGATGTTCGACAACCCCATCATTCGTGTTTAGCATTGCAGTCTCCTCCAGCAATAAAGTGCGCTCCGTACAGTATACAACTGAAAGTGTTAGATGGAAAGGACGAGTTGAAAAGATTACAGAAGTTGCTTGAATGGCATCAGTTCGAGTAGAAGGGATAAGGGAATGAGATAAGGATTTATGTATAAGGATGCAAGAGCCAGCGTGGGGGGTTTGTTTGGATGGTCAAATCTATAAGTGATGAGTCACGTATGTAGAAATGTGTTCGTTGAGTGAAGTGAGTTTCTGTCAGGAGAGCAATGTCAATATAATTGTCATGGAGAAATATGTCTAGTTCGTCACGGTGGTTTTGTAGTCCATTAGCGTTCCATAAGAGGATAGCTAGGGGCTTTGTATTCATCAGAAGTTAAACGGGATTTCGGAAAGGAGTCTTGTGAGAAGAGTTATAAGCGGTTTGATAGTCTGTTTAAGATCTATCAGGAATAAAAAAAAATTAAATTATATTGAAGAGTATCCATGATTAAAAGGGAAAAGGAAAAACTTTTTAGGTTATAGTATCCCTATGAAAAGCCTTTTTACATAAATAATAATTTTGATCAAAACCTTTAACAATCTCAGTTGATATAAAAAAAAAAAGCTCGACTCAGATTCTCTTAACTTGAAATACATACCTACTTATATATCTGTAAACATTTTGGACTGTTTTTATTTTTAAATATAATTATAGAACATCACTATTTTTCATTTTATTCTGATTGTTTCCTGACCGTTAATCTCTTGAACTATGTTATAAACTGTATTTAAAAATCTGAGGGAAGTTAAACAAAAATTAAACATTTTTTTTTCTTTCATATATTTCTTTTCAGTTTGCTTGTGGATTATGTTTCTCTTGTATGTTTCAGCCAAACATCTTTCAGAGAGTGTTATTGAGTGCTGCAGTAACAATAGTCCTCATCACTTATGCTTTGAATATGTTGGAAGTGAGTCTGAACCTCTTCCGTTACCTCAGCATTCATGTTTATTCGCAAGAAAAGTTGTTGAGCTATCTTCATCTACATGCCTTTCTGCTTCTGATTGTCTTCCATCTCTTCATTGTTTTAGACCTTCACTTGAGAATTCTACTAAGCTAATAAGAATTTATAGGGCTAAAGGACCTGTTGTACTGTACCTAGGTGGCCCATCAGAAATTTATAACTCAGTCAAAACCTCCGATTTTATTAGCCTTTACTCATTTCTACCTTCATCTCTGCCAGATGCTCTCACTAAACTATGCCAATTCATTACAATTTTCTCATCTGGTATTGCTATTTTGAATATCATTCCCTGTTTTTACTTTGATGGACAACATATTATAAGAGCAACACTTGACATATTTTTATCCTCAAAAGTACCAGTGTCTTCTGTAAGACAAGCAATATCACTGTGTGTTACTATTTTAGGAACACTACTACTTATTTTTTACACAATCACAATGCTCTTTACCTCAGTGTGATCTGATGAAAGTGTAAATTTTTAACTAGTATGCATATTTATTTAGGATAATACTGTTCTTATTGTTAACATTGAATCCTCCAATAACTGAAAATTAAACTCTTTATTATCAAATGGTTTTATTTGTTAACTGCCTTTGTATTTTTCTTCAGTGTTTTATATCTAGATAATTTTAAAACGCTAATCAACTTAATCTAAAGATTTGAGGAAAAATCACATTAAAAATTTTTTTACTCGAATCGGCCAGCAAAGACCACACGAATATCATTTCTTGTTCTTCTTCACACCTTCCGCCCTCCTACTCCAATACTCCTTCAACCTCCTGGACTGTTCCTCTCGCTCTTAGTCAATTTTCTCCATCGTCTCGCCCTTCTCCCCTAAAAGTTTAGTATTGATTTGACCGCACCTCCTGACCAACTCCTTCTCATATATATTTCTTCATTGGATTTTCGCCTATATTCCTCTTGCGTTATTTTGGGTCCGTGAATCCTCCTCAGAATTTCCCTCTCAACCTTCAGGAATATCTCTAGGCTCGGAAGGCTAACTGTTTCCATACTATACAGTATCACTGGTGCAGGACTACTGTACTGTAGTGCCTTATTTTTGCATTAGAGGACAAATTTTTCTTACTGTAGATGTTTCACAAAAACACTTCTTTATGAATTGAAAAATCTAATTTTCTTTGTAAAAGTTCTAATTACTCAGTTCAGCGTAGCATCCATTAAATTTCAATATAAGTAGGTCAAACTCCAAATTATTGGTCTTTTGGAATGAAGCAAATCTTGGAATACTTATTCTGGACCTAATTTGCCTAATATTATTAGCAGGGTTGCAGTAAGCTGAGCCAAGGTCCAGGGCAAAATGATACAGCTCTCATGTTTTTATTTATAATATTATTTAATTTTTGTAGATACGACTTAACCTATTCTAACCAGAGTGAGGTCATGATTCATTCTGTGGGTCTGCCATGAAATAAATTTCAACCTTCCCAGGCCAGCTTCAAACTCGTGATAGCCCTATCTTGCCATTTCGGGCATATGGGGGGAGGGGATTTGTTCTAGAGATATACTCAAACCTATTCTAACCAGGAAGGAAAGTTCGAGGTTTATTCAGTGGGTCCACCACAAAATACATTGTAAGCTACTATGGCCCATTCGAACTGGTGTCGTTAAAGAAAATATCTATCTGTTTGCAATTATTTTAACTTACCCACAATAATTTTTTTAAACTGTTTGTAACTCCAGACCAGCAATATTATTCACTAGGCAATCCCATCATTCAAATTTAAGATAATATCTGGCCACATTTGTATTTAGTTTCCAACAGTGACGGTCACTGTAGTCGCTGTGAAATCACTGCGCCCCAACGGTGACAGTCACTGTTGGCGCTGTAAAATCACTGTACTCCAACAGTGATGATCACTGCTGGCACTGTCACTATAGATGCTGTGAAATCGCAGCTCTGATCACTCTTATTGCTCCAGCGATCTGGGCTCTGTTGACATAATTTATTTAATTAATGAATTAAAGGAATAATCATAAAATTCAAAAAATTTTATTATAAACACTTTTTGAACTTTGGATGAATTGAACATTTATTGCCATATATTTCTGAATGAGATGTCTGAAAAAATTAATGCAAAGTTTTTCATTCATCTTTTATTTATTGCTTGATTACCATTTATTTTATAACTAAATTATTTTTCAAAAACGTAAAATAAATTTCCCATTTAATTAAAGTTCCGAAAGAAGTTCAAAATCCATGAATAGTAAAAACATATAATAATATAAAATTATTACTATCGTTAACCTACCTTTCTATTATCCTCCCTCCCCTCCCCCCCACTATCTTCTAACAAATAATATTCCAAAAATCATGTAACTGTTGCAATATGAATGAAAAATGAATTTCAAGAACTGCTACAAAGAGTTTACAAAATTTAGTACTACAAGGGCATCACAAACTTTTTTAAGTTATAATTGCAGTGAGGAAACGCAAAAGGGTCTAAGTACCTTCAGCAAAATGTTTCAAAGTTTAATAATTTAAAAAAAATAAATGGCAATTAAAAATTAACTTTCCAGAGAATTATTGCTAATTTTTGGAATCAGGACAAATTACTTTAAGTCATATTTTTAAAGATATAAAGTGGATTTTTTTTTATTTGTTCAAAAGACCGTGTTGAGTCAAAGACTTCTTAACTACCCTTTATAACACACTCAACAACAAACTACTATTGTTAAGATGTTATGGATGTTAACCAGCCAGACTTTAATAGTCTCAAACATAATAATTTGCACATAATAATATGAAATATATGAAAATTACAAAAACAAAAATATTTTCCTAGAGATTTCATTGGACCTCCAAGATGCTTATAACAAAGTTAACATAATTAAGTTAAAAGAAATTCTGGTAAACATCAACCTCCCAGTTGTAATGACTAATTGGATCATTAATTACCTTACTCCAAGGGATCCTTTAAGTCCCATTCTATTTAATATTTATATATACTATATAGTCAAGTGTCCTCCTGATAAATATAAAATTTTACAATATGCTGACGATTTAATACTGTATACAACTTGCTCAAATATATCAGAAGAGCACTATACACTGGGAAAAGAATTCAATACATAAGAAGAAAAACTACACGCACTTAATGTTCAAATTAACATATCAAAAGGCAAAATCATTCCTTTCACAAAAAGAAGAAAATTAAACCTAACGCAATTAATTATCCATACAAATAGAGGTGTAATAGAAGTTACAAACACAATATAGTTCTCAGGTGTTTATCTTGACATGAAACTTTCTTTTAGAACACACATCCAAAACACTTACAACAAAGCAGCCAAAACATTAAACATTATAAAATCAATAACAGGGGTAAGTTGGGGAGCCCAAACACATAATGTAATTACCATTTACAAAACTATGGCCAGACCAATAATAAACTATGCATCCATAATATACAATGAGTCTAGCTCACCATTAATAAAAAATCTAGATACAACAAAACAATGCTCTTAAGTTATGTTTAGGATCATTTCGCACAAGAACTACAACTGCATTGCAAGCAGAAGAAGCCGGCGAGTCCCCTCTTCAAATGAGAAGAAATTGGTTAATAAAAAAATTCCTTTTAAAAGTGACCTCAAATAGTTCCCACCCGCTAAATCAACACCACCATGCCAAAAGTAGAAATCATAGTCCAAGAAACAAATCATCTATTTAACACACTTGCCATCAACCACAGACCACTCGACCTATGTACTCCCATTCCAAAATCACAAATTATCATAAAAACCAATCCCAAGCAATTCCTATCATATTTGTTCAAAATACACTATCCACTATCAGTTCTAAAACAGAAAACACTGGAAATATAATTTAATAATTATTTAAGTTTGATATAACTGAAGGATGGAACGGGCAGATGTCATAAAGCCCAACATGCCTCGATGTTCTGTTTAAAAAAAATATCTTTGTTTTCAACCAAAGCGGTGATACCAGACATTTTATATTACAACTGTTAGGAAACATTGAGAAGTTATTTACAGTATTTGCTTGTTACTTGAGCATTTGATTTAAATTAAAAAATTGAAGGGCTTAATGAGATTCTTCACAGTTTATAATAAATAACTTCAAATAAACTGATATATTAGAAATCAAACTAATTTACAAAGACAATATATATTAAAAAAAAGAAATATAAGAATAATTATATTAATGACAATAATATAAAATAAATGTGATATTAAGTGCTACTATATACATTGAAGATTTTGTGAAACTGTCACCTTGTAAACTGCAAATTTTGACGTAATTCTTTTAACGATCTTTCACCATACTTGAGAAGCGATTTGATTGCATACTGCAAAGTGAAATTTATTTTAATAAATGACAGTTATAATTACAGAAATAATGATGTAATTATATATTAATAATCATGCAAGAAAAATATGTATAATGTTTTCTAAATAAAAAAAGAATAAACCAAATTTAAGACAAGAAATTTATTGGAGCTCATTACCAGATGTTTTAATAGAGAATATCATAACTGGTTTATCAGAATCACCCAGAAATAACGGTTTTATGAGGAGTTAGGAACAAATGTGCCTTGTAAAATTTCAAAATAATAAAGTTTATCTGGATGTTCAGAGCCCACGGTGAAGAGATTAAAGAGTGAACATGATACTTATTAATACTATAAAACCTAGTAATGCTGCAATTACCTTAATTTTCACTATAACTGAAGTTCAGATTAGCTTCATGGGCCTACTACTTATGCTCATGAAGCAAAAAATTGTAATTTAAGAAAAAGTAATTTTTGGTCGGTCAAAAAAAAATGATGAACAATAAAAAGAAGGATGGGACATTTAGATGATCAGTCCCAGTAAATAAGTTAATTAATGGAAACATACGAAGATAAACCAATTAAGTGAACACAATTAAATTAACATGCTTCCAAAAATTGTTTTACAAGTTCATTTATGATAATTGGTCCAAACGCAGAAGCTACAAAAATACAATTATGCTCTGACATAATTTACAACTATTAAACTATTGTAGTTTAAAAAAAATTGCGTTGATTGAAATACCTGATCTTGGTGATATTTATTGGCTTTGAAATCTCTCCTCACCCACTCTCTCAGTTCTTTCTGATCTTCTAAAGAAGGAACTTCACGAATACATAAAAGTATATCTTTATACAATTTTAAAACTTGTTTCCTCAGGAAAAACTAAGCAGAGTTGGATAATAAAATTATAAAAAATTAGCAAATAGAATGTTTATACAAGTAATTTAAATTTACCTCCTTCAATGACATTACAGATTTACCATTAAAAGCCATAATTTGTTTTATTCACTATTTGTTTTGGTAAATATTGTTTATAATTCCTGATTAATAATTAATAAAAAACATTCTTAAAAATAGAGCCAGAGATTCATTCTGCAGACTTTGAAGTCCAAATGTAATCAATAAGGATTCATTCAAATTTCTATAAAACCAGTTTTTTATCCAACAAAGCTATGATATAAGTAGTTAGTGGATAATTGATGATTAGAAAATATAATGATGAGAAGTTAGTTGGGGTTTTCAGTCAATGAAAGAACAAAGTAAGCGTCCTTTCCTCCCCCCCCATTCTAAAAGCCTGAAGGCATCATCGAAATCATTACCGTAAAAATAAATATAAGGTATTTATTTTTACTTTTTATTGTACTTTCATTGACTGAAAACTCCAACCAACTTCACTTCAATTTGGTTTAACTAATTCAGTTGTAGAGGAACTAGTTACAAAACGACAACATAGTTGTGGTATAAAGTATTTGTAGTTTATTCGCAACTAAGTAGAATTATAGCAAGTAAACTATATAGTTAAAAATTTAAATAGATAAAGAATTAGTTAACTGATACCCAATTCCGACGTTTACTTATGAATATGTTTTAACATGAATATATAATTTAAATATGAATATTATATTTAATATTCATTAAATAGACTGGGAGGCTGGTTGATTCATGTGGAGTCGGCCCATTATTCATTGGCCAACTCCCCATGAATCATAAAAATCACACTTTTACGAAAACTCAACGAAATATCGGATGTATGATTGAATCAGGGCAACGACCTAGACATCGAAAACGGACATATAAAATCGGAAGCTGAAACGTACGTACTTTATATAGAGCTGCAGGTCTTTAAGAGCTTACTGATGTGTTGCAGAAGGCCTCTCTGCATATCTCGGCAACACAGGAGATGAGATGGATTGGAAAAGATGATATGAAAGGCAAGAATTTCATAACGCTATATAGTGGAAGCTAAAATAAGGATTCATTTGGAGTTACGTTATGTGGTCACGAATCGAATAAAATCCTCGATTTCCAACCAATTAACGAAAGGCTATACAAACTACGCATTTTGGATCTTGTCCGGAACATTGGGTTAATTTATGTGCCCCACAAAAGAGAAGGACAAAGAGGAGAAAGATATTTTGGGATGGCGGTCATAAATAGGCTAAATAGTGGTAAAATTATTTTTATTAGGCTTTTAATAAAATAGTTTTACCACTATTTAGCCTATTATGACCGCCACCCCGGACCATCTCCTTCCTTTATAATGCAACGGTCAACTATCAAATACTCTGAAAGATATTTTCTATGAACAACTGGAAAATGCATATAATACTTGTCCCAGTTACGATATGAAAATCATGTTGGGAAACTAATGCATAGATTGACAGGAGAGGGTTGATAAAAGGTAACACCAAGGTTTTTTACGGAAGTATGGAATGAGATAGGTGAGTTGTTCAGGCAAAGATTGGGGATTATCGGTAAGGATTTGTGGAGTGAGGGAGTTCTAATCAGGATGACTTTCGTCTTCTCGGAGTTTAAAGTAATTCTATTGTGGTTTGCCCAGGCACAAATTCCGTTTATATCTTCCTGTAATTTTTGGATGGCGTCAGAGGATTCGGTCGGATTGAAGGAGGGGGAAATCTGGACTTCGTCGACCTACAGATAGATGGTATTGACAGTATACGATAGAGGATGGAAGGTCAAGGTGTAAATGGAAAAAAGGATGGGAGATAAGCAGGAGCCTTGTGGGACACCTCTGGACAAGGGTAAAGATTCTGATGGGGGATTATTGGGGACTACAACATACTGGGAGTGGCCGGTAAGAAAGGATTGGAACCAATTAAGGCTACTTGTTGAAAAGGAGATATTTTAAAGCTTGGTTAGGAGAATTTTGTGGTCTACTGAGTCAAAGGCTTTGGAGAAGCCAAGGAGAATAGGCATGATGAGTTGCTGCTGGTCCATGGCTGTATGAAGGTCTTGGGAAATTTTTATGAGGGCAGATTGAGTAGAGTAGACAGGTCGGAAATCGGACTGGTTGGGATTTAGGAGGTTATTCTGTTCTAAAAAGTCGGATAACTGGGTTTGAACTATTCTCTCTAACGGTTTGGAAAGGTTTGAGAGGAGAGAAATTGGACGGAAATCATTAAGAGTTGATGGGTTGGAAGTCTTCTTCATAGGGCGAACTAATGCGGTTTTCCAGAATGTAGGGAAGGTAGGGTTTTGTAGTGAGTAATTGTAGATATGGTAGAGGATTGAAGGATGGATGGTAGTGAAGCTTTGGTCAGTCTGACTGAGATGTTATCAGGTTCATAATCATGGCAGGTGTAATATGGGGGAAAAAGAAGTGATCAGGATTAAAATTTACAGGGAAACACATAGGAGCCGGTATAGTCGCGGGAGATGAGGACGAGAAGGGACAGGAGACAAAGTGAGCGTTAAGGTCATTAGCAGAAAAGGAAATGATCTGGTTTTGAGGTGTGTTGCAATTGTTCGGTTTTTTGAGGATAGCCCATTTGGCTTTGGATTTTGGGGTGTTGGATAAGGAATAGCGGAAATAGCAGGATTTGGCTCGACGTATAGCAGACTGAGTGCTGTTTCGTAGCTGCTTGAAGGCGATATAGTCTTCCGGGAGTTGGGTACGTTTAAAAAACCGCACAGTGTAACGTCCAATGGACAAAAAACTGAATTTTTATTCTCTTATATTAAATCCTCTAGTTACGTTGAGAAACTATTCAAGGAATTAGAACCGTACAATACTAATAAATATTAGTTGTATCAACAAACAAGTTAGCAGTATTGTAAACAAGGCAAAGTCTTCAAAATCTTTAAAAAGGTTTGATTTGACTGCAGCTAATAGTAAACATTCAAAACTGTGCCAATACTTTTTTGATCCCCAAAATCTACTCTTTATTTTTATTTTGAACACAGTTTTTGAATTCTGACCATGCATTGCTTCTAAAATATAATAATCAGACTAGTTTGTTAAGTAAATATTATTTCTGGAAAATATCTTAATCCAATTGAGATTTACTGTAGATATCGAAGTTACTTCTCAGAGTCCTTACCTCTTTGTATAAAGTTGCTCTTGTTGATTAAAAGGTTTCATTGGTTTAAACACTGTTACATTAATTTATAATAATATTAAATTTTTAATTGTATCTAAAAATTATTCAAAAGGAACGAATATTAATAAATTAGCGTTTTAATTATTCAAAAGAAAATGACAGTGTATTTCAGTTTATAAATGTTGCAAGATTCAAGGCAATCAGTGTTACATAACATGCCTGGATTAGTTAGTTATTTAAGCTAGCTATGAAAAAAATAAAGATATCCTAATCCTATTTCGTCTTGAATTTATTTATGATTAATGTCTCATTATGAGTTGCAATCAAATATTTTTTCATTGCTCATTTTTCTCTAGAGGACTAGGAAAAAAAACCACATTGTTCAAAAGATTCTTTTCCTATACAAAATATGTAAGCATAAATCATATTTATTTAATGCTATTCTCATACCTATCCTAAGAATTTTCATATTCACAGGTGTCATCAGAAACTGCCAACAAAGCTGAACTTAATCCTAAAGAGTTACCTTATTTGACTGATGATCATGGACGTGTTCATACTTATTTACGCATATCACTGACAGAGAAGTGTAATCTCAGATGTAAGAAATGATACATGCTGTTAAATTTTATCAAAGATTAAAATTCTGTTTTGGATAAATGAAGCAATATGTTGCTGGGCTCAGTTGTTTATTTGCTGTTTAAATAAGTTAATCTATTAGCATATTTATCCATTAATTAGTCTACTTTATCAAAATAATTAAAATAACTAAGTAAATACTTTGAAATGTTTATAACATTTTAATTCTGAACTAAGAATATTTATTTTTGATATAACAGTATAAAGACTAGAAGCTTTCTTTTGAAATATATAGTTTTATAAGATTATGATAAGTTATAATATTAATTCAATATATTTTTGTTTGTTTTTTCTTCAATAATGTTCCACTTTGTCTTATGAGTTTTCTTTTGATGGCAGGCAATTATTGCATGCCAGCAGAAGGAGTGAAATTGACTAAAAAACCTGAATTGCTAACAACAAATGAAATATTGACTTTATCGGAATTGTTTGTAAAGCAAGGAGTTAATAAAATCAGACTCACTGGTGGGGAACCAACTGTACATAAAGATTTACTGCCTATTGTGGGTAAGATTATAATTGGATTAAATAAATAGAATAATATTTTATTAGAGTATGATTTTTGAATTAAAACTTATTGCTCCTTGTTAATTTTTGTATTGGGTTTCCTATATTCTTAAATTATTTATCAAAAATCCTTATTACTTTTTGTTATTTATTTACTTTCATTAAAGTTGTCTATAACTCAATTTTAGCTTACTGGAAAACTTTTTCATACTGTAAGTTGTGTCCTTTACGATCTTGTATTTATAAAAATAATTTCAAATAAATTTTTTAATTTATTTAGCATAGTAATTAAAGTAAATTGGATGAATTTTTAATTTAGTATAATTCAATAATTTATTTTACTTTTTAAAGTGCCTTTTATTTATTTATTTTTTAAAATTTATATATATATATATATATATATATATATATATATATATATTTATATATCTATACATCTAAGACCCTCCCCCTCTCTTGTGGTGTACCTCAAGGTTCCTCTCTCTTACTATGTTTGCTATTTACATCAATGCAGATGATTTCCAAATATACCCGTCCTTTCCGCCCTCCAAACCATTATCACAGAAAAACTTCAAGAAGACTTGAATAGAATTGGTGACTGGGCAAGAGCAAACAAGTTGAAGTTGAATGTGGATAAGACAAAGGCCATCTTAATAGGCTCCAATCATCTCCTTAAAACTGTTCCTAATATTCCAACTCTGTTCCTACACAATAATCCCACAAATTTTATACCATCATCAAAAATTGTGGAATAACCATTGATCAAACGCTTTGGTGGAAAAATCATATATCCAATATTTCCCGCTGTACCATTTCCACCCTAAAACGTCTAAATTATTCCCATCATCTATTTCCTTTTGAAACCCGTAGGCTCCTAGTCACTTTCTTAATTTTTCTCTACTTTGACTATTGCTGTATTGTATACGAGGGCCTCTTTGGGGATCTCGAGGTGAAACTAAAATGTTTGATATATTTCTTTGTACGATTCATCTTCAGGATCCCAAGGGGCGCCTCTGTTTCCCATTTTTATGTGGAGTTAAAGTGGCTTTATCTTTCCTACCGTCGTAAGTATTTCCTGGCATCCTTCCTCTTTCAAGTCATCCAATCCTACCGTCCCTTATACTTCTCCGAGCTCCTTCAATTCAAATCCTCTGTTCATTCCCGCACTTCTGATTTATACATAAGGGCTCACCGAACCGCTGCTTTCGACACATCGTTCATTATCCGATCCTCATTCCTATGAAACTCCATCCCTTCCCACATCCATCAATCCAATACCCTTTCTACCTTTAAATCCCGCCTGTTTAATCATTTCTTATCCATCCAGTCCCCATACTACTGTAAATATGTACATAAATTATTAGTTCATTCTTCATTATTTTTACTCCAATTTTTTTATTATTAACTGATCAAAATTAGAAAGTAACTTAAACCCTTATTTGCATTTAATGATCAAGTGGATTGGGAATGGAATAGATGCTTAAAGAGGAAAGATTCGAAAGAGGAGACTGACTTTGAGTGTCGAATATCGGAAGGAATAGAATTCAAGAGGGAGATAGCTTGAATTAAAAAGGATTTCTCAAATGCAGCAGTTCTGTGAGAAGGAAGATATGGTCAGACGTACAGGATCTGGTGGGCGGGACTGAATGGAGGATTTAAACTGTAGGCTCTGTAGAATATAGGAGGGTCGCTGAGATCTTATAACCTGGTATAGGAAGGTAGAAAAAAAGTACTTATGGCAGTGGGATGAATAGAGCTACTTTAATTTGGTGTAATTCTGGGTAACATGGGTATCTCTTGAGATCCTGAAAACAAAGCGTACTAAGCAATTCATTAGATATTTAAGTTTGGCTTCAAGTTCTCCCGAGAGTCTGCCATATGGCTCACAGCCATAGTCGAAATGGAGGAAAAAAGAGAGGAAACAAGGAGTTGAAGGGTTCTAAATGGAAGGAGGTAGCATAGACGATTGAACTGTTCCAGGATGGAAATATTACAATGGAGAATTCGAGAGATGTGTGGTTTCCAGGAAAGGGTTTGATCAAAGATAACATGAAGGTTTATAACGGTAGTAGAAGATTGAGCTATCAGGAGAAGATTCTGAGGTACAGTAATGGATTTGAGGAGTGAAGGGGATCCAATCAGGATGGCTTTTGTTTTCTCAGCATTAAAAGAGAGCTTGTTGAGATATGCCCAAGCTCATATCTATTGATGTCTTCCGGTAGTTTAAATATAGCATCAGAGGATTAAGCCTAATAGAAGGAAAGATGAATTTGAACGTCATCAGCATACAGTTGGTATTGACAGTGCAGGATAGAGGAAGGGAGGTCATTTATATTGATGGAAAAAAGGGTGGGAAATAAGGAAGAACTTTGTGGTCTACTAAGTCTAATGCTTTGGAAAAATCAAGGAGAACAAGGATGGTGAGTTTCTGTTGGTCTAGAGCTGTGTGAGCAAGAGCAGTTTTCTAGGTACTAGGGAAATTAAAACTTTGCAGTGAAAAGTTAAATATGATAAAGGATAAGGAGAATAGATGGAAGTGAGGATTTAATCAGTTTAACTGGGATGTTATCTGATCCGAAATGATTGGTGAGGAATTTACAAATAGATTTAAGGAAGCGTCAATATGGGAAAAGAAAAAAAATATTAGGATTAAAGGGAGGAGGGGATGGAGCTAGTGCTTGGAAAGAGGAATGTGAAGAACAGGAGACAAAATGGGTATTAAGTACGTCGGCTGAAATAGAGGTAGACTGGTTTTGGGTGGGTTTACCTAAGGACAATTTACAGAGGATTGCCCACTTGGCTTTGGGGTTTGAAGTGCTGGATAGGGATTGTTGGAAGTATTGAGATTTGGCTTGGTGTATCAAGGATTGTGTACTGTTTTGGAGGTGTCAGCCAAGTAGCTGGGAAATACTTGATTGTCCTAACTTTAAGAGGAGCATGGCGGTCCAGGATAGTGTTTAGATGATTAGTAGGGTTTCTACCATAAAATCAACAGAGTTTGAGGAGTATATGGAGTCCCACTGGATAGAATCAAGATCAGGCATCAGAATTTCGGGTGATAAGAAATTATAGTATCGGAAATATATAGGTTGGGGTGAAGACAGCAGAACAGGAAGGTTGTAGGATAACTGAATAAGATCATGAGTGGAAAAAAAAGGAACCGGATACTGTGAAGAAGTGAGGAGTTTATTAGAAGAATCAATAATACAGAGATCGAGCCAAGAATGGGAATACTGGGTGTGATGGGTAGGATTTTAAGGGACTGTATACAGATTAAGAGAGTAGATCAAAAAGTAACGTATATGAGGAGATGGATATTTCTGCAAAAAAGATATTCGATTTGTGGAGAAACGGAAAGGAGAGACAAATCGAGAGTTCTTGATTTCAGAATATCGTGGACATAAAGAGCTATTCTGCCACTGGTTCTATTTACTCTATCCTGACATAGTAGGGTATAGTTAAGGAGTGAAACTTGGGAGGATGGGGTCGTGGGTTTCAGAGACTGCAATTAGGTGGTAGAAGAAATCATGGAATTTATTTCATCTATGTGGGCTTAAAGTGACTGTGCGTTGACATGACAGGATAATAGAACATTAGTCATAGGGTATGGCAGATTGGGATAGTAAACCAGTAGGAATGAAGATAAGGAAGTAATTAGATTGGATTGATCAGAGATACACTGAAAATATTAAAACCGTGATATCAGAGCTAATGAAAAGTAGAGACTATACATAGTACCTAGCCCTGTCATAAATATTGTTACTAGGAAATATATACAGATTTCAACAGAAAAATTAATTCTTTCAAAAACTTTATTAGAAAATAAAATGTATGTCTATAGAGAGTAAAACAAAAAAGAAATTACTCAAAATGAACCCCTTTTGCCTTGACGTAGGCATTTAATCTCCATGGCCAGTCATCAATAGCAGCACGCAGCACTTCTTGAGGAAAGCGCTCAACTGCTCCGACCAGAGATAGTTCAAGGCTTTCCAAGTTAGGGTGTGCTCTGTGGCATGCCATTCTCTCCAGTTCAGATCAAAGTCGATAATCTAATGGGTTGAGATCAGTGCTTCCTGAGGGCCAATCCCAGGCAGAAATGAACTCTGGTCTGTTCTTTTGCAGCCACTGCTGAGTTGACCTGGCCTTGTGAGCTGGAGCGGAATCCTGCTGGAAAATCCAATGACTTCTAGCAAACAAAGTATCATTTAGAGGCTTGTCAATAGGTTCCAAAATATCTTCCTGATAGTTTTTAGCGGCTGTTTTAACTCCTTTTTCACAAAAATGGTGCTTTGTGGTGCCATCAAAACAAACTCCCTACCAAACCATCACTGAGTACGGGTGATAACCTCTTTCCACTCTTCCAATGACTTGATGAAAAAATTTCACCCCGACTGCCACAATATTCAGATCAAGTTCTAATTTTACACGGTTATAGATGACTCAATGTCCAATGTTATTTTGTGATAAACTCAGCAGAGTTTAAAGAAGTGGAGAAACTACAACTCCTTTTATTATTTGACCACACCCCCTGACCAACTCCTCATATTATATCACGGTCAACTATCACTACATCATTACAACTCTTTTTGATTATTTAAATCGACCACAATTTCCTCGCTTCATCATAAATGAAAATTAAACACTTAAAAAATTTTAATGGATTGGTGGTGGTCGGTTTAGTTGTGTGGCACCTAAACAAATAACCGAATAACAAAGTTTTTATTATGACTATTGCGAAACCTTGACTTTCATAAGCTCCTCCATAAAAATATTTCAAAACAATTTAAAAATCCATCATGCTTCCTTCTTATCCACGTTTAAAACCCTCCTATTCCAATTCCTATTCACAATACAATAAGAAACTGGCTAACCATTTACTAAATAACAGTGCTTTCTTCTCGTATTAATTATGACCTTGTAAATATATTTTGTATTTCTTTTCTTATCATGAAATTTCTATTCTTCATGGTGTATATGACAAGAACTCTATGAAAAGTTTGAAAGAGTTCTTTGAATTCTCTTAAAAGTCATTTTATTTATTTATTTTCTTGCTATTTTTGTTAGATATGATTTTTACCAAGTAAAATATATAAATCTTTAAGTCTCTTATTTGTGATATATGTTCCGCATATAGATGTTAATGTTTTTCTCTTCTCTGAACAGTTATATATGTATATATTTATTAATTTTTTGTTTGCTTTTCTTTCTTTATTTATTTTTTTGGCTAAGCAGCGATTATTTTATGGCATTTCTTTATTTGTTTTGTATATAGTTGTAAATACTTTGTATAGTTTCATTTGTTTTTGTTTATATATATATATTGTTAGTTTACTTAAGGTTGTTTTGTTTATTTAATGTAACAGATCTTATGGTCAGAAGTATTTTTTTTTCTGTACAATTCTGTTATTCTTAAGGGGCTGTGTCCCAGAATAAAGTTATTTTTCTATATTTTATTTATCTTCCAAAATTTTGTCCACAGGTCGGTACTTGTTAAATAGGGGGTAGGGTCAAACTGCTATTTGCCAATGTTTAAAACCTTAACACTGATAACTCTGATAAGCCACTGATAATATCTTCGTATTCATATTTATTGTATTATGTGGGCGGGGTAGCTGAATGGGCTAACGCATGTGTTCACCGCTGTTGCCCTGCAACCTGATATATCAATCAAATGATATAAAATAGTTACGAGTTCGTGTCCCGGTGCCGAGGGAGTCTTTTAAATCTCCACCTACTCTCTCTGGCCTGGGAAAACCCCGTATAGCCTTAACGGCGAGGAAGGGGAGGACCCAAAAAAAAAAATATATATATATATATTTATTGTATTACATTCATATTATTATATCTTCGTATTCATATTTATTATATTGTATTGATATTATTGAAATTGTTGAAAACAAAAACAAATGTAATAATAAAAAAATACTTTTATTTTACAAGATATTTATTAAATAGACCAAAACATTATACATATATAATTAAAAAACATTACAATAATAAATGAAAAAAATAAATGTATATATATATATATATATATATATATATACATACATATATATATATATATATATATATATATATATATATATATATATATATATATATATATATATATATATATATATATATATATATAAAATAATAAAAATAGCCAAAAAATAGCACCTGTTGGTTGCTGTGATCCGCTGGCTGATTTCGAGGGACATGCTTGAAGAGTTGACAAGAGTTCTCAGATACACGAAATTTGGAACCTTTTCGAAACAGAAATTTCCTATTGTGAGAGCTGGTGTGTTCACTTGGTTATTCTCACCGTTCACCAGCATATATTGGTTTTGGTCTCATTAATCTCTGACCAATATTCATAAATTAAGACCAATATTATTCAGCACTGCCAACTAAAGAGCCAAAAAGGCATCCTCCATAGCTTTCCTTGACCTCACCACTATGTCCTCATCATCCGTAAAGACCAATTGTTGTACTAAATGGTTAATAATGATTCCTGAGGTCTGTATTCCTGAATCTTGAACTGCCTTCTCCAGTGCCAGTATGAACAGCAGGCATGCCAATCCATCTCCTTGGCGTAGACCTTTCCCGGTCCAAAACTCCCTAGAGTGATCTCTTTGAACTTTGGCTGTGCTGCAGATTCCTTCCATGGTGATCTTTACCAGTCTGGCCAGCTTTTGTGAGATCCCCAGGTCAACCAGAGCTTCATATAGATTTGATCAGTTGACACTATCACATAAGCATTCTTCAAATCAAGGAATAAATGGTGGGTTGGCAATCTGTACTCTATTCCTTTCTCCATTATCATCCTTAAAAAGAACACTTGGTCAATAGTGGACCTTCCTTGTCTGATACTCTCCAATCATTCCCTTAGCATATAGAGATGATCTGTCGTATAAAATGACAGACAGGACTTTGTACGCACTAGGGAGGAGGAAAAATTCCATGATAATTTGAACATATTGTGTGGTCCCTTTTTTGTGAATTGTACTTATTGAACACCCTTCTTCCACTCCCCTGGCAGTTCCTCATCATTGCATATTGGCAGAATTAGATTATACAGCTCCTTATGCAGTTCTTCCCTGCCACACTTGAGGAGTACTGCATGTATGTCATCTGGTCCTGGGCACTTGTGATTTTTCATTCGGCCAACTGCCTCAATCACGTCTTCTGGATTTGGAGGAGCTTCAAGATCATCTTCTATTTTCTCTCTGGTAAGACTTCTTTTCTCTTGGGCTGTTGTACCATTTCCCTTATTTAGAAGCACTTCGAAATGGCACTCATCTTTCCAGGATCTCTTCTTTTTTGTTTAGAAGCATCCCATCTCCATCCTTGCAAGCTACACTTTTTGGTTTGGAAGGCTGATCTCTCTTGATTTACTCTCTGAAAGAATAGTCGGCTCTCGTACGAACTCCTCATTTCCTCAATCTTGAAATGAAATGAAAAATAATGTTATTCTGGGACTGAAATCATCTTAGAATAATAGCAGAGTTAAAAAATTATGTACATTAGTCTGGTATGTAGATATAATACAAATATATACAAAAAGTACTCAATCTTCTTCAGTTTCATCCTCTCTCAGGTCTTTTTCTTTCCTCGGTGCACTTTTTTCTTCTCCCTTCTACATCTTCTATATTCCTCTGTTGTCTGTCTGGTGTACCTTCTCTGTACCATTCTCCTATATGCTTAATTTTTTGTTCCTGAGAGACCCTCCGACATTTTATGTCGAACCATCCTTTTCTTGTCTCTCCCACTACATCTTTTGCTACTTTCTTAATTGCTCTCTTTAAGGCTAACCATTCATCATAAACGCTCGAATCTTCCTCCAACAACCGGTATGCCTGGCTTATCTCATCCCTGACCTGCTCCTGGTATCTCAGAGGCACCTCCGGAACCTTGAGTTTGTCATTGTCGATCCTTGCCTTAATCTTGGATATCACCAAGAAAAGGTCAGAGTCCATGTTAGCACCCCAGAATGTTCAGCTACTCATTAGATTAGACATTTGTCAGGAGGAGATTAAGATATGGTCTATTTGATTAAAAATATGCCCGTCAGGAGACCTCCAGGTTACTTTATGAATCGTCTTCCCAGAAAAAATGTGCTTCCAATGGTCAGGTTCTGCGAGGCAGCAAAATGTATGAGTCAACCATTTTCATTGCTATCGTCATGAACACTAAATTCTCCAATTTTCCTATAGTGGAATGGAATATCTCTTTACAGCCAATCTTAGCAGGAAAGTCAAGTCCTCATTAGTATTTTAATATCGCTCAACTTAGAGTATATCTATAAAATATGACATGGAATAGTAGATTTAAATCAAGCATATTTCTTTTCTTAAAAACTTTAATTGCATATGTCATATCTTATAATGGAATAACCATTTTCAACATTATGGTAAATATTAAACCAGTGAGTTATCTGTAATTCTAAAATAACTGACAAATAATTTAGTGTTACTTAATATATATATATATATATATAAAAAAAGATATTTTCCTATATATATATACCTTTCACAACCTGTTTCAGTCATTAGACCTACAGGCTTATTTGCTATGGTCCTCCTCTCTTCCTATCAATTAAGGTTAAGTGATATATAGATATACAGGAAGACGTATTTTGTTTTTTAATTGATCTATGATTTCTTCAATTAATGTTACAAATTCTTATAACATTGAGCCTCAGATCAAGAATTTAGATATAGTTACCTAAATTCAATTTTACCATAATGGATTATGCTAATCTTTATTCTATTAGAAGATATGAAATTCAATGTTCATAAACAAAAAAAGAAATATTTGATAAATAGATAATTAATCTATGCTGGCGAGTAATGTATTTTCATTCTATACATGCCTGGAAATTGTGAAAATAGAAATGTTCCAGTTCGGCTTTATGTCCAAAATGTCATAAACGATAAATATACATACTGTGAAGCATTAAAAGCCCTAAATATTTTTATATTAATTCCCTTTGAGTAAATTTTCAAAGAAATAATATCTAAATATTTTGTAGAATCTTTAAAGAATATAAATGGTCTTGAGCAAGTTGCTATTACTACAAATGGCCTCACTTTAACTAAACAATTGGTGAATTTACAAAGAGCGGGTTTAGATGTTTTAAATATCAGTTTAGACACTCTAAAATCTGACAAATACGAGAAGATTACTAGAAGAAAAGGCTGGGCTAGAGTTATCGCTGGTATTGACTTGGCAATTCAGCTTGGTTACAATCCAGTAAAGGTAAGTTGAGCCATTTATGTCACAGAGTAAATATTAATTTATTATATATTTCACATATAAATAATTTGCTCACAGATAAATGTAGTAGCAATGAGAGGATTTAATGATGATGAAGTCCTAGATTTTGTTGAGTTCACAAAAGATAGAAGTGTTGATGTCAGGTTCATAGAATATATGCCATTTACTGGAAACAAGTGGGAAACAGAAAAAATGATTCCTTTTTCTGAAATGAAATCTATCATACTGGCTAAGTATCCAGACTTCAGAGCATTACCAAATAAGCCTAATGATACTTCAAAGGTAATTTTGATTACATTTATTGTGTTTTTAAAATACATAATGATTATTGAAGAATGAATTATTCTCATTATGTTAACTCAAAGCTTAAGAATTAATTATTATTAATCTTGTTATTGAACCGGAAGAAAACTTTGGACCCAGAAAGTTTGTAAAAACTATGATACTTATTAATTTTCTGATTTAAGAATATTAAGAATTTAAACTGAAATCCTTTTGTACAGAAAACAAGTACTTTTCTCTCAATTCCCTTTTATATAAGTTTTCTTGATTTCATTATTAATATTGGTGTTTTTTCTTATTATATATTTTTTATTAATAAAATATAAATAAGAAAAAATAATGAATTTTATTATATATACACATATCTGCAATATTTAATTTTTAAAATTTTACTAGACCACATCGCCTCATTCTATAACTTACTGCTGTAAAAATAAGAAGAATTTTCATGGGTCATAGTGGTTCAGGTTTTTATTTTTATAATATTGTATTAAAAAAGGTGTTAGTTGTATCTTAAGAAGTAATGTACAAAAAAATTGACAACTGTGTTCTAAGATGTTTACTTTTATTGAAAAAAAATATGCTGTTTTTTTACTATTATATTTGTATATACTCTATATCAAAATTTGACAGGCTTATCATATACCTGGTTACAAAGGGCAGTTGGGGTTTATTACATCAATGAGTGAACATTTTTGTGGTTCATGTAACAGAATTCGTTTAATGGCTGATGGGAGTCTTAAAGTTTGTTTATTTGGAAATTCAGAAATATCATTGAGGTAAGGAAAAATGTTCCATTTTTTTTCTTTTTTATCTATTTTCACTATACTTTATGACAAAACTCATTTGATATGATTTTACGATATAAAAGAGATGCCTTGAGGAATGGTTGTAGTGAGGAAGATCTTTTACTGATGATTGGAGCTGCAATCAAAAGAAAGAAGAAACAACATGCTGGTAAATGAATTATGTTTTATTTGGTGATAATTTTTCATTTACTTTTTTATTATATTTTATATTCTAATTTATTTTAACTTTGAAGTAAATGGAAAGTTTTTTTTATTAATTATATTTTAGAAGATAATGTGTATACTTGTTGTAGCTTTCAGGGTAAAAGTACCGTATATATCTCCTGATATGAGCAAAAACTTATTATTTCAAATAAATGTTTTGATAAAGGTTAGCCTTCAATCTCACTACTAATTGATGTAAAATCCACTGTATTTCAGTAAATTAATTTTTTTAATTTTATCAATTTTTTAAAAATCTGTTTGTGAACTTTTATTCTGGTGTAAAGAATGAAAGTGGAACACAAATATTTATGTTTTGAACTGTATAAATTGTGCAGTGCTAGGAAAACCTCATGAACATCAGCTTAGTATCGAATCAATTTTAAAATTTTTTTAAACAGACTAATGGTGTGAAAACTTAGAAATATGAGGTGGATACAAATAATAATAAAGAATAAATCTCTTGATTTGGAAAAATTTAGGACTGGATTTATCACTATCCCTGGCTTATAATATTCCAGGTTGGGTATACCAAAAAAAGAGTTTAAATAACAAAGAAAATGTCTATGATCAGTAAACAAAAATCTTCATTAAATTTTCTATTATAAAGAAGTACCTAATTATCAAGTGTTTTCTAGAAAAACATTGCAGCACTGGTCTCAATAGGGGATGACCCAAATTCTTGGGCCTAGGGGTGTCCAAACTTTAAATTCAGCACTGGAATAAGCTTATCAACTAAATACAGATGCAAGAGTTTAAGTTGATCTTGAGTCAATGGAACATCCATCCAGTCCTTAATTTGTGAAATCTAATGGACTTGCTAAACAGTAGTTTAAGAAGCCAAACACTTACTGAAAAATGCATAAATGATGTCTCTGATATATATCTAGTTCTGGTTAACAATAGTAATACCCCTAAAGTCAACATTGGCTCTCCTGTTTAAATATTAATGATATGAACAAATAAATATCTGTTATCATGCCTCCCTCAGGGACTCAATGCCAAAGTAGTTAGCACAATAGAAGTTTTCAAAGTGCTGAAAAAATGGCAGTTACAACACAAGACTACTGGTGAATAAAGCAAAACACTAAAACATTGTTTTAATTATTGGACTAATTAATTAATAATTAATAATATTGGCCATAAGCATATTCTGAAGACCCTAGAAGCTGAGTGTGTTTCATCTGATCTTAGAAAAGGTATAGAAAGCCTATTATGTCACAACACCATAAGAGTCAGTCGGAGTTAACAAGACTCGTAGTATCAGTATCTTGAGAGGAGTACCACAGAGTGGACCATTTTCTCTAGCAATCTTCAATGTGAGTATAGATTCTCTATACACGGAACTATGCGATCCAAAAGTTACGAAGGAATATGGTTACAAGTTGTTCCGTAACCTTGATTCCAGTCTGCTAACAAGCTTCGCTGATGATCAAGGGGTTACAGCTCACAATGTTGAAGCTGCGGAGAGGGCAATAAATATCATTGGAAAGATGCTTCTTGAGTTGGTACTTCTTCATAAACCCCCAAAAAAGTTATGGAATCATCTTAGAGAAGGGAAACTTAGTAAAATCAAGGTTTCAATTAGATGCCGGAGAGATAATCAGCTCCATTGAAGAAGGTGACTAGGGTTCTCTGGTGAACTAGAGTTTGATGATGGTTCTCTGACAAAAGTAACCAGAAATATGGAAAAATTGGTTAGTTCAAATCTTCTTAAGCCAGAACAGAGAATTAATATTATAAACGGTTATGTTTTTCCATCATTAATATACCCACTACAGGCGCCATTGGCGAAATTGTCCCTATCGCTATTGAAGTCTATAGATATCATATTACGGAGGATGATGTTAGGTTTACCAGTCAGCACCAGTAATATGGAAACATCTATGACAACTAGAAAAGTAAGACAATTCCTGAGGAAAAAGTAAGTCCTTTGAAGACTAGAGCAAGTGCAAGTGGCAGGGAATTGATGTGTTCCATTTTAAAGCAAACTCATGGGCCAATAAATTTATTTACGAGAGAAAGGTGCTCACCCCGCTCAGAAAGGATGAACGCCATGAAGTTGAATGTTAACTACACTCTCCGCGGAGTTAACAAGACTAGTAGTATCTGTATCTTGAGAGGGGTACCACAGAGTGGACCATTTTATCTAGCAATCTTCAATGTGAGTGTAGATTCCCTATACACGGAACTGTACGATCCAAAAGTTGCTAAGGAATATGGTTACAAGTTGTTCCGTAACCATGATTCCGGTCTGCTAACAAGCTTCGCTGATGATAAAGGGGTTACAGTTCGCAATGTTGAAGCTGCGGAAAGGGCAATAAATATCATTGGAAAGATGCTTCTTGAGTTGGTACTTCTCCATAAACCCTCAAAAAATTTTCACGACTCACTTATTGGACATCCTAATCCCCTTGTACAGACATTATTAACAGACACACTACCACAGAATCCAACAAGAAGACTCAAACGCCTCTGAAGCAGAGATCTGCTGCATCAAGAAAAGTCACATTAGGAGTGCCTTCGCTGGGAGGTTTTTTCAATCAAGCATTCATCCTAATCCTGCAGAGGAAGTTGATGAATGGAGATCGCATTTACAATATATGCCAAAGGCATTTGTAAAGTTTTTCAATAAAGAAATTATTATTATTTATTCTTTATCACTTTAAAAAGGGTATTTTGTTGGAATGGAGAAAAATTAACTTCAACTACGTCACATCAATTTTCGTAGTTCTATTGGATATTTAGAAAACTCCTTACGATTCGCAATGTGTTCAATAGCACAGCTTTCTGGGCTTCATTAATCGTAGCTGTTGAGATGCCCAACTTCTTGGTAGCTTTTACAGTGGATTTTGGAATCAGGCCATTGCTAGAGATCGCTAAAGCCCTTACTGTCACTTTGTTCAGTCTGTACAAATATTTTAACTCGTCTGCAAAAGTTTGATATTTCCGAATTTTTCGGCGCAGACTGAGTTGATGTTCCCATCATTTGGTACACCGATATCTATTATCTCAACTGTCTTCATAATACTGTTGACCAACACGATATCAGGTTTTTTGGGCGCAGACTGAGTTGGTGTTCCCATCATTTGGTACAGCGATAT
This sequence comes from Nezara viridula, assembly GCA_928085145.1. Lineage (NCBI taxonomy): Eukaryota > Metazoa > Arthropoda > Insecta > Hemiptera > Pentatomidae > Nezara > Nezara viridula. The sequence goes on from OV725077.1 coordinate 210,384,317, forward strand.
CTATTATCTCAGCTGTCTTCATATTGTAAATTATTATTATTATTATCCCCATTCATATCCCCACATATATTATTACAGTAAGGCTCTAAATCGGTTTTGTACCAAATAAAAGCTCCTGTCATGCTCAAATACCATGAATGGGGTACCGTTGCATTCAGAATTTCACGGGGGATTAGCGAATCGTATTCTACACTTTGGTTTTTCTTTCTAAAATAAATAAAGCTGATACAAAAATTTTGCTAGGCTTCAATACTGAAACGGTGGTAGATCTGTTGTTCAATGCGGGACAAATTGGACCTTGAAGATTTTGATGCGTACAGCAAGACTCGGATAGTTCCTCCGGAACTATCAGATTCTGCATTTTTAAGCCCAAAAACGTACTATTTTCGAGATAACGTAAGGCATAGGGTTCGCATCCACACAACCTTACGTTAATTTTAGTACTCTCATTGAATACATGTCTCATTTCGTCGACTTGAGGTCTCTGACCGAGACAGGAGGAGTTTATATTATTTATTGATGGTGTTTTTGATTGGCAAGCCATATCATCGTTAATTCTTCACCAGATCTCAAGATTAAGCCACCAATTTCGAAGGTTTCCTTCTTCTTCAGGTGGGAAATAGTCCAATTACCCCGAAAATTCGCGGTTATTAATCAATTACCTCGCGCGGGCTCATTACCGCGTATGGGGAGCGTCCCACGGGTGGCGGATGTGGGGATGGTCGGTGGAAATTCCTTGGAAGTTCCTCCCGGCTAAGTCCGATGGACTCGCTGACCAACAATGAGAGGGGCCCTCCAGACTTGCTGGAGGGAGGGGACCTCCAGACTTGCTGGAGGTAGGGGCCCACCAGACTTGCTGGAGGGTGTGACGTAGGATTGAACGCCCTACTCACATATCTTTAGTTCACCAAACACCACAAAAAGTCATGGATCTCCCTAAGGTAAAACGCTCATTATCCGGAGGTAAACTAGTCCCCCGTTCGGGTCTCCGGGTGGGGACTGCTTTAGGGGATTCATGGTGCAAGTTGAAATATAGGGATTTAAATATTGGTACGTGGAACGTAAGGAGTTTAAACACAGCAGGGGGGCTAAAATCGGTCGCGAATGAGGTGAATGGGTACAATTTGGATGTCGTGGCTCTGCAAGAAGTTCGCTGGCCAGGGGAGGGCTCGATGAGGGAAGGAAAGTACACTATTTGGTACGGAGGAAGCGGGAATCATTGTTTGGGTACCGGGTTTCTAATTAGGAGTAGATTACTATCCGCTTTGAGGGACGTACAATTCTTTAGTGATAGAATTTCGGTAGCTACATTTCAGGGGCGTTGGTTTAAAATCGCATTAATAAACATACATTGTCCGACCGAAGACAGTGACGATGAAGTCAAAAGTGAATTTTATGATAAACTCGAATGGGTTTATGATAAACTACCGCGAAACTACATGAAAATGATTGTAGGTGACGCGAACGCAAAGGTAGGAAGGGAAGAAGTTTATATTCCGACGATTGGTAAAGAAAGTTTGCACGAATATAGTAATGATAATGGGATCCGTCTGATAAACTTTGCCATCTCGAAAAACCTGATAATTAAAAGTACGACGTTTAAACATAAGGATATTCATAAATATACTTGGACATCACCGGATTCGCAAACACGAAATCAAATCGATCATGTCTTGATACAACACAGCTGGCAAAGCAGTATAATCAATGTACGGTCTTATCGCGGAGCAGAATGTGGGTCGGATCATGAATTAGTAATCGCGAAACTTCGACAAAAACTTAATATAAAAAAGAGAAAAGAAAACCGTTTCGATTTTGAGAATTTTAATTTGGAAAAATTAAAAAATCCATCAATTAGAAACCAATTCGAGCTAGATGTTAAGAATAGGTTTGAAGCTTTAGAGCTTCCTGACGAGGACAACGAGGATATTGACAAGTTATGGATAGAGATCAGGGATAATATTAAAGAGGTCGGTAACTCGTGTCTAGGAAAAAAGGAAAATAAGAATAACAAACCGTGGTTTGATGAAGATTGCTTAAACATGTGTGAAAAAAGAAAGGCCGCTAAATTAAAAGCTCTAAATAATCCTAGCGAAGACAATCTGGAATACTTCCGAATCTCAAAGAACGAAACGACAAAATTGCTCAAAAATAAAAAAAGGGAGTATCTTAAAAATAAAATAATTGAAATAGAAACTAATAGAATCGAAAATAACGTAAGAGACATGTACAAAGGTATAAACAGATCACGTAAATATGTAGGGCCCGTAACGTCTGGAATTAGGGATGATAATAACAATATTCTGACCGATCCGGTTGACATATTGAATAATTTTAAGGACCACTTTGACAATATTTTAAATACGGGAAATTATGATCTATGTCCTCCTTCTGAGTACCAGAGTGCTGAACCGTTGATAGAAGGACCAAGTAAAGAGGAAGTTGAAGTAGCTATCGGTAAATTAAAATCATATAAAGCAGCGGGAATCGATAATATTCCTACTGAACTAATTAAGGCATGCGGAGAAGCTGGAGTTTCTAAAATACATCGGTTGGTTAAAAAGATCTGGGTGAACGAGAAATTACCTAAAGAATGGAAAGAATCTATTCTCATTCCGATTCACAAAAAGGGTCCGAGGACGGATTGTAATAACTATCGAGGAATTTCACTCCTCCCGGTATGTTATAAAATATTCACTTTAATCTTAACCAGTCGAATCACGGAATACGCCGAGGAAATTATCGGAGACTACCAATGCGGATTTAGACGGAATCGTTCGACTATTGATCAAATATTTTCTTTACGGCAAATATTAGAGAAAAAATTGGAGTATAACGGTATTGTTCACCAGCTGTATATAGATTTTAAAAAGGCTTACGATTCTATTGACCGCCAGAAACTGTATAATATTCTAATCGAGCAGGGGATTCCAAAAAAACTAGTAAATCTAGTCAGGATGTGCTTGACGGAGACACTCAATAAAGTTAGAATCGGTAATAATTTGTCCGAAAAATTTGAGGTTCGTTCGGGCTTAAAACAGGGGGATTCTCTTTCGCCTGTCCTGTTCAATTTGGCATTAGAACATGCCATTAGGGAGGTAATGCGAACCGAGAAAGGGTTGGATCTGGGCGGGACAACATCCGTGCTGGGCTATGCTGATGATCTATTACTGTTAAGCGAAGACGTTGAAACTATAAAACTAAATACGACAACTTTAATGAAAGCCGGTAAAGAACTAGGACTCGAAATAAACGTGGATAAAACAAAATATATGGTTAGCTGCAAAAATGGCGTTATTGCGGGTGATATCGATATAGAAGGAAATATATTTGAACAGGTAGAGAAGTTTAGGTATCTAGGTTCTACAATAACTAGAAAAAACGAAATTGAAGAAGAGATTAAGGTTAGACTGAAGGCGGGGAATGCTTGTTATTTTTCTGTGACAAAACTACTTAGTTCGCGCCTCTTGTCCCGAAACTTAAAAATTAGAATCTATAAAACCATTATCTTGCCTACAGTTCTTTATGGATGCGAAACTTGGCCGCTTACATTAAGGGATGAGCAGCGTCTTAAGGTTTTTGAAAATAAAGTATTGCGTAGAATATTCGGACCGAAGAAGGATGAGTTAACCGGAGAGTTCAGGCGGTTACACAACGCCGAATTGCGTGAGCTGTATCCGGGTAATATAATTGATGTAATTTTTACGCGGCGAATCAAATGGGCTTGTAAAGTTGTTGGGCTTAGTAACGAGAGAATTCCTAAAAGGTTAATATTTGCTGTGCCGAATGGTAAGCGTCCGAGGGGTAGACCGAAGCGAAGGTGGGAAGATTGCATTAAAGCCGATCTGAAGGGACTGGGTTTGGACGGCGAACGGTGGAGGGAGGTGTGTAACAAGCGATTGGTGGTGTCGGCATCGAACCTTCGGGTTCGCTAAGCCTTATTATTATTATTAATATTATTATTACCCCGAAAATTCAGGTAATCTAGTTATGAAAGAAAACTTTATTTGCGAATAACTAAAAAATTGCACACTTTTTCCTGGGTTATGCCCATGATTATATAAAAGATTACTAAGTTACCAACAAAAGGGAAAAAAAAATCATCGAAATCGGACAATTTTTAGCAATGATAAAGCTTATTGAAATTTTTAAATATGTTGGTTCAAAACAAAAATGAAGATTTAAATTAATTTTTGTTTCCTTTGTCGATTATATTTATCGATAAAGTAACAATTGATTCCTTTTTCATTTGATATGTTGCATTATTTATTTTCTTATTAATTTGGTATTTGATAATAATACGCTTGTCAAATTTTTTGCACGGCCCTACTAGTTATCAGATAATACAGTTGAATATTTAGGTAATAAGGAAATAAAAATGTAAAGAAGTTATTATATTGATTCTCACTTCAGTCGAAAGAAATAAAAAAAAACAATCTAGTTAAAAGTATCGTATTGATGAAAAGCTCTGAGTCAATGAGGATAAAACATTCCATACAGCCTGTTTGAAGTCTATGTGACGTTTTCTGGTCTGTTTTACCATTATTTGGTCCAGCAAACCTTTTGTGAGCTTTCAGGATGTATTGGTTTTAAGAGAGGGTTATCAGCCTGCTGCTGCTGTGCCAGGCGGGGGAAGTGTTTCCTCCTCAAAATATTCTGATTAGCTCTCAGTGGCTACCAATGGAAAGTGATTCCTGATGACAATGACATCACTGGAAGGTCATTAGAGGTTGTTAAGGATGCATTTATAGAAATGAAGAATAAAGATACTAAACTGGGGCTACTGGAGAACTTCAGTAAATCCAAGTATCGAAGTGTAAATCCCAAAATATCTAACCAGGTAGCAAATATTATGACAGAAGATAATTGAAAGGCCTCTAGATGTGCAGAGCATTGAATATTGTCTACTGCTATACTATCAGTTTTATGTCATTAAGCAGTCATGCTTATATACTTCAAACCCTTCCTTACTGTATGACTTCAAAAATCAACTTTCCAACTTCCTAACGGGACATTCCCTTATCAATCGATTCCAATCTGGCTTTCGACCTGGCTACTCAACCCAATCTAAACTCCTTAAAATGACCCATGACCTCCAAAACTCCCTTGAACACCAAAACCTTACTATCCTCATCCTTCTAGATCTTTCCAAAGCATTTGACACAGTTGAGCATAACATCCTACTTACTAAATTGCAAAATCTTCCTCTATCCTACTTTTGTTCAAAGCCTTCCTCTCAAATCGGTCCCAATATGTAGTCATCCTAGGTCACCCTCCATCTAAGACCCTTCCCCTCTCTTGTATCTCTTTATCTCCTACTCTGTTTGCTATTTACATCAATGACCTTCCCTTCCTGATCCATCACTCTCAATACAATATCTATGCAGGCGATTTCCAAATATACCTGTCCTTCTCCCCTTCTGACCTATTACCAGCCACAAAGAAAATTCATACCATCCATTTGAACAGAATCTGTGAATGGACAGGAGCCAAAAAGCTGAAGTTGAATGTAGAGAAGACAAAGGCAATCCTAATAGGCTCCAATCACTTCCATAAAACTCCAAACCTGTTTCTATATGATAATCCCATCAAATTTTATCCCACCATCAAGAATCTAGGAATAATCTTTGATCAGACCCTTTCTCGTAGACTCCTGGTCACCTTCTTAATATTTCCCCACTTTGACTATTATTGCACGGTATATGGAGGCGTCTCTGGGGATCTCGAAAACGTTTAATGAACTGCTTTGTACAATTTATCTTCAGGATCCCAAGGATGTCTCTCTATCCTGTTTCTATGAGGCACAGGCAGATTTACAGGGAGGGGGGGGGGCTTTCGGGCTGAAGCCCCCCCCAAAATGGTAAAATGTAACCATGTTTTATGGTAAAAAATATTAAAAAATTATGTCTTAAAGTATTATTGCTCGTTTAATTACATTTAATAGGACTTCAAGAATCACTTAAACACCATTTCATATAGGTAGTTAGTATATTTCTGTTTTTCCAATGTAATTATCGTTATATATATGAAAAAAAAGCTTCCGGGCTGAAGCCCCCCCAAAATTAAATCCTGGATCCGCTAGTGCTATGAGGAGTTAAAGTAGCTATATCCTTCCAACCACCGTAAGTATTTTGGGACAAGTGCAAAATGTTTATTTAGCATTATAGAGCTTTAAAAAATTTTGTCCATGAAATAAAAAAAGTATGTGCCTCACATACAATGACAATTGTATCTTCATCATTTGTCCCTAGGGCCATGGAACTATTACTTTTTTTCCTTGGTGTATATCTTTGAATTTATTTTTAATTAAGCTTGTAATTTTTTCTGCTATAAATTTCACATTTGGATACTATACCTTATAAGCTTAAAAATGGTATTCTTAAATAACTTTTTACAATAATGGACTTTCATTGTTTTTCCCCTTATAGTAGTTATATATTTTTAATTTAATTTTTTTTTTAGTTTTTTTTTTTTTTTAGTTTAGTTATTGGATTGATATAATGTTTTCAGGCATGATGAACCTTGCTCAGATGCCTAATCGACCTATGATTCTGATTGGTGGGTGATTTCAAGTGCGTAAATACTATTTAAAATTATAAGATTGGGAAATTTATATATCATAGGTTTAAATTACAAAACTGGGTTGTCTTTAATCTAAATATATATATCAGATATATTTATATAAATATTTTTTAAAAGCTGAAGTGAAAGAATCAAACAATTATAAATTTATTTGAAATAAATTAAAATCTTAGTAGTTGGGTCAAATTTACCATGGTGTGGGAAATATTAATTTTTATACTTTTAATTACTAGTTTATTACTGTTTAAATTAAATGAAATTTAAAAAAAAAATTAGGAGCATTTTATTATATTATATTTTAATTTTGAAGTTAAATAAATATAAAAATGTTTTAAACCAATGTTTATTATGAAACTATTACTTTTTGGTAATACTGTTTTTCTTTCAATTGAATGTTTTTGAATTAATGCAAATTACTAAAATAATAAAAATATTTCCTTTTTAAAATCTTATTAGGTTCTTGTATTATAATCCTCTTTCAAAACTATGTAATCCTCTTATTTACTGTATGTAATAATGGTATTTTATAATTTCCAATTTTTTTTCTTTGTTATTTCTTTAATCTTAATGATTCTATTTAATTATTTTCAGATTTTAAAATGCATAATGAAAAGAATCATGGTCCAAGAAGAAGGGGTTTTAATATTCTAAATCGATATTTTCAAATTAACTCACCATTCAATACTTATTTGTTTCCAAGAAGTTTTAATCTCACTCGTTTTTGTCAAATGAGCACTTCATCAAAACTAACTCATGTCACTGCTGAGGGGAAGGTCTCAATGGTCGATGTTGGAGAAAAAGTCAATTCTGAAAGAGTAGCTGTAGCTTCTGGAAAAGTTTTTGTTGGTCCTAAAGTAACACAACTGATAAAAGAAAACATGATGAAAAAAGGAGATGTTTTAACTACTGCACAACTTGCTGGAATCATTGGTGCTAAGAAAACTTCTGATCTCATTCCTCTTTGTCATAACATTTTTCTATCTCATTTAGAAGTAAATTGTACTTTAAATGAAGAAAACGAAACTGTTGTAATTACATGTTCTGCTAAATCTACAGGTAAGACTGGTGTTGAAATGGAAGCACTGACTGGTGTAAGTGTTGCTGCTCTCACTGTATATGATATGTGTAAAGCTGTTACTAAAGCCATGGTTATTAAGGACATTATTTTAGTTAAAAAATCTGGTGGATATAGAGGTGATTATGATATTGACAATAGTGGATAATTTTATTGACATCATGTCAAATGAAATGAATTTTTTTTTATACCCTCTTCTTTAAATATATATGTATATTATTATTATTTTTATTTTTTTTTTAATAGGGAGGTAATATAAAATTTATAATATAAAAAAAAAAATTATAATGTATGAATTTGGCAAGAGATATTTTGATTTTTCTGGATATTTTGAACTTTTAATTTAGCTAATCAAAATGTTGACACTTTTTTGACCTCATCAAATCTTTGTTTAAATGTTGTATGATAAACAGAACTTATTATTATTAAATAATAAATCTAAGAGTTACCATGATTTATAGGATTATAGACTTTTTTTCTTCATTTGATTTATAACACGGAAATAAAAATTGTATACATTTCCTATTCTATTATTTCAAGTTATTTTACTAGCTCTCATTTTCTTATTTCCTTTTTTATCTTCATAGCTGTAATTTCACTTCCTTATTCACTAAATTTTCCATTTCGAAGCAATAATAGCCATAAATAAATTCAACTTATAACTTCTAGATTTTATAGATCCCAATTAAATGAACTTTTAGTATAAAATTAATACTCATTTGAATGAGGGATTTTTAAATGTCTTTTCAACTTTTCTTTTTCGTTCTATAATTGAAAAATATGTTGACCTTTAAATAAACCATTGAAAATTGTTACGACATTATATAAATAAAAATGTTTTATATAGACATCGGTATCCATAGAGGTCAGGTCTTTTTGTTTCTAATTTTTTTTTATCTTAATAAACACCTTTACTATTCATTAGTAAATATCACTGAGCCGAATAAAACAACATGCGATGATGTTCGTGTTTTATTCATCTTGGCCTATTGGTATTAATAATTTAATACTCTGATTTAAAGCCTGAATATACCTCAACCTTTTCAGAAATCTCGTTGAACAATTAAACAAATGATGAGAACTTAGTTTGCTTTTTAAATGAAGGCTTAATATGCAATTCACTAAATTTATTGAAACTAGTCTTATTTCTCCTCCAGGCTTAGTATAATCCTGCTAGCAATAAATATATTTAAGATGACCACATGGTCTATAGTACAAACTAGAAAAAAGTATTATGTTAAAAAATATATGTTTTGCTTAAGACCATAAGATATTTCATTGCTTTTCCTAAGTCGTAATCCAATATTAGAGAATTTTGATAATACACATTACATCAAAATTATATTAAAATTAAATAGAAGAGACCAAAGGAAATAAGAAGAATTGGTTAGGATTATTAAATATTACTTTAACGTTATTTCTAAAAAATTACATTGCCAAGTTAATATTCTTCATTAAGATACTTTTTAAAATATTTCTTGGACTTATAATTAATATTAAATAATTTCTGATGTAATGTTGACTTGATACCTCACTTTAATAAAATATCTGCAGTAAGTTTATATCTGTCCTGTTTATACAATCTATAATAGTTTATATGAATAAATGTTTATATTTTGTCTGTTGTTCAAATTCAGGTTTGTCGTATGCCAATAAGTTGACTGTTTGTTAATATATTAGAAATGCAGGCTGTGGTGGTATAATGAAGATAATTGTATGGTTGAGGATCAGTACAGTAATACTGATATTAAATTAAAATATTTATCTTCAATAAAACTTTTTAAATTTGCTTTTTTTGTGTTCAGTAAGAGATTGGTTTGGTTTGCTGTTTGCAGTCTCTTAATTTTTTAGTCAGAAAATAATCAAATAAATATATGTAATGATCCTAATCCCTAAGGCAGTTAGTATTAATGCATACTTTACATTATTGTCTGTTATTATTATATTTTAATTAAGATTTTATGTAATAAAGCCATCCATATAATATGTATTAGTTAATAGTGATACTTTCTATAATGTTCCAGTTAGTTAATCTATTACTAAACAACTAACAATTGTCTGTGATCTACTGCTGTGATAATGCCTTGGTTTAGTTTTTAGATACTGGATTAAAGTAGACCATGGTTAATATTAGAAAAAAAAAATAATACCCAGTTATGTTTCATGTCCCATAACCCTCACTTTATTCTATTACTAATATCAATAAACCACAATTAGAAAGTAATTATTAATAGAAATCCTTTATATTCCAGCAACTTTGTGGTTATGTTTGTTTTAATTATATACACATGTTTGTATATTACAATTATAGATATATCTAAAAAAAAGTTGGTTTCATTGTAATAATTTGTTTTTAATATGTTTTACAACCTTTTGAACTGTTTTGATTTTTTTTTTTTTTAATATCCTGTAAAATTTAGACTTATCTTCTTGTTGTTTGTTATTATTATTATTATTATTGATTAATTGTACAATTAATTTTTGATGAAATAGGAATTTATTTGAAATATATATTTTATGTTTCCTTTCTGAGCTTAAAGTCAATATTCAATGATATGGTCATTGACACTTAAATTCAAAAGAAAGGAATTTGTTAAAACTATTATGAATTACTAAAGTAAGTAGGAGAAATAAAAATAAAAAAGTTGGTAGTTGTTTAAAAACCTTATTAATATTATTATCATCTATGACATTATTTTCTTTCTTTCTTCAGTAATTAAGAAATCAGGACCTTTCAAACTTAAAAGTTATTATCATTGTCCCTTTCATTATATTAAGGAGTTTTGAAAAATTAGGATCAGTAAGGTAGACTATATTTATAACAAAGAATTGATTCTTTCAATATTAACCTTTTTATTCACATGTATAAAAATATTATGTGATAATTAAAAATACACATTAAAAATGTAGGCCACACAGAACCCTCTTATATCAATTCCTTATATATTACTCTATTCACTCCCTTAAAAAGTCTTGTATATTCTTTCTGACCTCCTAATCCTATTTGTAACTACTTAAGTGTCCTCTTTTCTTTTCTCATATTGGGCTTTACCTTCATCCTGTCCCTCTTCGGTTTCTTCAGTGCTTATATCTTCATCACATTGTATGTATGACCAAAGGCATTTCTTGAATGTCCAGAATCCTGGTTTTGTTACCTCCACTATGACCTATCAATTTATCTACATGTGTCTTGATCACACAGCCTGTTTTTAATAATCCCACCCATCACATGTTCACTTCCAACATCTCTTCAACAATACCTTTCAACCAGTTCTCTTTATTATCTTTGTAACTTTTTAGATGAACTTTCTGTTGAACTTGAAAAGCACTCTTTTTTTCCCTGAGTTTTTTATTTGACAGTGGTGAGCCTTTGCTATATTTTTCTTGAGCTTTTGGGTAGTTTTCACCTTTTGGCCAAATGTCTGGTCATCCATCAAATCTAATCTAAGAGATCTCCCGAACATCAACTTGGCTTGAGTTTCACATGACAGATTGCACCGAATTACGATAGTTTAGCAAAAATTTGGCTAAAGCTGTATCCGAAGATTCTTCTGTTATTTGAGCTTTGAATAAACATTTCTTTACTACTATTGCCACACTGATTAGATAACTGATTTTTTACCTCCTTAAAACCCTCCTGGAAACTTTCTGTCCATTACCAAGGGTTCTCCTTTTTAAAAAAATTGTGAAATGGATTCATAACATCCACTGCATTCTTAATAAACTTACAGTAATACTCTACCATACCCAAAAATAACTTAAGCTTGTCTGGCGAGTTGATTTTAGTTAACACAATAGTTTTATTTTTGTCTGGCTTTAACTGTACTTTATCAATAGCATGCCCAAGGAAGGCAACCTTCTCACATAAAAATTCAGATTTATATTTACAGTAAAACCACAATTGTTGAGCCTTTCCATTACTTGGATTAATTTTTATTATGTTCATGTATTGTTCTCCGTTCCCTAACTACATTATCTTGAATAACTCCTACATATTCTATACCAGCAACTACTGTATCCATGACTTTTTGTAACATTCAAAGTAAGGGGGATGTGCCAAATGGAACTCTATTGTAACAAAAGTTACCGTAGTGGTTGACTAATAGTCACTGACCATCGTGGTATACTCTTTTGAAGAATCTATCAGTTCTACCTGGTGAAAGGCTGATTTGATATCAATCTTGCTGAAATAATAGTAATAATAATATTTTATTTGTTCTGGGACAAATCCCTTTAGAATAATTAACAAGGACAGAAATTTGAGCTTTTGAGCCTCAGATATATATCTCCAGAAAAAAAAGTTATCTTGTAGATTAAATCGATTAGGAAAAAAAAAAAAATAAATGAAAGAACAATGAGATGAAAATAAACTAATAATATATATACATATTTACAGAAGTTTCTATTTATAATTTTAGAGGGACTGAATGGAAATAAAGTGATTGAATAGACTGGATTTAAAAGTAGGGAGAGTATTGGATCGATGGAGTTCTATAGGGATGAGGATCGAATAATAAAAGATTTATCGAAAGCAGCGGGTCGGTGGGCCATTATATATAAATCTGAAGACAGGGAACGGGTATTGCGGGAGTGGACAGAGAATTTAAATTGAAGGAGCTCGGAGATGTATGAAGGAAGGCGGGAGTGAATGACTTGGAAGAGGAAGGATGCCAGGAAATACTTACAGCGGTAGGAAGGATAAAGCCACTTCAACTCTTCATAGAAACAGGAAACAGGGGGTCCCTTGGAATCCGAAAATGAATCATACAAAACAATTTATCAAACGTTTTAGTTTCGCCTCGAGATACCTCCATGCATGGGTGGATCTATGGGGGGGCTTTCGGGCTGAAAAAATGGGAAAATATAATTATGTTTTATAGGAAAAAACATTAAAAAAATATCTCTCAAAGTATTATTGTTCGTGTAATTACATTTAAAAGTGCTTTAAGAATCACTTAAACAACATTTCATATAGGTAGTTAGTTTCTTTCTTTTTTTCCAAAGTAATTATCGTTATTTTTATGGAAAAAAAGCTTTCGGGCTGAAGCTCCCCCAAAATTAAATCCTGGATCTGCTAGAGAAAACACTCCTGAATGCGATATAAACATTATGTCAATATTTCAAAGTGAACAGTGAAGAAGTTTCGGAGATTAGCGGTTTTGAACAAACGAATATTTACTAAACATAAAAACTATGTTTAAACAACAATTTAAAATTAAAATATTAATTCCTCGGAATCAACATTTGGATTTTTAGGTAAAAAAGCCTTTTTTTTACATTTTAGAAAAATCCAAGTATATATTCAGAGCGACCAAACTTCATATCATTGGTATTTTAGTAAAGAAGTATCCATCTTTAGATAATAACACAATTTTTGTTTTAAAAAGTGAATAACTAAACTAGATAAAAAATTAATGTAAAATATAATTTTTTTTATCTTGCCTCTTGCGTAATCACAAGAAATAAACATAAAATAGTGAAATTTTGTAGAGTTTCTATTTACATAAAAAAGCAACTTTTGAATGTTATTAGAAAGTTGTCTGCTGAAAAAACTGTTTTTCATTCCATTCTGTTCTTGGCAAGGATAGTAATCCTTACCTCGTACCAATAAGATTTTTTATGTAAGGGTATTGAAATAACAATTCTAAAAAACTCAAAGTTTGCCCTATCTTTATAATTGTTAGGGATAGGGACATATAAAATTTCTAATCGACCATAATTTAAAAAAAAAAATGGTGGATGATCATGTTGATTACTGAGGATCATCCTCAGTCCAAATCTGACTTTGGTCCCTAATCTCAAAATAAAAATCGGCCGTTATCTTGGAGCAAAGCTGCAGCTTAGACCATATGGATAGATTTTTTTTTTTAATTCTTTTTCATATTCTATGTATCTTGAAATGCCAAATATTGAGAGGTTAATTTTTTTTTTTTGGAATACAAAACAAAGGTTGATTATCAGAAATAATAAACTAAAATGGATTAAACATTTCTGAAACTTAAAATATTGTGAAAACCGGGACAATCTTAGTAAGACACCAAATTAAATAATAGAAGAGAAGGATGGTAGGGGTGATCAGTCAAAATAAAATAGTAAAAATAAATAATTGTATTTATTTTTATATTCGCCGACGTCAGGCCTTCATCAGAGCTAAGAAAAGAAACAGATAACAATAGATATAAGAAACTATAAACATTGAATAATAAAGAATTAAAATTAAAAAAAGTGAAAGGTATAGACTAACTAAAAAATGTAGGTAAATACTTAAAGTAAAATGAAGTAGATAGGGAGAACATCAAAGTAGAATAAAGTAGGTAGAATAATAACAGTAACAGAGAACTAAAAAATAGATAATAATCACGGTAACAAAGCACAGACCAATGAAATAAACATAATCAAAATAAGGTAACATAAGAAATGAAAAATGGTAATCTTAGAATAAAGCATAAAACAGAGAAAAGAAAATTAAGATACTGTAAAATCTATCAAAAATATGAATACATATAAGAGAATAAAAAGTTAGAATAATGTAAAAAAGATGAATGAGCAAATGTATCAATAAAATCTATCAAAAATACTGACTACGTATAAGAGAATAAAAAGTTGAAATAATGTAAAAAAGATGAATGAGCAAATGTATCAATATATACAAAATAGAGATGGAGATATGGAAAATAGAGTGACAGAAAGGAGGAAGAAAAGGAGAAAACTAAGATAAGAAAATTAAACGCACCTATTAAATCAACAAGCATAGACAGACAGACGTATTGTAGCGAGAGGGAGAGGAGCTGGCAGATTGTGCCCTCCACAACAGTTAACCAAAATATGTGAACTAAAGCACATGAAAGTATATGATGGATGAGAGATTTATTATAGATAAATTCTAAGAGTTATTAAGCAAAAGTTCATGATGAACAAAGTATATGAAGGATGAGAGATTTACTACAGATAAATTCCATGAGTTATTAAGCAAAAGTTTAATTGAAAGAGGATGAAAATAATCAACTAAACTTTTACTATTACTCATGATAATGATGAACTTAATCTCTTAAAATATTAATTATTTTTTCTTAGTTTTTAGACAACTTAAAGTAGTATTTATTTATTCTTTTTTTTTTTGTTTTTTTTTCCTCCCCTTCCTCGCCTTTAAGGCTATACGGGGGTTTCCCCGAGCCAGGGGATGTGGGCGAGGATTTAAAAGACTCCCCCGGCACCGGGACGCGAACTCATGGTTATTTTAAATCCATTGTCTCATAGATCAGGTTGCCAGGCAACGGCGGTGCTGTGCACACACGTTAGCCCGTTCGGTCACCCCGCCCACATTTATTTATTTAACTAACCTATGGACTTTCATAATTGTTCCATATTTTTTTCTCACATCCAAGAGTTTTAGTTTTGTACTTCTAAATATATGGTTTAACCCTTTGTGAATTTTGGTAAGATTGTACATACATGGATAGTTTTTCTAATATTTTTACTTTTTATTTATGACATTTTATAATATTTTGATTATTTATAAGTATGTTATACTTCAGCAGGATTTATCTCCTGTTTATTGCGAAAAGTAACTAAGTAAATTTCTGAAAGAAATGTACATAGTTAGAAGTAGTAGAAATGTACTAAACTTTGAAGTACAGTATTATGTATTTTAACCTTACTTATTGGTAGAAAAATGAGGTGCATTAAAATTACACAAACTCTTTCATATACATTTCTTTAAGAAATGTATTTAGTTCGAAGTAGTAGAAATGTACTAAACTTCGAAGTACAGTATTACGTATTTTAACCTTATTTATTGGTAGAAAAACGAGGTGCATTAAAATTACACAAACTCTTTTATATACCAATAATATGTATACTTAGTGCACAATGTTCTGATTTCACCCAGAGAAAATTTCTCTAAGTACTTAGTCAATTTGTTTTATAAAATGTTATTTAATGGCTTTTTGCAATAAATCAATAATATTAATTACATAAAATTTGAATTTGTGCATTAAATATTGTAATGTATCACTTTTTAATTTATCTAAAACCAGGACATGCCTTACATTTATCTCATAAAGCAAATTTAATCATAAGTGTACAACTTGTTTTATTTAAAAAATTACAAAATCATAACAATAAAACATCATTTGAGATGAAAATTAATTTAAATATTTATATACACATTTACATAATCACAAAATAAAGAAAAAGTTAATGAGTCCTAACAGCAGGATCTTCAAGCTGTTTAATGGTAAGTGTTGATTTAGGGCCAGTTTGCCAAGTAGTGCCGGTTTGATCAATAACTGATGCACTAACATTGACTGTAGCCTGCACACTTCCAGAACCAAGGGATACAAGGAATTGTGCTGAAAAGAAGTCTCTATGAGGTATAACTGTTTGAGTTAGGAGGAGGCCATTTTCGTTTATCTAATGAGTAAGATAGAAAATATATATTAGTACTTGATTATTTTTGTTTGAAATAAGAATAATTACAATAATCTGATACCTTTTCATTTGAGTTGAGGCGTGGGGATGGATGTGTGGTGAGTGTTATAGTAACCCTCTCAACAGATCTGAAGAGCCCTGCCCTGCAACCATGCTGAATCACTCCTTCTACTTTGACAGCCAACTGTTGCCCACTTGTTACAGTTATATATTCACCATTGGCTCGTGGTTGGGGAGTAACAGCCAACTAAAAATAAAATAGTCAATCATCATTCATCATATGACATAATCCTGAATCATATTAATAAAAACATACCTTAACACTTGTTGATTGCAGAACTTGGAAGAAATATCTAGGCATACAAAATGTACTGGTGATAAGTATTTCAACTTGCTCCAATAAGTTGTCTACACTCTATATGCAAAATAAAAAAAAAAAAGTCTTGATATTGAGTATCAGAGAAGTAAATTTTAATATCTTATATGAGTATCACATTACTCAAGCTTGCTAAATTAAATAAGATTAGCGAAACAATACTCATTGTTTACTAAGAATGATCCTAGAAGGATTAAATAAAAAATCTTCTAACAACTTTGAATCACCTTACTTCCTTGTTAAACATTTAAGGGAGGAGATGACAACTGTGTTCATTGAAGTGAGAGCCATATAGTGCCTGGTTTAGGTTCATCAACAGCTGAGTGAGTAAATAATTAGGTCCCATGATTGAATTTAGAAATCTTTTCCCTGGTTAATACCCATTAATACACTATTTAACAGCCAGGTATCAGCAAAAAGGAACAATAGGCACAACTGTTGGGAAAGTTCCTCCATCAATAACAGTAATAATATCATGGAAGTAGAATTGTCTTCTTACACCGCTATGTGCATATTTTTCATAAAGAATCTACTGATGAATAGTGCATAAACGTAAAAAAAAAAAAAAAAAGAAAAAACAGATATTACCACCTGATGAACTATTGTTTTTGGTAATTCCATAGGCTGTATAAATTTACTAGCTTCTTTACAGGCCTCCAGCATAATAGTTGTCTCCAGATTACAATCTTGAAGCCTAAAATGAAAGCAATTAAGTGAAAAGTATGAAGTAAGTATTGTGGGAGTATATAATTTTAGATTTCATACTCAAGGAAGTTGCATCTACTTACGATGAATCTAAAGATGGCTCATCGCCTTGATAATTGACTAGAGCAACACAATCAATGCTATGGGCCATAAGCATGCACATGTGCTGTAAACTATACTTAATTAAGGAAATATAAGTAAGCAGCAGAAAGAATTAAGAACTTATCCCTTAACTTTCTAACAAGTATAATAGATGTACAAACTCTAACTACTATATTAGGTAAACTTCATGTAAATAAATAAATCAGTAATATAAATGTAAATTAATTAGTCCCGCAACAACATTTGATGGGTAGACTACTGGTATAGGTTAAGGTTTCTCAGCACTGTTCCATAATTATTCTTTATTATTGCAACTGACTGTGCTCATTTTTAGAGATTAATTTAACCAGGAAGTTTTTTTTTTTAAATGCAGTTCCCATTTTAACAACTCGAGTAACTTGGCTAGCTATTTTCTTTTGCTTAATCCAAAATCTCTGAGTTGTGGTTTTTGTTTCTGGTAATAATAGTAATGTTGTTCAAACTTTTCCTATTGTGGATATTATGCACAAGATTACTCTTTTTCATCATTAGTATCGGACATAACGAGTAGTGATGATTAAATTAGTTTAAAGAAAGTATCTGAGTACAACCTCTTAAGAGTTTTATCCGGGAATAGAATCTCAGAATGTGTTTGGGGTACCAATAGATTTTCGGCTAATTTGGAAAATATGGTTATTCCAGAATAGGTATTAATCAACATTACCCCAAGATTTTGTTTCAACTATTGCAATTATTGGAATATTTTGTAACAAATATAGATATTTTTGGAAAATATTAATCTTGTTCTTGAAAAGAAAAAATGTAGCAGTATATTCACATTTTATTATCATCACTTTTCTCTATTCACATTATTGATCAAAAAATAAATACATACATATGTACATAAATTTTGCATTATTTTATGTTTAAAACAGTCCCTTGAATTAATATGTAGTTTTAAATGTTAATTTATAAGTAAATTTTAAATTTTTAAAACCAACTTTCAGGATTTCTATACTTACGTATTTTTCATTTTGTGTTATATATTTGTAAAAACACAATCAGATATGTATGTATGTATTTAGCATTTTATTTTACATTTAAAGGCAGTCGTTATTTATAACCTATTTCAAAATTTCCAATTATCACCATGTATATGTTAATCCTTTTCATAGACCATAGATTTATAACTACAACTTAAGTTACAAATACAGCTGCGTATATCTGCAATTTGCAGTAAAACTACTTTTTGCACAACACTGTTGAAGACTGTTTAGTAATGATCTTATTCATTTCTCATTTGCTCTGCAGACTAGCAACGAGGATCGAAACTTTAGCAAATACCAAATACTACAGAACGTTTTTTTAATATGGAACCATTTTTCTTTCCCATTTATATTATTAAATTAGTTGAAGGATACACTTGGAGATTTGTAAGTGAACCTTGATCAGCATCAAATGCTGACTGATATAGCTTCCAGTATAATTCTCCACAAGCACGGAACTCTTTCGCACATTTACGGAGCTAAAAACAAAAATGAATAAGTATATATATTGTAATATACACCTTTACTGAAAGATGTTAAAAATGGTTTAGTAAATTAATGTTGAACAGTTAAAGGCAAGCTAACCTATCTAATTCTATTAATGTCAGGGGATGTTTATATTTGAAAAATAGTTTCACTGGTTCAGGGAAAAGAAAATGGCTGCTCTGTAGTTTCCCCAAAAAGGAGAGGAACAAAGGATTTTTGTTTTGGACAAAAATCCAACAAAAAGCCAACAGTCATTGTTTGGCTGGGGCACTAGTTGTTTGGAATTACAAGAGAGGATCTCCCACGGAGCTTGAGTTGAGTAGAGGAATGTGTCACCATTTTGGAAGGTGTGTTTGGAAGAACTTTGGAAAATGTTTAAAGACAAATGAATTCAGTGCCTCAAAGGAAGAAACAGTGTATATACAAAAAAGATTAGCTTGCCAATTCATAATCGACTTTATTTTTTAGTGTTTAGTGTAGTTAATATAAGTTTGTCTGAGTGATTTGATCTGATTTTCAGTAACCCATACCTGTGATAAAATAATTATAAATTTCAATTTAATATATTAATATTCTTATAGTTGAAGAGAAGAATGTTTGGGGTGATCATTAAAAAAGAATTAGTAAAAATAAATAATTATATTTATTTTTATATTTGCCGACGTTTCTGCCAAAAGTTCAGGCCCTCATCAAGGCCAAGAAAAAGAACATCGTGCTCTCAGTAAAACTATTTTTTATTTATAAAATTATTATTATTTTTAAGCACTTAATAAGTTATTCTATCGATAAATATGATCGAAATTAACAGCTACATACGTTCAGGTTTAAATCAATAAAAAGTGTAAACTGACAATTTCCTTCTTTCAATAACAAAAATCCAATAATTGGCTCAGAACTGAGTTGATTAAGTTGTTAAATGATGATACACATTTGCTCTATAGTGGGTAAAGTTGATAACCACACTTACAACCTTCATCAATAGACATTTCTTCTCCTTTTTAGAAAAATCACTAATTAAGCTGTCAGGATATCTAATATTTCAATATAAACATTTGGATAGGCACTTATAAATGTTTTATTCATATTTTTAAAATATAGAAATGTCCAGCTGAGGGAAAATAATTTTATATTTATTTTTGAAGACATCAAAAAACATTCGAATTATTTTTTGGAAATTCCAGTAAAATTGAATTATTAAAACTTAAATTACTTAAGTATAGCAAATCAAAAATATCTTGGAGTGGATATGCATAACCATTTCCAATATTTCAAAATTATGATAAAAAATTAGATTTAATAAATAGGGAAAAAACATGAGAAAAGAAAATGTGATATTAAGAAGTTTAAAATAGAAACGCATAGATGAATTTAGGAGTTAATTACAAAGATATATACTCTCAAATGACAGAATTCAAGAAAATTTCTTATGTAAGGGCTAACAGAACTTGCAATATAATTAAAATTCATGACCTAAAAATAAATACTTTGAAGGATTTAAAGGCAGCCTGAGCTAGGAATAAGTCGTTACCTTCAAAGGAAAATTGCAGTATGTTAAGTAGGGATATAGCAAGCCCAGATTGCTTCAAAACACTCATGGGATCTCGCTAAAGAATTTTAAGTCAACAAAATTAAAAATTGGTCCAGCTGTCGGCTCAAAAACTGCTACATACCTTTTAGTGGACAACCCAAACTTAAACCTCCATGTGGCTTCAATATAGTTAGGTAAAAATAAGTGTGTGTCATACTTTAAAATTAAATTTTCTTAGAACTTAAAATGTGTTACTGACCGCCTTTATCCAGATGCTGTTTCATTTATCTACTGTACTCTATAAATAGTTTTAATTTTTGTCTGTAAGCGTTTACTTACTTTTTACTATTATTATAATTACTTATTTTAATTTTAAACTAATGGTATGAAGGAGTGATAAATCCTTGTTGATTATTCTTACCTGGTTTGTTATATGACCACATCGTTGAAGTTCATCTCTAGCAGCAGTTACTATAGCAACAGCTATAGCTGGAGGTGGTGAAAAGCAAATACTATTGCAACATGAAACTAATTGGGAAAAGCAGTTCAGTAATTCACATCTCAAACTAGAATATTCAGCTTGAAAAGATAGGCTGTTGATAGGACTGCTGCCAGCCTTGAACACAAAAGTTTAAAATAATTATTAACATTAAATTAATTTATTACAAACTAAATAATTTAGTAGATTAGAAAGAAACTAATGTTTCATTTTACTGTATATATATATTTTGGATCCTGAAAGTGGATCCTCCACAACTGATAAAGAAAATCTGAAATTAAGAGAGAACTAATCTTAAAAAAAAAAAATTAATTGTTGTCATTCAGTAGACTATTAAAAGGTATCTTAAGATTTTTTTTTAATTAAAATTTTTGAAAATGGCTAATAAAGCTATAATGTTAAAAAATTAACTATATTTTTTTCTAGTTAAAAAGATTTTTTTTAAGTGGAATATGTTTGTGAGACTATCTGTTAATACTGATTAAAGTTAAAAATTAAATAAAGATAACAACTAGAGAGAACTACAATAATATTGCATGGCTGCTCAACTGTGTTGAGTTGACTAAATCACACAGTATACCAACCAGTTCAAGATATATTATTTAGAACCAAAGCAAAAAAGAGTTAGTTGGTACAATTTATTTCATCATTGGTACTATAGAAAATATGTTTTTTTAAAAAAACAGTGCATAGAAACAAATAAGCAAAGGCAAAGATTAAAATGAATAAGTATCTTCATTAGTTATATTACCCTCAATGATGTGATGCCAGCATTATAATAAGTAATAGCGTTTTCTAATCGGTCTATTTGTGAACCTTCACTTTTTAATGAAGCTTCAGCATTACTGATATGCTGCAGAGCAATTAGCCAAAAATGTAAATGTTCTGAAGAAACTTTACCCTGAAGCTTTTTTATGACATTATTACAAACTTTAAAGTGACCATATCTGCAAAAAGAAATTTTTATAATGATACTAGTTATATTTGATTAGAATTATATATATATATATATATATATATATATATATATATATATATATATATATATATATATATATATGAATGTAAATTAGTAAAAATCTGACCAAGAGATAGAAATCCAATGTTAGGTTATAATTGAAAAATTCCAACTATATAACCTTATGTCTCCAAAATGCAAGTAAAAAATCCGTCGTTTCGCTAATTCAACCATCATCAGAAAAGAAAGGCAAATCGAAGATGAAATCACATCTATTCCAATGTGATTGGATGTCATGGAGGGATTTGATCTTGATTTGCGTTTCTTTTCTATTCTGATGATGCTTGAATTGGTGAAATGTTGACTTTTTTTTTTTATCTGCTCTTTGGATACATAAGGCTGGTTGGAATTTTTCCAATTACAACATAATATATAAATACATAAAAATTCACCTTGCTGCAGCTCGAGCAACTTTATAGTTAGCCCATAGGTCAGAATTTTCAATAACTAGATCTACAGATGCCTGTAATTCCTCATCCCAATATGATGGACGTATTGTTTGAAAAATTATGGTGCACAACATTACCTGTGATAATTATTAAAAAAAAAATTATAACATATAATACATTTAGACAAAAGAAGTTGAAAATAAACATTGATATGTTTACATTAATCAAAACATTTGGTGCACACACAACTTTCACTTACCAGACTACTTAAATAATTCAATTTTTGTTCAAATAGTGCTAGTAAATATTTAAATCTAACATCTTCTTAGCTAAAATTATAAAAACATATTAGCATAAGTATTATCAACCTGTAAACACCACTTCAAATATTCTAAATGGCACGAACTTCTCTCATTAAAGTAAATAAAATAGTTTTTAAACAATTTCAGAATGACAAAATTCAATTTATTACATGTTTTGGGGTTGTCAAGCTTAAAGATAATTGTAAAAGCTTCCATGGCAACATTCGGTCTCCATTAAATAATATTATTTTTCATGACTTTTTTTGTCACTCTCCATTACCTTTCACGACTCTGTATGTTAGATATTAATAGTATTAATTAATATCTAGATATTAATATTAACATACCATTTGGTGAGACTTTGTAATTTGAACTCCGAGGATCTGAAAGCATACCTTAAGAAAAAACTATATGAAATCATATAAACCTGTTGAACATCTAAAGATTTTTATTTCCCTTTTGAGGAAGACAAAGAGGTTGTGTTTGAGAAAAGACACTAGAATATCACAACATTTTGGCATCAGTGAAAAACTGTTGCTGAATCCTGAATTTTCCATAAATACAAAACAGATAGAGAAGAAAAAGATGGCTATAAATATATGTACAAAATCCTGGGCGAACAAATATTAGAGAATATAAATAATTACACTTGTACTCAACACAATGTATTAAGTTTATGCGAAATCTTTGCAAGGATCAGCTAGCTAGTATATATTTTTACTTTTACTTACCTACATATGTAATATATAGTGAGGGAAAGTATAGCGATCGTGAATCTGAGTTTTCAACAGAAATACACGTTTTAGGTCCCTTGAGAACAAATTATCAAGTCCCTCAAAATGGTCTGTGTTTCTGAGAACAGTCTAGCTCAAAAACGAAAAGCCGCACAAAACTGATATTTAAGATAGGTATATGACTGAAATTTTACAGCAATTTTTTCCTTAAAATCAGATAACATGAAGTGCCACTTTATATCAACGATGACACACAATTTTACAATTTTCGGCACCCCTTAAATAGCCGATCGGGTCCGACTGCTATATGCCAATGTTTATAAACTTAACACTGATAATTCTAGAAAGGCACTCATAATTCCTATCTTTGTATTCATATTTATTGTATTAATTATATTCATATTATTGAAATTATAAACAAAAACAAAAACAAACGTAATAATAAAAAATACTTTTATTTTACAACATATATATTGAATAGACTAAAACATTATACATAATGTTTTACATTATATATAATGTTATACATTATATATAATGTAAAAACATTAATTATAACATATATATAAAAATAAATGAAATAATAAAAACCACTTAAACAACATATGTATATATAAAAGAAACACCATGAAGATTACAAAGAACATATGTACACATAAAAGAAACAACATAAAAAATCCTCAAGAAACAAAAAAGAAATCCTCGATCGCTCTAACCACATTCCTTTTCTTTACTATAGAAACGTTTTTGTAACAAATACGAAAGCATCTCATTTAAATTTCTATTCAAAGTAGAGCGGTAAGTGAAAGTAGTGTGTTGTGCGCACGAGATTTTTAAAATTCTGTCATGCAATAATAGAGATTAAGAAAAAAACAAAGTGCTAAGTTCAACCTGGTGATGCTTGAGTTTGCTCTTAGAATGCCAACTAACTGTGACTGAGCAATAGTACGACTTTTGCTCTGACCACAACAGGGTATTTATTCATTAAAGAAGGCTGCTATATTTATTTATATTTGTTTAAGTACCAATATATATATGTATATATATATATACAAATTTTAATATTTATATTGCTGTAATCTACACAATTAAATATTAAATAACATTAGTGATAGCATTTACAGAAACCACAAATGTATATGTACATGACATTAGTGATAGCATTTATGGAAACCACAAATGTATATGTACATAACATTGTCGGAATCCATATTATATTAAGCTCATGTTACATGTGAAAGCCTGTTCTAATCTTTAAGGCGAGCTTGGGCGAACTCGTATTCCTTAGGTCCCTCCATTACAACTATTCTACGTTAGGATCTCTTATTTATCTTTTCATTAATTATCAAATTCTTAAACATTCAACTATTTTTTATATCAGAGTTCAATGTGCAATGGTTAATAATTTCAAATAAAAAAAAATTAAAGGTGCTTTAGAGGAAGAAATATAGAAAATTAGCCATTTAAGCCCTGTTAGAGAACATCAATGAGAATAAAACCTATATTATCTTAAAAACTGGTTAATTTTACACTGATATAAAGAATTTAATAAAAATTGTAAGAGCCATTTTCGAGAAAATCATATAAATGGGTTAAATCATGATATAAAGTGCTATTTCAGGTTAGTTGTTTTTGACGAAAAAGTTGCTTTAACATCCCAGACATATACAAACCTTAAATATGCAATTTCACTTTCGTACGACTCTTCATTTTTGACAATTAACACACACAAACTATTTTGTGGAACTTGGTTATATGGACTCCGGAGACTTCAAAATGTATATTTTTATTGAAAACAGATTAGAAAATTTTCACTATCACAAAATTTACTTTACTATATATTTTATATAATTAAGTGAAAGTAAAAATGGGATAATTGTAATCAAATCATGGTTTTATTATGATAAATATACAGAAAGGTGACATGCAGAACAACAGTAACAGTTTTAGCAAAAAAAAAGTCCAAGTAAGGCCAGTGTGGCTTCCTCACCATTTTCATTGGCTAAAAAATATGTGTATTACTAGGTCTAAACTTTTTCGTAAGATAATAAAACCTCTGGGAGAAGCCGTTTTCGGAAATATACTAACCTCTCAACATATTCGGGTTTGGTAATCACGAGTTCACGAATAATGCAATTCGAAAGATTTTCGCATTTGCTGATTGTATATCGCTACTATTAGTGCAAAAGGTCTTAAGTAAAAATTGAATATTTTATATGAGAACATAAAAACTAATAATTTCTTTGTACAATTTCATATTTTATTGCCCTCTGCTATATCAGTTGCAGACTACAAAATGCTAATAATAGAATAAAAATTGAAAATTTTTACATACAACATTTTGCAATAATCTTCGGTAGTGAGGAAGCAAAACTAGAGACATTGGTATTTAGTCATAACAATTTTAGCAGTCCGAGGCTTCATTAACTACTGAAATGATAACTAATATACCCATCTAAAAATAATACATGAGTTGGAGCCATTGATCCTAAATTTACAGAGAATGATTAATAAGACAAAAAATTATTCTCTTAAAAAAAAAAAGTTCATTTATTTAATCATATATAACCAAGAGAAAAATTTCAACTTTACCTTCGTTGAAATGTGATCACACATAGAAGAAATGCAAATTTCTTGAATCTTTTTAGTGATATCACACAAATAAGGCTCTAATACTCCAGGTTCTAAACTTCCAATTCCTCCTAACGCTTGGCATAATAGCAAACTTGATTCTTCTAAAAATAAAAACAGTAAATCTATGTATTGAAAAAGTCGGGAGAATACTGGCAAAACTCAAAGATTAACTTTTAATAGATTTTTGTTAATGAGTGAATATATGAGAATATATAAATATTTAGAAGAAAGATGGTACATTAAAAAAATAACAATTTTCCACTTTTGCGTAATAATAAACAAGATATTTGTTATGTAAAATGTGTAAATTTTTGAAATGCATTGGTTTTCTTCAAAAAGAGTGCTATATAAAACTAAAATAATTTATAATGATGTAGAGATGGTTGACTGCGATTACAATATGGGGAGTTGGTTGGGGGGCGGGAGGGGGGTGCAGTCAAATAAATATTATATGTTAAAATAGTATTGTTTAATTATTTGACGGCACCCCCCGACCAACTCCTTCTCATAAAATTATGTATAGCTTTAATAAAAATTAATACCTGAAGCATTTTCAAGTTGTGATGCTATGAGTTCAATAAATCTGTTAGCAAGTGGTTTATGAACCTTGCATAATGTCACAGCACTTTGTAGACAAGAGGTGAGTACATATTTCTCAATGTCTCCTTTGTTGCATGTAACAAGTAACAGTAACAAGGACTCCACAGTGCTAAGGTGTTCTTCCACATCAGAAATAGGCAACCCCTCTTGAAAACTGAAAAATAATACAAGAAAAAAAAATGCTGGTTCATGCTATGGATTTCCTCAAGGACTTGTAAAATTTACTAACAACTTTTTTCCAATATCTTTTCTATATAATGAAATTTTTAAAAACATCAAACTTGTTATGATTACGGGTTTGTTTAATAATTAATGAATCCAACAATTTGTGTCAAACTCAGTTTAATAGTTTCACAAATAAGATATTTAAGAATGATTTTTGTGATAAAACTAGACATTGTTAAACATCAATTTTTGAAATTAAAAACTGTAAACATGAACGGTACCATTATCACATCAATTTAAGAAATAATTATTTGCTGAGAATTTAGAAAGACATGTTAGCATAATTCCATTAAATAATAATAATAATATATATAACCTGGCCCTCTGCACAAGGAAGCTATTCAAAGAAAATTGAACTGGATATTGTTTTAAATTGCCAGCTACAAACTTGATAGAGATGTGGTTCCACATATGAGCCCGAGTGTTTCAAATCAACAGTCTACTATCTGCCATGGATGAAAGAATATGAGTATTCCTCGTAACTATGGATAATGATTGTAGTGTCAATCCAAGTGATGAATCAGTATTACTTTATAACATTAAAGAAATAGAATGTGGAAAAGATTAAGGAATTATCCATAATTTAAAATAAAATAAAATTGCCAATTATTTGCAAGAAATACAAATTTTGGATGCAAAATTTCTATGTTTCATATGTCTTAAGAGAGTAAT
The DNA here is from genome assembly GCA_928085145.1 of Nezara viridula. Taxonomy (NCBI): domain Eukaryota; kingdom Metazoa; phylum Arthropoda; class Insecta; order Hemiptera; family Pentatomidae; genus Nezara; species Nezara viridula. Next base: position 210,411,699 of record OV725077.1, read on the forward strand.
TTAGAATTAACACAACTGATTTCCTCTCAATTAAGTTTGAAGTTGTATGAAACTGGATATTTTTACATTTCATCTACTTAATTGTTAATTTTTAAATTAAGTTCTCATAAAATAATTTATTTTGAGGGCGTGATGAATAAACATTACCCATTTTAGCTTTTATTTTAGCTGTCGGTAGCAGTGCCGATTAAGCAGATTTCAATTTCTTTTCTGGCGGATCCATGGAATGAATATCAAATTTCTCAATACAGTGTAACATCTCTCTTATATTTTACAAATAATAATAATAATATAACCTCGGATAATCACTTTATACCGTTAGGATACTTCCAAAATAAATAAGAGGTTGTTTAATAATAAACAAGATTATAAGAGAATTAATATATTTATTTATCTCAGGTGTTGGTTACTGACAATCAGATCAACTCAGACAAACTATTATTATTTACTGAAGGAAGTTAGTCGACTGTTCTATATATCATGGGTGATTAATATTCCTTGAACACATATAAATAGTACTTGAACACCCTCAATGCTCAAACCACGGTTAGTAAGAGAAAATATTACAAATTTGTATAAATGGATTATATGCATTATTTTTTAATTTTTAGTTTGTATAACTATTTACATATTTAATTTTTAATATTTTGTATTGTAGTAATAGTTAAGATTCATGTACCATCAATCACTATAGTTTATTATTTACCATTATTGGTCGTATAATATTATATCTCTGATTATATTTTAAAATTTTCAGCCCTGAAGATGACACACATGTTTGGGTTGAAACGTTGGCACAAATAAAAAAAATAATAATGACTACGGCCTGACTATTTATCACCCATACTTGATTTATAGTAAATTTCTTTATCACATTATCCATCAACAGCCATCACACCTTCTATGCTTGAGATCTTCTCCAATTCAAGTCCTCTGTCTACTCTCTTATCATAAGATCCCGACATTCTGCCCTTTATACAGATCTGCCTCTTTCCAAAACTCCTTTGTTGCCCTTTCTACTAATTTGTTGCATTCCCTCTCTTTAAAAATACTCCCTCATTATCCACCTTTAAAACCCTTCTATTCCAATTCCTATTTACAAAACAGTCAGAAAATGGATAAGCACATGTTAAGTTTCAGCGCCATGTTTAAAATAAAATCAATGTTTATCTACATATATATATTTTCTTCTCATGTTCTTGTATCTACATATGTGTACTTATGAACTTGTATATATATTTTTCAGGCAATGTTGTTTCTGTTGCACTTGTTTTCCATGCTATTAAAGTTGCTTAATGTATTTATTTTCACAATTTTGTTTTTTTTATAAATGATTTCATTTTTACTAAGATATAATAAATAAATCTTAATTTGATGTAGAGATGGTTGACCGTTGATATAATATGAGAAGGAGTTAGTCGAGGGTGCGGTCAAATAAATAAAAAATTAAAATATATTAATTATTTTAATTTTTGCCGACGTTTCGACCCACTTTGCAGGTCGTCTTCAGGGCTACAAAAGATACAAAACATGTTGAAAATAAAAAATAAATATAAGTATATATAAAATAAGAAGAAGTTGTCAGATACAGAAATAAAAGATGGTATCAGAGATATAGTGGGCGACAATGTAGTTAGATATTAAGAAATATATATGTAGAAGATACAAATAAATGGAAAATAAGTAGGAATAAAAATAAAAATAAAGGAGAATATAGCATGTAAGTTAAAAGTAAACAGATTACGATAAAAGATAAGAAATAAGTGTATAACAAACTAATAAAGATTACATTAGATAAGTGTGGATTAACAGATAAAGAAAATAAATACATGAATGTTAACGAATTCATTATTTATTCGTTAACATTCATGTATTTATTTTCTTTATCTGTTAATCCACAGTTATCTAATGTAATCTCTATTACATCTTTATCTTTTATCGCAATCTGTTTACTTTTAACTTACATGCTATATTCTCCTTTATTTTTATTTTTATTCCTACTTATTTTCTATTTATTTGTATCTTCTACATATATAATTCTTAATATTTAACTACATTGTCACCCACTATATCTCTGATACCATCTTTTATTTCTGTATCTGACAACTTCTTCTTATTTTATATATACTTATATTTATTTTTTATTTTCAACATGTTTTGTATCTTTTGTAGCCCTGAAGACGACCTGCAAAGTGGGTCGAAACGTCGGCAAAAATTAAAATAATTAATATATTTTAATTTTTTATTTATTTGACCGCACCCTCGACTAACTCCTTCTCATAAATCTTTATTTCTTCATATTTTACTTTACATTATTTATTTTTACTTCGTGCTCATCTATTAGGAGAATTTATTTAATATTTATTGGGTTTTTTCCCTATCTTCTTTATTTCTTTAACCAAGCAGCGATTATTTTGTTTCATTTTTTATTTGTATGTTTTATATTTCTAAATATCTTGTTAGTTTAAATAAGGTTTTCTTTTTATTTAATGTAACTTTTATTATTTAATGTAGTTCTTCTGGCCAGATTTATTTCTTTTGTAATGTAACTTTCTGTTATTATTAAGAGGCTTAGTCCCAGAATAATGTTAAAACCCTAAATTTGAGGATTTTTTTCTTGGTTAATCACAAAGATTTATTATTCAAAATAAGAAATGAAAAAAACTACAAACAGATAATTGTACCATGTACCAAAATATTGTTCCAACTCTAGTTCTATCTGCTCATTTTGTCTTGTCAATGGGCCGGTTGTGATCCTGATTGATAAAGGATTTAAAGCAAAGATAAAATACTTCCTACATGAATATAGATAAAATATTGCTTTCAATATAGTTATAGTTTTAAAATCATGAAAATGCATTCTTGAATAACAATGTCTAACTAAAAAAGTTCAATATTTAAAATGATATTAATAACTGGTACAATTAAGTCATTAACGAATGTTGATGAAGCAAATATTAGTTCACTGCTTTAAGGTATATTAGAAACAAAATTGTTAGAGTAAATAACAAAATATTCGTACTACAGTAAATTGTAACTTTGGAGCTCTATTTCTCAAAATTATAGTAAATGCAATCAGAATCTTTTCAGACCAAAGCCATGAATTGTCAAAATAAGTAAGAAAATAACATGTAAATAAAAAAGAAAAACTGATAACTGAAATCCCAAGTGACTTGACAAGTTGAGTGGGCAGTGACTGATTAATAACTCATTACTGAAGGGTTACTAACCAGCAGAACAATGTACGTGGCTCCATTCAATTACAGAGATTATTACTTATTGCCGACTGGTTAGTAATTGGAATAAAGATCAGTTCTTTTTGAATAGCTCTGTGATAGAAGGTTTAAGTTATTCTAAATACTTGATTCTAATTTAACCATCTCAGTGATATAGAATATAACTGGTCATTAGCAGACATAAACACTGACAAAAGAGATTTTCCTGCATAACATTTTTTAATCTAGGCAAGTTAGTGAAAAAATTGCTAAGTAAGGAAGAAAAATAAACTATTAAATCTTGAAATGTAGTATACATTGTTATTAGAGTGTACTATACAATAAACTAAAAGTAGTTTGTAGTTTAAACAACCAAATTACAAATTAGTGCACATGATCGAAATAATGTAATAAAAATAAAAATGTTATAAAAATTTAAGATAGAGTATTTGACAGTTTATCTCCCACATCAATCTTCACCCAAAAGAGTTATTCCTTTAAACAGAGTTATTCTACATCAATTCTCAAAGAGAAACTACAAATAAAAACACATACCAAAAATTAACCATGTTTGTTAATATTTTGACAGATTTGGCAGAGATTAACCAGTTGCTAGAATAACAAGTTTCCTGGCAAAGTTTCATCAGTTCTGAATCTATAAATAAAGAAAATAATAGAATTTAATATTAAATTTTATAAATCATAATAGTTAAGAGTTTTATAAAGAAATTAGTTCATATGAAAATTAAGTATGTATCATATACTACAAATTGCTGTACTTAGTAAAACATAGATTATGTAAAAATAAAATAGGTTGGATTCCCTGCCTTTTCTTTATCTTAAATAAAAACATTTTTTCACAATATTCAAAAATATTTATTAATAGTTTAATTAACATGAAGACTGAATAAAAAAAACTTTTTGAAAAACTACTTTTAAAAAGAATACTGAGCCTTGTATCTCAAAATAGTCTGATATCTATCGAGCAATTCGGGTTCAGAAAACAGCATTCAACAGTAGCCCAAATAGCCATACTGACCGACTATATTACCAAAGCGTTCAATGAAAATAAGCACGTCGGTATGCTCCTCCTAGACATAAAAAAAGCTTTTGACACAGTATGGCATGAGGGCATTATCCATAAACTCATTTTATATAAATTCCTACCTTACATAATCTACCTCATTCACACATATCTCAACAATAGATCCTTTTGCATTACAATATAAAATGCCCATTCCTCAATCCATTTCCTATCTACAGGTCTCCCTCAAGGCTCCTGTCTTTCTCCTACACTATTCAGCCTATACATCTCAGATCTCCCTTCCATTCCTTCAGTAGAATACTCTTTATATGTAGATGACACAGCTATCTACACCTCTTCTTTTAGAACTGACACTATAACTAACAGCTTACAATCTCAATTCATAAAACTGCAAATATTTTGAAAAAATGCATAAAAATTTATAATTTCTTAATTCGATATTTCCTTTGTGCTATATATATATATATATATATATATATAAATAAATGAAGACATATATATTTCATAGTCTTTTTATTTATTTTAAGCATAAATAAAAAAAAGTAATAATATGAAATTACGTTCTCCAGGCATGACTTACTGAGAGAGTTCCTAGTGAAAGAGTTCACGCCCGTTATGTGCTGCGTAATTAAATAGGGAATTCCCCGGTTAACAGGTTAAAAAAAAGTAAAATTTTTGGAAAAGCTAAGAAAATAAAACAATCTTAAAATTCAGTATTTATGGTAATAGTCCGGACTAATTCACCCCTTTCTATGTTTTATTGTTATTGAATACTATTAAATAGTATGCTGTTTCAATTTAAAACTCAATACAGTTGATCAGCCTTGCAATTGTATTATAGTCCTATTATTATTTATTTTTTTTAAGTGAGGAAGGGGCATTGAACTTCAATGCTCCTGTTACTGTGTTTGAATGCGACTGTGGCAAGTAATTTATTTATTCTGTTGCACAAGCTGTGGTTCAACTCTGGGATGAGGAGAACCTCTTGGGGGCCCACCCAGCCTTTATTAAGTGAATGCTCTTAATTAAATGATAAATTAAAGGAAAATACTTAGCAGTTGATTTGAGTTGAGTGATCACCTCCTTACACAACCATTGACCTGGAAACTGTATTTCCTTACAAAGTACTGAACACAAGAACCTCCAAGGGTTGTAGTAGAAGTTGTTTTTTTTTTTTTTTTTTTTTTTTTTTTTTTTTTTTTTTTTTTTTTTTTTTTTTTGGAGGGGAGGAGAGAGAGACAAAAATTATCAGAAAATTCCCTGAATTTCTGATGAATAAATTAAAATCGCTCTCAATTCCAGAATAATGAAATTTTCTGACTTTTCCCAGTTTTCCCTGTTTGGAAATCCCTGTATTAAACTCAATGAAATATTGCTGGCTCTTCTTACAGGTTGAAAAAACGGTTTAGATAAATATGAGAATAAAATATACATGAGAACAATAAAATATATTTGGAATTTATTTTTTTTCTATAAATACCTGAATCAACATATTCTTGACAGATAACTGGAGATTTTGTAAGAATTATGAATATATCAAGTGCATGACTTATAACTGCTTCATGATGTGAATTCCTTGCAAGATGGATTGTCTTTGTAACACAAGTCTGCGGCCATAAGTGAGGTCCCACTTTGGCTAATTGATGTAAACCAGTCAAAGATGCTTTTTTAACAGCCCAACGTTTGTCTTTCACCAGATATTCCAGTAACAATTCTACCTGACAATATAATTAAAAATAAACAAAATAAAAGTTCTGAGGAATTGAAATTTCTATGTGGAAATGATAACAATTTTAACAGGAGGCTGAAACAGTTAATTGACTTGATTTATTTTTTAATTTACATAAATTATGAAATTATTTTGTGCCTTTTCCAAGGCTGAAAATAGAGGTCCTAACCAAAGCATGCATGCTGCTATCAGCTTATTCTTAACAGTTTTTCAACAAGTTCATCTTTTTTTTTTTTTATATTATTTTTTTATTATTATTTGTTGAATTTACAAATAAAATATAATAAGTAAATCTGCTATACAAATATAAAACATGACAGTAGCTTGTGAAACAACTACTGATTAAGGAGCACTACAATGGTTATGTTAATATATGAGGTCCCTTGGCCATCTTCTTTAGGGTTGTCAGAAACAAAACAGTTAGGGATGAAAATTATGAACTAGAGGGTTTGGGTGGCCAAGGAGTTTGAAATTAAAATAGGTATATCTATTTGGGTCCAAATCTGCTGAAATCTTTATAGATAATTTTATTTCTGAAATAATAAGAAGCATTAAGAATTCTATGGAGAATTTTGGATTGTAAGGAATAGATACGGAGAGAATTCAATGGTCTTGTGGACCCCTAAAGCTCGGTTTTTTTGTTGTATAATGAAAATTTTGAGGTTATTCAAGTAAATGTAATAATAATGGGGGGGGGGAGGAATGGGTAGGGTAACAGGAGGGCTGGAAAGGGAGATGGATGCGGGAATCTCACCTATTTCTTGCGGAATGATCAAGCAATAGTGCCTTACCCACTGATTGTGACTTCCCTGTCCTCCCTATTCCTATCAACGCCTATTGTCACCTTGTGGTGCCCCCCACCCCCCCGTTGAGTCCAAAGAGATTCGTGAACGACATAGAGATGGAGATCAACATTTCTGCCCTCTAATTTAGAGAGCAGTTGTGTGGATCCTTCTATGACAGCCAAGCTAGGTGGAGGGAGCTCAAGCCGTGGCAGGGGGGTCTTAAATAAATATACACTGTCAATTTGACCCACTTGGGGCACCTGGCGCACCTCATTGTAATTAATTGTCTTCTGCAGGGAGAGGGGGTAGTACCTGTAGTGACCTTTTTCCATCCCCATACTAGTGGGAACAAACTGCAAGCACAACATAATATTAAAAAACAGGCAGACAACAATGTCAAAGACCCGGCACTGGACACAGAACTGCTGGAGAAGGAAGTGGTTAGGAGATACTGGGAGGGCCATCGATGTATCCTCTTGAGAATAATTCAAGAAGTTCGTTTGAGACTATCTAAGTCCAAGTTTCCCAGCTGTCTGTAATAATAGATGAGGCTAAGGGTCTGGCTGGTGGAACTGGTGTTCCCGAATTCTCTGGTGCGCAGAGAAGAAAATAAAAGAGGATGAAGAGGCTCGAGTCAAAGTCAGGAACTGAGCTACCGTTTACAGCAGTTCCGGCTGCAAAGGCACCAGTTAGTGAAGAGCCCGAGCCAGTCCAAAAAGCTTCGGTCAGAAGCGGAGAGGCTGGTGCAATTTCCTACGTTTTAGCGGCTGGGGACAGTAGGGTAGCAATTATTCCCTGTGGATATCCATCTGTTCAGCTAACCAAGGAGGAGTGAGGAAGTAAAAGCCCAGGTGATCAAATCTGTTGATCAGCTTGAGGTGGGTTGCATCATCCCTGAGTTTAGTGCCTTTAGCCACCATCTGGAGAGATATATCATGGTTTGTGATGATCAAGCTACCAAAGACTAGTTTATAGTGTCGAAGAACTCAAAAAAAGCTGGCAGAGTAGAGGCATACTGCCCTGGCGAGAAAATTCCGGAGGAGCTACTTATGAGGAGACTTCGGATTCAAAATGGTAGGATCCTGCTGCGGTGCACTCTTATGTCGGAGAAAAAGAAATGTAACAATAGCAAAGAGTCCATATGTAGCCCGGTTCAAGAATAAAACATGTCTTTCAACAATTTGGAAAAATTGTGAATCTATTCAACAGCATGTTGAACGTGGTGAAAAAAAAAATGACGATCTACTCAAGACAAAATCAATCAAGAGAAGTCGCAATATTCCGTTATTAGAGCCAATTTTACTCGAAAACGTAAATAATTTTAAAAATTAATTGAGGATCCTCTTAATGAACTCAACATTTTATTTATTGGATTACTCTCTACCTCACTATTTCTGACAAACCGGAGGAGGAGTTGTGTTGTTCTAGAGGTACAATCAAACCTATTCAAACCAGAGAGGGAACGTCGAGATTATTCTGTGGATCCACTATGATTCGATAAACTCTGACTAAAAAATATTAATATCCATAATAGTATAAATTACAGATGCTAAATAGTATTGGTATGTTTTTCTTTAAAAGAAAACAAAAAAACATTGTTTTAAATCCATTTGGTTTGAATTTTATTTATTATCCTTCTTTGCACTCAATATAACGACAACGGCCATTATAGACAGTTAGTTTGATGAGTATAGTGACCTTGATAGATTTAACAATTACACATTTACTAGGTTGTTAGAAAGGTCCTGGTGCATAAGTATAACTTTATTTTATATTATATACTTTAAACATTACTGAATACTACTCTTCCAACTAAAGTCCATTGTTTTCAACTATTTTCACCCATCTTTCAACATGGAGATTCATTCCGTGGGTCTGTAATGAAATAAATTTTAACCTGTTCAGGCTGGATTCTAACTGATGTCATTAAACTCAAGAATGTTAAACCATGCTCGTCCATCACGTCTTCATGGCTCTGAGCACTGACTTTAATCTTTTATCCATAGCATCCAGTTCTCTTGGGTTTTGAATAACATTTTTATTTCATTTTTTTATTTAAGTTATATTTAATCAAGTAATGTTTTATCAATTTTTTAGGAATCACTACTAAACTTTAGTTGTTAATAAGATACAAATTTTTAAAAGAAATAATAAAATAAAATAATTATTTTACTATGGTTACAATCACTTGGTAAATGATCAAATTTAATTACTAAATTATAGTTTATAAACAACAGCTAGAGAAGACAATTTTCCGGATTTAAGTAATTATGGAATTCTCAGGTCTGTCATAATAAAATTATACAGTTTTATAAACTGTTTTAAATAAAAAATGAGGATGGAAAATCAGTTGTCTTACTTGACTAGGTATATCAACCAGAGTAGAAGCAGCCAATTTGGTCAATGTATTTAATGTTGTAACCACAAAGTCTTTTGCAGGATATTTAGGTAACAAGTCTGTGCATACTGTTCTGACCTATAAAACATCAATCAAGTATTGAGAAAGAATTATAGAAGAATTTTAAAGTTTCTTGAATCATAAAATAAATAAATACACCATGATTATCTATTAAAACAAATATTATTACTGACCATAGCTGCAGTGGATGTATCATGGTGCATATGTTGTAATATGGGAATGAGTTGCAATTTCATATGAGCAGGGGTAGCTAATCCTCGAATCATATCAGAAATTTTATTACACATACCAAGAGCAAAAGATCTAGAACATAAATTATTATAAATAAAATAAAGATTCAAAACATAAACAGAAACACTCTTACACATACACAATTATAATTTTCAACTATTGGGGTGTCCGGAAAATAATGTGGATGGTTAAAAAAGAAAAAAGCAAGATTTGCAACTGTTTTATTTAACCAAAATAGTCTTCACTACTATCAATACATTTCTGCCAAAGTGTTGGCAACTTTTACGTTCCCTCGGAATAGAATTTCCCATCTTTAGAATTGATAAACTCCAAAAACGCATTTTATAATTAAGTTTGTCCATTAAATTTGTTGTCACATAAGTAGTGGTCTAGGTGTCTAAAAAAAATGATAATCCATAGATGAGAGGTCCGAAGAGTAGGACGGATGTGGCAAAGTTGCACACCAAGTTCCAACAGTTTTTGTGATGCACATGTGAGACATATTGAAGGGCGTTGTCTTGCTACCAAACCCAAAGATGGCATCATTATTGCCAATTTCTGATGCATTGCATTAATTTGGTTACAATACAATTTGACATTGATGGTTTCTCCAGTATTTAAGAATCTGTAGTGTATCAAACCAAATGAAGCCTACCAAACAGTAACTATCATGTTTTTTTTTTTATGAGCTTTGAAAATGTTCTGCTGCTTTTCCTTTGTCGAGCCACCGTCCAGAATGTGTACTGTTATTGTAAAGTATCCACTTTTCATCATAAGTAACAATTCTGGACAAAAAAGGGTCATTTATGTTTCAGCAAAGAAGTGTAGCACAAACTTCATAACGCTGGTTTTTGACAGTCATTTAATGTGTGTGGAACCCAACTTTCAAGCTTTTTAACTTTTCCAATAGCCTTGAGGTGGTCATCGACGGTCGATTTTCTAAGGCCAAGTTTCCCTGCAAGTTCTCGAACAGTTGTTCTGGGATTTTCTTCTACCAAAGCCAGCAGAACATTGTCATCAAGAGAGGAAGTCCTTCCACGACCTTCTTTGTCTTCAAGGCTGAAGTCTCCCTCCTGAAATTTATTGAACAGTGCACTCATTAATGCTGTTCTCATCCCAGACTTGATTGATATTTCAGGCCGCCTGGGCTCCATTCCGGCCAAGCTTACATTTGTAAAACAAAATTATATGAAAATCACGCATTGATATGTTATTAAAGACTGAATTATTTCTAAGCTGTAAAATGCTACAGAGGTAAACAAACATTATCGTTTGGAAGAGGATTAATAAGTGTTGACATTCATACAAATGAATAATCCAGCTAACGTAAACATTTTGTTGTATAGAGGGGTATTTTAAAGAAAACTCAAAATCTGGACAACCCAATACATGGCAATTTTTTCTAGATATTTAACGATCTAAATTTTTGCCTTATAGCACAATTGAAAACCACACAAGCCACCGGTAGTACGCACCAACATCAAGAAGTTATAGTTTAGAATTAACGACAACTTTGTCAACTTTTGCAAAACTTATAGGAAATTCCTGGCTTAATTCCGACCCTATGGAATTACCAACATATTTCCAATTTTCCTGACAGGAAAACAACTTTTACAACCCTGTTTTAACAACATTACCTCTCCACAGTCTCCTAGATGGCAGCTAGCAAAACAGTAATAATTAGCATTAGGATTCAAGAAAGAAAAATTTTATCAAATATTGAGCTCTTGCAACATGATAATAATATTTATGTATTGGAAGATGACATATCAAATATAAAGAACAGAACTAATAAAATCTTAAGAGTGTATTGCAATTAACATGGTTAATTGTGGGTAAATGGTTGACTGCCCTGAATAATGAAGAGAAGAATAGTTGGGGTGATCAGTCAAATAAGAAGGCAAAAATAAATTATAATATTTATTTTGACATTTGCCGATGTTTCGACCTGAAGTTCAGGCCTTCATCAGGGCTAAGAAAAGAACCAGATAACAAGATGTGAGAAATATGTAATGTAAAAAAATGTAGGTAAAAAAATTAAAGTAAAATGAAGTTGGTAGAATAATGACAATAGTAAGAACTAAGAGATATCTCTTAATTAGTTAAGAGATCTCTCTTTCCCTAATCTATACTTTCCCTAACTATATATTACATATATAGGTAAGTGAAAGTAAAAAATTGCTATTGAAATTGGAGAGGGAATGGAACGATAATGAATCGGGGTTTGGAGAAAACCCAGTACCAGACATAGATTGAATAAATAATTTTGCTTCTCTTGAGCCTTCCCTTCATTCAGAGTTTAACAGTGGATATTAAACTTTACATCTATTTATATCAATTGCGATATCAAAAAAAGAAAAAGTAATTCTGGAAATACTGGTGATCTTTAAGGATTCTGGAGAAAACAGACGTCTTCCTAGAACTGTTATTAAATATAATTGAGTTTAACAGTGGATTAATGGTTGGCTGTAGTGAATAATTGGAGAGATTTTGGTTTCAGTAAATAACAAAACAAATTAAAAATAAATAAATAATATTTATTTTAATATTTGCTGATGTTTCAGCCTAAAGTTCAGGCCTTCATCAGGGCTAATAAAAGAGCAGATAACAATATGAAACTGTTAACGTATGAAAAAAAAAATATTAATAATAATAATAATTTTTAAAACAGAGAAAAGGAATATGAATTTATATAAAGAAAATAATAGATTTAAATAGAAAAATTAAGATACAGTAAAATCTATGAAAATATACTGACTACATAGAAGAGAAATAAAAAGTTAAAATTATGTAAATTATTAAAATAAGATATAATGACTAAATGTATCAATATGCACAAAACAGAGACAGGGATATAGAAAAGAAAGCAAAGAAAAAGGTAAATGAGGAGAATACTGAGATAAAAGAAGACCAACCTGGACTCATGAGAGGTTCCCGCAAGACAAGATTATTTGGACAGGAAACAGTGGAATTAACATATCATCCACTGTAACGGTTAATAGAAATCCGTGAACTAAAGCATAGAAATGTATATAATGGTTGAGAGGTTTAGTGAAGATAAATTATATGTGATTAGTAAATAAATCTGTATACTAAATAAATGTGTAGATGAATGGAAATAGAGTATCTGAGGATAGTAAGGTGTAGAGCAGAGATCATAAATAATAAAGGAGTATGACTGAAATAAAAGTAAAACACGAGATTAAAGAAAACAATCAATAATAACAAAAAAATAAATGAAAATGAGAAAGTTGTTACAGAAAAAGGAGGAACATAAAAAAAAAAAAAAAAAAATGGATGGAGTTACTGGGGAGGGGGAGGAGGAAGAATATCGAAGAGATGGGGAATACCTACTATGAATGATACTAATAAATAATGCTACTAGGATGGTTGAAGTTTTGTTGAAATCAAATGCATGAAACTTCGGCAAATATAAAAATAAATACCATATTTTTTTATTTTTTACTGAACACCCTAACCAACTTCTCTTTAATAATTTATGTTTATTTTGATTGGCAATGAGTGAAGGCTATTTCAAGGCTGAAGGTCAAATAAATACCAAAAACCTGGTGGAAAAAATCTGGTGCGGTGCGCGCATCACACAACTTTCACTTACCACCCTCTTCTTAGCAGAAATAAGTATTTTCAGATAAAGCGAAGTGAAAGTAAAAATTATAGACTCTATATTTATTTATATTTCATTGTGGGTATTTTTATTTGTATAAGTACCCTCACATATACAAATTTTAATATTTATATAGCTGTAATCTATACAATTAAATATTAAATAATACCAACAATAGCATCCATGAAAACCAAATATGATATTTATATAATATAATCCTCAATTACAACTATTCTCCGTCACGATCTCTTATTTCTCCTTTAGTTATTTATCAAATTCTTTCATATTTTATATTTAACCATTTTTCATATTAGAAATTAATGTGAAATGGTCAATTGTTTCAAATAAAAAAAATTAAAGGTACATTAGAGGAAGCTAATATTGAAAATTAGCCATTTAAGCCCTGTTAGAGAACATCAATTAGAACAATGATCACATTTTATTTAAAACTGCTTATTTTACACTGATATGATTTATTTAATCAAAACCGTTAGTGCGGTTTTCAAGATAATTGTAAAAATGTGTTAATCCATTATATAAAGTGCCACTTCCGGTTAGCCGATTTTGACAGAAAAGTTGCTGTAACATCCCTAAGCATATAAAAATCTTAAATATGTAATTTCACTTCCATCCGACTTTTCACTCACACCATTTTGTGGGACTTGATTATTTGGACTCAGGTACCTCAAAACGTGTATTTCCATTGAAAACTCAGATTCAAAAATTTTCACGATCACAATACTTACCCTTACTATTATTACATATATAGGTAAGTGAAAGTAACAAAAATAAATATATATATAGGAAAAGAAACCACATTTCTTTACTTGACACTCCATCTGCTCTGTTTTATCTAATATACAAATTTACCATAGTGTGGAATTCAATTAAATTTAAATATTTTATTGCTTTTACAACCAAGTTAAAAACAAGGAACAAAAACTCTTACTTTGACTGAGCAGCAAATTGCATGGCAGCATAGATGGCAGCTTCTACTTCAACACTATCATGGGAATCCAAACTCCGTCTGATGCTGTGATGAACCTGCTGTCTTTCAGGTATTACACCAGCTACACTACCCAAAGTTTGTAAAGTTAAAGCTCTTGCAACCTATATTTAAAATAGATTTGCGAGTATATAAAAATTACGATTTATAATTATCTAGCGTTGATAATTACAAATCTTAGATAGCATTAAAAAAGTAATATTTAAATAAAGGATATACATACTGGGTCATTGGAATGAATAACACTGAACACACGTCTGATGAATTCATCCACATTCAAGATTTTGTCAAGATGTTTTTCACTTTGCTGGCAAACTCGTAGAACCCAAAGACGAAGAAAGTTATTACTAGGTTAAAAAAAAAAAGAAGAATATTTTAAAATCTCAAGCTGAAAATCATGCTGATATACTTATATTAAACTAGAGAAGTAAGTCCTCACGGATGATTTCCTCAAACATCAAGCAAGAAATGGCTTATAACGCACCAAAAAAAAAACCCAGATTTTAGTGTTAGTTTATTGCAAAAGTGATCTAGTAACATTTAACGTAAGTATATTACTAAGCACATTGATGTATTTCACCTCAGTGAAGTCAAAACATTCTGTATATCTAAATGAAGGATAATTCTCTGTTGGAAAAAGGCTATCATGGTAAATAGTACTGAAGCAAAGATCCAAAAACAAGCAGTCGGTTCAGATCATGGTGAGTTTGATTCCACCAGATGGTCCCATGAAAAGAATGTTAACCCTTTCATTAAGGTTAATGTTGAATGATTACTTCAAAATCATTCCCTAGTATTAACGAAACACTCGGATATGACTATTTCTCCATCCCTCTACCAGATTCTATATCTTCTTTGCAAATATGAGTCAGTATAATTTTAGAGAAAATACAGAGACCTCCAACCTTTTGAGGTTCAAGCCCACAAAATAAACAGAATGATAAACAAATAAAAACAATTTGAGACAGAAAACAGTATAAATGTTTTAATTTAACACATTTAATGCTTTCTCTTTTCCCGTATGCCCCTCATGAGCTCCGCGTGCTTACGTATTCTCTCCTCAGACCATGCACCGCCCTTTTTGGAGCGCTTCTATCTCTTCTATAATTTCCCTTTATTTAGATTATGATTTACTACTTTTAGACAACCAACTGGTCATTTTTAGTTAAAATTGGGTTCTTAACTGATATTAATCACATGGCTGATTTCAATTTTCAGTCACTCAAAAGGAATGAACGAATATCCAACACGTTCTTTTCAGTTAAGGTTGGGGCCTTGCCAGAAAGTTTGGTCACCTTTATCTACTTTCAGACACTTAGGCTGACTGGCCACCGAAAGCGCAGCTCAAAGGTTTTTAATGATAGGCACTGTCATGATCAACTTTGCTATTTTTTTTAAATGTTACATATGCTATATATATATATATATATATATATATATATATATATATATATATATATATATATATATATATATATGTACATATATATATTAAAAATGTTGTACGGAATATGGGAAGGATACCAATGCAAGGTAAGTTGCTGACTGAGCTTTCAGTAGCCGGTCAGCCTTAGAATTCTGTTTATAGTATGATTATCAGAGTAGTATTCAAAAGTTGTGGAGTAGCACCTAATAACAATTCATATCATATTATAAAAATTTCATCATACAGATATAATGATTAATCCCTGAATAATTATTGTTTTGTTATAAGGAAATACGAGATAGGCCATGCATTCATATAAAAACTAATTCAGTAAACAGATCCTTACCCAACTCGGAATATATCAGCAAGCTTGAGAAAGGACGAATTTATCAAAATTGGGAAAGGATACTTTTCAAATAGTCTTGGAAATCTTACAATTGCTTCACACTGCTCCCCAACCTTGCCTGATCTTAAACCTTAAAAAAAAAAATACAGATATAAATTTACGATTTTTATAATATCATTGCTTAAAAGTTTCATAGGAATCATTCTAGATGAAATAATATATAATCTTAAAATATTCATGTAATGTTTACCTTTATCTAACTCAGTTAAAGCTGAATTGGCGTCTTGTTCTGGCTCGCCAAGACCTTCATTTATCGGAGTGAATCTTACCCCGCTCATTATTACTTAATTTAACTCAATGACAAATTGGAATAATTTGAAAAACAACTATCGTGGGTAACCTCAGGGCGCCACCGCTGTTAAGATAGGTTAACAGCCTGCCAATCGTTTACGGGTATCTTCAATGCTACTGCCATGTTGATGGTGGGAAAGGTTTAGGGGAGTAGGCGACTTCGTTTCAGTTCATTTAGTTTTATCTTAAATGCTTGATAAAGAAGTGCTGCTTAAGTTATGCTTAGTTATCAGTAGTTTCGTGGTTATCTCTGTGTTAAAGAAAAGTGAAGAGTTTTAGTATTTGATAAGAGGCTCTAAGCTTTCATTCATCAAATTGAAGTTGTCATTAAACAATGTTTTTTGATTAAAGCACTGTTTCATCAGGTATTTCCACTTGTTCATTTGATTATCAATTTTAATTTACACATTACAAAGCGTTATTTTTTAAAATTTATGACTATTTGTATTATTCTCTATTATAAATGTCAAACATTTTATTGAATGTTCAAATGAAGTACTCTTCTTATCGCTTTATTTGTTTTGTGTTTGTTGATAGTTCCAAGTATATGACATTTTCATGAAAATAAATAAAATAGGCTTTTTCTCTGTCATTAGCCACAGTAAATAAGCTGTACATCAAATACATATTCTGCACATCATTTGTTTTAACTGTTAAAGTTTGTGTATAAGCCCTCTTGTTATTGAAATGTCTGTTTTTTTAAGTGATCTAATAAATTAATGAAGTTTTACATTAGTATATTAGATATCTTAGCACTTAAATTTGTAAAATAAGTTATTGGATCTAATGGTTTGTTGATTAACTGATTAATAAGTGATAATTTTTATCTTTCTGTTGCAAATCTATGGAACTCGTTTAGATGGAATTGGACTCTTAATGGAGGATATTAAATTTTGTTAAATTTAAAATTGCTATAGCAATTTTAGAAATATTTATTCTTCAACTATTGATTATTTAATAATCCAGCCAAAAATTTTGAAGAAAGCATTGGGTTTGACTGAAGATATTAACAATTTAAATTACTTGCTGTAAAAATCAAACAAATATTAATACAGCTGATATGATATATAATTTATTTTTAAACTACCAACAACTCTATCCAATAACTTTTAACATAACTCAGCGGATTATATCATTTAAACATTTTTCTTGTTTCATTTTCTTTTGTTATATATTGTCCTGTTGTTTTGGGTGGACAATTATAATGTGTTTATTTTTGCTACATGAGAAAGAAAAATTTACAATATTTGAGAACATTGTTTAAATAATATATTGATAGCCACTCTGCAAAAGCCTGTAAGTTCAATTTCATTAGTAAGGGCGGTTTTGGACTTTTCTGGACTGCATGCAGAAATATAAGCATTCTCAGAAATATAAGTTGAAAACGTTATTTACATTAGGTTTTTATTTTTAGCTTGCAGTAAAAATTAATCGTGTAATCTAATTAATAAGTAAGTATCACATATAAACAAATGCAGAACTTAAGGACTTATATGGGGAATCGGATATAGTTTCTTGCATTAAAAAGAGAAGAATGAGGTGGCTATACCATGTACATCGGTTGGAGCAAAAACGACTCCCCAAGCAAATAATGGAAGGACAACCAGATGGAGAAAGGGGAAGAAACAGGATTAGATTAGGATAAACGGACGACCTGAAGTCACTAGGAGTGAAACATAAGAGAGAAGCAATGGTGGAGCGGCCTGAGTGGAGAAAGATTGTTGAGGAGGCCAGGGTCCTTCATGGGCCATTCATAGACTGTGAAGTTAAAATGAGGATGATGGAGAGAAAAGAAATTAAGGACCAAGTTTTGATAAAAGGAGAAAATTTGTGGATTTTTAGAAGAAAAAGAAAAAGAAAATAAAACATTTTATATACCTAGTTCTGCCATCAGTACTGATACAAAAGTTGAACTTTGTTTACATCCTTGGGTATTATTTAGATAATCCTTACCTCTATCAGGATATTTTCTTTACATGTCAGGATAATAATCCCAGTAAATTTGTATTTTTCTTTTGCTCAATTAACATGGAGTGGGGTGATAAAGATGTGATCGCCTTACACAAAGTTGGAAAATGTAGGTCAGAGATTTTCAACTCTTTGAAACCTTTGGGTATCAGCCGTATGTTCGTGTACTTTACTATAAATAGATATAATGAGGCCCTATCTGTATGTGACAGACCTCGACTGGGCCGTCCCCGCGCTGTGAGAACAGCAAATGCATTGAGAGCAGTGGTTGCTCGAATCATAAGAAATGACCTTAAGATTGGCGCATTTCGAAGAATGACCAGACACTAACACTTCCCTATAAAATTAGAGTGGATAGATGCAAAGTGCTCCTTTTCCGTTACACTAATGGTCTTCATTGAAAGATTTTGTTTAGCGATGAGAAAAATTGAAGAAAAATTTAATCTCCAAAATGATCGTGAGTATGCACACAGCTCTAAAGAAGCCCAGGAAGTCATTGAAAGAGGTCATCACCCTTCCTCAGTGATAGTTTGATAGGGTTTGCTTTGATGGCACCACAAAGCTCCATTTTTGTGAAAACAGATGCTAAAAACTATCAGGACGATATTTTGGGACCTGTCATCAAGCCTCTAAATGATACTCTGTTTGCTAGAAGTCATTGGAAAATGTACATTTTCCAGCAGGATTCTGTTCCAGCTCACAAGGCCAGGTCAACTCAGCAGTGGCTGTAAAAGAACATTCCAGAGCTCATCGGATTGGCCCTCAGGAAGTCCTGATCTCAACTCACTAGATTATCGGCTTTGGTCCGAACTGGAAAGGATGGCATGCTACTGTGCACATCCTAAATTGGAAAGCACCAAACAATCTCTGGTCCGAGCAGAAGTGCTGTGTGCTGCTATTGATGACTGACCACAGAGATTAAATGCCTGTATCAAGGCAAAAGGGGGACATTTTGAGAATTTTCATTTTTGTCTTACTCTCTATAGAAATATATTTTATTTTCTAATAATGTTTTTGAAAAATCTATTTTTCTGTTGAAATCTATATATATTTCCTTGTAACAATATTGATGACTGGACTAGGTATAATAAAACAAGTGTGACCATACTGTGGGCACTTTTTCGCATTAAATTAACTTTCCTAACAAAAATTACGAAAGTTAATTTTTTTTCTGTATAATATCGGAATTTAACTACGGAAGGAGATGAATGAACCGAAATAGAAGCAATCAGATGGTACAAAAACGAGATACATGTATCAGGATCAGGAGAACATCTAAAAACTGGATCCTCTACACTGATCTACAGTAGAAGGAGAAGAAGAAAAGATAAATAGTTATCTAGTATTGATAAAGTCAAGTATTGATAAAGATGCTAGGCAAACATTTTTATTTCTAAATTAGTGAATTAGGACAGATATTTTGGAAACTAAATATGATAGCGAACAAATGAATATAACCATTTCTGTTGCAAATTTTGTCAGCATTTATTTTAAATAGAACATCATTATAACTAGAGCGTATAATTTCTCTGATATAAGCAGAAATACTGAAAAATTCAATCCTAAATTCAAATTTTCGACTTGAAATCCTCAGGTATTGCTTAACTGACAGTTGTTCCATGTCTTAGGACGGTAAATACTATAAATTTAAAGGATTGGTAGCTTTATATAAATAGGCTCGATCTATATTTACTAGTCCGCCATTTCATATTCCATATGTTGTCAGACATATATTTTCCTCATCAGGCATGTGGACATAGTCAATTTATAAGGCCAAACCTTACTATAAAATGAGTCAACTTTTTACTATGGACTCCCGGACTAATGGGTTAGTTCTCATATGCACCGGAACTGGGAACTTAGTACCTATCCATTCCAAAGCTGGTAGTCTTTTCAATTCTTGCTTTTCCTCTTTGGTTGGAACCCATGGGGTTTCAATTTTCTTTTGGCACTCATCTTTTGAAATTTACATGAAGACAGAAATTTCGCTCCAAGCATCTTCCTTCTTTAAATTATTTTAATTAAACTCTCGCTCTCGCTCAAACTCCACCGGCTTTAGCACCGGTGAGGCGGTTGAGAGAGTAGCGCAGGGATTTGGGTTCCCCGCCTGATTGTATATAGGTATGATTGTATTTTTATGTTTTTAATTTACTTATATTTAGGTTATTTTATTTTTTTATTGTATATAGTTTTTATTTATTATTATTTAGTTATTGTTTTACTTTGTTAATTTTTTTTTTTTTTTTTGTGTTCATTTATCTATATAATTATTGTCCCTGTGACAGAATATTATATGTCTAAATAAATAAAAAAACTCATATTTAGGGATTCACAGTATAGGATAATATTGGTAGTATTCCAGAAGAATAAGAGAATTATCCTGAAACAATTTCATTTGAACATAAAGAAAAATAAATAATATTATAAAATGAGCTCAAGACAAAGAAGCATTTTGTGGATTGAGGGTTTAATTTGGGCGAACTTTATTTTATTATTATATTAATAATGTTAATTATTCTGGAAGAAAAAATGCAAAATTACCTATATGAAATGTTGTTTAAGTTGTCGTTAAAGCGAAAAAAATGAAGAAATTCTTTTACAAATAAATTTCTTACATTTAGTAGCTATATTTGCATTATAATTTAAAATGGGAATGTATTTTGATTCAATCACTCATATTAACAATTATGCCCCAATGAAGAATAAAACATAATTTTTCCATAAAACATAATAAACCGTTGTGTAATAATTTTCAATGCTTAAAAATTCTAATACATTTTCTCAGTTTAGCATTCATGAAACAATTTATCTGCTTTTAACATTTGTTTAAATAATAAATAATATGAAAATAAGACTTCAGTGACAGAGCTTTTTTTCTGCTTACAATTTTTTACTTTCACTTACCTATTGCAATCGTGAAAATTTTTGAATTCGAATTTTAACGGAAATATACGTTTTGAGGTCCCCTGAGCTCAAATAACACAGTCTAGCTCAAAAATGAAAAGTCTTACGAAAGTGAAAGTGCAAATTTAAGATTTGTCTATGCTTGGGATTTTACAGCAACTTGTTTGTCAAAATCGGTTTACCAGAATTAGCACTTTATATTATCAATTTAACACATTTTTACGATTTTCTAGAAAACGGCCCGAACGATTTTGATTAAATTTGTTATATCAGTGTAAAATTAAGCAGTTTTTAATATTATTATTATCTCGGTGCAACAACCCGTTGCCAGCTCCAAGCCTCCACCAGCAACTTCTGCTTATCGTCATGGTTTCGTGCAGCTCTCATCCAGTTTGTTACGGAACTCCGTGGATGTTCCGAGCATCAGCTGCAACTTCGTCTACCCATCTATGCTTCAGTCTTCCTTGTATTCTCATTCCATAGAGAGGGCTCCATTAAAAGCTTCCTGGGCAACTTCTCTTCACTCATGCACACCACATGCCCCGACCACTGCACCCGACCCAGTTTAACCATCTGAACGACATTTGGCTCTCTAAATAGACCATAAACCTCCTGACTCATGAGCCTCCTCCAGGTTCCATCCACCAAAACACCTCAAATTTCCTCCAAAAGATTTTCTGCTCGAACACAAGGAGAATCTGTTCATTACGTTTGGTCATAGTCCATGTTGCTGAACCGTATATTAGCATTGGACGGACATTAGAGTTTTTAGAAAAACCTTTAATTTATATATACCATTAAAGCTAAAACTTACTATTTGAAATTTCTTTTTTTCTCTAGTTGACAAAGATACCTTTTTTTTTACATTTACATTTAAAAGTTGACCAAGTTTTCACTTAGATTTACATTGTCACAAACATTGGTTTTCATGGTTTGGCAGGAAGGCATCCCAATTATTGGTCCTTTCAGACCAATAGGTCCCCTTTTCACCAGTCTAGACTCTAACAGGAACTTAGGGGCTGTGAAAGAACTATAAAGAGGGGGTCTTCAATGAAATTGTTGACTGTTCTTCATATTAAATGCTTATAATATTTCTAATAAACCATTTGGATACCCTAGATCTCTTTTTCAAAAATTGTAAAAACTCAATTCTAATTTAAATTTTATGATAAATTGTAGATTTACAATTGTTTGGAGGGGAGCTATGTGTGCGAAACATGTATGGGCTTTCGGATTACGACCTGAAGCCAGGCATGGAGACGGATTCAATCAAGTCTGCCTTAAGTGAGCCTAGCTCAAAAACTAAACGCTCAAGATCTCATACTAATCATCGAACTACTCATCGGAGTCACTCTCATAAAAGTTCAAGGTTTATTTATTTATATTTATGATGGATTTATTTGATTAATACTGAAATGTTAATATAAACAAGTTTTAATTTTATGTTAGGACCAACAGAAGTCAAAACCAAGAAGAAAATATGGCTCCTTTTCAAACAACTGTTACTGTAGATGAAACAAGAAATGGGCAAGAAGTGATTGAAGTTCAAATTTTACCTCAGGTTATACGATTAAATATTAAAATATTTTGTAATTTTCTTTATTTTTATCCATATTACTTTATTATTGAGAAACAGATATATTTCTCAGTGTTTAAGTGAATACTAGAATATTCTACTACCATTGGTTCAAAAGATATTGATAAGAATATTGTGTTTGGCTGCTGAGACCTGTATGGGATGTCACTTTCTCCTTCCTTTACTATTCATCTAGTATGAATTGCTTCACTGGTGCTTTAAATTGTGAATCATGTTATATTTAAGTAGTGTTAAAAAGAAGTTGAGCATTAAAATAATGGTTTATTAAAAATTTTAACTCATCACTCAACAATAATGCACTAGTTACTATAATAATAACGATAACTAGAAATGATTTTGCTCATGTTACTAAAATATCAATAAACTAAAATCTTTCTTACATTTAAATTGGAATATTTTTTTACTAAGCTTTTTTAGACAGTCCGGCTTCTTTGTTGTGTGGTATTAATTGTCACCCTTGCTGTTGTAAACTCGTATTATTGCTACTGTGTTAAGTTTTTTTGAAGCTGCAGTTAGAGTTTATTTTGTATATATACTGGCAGTCAAAAGTTTAAGACCACCTGATTATTTACATTAAAAACCTCAGTTATGTGCAATTGTTAATACATAATTACATAGAGTAACTTAAATTTTAATCAATTTTCTTAATTAGTTAAAAAAATCTTCAAAAATAAATAATTATAATTAAACAGAAAGTGACAATATCTGACTTATACCGATGACAACACTCTAATAATAAAAACATTAGCCATAAGAATAAACGATTTGTTTGTTGTGCCTGCGTTTTTATTTGCTAACAGGTAACTCTTCTGGATGGGATTAAGATATATTTCTGTCCAAAATTTATTTAGTATACATTCAAATGTCTGTAACGGGCAAAGAGCTTCAATTTTGAGATTATTATAATTTTTGTATTTAAAAATGGGTAAGAAAAAAAAAAATTTCTTGAACTTCGGAGTGCAATTCACACTTTACACCATGTAAAAATGAAGAAGAGCATCCTATCATGCTCTAATACATATTTTATTAAAGTTTTTATGTTTAGGATGAAAATTGGGGAGAAAATACTACAGCTATCACTGGCAATACTTCGGACCAATCAGGTTCAGTGGAAGAAGTTAGTTTGTGGCAAAATGATACTGATACAGGGATAAGTTTTCCTTGTAGTAGATATGTTGGAACTACAATTGCTGTTATTATAGCTATTATGGCTTTTACTAGCCCCACATTGATGCTCATTCTACCAAAAATAGGTTAGTTTTGATTTTTCTTATTTCTTGTTAAATTAGAATTATTTTTTTCTTTGATTTCTGGATTAGAAGTAATTTAATTTTCTCATCGTGTTTTGTTAAGATCGAAGTATAAGGGATAGTTTCCCTTGTCTATATATCCATACATACAAGCTTAGTAAACTTTTCAGTAATTGCCTTTAGTAAAAGTAGAAAATTAATTAGTTCTAAATTGTTTTTTGAAACCATAGCCATCATGTATCCTGTATTTAAGCACTCATTTGACTTTATAAGTAGATCATTAGTTATAGTTAAATTTGTATATTAGTATTTAACTTTCGATTTTCTGGTGTGTTAAGGCAGACTTAGTGATTAGAGATTTATTTGCTTTTATGAAATGTCTAAAAAAAAAGTTTTATAACAGATGTTTAATGAATTGAAACTATGGAGTATTAAAGGATAATTTTATAATTAAAAGCTTGTGTGTATTTTTCCCAATTGTTAGTTTGGTTTTCACTAAGACAATTGAACAATTCATTGTAGTTTTTTAAAAATATTTTTCTGTACTGTTACTCTTTCTAATTATTATTTACATTACAGGATTTTTTCCATCTCTTGGGGCTAGTTTAAGTGCTGCTGAGAAAGCAGAACTGTTGTCATGTGGAGCTGAATGCAAAGGGCTTTTGGTTTCTCTTTGTTTTAAGCTAGTTCTTTTAGCTGGTGGAACATGGGCAGTTTTTATACGAAAGTCTAGGGCAACAATGCCTAGTATATTTGTGTTCCGAGCTGTAGTTTTGCTTTTAGTTCTCATATGCTGCTTTACTTATTGGCTCTTTTATGTTGTCCAAATTACTGAAGGTTTGTTTAAAAATTACTTATCAGTTTTTACTAAAGTTTATATATTTTCTGTAATGCTTTTACTGTAGTATTTATAATACTTTGCTTCTTTATTGTATAAGTTAGAAAAAAGAAGATGTTATGTCTCAAATACTTAAATTTAAAAAAAAAAATACATTACTTATATGATTTTATGTAAGTTTACCGTCTGTAAGTATGATTGTTTATTTATTTTTAAGCCATTAACGTTGATGTTGTAAGATCATAGCTAAAATCAAACTTGTTGGCATGGCATTCTTACTGAGCCATCTCTTCCCTTATTTACATTTAATTTTCTTGATCAAAGTATGTTTGTTTAATTTTTTTTTTCCTCTAGGAGCCCGGGAGTCAGTTACAGGGGAGGAGTCTTTAGAATATAGATCACTTGTTGCATACGCTGCTAGTCTTACTGATACACTTCTTTTTATTCATTATTTAGCTGTTGTTTTAATTGAACTAAGACATATTCAGCCAATGTATTATGTTAAGGTAAAAAAGCATTTATTTGTAGGTTAGTAAAACAAAAAGTCTATTTTTATCCATTCACACATCTATTGCTTTTTATTTAACAGATTGTGAGAAGCCCGGATGGTGAAAGCAAAGCATATGCAATTGGGCAACTTAGTATTCAAAGAGCAGCAGTTTGGATCTTGGACAAATATTATACTGAATTTCCTATTTATAACCCTTATCTTGAAAGGTTACCAGTCTCAAAGTCTCGTAAACCCACATCAAGCTTCAAATATTATGAAGTTGATGGAATAAATAACACTTCTCTACAGGTTGTCTTAATTTAAATGTATTGAATGTAGTTGTTCATAGTTTTTGTTTTCAGAATCTATTATACTAATTTACAATTGTTGGCCATTCTCCTGGTAATTATCATTATGGTTATATTAAATTACTGATGAATAGTAAACAGATAACTTTAAATTTAAAAATGAAACAGTTTAAGAAAATCTTACAAATTAAGTGTATTCTATTTGAGATTGTTTGTACATATTTCAAAATATGAATATTATTTTAAATCTTGTATTGCTAATTAGTGCTCAATTTGATTTTAAAGTTAGTCCTTTCAATGAAGTAATATTTTGCCTATAACAATAATGATTTGAAAAATTCTGATTTTATTTATATCAGTTTTTCAGTCTTTACTGTAGTAACTCCGAGTTCATGACAAAGAGATACAATGTACTTCTCCTAACTTTATTTTATAATAGAGAAAAGCGTCAATTATCAACTTTTATTATATGAAATAATAAAAAACTATCACTATATGAAAATAAAATAAAGCCGTTAAAAATAAATTACTTAAAGTTTACTCTTTTTCTTTTATCTCTATTTTAGTTATCATTTGTATGTATATATTGTGTGAATGTTCAATGTGGCCCTAATATTAATGCCCTCTAATGCGGCAGAATGTATTCATTTTCAAATAAAAATAGTTTAAAAAATTGTAGTTTTCCAAAATTAAAAATCCTAATCAAGTTTAAAAAATTCTTCCTCTAAAACATTATATTTGTTATTTAAAAGACTGAACAGACTTTTTTTTACTCTAATCTTTCAATTTTCACTAATGTATAATAAATGAATTAGTTATAAACTATATATATATAGTTTATAGTAATAAGCTATATATATATATATATATATATATATATATATATATATATATATATATATATATATATATATATATATATATATATATATATATATATATATAAATATATATAGATAGAGAGAAAGAGAGAGAGAGAGATATGTACTATGCATTTTTAACATTCGTGTCCCCTGACATATAGGTCAGGGAAAACTATCATTAATTTGGGAAAAGTCAGGGAATTTTATTTCAACAGTTTGGTAGAAACCCACAACAAAGTTTTTATTTTACAGAGTCAAACCAGAGGTGGGTTGAGAGAGTCGAGGAGGAGAGACTCAAGTCATAATGAAAGATTCTATGAAGAACATGATTATGAGCGAAGAGTTAAAAAGCGTAGAGCTCGACTTATTACTGCTGCCGAAGAAGCTTTCACTCATATCAAGCGTCTTCATCATGAACCAGGTATGAATTTACTATTTGCTATTCAAAGAACAAGTTAGTAAAAATAAATGGTATTATTTATTTAATTTTTATGAGGGTACTCATAGTATAAAATAAAACTGATAATGAGTGATTTATAGAAATCAACTAGAATAATGTTTATTTTTGTTTAAATATATTTTAGAAGCATTCTGTCAAAAGTCATTATATCTACTATCGGAAAATTATTATTTAAAAAAAATATTATGGGGTTTTTCTTATGTATACAAGTCAAATTTTTTAAATCTATTTGATGTAGGAAAATTTGTTTTGAAATAAACTTCATGATTTTTGGATGTAGAATTTAATTTTTCAAAAAAAAAAACAAAAAAACAATTGTCATTTCTGAGATTTGGACGTATTAAATTTTTAAAAAATGTTCTTCGTTTATACTTCAACTCTAATCAAAATATAAATTAAATTTTAGAATCAATGCTTACATTTCTTTGTTATGAATTCAATGATTATCAAGAGTTGTGAGATAGGCTTTATTTCATTTTATGTAATTTTTAAACTTAACGTCATTCTGTAATAAATAAAAAATATCTACTAAGGATTAAAAAATTATTTTTTACTCTATGGATATAGTTGTCATTTTAATTATCAAATTTAGTCATTTATCTTTCTTATACTTAAAGGAAAAAATACAATTTACGTATCATAAGTCTTATATCTGTAGGTATGTTAAATAGAAAAGTAGCTAAGGTTTCTAGTTTGCATAGATTTATTAAGTTATTTTATTATAATATGTGTATTTGAATATAATCCGTGGTACAGACCACTTTTTATCAAATGATTAACATCTGCCTGAAACTTCGTAAATAGCTTTATCTCATTGGAACCTACAAATATTTTATGTGCGAAAATTCTCAATTTGGGGCATTTTCAATCTGGAGGTCAGCAAACTTTTTCTAATTAATTAGGTACTAAAATCTCATAAATACCCATTTGCTTTCCACTTGAAATGTATGATAATTTGAGCACAAAGTCGGCCTTCAAAAATATTGAGTCGTTTGACACGATCTACACCCCCACATTGTCAAAATAACAAGGATATATAGGCCAAGCACCTAATATTTTTGTAGGCCACCTTTTTTTATCGATTTTGTGATCAAATTATCTTACAATTCAAGGGGAAATCAAATGGGTATTTACTAGTTTTTAGTACTTAATTAAATAAATAAAGTTTGCCGACCTCCAGGTTGAAAACGGCAATTCTGAGAATTTTCGTAAATGAAATGCTTCTAGGTTACGATGAATGAAGCTATTTACAAAGTTTCAGGCAGATGTTAATAATTTGATAAAAAGTGGTCTGCACTACGGACTAATGTTGCTAGCTGGGAATTATTCATGAATTTAAATTACTAAAATTAGAAGAATCAATGATTATATCGACAGCCACAATGCAAAAGCCTTAAGAATAAAAACTATGACATGACAGAAACAACAAATTCAGTTTCCAAAAAGTAGAGACATGATTCTTCAAATGAATATATTTAAAACATTTGTCTGGAAAATTATATTTGACCATACAGACATTCCCTTTAGGATCTCCCTCTGTAGGGCCAGGACAGATAAAATGCATGGGCCATGATTGGAGTAGTCCATGAAAGATTCTTTATCAATGCACTCAACTTGTAATAGAAACAGAAAAATCAACTTTATTCTGGGACAAAGTCCCTTAAGAATTACAATATTGTTCATACAAATTATCAATAAATATGGCCAAAAGACCTATTGCAATAAAGAATAACTAAAACATAAGTAATAAGACAAGTCTATACATAGTTCTGAAGATTTATGAATGAAAGCAGATGGGCATCAGGGTTACAATACTGCAATATATTTGTTAAAAACAATAAAATAAATGAAATTGGAAAGGAATGTTAAATAAATTTTATAGGATAACCATTGTTGTAATGATTAAAAAAAAAAACAAGAAAAAATTAACTAAGCTAAAAAATGATTTACGATGTTTCTTAAGATGTTTAAATGAAGATTCATAATGGTATTGTAAAAATATAGAAAACTATTGTAAACTACATATGATTGAGAGGAGGAAAAAAACAATATATATATATATATATATATATATATATATATATATATATATATATATATATATATATATATTCAAGTTTCTTAATACATTATTTTTTTCTCTTATTTTTTATTCTGTGTTGAACTTGAATTTTCATCACCACTCACAAAGCATACATTGTGAGTAGATAAAATTTGTTTTTCTTAACTTCTAATTTTCCTATTCATGGGATCGTATTTCTTTGAAATGTATTTTATTTTCTGCTTATCTACGACACTCTCCTCTCTTCCATAATGGTAAAACACAGCTTCCAAAATGGTGACATTTTCTTCTATTCAACTCAAGCTACCTGGGAGGTCCTCTCTCTTGTAATTCCAAACAACTAGTGCCTCTGTCAAATAACTTCCAAGATGGTAATACTATTACTGGGTTTTACCCACTGCAGCCAGGATCCCTTCTCCCATCCTCTCTTCACCCCAGCCAAACACCAACTACTTGCCAATACAAATCCTTTGTTCCATCTTCTTTGGGATTTTCCTTTTTGGGAAAACTACAGAGCAGTTATTTTCTTTTCCCTGAACTAATAGAACTAGATTAGCTTGCCTTTTAACTGTTGAACATTAATTTATTTAACCCTTTTTACCCACTTCCAGTAAAGGTGTACATATTACAATATTGAATGGAATGATGAAGTCATTGCCAAGGAGCACTAAATGTCTAAAGCCATCACTGATGGTAAGCCTCCCAATTTCTCTTTTTATCATCTGGCTCATCCTTACATTTCAGTTTTGTTTGGAAATGCCTTTTTTTTTTCTATCTTTTTTTTTTTTTTTTTTTTTTTTTTTGCATTTTGCTAGATGATCGTTGAGTTCAGTGTTCTCCAAGTCTCTGTTGCCCATCCCTGACTGGGTCATTTCCTCTAAATTTTGAGTTAGCTCCTCTCTGCCACTGATACATTCAATTCTGTTGTTATCACTACTTTTATACAGAAAAAAAAAAAACTGATTTTGCTTTAGTTTCATCATTATTGTTGATCACTGAATAAAAAAGAAATGGAAGAAAAGGAGTCAATCTAGCACAGATCTATTATCAACTAACATTGAATGAAATTTGTCTCCAAGGTACTTGATAATTGATTGATATACTTGATAGATATTAAACCACTTTTAAAATCCATAATTAGAAAAATAATCGATTTCAAGGCCATAGAGAAGGAATGAAACATCATAGGCATCATTTTATGAGATTAGGATATGCACCAGCTTGACCAGAAAAACTCAAAACCCCATTTAAAAAAAAACTATCCTTACAGGCTTTTGCAGTGTGGGTGTTGATATGTTACTGATGTTTTATTTTACATAGTAATTGATCAATTACTATAACTATTATTATTTTTTGTTCTTTTCAAACAGGAAACAATGGAAATGGAATGGATTGCCATGAAGCAGCTCAAGCTGTTTTCCCATCACTTGCTAGGGCTTTGCAGAAATATCTGAGGGTGACAAGGCAGCAGCCTCGCCATAGTGTTGACTCAATACTTAAGCACTTAAGTTTGTGTTTATCTCATGATCTTTCACCAAGGGCTTTTCTTGAACGATTTTTGCAACCAGCCCCAGTGTTGCAGGTATCGTATCATAATACATTAGATAGGTTGTATGTAAGAATTTGAAATAATCTTCACTTTTTCAATAAATGCTTACTATTTTGGCTTCATTATCCATATCTTTTTGGTAATCATAACAATGTGTAATTATTTGTGTAGCTTATATACCTTCCTTTTTTATAAAACAAATACAAACAACAACAAATTCTGAAGACCATTATTATCAGAAGTTATTTAAGAACAAAGGATTTTTGTGTCTGGTTATCTGTAGTATGAGTGAAAATTTTAAGATTAAATCAGTATAATCCAGAAAAATGAAAGTCCCAACTTTAAGTTAAAGTTTTAATTTCAAAGTCACAGGAGTAGAGTCTATAACTGGTAGAGATGATAATAAAAAACATGGCTTCAGTTATAAATCTTAATAAGGTAACTATCATCTTTACCTTAGTACCTTCCCTTCTTCCCATTGAATCTCAAAGTCTTTATAATCAGACCCTACTTCTTTAATCAGGTTTGCCTCACCACTACTTGAAAACATTTTATGTGCTTAGTATTTGTTAAAATCTTTTATTTTCCGCCTAATTCCAATAAATCTGTATTAAGTGCTGATCATTGTATCAATTAAATTAATTTTAATAAAGAATTAAGCATGAATGATCAAAATAACAGTACAATAATGATAGTGGCTTTCGATATTTTTTTTTATGATGCCTTAAAAATTAACAAAAAAAACAAACTTGAAATTAATAAACATTTAATATATTATGTTTTATAACTTTTTTAGCCTATAGATATGATCTTTTTTCATTAAAATCAAAATAACATATTGTTTTGAACATTTTTTCCCTTGGCAATGTGCTGATTAAAATCATGATGACTATTATAATGATTAAATACTTTTTCTTAGAAGAATAATTATCAATTAAAATCTCTATTAATTATGTAAAAATTTGATTGTTTCAAAGATATTAAAATTTCTTTCATTAGACATTTTCTGAATGTAGTGTGTTCTTCATTAATTTTGTTAATATATATTGCTTAAGTATTATAACATTGTTAGGTTGTTTATCTGTAATTTTTCAGAATGAAAAAGAGCAGAAAGAAGTGCAGTCATGGTCCTTGATCTGTGATGAACTTCTTACTAGGCCTCTCAGATCTGGGGTTGTTTTTCAGCTAAGGCAGAGTGATGTTTCCCTTATGTGTACTTTTCATGCCCTGCCTCACTTTAATATAGCAGAAGAAGTTATTGACCCTCTTACTAACAGGTTAGTTGGTTTTGTATGTAAGCTTCTTACTATATCATGTTTGTTTTTACAGCCATCCTATTCTAAAATAAGCCATTTATGAACAATCTAATGAGACACCAACAACTGAACTGGTTTTTTTGACCAGATTTATCTGTAAATAATGTCAGAAAAAGAAAAAACCAGAATAAAATATTTACATGTGCTCCTACCTATATATTTCTAGCAAACATAAACCAATAAATTTGGAAAAGAAGATATGCTAAATAATGTTGAAAGTAAACATACTACCTCTGAAATTAAACTAGGAAACATGATTGTAGATACAGAGATATCCTATGTTATAAATTTTATATATTATAAAATTTATTTTATATTATACTAAATGAATAATGTATTAAACCTAAGAAATAGGCTGTCTGCTGAGCTAAAAATTTTGTGAGCTATATCATAAAAATATATCATTATTTTGACTGAATGTTGTATCTTAAAATGAACTAGAGTTATTTATTATTAGATTATTAATTAATAACCTTTTCTCCTTGATATGTCTATATTTATAAAACCGCAAGTTTGATTTGGCTCAAATTTGGAGGGAATTTATGGTTTGGTAAACGTAAAATGAAATAGGCATCAATTTTATCAAATTCTATCTAATATTCCAAATAAAAATACTTCTGCTTTCAGATCAGGAAATGTGTTATTTGACATGCCTATAGTTTGAAAATGGCGCATTCGATTTGATCCAAATTTGGAGGAAATTTGGTGAATAGTATAGAAATTACTTAGTATCAATTCCATTTAATAAATAAAATTAAATAATTATTAATAATTTATCTTGCCTACACTTCTTTATGGATGCGAAACTTGGCCGCTTACATTAAGAGATGAGCAGCGTCTTAAGGTTTTTGAAAATAAAATATTGCATAGAATATTCGGACCTAAGAAGGATGAGTTAACTGGAGAGTTCAGACGGTTACACAACGCCGAATTGCGTGAACTGTATCCGAGTAATATAATTGAGGTAATTTCATCGCGGCAAATCAAATGGGCTTGTAAAGTTGTTGGGCTTAGTAACGAGAGAATTCCTAAAAGGTTAATATTTGCTGTGCCGAATGGTAAGCGTCCGAGGGGTAGACCGAGGCGAAGATGGGAAGATTGCATTAAAGCCGATCTGAAGGGACTGGGTTTGGACGGCGAACAGTGTAGGGAGGTGTGTAATAAGCGATTCGTGGTGTCGGCATCGAACCTTCGGGTTCGCTAATCCTTTTATTATTATTATTATTAATAATAATAATTATTAACAATATAGTGGCTATGAAATGTGGAAGGTACTGATCAGATAGAGTGGGAGTTAGGTTATTACAATATTGTTATGGGGCTATAAAATTTTAGGTTTTATTCAAAAAGTTAATTTATACTGTATTGTTTAGTCGATTCCAAACGTTACTGGCATGACACTTATTGCCGTTACATGGATTTTGTGTAATGTTCAGTAAATTTAAAGTAATTTTACTCTGAATTTTTTTTTTTTTAAATTCTTATTTGTGATTGTGTTTATTTTGATTGAAGTTCAATCAGCTCGTAGTGGTCTCGATTTATGCTTAAATATAAAAATTGTGTCCACTTCACTTATATTTTTATATTCCAGCATAAATTAGTTCTGTTCTGACTGAAGTAAAGTATTGGTCTCGTTAACTCCGAAACAAACAAAAAGTTGAATTTTTTGTTCCTTCCATTTTACGAGCGAAAAAATACCTAATAAGTTTATATCACTACTGTTAGTGCAAATGTCGCACGTAAGAGTTTTAATTTTTATTCTATTTTTGAAATTATATAGTTTGCAAATGATGTAAGTAGTCTACTACTATGAAAAATTGCAGGGGGCAATAAAATATAAAATTATACTCCTAAATCATAAAGAAATAATTAGTTTTTATGCTCTCCTGTAAAACAGTCAATTTTTACATAAGTCATTTGCAATAACAGTAGCGAGATACATATTCAAGATGCACTGGAATTTTTTTTTTATTATGAATTATCAAATATGCAATCTGCAAATGTGGAATATTTTCGCATTTTAGTATTTGCTGGTGAACAAAACTCGTGGATATCAAGCCCGTATATGTTGAGGGATTACCGAATATCCGAAAATGCCTTCTTCCAGAGATTTTATTCTCATAAGAAATTTTTTAGACCTTTTAATATAGATATTTTTTAACAAATCTTGATTTGCTAACCCACACATGGATTCTAGTCCCTTTAAACACATATATTTTATTAATAATGCTGAACAATCCATTTTTTTTATTTTTATGATAGTTTAAAGTTAATAATAAGATGAAGAATTAGTGATATTTTGTTTTACTCGATCACCATGTTTGCTTTTCCTTTGTATTCTCATGATATTTGTTTGTGCTGCATTTGTAATCATATTGATAGTTTCCAATTCTTTCTGAATAATGTTTTTTATTGAATTGGAGATTCTTGTAGTTGCTTACGAATATAATTAAGTCACTTGCGAAGGCCAGAAGGCCAAGATGATTTGGTTTATTATTTCTATATCCGAAGTTAAAGGGAGTTAACTGTGATTTTGCTCTGTTCAGAACCATGTCTAGAGTTATGACAAAAAGCAGTGGAACAAGGCTGGATGCTTGCCTGATGCGTTGGGCAGTCTCAAATTCTCTTGATGTCTGGTTACTTTACCTCACCACATTACATTACTTCTAGTAGACATTTAGGATTCCTTTCTGAAGTCCCATATTGTCCTTTTTTCCCCTGAGAGCTGTTATAATGTCTTTCTTCTTGATCCTGTCTAAGGTCTTTGTGAGATCAATAAAAAAGGTAAAGGCTTTCTTATCTTTTTCAATTACTTTCTCAGATATTTGTCTCAACAAGAAGATAAGATTGTGGGTACTTTGATGTCTTCTAAATCCGTACTGGTCTTCTCCCAATATTGGTTCCACTGCATTTCTGAGATATCTTTTAAGATTTTCGAATATATTTTACTTGGTACCCTAAGGATACATTTTACTTCATACACTCTCACTATCACTTTTTAAATATGGGTATAATAATAGGCACGTCTCCATCTCTTGAAATTTCTTTGTTCTTCCGTATTAATCTTAGAAGGTGCCGGAATAACTTTTTTCCTGTAGTTCCCATGTATTTCTGATATGTACCATCTATGCCCATTTCTGTACTTAATTTGAGACTTGATGTAATCTCTCCTATTTCATCTTCATTTATGAAGTTGCTTCCCAGCTTATAATGGATGGTTCTATTTTACCTGGCCCTGTTGGCTGAGGTCTATTTTATTTGCGAATTCTTCCTAAACTTTTTTTTTTCTGAAGTTATAATGACTTCTATTTTTTCTTCTTTCCCTGTTATTTATAAAGGCTGAAATCTGCAAATAATTTTTCTTTTTGATCTCTTATTTTACGTCTTTGGCTCACCAAGCTGTCCTTTTGGTGCTGTTGCCCTCTTTATTATTTCCAATTATGTTTTTGAATGATAGTCAACTTTCCTCCACCTGTTGACTATCCCATTAGTGGTATTTAAGAAACTTTTTTCGATAGCTTTTTGGTATGCTTTAGGCACTTCTGGATCTTTCAGTTTATGTGATTTAATTTTGAGTACTGCTTCGGTATTCACTTTTTGTTTTGTTTGATTTTCCTTATCAATAACCATGTCTATGTATAGCAGATAATGGTCACTGTTGTTCTCGAATACTCTTTTTACTTTCACTTACGTATATGTGTAATATATAATAGGGGTAAGTGTTATGATCGAGAAAATTTTTGAATCTGAGTTTTCACCGGAAATACATGTTTTGGGGTACCCTGACTCCAAATAACCAAGTCCCGAAAAATAGTCTGTGTGTGTGTATGTTAGCAGTCTAGCTCAAAAACGAAAAGTCGTACAAAACTGATATTACGTATTTAAGATAGGTATATGCCTTAGATGTGACTGCAACTTTTTCCTTATAATCGGCTAACCGAAAGTGACACTTTATATCAACGGTGAAACACATTTTTACAATTTTCTGAAAAATGGCTCTAATTATTTTGATTAAACTCGGGGTATCATTGTATCATTTAGGTCTTATCCCCGTTGATGTTACTTTACAGGGCTTAAATGCCGAATGTTCATATGCCTCTTCCTCTAAAGTATCTTTAATATAGTTTATTTTAAATAATTAACTATCTCTCATTATCAATAGTTATGAAAAAATGCTAAATATAACTTTTGAAAGAATTTGATAATTGAATAAAGGAGAAAAAAATTAAAATGCTTATCCGGGTCGAAAATGAAACTCCGGAAATACCAGTCCAACATATAAAATATCGTTGGAAAGCTTAGAATTTTGGAAAAAAACAATATTTAATATAGAAAATTGTAGAAGGTAGCGGAGAGTGGCAAAAAAATAATAAATAATAATGCTTGAAAATTAATAATATTTAACGTAAATCACATGTTTCATGGAATTTAAATGAAATTTACTTACTAAATGTAAACATTTAAAATATTTTCAAGTTTAAAAAAAGTATTTAAAACCCACCTAATCAAGGCAATGACATTGTTTAAAAAACTATTTCATTGTATTTGTGTGAAAGAAGTAAAATATAAAATCATTTCATGGATGTATAAAGCATATATTTATAACCTTAAATACATTTACTGTAGCTGAATAATTCTATATCTGATATTATATTTAAATAATTAGGTATCAACGTCTGTTTATTCCGAAATATTATCATCTAACTTTTTAAAAAATTAAAGTAGTGAATAATTTGATGAATCTTCCCTTTGTGACATTCCAACAATACCACTACTATTTCATTGTAGTCGTGTGAAAGAAGAAGTAAAATATAAAAATATTTCATAGATATTTTTATAACCTTAAATATATTTACTGTAGTTTAATAACTCTAGATCTGATTTTATATTTAAATATTTAGGTATCTATCCCCCGTTTATTCCGAAAAAACATCATGTAACCTTTTAGAAAATTAATGTAACCTTTTAAATTAGTGAATAGTTTGATGAAATTTCCTTTTGTGATATTCCAACAGTATCTACTTACAATTAGTGTGACAAGTTTTGACCTGCCTATGACAGACAATGCAAATCTCTTAATTCCGTTTTCGGAAACTTTGCAATGTACAATAACAATGTAATAACTAATAGTCGTACAATTCATAATCAAAGGATCGTGCAATCCATAATCAACTGCTGATATAATAAATAGGACTTTTGTTATTTTAATGGTATTTATGATTTTTCAGCTTTAATTTTTTAGCTTTAGCTCGGTTAAAAATGCAATGAAATTTTATAATAGCCCAACATGGCCAGAAAATAATTTCTATTCAATGTTCAACGGTAAGTGAAAGTTGTGTGTGCATTCACCAGATTTTTTTTCTTATATTAAATATACTTTCAGTGTGTTGTCAAGGTGTGAAGAAGTAGTCAAGAATACAATCTTCTTGGCTCTACTCAAGTTTTTATATGAATTATGTTTATAGGAAAGATTACTATTTACTGCAATCATTTCATGTGCAATGCAGAAGTTTGATCATTTCCATAGCTAGCAGATGCTTTGCTCTGTTAAATCGATAATTTTTATTATTTAGACTATTTTGTTCTGTTCTATAGAAAATATCCCATTAAAGTAGTTGTCCTAATAGAGTAAAGTTGTCTATACTTAGCAGCGTTTAATTTTGCCATATTTTTGTTCTATTTTATTATTTTTTGTTTGTTTGCAGTAGTCAATAAAACTATTATTTATATTGTTTTCAGGTTTGTTATTCGGTTGAATTCTGAAACATCTGTTTGACCAAAGGAGAACATGTTTGATGTTTCGAGATTGATATGACACTTGGAATCAACTTCAAGAATCGTGGTCTTATCAAAAAGGTACTTAAAAGTTATATTTGCAAAATTCATGAAATTTAAAGAATATTTTTCAGCCAATTCACTTTAATTTAATTATATCAAATTTTCAAAAGTGTATGCAACATAATGTGACATATTTTAAATTTAATAGTGCAGACCTATAAAAATATTTATAATTAACAAAAAAAAAAAAAAGACAGAAACAATAACATATTATCAACAACTATCAAATTTTCTATTTTTATCAATGTTATCAAGAAAAAAATTAATGTTGGTAAATATAATATTTATATATTTATTAATGTATATATAATATATAAATGTTAATACGTATTATTATATATTGTAACCGCCTTACCAAATTAATATAGCTTATCTGAGTTAAATGAAGAAAATGCTTTTATGGTAGGCATTTTTTGTACTAATATTGATTTCAACGAACCCTATGATTATCAAATTAATTTATCATTGTTAAGAAGTTTTGCCTAGGAATAAGTACTATATGAAGTGTGTATGTTTATACATGAACATATATTTTTGTAATTTAGCTGATTTGAGATGAAGTTAAAATTGAACATTAACAGTTTATTTATTTTTTGGGAAATGCTTTTAAGTTGGTTTGTCAGGAAAGTTAATATAAATATTCTTTTTATTGTTGGGGCAATTCACCAAGAATTGGTTCCTCCAGGCCAGTCTGTTAATAGAAACTTATAAATTTACCATCCTAAGTCGCTCAAAGTTCGTGTGGCTTAGATTCACTGAATTTATCCTAAGGGGTGAATCTTCTGTTCTGGCAATGCTCATTTGTGAGTTGTGCCGGAATATCTGTCTTCTATTTTGATTACTGTCAAATCTTCATTATTCATCTGATTTGATAAGTTTTCTAATATCCTAAATGCAAGATGGTGCTGTGGGAATGAATACAACATGTGGGTGACACAAAGAGCTTTAAAACTAAAATGCAATGAATGTCAAAGCAGCTGAAAAAACGCTTCACAGAAGACTTCTAAGGAACTTTCTGGAATCAGAGATGGTGCAAGCATATAGTTTCTCAAAGAGAATATTTTGAAGGGGGTTGTTAACTTAGGAAGGAATACTTCTTTTTATATTTAAGCATAAGTAATAGCTCTAACAAATGCTACACTCTGAAAGTGAGATGTCCTAACTACTAGAGAATTACTAGCTAAGTCATATGTTTTTTTTCCTGTGCTTACTTAGATTCCGTTTAAGTGGAGTGATTTTAAATACAATGACAATTACTTTCTGTGAAATTCATGCCTATTTTGATGCTTATCCTTAATTTCATTTTTTTATTCTTAATGTTCCTTCAAGAAGCTGAACCATTAAAAAAAAAACATAAAAATCTCAGTGGGTGAACAATTTTCACTTTGTTGGTTTGAGAGGACAGCATGCATATCGAATTTTGGGTTTTGATTGTTGATTGAAAATCCGAAATTCTGTGTTTAAATATAACCTAATTACAGTCCATTTGGCTTGATCAGGGACAATATAGAATTACCTGATTAAATCTATAATTAATTTATTTTTCACTTTTATATGAATTTTCCAGACAAACCACATTCATAAAACATTCTGTATAATTTCTGAAGTATAGCATATCACCACCTTAAGTGTTTCTTAAACAGCTTGAAGATTTCAAATCTATTTTTGTTTTCAGTTTTATTAATATCAGAAATAAAGACTATATTATTGAATAAAATTATAATTATTGAATTGAGTATTGTCTTATGAAGACAGTAATTTTCGAAGCTTATACCTTATTTTGTTATAAATAGTTTTTTAATATTTTTACGAAAGTGTATCTATTTTTTAAGTTACTTTTAATTGATTATAAAATATTTTAAAAAATGGAAAAAAAACTTATAAGATCTGTATGTTTTATAAAAACATTACTTTCATTATTATTATTTTTTTAGGATATAAGTGATCCTAAGATCTATTCTTTTGATTTTTGTTGTAAATAATCGTGCCATTCCAATATATCTTATACAATACTCTTAAGCTCATATTTTATTTTTTATTAATTTGGGCTGGTAAGAAATTATAGTAATGACTAAAGTAATCCTTCAACTTCAAGTTTTTAATAAAAAGATGACCAACCAAAACATTATAAACTGTGTATATAACTTTAAAGCTTTGATTATATTTTATTAATTGATTGTGGACAAATAAAATGATTGGTAATAACCAATATAGATATTTCAGATAGAGAAATAGATTTTCTGTTTGTTGTTCACCATTACTTGGGTTAGAAAGGGGTAGAATATTAAAAATTGGAAAACCAATCAAAATTTTTAAGAATCATTAAAACATTTATCACTTTTTCCCTTTGTACTGATGTTGATGAATTACTGTGTTAGTTACAAATTGAATTATCTTTTACTGTACAATGATTTCATAGCTTCCTATCCTATCCAAAGTGATTTACTATCTTAATATCACTATTATTATTATTTTTCCTTTAATTAGTGATTAACATTCTGATTGTGAGCTAATTTTTACTGATACTTTAAGTTGGTATTTTTATTGTATTGTTAAAATTTAAATGCAGTTACCCCACTAGTTACGTTCCATGTCTGTGTTTTTTATTTAATAGCTTTAGCGACCTGTTGTTTATAACTAATTACATTTTTCCAATTTATATTTACACATTTAACTTTTATGGGACCTCTTTATTTTAATGTTGACTGATCGTGTGAAATACGAAAAAGAAACTTGAGCAATTCAAATATGAAAATTTCATAATGGCAGGGTTTAATTAGTTATATTTAATTATATCTAAATATACTATGTACTTTTAAAGGGACCATTTGAAAAATTAACATATCATCATGTTGATAACAATATATGGACACCAATGGATGAGGTGGAAGCTATTGAAATCATCTCTATTGTAACCCACATAAATACAGAAAGGCAAGTGTACTTAAGAACATAAATGATTTTATATATGTGTCATTTTTATTTAATTTTTGTATTTTTTTGTAATGAATAATTTATTTATATTTGACTCTGTACCTGATATCAGCAATCCCTTGGAAAATTTTATTTTCCATGACAATACTCATTTTTTTTAATGTGTATTTTATATATTAAAAAAACATTAGTTTTAACATGTATTTATGCTAATTAATATTTAAGTGAGGACGTGTTCACTAATTAGTAGTATCCTACATATGTACATTCTCCAATGTAATTAGGTTTATAAAAGGAATGATGGTTTTCGTATGCTTACATCATAGCATACCTGTAATATAAATATTAGTGCAATTAAAAATGTTTATAAAGAATTTGAACCAAAGATTGAATGGATCAAAATGAAAGTTTTGCTTTATTAGTGTACAGGTTTTTTAAATTTTAAATTAATAGTTCTAAGAAAGGTTATTAATGTTTATTATTTTTTTAATTTGAATTTTATTGTGATTTTCTATTTATTTATATAAGTATATTCAATGTATAATTTTTAATGTATATATATATATTTTAATTGAACAGTAGATTCGTGAGGACATTTTTTTATAGAGTAATCTTTCAGGCTCTCAAAATATCCAGCATTATCTGATACTAAGAGTATTAATTTATTGCATCACTACCTGATTTTTTTTTTCTATTCTTGATAAATGACTGATCTTAACTTTTAAAAGATAATATACCTTACTAAAGAATAAGCTTTTCAACTATTATGAATATTAAACTAATTGGTATTAATTATTTGCTGTGATGGGATATAATTTATTTATTTTTATCTTCAAGTGAAAACACTTTATTTATTGACTTCTGTACTTAAAAGATTTTTAATTCTTAAGTAAAATAAATTTAAATCAAATGTTAACTTATTCGATGCATACTTTTCAAACATCAAATTATTTTTATTATTAAACATAAATTAATTTTAATGTGGCTATTTTTGTCAGTGTCAGTACTAAGTGTCAAATAATTAAAATTATGTGTTACTTATTAAATACAATTTTCAGTTTTATCAGAGTGATGATTTTTAATATAATAGATTGTACATTATGTTAATATTATTAGACATTGTTACATGTCGTGATATTGTGCACCTATCAGTTTTCAATTCACATCCATTGAAGGACCTCTGCTCTACATTAGTCTTACCAATTAATTTTCTGGGCCTGAAATGTGCAATTTA
The DNA here is from genome assembly GCA_928085145.1 of Nezara viridula. NCBI lineage: Eukaryota > Metazoa > Arthropoda > Insecta > Hemiptera > Pentatomidae > Nezara > Nezara viridula. Next base: position 210,453,488 of record OV725077.1, read on the forward strand.
AAGACATAATTAGCTAACTTTTCTCTGTTTTAACATTTATATAGTATTAGGTTGAATAATGAACCTGTTTTCTTATCAGGCTTTTATTTGATGAAACATACTAATTTATCATGTTTTCATCAAAATTATGTATGATCTTCTCCAATCTTGTTGATCGGCTTATTATCTTAACCCCTCCTTGTGAAATCTGTTTGGTTTAGAGTAGAAATTTTTTATAGCCTTACTAGATTTTCAAAATTAATGTTTTTTCTGCTCAAAAATGTTTGTAAGCTGCAGAAAAGATCTTGAAAATCTCGGGAGTAAGAATGTGGTAACAATTTCTTTTTGTTGGCATAACACATCTTGTAGATCTTTTGCCAAATTATTCAGCCTTCTCCATGTCTGCCTGTCATGGTCTATTTCTTTCCAGTTATTTGCATGCAGCTCTGGTGCATCTTTGTTGATTCGATATAGCCATCTGGTTTCTAGCCTTCCACGTGGTCTCTTGCCTACAATTGAGGCATTAATTGTTGAGTAGAGGCTTCCTGATGGATTCCTATGAGCTATGTGTCCTACCCATCCATGCCTCCATGCTTTCATATCATAAGATATTGATTGGCCAATTTCTGCAAGCAGCTCTTAATGGATATATCTCCTCCATTTGTTAGTACACTGATCCCACATTGCTCCAGTTATTGTACTGAGGATTTTTCTTTCAAATCTTTCAATACTTCTTTTTAGGTTTGCTGGTTAGGGTCCACTTCTCACAGCCGTATTTCAGAATTGGCTTTATCACAGCATTGTAACCCGTAATTTGAGATTTTTAACTTTTAAAAGAGAGAAGAAAGCGTTGTTTGTATTTGTTATACACTGGTATATTTCTATTGGTCATTCATTAAAGTTATTGTGGAATCAAAGTATTTGAATTTGTCTACTCTTGAGAACGATTTTCCTTCTATGCAGATCCTGTAATTGAGGTGGCATTTTTGATTTATCATGATATATTTTGTTTCATCTTCATTTAGTTGTAGGCTGATTTGCTCTGCTTCTCTTATCAGAGTCTTTGCGAGTTTTTTAATGCCCTCTTGGTTACTTTCAAGGACAGCTATGTCATCTGGATATCCAAGAATTTTATGATTCATTCTGACCTGTACCACTCAATTTTCACTTGATGATCTTATCACCTTCTGTTAAATTTTCTAGTAAAATACACCATCCAGTTTGTTCTGAAAATAATGAATTTTTTTTTGCCATAAAGGTTAGAAGGACATTGCTATCTTGTTTTGCTTTTTAAGATCATATCTCTTAAACTAAATTAGGTAAACAATTTTAAATTATTGGTCCGTCCTATGGTCAGTTATACACTACTTTTTTTGCAGTTGTCGTCTAAGGGCCGTAGTCTTATTTAAATTCCTAAAAATTAGATGATAAGTAACACTTACAACACTTTTTCACATTTCCCTTTACGCAGAACAACATATTATTGTAACATGTTTTGTTTCTGAGGCTAATATTGGGCAGGTACTAACAATAAATTCTACCTATCTGCATTGGAAGTTATTTATGACTCAACCTAATATTTCGTTTATAGACTTTAAACAGATAATAGACTTTTCAAATTTGTTTACATTAGCTAAATAATTTTTAAATAATTCGGATTTTTCAGTTTGTTTTAAGTCAACTTATCAGTTAAGTAAGTGTTAACTAAAAGAAGTTAAACTTTTATACAAAAAAACATAGGTGCAACTTTGTTGGTCTATGAAAGAGGTTATACTTTATACTGTAATACTTTCCATTCTAATTACTTCAATTAAAAATAGAGATAAATAGAATATTTCAATTGTTTTTTGTATATCGCCTCTTGGAGTTGACGTTATTGATTCCATCATTTAGTGCTTTGGATTCCATTACATACTTTTGTGAGGTACAGAATTTATTTCAATTTTGCTTTTCCTTAAACATAATCTCTATTGGATGTTATTTGAAGTTAATTAAAACATTATTTTGTGTAAAATTTTAAGCATTATTAAAATTATTTTAATAATTTGCAATTAATTGAGTTTTGCAATTTTTGGTTATTTATGTAAATATTCAACAAATTGAAGTACAAACAATCCAACGAGCTGTTAAAATTTTAGCTTATCATCTCTCTAGCTATAAGGTAAGCAAGCAGTATTCAAACTGACTAAATCATAGAAACTTCAAAATGTTGTCATTTTGGAAGTAGTATATCTTCAAAATCAATTGTTAGGATTCTTTATTGTTCTATGGTTAACAATTTTTTTGTAAACAAATAGATGGTTTTGTTTTATAATTTACAGTTATAATTTTTAAATTTATTTTTATTAATAATCAGTATTACCTTTTAATTTTATACTATTCCCTTTAAATAACTATTGAGCTCTCTATTTAATATGTTTTTTATTTATTATTTCCTAACTCAGTATTTATAATAAATTGGTTTTTATAAACCTGAAGGTTTATTTTATTTTATTGTTTGTTATAGTTAATACATTTAGTTAAATATTATTTGTTTTTTTTTTTAATTATTATTTATTATTTGAAACAGCATTTTATGGAGATTTAAGAAATTCCCTGTGGTGCCTTATTAGTATGATTTAATGATTAATTGTCAATCTAATAATTTTTGTCATTAAAATAGACTGAGCTGTTTGATATGGATTAACATTAACAAAAATTATTTTATTTATATATATATGACTATTTGTTAAAGATTTGTTCAAAAACAATAGCAATGATTTATTTTTTATATATTTAAGTGAATTAGCTTGAAAGTATTTAAAACACTTGAAAAGTGTGGGTTAGCTCTTTTTTTGCTGGGGAAGCACAATAGTTCTCAATAGAAATATGAAAGAAATTGATTAATGTGTATTAGATATAATTTAAGTTCCAAGAAATATTATAGCTTGCTTATCTTCTTTTTTTTTTCTTGGTTTTGAAGTATTGTAAAATATAAGGTTCAATTAATTTATTATTATCTAATTTTCAAACATGTTTAAATAACTAGGTATTTTGATTTCAGCTGTATTGTAAATCAACTTCTTAGGCTTATAAAAAGTTGTATAAAAATGTCAGTTACTCTTAAAGGCTGGAATGATTAAATATGTCGAACCTTAATATATTCCATAGATGGGGAACCTTTTTATCATTAGAGGTCGCTATAAGGTTAGGCAATGCTAATCCTAATATTTTACCTTTGCTATTTTTATTTATCACTAAATACATACATTCAACTTAATTTCCAAATTGTCATTACTTAAATAAATAAATATTAATTTATTCTAGTACTAGATTAATAAATATCGCACAAAAACGTTTGGAGGCCTGCATGTGTCCTCTGAGGCCGCAATTACGTTACAGAGGTCACGGTTCCCCACCTATTGTATATTGATATTATTTTTACTACTTTACCTGTCTTTGTTGCTTATTGTGAATCCTTTCGACTAGTGCTGTTGATATGAATGTTTAAAACTTGGCTTTAAAATATATTCTGTATGAACTAATTTGTTTTAAATTTGTGCACAATATTTAACCAAATCTTTTGTCATAAAAAATGTTGGTGCACAATAATTCTGAGTTTGTGATACTTAACAAAGTAAGGAATCAATTTCTTAGTGATATGTATTATTTATTTAAAAATAATTAAGTGTATTTATTTAAAGCTTGAGTGAAAATATCCTTTGTCAGTAATGTTTTTTTTTACCTTTATATTTAAAACTTTCTGGTATTATGTAGTGAAATACAAAAAATAAAATGTATTATAATTAAAATTTATCGTTTTTGTCAAATATCCTTTATATCTAGTTAAAAGAAAATATGTATTTATCCAGGATTTGATGGTCAGAGTTTTGATCACTACAAAGGAAACATATTGAAGTTATGTATTATTTGATATATGAGACATATTTCTTGTTTACTGACCTCGAATTATATTGTGGCTATTCGTGAAGGCTACAAACTACATATGAATAATATTTATATGCACATTTATATAAATGTAAAGATAGAAATGGGTTTGGGTTTCATAATAAAATATTAAAGAATAATGTGATTTTAAAATTACTTAAGCTATTAAAATGTCATTACCACGTAGTGTCCCAATTTCAGTTTTCTAGTAAATGTTTATTTTTTAAATTTTTTTCCTTCGTTATTTTTTGAAACCTGCGTAAAATTACTGTGAAATTTATTTCTACTCATAGTAAGAATAATTAAGGTATTTTGAATTATATGTTTTTTTTTAAATTTTGTTAACAGTGAAGTATGTTTATCTAGTTTTAAAACTTTGTCTCCTCACTTACATCATTACTAAATGAAGAACATAACATCAGAAATTTAAGCCTTGAAAAGAGGAATCAGTGGTAAAATTTCTTCTTAGTATAGTGGTAGCCATGAAATTAAAGGAAAGTGACCAGTGGATAGACCAGTGATTACCACCGCGCACGGGCGGATCTACGGGGGGGGGGAGCTTTCGGGCTGAAGCCCCCCACAAATGGAAAAATATAACCATGTTCTATGGGAAAAAAAATTTAAAAAATACCTCTTAAAGTATTATTGTTCGTGTAATTACATTTAAAAGTTCTTAAGGAATAACTTAAACACCATTTCATATAGGTAGTTAGTTTCTTTCTGTTTTTCCAAAGTAATTATCGTTATTTTTATAAAAAAAAAAAAAAAAGGTTTCGGGCTGAAGTCCCCCCAAAATTAAATCCTGGATCCGCTAGTGCCACCGCGTATATTGTCAAGCTACCTTTTCAAATGATTTCATTCATTTTAATTTAAGTTTGACTATCGTTTGTTGTAAGGCAGTTGGCAAAAACAAAAAAAAAAAAATAATTTTAGTTACACAGTGGTTTTGGCCGAATAAAATACGTAAAAATGTCATTACCAAGTTGAAAACTCCTATCATCTCCAGGCCCTAATTATAAGAGCAGTAATGAAATATTTTTGAAGGCCTACCTGTAACTCCTTGATTGCTCTCCTGAATGAACAACCATAGCTCGTCCTAAATCAAAATTAACTGCTGCTGAAAAAAACGAATGAAAAATGCGGCCCACCGATTAAGAAGGCAAAAGAGTAAAAATTGCGCTAATTTACAAGTAGAGAATAGACAAAAAGAAAGATTGCTGTATTTGAAGCATAAAGCGTAAGAGAAAAATAAAATTTATAAAAGATAAAATAAAAAAGGAAACGACTCCATGAAATGGAGAGAGGACATCGCTACCTACCCTATAAAAACGATTGTTCAAGAAGGAAATACTCCTCCAACTTGTTCACTGATTAATGCTCCCGAGGTTCTAAATTTTAGTGATAATGAAGTGGAAGAAAGAAAGTGAGAACAAAATAGAACAGGAACAGAACATTCATGTTCGGAGGAAAAGAACAGAAAAAAAGCATAACGAAGATGAGCAAATGCAGAAATCTTAATAGTGAAACTAAAACGGCAAAAAAAAAAAAAAACAATACCAGAGGAGACTAATGCGATTTAAACAGAAACGTGAAGATCCTAACAACCTCAGATATCAAGTAAAAAAGTTGATAAAAACTAGAGAGTAGAAAGTTGAGAAAAAGTAAAAAAACGGCCCATTTTTGAAGAAGTGGCAACCCAACAGTTACAACAAAGTTAAAAAAACTGCAAGAGATGTAATAAGAAAATATTACAATCATATAAATATAATAAGAAGATTACTTATGAAATATAGCGATTTTTTTTAAATTAGATTGTGGAAGTGAAATAAAAAACGAAACATACTGACTTGGAAGTACGAAAGAGCATTATTTAAAAAATCTTTGGCTGGATAAAAGAAAATATCTACATCTCTCATGGATGAACAGAGTCGCTTGTACCCAGGAAAAAAGGATTTTATTATATCAAAACGTAAAAAAATTCAAAAACATCTGTTAAACGTTGCACTTAAAAACCTCCATAAAAAGATACTAAAGGAAACGTGGATGAGAGTTATGCTACGTTCTGTAGATTCTGACTCCGGCAAGTGATATCAACAATATAAATTTTTATATTTTGGTACTACCATTATTTGTATGTATAATTAAGACTCTTAATCTAGTCTTAAAACAAAAATACTATAACTTTTTTTTATAAAGTTTTATTTAAATTCTTTAATTATTGAGATATATTACAATCTGTTACATTCAAGGACAATAGTAATAGTGTTAAAGAGTATTTCATTCATACTATGCACAATAAATAAAAATAATAAACAGAATATAATAATACTAAAAGTAAATGTATATAAACTAAAAGATAGTAAACCAAACAAAAATAAACTAATTAACAAATAAATACTTAAATACACACATGCTTTTATACAATATTTACAATATTCATTCATTCAAGATCTCCGAGCCAAGCCTTTCCCGACACTCGTGGAGGGAAAGGCAGGTCTTCCCAGCGTCTTTCACTCCCCTGGAGGCTGGAATAAAATTCCAAAAAAGTTGTAAAAAACAGCTATTTAAAAAAAGAGAAATAGAGCTGGTAAAGCAGGTTTTTCTGCATTTTTATTTTTTTTTCTCCTTTATTAACTTATCAAATTCTTTCAAAAGTTATATGTAGCATTTTTTCATAACTCTGATTAGTGTGAAATGGTTAACTTTTTAAAATAAATTATATTGAAGGTACTTTAGAGGAAGACATAAATGAACATTGGGCATTTAAGCCCTATAAAGTGCCATCAACGGGGATAAGACCTAAATGGTATTAAAGACCACTTAATTATACAATGATACACCGAGTTTGATCAAAATCGTTAGAGCCGTTTTTGAGAAAATTGTAAAAATGTGTTTCAGCGTTCATATAAAGTGGCACTTCCGGCTAGCCGATTTTAACGAAAAAGTTGCTGTCACATCCGGCTCATATACAAACCTTAGATACTTAATATCAGTTTCGTACTATTTTTCGTTTATGAGCTAGACTGTTAACACACACACTCGGACAGACACACACACACAGACCATTTTGCGATACTTGGTTATTTGAACTCAGGGGACCTCAAAACATGTATTTACGTTGAAAACTGAGATTCGAAAATTTTCACGATCGCAATACTTACCCTTTTCATATATTACATATATACGTAAGTGAGTGGGCGGGGTAGCCGAATGGGCTAACGCGTGTGCACAGCACTGCCGTTGCCCGGCAACCTGATATATCAATCAAATGATATAAAATTGTCACGAGTTCGCGTCCCGGTGCCGAGGGAGTCTTTTAAATCCCCGGCCACATTCTCTGGCCCGGGAAAACCCCGTATAGCCTTAACGGCGAGGAAGGGGAGGATCCAAAAAAAAAAAAAATATATATATATATATATACGTAAGTGAAAGTAAAAATTTTTTACTATCGTGACCAGCACTAGCAAATTCTGCCAGGGGGCGCGCCCTTTCTTCAATGGTGGAAAAAAAAATCCTAAAAAACAGCTATTTAAAGAAGAGAGAAATATATGGAAAATTCAGCCTCATACACGAATTTCCTAATGAAAAAAAAAATTATCGTGACCAGCACTAGCGAAATCTGCCAGGGGGCGCACCCTCCCTTGGATGGTGGAAAAAAAGTCCAAAGAACACCTATTTAAAGAAATGATAAATATAGGAAAAATTCATCCTCATAGACGAATTTTCTAATGTAATATAAAAAAAAGTTATTATCGTGAACAGCACTAGTGATTTCTCCCAGGGGGCGCTTCTCCCTCTCGATGTTATAAAAACAATTTTCGAAAAAAAAGATCCAGAAAAACATCTATTTAAAGAAAAGAGTGATGTAGTTTTTGGACCGCCGTTAGACGCAAAGGCTTTTGCTCCTTTCGAGTTTGTTCCTATTTAAAAAAAGTTCATTTATTCTTTGGAACTACCTTTTATTCGAGTACAAGAAAATACGGGTTTTCTTCCGGACCCAGTTTTTCCTCAGTTTCAAGATTTGAACCCATTGCAACCCAGCAACTATCTCCTTGAAGAATCCATGCGAAACTGGTCACGATAATAACTTGTATATTTCTCATTAGAATGTGTTGTTCTTTTATTTAAAAAGCTGTTGTTGGGAACGTTTTATCAAAGGAATGTAATTATTATTTGGTCGCCGATTTGATCGAAATCGGATTATGATCGGAATCGGAAATTATTCTGTTTTTTTTTCTTAGAGAACTCATTTCCAAGCTGTAGCATCTTTACAGTAATCCTTCTCAGATTTTGACAATATCGGTAAAAATTAGCGTTCATTGACCATGGATCTTAGCCCCATTACTGTACATCACATACACACATGACATTTCTTAAAGTATCCACATCCTTACAGAAACCTACGCAAACGATACTGCTATCATTACTAGACACGATAATCCTACACAGGCATCACTTAACCTACAACATCATTTACAAAAAATAAACGATTGGTGTAAACTATGGAAAACTCAAATAAATTATCAAAAGTCACAACACATCACATTTACCCAAAGACAAGAAACATGTCCTGCTGTGTATTTAGACAACATACCGATTCCACGAACAGATAGAGTACAATACCTAGGCCTGACGTTTGACAGAAGAATAACATGTAAAGAAAAACGTCCATCATTAAATCACAGATTAAAACTGTTGCACTCATTATTAAGACGACATTCTAAATTAAAAGCAAGACAGAAATTAAATATTTATACATATCTATTGAAACCTCTCTGGACTTATGGACTACAAATATATGGAATTGCAAAACCAACACACATAAAACGACTTCAAACTTTTCAGTCTAAGATATTACGACTAATTACCCAAGCACCCTGGTACGCGAATAACAACACTTTACACTCTGACTTATATATGCCAACGAGCAATGAACACATACGAACTTACTACAAACGATTTCATAATAAATTACCAGCTAATTAAAGAAATGGCCACTACTATTATGCCGGAGAACTCCAGAAGACGACTGAAAAGGATCTGGATGAGGGACGTACTTACATAATTGTATGTAAGTAAAAGCCATGGAAGGGATGCCGCTGGGTATTGCTTTTCCTCATGCCTATCAAGCCTTTTTTTTATCTTATGATTGTGCCATCTCATCTGCTGATTGTCGATGGTTGTAATTGACAGGTGCGGATTAATAAATAAAAGTGCTAAAAAAAAACCGATTGACTGTGTTGAAATTTGACCATGGTTATCGACCATACCACTTAATTAAATTATCAAGTTTAGGTACTCTTTCAACGAACGATTTGATGTTTTTTAATTTCTGAAAGAGGGCACTAGAGACACAGACGCTCAGGACATGAGTGGAGAAGCTGGTCATTGCCTGGACTACAAAGGCTTATTTACAAAAGGTCACGAGGCCACTGCCGTTTCAACCTTCGAGGGGGGTGGTATGGATGCTCGGAGCTGAATAGGGATTGAGCTAGAGGATTTGAATGATGGATAAGGTTCTGGTGAAAGTTTGATAATCTGGATGGGATGATGTCGAGGACAAATGGGATGTTAAGGTCATGGTGTAGGGTCTTATTTGTGACATAATATGGAGCATTGACTATCGTTCTAAGTACTTTGGATTGGAAGGATTGGATGCATTTGATAATCAAATTTTTATGAGTTCCCCACAGTTCAAGTCCGTAGGTCCAGTATGGTCTTGTAGATTAAAAGTTTATTTTCAATCGAAAGGTGAGATGTCCTACTTAGTAATCTATACAGCTGGCCATATTGTCGGTTAAGTTCTTGTCTTTTAAGTCTGGTATGTGGGTTCCAAGTTAGTCTTCTTTCTAGAAGGAAGCCAAGGTAACGGACTGTGTCTGAGTAGGGAAGTCAAATTGAATTAAAAAGGATTGACGGACAGGATCTGCGTCGCAGGGTGAAAGTGATATGTTTGCATTTTGATTCATTGATTTTGATGCGCCAGTTGTTGCACCACTACTCAATCAAGGAGAGGTGAGATTGTAGGTTTAGAGATGCTTTTTGAGGATCTGAGTGGGAGGATAGAATGGCAGTATCATCAGCAAATGTAGCTAGAAATGTATCGGGATTTGAAGGGATATCGGAAGTGAAGAGGATGTAGAGAACTGGGCCCAAGACACTGCCTTGTGGAACACCAGCCTCAACTGGATAGTAAGTGGATAATTCGGTGTCACAACGGACTTGAAAGGAAAGATTTGAGAAGTAGGATTTGGGTATAAGGATTGGGGTAAATGGCTTTTGATCTTGAAAAGCAAGCCATCGTGCCACACCCGGTCGAAAGCTTGCGCTACGCCCATAAAGGCACCAGTGCAATAATGCTTGTTTTCAAGTGCAGAGGATATATGGTCCACAACACGAAGGCCTTGTTGGACAGTGGAATGTCTTGAGCGGAATCCAAACTGATGAGAAGGGATGTTGTGGGATTCTATTATGGGTAGGATGCGTTTGAGAAGGATTTTCTCAAAGATTTTTGAGAGGATCGGGAGTAAGCTTATTGGTCTATAGAATGATGTGTTATTAACAGGTTTACCTGGTTTTGGAAACAGGATGATTATGGAGTGTTTCCACTCCAAAAGAAAAGTTGGTTGTACGAAGGATGAAGTTGTATAGATAGGTAAGGAATATGATTGCTTTTTTGGGAAATTGTCTGAGGATTTGTGAAGTGAGGAGATCATATCTAGGGGATTTTCGGGATTTTAATTTGTTTATAAGGAATTTGACCTCAGATGGGTTAACAGGTTTCGGAGGTGGAGTTAGAGGAATTGGTGAAGAGAGAAATTCTTCAACTAAAGCAGTGTGGGTCGGATGGAGTTCGGGATGAGGGGTGAATGTGTAGGATAGATGTTTAGCAAACTCTTCTGCTCTATTCGCATCTGACGAAGCCCAGGAACCATCATCACGGCGAAGTGGATGGGAAATGGACTGGAATTTAAGGATTTTTTTGGTTACATTCCAGAGGGAGTTATCACTAGCGAATAATGAGGAGAGGTAGGAATTGTAGGATTGGGTTCTAAAGGTATCCAGTTTCTTTTTTACCTGTTTGGATAATAATTATACAATTTCCGGTCATCAGGATGCCTGGTTCTTTGCCAAAGGGCCCTAGAACAACTTTTGCTATGGATAAGGTCCAATAGGTCTTGAGGTAAAGGATTTATGTTATGGTATTTCCAGGGTTCTATGGATGAGTTCTACCATTGCCCTAGTCAAGAGGGCGATCCTTGGAGTACTTTCTTCATAGAGGGTTCACTACATGCTTGTAAAAATTATAGGCGAGACCTGTAATAAAAGTTATCTAGGCTCTTTTAGGAAAATGTATGGCACCTCTACACCAAATATCTAAGGCTGAATGCTCCAGGAAAGTGAAACCATTAGCGAGTGGAGGCTTGGACACAGCTCGCCCTTCAGAAGTCACAGGAGCAAAAAAAGCAGAAGGAAGACCAAGGCAACTAGAATAAATATCCCAGGTCAATCCATTTGAAATCACCCAATTCGAATTAATTTTGTTGCTCGACTTTTTTTACCAGTTATGCCATATTTATTTGAGAGTTAAAAAACGTAGGTAAAAAAAAGTAAGGCTCACAGTTTATTCTAGGCGGCCATTTTGAATTTGCTTTTCGATTTAAAACATATTTTGGGAAGATTCCTGTAACAACAGGCGGATTTACGAGGGGGGGAGGGGCTTTCGGGCTGAAGCCCCTCCCCCAAGATGGTAAAATATAACAATGTTTTACAGAAAAAAATATTAAAAACTGTCTCTTTAACTATTATTGTTCGTATAATTACATTTAATAGGACTTCAAGAATCACTAAAACACCATGTCATATAGGTAGTTAGTTTCTTTATTTTTTTCAAATTAATTATTGTTATATATATATATAAAAAATTCTTGGGATTGAAGCCCCCCCCAAAAAAAAATTAAATCCTAGATCCGCTAGGGCCTGTAACTGTGGTACTTTTGTAGACATCAAACGGAAATAAAAACTGGAATAATGATGAGTATTTTTTCTACATTTCTGTTTATAAATACATCACCTTAAAAAAAAGAAAAATGGTTTACAAAATGATGAAAATTGTCAACAAATGAGACTTTTAGCGCTTTAGAAGTGTGATAATTATCACTAATGAAAATAGATTCGCCTTTGATCTTTTTTCGCTCTACAGTTCAATCAGTGTACAATTTTTTACAATTTGTAAATTTTGCTAAAATTTCAATCTTCTCCTTTTTCTTTACGAACTTTCAAAAACGTTCAAAAGTCGTTTTCGGCTATTTTTGATTTTGATGGTCACAAAAGAGACTGAATGAAAAATTATGAAATTGAAGTTAAAGTTTATAACTATTAAATTCTTCATCGCTGTTGGTACTAAGAGTTGGTATCAGCATTTGCTACTTACCGTTAACTCAAGTATTTTTGCAGATATCAAAACAAAACAAAAACTAAAATCATTATGATGTATTTCTCTAAATTTGTTTGTTCTTACAATACTTTCCCTAAATAGTGAGGATTAAAAATTTTACTTCTATAAAATGAAAATTAGCATAAAACGAGACGTTACAAGTCTGTTCTGAAACTGAGTTGGCTTTCTGCATATATTGTTTTAAACAATATTATTGAATAAAAGGAAAAGCAAAGATTAAAGTTTTTAAGTTCAACATTGGCAAACAATTTATGAACGTCCTTTTTAATCTTGACTGTCATTTTTGTACTGTTCTTTAAATATTTACTTATTTCTCATTTATTGTAGATACTCGCTGTTTCGATATTTATGGAACAGCTTTTCTTCATGAACTACGCATAAGCATTGCCCTGTTTAAAAACGGGAAGGTTATTTGGATATTTTGTTAATGTCTTTAATTTTATCCTGGTTGTTGTTTCTGTTTGGATCAACTATTCTTTTTAAAATTAATATGTTTGAATCAATTTATTAATAAGGTATGGGTATTAAATTTTGAAAGGTGGTGCGTTTGCTGTTAGAGTAGTACTATTTTGAAATTTGAGAAATATGTGGACTACCAGACAGATTTTGAAGTATTCTATCATTGGAGGAGGATTAGTTGGAACTGCTTTTTCTTATAAGGCCAACATGTATAACTTTGAAGCCATAGGTTTGCTTCGTTTCGGCAGAGCAGCTGCAACTGTTAGTATTTATTTTTCTTTCATCAAATTATTGTACCTCAGATGCATTTTTAAAGAGCATTTCCATCTTTTAGGCCCTTGCTATAGGCTTGCACTACAGAAAACAGTTGTATCAAACAAATTTAGATCCACAGTCTTTAGAATATTTCAATTTAAGGTCCAGGGTTAGTTTATCGATATTATTTCACAAAATTATTTTTATTATGAATAACAATTTAATTAATTTGTGTGTTATAATTAATATTGATTGTAGACTCACAAGGAAGCTGCTTTAAAGCTTTTAGAACTATGTTGCATAAATAAAGGAGTCTTTATAAAGGTTGGCCAGCATATTGGTTCGTTAGAGTATTTATTGCCAATTGAATATGTTGAAACCATGAAAATATTGCACAGTCATGCACCACAGTCGCCTTTGAAGGATATTTATTCAGTAATAAAAGAAGACTTACATAAAGATGTAAATAAATCTTATAGCTATAGATAATCTTCATAACTACTAAATTACTAATTTAGTAATTGTGTATTAATTAATTATATTATTATTATTATATTATATTTTTATATATTATTATTTTTATATTAATTTTGTATTTTCAGCCTTCTGAATTATTCATTGAATTTGATTCAGAACCTTTAGGGACTGCATCCCTGGCCCAAGTACATCGTGCTAAACTAAAAGATGGAAGAGTTGTTGCTGTCAAGGTTCAACACCCTTTTGTTAGGGGAAATTCCATTGTTGATATGAAAACAATGGAGGTAATCATATATTATAATATATTTATTAGTATATATATTTATTATGATTTACTGTACAAGTGTTTGTTGCTCCATATTGTTGGTTGGCACAAGATCTCATGATCATACTGTAAATGGAATGCCGAGAATGGCTGAGTATGTCTGAAAATAGGTAGAGATGACCGAATTGTCTAGTAAAATCCTGACCTCAACTGTAAAGGACATGTTGGGGAGATTTGTTTATACTTTTTGAGTGAGCTGAAGTTGAAAGTAATGCTGTAATGTATGATAATTACTTACTTTGATGGCTTCCACTATCCGAGGTGGGTCAACATCTCACTGAATGGGCTCAGTCAAATTGGGGGCGCTCTTTGAGGTTTCAGATACCTGGCAACAATAGCAATCTATAAAGGAGTAAGGGAGGGTATTCTGAGGTACACGTCTCCTGTCTGGTACCGTAACCCCTCAGAAAAGCAGTAGAACAGGTTGGCGATGATACAGAGAACGGTTCTGCTGCGGGTAACTAAGGCCTATAGGACTGTATCACATGAGGCAGTGCAAGTCTTGGCAGGAGGGATGCCTCTCAACCTTATCCTGCTTGAAAATGCTACAGTGTTTGGCTTTAAGAGAGAAAGCTCAGCAGGGATTTCGGAGTGTCTATGAGTGAGGATCACAGATGAATCCAATAGATGGAAACAGATAATCCCGGAGGACACCGTTGAAGAATGAAATCGATGATGGTTGATAACCCTGAAAGGAGTGACCTTAAGAAAGTTCTTCTCGACTGTAAACTTGCGATTAAGGGCAAAATAGGTCCTCTCAGGATTAGTAGGTTCCGTCTGGCCAAACTGCACAATTTTGGCAAGGACGTCGACCTCCTATATCCCAAGTGCCACGTTCCAGAAATTGTCAAACCTGTAATGACCTGCACTGGCTTTGAAGGACTTAGGAACACGCTAAGGAGGAAAACGGGTTTGTTTGTTATAATGGAAGGTGATTTCCCCATCCTCATGAAAAAAGAAAAGTACCAAACTGAGAGTTCGTGTATAAGTGGAAGACGACTGTGGGACCAGAACACTTTAACCTTGGAGCCCCTAGGCGAAGAGAGGAGGTGGCAGAAGGCAATCCATAATGGACAAATTTCCTAAAGGTGTGGACTTCAGTTGTAGCACTAAAGTCTAAATGGCAAGGGTAGTGTGATAGATATATTATTTATAACCTCACCAAAATCCGTATTGGCCAAGAAGGGTATAAATAAAAAATATCCGCGGTGGGGCTTGGCCTCTTCTAAGAGCTTCTGTCATCTAGCTCCGTTTGCTGCTGTCTTTCAGTTCTGTTGATGACTTATTGTCCTCGTGTCTACACCCACACTGTCGATCCATCTCAACCTGGGTCATTCCTTTCTCCTTGTTTGGTCTAGCACTAAGAGCATTATGAATTAATTTTAATCGTACTAGTTTCAAATCACTCTTTTCATAATGGCATCTGATATCAAGAGAGCTTTGAGCACATTTTAGGTTGAATCCTAAAACATCCCGATGGTATCCGAAACTGTACCTAAACAACTAATCTCCAACCCTTTGGAATATTTAGGTTAAGTTAGCTTGATTTTCCATCACATTCACTTCTTTTTATAAATCACTTAGAGCATGAAGAAACTTTTCAAAATATGTTATCAGTTGTTAATCAAAACTTATGCTTCTGTGTAAGGAAATCAAGTTCAAAATAAACATAATTTTTATTTTTTTAAGCAATAATAGTCAATATCCCCTTTATTCTTTTATATTATTAAGCAACATCTATAATTGCAATGGTAGGAATTAAATAATAGTGATTAAATTGAAACATTGCTGTAAAGAAAATTAAATTTATATTTTAAACGCATTTCTCGGTTTCAATATAATTAATAATGAATCATCATGAAATAAACACTCAGAAAAAACAAATTTTTCATCAGCAATTGATTTCCTTGCATTTTAGACATAAATATGTCGTTTGAGCAAGAGAGTCATATATGAACATGATTTGATACTCATCCATTTTCAGCAGCATTTCAAAGTCCTAAAATGTTCTAATTTTGAGAAAACGCATGGGCCCAACCTCATACTAGCGATAATGAATCTTAATGCCACTGTTGCCATGGATTCCTAATCACATAAAAATTAAAATATCTTTATATTATTTCTCAAAGGTTTTTTTCTTTGATGGTGTACCATATTTTCATTAATTTTTCATTAAATCCTATGCTTGAACATCATTTTGAAGATTATCTTCTTCTTCAGGCAAAATAGTCACACCTTCTCGACATTACTGTGGAAAAAGTTAAGAAGAAAAATAAAATGTATTTGTGCATAACTCAAAAAGTGTGTGGTTTATGGTGTATTGCACCCATGGTTATTTAAAAGGTTACTAAATTGCCTACAAAACAATAAAATTTAAAAAAAAAAATCATCAAAATCAGACCATTATTAGCAAAGATACAGCCTATAGTAATTTGTACACATTTTTTGGTCTATTATTATGAGAAGACTATTGTAATTCAAACAAAAAAATACTCTTGTAACTTCAATCCTACAAAAATGATTTCCTATAGTTTTGTTTAAATTTAAATTTAATTTTATCCAACTTTATGCAAAGAAAAATTAAATAAAACGTTGCAATGTGATAGTTATCAGCAAAACTCTTCTTCGATATGATAACTAAGAACTGTCCTGTCGTACTACCAACAGCTTGACTGGTTCTGGAGCAGTTGGTACAAAGCAGTATGGGGATGATGTCATACCTAGACTGTTGAGTGATTTCAATGAGATCTGTAGTAACAGGGAGTAACTCTGTAAGTATAAAAATGGTCAACATGTTTAGTTGTTGTCTTGTATCTGCACACTGTAAAGAAGACTTGGAAGACGATAACAAAATATGTAATTCATGAGGACCATCTTTCTACTTATCAAACTGTTACCTGTGACCATAGAAATATGGTCAATTCTATTCTCTTTCATTGTATTCCCTCAAAGCAGTACTCAACTGCCAGTACAAGTGAAATAGTATCTTTAGGTATTCTATGAATAAACATATTTTTCTGTACAGTACATGATAAAATTTATCATTGTTATATATTAGGGGATGGGTCAAGCAAAATGTTTTCTGGCAGAAAATCGATGGGCTCTTGTCTTTGTGAAAAACTATGTTTTTGTAGTTCTGGTGAATAATTTGAATTCCTCCAACGGTAAATTTTGGTCATTAAAATAGATATTGGATCTTTTTTTACTTTTTCTAGATAGATTTTGCAATTTTTCCAAAAACTGAAATTCTTATAGAGAATTTTAAAATCCATATCTGATCTTACCAAGGCATTTGTCATAATCATCATTCAGTTCTGTTCTAGGTTCTAATTATTGAACAACAGTTGTCATGCATTTCTATTTGTGCTGTCACAATTCTGTTATGTTTCTGAATTATTAGGTGTGTTGTCTGCAGTTCATGCTTGGTCTAGCAACTTGTTGCTTATTGGATGAGTAATTCAGGTAGGAATTTATTAATATAATCTCTACAAGAATGTCAGCCCATTGGGTCATATCTAATCCATCAAGCTATCTGAATTTTAGTGACATTTAAACAGGGTAGACATAATCAATTGGCAGATTTCCTTGGTCTGAGCTTCTCCATAGGATTCGGTTTGTTGGGTACATGAGCAACCACCACCCATCTAACTTTCCCTGCTTAGCCTGTGTAAAGCTTCATTCCTCATTCATGTTCTATTGCTCGTTGTTTCAATGCCACCTCTCTGTATACTACATACAGTTCCATAAATGTGGAGGTTCCTAAATTTCTTTTAAAAGTAAGAAGTATTCAGAACTTGGACTTGGTAGTTATCCAAGTTCCTGAACCATAACTAGCCATGTTTTTCTAGTTGATTCAGCATCTTTCATATCTTTTGTTACAACCATCAGGCCACACGATTGTTTGGTAATTGAGAACACAATTCAAATTGATGACAATTCTCTCCCATTATTATTCTTACTTCTAATGGTATACATTTATTTATGTAATCACCAAGCCTAAATTAATGAAATCTTGATACTTTCTCAAGCATGTATTGTTATTGATCATATATGGTGTATTAATTAATGATTTATTACCTATGTTTACTTTTGCATATATCTTTTTTATTACTTTAAAATAGTTATTAGTTAAAGGTGCTCACATAAAATAGTGCAGCACTTTTATTGGGATAAATTTTTATCACTAATTTAGCAAACATATTAGTCTGTAATTTTCCAGATAAGATACTGAATGGAATTTTGATCTAAGGTATTAATCAATATAATGGCATGGGTGTTTCCTGAATTCAAGTTCAAATGGCTTGTAGAAGAAAGTAAAAAAAATATTCCACGTGAGTTAGATTTCTCAGAGGAAGCCAAGAATACAATGAAAGTAAAAAAAATGTTTCAACATTTTTCATGGCTCAAAGTAAGTATAATTTACTCTGTTAATATTGGTCTGCTTTATTATTTTGATTTTGTCTTATATGGGATAAATATTATGCCTTATGTTAGTATGTATTTTAAA
Source organism: Nezara viridula (assembly GCA_928085145.1). Classification (NCBI taxonomy): domain Eukaryota; kingdom Metazoa; phylum Arthropoda; class Insecta; order Hemiptera; family Pentatomidae; genus Nezara; species Nezara viridula. Next base: position 210,471,875 of record OV725077.1, read on the forward strand.
ATTAATATTGCTGCCTTTGCATAAGCCTCTATTATTCTTATATTATTATAGATTCAATATACTGACCACAAAATTCATTATGAAGACTTCATGTTTCAGGCTGAGTTGTTATCTGATAATGATAATGATAAATAGAAAATATTATATTTAGGAATAACTTTTAAAAACCTAATAATTAAAATTATAATGCTTATTGTTATATTTCCTGTCATATTCATGCTTTTCAGAACAGAGCAGGAATCATAAACTGCTGTTAAACATATTTAGTGCTTTATAGGGCAGAATTTCCTAATAAAATAAGATTTTTCCGGGCCGGAGGGTGAGGGCAGGGAATTTAAAATCCCCTCTGGCACTGGAACATGAACTCATACTATTTTTTAATCTCATAACTTCGGTAAGCCCATTCAGCCACCCTGCCCCTATATGTTTCTAATTCAGTTGTGTAATTGATAGGCTAAAATTAATTATTATGGAACGCTATGTAATTTTTTATTTTATCCAAAACAACTAGCAGATGTCCCCCTGCAGGCTGCCCCATGGCTATTGCCTGTATTGCCCGCCCCTAAGGCTGGCACTTTCGTGAACTCCAGATTTTTGTTACAGATCTCAGATGTCAGAGTACTTACCAATTGAGAATTTGAATTTTTCATATGTATTGGTCTCAAATTAGCTGATTTACAACAGTAAACAAAAAAGAAAAGTCAGAACAATACATTAAAAGATATTTGGAGAATAAAAATAATAGCAGTTTTTCGCAAGTCAGCATTTCCGTTGATGGGAGGTGTTTAGGCAACTTTCCAAATTTTAATCAAGGCAAGGCAAATAACTCTCCATGAGTTGTCAATAGGCAACATTCAAATTATTTAGGCCGTGGACTGTATTTTAATTTATTGGTAGTTTACACGAATTTTGCAAAAACAGCTTATCATTTGTATGCTGGTATAGACATCTCTTTTACCTGAGGGCCCTCAAGTCTGGTAGTCTTGCCTCCGTGGCAATCTGGGATAGAATGTAGCAGTCGTACTGGGAGCTGGTATGGATTAAATCTTATCTTTTAGTCTTCTGATCTACCCCCACCACTTGACGCAACGAGAGAATCGGAACTATCTTTGCATAAACAGGGGTAATTGTAAATCTTGGATTTTTCAACATTCATTTTCTCTCAATCATCAGTTGTCTTCCTCAACTATTCTATCTCCTTATTTCTTCTGGTAATAAGGCATTTTTCTCAGTTGTCTCTGGTATCTCTTTGCAAAATTACTTGCCTCTTTATCAAACCATTCACTACTTCTTTTGGGGACCTATTTTCTTAGTACCTGATCAGCAATCTCTTCAATAATTGTCTTCAAACTATTCCATCCCTCTATAATGTCATTTGATTCAACATTGCCCTTTTGAACATTTGATAATGTGTTCCTAAAAAGATGAAACTAGAGGTGTGTATCTCGGTTAAATACAAATTTGATTGATGCTGCCACTTAGAAGTTTCCTTGTCCAAATATACATGTTTATGTTCAAAAAACAAGCTTTAAATCTTAAAACTACAGGCTACAGCAAACTCTAATAAGCTCTATCCATTATCATTACTTAATGCAGGGAATACTTTCCAGCATTTCATAATAATCCTATCTGCTGATTTTGGTTTTAAAATCAGACCAAAAAAAAATTTCATACTTTACAAATATTTAACTAGTTGTTAGACAAATGGTTCGTCACTAGTGTGTAGTTGTCGTTACATTTAGCAGTATGCTAATACTGGTGAAGCTGTAGCTAATTACCTGATATGATATTATGAAATCCCTGTTGATACCTACTATGTTTTATCAAAACCAAGCACTTCAGGTAGGATGGTATTCTATGCCCTACTTAAATGACAATAGTGTTATCAACCTCTAATCTGCTGAAGCTTCTCAAATTTCTTAACTGCTCCTCTGTGGTTTGCAAGGATTATTTCTAATGGTATTAAAGTTTTTTAAAAGGATTAAGGAAAGTTATTATTTTGATCAGATAACATTTTCAACACTTCTAATATCAATTGTTAAGTAAGCTACCTTTCAACAGTTGTCCTATATTTATTTACATTGTTTTTCAACCATGATGATTTCCGTCCAGTTGATCTTTATGTAACTAATTTGAATAATTAAGACACCATTTTTAAAAATAAAATTGGCATTTATTAAAAATTAATCATTATACTGTAATAGTTTGTTTTGTTTTTTTTATCCCCAAAATCTAGATTCCAGATATTTTGAGTGAATTGAGTACTAAACGAGTTTTGACTATGGAGTATGTAGATGGCGGACAAGTTAATGATATAAACTATATGAAAAAAAATAAAATTAATCCTTTTGATGTATCAGATAAATTGGGTTTGTTATACTCCGAAATGATTTTTAGAAATGGCTTTGTCCATAGCGATCCTCATCCAGGAAATATATTGGTAAAGAAAGAAGAAGATGGGAAAACCTATATTGTTCTCCTGGACCATGGATTATACGCTGTAAGCATTCTTTATTTGTTCAAAACTATCCACCATACATTTTTCAATTGATTACTTTATTGACATTTTTAGAACATCAGTGATAAAGTACGGACGGAATATTCAGGTCTTTGGCTTAGTATTTTAGATAAAGATATGAAAGGCATGAAAAAACATGGTGAAGCTCTTGGGGTTGGTTCATTGTATGACCTTTTTGCATGCATGGTTGCTGGTCGAAGCTGGACAGCAATCCAATCTGGTATCACTAAGAGTAAACATACTGTTGGAGAGGTGATCATTATGTAAATTATTACTAGTTTAAATGTGATCTACTGATGCTATTGTATCATATTAAATATCATTTTAGAAAGAACAGTTTCAACATGATATCCCTCTTGTTCTGGCAAAGATCACAGAGACATTACACTATGTAAATAGAGAAATGCTTTTGATTTTAAAAACTAATGATCTTCTTCGAGGTATAGAATACACTTTGCAAACCGACAATAGGTATGCTGTATTTCTCTTAATGATTTTCTATGTTAAGTGTTTACAAAAGTAAAATTGTTTTTTAAAACTGTTTTTTATAGGATGTCTTCATTTTTGGTTATGTCAAAGAGTTGTGTTCGTTGCGTTTATGAACAGAAGTTAAAGGATTGCTCTACTAAATTGGATAAAGTGAAAATAAGTATTATTGAAACTTGGGAACTTCTTAAGATATCTGTTTACTATACCTATTTGAGTTTAAAAACATTCTCATGGAGGCAACTGCTATTGTTGTAGTAGTTATGTTTACCTAGATAATTCTAAATCTCATAAACTTACCAAATATAGGTTTAAATTACTCAGGTGATATGATTGTTATGTTTGTACATTATACTGATATTGATGAGTCTGCCACTTACCTCAATTTGATGTTTGCTTATAAATTTTATTTTGGCAATTATTTAATACTCATTAATGAGTCGGAAACTCTCATACTGTAAGTATAACGGCCATGTTTACTATGATATGTACCTAACCATGACCTTTAGTTTTCAAATAAAATGTGAAGTTTATTGTTATGTAGACTTTTTTTGTGTTACCATGAATATTATTTTTATAACTGTTGTGGGCTGAGTATTTATTATATATGACATATAGTTCAATTCCAAATGGTACTAATCTAAAAACATTTTGGGGAAAGTTTTGTCTTTGGCGCTTTTATTTATACTAGAACTAATATTTTTACTTTTACTTACCTGTATATAAAATATATAGTAAAGAACAGTATTGTGATCGTGAAAATTTTTGAATCCAAGTTTTCTGAAATATATATCCGAGTGCATGAGATACTCGTTTTGAGGTCTCTTGAGTCCAAATAACCTACTCTCACAAAATCTTGTGTGTGTATGTGAACACTCTTGCTCAAAACGAAACGTAGTAAGAAACTGAAATTGCTTTTTAAGGTTTGTGTATGGTTGGGTTATTACAGCAACTTTTTTTTTCAAAATCGGCAAATCGGAAGTGGCACTTTATATCAACGGTCATACACATTTTTACGATTTTCTCAAAAATGCCTCTAACAATTTTTATTAAACTCGGTATATCAGTGTATTATTAAGCGGTCTTTACTATCAGCTAGCTCTTGTCAACATTGATGTTACCTTACATGACTTAAATGTCCAATGTTCAATATATCATTTATAGGTTAAATATTCAGATGTACTTTCAAATCTTTCTAGGCATATATGAGCCTTTTAGTTGACATAATGGCTAACTCCAATTTTAATATTTTTTATTATTAATTTTAGTGATGCTTCTACGGAGAAAATTTATACCTTTATTCACAGTTCTATATTTCAACACAGCAACCACCTACTCTGAAATCAACTTATGCATTGTCTGTATAGAGATAACTTTTCCAACTAGAAATATCACTAAAATGAGATTACTTAAACATGTTGAAATTGGTGTTAGTCATTCTTTCAACTGAAGAGACATATAGCTCATATACTGAAGTTATGCGGTTTCAAAAAACAGATGGAGTAACTAGATTTTTATTGCCTACTGTCGATATAATGAATAGAGTTTTTATTATTTTAAAGGTCTTAATGATTTGTTAGCTTTAAGCTTTAGCTCTGTTTAAAATGTACTTCAAAAATTTTATCTATAATAAAGTTGGCTATGGGCTATACCCAACATTGTCAGAAAATAATTTCTATTCAAAGTGGAGCGGTAAGCGAAATTTTTTGTTTAGTTTTTGCTCCTTCCCTGAGTGTTTTGAATTAAATAATCTTGTAAATTATAAAAAATAAATTAAAAAGTATGTTTAATACCTTTTTTATTTGACATTCTTTCCTTCAATGTAACCTTGATTGCCTCAATTATTTTAGATTGAGTTTCTAAAATGAGAAAAAAATAGATAGATGTATGTGACAATCAGAAATTGAATCCTACGATGACTGGTACTGTCTGTGTTACTCTGTTAGTCCTTTTCCATTTTTGTTGAAGGGGGAGGTTTTCGTATCTTTTGTTAGAAAGGAAAGGAATTACTAAATGTTTTATTTTATATAAGCCACAATTTGTTCAGTTCTGCAAATGTATTATTTACAAAGGTCAAGAGATTATCAGAAAAAATTCTTTTATATTATATTAAATGCCCATTATTCTAACTTGCACTAATGGCTTTTGTGTAATTTTATTGATTAATTAAATGAGATCCTTGTCTTGACAACCATTCTTCCAATGAATGAGTTTTTAATTCCCATTTCATAAAAGCTTTAAGTCAGAAAAAAATTAAATAATTCATTTGTAGAAGAGATTTCATTTAAGATTCCTTTTTTTTTAATGCAAAGAACTGCAGAAAAAATTACAAGGTCTTAATAAGTGATAATCAGTCACTTTTGGTTATTTATATAATTGATGCTTTAGCATCAATTTCTAAGACTTGAGAGATTTACAAGTTAATTCTGAAAAAATAATTAGTAATGATTTACAAAAATAAAACTCATATGGATTTTTAACTAAGAATAGGAACTATTAATTACTAACGTGACTAATAACTATTTATTAAAATTAATTTTTAAATGATTATTTAAAGTTTTTTTACATGCTTATAGAATAAGTCAGAAAAAGAAGTCTTGATAAACATTTCTCTATCTTACAAATTGAATTTTTTTTCTTAATACAAATTATTGTCTTGAGGATTCATCCAAAGAGAGGGAAAAATCTTCCTCAAGATCATCTTCCCTGTTATTAAGACTTCTAATATAATTTAATATCTGTTTCATTTTAATGGTTTTTTATTTATTTTTTATGCTAAACTGCGAGACAATTTATTTTATTATTTTTGTTCAAATTATTTGATTGATTATTCAAAATAAAAATTATTTTACTTTTCTCACTAATGACATGTAATATTTAAAACCATTTTTTTTAATATATATTTACTCATACATTATTGTCTCATTTACTGATTGAAGTCGGAAGAAAAATAAATAGTAAATAATTCATTGCATATAAGATTGCCATTTTCAATACAAAGAACTTGAGAAAATATTACAAGGTCTCAATAAGAGGTAATCGGTCACTTTTGGTTCCAAAGCCTCAATTTCTAAGCCTTAAGAGATTTATGTGTTATCCTGAAAAGAATAAAGAGTAATCATGTGGAGCAGGGGTGTCCAAACTATGGCCCGTGAAAGTTTCTTTGATGACATGGTAAAATTTTAAAAACTATTTAAAAATATGAAATCAAGCTAATCATCCACACACGATATTACTTCAACACTTATTGCATGTTTTTTTTCTCTTAGAAATCTCATTTCAGAGCTGAAGCGTCATTTATAGAACATAATTTTTTTTTTTCACCACAGGCCATGTCCCGCTGGACTTTGGTAGAGGTCTCAATGTGGCCCTCAGAATTTAGTCGGGGTCTCAAGTTTGGAGTCCCCTGATGTAGAAAACTAAAATTTATATGAATTATTAACTATGAGCAAGAAATATTAATTATTAAAATGACTAATAACTATTTATCAAAATTAATTTTTAAATAATACTTATCAGTGGCATAAATAAGAGATGGCAAACGCTGCTGGTCTCGGCCTTAGTGTGGCCTCGAATTGGAGATGGTTTATTTATTTAAGTTTTCATACAGCTAATGCCTATTAAATCTATGTGGATTCGATTTAATATGTTATACATTAATGTATTATTACAAGAGTTCTTTGTTTTACCTGTCTTGATACATTTAATTTCTATAGAATAGAGCCAGGTTTCTTAAGATAATGTACAAGGGTTATAGTTGATTTGAAGGATCAAAATTAATTTTTAAATTATACTTATCAGTGGCATAAATAAGAGATGGCAAACGCTGCTGGTCTCGGCCTTAGTGTGGCCTCGAATTGGAGATGGTTTATTTATTTAAGTTTTCATACAGCTAATGCCTATTAAATCTATGTGGATTCGATTTAATATGTTATACATTAATGCACTAGCGGATCCAGGATTTAATTTCGGGGGGGGGCTTCAGCCCGGAAGCTTTTTTTTCATAAAAATAACGATAATTACGTTGGAAAAACAGAAAGATACAAACTACCTATATGAAATGGTGTTTAAGTGATTCTTGAAGCCCTGCTAAATGTAATTAAACGAGCAATAATACTTTAAGACATAATTTTTTTATATTTTTTACCATAAAACATGGTTACAATTTACCATTTTGGGGGGGCTTCAGCCCGAAAGACCCCCCCCCTCCCTCCCCCCCTCGTAAATCCGCCTGTGCATTAATGTATTATTACAAGAGTTCTTTGTTATACCTGTCTTGATACATTTAATTTCTATAGAATAGAGCCAGGTTTCTTAAGATAATGTACAAGGGTTATAGTTGATTTGAAGGATCTCTTGAAAAAAATATAATAAGTATAATACACAGGTACATCTTTAAATTTTGAGTAAAAGTCATGGAGCTGCCATTATTATTGATCAATTGTTCTATTCTTTAAAAGAAAAACAATTTTTTTTAGGGTTGGAAAGATGCTAATGGTGGACATAACTGTTTGTTATTGTTTCTTTCCTTTTGAAATAATTAATTAATAATAATTTTATAACTAAGATATATATTATAAATTATAACTGTTTTGTTTCGTTTATTTTGTAACTGTTTGTTTATTTATTTTGTAACTATTTTTGATTATTTAGTGACTGTTGTTAATTGTGATTTATTTTTATTATATAAGAGAGTTTAAGAGTTTTAAGCTCAACATAAGTAGATGGATTGTTTACTGTTAAAAGCACTTCATAAGTATAAAACTTAAATGTGATTTTATTTTATAGGTGTGTATTTATCAGAAATCGATTTATATCCACTTTTTTATATTTTCACATTCTTGTGAGCTAAAGAGTGCTTACCATACTTGTGTAAATATTCTATAGGCAATTATTTGTACAGGAAGGTTGCATGTATATGTTCTTGTTTAAAAGAAAATGGTTAATAATAATACAACTTTTCAAAACAACTTTATTATCTTCTGTGACAAAAATCAAGTTTATACCTGACTATTAAAACGTTTAATATATGAAATGAAAGTTTATTTTTTTACCCACATACTTTGTTTGTTATTGAAATATGTCAAATTGTTGTATTAGCAAACTATTAAAATAAATATGTAAATGTCCAATATATTTATTTACATCGTATCCTGACCATTTTTTATCACCTTTATCAAAATCAGATTCATGCATTTCATTTAAAATGTTACGTGCCTAAGAATTTACGCCAAAGACTATAATAAAATGTTTAAATCAATTTAATAAAGTGAAAATTTCGTCTTGGCATGTCGCCCCTAGACGTTAATTGGCTTATCAACTACTTTAGATAAACAGCTGATTGATTTAATGATGCCCGAGATCAACTGCTGTTCGGCCAGTGATAGGGCTGATAGTGTTGAATTAACGTGTTCCTCGGCTGTTAGAGATGGTTGATTATGAAAGAACTGCCGAGATAATTAAGCTTCCTACTTTTGAAATTTTTAAAATAAGAATATTTTCGCTATTTTGGGGTGTTTGGTCAATTTTAAAATTTTCCTTTAAAAAGTTGTTTGTATCCTCTGGAAAGGAAAATGCCGTGATCGGAAACCCTCCTGCGTGCCTTACAGATTCGTCTCTTGGTCATCATTCCTACATTAAAATTAAGGTAATACGAATACTTTTAATCTTGGTTTTAATTTTTATTTCTAGTAATATTACATCTTAAATTATGATTGTAATCACTTTGATTACAATGAATTTTAGGGAGTCAAATTTCATTATGTTGAGGCCGGAATTAGAGGACAGCCCTTAGTTGTTATGTTGCATGGATTTCCAGACTTCTGGATTACTTGGCAAAATCAGATTCCTGAACTCTCTAAATACTTCAGGTTCTAAAGTCATTAGTTTATCTTTAGCATGATTCATAAAATATGATAAGTGATATTTGTAATATTTCCAATTAAAACCTAAAATAATTTTATTTTTATTTTGTTTAAAGGGTAGTTGCTGTTGATTTGAAAGGATTTGGTGACTCTGATAAACCAGAATCACGTTCAAATTATGGAATCAACAGGATTATTGATGAACTCAATGAACTTATTGTTTTTCTTGGCTATAAAAAATGTACAGTAATAGGACATGATTTGGGTGGTTTTATTGGCTGGTTGATGGTTCATTTACATCCTGAGATTGTACAAAAATTTGTTGCTATATCTGCTCCCCATCCAAATCTTTATTGGAGTTCCTTCAGCAATAGTAGCCCTTTTAATGTACGGTAAGTATTTCAAAATATATAAATAGTATTTTATAAAATACTAGAATAGATTTGTTAACGATATTTTGAGATAAAAATGACAAATAAATGATGTTTTATCTCATAATTATTATGTCATTAAGATTGGAAGTAATTAAAAATGTCATGCATATTGGCATTCTTTTTTTTCTCCTTCATTAATGACTGATCATACACACCTTTGAACCTTTTTGAAATACTCTTACCTTATCTAAGCAAGATGAAATAATTTTGTTTGTCATATATTTGGTCCTTATTTTATTCATAAACTTGTTTCAACTTTTTATTTAATCTTTTGTTTTTCTTTTATCTATTTTAAACTTATTAGTTTTGTAATAATGTACTCATGTGAATATAATTAAGGTTTCTGAATAGTGAAATCAGTGTTGAACAGAACTGTATTTAAGTTATCTGTGTGACAAACTAAATTCTTAAAATGATATTTTTAAATAATTAATTTCTATCTGTTTAAATTTTTATTTTAAATTTTTAGTTCTTTCCATAAACAATATTTGGTGTTTTAAATTATGTTGTGTTTAAGAAATAGACTGTTACCCTTTGGCTTTGGGACCTCATTCGATTGTTTCTACCAGATGGCGGGTCCAAAAAGACATTCAGAAAAACAAATTTTTTTCCCCCTTAAAGTTGTTTAAAATATTATTTTGAGTCATCCTGCAAGATCTTTAGATTTCAAAAATGCATTTCAACGTTTTTATTTAACTTTTTTAACAATTGGGAGATATGCCTTCCCGGTCGCATATGGTAATGAAAAATTAGAGCGGCAATCCCGAATACTCACTGTCTTAAGTATTTGAACATTTCTGAAAATAACTGAAAATGATCATAAAAATAACTGTAAGTGATATAAAAAATAAATTATATTATTTCTGAAAAAAGGACACCGATGGCGGGATTCAAATTATGTATTTCTTTGTATATAAAAATTTATTTTTTACCTAAAAAAAATTCCATATTGAAACAGCGCAGTTATAAATTTTATATTATTGCACTTACATTTATTTTGAATTTCAAACACTTTTATATTATATGAAATGTATATTGTTTTTAGGTGGATGGGAAAATGATAAACATTTTAATTCTGTATATTTTTACATTTATTAATTTTTACTGTTACATTTAAATAAATAAATAAATAAATATATAAATATATATATATATATATATATATATATATATATATATATATATATATATATATATATATATATATATATATATATATATAATTATAATGTGAAGTATTATATGATTTATTCCACTGACTAAATGGAAAAAAAAGTTTTTCAAAATGTTTCCAAATGAGTATTTCAGTTTTTCTAATTTAAAGCTATGGTTATTTCCAGATGGTTACAGTTTTGCCAATTACCTTCTCTTCCAGAAATGGAAACATTGGACAATGATTTGACAGTCATTAATAATGTTTATAAGCATCTCAACAACACAGTAGAGAACAAATCCTTTCTGAATGCATACAAATATGCTTTCTCTCGTAAAGGTTCGTATCTTATTTAAAGGTTAGTTTTTATTGTAGTGGCATTAATTGCTGGTTTATAAATTTTGGTAACATTTACCATGTTGGTAAGTACTCCACTAAATTTAACTTTTTCTGACCTGCAAATTATATAATGATTGTATAAATATTGACTGTATAATTTTTAGGAAAATATAACTCCTTTAAACTTCATTATCATTTATTCATTCAACGTTTGGTCTGTATATTGTCTGTTTTCAAGTCAGAATTAACAATATTAATATAATATTACTATCCAATATTTACGGAAGATTGACCAAACACTAAAATTTTACAAGAAAATTTATGCTATTACAAGCAAGTAATTATAAGACGGTAGCATATCACATTTGTATTTAGACTAACTACCTAGTTCTGCCATAAATACTGTTAAACAAAAGTTGAACTTTGTTTACATCCTTGGGTATTATTTAGATAATCCTTACCTCTATCAGATTGTTTTCTTTATATGTCAGGATAATATTCCCAATTAGTTTGTATTTTTCTTTCGCTTAGTTAACATGGAGAGGGGCGATAAAGAAAACCGAATAGCTATGATCGCTTTACACAAAGTTGCAAAATATAGGTCAGAGATTTTCAAAACTTTGAAACCTTTAGGTATCAGCCATATATTCGTGTACCACACTATAAATAGATATAATGAAACCCTATCTATATGTGACAGACCTCAACTGGGCTGGTCCGTCCCCGCACTGTGGGAACAGCAAATGCAGTGAGAGCAGTGGCTGCTCAAATCAGAAGAAATCCTATTGGAAAACAACAAATCATATCTCGGGAAATGGGAACCTCTGTCAGATTAATGTCTCGCATGATAGAAAGTGACCTTAGGATGGGTATATTTCGAAGAATGACAGGACCACTTTCCTAAAAAAAATTAGGTTGGATAGATGCAAAGTGCTCCTTGGCTGTTACACCAGTGGTCTTCATCAAAAGATTTTGTTTAGCGATGAGAAAATGTTTACAATTGAAGAAAGATTTAATCGCCAAAATGATCGTGTGTACGCACAGAGCTCTAAAGAAGCTCCGGAAGTCATAGGAAGAGTGGAGAGAGGTCATCACCCTTCCTCAGTGATGGTTTGGTGGAGAGTTTGCTTTGATGACACCACAAAGCTCTATTTTTGTGAAAAAGCAGTTAAAACAGCCGCTATAAACTATCAGGACGATTTTGGAACCTGTTGTCAAGCCTCCAAATGATACTTTGTTAGCTGGAAGTAATTGGGTTTTCCAGCAGGATTCTGCTCCAGCACACAAGGCCAGGTCAACTCAGCAGTGGCTGCAAAAGAACATTCCAGAGTTCATCTCTGCCTCATATTTAAGATTATATATACATAAGGATATGTAAATAATAAATAAGGTAAATATTATAATATTAATAATAAAATGATCCCAGAATGTATTGAATAGAGAATAATTTTTTTCATCTATATATTCAAATTTTACTTGTAATTAAATCCAGAAACAAGAAATCAACAATTCAAAGTTATTTATATTTTTAGAGGACTGGACTGGGCCAATAAACTATCTCCGTACCTTATCATTGTGGAGGGTACAAGCTGCTGAAGGAAGCATTGATGTTCCTACATTGTTGATAGTTGGAAATCAGGAACCTAGAGAATTTTTTGAATGTGTTATCAGGTCAACAGATTATATTGAAAAATATACCCTCAAAATTGTTGAAAATGCTTCCCGTTATGTTCATCAAGAAAAGCCTCAAGAAGTGAATAAAATTCTGATTAATTTTCTTAGAGGTAAGTTATTAACGAATACTTGAATGATTTGAATAATTTTGTATTTATATTTAATCATATATATTTGGCCATTAACCATATTGACTGATTTATAGCTTAACACAAAGTGATTCCAATCAGATGTTCATACTTCTGCTGAATTGTTATTATCAAATACTCAACTCAATATTACATTATTCATATAACATTACTCAACCTAATTATAACTTTTAAAAAGTAGTTAATGTTTAATGTATTTATTAATGAGTAGGTACGCCTACAATGCATAATACATTTTATAGGAATATGTGCTGTGATTTTCAGTTTGTGTTTCCAACTTTCATAATTTCTGCATAGCATAACTTTTGGCATGGAAAAGCCATGATATTTATCCAAGTAATGATTGAGAGCTCTTATCATGATCCGAAGATTGCTTGGATAAAAATACAGATGAAAGTGATTTTAATGAATTTTATTTGGTTCAAGTTAAAAATTACCAATTATGATCTCTAAATCTAAAATTAATTAAAAAACATTTATAATTAATTTAGAAATATATTAACCATTGTACATATAAATGTGATAAATAAAAGATACTTTATTTAAGAAAGGAATATATCGTACATTAGTAATACTAAGTATTAAAAAATATTATAAACAAAATTGTATTCATCTCTATACATCTAAAAAAAAAAAATTATATAAAGAATTAAAATTTGCATTTTTATTATGTTTATAATCATAAGTGTTAATTATATTACAAAAAAATATATTATTTAGCTTCATAATGCAGTTCATAGCTCAATCTCAGTAATCTGAGCTAACGTTGTGGGTTTAAAAAATTGTAATTAAAATGGTGTTTGGGAAAATTATTTACTATAAAAGATTAAAATTGAATAAATATATATAAAATTATTAGCTGGATACATAGGCTTATACAAATCAGTTTATTTTAAAGAACCCTGTTATTTTTTTATTTTAACTTTTGGAGGATATTCCTAACTGCTTCTTCTTTGGGACATTGTAGGAGATGGATTTTTTGCCATGGTGTATTGTTCTATGATGCCCATCAAATATAGTAATAGAAATGAGCACTGCATTCTCATGCTTTACTGTCATTCTATTATTGTGAAAGAAGATGAGGATTTTCTGGACAATAAATACGGGAAGAGTGTGCTTGCTTGTTTGCATATGACCTAAAAAAATTTCCATAAATTCGACTAGGTAGAAGGGTGTTTTTCACTTCTCTGGCTTTCAGAATCTCTTATTTTATTTTTTTTTTATGAGCCAAAAAGTGAGGGCGGGGAATTTAAAATCCCCTCCCTCTGCGGTGCTGTGCACATGCTTTAGCCCATTCGGCCATCCCATCCTCTAAAAAGAGGAAAATACAGTTACAAGCAATTTATATTATATTTTATTTCTTAAAGTGCAAATACTAAAAATATATTTTAAAGTACTTTATTTGAAATACTGCCCAAGTCTGGATTAGAGTACTAAAGTTTGAATTCTTGAGGTCGTACTGTACATTTGGGGACAGTCTGGCCTCAAAACTTGTGATTATTTTCCTCAGATATGACTGCTAATTGGAATAAAATCATGTCCTCATGTTTTGAATGTTAATTGATTTATATTATACTTGTTTCAGGTAATCAAATTTCTGTTTCAACTGCTAAACCAGCTTCTAATGGTCTCGTAAATAGAGTTTTTGGAGCTGTATCAAACACTCTAAATTATGGTAATGGTGTTTTTGATGCTGTTAAGAAGGTCAATCAAACTGGTCTTCGTGCCTTAACATTACACGGAAACACTTAATAGCTTTTGATATTACCCTTTGAAAGAATAAGACTGATTTTTTCATTGATGAATATTGTCTTATAGTAGTAATATTAGTTATATTTATTTATAACATTAATTCAAAACATAATAATGTATAAATTACGATACTCAGTCTTAACCAAATATTGTTAGATCTCGATTTTGTATTATTTCATTTTATAAATGTATATAAATAATATGTCTAAACAATTCTGTTACAGAAATAAACTATAATGATTTTTAAAAAAATACAAAGGAGGTAATACCGGTCTGATTGTGAACAATATTTTTATTTATTTATTTATTCTATTTAATTTAAGTACTAATGTTTGGGTAATCTTTGCTTTTATATTTTCCTTTCAACCATCAATTAATTATATTTCAAGATATTAATAGATTTATTTATTTTTATTTCATCTTTTTTCTGTTGAAAATAAAATAATGGTTTTGAAGGGTTCAAAATATGAACTAAAGTCCTAAAAATTACTGCATATGTTTAATCTTAACTGTTTCATTTGAATACATTTCAGTAGGGTATCGATCGATTATATGACCTGATTGGGATCAAGGGTTGTTAGTATTGCAGAAAAAAATCTTAGCCTGGATTTAATTATTACTCTTTATTAGTGGAATTAAATTTGTATGGTAGTTGTTTATTAATAGTCACTTATTCCAAAAAATGAGGTTATCTTAAGGTTTGTACTTAATTAGGCAAAAGAGCTATAAATCATCATATTTAAACTACATAAATATGTATCTTTTTATTTGGGATGTGCTAGGGGATTGTAATCTACTAAGGAACTTGTATGATTTTATTGCCCAATTTATGCAGTGCTCTTTGTCTCACTTCAATGGAGCCGTATAATCACTTTTCTGAGCCGATTAAATGAATACATAAAAGAAGCTGAACTAGTTTTCCTATCAAGTATCGTGTGCGATTTGTTTGAAATTTTGATATTCAATTGACTTTCAGGCTTAAGAGCTGTTATAGGTGTGGCCTTAAAAAATAAATGGTAATGGTGTCAGTGTGCTTATGACTTTTGTTACCAACTTCACTTCTGTTATTCATGGAATGAATTTGTTAATAGAATCTTTTGGACTTATGATTACCCATTTGTCCATGAATTGAAGAATAAGGATAAGGATTCCCTTTGGTTTGAACAATCAATGTTTCACTTTACCAATGGTCATATAATTGAGGCCTTACTTTAATTGTATTGTTTATTTTAGTTTGTAAAACTTTCTGTTATTATTACGGAAAGTTTATATGTATTGTTCTTGTTTACCCAGCAGTTTGATTACTGCAGTGTATAGAATAGAATATTCAATAATCTATTATAAATCAAAGACATTATATTAGTTTTAGAAGTATTAGAGTATCTTTTAACGACTATCATTTCGTATTATTTCAATTAATTTAAATTTGACCGATTATTGTTTATTTCAAAGTAAAATTAAGTAAGTTTACACCTTTGATAGTAAGTTACTCAAAGTGTTTGGGTTGGTGATAATTTTTGTGTATATTACCTTTCTACCTTTTCAATTGGTTATATCTGCTATGAAGGTATGTTTGTATATTAAATTAAATGGGTCAATTTTTTTGTTAACCATGAACAGTAGAGATATATTATATATACCAATTAAAAGGAAATTATTTATGTGATAACTTAAAATTTTGTATAAATCCTGTCATATTTTTTTACAATTGTTATTCTTATTTTGAAGTTATTTTTACTGGTTTTATTAAATTTTATTTTTAAATAGATCGTCATTATTATTTTTCTGATGGTATCCATTTACATTATTTCTATTTTCTCAGTAATCTAAAGTTTTTGGAAAAATTTTAAATTGCTGTAAAAATTTGTATTTAAGGATATTTTGATGTGCGAAAAATTAATATCAGCTTTTTTTCCCCCTTATAAAAATGTTTGCCCCTACATTAATACGCTAGTTGGTCTAATTTATTTAAATATTGTCCTTCTACTATAGGTATCTGCTAAATGTAATATTTTTTCCAAACTGGCCCAGTATCTAGATAAAAGATTCCTTTAAGGAAGAAACGAAGTTTATATTTGCTCTATGCACCTTAAATACAAATTTGTACAACAATTGAAGAATAAAAAATTTTATAAATCATTTTTATCTAGATTGGTTTTTTTTTTGTTTATTATTTTAAATAATGAACCATTGTAATCGTCAAAAAAAATACAAAAACTTACCCTCCCTCCAACCAGTTTCATGATAAGTAGAACTTTAAAATCAAATAAAAAAAATTTCTCCTGGCAACTGCAAAATGAGCTTCACTGAAAAAAGCTTCAATGCTGCCGAATTCCAGATATTGAGAGACTGAAAATTGATTTCATTAATTGGAAAATTGAACACGAGACGAAAAAAAGAACTAGTTTCATTTTTTCTAACCAATATATCTTCAAAGTCACAAGAAGCTCAGAAACGAAGTGAAGTACACATCAGCAGTTCACCTAGAACTTACCAAGCATTGGTGAATCAAACCATGTCCATATGAAGTTGAGTACGTTAAATGCGAGACTTATCGACTATTCCAAAATGGAGCACATGCACTCTGTTCCTACAATGAGAGACAAAAAAGTGAATAACCCATGTGATCAAATACTTGCTTTCCAATCAAATGTTCATTTGAAGTATTGTTTCTCTAAATTTTGGAAACTGACATTAGTTTCTTTCATGATTTGATTTGATTGACTGCATAAAATTTGATTGCTTTTTACCTAACTAATATCTGTTTTTCAAAGTTACTAAAAAGTTATAAATTAGAAGTAATGGCTCTAAAAGATTATTTGGCAGAAATATAATCAAAAAAGTTACATGGAGCATTATATCTTTGTCTTAGGCCTGCAAAAATAAATTGAACTGAAAATATAATGCTCATAGAACAAAAATAATGCACTTTTTTCGTCTCCTAAAAGTTATTGATATCTGATGGAAGAACAGTAATTCAACTTTCAAAGACTTGTGTTAATATTGAATTTTGGATAAAATCCTGATGAATTTTAAATGTTTTAGTTAGCAGAAGAAAAAAGATATCTTCCAAGATAATCAAGTACTTAAGTTTGTATTTTTGATTTTTATTAAAATTCGTATTTGAGAATTTTAAAGGTCATTTAAAACATATCCGACTTGATTTTACATAAAAACTATTTAGCTTATTTTCCTGGAAGCGTCTTTTGGTTTCTGTAATTTGTGATAGGTTTTAACTCATTTAATTCCATATGAGAAGGAGTTGGTGGGGGGAGGGTGTGGTCAAATAAATACTAAATTTTTACAATAGTATTTTAATTGTTTCGCCGACGTTTCAACCCACTCTGTAGGTCTTCAAGACCTAAGTACCACTTTGTAGGTCTTCAAGAAATGTCTTGAAGACCAACAAAGTGGGTCGAAATGTAATTAAAATACTATTGTAAAAATTTAGTATTTATTTGACTGCACCCCCCGACTAACTCCTCATATTATATCATAGTCAACCATCTCAACACCATTAATTGATTCTATAATTATAATTTTTTTCTGAAATTATATAAAATAATTTTTTCTTTGGCTCCTAAGGCCCATTGGAACAAAAGCCAGGACAGGTGTCTAATGTATTTTGATTTAGAATTAAAAAAATTTGGTCGAAATCACTGTCCCTGCGACTTTGACCTCCCATTGTTAGTTAACTCATCAATTGTTTCATGAAGTTTCATCAATTGTTTCATGAATAATGAAGTTATTGGCTGGAACATGCCCTTGTTTTGGAAGATGATTTTCAAAGATGTGTGTGGAAACAATATTAATTGCTAAATTAGTAAATACATTCTGTTTTTAATTTGTAATCACAACTTAATTTCTACAAAATCTGTAATTTCATAGTCTTTATATTTGGAACCAAATGTCCCATCAATGTCAATAATGAAAGAAAAGCTTTCAATAATTTCTACAGTTGAAACCAAATTTCTTAATAATTTAAATAGTTAAAATAAAATTAAATGGGATATTGATTAAGAAAATTATAATGCATTTATTTGGTTCAGAAATATTTTAATTTACCCAACTATGTTGCCTTTCAACTTGACACTTATCTATTGTCAATTTTCAGAAAAATGTTTGAAGAATAATTCAAATTTTATTTGCTCAAATACATCATAAGAAATAAAAAAAAGTTGACATTAATGTTAAGTTTTGGATTAAAAGTGACCTCAGACTTTTTTGAGGTTTAGGGATCACCACTTTTGAAAGGGAGTGTTAATTTTTTTCTTTATTGATTACAATGGTTCACAGCAAAATAAATTATTCTTTTCTTTGATTCATTTTTTTTTTTTTTTTTATTATTTTAATGGAATTTACAACTGTATTACATAGAGAATACAATAAGTAAATGAGAAATTTGTAACATGGCATGTACAACATGAAGAGAAACTACGCATTGGTAGAACTCAAACTACCCATTGGTAGAACTCAAACCTTTGATTCATATATTTGTTTTTTCTGGAAAATATATCTCATATACAAATAGTTGAAGAGTTTTATGAAAGTGACATCATAATGGTCAGGTCCTTATTAATGATAACTATTGATCCGTTTTGGAGCAAAAATCTATATAAAAAGATGTTTTTCGGCTATTGCACAGTCACTGTTAATCCTTTAACTGCGGAAGGGATATATACCTTCCCGTTAGAAGTTGGGTCACTGGTGCAGATGGGATATATGCCTTACTGGCAGTGATTTGGGTCACTGGTGTAGCCGGGATATATGCCTTCCCCCATTGGCTGTCGTCACTTAAAGAGCTAGGGACTCAGCGCGGTTGTTCCAAATTCTGACCATTTAGAAACTATCAGTTGCAGACAACCCAAGGTATGTCCTTTCTCTGTTATTTTTGTCATATACATTATTTTATTTATATTCTATTTAAATGTTTAATACATCAAATAAATGTTATTAAGTTAATTTTATATTATTTCTTTTTTTTTTTTTAATTTAGGTTTTGACTGAATGCTGATTTTGGTACACGTTAATCTCTGTCTACTAAACAAATAAATATAAGTTTCCTACATTTATATATATATATATATATATATATATATATACAAAACTTAATAAATGAAATTCAATATTAAAAATTAATGAATGCAAAAATATATAGAATTATAATGATACTTTAGTTGTTTTATCATTTTACCATCCACCTAAAAACAATATAGATATATATTTCATACAATATAAATGTTTTTCAAAACTCAAAATAAATGTGTTTCAAAACTCGAAATTAATGTAAGTGTAGTAATAAAATTTAAACCGTCTATGTTTCAATATGGAACTTTTTTACTTAAGGAAAAAATTTGAATATACAAAGAAATACATAATTTGAATCCCGCCGTAAGTGTCATTTTTTTAGAAATAATATAATTTAATTTTTATGATCACTTACAGTTATTTTGATAATAATTTACAGTTATTTAGCTTTTCAGATATGAGCAAATATGCAAGATAGCGAAGTGTTTACGGGATTGCCGCTCTAATTTTTCATTGCCATGTGCGGCTGAGAATTCATATAGCCCATTTATTAAAAGTAAAATAAAAAGGTTAAAATGCATTTTACTACAGGGTGACTCAATATAGTATTTTAAACAAATTAATGCAACAAAAAAATCCGTTTTTCTGATTTTCTTTTTGGATTTAGGGACACGCCATCTGGTAGAAACATTAGAATGAGCTCCCGCAGTCAAATGGTTAAGTACATAGTGGCCTATGCATGAGCGTTCAAATCCTCCAAAACATAAAAAAGAAGCAACAACATCAAATAAAGTTTTACTTCATAATACATATAATAAAAGGCCTAATAGCCACCTATACACAGCTCATTTAGTCAGTTAAAACTAGACCAGTTAGGAAAATGAACTTTAGTCCCTTCTTGTTAGCCACCTCTATCCTTAAATTATTAATAATTGTTGTCTGTATCTTTTTTCAAAAATTATCTGTTTTTAAAAAATATTTTGTAATTAAATATTGCTTATTCTACTTATTATTTGATTTTTATTATATTTAATATATGTGAGTAATACGTATTTAAATTGTTAGTATAATTAATGTTTTTATCAATATTTTTTGTTTTATGAATCAATTCTAATATTTTTCTCTTCTTTTTTTCCTATTTCACTGGTCAATATTTTTTGTTTATTAAAATAAAATTAATGATAGATGGGGTTTAGTGAGCAATGTGCTATTATTATTTTTACAATTTTATTTATATTGATCATTCCTTGTTTTTAATTTTTAGAGGTTTCTTCTGTCTATTACAATCAAATCAATTCAATCTGTTTATTATCATTTGTTTAGCTGAGGTGTGGGTTGTGTCTTTCATATTTGTTTGTAGAAATGAAACAGTACAGGGAATTCAGTCTCTTAAGAAATATAACTTTGAAAATAGGAAGAAGATGAACTAAACTAACACAAAAGGTTATTACAGAATGTTTCAAAAGAGGCTCACTAAAACTCTGATAACAGAAGCTGAGCAAATCGCTCTACATGTAAATGGAGATAACACAAAATGTATTGTTGTATGCTGAAAATTCCACTCCAACAGAATCTGCATAGAAGGGAAATCCTTCCTGAGAGTAGAACATTTTAAATACCTCAGCTCCACTATAACCTCGATAGAGGACTAATGAAGGCCTTCAAAGATCACTTTAACATCATTTCATACAGTTTCTTTTTTTTCCCAGAGTAATTACGGTTATTGGCAGGTATACCCCCCTCCCAAAGGTCGATGGCACATAAATCTTCCCACTTCCTTCCAAAAAATTTATTGCTCCCTTCTTCTTAAAAACAGAGCAAGGGAAAGTAGAATTAGGAAAAATGTAAATCATATGCAATTACTCTTGCTGTGGTCTGGTCCATGTTTGTTTGTTTGTTTATTTAGGCTTTAAGGCGTAAACTCTAAGGTCATCAACGCCTGTGAGTCAGTTATATTTGTAAACTCTTTAGAGGAGAATTAATAATTATTAATATATACAGTAACAAATTAAAAAGATATTCAAAAACATATGAAAAATAAAACAAATCAAAATAAATTTAAAAAAGACAGAACAATAAAATAAAAATTATATAAATTTTTATATTCTATTTAATAGCCTATGTATTCTAAGAAACTTTATCACTTTTTTTATGTAGGATTCGTTGTTGCTTAATACTGCGGATATATCCCGTTTTAGAGATAATTGATTTAGGCTTGAAGTATAATAAGTGCATTCTTGGAAAATATGATTGATAGTGAGAAGGCTATTGCAATGCTGACAAATTGATGGTGGCTGCTTAGTGATGAGATGTACATGGGTTAGGTTCGTGTGTCCTATTCTTAACCTGGTCACGGCGACTTCCTCTCTACGACTAGGGCGGTTTGATGTGCTCCAGGGTTTCACCGATTTTTTATAACTTTTAATTTGCTAGGTGGGCTTTAGATTCACATAGATTGCCAACTATCCACTATTTCCTTTTTGAGAGGATAACTCATTTCTGGAGGGGTCAGGATAGGAGTACCTCGGTCTGGGAGCGCGACTGCCTGTTTGGCTGCCGTATCCGCAAGCTCATTACCAACTTTACCCACGTGACTGGGAACCCATATAAAACAAACCGATTTTCCAGAGTGTGAAGATATTTGTGTATTTTAAGGATAACTGGATGTTTTGAGTACATATCATTTAAACCCTTTAATGAACTCAAGGAGTCGGTTATCAAGACTATCGAGGATGGAGTTATTGACATACAGAAGTGGAGGGCTGAGGCTATTGCGTAAAGTTTCGCTCTGTATATGCTGCTTAGTTTATGTAGTTTTATTTTATGTGTGGAGTTCTGGGTAACAAACGAACAAGCTGTAGCATCATCTGATTTCGAACGATCAGGCCTGGTCCATGTTTTCCCCCTTGTCTCCTGGTTTGAAACTTTTCATTAGGCAATTTCAACGCTGTCGAATTGTGGCTATCCCAAAAATGATGATGGCACAAGTTGCGCCACCCTCAAAAATGGTGATGGCACAAATTGCGTCACTATTCTTCTGGACACCCCTCGTTATGCGTAAAAAAATAAATTAAAAAGTCCCTCCCCTCAAAAATTTAACCCTGAATCCAGTAATGCCTATTAATATATAGATTATTATTTTGACGACTAACAAGCAACTTTTTTCTTTTTATTAGTGTTTCTTTTTCAATCTTTTCTAGAAGGTGAGCATGCCTCCTCGATATGAAATTAGCAATTGTGATCTATCACTATGATGTAGAAGCCTAGGTTGCGTTCTTTTCTATTATGAGATATTGGGCTGTTACAGCAGAATTGAAACAAATTAAATCCTTGTTAGTCGTTTGGAACTCAAAAAATATGCGAACACATTTTTTTAAAAAAAGTGAAGAATGTACCAGACCGCCCGCTCCATCTTTTTTTCTCTTGTTTTTCCCTACCTCGTCTCCCTCCTACGTACGTACTTCCTTCCTGATTCCTCTCAGGAAAGAATAAAAAAAAAAGATTATTCATTGGAAGAATAGTGTCAGGTCATTCCATAAGTAACGTCGGTATTTAATTACAAGATATATTTAATTACAATTTAAAATGTATTTAGCATTTTGTTCTATAACAGCTTGCCATCTTGAAACCAAATTTTGTATACCTTTTCTAAAAAAATCCTTTGGATTTGAATTAAAGAAAGCCAACACCTTGTTTTTCAATTCATAGTTTATAGTTTATACACATTATTATGATAATAATGATAGTTTGGTTAAAAGATCAAGGAATTCATGATGAAGGATTTCTTCCATATTCTACCAAACATATATCATTACTTTTTTTTTATGTAGTCCTCTCGCTTCTGTTCTCGATGTTTCTTTGAGATATAACCACTGTCGTTCACAAATGATGTTTTCTCCATTATTTATGGAAGTCTCTGTTAAGTTGAAGCAGGATTTTCTCCTTTTTCGATCGCCCAAAGCATAATATAAGTGGTTTTGAAGGATATTCATTTTAATTGAAATAATTATTAAAATAAATATTATCAAATAATTATTGAAATAAATATTATCATTTATTTTTGCCTTCTTATTTGACTGATCACCCCAACTATTCTTCTCTTCATTAAACATTTTTTTTTCTTCTTTGTTATTTTAATCTTAATTCAGAAAAAGTATACTACTGTTAAGGGAAAGACATTTATTTCGAAATAAATAAACTAATATATATATATATATATATATATATATATATATATATATATATATATATATATATATATATATATATATATATATATATAATTTTTTTATTTGGAAGGGCGAAAAAAGGGGCGGCAAAATTAAGCTTACTCTGCTGGAAATGATACTAGTTTCGACCCTGATTTATAATCATTTCGTTTTAATTTTAATTTTCTCCCTAATAATAGGTCTAAATAGATAGATAGAAAATAACTTTATTTCGTGACAATTTTTCTTGAGAATAACAAAATTAAAATATTACATCTGGCCTAAATAAAAACAATAGAAAAAAATAAATAAAAAACTAAAAAAAAGTAAAGAAAATAGGTAAACATGCTATATGCAAAACAAATAAAACTATATGCAAAAAAACTTAAAAATATGGCAACACTTAAAATTATGTACAGTGATGGAACAGTACAAATACAAACTACTAAAAAATAAAAATACATTAAATTCTTCTTTAAAACAAGCTCTATGTTTTTGCTATGAAACGAAGCTGAATCTGAAGACAAAACGAGAAAAAAAAGCCGAATCTGACAATATAAAATGTCTGAGTATTTAAATGCTGAAAATAATGTAATATATAAATACATCATGATCATTTGATAATGAATGGCATGAAATAAATGTACAATGCCTAATGGTTAGCAACTATCTGACTTTTTGGGACAGGAATTGGAATAGGAGGGTTTTGAATGTGGTTATGGAGCCCCCTAAAAAATTAAATTTATTTCTTAAATTGTTAACCATTGGGGGAAGATGAGGAAGGAGTCTGTGCGTATATTAGGGTAGCAGAAGGCGGAAGCGATGGGGAAGTTTGAGGATAGAAATTACACGTCGGCTGATGTAATTAGAAACTTTTGATTGAACCAATCTTTCAAGCATTTTGAGAGATTAGAGAGAATTGAAATTGGACGATAATATTCGGGAGAGAGTGGGTTAGAATTTTTATTTCAAGGAAGGACAATGCTTTTTTTTCCCAAGTTGTAGGGAATACTGAATTATGCAAGGAGTAATTTTAGAATGAGAAATGGAAGGATTTCCGGGAGACATAGTTTTATTAATATAATATATAGATATTATACCTTTTTGTTTCCTATGATTTGAATTTTTCTTAATTATCCGCAAAGCATAGCAAAAAATAAAATAAATAAATAAAAAATGAACCATATGTACCAAAGATAATGCTGATTGTAATTTGTATTCATTACTTTCAATTATATTCAATTCCTCCCTGAAATAAATATATTTCATTTATTTATTTTCATATTATATTATCATTTATTTACTGACAATATATTCTGCGAATTATTCGGCCAACTATTCCATATCTACACTCACAGGCGGATCTAGGGGGAGAGCTTTCGGGCTGAAGCTCCCTCCAAAATGGTAAAATATGCAGACAAAAAGATTAAAAACAACCTCTTAAAGTATTCTTGTTCGTTTAATTACATTTAATAGCACTTCAAGAACCACTTAAACACCATTTCATATAAGTAGTTAATTTCTTTCTTTTTAAAAAAAATTAATTATCGTTATCTGTATATAAAAAAAAATCTTTCGGGCTGAAGCCCTCCCCCAAAATTAAATTCTGGATCCGCTAGTGTCTACACTTATATACAATACGGTAGTATAGATCCCTTTTTCGGTTTAAAGGAGCGATGAATTTTGTTGAATGTCATCAAACGAGAGGGAATTTTATTAAAAATGACAAATCTCAATCCCGATCCTTAAAATCCTTTAACAACTGCAAGATCGTACACAGCTTTCATATTGGAGTTTTGAGAAGGAAGAGACTTAATAAAGGAGAATCTCAACTAGGATAAATGATTTCAAATTCTATAATACAATACTAAGTAGTGTATAGACATTATAATTACTGAGTCAATAGAAGAGCAAGAATATATTCCATTCTAACCTAGGGTTTCCAGATCTGGTAATATTTTTCTCGTGTAAGGGCATCAAGATGGCGGAAGGTGATAACAACTATAAAAGTCTACTTTAACAATTATGTCAGATATGGCTATGTAGTTCATGGGATACATCTAGACATGATTATCTTCGATTAAATTGTAATTATGGTTCAGTAATTATAATATGGATAAATAAATATAATTTACTGGCAATCCTATCCTTTGCTTTGGATTGACTGCATACGATCTGGGAAAACATTTCCTTGGCCGTTAATTACCTGCAGTTTTGGATCCAGGATTCAATTTTGGAAAGTTTTGGTGACTATTGACTCCACTTACTCTATTCTATTTATTTATTCTTCGTACTATTAAATATTTAATGTTTTGGGAGAGAAGAGGAGGGGAGTTTCAGACCGAACCTCCTTCCTCGCCTTCATCCTCTCTTGAAACCGATAGTGATTTCTATTAGTGATCTAAACATAAATAAATAAATAAAAATTGGATATAATACTTGTAAAATTATTTTGAATTATATGAGATAGAAACATAGAAGTATTTTGACTTTTTAATGCCATTTACATTTTTTAAAATGTTTACCATCAATATAGTTAATTTATTTTCCTCTTTTGAGTCACAACAGTTGGTGGGTTAGGGCTATTTTATTCAGACTTCAATTTTTATAATTTGGGGATCGCAAAGAGTTAGGGACGGAATATTTATTAGCTGCTCTCTACAGAGCCTTTGTTTGTCGCCGCCATCTTGACTGGTATTGTCTCTGCATTGATCCTCCCCGAGGGGGTCTATGGCGGGTCTCGCAGCCTCGTTTGTTTACTCCATCCATTGTCTCCATCCTAGGAATACCCTGCT
Organism: Nezara viridula; assembly: GCA_928085145.1. Taxonomy (NCBI): domain Eukaryota; kingdom Metazoa; phylum Arthropoda; class Insecta; order Hemiptera; family Pentatomidae; genus Nezara; species Nezara viridula. The sequence goes on from OV725077.1 coordinate 210,498,275, forward strand.
CTATAGAAATATCTTTTATATCCGCCATTCTATTGTCTAATACAGAAATACAACTCTTCTGTTAGGATCTGTCGGCGGTATTGTTAGCGCAGGCATGTCCTCATGCCCTTTGTTCGATTTCCGGTTGCCTAAAACGGATACAGTTCCTATTAGCTGGAGTGTACTTATCGAATGATACTTATCGTCAAGAAATTTATAATTTTTACTTTTTAAATGTAATCAATTATACGTTAAACTTGAAAAACAAAAGAAACACAAATTCATTCCACTGATATAAAATTACATTTAATTTTTTAATGGCTACCAGGCCATTTTGAAAAATTCAGATATTAAAAAAACAACAGTCAAAATATCTTATTGTACCATAAAATATATTACTCTCGATGATAGTACATGTTAAAATACTTTATGTAAAGCAGAGGTTAAAACTTTTTTGAAATATTTTTAAACATTCAATTTTAACAGTTTCTGTGAAACTTTATAGGAAAATAGTTTTTAAAATAAAAGCTCTAAGGAACCTTTTTATAACAAAGTTCTATGTTTATGGTAAAATGTTACCATTTATAAGTTGTTAAAAAAAATTACTTCAAATGAGAAATAATCAGAAATTTGGCTTAGATTGTATTTTACCGTTCTAGTTCCGTATGAACTGAAAAAAAAAAAAATGAAATTAATGATCCTAGGCATACCAAAAGTTTAACATCATCTCTATTTTTCATTTGCTTTGCCTGCTATTCGCCTTGGTAAACGGGATTTCTGAACCCCAATCGATACCATAGTTTATGGTAAAATCCAAAAAAATCTAGACAGTCTATTTTGATAAAAATGAAATTTAAAGTTATTTGTAACCTAAATTAATTTTGTTTGTTAAAATTAGTTTTACAAAAATATTCTCCTTACCCAAATAATTTTTTACCACTGTACAAAATTTCAAACCCAAAAAGTGATAATTAATATCTCAGAAATATCAAATCATCACTGAACTGCTCCTTGTTGGTAGAAAAAGAACACTGTAGACCACTTGTTTGTAACAAGTTAATTGTTTATTTTTTGTAGTAGAGAGAGATAAATTCTTCCCAAGAAAATATACTTACGTTACGGAGAAGAAACATGTCAAATTTTACAAATATTAAAAATATATATAAAAGTTTAGTTAGATTTGAATACTTTTATTTAAACTTTATATTAAGAAAGTTATATAAAGAAAATTATGAATACTTTCTTAGTATACGTACAGAACTTTAATAATACCACAAAAAAAAAAAAAATCATCAATTTTTCTTATGAGGAATTATCATTTTTTCTTTTATTTTAATTGAGCCCTCAAATTACAATGAAAGATTATTCTACACGTACTAATAATAATAACACTTTGTTAGGCGTTTCAATAAATGTATTGAAGCTAAATAAAGTTATTTTGAAACGTCATCGTTAAAGTATGTTTTTCTTAAATTTCCCTCAAACCTATTCCACGAGGAAAACCTATTTCTTATGTCCTAATCAATATAAACTACTGGTCAAACTTAACGTCTCACCACGAAATTTATGTGTTTACGCAATTTATAGTGGTTTAATTTAATTTATGATTTTTGCAAATAAATTAGCATTAGTGAAAATATATTTATCTACGAAATATGTCACATAATAGATTTATTCTCTGGTATGTGATGTTTTCAACTTTTCAAGTGTAATAAGAATGGAATTTAGGTTCCAAATAAAGATCCACCCATTGTACAAAATAATGCCCATATATCATATGATTTATTATGTGATATATTAGAAGAAGGTGTAGATTTTAAGTTATTACTGCAGGAATATGATACCAACCTCGTAGATGTACCCAAATACATTTGATATATGTATGTGAGACATTTGATACATACATTTGATGTATGTAAAACCTTAGTCTCACTATTCACGCTTAGGAAACTGTTTCAAATGTGGGAGAAAATGTCACTCAGAAGTGTTACTCCAGGTACTCTATTTACTTGTGAGAATTGACTTTCTTTAAACAATCAATGATTCCGTGCGTTTTCCTCAGAAGAAATGCCATCCCTGGACATTCGTGTGGCTCCTGGGAATATATAGTACAATGTTCCGGGTTTGATATTATTGAGCAGATCGCTCAATTGATCATCTAAAAATGAAAACACGACTCTCTAATGACCTCTGACCCACTCTTAGATCATCACTAAAAAGAACTCACTTCCAAGGCTCTTAACTCTAATCGATGTGTTATGAGCAGAGTCAATTCCTTTTCGAGTTCGGGTGAAACGAGAACGACGCACAGAGTGCCTGGTATTTAGTTAAGCTTCAATAAGCTTTCTCTTCACTGTCCCAATGGAAATCGATAATTAGGATATTTGGCTTATTCGAATTGATTTATCTTGCAAAATGATTATAAAGGTGATACGAATAAACCAGTGATCCAGTTGGCTCGTGAAAATTTTGTTTTACTTGTTAATTTTTAAGAATGATTATTGTTATTCAAGAGTCATAGTCATTAATGGTGTAGAAATAGTTGATTGTAGATAATACAGTTGAAATCAAAGAGAAAAGATACTTTTAATAAAGAAATAATTTTTATTTTTCTCTATGTCTGCATTCCCAACTAACTTCCCGACTATATAGTTATCATTATTGGATATATGATGGTTTTATAGACTTTAATTAATGGTGTGCAAAGAACGCATACAGCGTGCATAGCCCTCTTACCTTAAAATGTCCTTGGGCAATAAAAGGAAATTTGAAAATTTATGTATATATACATTTATATATATATTGTATTTATAACCAAGAAATTCCTGGGAGGTAGGGGAAAAAAAAAATTAATGGTGTTACTTGGCGCTCTTTTAATCTAAAGAAAGTATATTAAACATGTGGAAAGAACATTTCCAGGAACTTCTCAATCAAGGAGACCTTGAAGCGGTCTACGCCTTCGATTCCATAACCTTTAACAGCCGCTTAACTATCTCACATATTAACGTGTCTACATGAGCTACATAGAAAATTTAATACTCTTTCAAATTGATTATACGAATTTCTTCGAGAGATCCGAAGATTATGAGTTTTGGGGAAAAAAATGACGATATTTCTTATAAAATAAGCAACCAGTCAACATGCCCTAACTCATCAACCGTTGTTTCTAAAAGCTATGTGTAAAATTTATAGTAGATTTTATCTTGTTTAACTTTGCAATAGTATTCATTTCGATAAAATGCCTAGTTTCGGAGTGATGTCCAAACAACTAAAAAAGGTTCTAGAATTTCGCGATTCTTTGTATATATCAGGGAATGCAATGTAAATTTTCTTTCAGGAATCACATCAAATTCAGATTCATCAAACCCCCTCTCCCCACCAAAAAAAAAAAAAAAAATTATAAACCGAAGAGAAACCGAAATTTTATCAGGCTTAGCTGTTATCAAGCAGGCATGTTATTCTAAGTTTACCAACTTGGCCTACTGGTACTGGTATTGGAACTTGGTGAGGGCAACTAGTCCGGCAAGTGCTCCTCTTGGTCCTTTTTGCCAACCCCTGAAGGCTTCCTTGAGGTTGCTGTCGCGTATTTACCAGAGTGGGAATGTCAAGATTCATTTCTTGGGGCCGCCAATAAATAAATATTTACAAACCAAGCTGGGAATCGAACCCACAAAGTTCAGAACCTGGCATTCTAGGATCCTTGTCTCAACATGATCGGTTATCATGTCCTCTCAACTTACTGTAACAAGATCGATAGCGATCCTACCTTCGCCATGAGGCAATGTTATAACTCATAGGCCATATTCGAAGCAATATCTATCCAATATTTGTCGAAAGTGCTTTCTCATGTTTGTTCACCACGGTTGTGATTTTTATGGTAATCAGTTTGTTAAAACAGGAGTGCCCATCTCCCACCTAGGTCGAAGGCGCAAGAACTTATCCTCCTCCCTCTCCCCCAAGAGATATTTTATTGCTCATCTTTTCTTAGAAAGAGAGCAATAGAAAGTAGAATTAGAAAAATCATGGATCATACACAATTATACCGGCTGTTGTCTGTTCAACGTTTTCCCCTTACTCCTTATTCTGAAAATTTTCATTCCTTAAATTCATAAATAATGTGTCAAAAATTCAAAAACTCGTAAAAATATGCTCCCCTCATAAGTTTTGATGGCGCAACTTGATCCATAAAACCTCCTTCTGGGCACTTCTGCTTTAAAACAATAATATTTATGGATATCTTGATTACATTTGGGTATTTATTGAATGTTAGTTTGATTTTTACTGTAATTATTGTAAACTTGGAAAACCTGATTGTTCGGTCTGCTACAGGATTGCGACTGCTTGTCTGCAATATCCTCCCTGGAGGAATTTCCACTATTGATCGCGGAGACAGGTGAGAGGGCGATCAACAATTGTGCAGATCGTGCCTGATTTAGGAGCATCATTGCCCGACTCGGGGCTGAGCAGGAAGGGAGCGAGAAGACACCCTCCGGAGGGGGATAAATGGGAGATGAGGGGGTTGCCATAGTGACGGCATGGCGAGGCCACGCCCCCGCCCCCTCCCTCCCGATCGCATTAACTGAGCCGGCCCGGATACCTTACACGGATTATCTGGCTATTGACCTTATATTGACTGGCTCCTACCGTAAACCTACTTAGCCGATTAATTCGATTCAATGCTTCGTTTAGTCACTATCTCATCATCAGTCGGTTTTAAACCCGGCTCAAATCATCTTACATCTTCGTTAGATTTGGCTCGCTGTGGTAGCGATGGAATCCTCAGTAACAGGAATTTTCGATTAATTTCCTTAATCTTTTTTTATACCAGGCTTTTTTTTTTTTTTGCTCCATTATGCTGTTTGCAAAAATATATGGAGTTATTCAGTCTACTAGTTTCTCAATTACTGAATCTAAATGAACTACATCGTTTTTCTTCATGTAGGTCTTATTTAAGTGAAAACCTTTATGATTGCAAAAAAAGGTTTTTAAAAATTTCGTCATCTATGTTCCCTGTTTAATATCCCTCGTTTTTCTTAAATGCTTAATTGACATACTCAAGCTTTTGAGCTGTGGCCTACCTGGCCATTTAAAAAATGGTGCAGATTTATTCTTAAGCCCTTCTAAAAAAGAGAAAAAAACAGAAAACAAAACTGTGAGTTTTTTTAAGTTAAACAATAACTTCATGGCGTTCCAAAGGAGACTGAAATATCTTTGGGGAAGATGTAGATAATTATTCATAGCATATATAACCTAATCAATGAGGATAATTTAAATAAATACAAACCACTTTAAACGACTTTTAAATTTTGTTTGTTTTACTAGTGATCTAAGCGTACAATTTTTAATGGTTTATGAGTTTAGTCCTCTTTAAGATAAAAACAAAACCAATATTATTTTTTTGTTTGTCTTCCCTGTTTCTTAACTTAGTCCTCTAAATTTCAGCTATAATTTTTGTGGTTCTGATGAAGGTGGACAAATCTTTTAATTAATTTTATATTTAATTTTCCAAGCCTTTTGGAATATATAAAATAAATAACTTCAGAAAATACATCTATAAACAATTTGTAAGTTATCTGATTACCGTGCCGAAAACCTGCATTTTTAAAGAAAGTCTGAAATTTATTTTTTCAAACCTTCTGAACTGTTTGATGAAGATAAAAGTAATGAAACTTGAATCATATTTTTTTATTGTTATTCTTTTATTTTTCATAATTCGAATAATGTTGAAAAAAAGTTCTACCTATATTTTAAAATTTTAAGTTATCATTTTTATCTGCATTCACATATCTCCTGGAGTAAAAAAATCTACAAATACAATGGTATAAAATATATATGTTATTCAATATACATTTCCTCATCCTGAATAGGTAAAAGCTAAGGTTTTCCTTAAGTCTTAGCTACTATTTCCGAAATACTTTAATCTTATATTCAGAGTAAACATCATGTAGTACAATGATATATGTTAGTGAACAACCAAGAAATAATTGATCATATTTTATCAGGGTCATTTAGAGAATGAATGGCTGTTCTGATAGAAGAAAATTAAAATGTGTATTTGTTATAAATTGATTTAAACCATAATGCACGTAACATGAGACTTTGTTTTATTATTTAAAAAAAGATAGTAATATGATTTTTATTTATTTAATGTTATCCCTTTATTTTTACTATAAACTTTAATTTCATGAGATGGATGAGAATATCGGATGACGGACGAATCCGTGTTACATTCAGGCTCGAATTATTGAGAGTTGGCTATTAATAAGAACGTTTGCCTACTAGATTATTAACATTGTTAAAAGCTCTTTACTGTTTATCATTTAACGAACTCCTTTGACGACTAACTGTTCATTAATTGAGCAATTTGTTTTTTGCCTTTGGCCCTCCAGCTGCCGGTCCTTAAACAAAAACAGACAGATGTATCCCGCAGGAAATTTCTGTGGTGGGCGCAGAGATCAGATAGGAGCTGACAGCGAGCGTTGCTTACACCGCCTCAGCTGTCATCGGCAGTTATCTCCTCCAACATCTCGGCCTATCAATTTGTCATGTCGATCAGGAACCTCTCGCTCCGGTCCCTTCATAATTATTTAAATATCATGACCTGCCCTCCATCTCTTCCTCTGAATGAGTAAGTTGTTATCGGCAGAACAGAGTTTTACTACCAATGATGGGATTACCATTAGGATCAGCCTGTCTGTTAAAGAGTTATTCTACTATTGAATTCGCACAATTCTCATCTCACATAGCTACTGGTTGCGATTTATGTAGTGACTGAGAGCGATTTATCTCAGCCGGTGACTGAAAATTTCAAGCAGTTCTTTTTCAAGAAGTCAAGGACCTCATGTAAGGGAAGAATAAAATCGTGGCCCATCTCTGTTCTCTTCCTCGGGGAGGAGAAATAATGCTGTTGCAGGGCTGTCCTCCAGATAGAGGAAGCTTTTATTATGCGATACATTTTTTATGTTATTTACTTGCAGTGGTTTGTTTTGCAGGCATGTTAATTAATTAATTTCGCACTGTCCTAACCACCCCACTACTGCAGACACCAGCGTTGCCTTCCAGGAATGGTTTAGGACGCGTTCAGTTTAGTATAAACCGAGTGATTAGTCGTGTCCTTTTCGTTCAAATCAGAAGTAAACATATATATCAGCCCCTCTAGCATTTTATAGTCGTTTACTTAAAAATGACTCTCAAACAGTTTAATAGGCCGTATAGATAATAATTATTTAGGTTATACATAATTATTACAGACAATAAACTGCTGAATGAGCAACTCCTTTATAAATGGCGTTATATTTCCCTCTCTCCTCCCGTGTATTGAACACTGTTGTCATGTTCGACTGATCATAGTTCACCCTCCCAATATTTCATTAATTTGGCACCTATTTTATGTAAATTTATGATTTTTAATTAAAAATCATATTTAAAAAAATTACACAACACCCGGATTGTGTGTAAACGATCACCGCATAATATCCTAGACAAGATCTAAGAGGACCATAGACAAATATTGAGAGATTCGTCAATAAGATCTTATAATTAATTTAACGGCTAAGTGAATGTAGTAGACGTGTGCAGAAAGAAAGGAATTTTATAATCGAAAGATAATCGATTCTACATCTTGATTCTATTATCGGAAGATAACTTGGCATTTTCAATTGATAGCGGATGAATACGTACTGGTTTACAACCTTGTTTTGGTATATAAGATAGATTTTTCTTCATGATATTTTTGATAATTTCTTCTGCTTTAACACCATAGTTAAACCATGGCCAGGTATGATGTATGTATGAAAATAGCTGGTTCAGACATGAGCTCCCAACACGATCCATTGAGCACTGTAAAAATTACATATAGGAAGTAGCTGTGGCGTTGTGCCATGGCAGAGCTAATTGGATGGAACTGTCAAACAGCTGACCTCTGTCAAAGAGCTAAGAGGATTCCTCCAGGCCGTGGCCTCCTCGGGATTAGGATTCCTCCAAGACAAAAAAACGTTTTAAAAGCTTTTTAATTATCAACTTCATTATGTATTTCTGTGAGGTGGGCTCTTTTTTTTTCTTCTTTTTTTATATTCTTATCGTGTCTCTTTTAAAGTCTTGCTTTCTTTTTCGTCCCGGTGGTTCCATTGGTGTTTCTTGTATCACTTTCAGGATGACTGTCAAATACTCATGTTTTATTTATGTATACTTATGTATACCTTCCATTTTTCTCCAGCACGCATTAGCCTAGCATCTTTTTTATTTTAATATTTTAAGTATGGGTTTTATCGACACTTGTTATGATCTTAAGCTGGTATACTATTTAGCAAGCTAAGAATCCTTGTTATGGAAATGTAGTTATTCATTATTATCTTCATGGTTCAAGTATAACATCAATCTCCATCATTCCTCCTCAACATCAGTCATGCATTTAAAAATAAATAAATAATTGTATTTATTTTTACTGTATTTATTTATTTTTAAAAATCATCAAAACAATTATTTATTTTTACTATTTTATTTTGACTGATCATCTCAACCATCCTTCTCTTCAATTATTCACTGCACTCAAACATCAATCCACAATTATCTTATAGATAAATTACATATGTAAATTTATGAACACATTTTAATCCATGTTTTTAAAAGTATTCCATTCTCTTGTAGCTTTCACTTACTTACAAGATATGAAGTAAGGGAAGGTATTGCGATCGTGAAAAATTTCTAAATCAAGTGAATCGAGTTTTCTTTGCGGAAATACACGTTTAGTTGAATAAATTCACGGAAATAGTCTTCTGCGTTCTAATAACCAAGTCTAGCAAAATAGTTTGTGTTTGTGCGCTAGCGTGTGTCCTCTAAATATACTTGAATAATGTAGCTCGAGAACAGGAAGTGGCCTATTCGTATTCTGCATAATATTGTTTCTTCTCTTCTGGATATTCTTGTGCTACTAGCCCTCTTGTTGCAGTCTGTTTTTATTTCCGTTAATTTTGACTGTCTATTTTGCCATCTATTTACCCAATTTTCCAACAACTTATTTTTTGTTGCGTGTACCCAGTCCTCCAATGTGGTAAATTATATTAAAATTATGGCTGGTGCCTCTCCCTTCCTTGTTAAGTTAGCTGCTCGGTCTGCTCTTTCATTGCCTGAGATACCACTATGAGATGGAACCCAGACAATTATCACTCTGACCGTTCTTTCTTTTAATTCCCACCATAGATTCAATATATCCCTTATTATTGAATTGCTTGGCCAACTGATTCAATTGAAGATTTTGATTCAACTGATAAACTAATAATAATCTGATTGGTACAGTCTAAAAGGGCTTAAATGTTGAGTTTTCAAAATCTATCCCTCCAAAGTAGCTTTAATTTTATTCATTTGAAATTATCAACCGTCTCTTATTGTTATTAGTAATACGACATGGATAGATATAAACTATAACTATAATTATTTATTATTAAATAAAGTAGGAAAACAAGAAGACATTTTTCACCAGGTTTAAAATAACTTTTTGGGAGTAATAATACATGTGTTAAATGTATTGGGAGTTGTATTGGGTTGGCAAATATGTTCTTCCGGTTTTTCAGGGTGAAATAAAACTCAATGAATTATAGAGATAATATTTATTTTATCTACAATACAATGAACATTATTTAATATGACTTTTTCCCATCTTCCCACTAACTGCATATCAATACCATGTCCATAGAATGTCTCGAGTTTATTGTTAATAAACGATCCAAGCGGTTTTTGATGCCCTCTTCTTCATTTATGGAACACTTTCATTTATGGAGTTCTGCAGAGACCGAAATAAGTGGTAGTCACTGGGAAGTAGGTCTGGTTAGTAAGGAGGGTGGGGCAAAAGGTCCCATTTAAGGCTCAATAATTTATTGCGACTGACCAATGAGGTGTGGGGCCTAGCGTTGTCTGGGTGGAACACAACACCCTGCCAATCATCCATAACTCTTTAGGATGTTCTTCAAATTCAATGTTACTATATCCGTTGGAAATCTGAAGTATTGCTCATCAAAGCCGTATGAATGGGTTTTCGATTTAATGTATTTTTATCTCCGGTTGTAGTTTGTTCACGAAGGTTTTGTTGATGCAATTTTGTGCAGCTTACGTGGCCCTAAATTCCTGCTAAATTTCTTATAGATAGTTCAAGTCATACTGAAGCCACGGGCGGATCTACGGGGGGAGCTTTCGGGCTGAAGCCCCCCCAAAATGGTAAAATATAACCATGTTTTATCGAAAAAAATATATAAAAAGTATCTCTTAAAGTATTATTATTCGTGTAATTACATTTAAAAGGGCTTTAGGAATAATTTAAACACCATTTCATACAGGTAGTTAGTTTCTTTCTTTTTTTCCAAAATAATTATCGTTATTTTTATGAAAAAAAAACCTTTCGGGCTGAAGCCCCCCCCCCCAAATAAATCCTGGATCCGCTAGTGATTGAAGCTATAACATTTTTTGTGATTTTCAAATAAAATCATGTGCGGGACCGAAACATTAAGCCTGGAAACATACCGAGCTTGTGCAAATGGCTTTCTGCTCTTATCTGCGACACGTTTAGGGGCATAGCATTCACTCGCAGTGATTGGGTGGGATTTTAACCAACAATGGCCTTAACATCGCTCGTTTCAATTTCATGTAGGGGACTAGACCGTTGAGGGTCATTGATGTCAAAATTTCCTGAATGAAATTTGGCAAACCAATTTTGACAGGTGCGTTCGGTTAAGGCAACATCCCCATAAGCACTGAAAATTTTCCTATGAGCTTCTGCAGCATGCTTACATTTTTTAAAATAATACAACAAAATATGACGATAGTGAATGATATTTTCTTCCATATTCACAGTGCAATAGCTAACACAATACTAAGCTAGTTTCAACAAGAGTTAACAGATATAGTTGTTAACATACTACAAAGAGGATAAACAATCCACCTTAGGGATTTATTCATCAGATAAGAAATGTATCATAGTGACATAAAAATAAACAGAAAAACCGAAAGGAGTTATTTGCCAATCCAATAATATATGTGTCATATAATGTATCATAGGAAAGCTGAATATAACAGACAAAATAATAATTTATATATAAAGTTGTTGAAGGTGATAGAGCATGTGGAAAAACTAATGACTAATAATTTCTTTAAATTAAAATTATTTAATGGATACCGTATGTTTTCATGGAAACAAAATGAGATTTCCAAAGTAAATGGAAACTTTAAAAATTATTTTTAAGCTTGAAAAAATAAAAATATATTCTGCACCTTATTGTTGTTCTGGAATGGTTTAAGAAATATTTATCGCACTTTTGCTGCAGAAGGCGTGAAGAAGTGCATGTCTCTAAAAAAATTTCAAGCAACTTAATGGATCGGATAAACACGTTTTAATAATCTTTAATAACATTACATTTCCTTTATTGTTTATTGTCTGATAATATATTTATATAAATGAATATTTACTAACTCTACTTGAGCATAAGTTTAATTATTTAAGTAGGATTAACCAGAGTGAATTTTTGAAATAACTGAATATCTCATTAGATATTTCAGTTACTTTCTCGGAAAATGATTGAATTGGCTTTAAACTAAGCAGAAAATAATAATATTTTATTAGGACCAATATTACGGAAGAAACACCAATCAGTTTTAAGAAAATTGTGTGAAAATTTGTTATTAGTGTAAACTAGTTTTTTAATGGAAATTGCAAATAACAGCAAATGACATAAATAATAAAATGGTGGTAACTTTGGAAAATCATCGTGTTAAGAAATAGTTTTGAAAACTAGCGACAAAGAGGGCATATCTTCGTTATCTTGATATCTATATCTTACCATTGACGCCTTGGCCTAGTTCATATAACCTTTCTCTTTTGTTCTTAAATCTAATAAATATTTAAAGTGCAATACTGGTATTGTTGAAAATAGATGTTTATTCCATTTTAGATGGATCCATTAGACATAGATCCATTAGATAGGATCAGATCCATAGTCCATATTCCAAGGAACCGTGGGAACCATAAGCAGGGAAAGCAATGATTTCCACGTCAGAGAGCCGTCTCAACATATCGGACTTCACTACTCCTCGTCTCGACTTCATCACACCATTCACAATCAGCGTTTTGTGTATATTTGTATTGTTATACATTTAGTAATTTTGTATAAATAATTCATCTATTAGTATGTACAACTAAATAAATAAAACAATTTCATTTTAAACACGTTAATTCAAAGTGTTAAAGCCAGATTGAAATTTTACGATTAATTTGAAGAAATATTTTAGAAATAGCTATATAATGTCTAATCTCAGCATTAATTTCCACCAACTCAAAGCGGAAGAGTTTCAAAATGGCCCCAATTGAAATCGAGAAACCAAATATATAAAAATTGCACTTTTTGAAGATAATTGGTTTTAAGCCTACATGAGAAAGCAGTCCCAAACCAGATACCAAAAAAAGTTTGCTGGCGAAGTTGGGTGGTAGCGTCGAACAGTCAGATAAAATTCAAAATTTATGTTTATTTTTGTAGTTCAGATATTGTAGTTTTTCAGAATTAATTCGCGAGAAAAAAAATATTAATTTTAGTTATGTATTTATTTTGATGTATTGATTTATTTTATTTTTTAAAATTAAACTAAGGAGAGGGGTATTCCCTCTCCGCCTGACGGCGGACCAACCTTCATTTTACAAATTACACAACTGTTCATTTGATTTTTGATGATGATTTTTATCATCATAAAATAGCTTACTTACTTAATCCAGTCCTATTTTTTACCGCTGAGCAGTGTGAGGTTCCTTCTTATAGAGCCTAGTCCAAGAATCTCTGTCCTCAGCCAGCTGCCTTCTCAGTCCATTCTCCTCCTGTCAAAGGCTTCTTTGATTCCTTCTTTCCATCTTTTTATTGGTCTTCCCTGTTGCCGCCTTCCCTTCACTCTGACCTCGTAGATAGCCCTGGCGATTCTGTTTTCAGCCAGTTGGGAGACATGTCCAAACCACCTGAGTAGGTTCTCTTGGATTATATCTTCTGAAGGTCTCAGGTCCAGATTTGTTCTTATGGTCACATTCCTCACGCGATCACTTCTTGTTTTCTCTCTCCCTTAAATCCGCACTTCCATAGCTTGTATTTTGCTTTTGTGCTTGGAAGTGAGGATCCAAGACTCGCTTGCATATGTTAGTATTGGGAGGAAGGTATTCGTGAAGACAATCTTCTTAGTGACCTTTAAGACTTCCTTCTTGTCCAAGAAGCCTGTCTTGAGGGAGTAAAAGCATTTTCCAGCCGTCTTAATCCTTTCCTTTATGCCTCCATCAACACATCCGCATTCGTTGAGGTGAGCATCTAGGTATTTAAAATCCAAAATTTGATTCAGGTAGATTTCACCCAGCAGAAGGATCCAGTCTCCTCGGTCACTTCTTCTCCTAATCCTCATAAATTTTGTTTTGGAGATGTTAATTTCCATGTTTATATTCCTCAGCTTAGCTTGAAGGATCATGAGGTTAAACTGCAGATTACGGCAGTCATTTCCGAATAACACCATATCGTTAGCAAAAGCAAGCAAGGTATACTTCCTTGCATTGAAGGTTCTGAAGGTTCCTACATCCGAGATGTTATGGCCTCATTTTCTGTTTTGCTTGTTTTAAGGCAGAGTCCAGCACCAGGATAATTAAGAGGGGGCTAAGGCTGCATCTCTGTTTGATTCCTTGATCTGTCGAGAACTCCTTTGATATTTGGTTGCGCATTCTGACAATGTTTTTCTGCGTTTCATACAGACTTAGTATTGCTTTTCTCAATCCTAGATGAACGCCATATTCTTCCAATGCTCTTGAGGTGTTTGCTTTCTGCACCCTGTCAAGTGCTTTATTTATTTCTACAAAACAAGCGAAGAATTATCTGCTCTTCTCCATAATCTTCTCGGATATTTGCCTCATCGTAAATAACAGATCCTGTGTGCTCCTGTTAGGCCGGAAGCCATATTGTTCGTCCCCTAGCTTTTGTTCTATAAGGCTTCTCAGCCGCTTTTCAAGCACCTTGGGATAAACTTTGTAGGGGATGCTGAGTAGGGATATTCCTCGATAGTTTTGACATTTGCGGTTATCATCTTTTTTTAAAATTGGGATTATGGTAGAGACTCCCAGTCCTTTGGGAGATAACTTTCTTTTTCCAAACGACATTAAGGAGGAACAATTTGATTCTCTTTAAGCCTATATATTTCAATATTTCTGGCTAGAAAAACATAAAATAAACTGAACGATACGACATTACGGAGAAATTTTTAATTTCACTAAAAATCTATATTATACATTTCGCCTTATTTCCAATTATTATGTAATTATAATTATTCTTATTGCCAATTTGTAACCATAATATATATTCAACTTGTCCAGCTTCATATAAGCCCAACAATAATTTGAGCCTTTTATTTCTAATATTTTCATTGTATGTTATATTGTGCTTCCTTTTCTATTTCATAATAATTATAATTATATCACAATCTAACATAAATAATATTATGTATAATTTAATAATTAATATATTCTATTCTAGGGAAAATGTTTAGACCGAAAAATAACTGCGGTCATCTAGGTAAAATCAAATTACCACTTCCAGATGAATACCATTTTCCATACAAATTTTTAGTCTAAAATCTTTATTTTGTATTAGCAGGTAACAGGAGCTTACCACATGTGTGATTAAATGAACAGCTGTATTATTTGTAAAGTAATTGCCTAATAAGTTGAGCTCCTGTTATCTCCTGCTTTCTTTATACTAAAATAAAATAAAATAAAAATGTGAAAATCCCTAAAAACTTTTTTATATAATAGGGAAATACATTTTAAATACCATACATATAATTTATATTATTGGAATCAAAAGAGAAATTAATTTTTTTTTTTTAGGAATAGGCCAAAAAATAGTTTTCCAGCCACTTTCTGCATTTCTGCGTCATGTCACAGTTAAGAACTGTATGAAGTTGTGTTACTATCTTTCAACATGCCCATAAATAAGTGATCAGTGAGTGTAATGGCTTCCAGTGCCCTTACTCCAATTGCCAGATCCTTCGGGACTGTCATTTTCCCTTATCAGAATCAAACAGTCATCCTTAAGCCTTTGCTTGAAGGATCTAATGAGGTCCTTAACAAGATTGATTCAATCACAATAACCTCTGAATATAATGATATATGTTGTCCAATAAAGGTAAGGACTATTTTCATTAGTATAATGGAGCATTAAGGATCAATAGATTTTTACTATTATTTAAAAAAAATAATGGTTCTGACAATGCATCATTGCTTCATTATCCTGCCTTTCTCCAGAGACTTTAATAAAACTTTTTATTTATTTTTGGTGGGATTTACACACCTTTTTAGATTTTTTCAATTTTGATCTCTGAACCATGTCTTACTATATTTGGTAATGCTGCCTATCGAAATCTTTTTAAGTATGCTAACAGTCATCCTGTGACAGACGCGAATAAGATTTGATACTTAATTTTAATAAGCATTATCAGAATGTTTCAAATTAGTGATTGGTGACTTCCTTAGGTGACAATTTAAAACTTTGTATTCACGAGTTACTCTTGAGTCTAATATACATTTATTTATTGGGCCATTTTACAAATGCCTTTTGGTATATGTTGTAAATGTGATATTCGTTAGCGAACCTCCTCTCCAGGATTGGCTTGAATGCGTGATAGGAGAAACCTTCCAGTGAAGGCACTCCTAACGTGACTCTTCTTAATGTAGCAGATCTCTGAGTCTCCTTGTTGGATTCTGTGGTAGTGCATTAGCGGATCCAGGATTTAATTTTGGGAGGGGCTTCAGCCCGAAACCTTTTTTTTCATAAAAATAACGATAATTACTTTGGAAAAACAGAAAGAAACTAACTACCTATATGAAACGGTGTTTAAGTTATTCCTTAAGTACTTTTAAATGTAATTACATGAACAATAATACTTTAAGAGGTAGAATTTAATTTTTTTTTCCCATAAAACATGGTAATATTTTTCCATTTTGGAGGGGGCTTCAGCCCGAAAGTCCCCCCCCCCCGTAGATCCGCCCGTGTGGTAGTATGTCTGTTAGTAATGTTTGTACAAGTCGATTAGTCCAGCTAAGGAGTAACGAACTTTTTTGTAATATTTTTTAATTACGTCAGTCACTTCTGGTATTTGTAAGTCTTTATGAAGTGATTTATTGGTTATGTAGAAGGAACAATGAGTGATATACCGGAGAAATTTAGATTGGAAAATTTGAATAGTCTGTGTGTTTTTTTGCATGAACACTTCACCTGTGAGGCATATTGGTCTGAGGAGCATGTTGTATATAATAAATTTGTTAGAAAGGAATAGTTTGTTTTTATGGTGTAGTATTCGTCATAGTAGTGACAATCGATGGTTCAATCTCTTTTTTAATGTAGTCTCGTGTGATTTCCAGGTCAGTGGTCTGTCCATGAGTCCCAAATATTTTGTGATCCCAAATATTTTGTGCCTCTATATGATTAGGCAAAGGTATGTTGTAAAGTGTAAGTGGAGGGCAATCCGAACGTTTGTGCAAATGTAACCTGATTTGATTTTCGTATGTTAATTTTTGTTCGCCATTTAACAAGCTATTCTTGTAGAAGATTTAAATGAATCTGTGCTTTCTGGGATGCTGCGTTCGGATTAGAGCCAGTCGAGGGATGATAGTGTCGTCTGCGTGAGTTAAGCTGTGAGTAATGTGTCTGGTGTCTGTAGAATGTCAGAAGAGTAAATAGAGTACAGAACTGGACCTAAAATACTGCCTTGCAGTACTCATGCACCGATTCGACAATAGTCGGAGTGTTTACTATCCTGGTTAAAAGTATGTATGTGAAAAGATCGATTGAATTTAAAAAAGAACACCATCATGCGACACTTTATCAAAGGCCTGTGAGACGTCTAAGAAAGCTATTGTGCAAAATTCCTTATTTTCCAATGCCACAGCAATTGTATCAATCACTCTATGACATTGTTGTATGGTAGAGTGTGCAGGTCTAAAGCCAAATTGGTGATTAGGAATAACATTGTTTGCTTCTAAGGAGGGATAGAGCAGTTTTAATAATAATTTTTAAAATATTTCGGAAAATAAGGGTAAGAGACTGATAGACCTGTTGGACGTAACTTGGTCTGAAGGTTTGCTTGGTTATGGTATCATTTTTATGAGTGAAAATTTCCGTACTAGAGGAAAGTAAGTAAGTCGAAGAATAGAATTGTAAATGGATTTCTGGAAGATTAACTCTTTTTTAGGTAGAAGTCGTACAGTTTTAGGTGTGATTAGGTCAAAACCAGAATATTTCCTGGCAGGTAATTTTTTAATACAAAATTCTATGTCTGAAGGAGTTATAGGGGAGGAGATAGAGAAAGGGGAAGAGTAGAAGTGAGAATTTGTTGAACGTCTGAGCACTACTGTTGTTCATGTGGATGAAATACATCCATAAGATGAGTGGCAAATAAGTCTGCTTTCTCTTTATCACTAGCCCATGAGTTGTCTGGTTTACGGAGAGGAGTCTTTGTTTGGTGGTATCCTTGTATCTTTCGGGTTTGTTGCCAGAGAGTATTGTTATTTGTCTGTAAGGTGGTCAGATGTTTTTTGTAAGTTTCCTGTTTGTATTGTTGGATAAGTTTTCTAAGTTTGTTAGAAACTGCGTTAGTAGCTGTTTGTCACTGGGATAGCGAGATATTTTCCATTGGTTGAGAGCACGGCATTATTCAATTAGAAGTGATCGTGTTTCCGGAGGTAAGTAATGTTTGTCGTGGTTTGTCTCGTACTTGTTTGCCGATTGTCAAGCGGCAGTTCGTCCAGTCTTAGTAAGCGTCTCTACTGCATTGTCAATATCATTGTTCGTCTGTAATTTTGTGTTCAGCTCAATTGTATTATTAATAATGGAATGAAATTCATCAACATTGGTCCAGAGGTTAGTTTAGGTGTGTAGTTGGTAGTAAACATGTGTCTAGAGAGAGATAAAATAACCGCTGAATGGTCAGATAATGAAGTCGTTACTAATAGAGATATGATGGTGTAGTGTGTGTAGGCTAGAAATTATAAAGAAATCAAGTAATTCTGTCTGACGGTTCATGTCTGTCGGCCAGTACGTCGGTTCAGATGGTAGTTTGCACTTATAGTCCAGTTCTATGCATGTATTAAAAAGAGCGTTTCCTCTAAAATTATGGGTCCTGTGGCCTAAACGGAGATGTTTGGCGTTAAAATCTCCTCCACATAAAAATTTAGGTCCTAAGCTGGCAAGTATCTCTGTAAACGTTTCCTGTGAAACTATTTGTCTCGGAGGACAGTATGCACTAGAAATAGTAATTTTGGTGTGATCGATTTCAACAGAGATAATTGATAATTGAATTTCTGATAAGACATTCACTGATAAGTCATTTAAAGAGGATAGTGGTATAATGTTCGTTTTACGACTATTGCCGAGCAACCACGACAATACCTCTGGAATGGTTAGCGCTGTACACTACATACCCTTATATGTAAAATGTTGTAGTTTGAGTGAAAATGAGTTTCGGTTAGTAATGCAATGTCAATATCATGTCCATGCAAGGAAATGTCAAGTTCATTCCACCGGTGTAGGGCTCCATTTTAATTCCAAAGAAGGATTTTTAGAGATTGTTGTTTAAGAATTAGGGACTAAGATGAGGAATAAATTTCGTAATTAGCGTGAAGAGAAGAGCGATGAGCGGAGCGAATCATAGATTTAAAACATTTAAGAAGGAGAATTAAATTATAATGAGAGATCTGAAGTATTACTTTGTGATTTAGATGTTGTGCAATGAGGTCATGAGTATGAGGTTGGCGTATTGATGCGGTATGTATTTAGATTGGATATAATGAGGTACTGAACGTTCAGCGGTTATCCTATATGATATGTTGAGTGTTGAAGAGTTATACTTGTAGTATGAGCAGTAGAGTATTGAAGAGATATATTTGAAGTTTGAGGATCTGTAATTTTAGGAGTCGTATGATGAGGAGTGGTATTGTGAGGCATTACATTATGAAGAGATATATTTGAAGTTTGGGGATTTGTAATTTGAGGAACTATATGATGAGGAATGGGACCCAAATTCGTGGAGATAGGGAGGTTATGTAAATGAACATATGTTTGCTTTTAGTTAGGATTTTTTGATGTAGTTTTTATCACAAAATTGTTTGAATTCGCTCTGTTTTTCTTAATTGTTCTGTCTTTCGATGAAATACTTGAAATACTCTAAAAAACTAAGCAAAAAAATTATACATCTAAAGAGAACACATTTTCACTATAAGACTTCTTACGAATACAAGAATTCAATCATTTATAAGAAGAATAATTTTTTTTTACCAACCACACTGTTCAACCGTAACAACTGTATCCTTAAGCCATGAGACTATAAATAAACAAGTATTAGAGAAAACATATATTTTTCTTGAAATTGTTTGTAAACATTGTTTTGAATTATAGTAAATTATTGAACTTCATTCAATGAAAAATAATAGGGTCGTTTGCAAATTAAAATATAGTATTTAATTTTTTTGTTTCTCTAACAACTATTTATTCCCATCTGTCTTAAGAATTGGGGTAGAACATATTTTGACTACCTGGGAAATTATCTAAACTAGAATTGGTTTGGTTGATAAACAATACAAGATAATAAAAATTAAAATATAATTAAATTTGAAATTTACCAATGTAATTGATTAATATAATTACAATTATTACATCCATCTCATCAATAATTATTTGAGCTCCCTTCAAAAGACGGATCAATACTGAATATACAGGGTACTTATAAAAATATTTGTATTCATTGCTTAGCTTACAGTATGTCTGCGTTTAAGATCTTTATTTTACTTTTTGAAGTTCAATTTGTTTCCCTTTCTTTTTGATATTTTATCTCGTTCTTATTTCTGTATATTATATTGCTATTAATTAATTTATTTTTTATATTTTCTGTAAATATGGTGTGAATGTAGTCTCTGATCTAAATTATAATTTCCCTTAATTGAAAAATATAATGTAAATAAATGTAACCGAAAGTATTGGAGGAAAAGATTGCCATGATTGAAAAGTATTATTCTGAAGCACTGCTGTAAAAAGGATTTAAGTGTAAAAACAGGAGCTGAAAGAATTTGCGGAGTAGAAGGTGAGAATATGTGGTGAATCGTAACATCGTAACATTTTCTCTCCTTAGCTTGCCTTTCGAAAACATGAGCTTTTAATTTAATTATACAGAATAAATTATTTACATTGTGTTAGTCTCCCTTATTAGAAGTTTTGAGAGTAGGTTCCGTACTCACGTGATACCTAATCGACATCGATAATGCCCTCCATTTCCTTCCATCCTTACTTGAACGCTTTGTAGTACGGGTGGTTCTCTTCAGTCGCGAATAATCTTCATCAAGGCTGTAGAGACCAGCACTCCTCTTTAGATGGTCCCTCAGTTCCTTTAACGTAGTTTAGTGCAGTTCTTGATCACATGTTCGGGAATTATCGGAATGCCACAACTGAAACATAGTATATCAATATCCTTTTCAAGGATTACACACTTTGCTTAAAAGTCCCCTTACTCGGTGAGGAATCGAAAGATGTAATTGGCAGGCTGGTCCATGTGACAGGTGGTCAAGACTGTATGGTGGAAAATACTTTCTCAAGGATATCTCTTGATGGTAGAGATCCTCCAGCTCTCCCATTCCTGAACTCTATCTGCTCCCAATATTGCCTTTTCTGGAACATTAATGTTGAAAATAATGAAAAGGCAGCGTTCAATTTTGGAAACAACAGCCTTTAAGAAATGCCTACATCAGGTCACTCTCAAAGCTGAATGATACTGGATTACTCGAGTCTGCCATTAGAATCCGTTGGCGATCATTTGAGGATCATCATCCGAAATGGGGTTTCAAATCCTAAGCTAGGTCGGTATCAAAAGTATGAGGATGTTAAAAGTTTTGGCTATAAAAACCACGCAGCGGTTTCACCATTAAATTCATCTTTCGGTAAAAAGATAGGTTACTACATTTTTTCATTAGAATTATTATGATTATTAGATATTTCAGTTTTTAATTAGTGTTGTAATTATACATTATCATTGTTAATTAATTTGAAGTTTTGATATGGAATTCCACATTTTTTTGTGAACTTATCTCCTCTTTCAGTGATGGAAATGGATGCGTCTGAATTGCTTACTTAATATCACATCAATGGAGAGAGGTTGATGAAATCATTTCTTAGTATTATGAATTGGCAGTGGCTATTAATTTCGCAAAGAACTAAGGACTGTAGAGGGTATCGGACTGAGCTGTTTGATTGAGCTTGGACTGAACGAATCAATTAAGAAGGATGAGATCGATTAGCGGTATGATGGCTCGCTGACGGTTGGAAAGATGTTTTGATTCGGATCCGTTGCGCTGTCAATCAGAACAAACGAACTCGAAAGCCCTCCAATCTTCAGATGGAGAGGGCTCAGCATCGACAATAATTACTTGTTGTCTCGTAGCCCCTGGCACTTGACTACAACTCCCCGAATTGGTTTTAAACGAAAGCTCTCAATCATTGTCCCCTTTGACGGCTGATACAGGAGGGAGCGCGCAGCTACACTTCTCAAATAAATGTTGTATTGGAACTCTTTTAAAAATCAGATGAAATTTGAAATATCGAAATATTTTTTTATTCATTTTAGCCTATGACTGTATAAATCTGGTAAAAAAAAAAAAAAATTAGTGATTTTTATATAATTGAAAAAAATTAATTGAAATCTAAAAATCAATTTCATTGACATGACAACATTATTAAAAAGAAAATGGCAATATAAGTAGAAAATTTGCATATAAAAGATTGATGTCCTTTTTTTTACTTTCATTTTTCATAAATATGTAAGTTAAAGTATTGCGATCGTGAAAATTTTCGAATTCGAGTTTTCAACGGAAATAGAGGTTTTGAGTCAAAATAACATAGTTTCGCAAAATGGTCTGTGTGTATCTATTTTAACAGTCTAGCTCAAAAACGAAAAGTCGTATACGAAACTGAAATTTCATATTTTAGCTTTGTATATGTCTGGGATGTTATAGCAACTTTTTCTTAAAAATCGGCTAACCAGATGTGGCACTTTATATCATCAATTATATATCTATTAATTCATCATAGAGTTTTAGTTAAATATTTTTTTTAGGAGGGAAGGGATATCATTCTCCCATAATCACAGTCTCAGATTTTCGATTTTGATTGGGGCAATGGAGGGGGAGGCGATGGACTAAAAAAAAAAATGGTGGGAGTTTTTATTATGTGTACAAATTCAATATAATTGTTGTGCAATGAACAAATATAATATTCAATATTCAAAACATGTTTGTACAATTATAAGGATTTTTTAAATTTTACTCATTATATATACTTGAAAATATCTATTAAAAATATACAATTGAATATTGGTTTAGATTAAACACAAGGGAGATGAGAAACAGCCTTCATAACATTTTTTGTACGTTTCTACAGCTATTACAGCTAAAAATAAATGATTTAAAAAATAATTTTGATTTTTTACATCAAATAAATATACGTTTTTCACAGTCCGACTAATTGGACGCGGAAAATGTGAATATTACGTGAACCTTGAGGGATGATGGATCATAAAATCCTAAGATATATTGATATGCCTCGTGAGCAGAGATTAATATTTAAAGAAGTAATAGTAGATCTCAAGAGCTATAAAAAAAGTTCATATAAACTATTTTGATTTTCGGCTGAATTGTAGGAAATTTAAGCTTTGTTTTTTTTTTTAACTTAGCTGGTTTTAGTTACTTAATTAATAATAGCGATAATTTAAGGCGGATTTCAGCTTATTTCGTAATAAACCCGCAACTTAAATAATATGGACTAAAGCTTATTAAAACAGAAAGTTTATCTATAAGTGATTTTTTAAAACATAACTTAGCTTAGTTTACCAGCTCAAAAGTCTTCTTTAAATGGTTTTGACAATGACAAACTCAACTTTATATTGCCCTCCGGGGCGTCTGAAAAGAAGATGGCCTCGTGATCTCCTTTTGTAGAAATATTATTAGAGTGCTACCAGTGAGTAGTTTCACAAGTGTTTTCATGTGTTTGTATTATTACTGTGTGCACATTTACTAGTTGTATTTTTTTATAATACAGTTGTATCTATCAATGAATAAAAAAAAAAAACTTTGTATTGAAGCAAATTTTGTTTTGTTTACAGAGAATCAATTTTTAATTAACTATTAAATTACGTTTTTGTTATCGATTCCTATTCATCAAAAACCATGACTTACTTAAAAAACACAAAACCTAAATTGCCTGTTATTCTGCCGAAAATCGGATTATTGTTTATAAGAAGCTTTTAATAGCTTTAGAGGTCTTCTAATTGCCTGTTTAAATATTTCCATCTACTTACAGGAACTCTGTATATTATTATATTTGAATATAAATAACAATTTAAATAAAAGTAATATTTAGATGTCAATTATATAGTTACATACCTACCACTAAATCCTAGCTTAGCTAGTTAGTAAAATAGTCTTGATTGAGTTTAGTTTACACATTTTATTCATTAATTTATTATTGATTTTAATTTTTTTGGCCTTAAATTATTGTGGGGGGGGGGAAACGATATTTTCGCTCCCTCAACATTATTATTGAGGGGGCGATCGCCCCCTTCGCCCTTTTCCTTCCCGTAGTCTACGCCTCATTGACGATCTGCATAGACCAATTTTAAAAAAGACAAATGAGCACTGACCTAATTAAGAGTCTCGTATTACATCTTTACTCTTTATATTGATTTACATATAGTGAATGTTGATCGAATATAACTTTCTTGCATTGGCAGACTTCTAATTTAAGTATTATTCCTCATTATAAATAATTTCAATGGTTGTGAAAGCATATCGATCATGAACGAGGACTCGAGACCTTCTTCTATTCTTTTCTCCTAATCGACCCTGAGGAAGGGAAGAAAGCAATCTGAAGCGACATCCTCTCCCATTGTGGCGCCTAATACAGCCGCCCTAATACAGCTCCACACTCGGGGCTATTAGATTTATTAGCCGCTGACAGATAGGGCCGTCGTCGTTAATGTTTAATAATCCTCCCGGAATCACGTCCAGTGACGTCATATACCACGTGACACGTAGCTGATTTAATAAGGCTCGTTTAGGGGAGTCCTTTCTCTAGATTGGACGCCCGTTAGCGGCCATCTTGTCTGCTCCTCTCATGGCATCTGCTGGGTGCTACTGTTAATTCTAACGCTGCCTTAATTGTAGGAGGGGGTGGTGGGAGTAACGTTATGATAATACGATATTCTAAACGACCGAAAGGTACTTCACATGAATAATTCTTGAATCAGAATATTTTAAGAACATTACAGAATGTACAGGAATAATACTACAAATCAAAAACAGTAGTTATTGATAATTTTTAATATTATTGAAGATCTTTTTTTTTTTTTTTATTTTAATGCAATTTACAACTGTATTACATAGAAAATACAATAAGTAAATGTGAAATTGGTAACATGACATGTACAACATGAAGAGAAACTACCCATTGGTAGAACTCAAATTAAAGTTCTATATTAGAAGATCCCGAGGCCATCTTCTTTTCAGACGCCTCGGAGGGTTATCAGGGATCGAGGAGGAAGCTAGGTTTGAAACGAGAGGATTCGGATGGTTCTGCAGTTTGTTATGGAAGGACAGGTATCTGGATTGGGCCAAATCGGAAACATATGGAACATTAAGGTCTTTATGGATGATTTTATTTGTGACAAAGTAAGGAGCGTTGAGGATTTTACGAAGGATTTTGGATTGTAAGGATTGGATACGAGAGGAATTCGATGGTTTAGTGGAGCCCCAAAGCTCAATTCAATTCCAAATAGATATTATTATTGTCATATAGATGAGTCGTTTATAATTGATTGAAAGGTTAGATCGTTTGACTAGTAAGTGCTGCAGTAGTCGAAAACGTCGGGCGGTTTCTAGTCGTTTCAGTCTGGTATGGGGGTTAATGAAGATCTAGTTTAAAAATAATTCAAATTCGTAATGGAAGACACGCAAACATAAAGAATGTCTCTCCATTGCCATTTTTGTTTGTGAGATGCATGTCAATATCGCTATCAAATCATTACTCTTAACTGTCTGGTAACACCATTCAAACATGTTGCTGTAAGCTGAGATTTCACATTTAGAAATGCAATTTCAATAAAATGGTTTAGGATGTCATTTGTTTCTGTCAATATGAGGCACAGGGTTATTTTTAAAAATAAATAATATTAAGAAACGTTGGCTAAATTTTTATTGACATTTCAAAAGAATGGGCCCTATTCGTCTTACCAGAAAAATAAGTTAAATTTTATGAGAACAGAAACAAAGCGGCTAATGTCCCTATAAAGTGGACTGATGAAATAATAATGAACTAAAATTATCAGGGATTATACAAGCGGACATTATAAATTGAAAACTTGTAGAAAAGTTCTTACTCGAGGAACTGATCCTGAAGGAGTGCCAAAGAGAAGAAACGGAAAATATGGACCAAAGATAAAAAGAAAAGTGCACAGTAAAAATAAACAAGAAATATGAGCACATAGGAAGCTCTGTGAGTGCTTTGCATAGTCCCTAATAGCAATAAAAAATAATATTCAGCTTGCTCAAATAACAAGATATTATTATGTAAATAGTATATTATGAACTTTCCTAAAAAATATTAAAGACTAAAACAATAATTCATCTTCGATTTATTCCTCACCAGAGTGATATCTTCTCTCACTGTGCAAAACTGTAATTCCCAAAAAATGTTTAATCCAACATCTATTGTGAGAGTCTACAAAACGCATGAGGCGTGGGATGTCTGAATTCAGAATTCCATTTTCCAGAACCTGAATTTGGTGATAAGAAATCTGGAATATAAGTTTTGTAGCAGATGCCTCACGTTCACGCCCCAACTCCAACTATCAAGATATGGACAGCATGTTTTAAAAACCAAAAAATTATATTGGGCTGCAAGAGAATGTGTGGACCAAACAGCTAACGTAATTCATTCTGGCTTAAGGTACAATAATAAAAACATAGGAAGTGATATCATTAGTTCTATTTTTTCAATGAATGGGGGTCGTCAGTTATTCTCATAATTTCGCACTACAATACCAAGAAGGCTATTTGTAACTGGTTAAAGGTTTAAAAATATTAATTATAACGTAATAAAAAAGTGACTGACTTTTATAGCAATTTTATTTTTAAAGAATTTCTGTTTAACTAATCATTAGCAAAGCTGTTTTTACTTTCGCTAACCTATATTTTTTTTGTTTTTTTGGGTCCTCCCCTTCCTCGCCTTTAAGACTATTTTAAATCCACTGTATATCAGGTTGCCGGTCAACGGCGGTGCTGTGCACACACGTTAGCCCGTTCGGCCACCCCGCCCACACACTTCACTTATATGGAATATTTAGTAAGAAGTATTGCGATCGTGAAAATTTTCGAATCTGAGTTTTCAACGGAAATACACGTTTTGAGGTCCCCTGAGTCCGAATAACCAAGTCCCGCAAAATGTGTGTGTGTTAACAGTCTAGCTTAAAAACGAAAAGGCGTACGAAAGTGAAATATTTTTTTATTCCAGAATATCCTATTCAATATGGATAATATGTCTGATACGACATTGAAAGTCTTCTTCAAAGGAAGCTATGGTTCTTCATATCTTAAAGAAAAAGTTTTACATATTTAGTGAAATTTTTCCCTCTGTGAAATGATATGTTACATTCGTAATAAATTAGCGTTTTTTAATTTAAATTATTACTCAATTTTGCTTTTATCTAAAATATATGTATTAATAATTGACAGGTTTGTTACAGATCCATCCGTACTCCAAACTCGGAACAGATGTAAGTGGTGTCTTCCATGACTGATTCGGGATAAAGATACATTCTGATGATGGTAGGCCATCACTCAATGAACCAGTTGCGATAATGGGATAAGAGCTGAGCACGCATTCCCTTCACACGCTACCTTCATTAAACTGATAGCTCTGCTACACGTGTATCGCATGTAATAACACACGACCAATCACGAAATACCACGCCAATTAAAAATGGCTCCCTTTGTTAATACTGCATGAAGTTGATGATGGTCCGACGAGAGGACATAATATTAAAGCTATTACATTTTGTCAGTGGACTAACAGAGTTGAACAAAGTTTTTTATGGTTTCATGTAGGTACTTCATACGGTTTGAAACAAACGATCATATAAGCGTATAATGTATACCAGAAGGATTTTCACGGCGGGGACACATTTTCGAAGGGGGCACATTCCAAAGGAGTTATGAATTTTCGGATCTAAAAGTTTCAAACCAGGAAACAAAGAAATACACAGAACAGACCGCTGCAAGTGTAATTGTATATGATCTACGGTACTTTTATTTCTAATTATTTTTAAAAGAGGAAAGCAATAAAATAGCTCTGAGAGAAGATGGAGGTGTTTCATGCGCCATTAACATTGGTGGGGGGGAGGGGGGAAAAGGAAGAGGAGGGTTGGGCACTCCTTTATACGTTTATATGTATAATATTTTATATAAAAAAATCATTTGACATAATTTATTACCAAATGAATTAAGGGGTGGGGTATACTGGGGGCAGGGTGGCCGAACGGGCTAACGCATGTGCACAACACCGACAGTTGTCCGACAACCAGACAACCCGAAACTAAACCGAAGTTATGAAAGATTAGAAAGTACGAGTTCACATCCCGGTGCCAGAGGGGATTTTAAATTCCCCGACCCCTTTCTTTTAAATTTATTTCCTCCCCCCTCCACCTCCACCGGCCAGAGAAAACCCCGTATATCCCAAAAAGGCGAGGAAGGGACGAAAAAAAAAAAGGGTGCTATACTATGTTTAATGATTTGGCAAGCTATGTATTACATTTTTTCTACTACTTTCTTAATGATGAAGTTGCTTTTAGTCCATAAAACTTGAGAATGTATGACTGCAATAAGATTTATTTTGTTGAAAAGTAGGTTAGGGTTTGATAAAACATCATTGATAAAAGCCATCGTAGACGAGTTATCTCTTTATAGTTACATGTGCATCCTACGGTTTGAAACAAACGATCGTATAATGTTTTATATAAAATCACTACCTTTCAAGACCAATTGATAAAGATGAATGAGGTATCAAACGAAAGGGAATTTCATTAAGAAATGAAGAATCCTAATTTGGATGCTTAAATTCCTAGTACAATCCTATACCTAGGACTCCACCTGGACAAATATCTCACTTGGAATCCTCATACGAGACTCAAACGACAAGAAACAGCTCGACGTTTTCGCTTACTCCAACACTTACTAGGCAAACGCTATAAACTTCCAATTAATTACATAAACATGACTATAATAAGTAGTGTTGCCCAAAATCGGTCTTGGTCTGGCACTTCGCAAGACCAGGATCAAGACTGCTTAACTGTTGCAAGACCAAGACCAAGACTGGTGATTTTTTGAATACAAATTAAGGTAAAATAGCTACTAATACTTGACAATTTTAGTTATTATATGTAAAGAATTGGTATAACCAACATAATTTTGCATTCAACTCTTCTAATTTTTCATTCGGGCTTAGTTAGGTTTCTCCTATCTAAAAAAAATACAGAAATATCTATAGTAATAAACTAATATGTAACTGCAAGACTGTTGCGAGACTCTTGCGCAAGGCCAAGACCAAAACCAAGATTGAATTTACAAGACCAAGACTCGCCTTGGTCTCGCATTTGGGCAACACTAATAAGTCCTATTTGGACTTACGGAGTTGAGCTATGGGGCTCCACTAAACCATCGAATTCCTCTCTTATCCAATCCCTACAATCCAAAATCCTCAATGCTCCTTACTTTGTCACAAATAAAATAACCCATAAAGACTTTAATGTACCATATGTTTCCGATTTGGCTCAATCCCGATACCCTTGCTTCCTCTTCGATTCCTGATAATCCTCTGAGGCATTTGAAACGAAGATGGCCGCGTGATCTCTTTTTGTAGACATATTATTAGAGTGCTACCAGTGAGTAGTTTCCCAACAAGCGTTTTCATGTGATTATATTTCTGTGTACACATTTACTTGATGTATTTATATTAATACAGTTGTAATTATCATAAATAAAAAATAAAAAAATCAGCTACAACTTTAATAAAAATTATTGAAAAAAAGCAGGAGATAACAAAACTCCGACATTTGTTAGTCGATGGATCGCGATAAGACAATTGCTTTTTAGAGATTTTAACGTGAGCATCAATACCCGGTTAGATTCCCTCGGAACGTAGTGGACCTTCGTTTTAAGGCACAAGAATGTACAGTTTTCGAGGTAAATCGTAATTCATTCCGAAAGCCTCCTTGATCCCACGTTTGCCAAAAGAAAACAATCACGTTTTGGATTTCAGCAGAGACACAGTCAATTGAAATTAGTGAGCACGTTTTGGTTAATTTTTTTGTTCTTCCTATCATAAAACTTTGAATTTACCTATTTCTATTTTATATTGACATTTGTTCAATGACCAAAATACTATGGGAATATTCGTATGGATTTACTGGTTGTTATTAATAGTTTGTTAAGTATCAAATCTTTCACTTCAATTATAAAAGAGAATCTTCTTTATAAAAATTCATTCCTAAAGATGATTTTACAATTATGGACAATTGTATCTATAGGTTTCGCAATAAAAAAATATTATTACGAACATCATTTAGCCATTGAACAAAAGAATCTACCTATGATGATTTTCAAACTAAAACAAACACTGGAACACAGGATATTTAAAAAAAAGAAGGATTGTAATAAGCTAACAAAAATGTTCATTCAAAGAGCTGCAAGAATGTTAGCAGTCCAGGGGTGCCCCCCCCCCTTCATGGCGCATGAACAACTTCCTCCTCCAGCTTTCAAGTTAGTTTAGTGGCCATTCTTCTAAAAATGCAAGCGAAAGTAAAATTTTAAAAATCTTGGACCATGAACAATTACATTACGTTTGCAGATAGTCCAAGTTTTCTCCTTGTTCCCTGGTCTAAAACTTTTCATTCCGAAAATTCATTATCTCGTCGAAATGTA
Organism: Nezara viridula; assembly: GCA_928085145.1. Lineage (NCBI taxonomy): Eukaryota > Metazoa > Arthropoda > Insecta > Hemiptera > Pentatomidae > Nezara > Nezara viridula. Next base: position 210,528,318 of record OV725077.1, read on the forward strand.
ACCCCCTCAAAAAGTGGACACCCCGTCAAAATGTGCCCTCAAAAATTTTGATGTCGCAACCTACGCCATGAAATCTCCTTCTGGGCACTCCCGTAGCAGTCAAAGATACATCTAAACCTGTTGGCAGGTAGAAATGGATCAAACTAGATACTAACTGTGTTCGAAAGAGAAGTTCAGTTATAAAAGAAATTTTTTGTATCGACTAAAAATAGTTCAATGAGAAGAGATAACGATAAAATCGATTTATTTTAATTTCCTATTATTTTATCTATTAATCCTATGTTTATTGCTTGTAGTATAAAGTTAAATAGTTAATCAACTGAATATAAATATAATATGAGGCATTCCCAAAAATATAATAATAATAATAGAAAATAACTTTATTCTGGGACAAAGCCCCTTTAGAATTACAACATAGAACATAATTAAAAGACTGCATCTCGCCAAAATAAAACAATAATAAAAAAAAAAGTTGGTAAAAATAATATTAGTTAAACAAGCTATATACAAAAAAAAATTCTATATACAAAACACTTAAAACTATGTACAGTAGGAAAAATTATAATTATACACTTTTGAAAAATAAAAAATACATTGAGTTCTTCGTTAAAATGAGCTGTGTTAACAAAGGAAAGACAAATCTGACAATATAAAATGTCAGAGTATTTAAATAATGAATAATATCTAAACACATCATTATCTTATTGTAACTATCAGTACTAATTTATTTGTATAAGAATAAAAAAAAATAAAAAACAAACAATAGATTCATTCAGTGGCGTAGAGAGTAGGAAGATATTCTAAAATCCCTAGTGAAGTTTACAGTATGGAATGGTACTGTCATTTGATGATGAATGATGTAATAAAAATGTATAATATCAAAAGTTTAACAAACATCTGACTGTTTTTGGGATAGGAATTAAAATAGGAGGGTTTTGAATATGAATAAGGAGAGGGAATGCCGAACTTTGATAGGTAGTGAATTCCAGAAATTGACAGCGCGAGCTACAAAGGAGTTATGAAATGAGGCAGATCTGTGAGAAGGGATGTGGAGTTCGGAAGGTCGAGATATTGTTGATAGGGAATGGACTGAGGACTTGAATTGGAGAAGGTTGTAGGTGTAAGAAGGACGATAGTTGTTGATGATTTGATAAAAGAACGTACCTACGAAATATTGTCTTCGAAAGGAGGGGAAGAGCAATTTTAACTCAGTGTAGTGGTGAGAGACATGGGAGTACCTCGGGGCACCAGTAACAAATCTTACCCAGCTATTCATTAATCTTTTCAGTCTTTCACGGAACTCCACCGAGAGGCCATTATACACCTTACAGCTGTAGTCAAAGTGGGGGAAGATGAGAGAGGAAATTAAGAGTCTACGGGTATGTTGAGGTAGGAGATGGCGGAAGCGATGGAATAGTTTTGATCAATGAATAGTCCTAAATTTTTGACAGAGGAGTAGAAGGAGATTGGCTGGTCACCAAGGTTTAGTATGGGAAAGTCGGTATAGGTCCTATACTATAGGATCTAAGGAGGGGCATGGAACCAATGACCATGGCCTGAGTTTTAGCAGCATCTAACCTAAATCCGTTTAAACGGTAAAAAACCTTAAACATACTGAGGTAATAAACAATATATCGACAGCCACAATACAAAAGCTTGCAAGAAAGATTTATCGATAAATGTTATTTTGAGCTTTTCTGGTCAATGTTGGCCTGGCGCATATTTTAACTTCACCAAATGAAATATTATGATGTTTAATTTCTTCTCTACGGTATTTTGTAAAAAGCTGTGAGTAAAAACTAGCGAATTGTGAAGTAAAAACCCGTAAGTTACTGAGAAGGTTATTGAGATTACGACATCGAAAAAAAAAAACAATAAATGTTCAATGAAAGGGCAAATGCTTCATGTAAAGCTTTTTGGGCTTGTTCTAAAGTATCAGAATTCTTTGTTAGATTGACTTTCATTCAACCATACGATTATCACCAAGGATAGAGTTTAATCCATGAGGCTATTTAAGATAGTATTTATTCAGTATCTTGTAGTTCTTAGATTCACTGTTAGTTGATAAGTTGACTACTACTAAGTTGAATTCTTTATTATCTAATAAGAAATTAACTATAGTGATGAAATTGAAGCAAATCAGTTCCCTTTTTTACTTTCACTTACTTCCAGATGTAATATATAGTAAGAGAAAGTATTGCGATAGTGAAAATTTTGGAATCCGAGTTTTCAACGGAAATATTCGTTTTGAGGTTCCCTGCGTCCAAATAACCAAGTCCCACAAAATGGTCTGTGTGTGTGTTTGTTTGTATATGTGTACGTTCGCGCCTAAAAGTCCTACGCATTTAAGATATGTACTCGTATGTGGCTGTGATGTTACAGAAACTTTTTGCTTAAAATCGGCTTACCAGAAGTGCCACGCTAAATCATCGATTTTACACATTTTTACGATATTCTCAAAAACAGCTCAAACAATTTTGATTAAATTTATTTTTAGCTTAATGTAGATTTTCAAAATTTCTTTCTCTAAAGTACCTTTAATTTTTTGTTTTAAATAATTATCCATTTCACATTGGAATATGCTATAAAAAATGGTTAAATATTAAATATGAAAGAATTTTACAATTAACTGAAAGAGAAATAAGGGATCGTTACTGAGAATAGTAATAATACAGGGAACAAGAAAATCCAAGCGCGCTGTAGCTCACCTGAAAGATTAAAGGATTCCGTACTTAACCCGTGCTTACTATAACACGGACTCTTACTTATATACATACACATATACGGTTTTCGTATATACTAGCGTTGATATTATTTAATATTTAATTGTATAGATTACAGCAATATAAAAATAAAAATTAGTATTTATACCAATGCTTAAACAAATGAAAATACCTACAATGAAATATAAAAAATATAGCGAGCGGTCTTCTTTATCAGTGGCACTGTTGTCGGACTAGAAATATTTCGTGACACCCAATTATTTATCATAGTCAAATAAATAATTACTTATACAGACATAAAAGGAAATGGTTAGTGGAGAAAACCAAGAATATAATACAGTAGATGGTTATGAAAAACATATGGTAATTAATTCTATAATTTTTACTTTCCCTTTCCCTTGACTGAAAATACTTATTTCTGCAAAAAAAAAAAAAGGATAATAAGTGAAAGTTATGTTATGCGCGTACCGCACCAGATTTACTTGTAACGTTTTTAGTGATGACAACAGAATAGAGCTTATAAAAAATGGAGAGCAGTTGGCTGATTATAAATATGTCCAAAGTAAAAGAATTGGTGAGTCAGTCAGTAAGAGTCAGGATTGGAGTTGGAGAAAAGTAGACTGAATAATCATCAGGGAAAACATAAAAAATAGGAACATGTTCAAATAAACTCGAAACATGAGGATGAGCCAGAAGAGAAAAAGAGAGAATGGAGAGGCTTGCCATGGCACTAGGCGGAGCAAATCACCTTCATATCAACCTGTAAATAACAGCGAAATGAGTGACAGGAAAAAAAGCTAAAGTGACGCCGCATTTCAGAAAGTGTGAGAGAAAAAAATAATTTCATTTATTGGAAAAAATTAACATAAGAAGAAAAATGAACTCTAGTTTCATAGTTGGTGATTTTTTTCAAACCAACGAATCACAAAGAAACTGTTGAAAGCAGAAAAGAAAGACCAAACTCTAAAATACCACCTTAAATCCTACGAGGAGAAATTATCGGTATACAATCAGTTTTTACGCAAAGTGGGTTTCGTCTCCTCATACATTCAATAAAACCAAGAAGCTCGATGTGGAGTAAGTATAGTAGGACGTCAATAAAATCCGAGAGGCCACTATTCCTTCTATAATGAGTTGATCATTATTAAAAAAGTTATTGGTCTTACTGAAATAAATTTGGTTAACTTTGCCTAAGTAATACCTATTTTCTAATGTGGGTAAAAAGCTGAAAGTTAAAAACAAATTGCTGTAAGTTAGAAAAATGGCTCAGAAAGACTCTAATGCAGTATTTTTTTTTTATTTAGACATATGATATTCTGTCTCGTGGACAATGATTATAGAGATAAATGAACACATTCACACCATAATAATAATAACCAAAAACTATGTACAATAAAAACTAAAATAACCTAAAGATAAGTAAATAAAAAACACAGTTATCCCTATATTAATGCAGGAACATGAAAAAAAAAAACAAAAAAAAAAAACAACGTTTCGTTGTGAAATTCATCTTTATCTTACGCCAACCAAAAATATTGACAGAAAATATAAAGTTCATGAAATAAAAACTATGCACTTTTTTTCGTCTTCTGAATATTTTTAGATATTGTTCTTACAGGCTTACAGGCTTTTGCAATGTAGCTGTCAATATATTATTCCATGTAATGATATTCTACAGTCAAAGTATATTAATTCAATTAATGAAATAAATTCACAACGATAAAATTACCAGTGAAAAAAAATCATCTTGTGTTTGAGGAAAAAAATACTGTAATTTTTTTTTTTCAATGAAGCTCATATAAGTAAAAAAAGTACTTTAGGTCCCCATTATAGAGTCCGGCCCGGGAGGACCATTCCCTCCGCTCCTCTCTCCCTCCCCCTCTAGGTACGCCACTGCATAACCAACTGATAATAAGAAGAAACGTTCAGCAATAATTAGATTGAGCTGTACTTACTTATCGGTCATAATTTTGTAGCTCGGTCGCTATCATGGGAATCGTGATTATTAAAAGTGGTGCCTACCTTGCAATTTATAAGTTTTTTTTTGTGTTGTTTTTGTACCTGAGATCAATCTAGTGAGTAGAATAGTTTCTGGTTATTCGTAATCGTAGGAAGGATGCAGCTAAGGCTTCTCAGGTACTTTAAGAACACCTAGACGACATAGCTTGTTGGGCTAAAACTGAACGAGTCTAAGAGCCAATTTGTTTCATTTACACTTAAACATGACTCTTGTCCTCCAGTGTTCTTTAATAATATTGTTCTACCACCTTCAAAAACTGTACGATATTTGGGTTTCCACTTGGACAAACGACTGACATGGACATACCACATAAAACAAAAAAGAAAAGAACTTAATCACCGATATGGACTTCTTTCTAGGCTACTTGACAGACGTTCTAAATTATCTGTGACTAATAAATTAACTATTTACAAAGTCCTCATTACAGGACTTTGGACATATGAAATCGAAGTATGGGGAACAGCAAAGAAATGAAAGATAAAAACCATCCAGTCGTTCCAGTCAAAAGTCCTTCAGAAAATTGTAGACGCACGCTTTTATGTTTTAAACCTCACTTTACACACTGACCTTAACACTCCTTTCATCGCAGCAACTGCCACTGACCGCTTTAATAATTTTCACGACAGACTGACTCTAAATTCCAATCCACTTAATCAAGAATAAGCTCTATCTACTGCCACAAATCCATATAATCCGTCCAGAAGACTGCTGAAGCGCTGGCCAAGAGACTTATTGCATTGAGGTACTTGCTGCATTATCTTTTTTTTGTGTGTGTTTGTTATTATGTATGTGTTATTTTTCTTCTTTTTTTTTTTTTTTTGTTATTACTATTCTTTTTTTTATGCGATCATTTCTTCTACTTGATATCATATTTGCTGAATATCGAGGTAGATGGCAAATTTATTGTGATCCACGAATATGTATAACTAATAAATAAATAAATTCGTAATCGTGGATCAGACCTTCACATTTGTGCTTCAAGTTCTCTAATAATCTTTCACTTTTTGATCCTAATGAGCCCACGTACAGACAACATGGGTACAATTCGATCATTATCATTTCTTTCATGTTTATACCAAAACGGAATCTATCCATTCAACAGGAGGGAGATTTGAGCTGATGGTTTCTACATAAACATTCGTCGGATGAACAGTGAGGTATTGCGCTATCGACTGATTGATCGGAAACAAGAAGGAAGAGCTGAGACGGCGCCGATGCAGGAGAGGGTATGGAAACCCCTTATTAATCCCGGCGGGGATACGGGATGAGGCCCTTGTCAAAATATAATTACAAGAGATGGGGATGCCTGGCTGTTAGTGTGGTCTATCAGGAGCGATGACTGGCAGCTTCTGGGGCGCCAGCCTGCCACTGCTCTCAGGGGCACCAACTGCGGGTCTCATCCTCCAACAGTCGAGTACCTATTCCCCGACAAGTATGGCAGACAGTTTGCCTCACGATTCAAGACTATACTTTATAATTATATCATGTCATTGTGATCAATATAGTATATATAATATATTATTTTTTCAACCCATTTTTCTTTTTTAAATTATAAATAATCCATTATGTGTAATACTTATCATTAAACTATACCTATCTAAAGATATATACTTATATATAGGTAAGTGAAAGTAAAAAAATGGAGTGGATCAGAGGCACCGAAATCAGCTTCAAAGTGTTTTAACAGTGCAGGCTACTCAATTTTGCAACAAACCCTAAATTTCCCCATGTGGAATTGCTTATTCTTAGGGTGGTCCAAGGTAAACGTATTTTCCTTAATATTATCAAGATACAAAATTTAAAATTAGTTTACGAACAACAATTAAGGTTACCTATTTGTTTGGTGCCTCACAGCCTTGGTCTGTAGTTCTTTCACTAAGAGAATAGACATCTATTAGTGAGAGTATTGAGGCAATAAATGTTTTTTTTTTAATGATTAAATATATCGAAAAATTTCTTTCTTTCCTTGGGAAACTTGAGTGGAATCCTCATGGACAACTGAGGTACCAACTCGCGGTGGTAGGCCGAGGAAGTCATGGAGGAGTTTTATCCTGGAAAAGGCCAGAAGATATAATCACATTTGGGCCTATCTCAAGGACATGGCCCAAAAGACAAATGGCATCACTTCATCTATGCCCCATATCCCATGGAGAGGTAATGAACTATAAAAAAATATATATACCTAAGTATATGCTGAAAATCTTTTATTATTGATTGTGACCGTATAACAATAACTCGACTCTTATGGTTTTAAGATATATTTGTTAATTGATGTTATAAAGATACATAAATACTGGTAAAGCCCGAAAGCCTCCCCCGTAGATCCTCCCGTGCATCCACCCGAAATTACAGGGTAAAAAATGATGACGGAAAGGAGACTTTATTAGCGAATAACTCAAAATTTTTACATTTTTTTCTTGGTTATGCCCATGATTAATTAAAATATTATTAAATTTCATACAAAACAACAACAAAAATTCATCGAAATCAATTAGAAATTTGTTCTTAAATAGAGAATTAGTTAGTTTCGCCGTTTTAAGTAGAGGAGAAAAAACAAAACAAAAAACAATTTGCATTGAATATATCATAATTATTGATTTTTAATATAATTAAAAAAGTATATAGTAATAATTGATGATTTTATTCTTATGACCTCTTTATTATTTTTTTGATAAATGTACATTATAATTTTAAGAAATTAGATTATTTTAAAAGAAATTTTAGAAAATAATAGATGGGGTATACTATTCTGACAAACTTATAATGACATATAAATGTAATTCATTTCATAATTTTTTTTAGAACCGACTTTAGGAAATATAAATTAGCGATAGATTATAGGTTGATTGATTTGTAACATATTTGTAAATTAATGATAGAATACATTCCTTAGAAATAAAAAAAACTGCGACGAATATACTTAATGTTCTGCCTTCACTATGTACATTAAAAAAAGAAAAAAAATGTAAATAGCTCCTAACGAGGGATCCGAAATATAAGTATTAAATATAATTACGACGTGAGCGGAGTAGGGTATTACAATTATACAGGCTAATGGTCTTACATTATTACAAAGCTCTCCGCCGGCTTATCCATTGGGAGCATCGCGTCGTCACCGCAAAAACGAAAAAGTAATAACCTCATTTACGTCATTAAAAACCTTTCTCAGGCTATGATTTTTCGAACCTTGTTTTTCGAAAAAAGAAAAAGTAATATATTTCTAATTCGTATAGATAATTTAGATCCATTCATCAAGAACATGCGGTAGGTTATGAATCTTGTGAGATATATTTTACACAAACAAGATTATTGGATTTCGGCTCTATAATATATAATCGTACTTGCCCAAAATGTAATTTTTTGGGGGGAGAAGGTGGAACAGCTAGTAGCCGATTAAAACCTGGTCTATAAAAAAAAAAACACAATTCACTCAGGCTCATAAAATTCAGTTAGAAAACAATTACTGCCTTCACCGAAATATTGAACCCTGTTTTTTAGGTTGAAACTTTATTAAGAATTCATGGGTTGCAGTATTTGCATATTCCTCATCGATTAAAGATTTACCTTCACTTAGTTTTAGGCTGAACAATAACGAATACTAATAAATAAAAAATGAAACTATAAAAGTCTTCTAATAATTCTTGTTTAATTTTCCTTGAAGAATAAAAAACGTTTCTTCTCATCTGTAGTAATAGTTATGTACCGGTGTGCTCGAGTGAAAACTCACACATAGTTATCTTTCTCTTTAATTCATTCGACAAATAAATGTCACTGACGAAACATGTTTATTTTTATATACAATATAAGAATATCAAAATAATGTATTTAACACACAATACTTTACCAGGAGTTAAAGTAACAATTTGTATAATAAATTTTGTAAAATATTCTTGCTACAATAAGACACTTGTACTAATCCATTATTTTACATGGCTAAGATTATTTTTTTCTTGCAGAAAAGCTTTGGATTGTAGTTAACTCATTAATAAAAGTATAGAAGTCTATTACCGAGTGTAGTGTTGCCCAAATGCGAGACCGAGACGAGTCTTGGTCTTGCAAACTCAGTCTTAATCGAGGTCTTGGTCTTGCGCAAGACTCTCGTAACAGTCTTACAGTTACCTATTAGCTTATTACTAGAGAAATATTACTGTAATTTTTTAGATATGAGAAACCTAACTAAGTCTGAATGAAAAATTAGAAGAGTTAAATGCAATAGTATATTGGTTACACCAATTCTTTACATAATATCTAAAATTGTCAAGTATTAGTAACTATTTTGCCTCAATTTTTATTCAAAAAATCACCAGTCTTGGTCTTGGTCTTGCAACAGTTAAGCAGTCTTGATCCTGGTCTTGCGAAGTGCCAGACCAAGACCGATTTTGGGCAACACTACTTATTATAGTCATGTTTATGTAATTAATTGGAAGTTTATAGCGTTTGCCTAGTAAGTGTTGGAGTAAGCGAAAACGTCGAGCTGTTTCTTGTCGTTTGAGTCTCGTATGAGGATTCCAAGTGAGATATTTGTCCAGGTGGAGTCCTAGGTATAGGATTGTACTAGGAATTTAAGCATCCAAATTAGGATTCTTCTTATTCTAATTAGGAGTTAAATGCAATAGTATATTGGTTACACCAATTCTTTACATAATATCTAAAATTGTCAAGTATTAGTAACTATTTTGCCTCAATTTTTATTCAAAAAATTGATTTTTTTATCTGTCTTGGCCTTGGTCTTGCAACAGATAGGCGATTTTGGACAACACTAACCGAGAGCTATCCGTGGATATTATTTTATTTATTACACATATCAAAAAATGTCTTCCAATATAATACGAAGCAGGGGTGGCTGTCTCCCCTCCCCCAAGGTCAATTGCGCAGGAACCTACATTCATCCCCTCCTCCCTAGATATTTTATTGTTCACTTTTCTTAAAAACAGAGCAGCTTAGGTAGAATTAGAAAAATCGTAAAGCATATACAATTACATTTGCTGCAATATGTTCCATGTTTTTCCCCTTTTCCCATATTCCGAAAATGCATTACCCCGTCGAAATTTGTCCCCTCAAAAATTCAAAAATAGGCCCCCCTAAAAAATTTTGATGGCGCAACTTGTGCCATGAAACCCCCTTCTGGGCACCCCTGATACGAAGTGCCCATAGATGTATGCCTAATACAGCAAGTATATATGAAGCTGTTACATGCAGCTCATTCATGAATAAAGCCCTTTTTTTTATTCTACGGAATAACATTTAAACGATAATATTCAGTGATAATGATGATAATATTTAACAACAGAATTTTCACAAAATAAAATAAAATAATGTTCCTTGTTTTGCTTCAAATATTTACAAAATATACAATTTGTTACTTCTTACAGGCCTCTCCTTTATGGAGGTGATGGTCTAACTTATCAATACATTTTTGATTTTTCGAAGACTATCAGGAATTATTTTAATAAAATAAAATAAAATAATTTTAAATTTTAAAACCTAAGCATGTGATAAGTAACCTATAGCAACCATATCACCTAAGATATTTATTACGGTGAAGGTTTCGCAAGCAAAAATAGCTGTCCTGACATTATACCTATAATATCCTTGCACATTTATAATTTCCTGTTAATTCGCACACCTGGCGATACACCTATAATATCGAACAAATAAGTTTTATATATTTGTCTTCGAATAAAATTCGTTCAGTTTTCTGTGGACTTTTTGAGGAACGCTTAGTATGTACACGGTTTTTATATAATAGTGAACATTTTACAAAAAACGCGTACTAAAGTTATTTGGTGATTTTTGTGTAACGCCAGGGCAGCACATCATAGATTTCGCAAGAATTATCTCAAACATAGTACATTTTAGGACTTAAAAGATGTCCCGCGAAATCCTTAAAATACTTATTCCTCGATAAAGATGTTCATTGTCTTTTATTGAAGTTATGGTAGGGAACCGATAATCGACATTTAGAATTCGTCACTTCTCTTATGACCTTTCATTGGATTCCTCATTCATCAAAATCCATCGCCACTCAGAGCCACGGGCGTGGTATCCGTCGTATTATATGTAGTGTAGATCCTGAAAATTTTATCGATAAGTACAGCTGTTTTGGAGAAGAAGGTTACTCAAAATTAGTTGAGCCTTTCAGTTGACAGAATGACTAAATCAAATTTCAACATTTTTGATTATTAATTTTAGTGATATTTCTAGTGGGAAAATTTATACCTTTATTCACAGTTCTATATTTAAACACTGCAATCACCTACTCTGGAATCCACTTGTACCGGTATTATAAATTTTCCAAATAGAAATGTCACTAAAATGACTTTATTCTAAACTTGTTAAAATTTGAGTAAGTTGTTCTGTCAGCTGAAAAGCTCAATTGTAAGTGATGAGGATCATATTTTTTTTAATTTATTTTTTTACTATAAAATGTGGAGGGTAACCTGCTAATATTTAAATTCCATTTGTGAGTTGCACAAAAAATATAGAGTTTATCAACCTTAAATGAGGACAGAAAAACAAATAATTATTTGTTAAAGCTTTATTCATTAAGTTTTCTACCGACGTTTTGAGGAGTGCTTGGTATGTACATGATTTTAGTTGTTTTGTTGTCTGACAATACAGAGAATACTGCTCAAGATTTAAAGACTCTCTCTATTAATCCTGCTAAAGAAGTAAGTTATTTGTGTGACTTCAAGTATAATTTAGTGTGATTTACTTATTTTTTAAAAAACATATAATACCAAATGTTGTCTTATTTTCAGCAAGTAGAACAAGAAACACAAAAACATTGTGCAGTGGATAGAAATCAGTAATTAGAAACGATATTTAACATATAACATATTTAACATAACGACATTTTTCTTCAAGAAAGGAGAGTAATACTTATTTACAAAACACAGAAATTAATGATGAAGGTAAACAAACTTTCCATCATTGATCTATTTTTAATTTATTTCTTTTATTTTTCTTAAAATAGTTACTCCATGCTACAGACCCCATTTTATCGAATTATTAACATCCAGCTGAAACTTTTTAAATAGCTTCATCTCATGGTAACCTACAAATATTTTATTAACTAGAATTCTCAGAATTGTGGCGTTTTCAATCAGGAGGTCGGAAAACTTTGTGTACTTCATTAAGTAGTAAAAACTCATCAATACCTATTTTCTTTCCACACTTGGATTGTAAGATAATTTGATCACGCAATCGGTAAGAGAGGGGGCTTACAAAAACATTGGGGCGTTTGGCGTATATTACCTCGTTATTTTGACAATTTGGAGGTGTAGGTCACGCTAAACAATATTTTTGAATGCCACTATTTTTCTCGTTTTTGTGCTCTAATTATCTTACGATTCAAGTGGAATGCAAATGGGTATTTATGAGTTTTTAGTACCTAATTAAATTAACAATGTTTGACGATCTCAATATTGGAAACGTCCTAATTCCGAGAATTTACGTAAATAAGATATTTGTAGGTTACGATGATATGAAGCTATTATTAACGAAGTTTCAGGCGGATGTTAATAATTTGATAAAAAGGAGTATTTACCACGAACTATTAATATTTTACGTAACAATATGATAATTTGGCATAAGCAATGATCATTGAAGGAACATATTCAACTTCTTTCAGTTCGTTCTTGTGGTTTATTAATAAGACGAAGAGTGAGGTAGGAAGGACACCGTACGGCATTGTGACGCCTGAGGATGGGAAGGTGACGATCCTCTGTCATTATAAGGAAGTGTCGAATGCCATGGCCTGGGTTTGTTAAACCTAGCCGCTCGACAAAGGGATTCGGGTTGCTGGGGAAACCGCGGCCCTCCCTCTCGCTTTAACAGATAGTTCGCATCTGTACCTTTGTCCACATTTAGATCGAGCCCTTCTTGCCTCCTCTTTCACGGCTGTTGTGGAAAGCAGAATGGAAGAGATATTGAAGTATTCTCTATGGATTGACAGTAGAAAAGAATCAGCTTTACAACTATCCCAGAGCATGGATGAAACAACAGAGTAGATGAAAATTGAAAGAGTCAAATTATTAGTGCCATCTACCATGTACCAGCTTCACAGTAATTTCATTTGTTGAACAATAGTAAAATTGCAAACGAACAGAACCTGGTTGATCATTGTCTAGATTATTAGCATAATTATAAACTTTGTACTGTCGACCACAGTCCGTATATATCTTAAACAAAATTATTTAAATTCAGGTGTTGCTATCCCATAGTCTGACAATGGAATATAGATTAGAGTTAACTTTAAGAGGCATTAGTAACAATTTTTTTGTTAGATAAACAAGCGATAGAGAGTTAAGTTTGCCAAAGAACATAAAAATTGGACGAAGAAGAATGGAACAAATGCTTATGGAGAGATGAGTCAAAATTTGAAATGTTTGATTCCGGAAGAAGGCAGTGTGTAAGACTTATCTTTCAGTGTTCAGATCTTTCTCAGTGTTTTTTTTTTTTTTTTTTTTTTTTTTTTTTGTATATTTACTACCACCCGTAAAATACGGAGGTGGCTTCTAATGGTTTGGGGTTGTGTTTCTAAATCTAAGCTGAGACCTCTTGTGAATAGATGGAAAACTGGATGAAAAACGGTGCCAGCTTCTTACATACTATGCAATACCATCTGAGCTGATTGGGCAGAACTTTTTTTCAGATACCGATAAAAAAAAAATGATATTTTGTCATTTCCTGAAATAAAAGTAACATAAAATATAAAACAAAAAGAAGTTTTGAATATGATATGAAATTTAAATTAAATTATCAAAAAAAAAAAAGAAGAAGAATTCTAATATTAGATCCATTTTAACAGATACACTCAGTTTTCTAGAGTTTAAACAAAGGCTCTTGACGTTAACAGTAAAGAGTAAATACTGAAGTGGGTAGCAGAGTAGTACAATTTAAACAATAAAGTAGCATTTTTCAAAGGAGGGAAAAATAAACAACGGATTAGTCCCTTGGCTTGTAAATTGAAAATAATGCTTATTGAAGTATATATTATATATACAATGCCTGCAAGGTTAAATCAGTTAATAATTAAGAAGATAAAATCCCTTTTAAATGGAAACATTTAGCATTTTCATAAAAATTTGGTTTGTTCGAAGACCTTTTCACACCACTGTATATATGGATTATTTAATGGATAATAATGCTGTATTATGACATAATTGGCTATAATTGATTATTATGCTGTGTATAGGGCACTAGCGGATTCAGGAATTAATTTTGGGGGCTTCAGCCCGAAAGATTTTTTTCATCTGCATATAACAATAATTAATTAGAAAAAGGAAGAAATAAATTAACTACCTATATCAAATGGTGTTTAAGTGGTTCTTAGAGTCCTATTAAATGTAATTAAACGAACAAGAATACTTTAAGAGATAGTTTTTAATATTTTTTTCTGTAAAACATGGTTACATTTTACCATTTAGGGGAGGAGGGAGGGAGGGGACTTCAGCCCGAAAGCCCTCCCAGTAGATCCGCCTGTGGTAAAGGGCAACAATCCTTGTAAATAAAGCATTTCCCTACCTTTAACATTGGATGATTACATGATGATTTAATGATGTGATTGAACTAATACATGTTAATCTAAAATATAATAAATTCGGAGCCTAAGACATCCCCTGAAGTTGTTTTAGGTAATTAATCTACTTAATTGAGTTTACCTTTGTGAATCTTGCCCATACCATAGAACTTCAGTGAAAGTCTACTAAGTCATTTATCGCATTATGAGTGTCAAATTAAATTGATATCGTGTGACTAAATTCTTCTTATAATAATTTACAGCATTATGATAAAGTTGTTTAAACAGTTCCCCTTGAATCAGACGCCTATTTGTAACACCTGTTTGATCTGCAGCAATGACACTCTCTATAAAGCGCAACGTTATACAGTTCAAATATTTAACTAAGAATTTCATTCATGATTTCTTACGTTTAAGACAAAATATAAATACTCAATTCGTTATATATTATATTAGGATTTTTTTAATGGTAAATAAACACTTTAATTTAATGTTTTTGTTTATTTTTCATGCGTTGATTCAAGAAACAGAGCCAATCCCTTTTTGTAAATCGATCTTGAGATTGAAAAATTGTATACCGTGATTATGGAAGGCTTCCCCTCAATCAGGCTCTTCTGCTCTATTTCCGTTAGCCCGAGGCAGCCAATGAGACAGCTCGGAGCAGGCATACAGGACGATCAATGTCCGGTGTTGAATTGGTGTAGCCCAATAGCCCCGAGGGTGGAGGGGTGGCCCACAATGGAGGCCCCCTACAATGCTCCTTTCTCATGCTAATGCTCTTCATTACCATCTGGTCCTAGTCAGCTGATTAAAAACCCTCCGCCATCTTGTCATCAGGAGAGTGCTTCAGCTGCTCCAATGGCTGACCTATTGTGCCGCCACCTACCCCGCTTTCCCTTATTTCTTCTGGATCCGCATCGGAAAGTCGGAGCCATCAAAGCAATCCTAGTACACTAAGCCAAGGGGAGAATAAAGGTCTCACTGGTGGGCTCTTCAAAGTTCCTTTTAGACCCTCTGAGTCACTCCAGCAACACAATTCTATATGCCAACCTAATAAAGCATTAGGATTATTATTCATGGGCAAGGTAGCACCCAATTGGTTAGCTCCTCATCTGTGTAACTTTTTAATAAAAGAAATACCCAACAATAGCTAATTCTAGTAACTTTCAAAACGTTCTCTTTATGTTTGGTCAAGAGATTTTTTCCATTTTGCAATCGGAACATTATAAAACTATCCTTTCTATAACGCAGGGGTGCCCAGATTGAGATTTTATGGCGCAACTTGCGTCATCAGAATTTTTTTGGGAGGAGGGGGGACACATTTTGACGGGGTTATGATTTTTTGAAATGAAAAGTTTCAAATCAAGGGACAAGAGGAAAGCATAGAGAGCAAACCAATGAAACTGTAATTGTATATGAGCTATGATTTATAAAATTCTTCTTTAACTTGCACTGATTTAAAAAAGAGGAGAGCAATAAAATATCTAGGGAGGAGGGGGAGAGGTTGATGAGCCATTGACTTTGGGGGGGGGGAGGAGGAGGATGGGCACCCCTACTATAACGTATATTTAATATAGCATACATCTTAAGTACGTTAACGTAGATATCTACCAGGAAAAAGACTTGAGACTTTCTCAATGACACGAGCAATGTTCATTAAAAATTACTGGATTCAGAGAGAAGCTCTAAGAAATCGAATAATGCAATCGAATAATGAAATCGTGATTCTGGAATGATTACTGTAGGTACTTCTGTTTATTTGTTTTTTCCTCTTCCTCGTCTTTTAGGAGAGAGGCCGGGAGAATCATGGCAGAGTTAAAAATCCCCTAGCACAGCACTTGAACTTGCAATCTTCGGTTTGTTATGTGGCCGGGCAACGCTTATTTTATAATGGCGCTAACCAACTCCAAAAGTGGGTGGTAAACAACAATCTATTGTCTTTTAGTTTAATTTTAATTGCATTGGAAAATAGCATTTATAAAAACAGCAAAACTCTTTCCATGTTTGCAGGTCATATTGCAATTTGAAGGTAAAGATGGGTTCTTTTTAAATTTAAAACAAATATTTCCCTTGACCAGGTGAAAGTTTACGAAGGCAGGATGAGTTATTAGTATAAAATGACGTAGATTAAAAATATGTTTATTATACAGAAACGAACACATATTTCCCTAACATCATCTGGTTGACTAGAAGAACTATGTCTTAATAGAAGTCAACCAACCGTGACGATTGTGTAAGATTAGGGAACGGATTGGAGATTAGAACCAGAGTCGTTTTGTAGTAGGTATCTTTAATAGTAGGAGATTTAGAAAAGCTTTTAAAAGGCTACAATACTCTTAATACTACGATCAGAAAAAGAAAAAATCTGTTTGCTGTGAAGTATAGGAAAATATATGAAGCTGAGATCTGATGTTTTATAAAGACCTACGTCTAGACTTTTTCATTTATTTTAATTTCTTGTCCTCGTTTTTAAACATAATTTACTTATGTTAATCAATCGTAATAAGTCGTTTGGTAAATCATACCAACAATACATATGATACCGGCAACGTATGCAAGTATATATATATATATTCAATGCAAGTATACAAATGTAAGTATATATATATTAGAAATATATATATATATATATTCCTTCATCACTTTCTTAACACATTTAGAAATGTTCGTTTTTACAGTTAGCCAACTTTTTCTGTCTTATTATGAGTATTAATCCTGCAGCATGATTAAGTGAGAAATAAAACTTTGACTAAACAGAAGAAGAAAAAAGTCGAATGAAAAGTAAAGATGTGACATAGAGGTACGTCATGAATGACGATATGAACGATTTACAATGATAAGTATATTGATTCAATTATTAACAAGATTTTTTTCCGGTTCACACCACAATTCAATTTTAAATTATAGCAATAAAAAGAGGATGAAATGCAGAAAATTTTCCTCACTTGCAGTATAAATTTATTTTAATCCAAATAAAACTCTTTAAAAATAAAACCTCTTTATACTATCTTTTTCACTTTTTGTCTCTCTAAGACTGCTTCGCGTCGAGATACAGTTTTGAATAATAGTTCATTACAAAGATAATGCAATACTGAAAATTCCTCTGGCTTACAGTATGTACGTTCGAATTTAAGTTTTTGAAATATTTTAATCCGAATAAAACACTTCATACTGTCTTTTTCCCTTTTTGCCTCTCTAACACGGTGTCTCATCAAGATAAAATTTTGAATAATAGCTCATTACAAAGAGGATGAAATGTTGAACATTTCCCTCGCTTATGGTATGCAGGTCCGATGTTTAATTTCTGAGATATTTTAATCCAGACGAAAATAAAGATGTCTTCACTTCAATTCAGTCGACTTGAGCCGACTTTACCCGAATGAACATTATATAGCCAAGAGTGACGGCTCAATCTCATTTACTACTAAAAATAATCTGGTGCGCGCAACACACAACTTTCACTTACCGCTCTACTTCGAATAGAAATTATTTTTTGGCAATGTTGGGCTATTATAAAATGTTTGAAGTGTATTTTAAACGTAGCTAAAGCTTAAAGATAACAAATCATAAAGACCATTCAAATTACAAATACTCTATTTATTATATCGACGGTAGGCAATAAAAATCTATTTACTCCATCTGCTTTTATAAACCACATAACTTCAATCTCTGAGCCTTTCAATTGATAGAATGACTAACTCCAATTTCAAAATTTTTGAGTAATGTCATTTTAGTGGTATTTCTAGTTGGAAAAGTTATATCTATACAGACAGTGAGTAAGTTGATTCCAGTGTTTAAATATAGAACTGTGAATAAAGGCATACATTTTGCCACTAGAAACATCATTAAATTAACCATAAAGAATGTTGAAATTAGAGTTAGTCATTCTGTCAACCGAAAGACTCATATGGCTAAAGAGATTTGAGAGTGTATTTAAATATTTAACCTATAAATGATTATGGATTGTAGGGCTATTATTACTAGGGGAAAACTGTTATTTTCCATTGTAAAGTTTACTAAAATAAAATTACGAGATGTTCATTGCCAGCCATGGATAGGTCAAAAGTTGTAACGCTAATTGTAAATGGATAATGTTTGAACTCTAATTTTATTTTTTAAAATGTTACTTGATGATTTTTTGGAATAAACAGCCAATAGATACCTAATTATTTAAATATAATATCATATCTAGAATTAACTATAGCAAATGTATTTAAGGTTATAAACATGAATATTCACTTCTTCTTTCACACAAGTAGAATGAAATAGTATTTTAAACAAAAGCTTACATTCAGTAAGAAATTTTCATTTAATTTCCTTGAAAACATGTTATTTACATTAAATGATGTTTAGTTTTCTGAAATTAATATTTATATATTTTTCGCCACTCTCTGTTACTTTCTACAATTTCATTTATTCGACATTCTTTTTTTCTAAAATTCTCCGCTTTCCAACGATATATTATACATTCTGACTGTTATTTCCGGAGATTCTATTTCAACCTGGATAAGCACTTTTATTTTTTTCACCAGCTTCCAATTATTATATTCTTTCAAACAACATATTTAGCCATTTTTTATAGTTACTGTCAATAAAAAAGAGTTAATTTTTTTAAATAAACCATATTAAAGGTAATTTGGAGGAAGACGTATATGAACATTGGGCATTTAAGCCCCGTAATGTGACATCAATGGGAATAAGACCTGAATGATATTAAAGACCACTTAATTATACAATAAAATACCGAGTTTAATCAAAATCATTCGAGCCATTTTGAGAAAATTGTAAAAACGTGTTTGTTGATATAAAGTTACACTTCCGGTTAGCCGATTTTAAGTAAAAAGTTGCTGTCACGCCTAAGGCAGATACCTATCTTAAATATGTAATATCAGTTTCATACGATTTACACAAAAATAGCATCCTATGGAAATGGGCCTGAAATGTCTTGTTTAACAAAAAGAAAGTGATTTATAATCAGTCACAAACGATGAAAACTAAATATATAAAAATATACATAAATTGAATATAGGAATAATAATTATTATTTATTGTTATCCTCTTCATGAACAGTTTAACAAAAGGTAGAATGTTAATTGGTCAATGTTAGACCCATTGGCAATTATGCAAAATTCGTTGACGGTTCGCAGCTGAAATACTGCTTTTGGAGTAAGGGCACTTTTTACAGCAAAATCCTCCTATGACTTTTTAGACTCCTATGAATCAAGGACATCGGTATTTTAAACATGCCACCATGTCGGTTTCAATGTTTAAGTAAAGCTTTCCATAGCAGACAAGCGTCCAATCAATTCTATAGTGTCAACTGGAATAAGTTAAGAACCAATCCTAACCAGCTGTTATAGTTAATTTCTTATATCTTTCCGTTCATCATTTCACAGGGTCAGATTCTACATTGAAAAAAAAAAAAATGGAGTACGCTATCATTTATTAATTTTTTTTTTGTTTGGCCAATTTCAATTTTTTTGTTGAAAAAATCGTCTAAAAAGATTGTTTATGGTATATTTTTACTAAAATAACGAAAATTTATTTATTTACTCCTGATTAAACATAAATAAAAAAAAATCACATATTCTTATTTTATTTTACTAATTTTAATTTTGAGGTCAAACTAAGTAAATAAGTAAGTTGAGAACTGTTTGTACGATGGTGTTTTTTCTTGAGACACGGATGGTCAAGTGATGCCAGTGGTACGAGGAACTAGTCTTAAGAGTCTCAGTTTTGATGTGTTTGTTGCCAACTTTAAACTCGATAGTGGTATAATGTATTATTATATCCGGTGTTTAATTATTTTTATATATATATATTTTTTAAACGATTCCTTTTTGTATTATCTTTTCTTTTATTTTGTTTCCCTATGGACGAGGATGAAGAGCAAGAATAAATAGTGGAAAGAGTCTTCGAGGGAAAGAGGGCTGCTCATTATAAAAAAACATTTTCTAATGAGTTTCTTTGAAACTTTTTCGAAGGACCTTTCAGAATAATGACTTTTTTTTTTTCGTTTTTAGTCTTGAAAAGATGGTTCGCAACAACTTTCTAACAAATGCTTTAGAATTGGGGCCTTATTTTTTCCCTGGGATTCCAATGTTTTGGAGAACTCTTGTTACTGGAATAATTCAAGTACAGTTAATATGCGAGAGCAAATAATTGGATAGTTAAAGCAGTACAATTCTAATAGATTTTAATGGTAATGCTTATAATGATTACTAAATGCATAACTTTACGTAAGCATACTTCACACAAGTAAGTTGATGTTTTGAAATTCGATATAACATACATCGCAAAAAAAAAAGAAAAGAATTTTTTAATAACTTCTTAATTTAAAATCCAAATTATTCTGATGAAGTTTCTGATCACTGAATAAAAACGACAATAAATATCTCTATGAAAACTTCAGTTGTAATACTTAGAAATTCTGGCAAAGAAAATTACATTCATCGATTGAAGCAACGTTTTCCAAGATGGTCCACTTTTTGTGATATTCAGTCCATTGCAGACATTCCTTATTAATTTATAATATATAACTTCCATCATTTAAAAAAATTATATAACATTAAAACTAAGATAAATATATATATTTTTTTATTTTTTATTATTTTCTTTCGTCGGCCCAAGACTCCCACAGAAGTCCTATACTGCTCTTGTTGTTACATTAAAATAGAATGGAGATATGGATGTACATTATTATTATTTATTTTTAAAAATCTATTTTGGATTCTTCCGTAAATTTTCACGATGACTTAATGGTATCCCTTATCCAGATCTGCCAGCTCTTGGAGGAAAGCGCTATTGTTTTGGATGAGGGAGTATTTCTTCCGGTATTTATCATGTCTGCTGCATTTTAGAATAATGTGCAATGGGTCCACGATGGAGTTGCATGTCGAACATATATCATTTTTTTCAACTTTAATTAATGTCAAGCAGCGATTTGTTCGACCATGGTTGATTCTTGATTTTGTAAGTAAGACTATTTATTTTCTGTTTGACTTAACACAAATGTTAGAGAACCATGGGCGTAGAGAGACGTTAGGTTGGATAGTGAAATGATCTTTACCTTTCGAACTTGACTCCCAGGCATATCTATTCTGCCATTCAATAATAAAGTGTTTTTTCTCCCATCTACAAATTTCCTGTAAAGGCAGTTTCGCATTTTCCGCTCTTCCAGAACACCGTTTTGCTATCATATCAGCTCGTTCATTTCCATACAAACCCTCACGTTTAGGCACCCATTGAACTTTAAATTTATTATTTGTTGAACGATGAACTTCTTCTGTTCTATTATTTATTAGGTACGACGAAATATGTTGTCGATGTATGTTTTTCAGTGAATTGCATATGGAAGCAGAATCAGTTAGAATTACGACTTTTGTATTCTTATATTTTCTGTTGACTATTTTGAAAGCTTCAACGAACCGTATAATTCAACACCGTATATGCTTAACTTTGTAGGGAGGTTTTACATCATATATCACGACTGCAACATTGTTTTTATCTTTAGATGCATCTGTATACATTTTTTACCACACATTTTTAATTTTTATATTTTTCAGACAATATTTCCAGTGTTTTCTATTTTAGTGATAATGGTGATGATTGATGGTGGATAGTGTATTTTGGTCAAATCTGATTGGAATAGTTTGGGATTGGTTTTTAAGATAATTTGTGATTTTGTAATGGGAGTACATAGGTCGTGTGGTCCGAGGTTGATGGCAAGTGTGTTAAATAGATGTTTTGTTCCATGGGCTATGATTCCTACTGTTGGAATGTAAGGTACCGTTTGGAATAGCTTGATTTAGCGGGTGGGAACTATTTGAGGCCACTTTTAAAAGGAATTTTTTTACTGACCAATTTCTTCGTATTTGAAGATGGGATTCGACTGCTTCTTCTTGCAATGCATTTGTAGGGCTTGTGAGGAATGATCCTAAACATAACCTAAGAACATTGTTTTATGTTGTATCTAGCTTTTTTATTAATGGTGAGCTTGACTCATTGTATATTATGGATGCATAGCCTATTATTGGTCTGATCATAGTTTTGTAAATGGTAAGTGGATTATGTGGGTGGGCTCCTCAAGTTACTCCTGTTATTAATTTTATAATTTTTAATGTTTTGGCTGGTTTGTTGTAAGTGTTTTGAATGTGTGTTCTAAAAGAAAGTTTCATGTCAAGATAAACACCTAAGAATTTTATTGTATTCGTGACTTCTATTCCACCTCTATTTGTGTGGATAATTAATTGTGTTAAGTTTAATTTTTTTCTTCTTGTGAAAGGGTTGATTTTGATTTTTGACATGTTTATTTGAACGTTAAGTGCTTGTAGGTTTTCTTCTTATGTATTGAATCCTTTTCCCAGTGTATGGTGCTCTTGTGATATGTTTGAGAAGGTTGTATACAGTATGAAATCGTCATCATATTGTAAAATTTTGCATTTATCGGGAGGATCCTTGACTATATAATGTATATAAATATTGAATAGGATGGGACTTAAAGGATCCCCTTGGGGTAAGCCTATATGTGAGTGAACCTTATCTTCTCCTTCGGATGTTTGCAAGTGGTATGTTCTAAATGAAAGGTAATTAATGATTCAATGATTCATTAGAACTGGAAGGTTGATGTTTACCAAACTATTTTTTAACTTTATTATGTTAACTTTGTTATATACATCGTGGAGGTCCAATAAAATTGTTAGGAGAATGTTTTTGTTTTTGTAATTTACATATATTTCATTTATAAAAAACGTAATGCTGTCGATTGTTGGGCGGTTTTTTTTAAAACCAAACACGTTTTTACTTAATATTTGATTATTTTAGAGAAACCTATTTGCTGTGCCGAATGGTAAGCGTCCGAGGGGTAGACCGAAGCGAAGGTGGGAAGATTGCATTAAAGCCGATCTGAAGGGACTGGGTTTGGACGGCGAACGATGGAGGGAGGTGTGCAATAAGCGATTGGTGGTGTCGGCATCGAACCTTCGGGTTCGCTAAGCCTTTTTATTATTTATTATTATTATTTAGAGAAACCACTGAAGTCTATGTTTGGTCATTATGTTAAAAGTCTTGGCAAGGCAGGAAATGAGGGAGATGGATCTCGAGCTAGACATGAGGGAAGATCTCTGCCAGGTTTGAAAAAAAGAATTATTGAGACCATCCTCCAATCACAAGGTATATTTGTTATTCCCCACAAATCATTGAAGACTTTGAGTACCTATAACTTCAAAATTCAGGGTAGAAGAGCTACCATTTTATAGTTAATATCATCCACACCAGGGGCTTTGCATCTTTTGCCGTGTAAAGTACCATCCAGTTCTGTAGGCTTCCGCTTTATTTTTACATAAAGTTATTGGATTCCTTGATGATGAAGGCCTCTTCTCTTGAAAACATCGAATTTATTCCAAATTGTTTTGTAGTTGCTGGGATCTATTGTGCCAATAAAATCGTTTCTCCAGCTATCATTTTTTGCCTTTTTATTGTTGACTGTCATTATCTTATAATTCTCTACTTTCATATTTATTCTATAATCTTTTATTGGTGCAGTTTTCTATTTATAGACCTTCTCCTGGATCTCATTCCACTAAGGTTTTAGGGAACACTTTTTTCAAGGATCTTAGTTCGCGGTATCGCCATCTCTGTTCAAAACAGCTAATCTCCGAAAGTTTTCACCGATTTCTTTGAAATTTTTACACAACGTCGCAATAATATTTAAAAGTGTATTTTTTATAAAGTCTTCCCCTTGAAACATTTATAATTTATGTATATGACATACTTTTCCGAAGCTGCATACATTTTTATGATGTATTCAGTAGTTTAATTGCGAATAACTCAAAAAGTACACATTTTTTTATAGATAACACCGATATTTATTTGAAAGCTTTCTTGATTTCCTGCAAAATGATATAAGAAAATCATCGAATTCGGACTATTTGTTGCAGAGATATATCATTTTAAACATTTAGTACGTTTTATTTTACAAAGTAGATTTACATTATTTTGTTTTTTTGATAAACCGAAAATTTTACATTTAATTAAGTAATATGCGCTATTATTTGAAGATATGATATCATTAAATGTTCTAAGTAAATTCTATAGTTATGCAAATTCTTAACTTAAATACTGCACAAGGATTAGTTAATGGAACATGAATGAGAGTGAAGTACTGACGGGAGTTTTTTTTAAATAAAAGAATTCTAATTCCAAGAATTAATTTAATATTTTCTGATGCAATACTTCCATTCGAATTTCAAAGAACAGCGTTCTTATTAATAGCCGCATTTGCTAAAACCATAATCAAATCGTAGGGTCAAACTTTTGCAAAAGTTTGTGTATTATTGCGATGTCCAGTAATTTCGCATGGACAATTATATGTAGCAGCAAGTAGAGCACGTTAAAATCAAAGCATGCTTCAATTAAAATTTTGAAATTTATATTTCCATTGGCAATGGTCAAGCATTAAAAACGAACATTTTTTCAGAGAAGTTCTGCATAAGAATGGATTTAAACTCAGTTGAAATTGCTAATTTAAATTAATTTTTTACTTGCTTAATCATAACATTAATTTATTGTACAATACTCCTCTTATCCCTTTTAAGCAAATCCAATACCTATTATTCCACCTGGACAAACGACTAACTTGGAATCCTCATACTGGACTGAAACGACATGAAATCGCTCAACATTTCCGATTACTTCAGCACTTACTAGACAAACGCTCTAAATTTCCAATTAATTATAAAAGACTCATATAATAAGGCCTTTTTGGACTTACAGAGTTGAGCTATAGGGCTCCACTAAACCATCGAATTCCTCTCATATCCAATCCTTACAATCCAAAATGATTCCTAAAATCCTCAATGCTCCCTACTTTTTTATAAATAAAATCATCCATAATGACCTTAATGTTTCTTTTGTTTCAGATCTGGTCCAATCCAGATACCTATCCTTCCATAATAAACTTCAGAATCATCCCAACTCTCTCGTTTCTAACCGTGCTTCCTCTTCAATTCTTGATAACCCTCCGAGGCGTCTGAAAAGAAGATGGCCCCGTGATCTCCTAATGTAGACATACCATTAGAGTGCTACCATTGGGTAGTTACTCAGCAAGTGTTTTCATTTTCATAAATTTACTAGATGTATTTATTTGATACAGTTGTAAATATCATTAAGAAATAATAAATAAATTTATTGTGATAATAACACGCATAAATTAAAATGGATATTAAAGATTTTGGATGAGTCTATTTTGTATTACTTATAAATAATTTTAGGTAGTTTAAACTCGATTTTTAATTGAAATTGAAATTTTTTTATATTAATAAATGAGGATTTTTGAATCGTGATTTTTACTCTGTAGTGGTTACACTGGAGTGGTAAGGATAAATGGCACCGAGTCAGAACCTTTCCCAATTGCGAGAGGAGTTATACAGGGAGATAGTTTAAGCCCCCTCCTGTTTATAAACTTCATGGACGAGATCCATTCATGGATGAGAACTGTCCTCGTGCAGAGCTTTTTGTATGCGGATGACATTGTGCTCATCACCGATTCCAAGACGAAACTACAGCAAGCACTGGTAGAATGGGAAGAAGAGCTGCTGAGGAAAGGTATGCAAATAAATGCCTCCAAAAGTAAAGTGATGGTTATGGCGAGAAAAGAAGAGGAAGACGTCCAATTGGTTTGCAACGGAGAAATTCTTGAGGTGGTAAAGGAGTACACATACTTAGGTACCATAATTACTAACTGGTAAGATAGATGCTGAGATTTCGTATAGAATATCTAAGGCGAATCAAGTATATCACCAGATCGCTAGCAGTATCCTCAGCTGCCGTGAAGTGGATAAAAATACCAAGATGCACGTCTATAAGTCTGTATACCTTCCTATTCTCACCTACGGCGGAGAAAGTTGGACTATGTTGGACAAACATTATAGTCGCATAACAGCAGCGGGAATGCGATTCCTACGTAGATCGGTAGGCAAAACTAGGAGGGGTCGCATTAGAAATGAAACTATCAGAGAACAGCTGGAAATGCCTGAACTCAAAACCACCTCGGAGAACAGGCAATTAAGATGGTTTGGACATGTCTGCCGCATGAACGAGGACATGGACCCTATTAAGATATTAGAGGCTCGACCCACAGGGAAGAGGCCACGAGGGCGTCCCAGAGTCTCATATCAGGAGTTCATGGAGAGGATCGGAGGTAGAAGAGGCAAATCCTTCAACCAAATGAAGCGGTTTAGCAGAGACCTGGAAGGGCGGCTGCGATGGATAGAGGCTCCTCGACGCTAGAAAGGCCATTGTGAGGAAGACAATGAAGAAGAAGATTTTTACTCTTTATTTATTGAATTTATTTATAATTTAATTATGTTTTCCTCAAATTTTTAATGGCTATGATCGAATTTCGACCACTGGGTGAACACTAGTTTTCGATAAAACGGTGAAGAATTCAGGTATCACATTCTTCTCGGGTTCTAACAACATCAAGTTAATATTTTTGTGGCTGACTTGTAGTCACAGATGCCTGTAGTTGAGAGTGATTACAGAGCCCCGTAGCACCCCAGGCGCTGGGGGGAGGGTGAGAAGGTAATGTATCGAGCATCTGTTGAGAGGAGAGCCGGGGGGAGCCTGGCAATTTGAAGGGGCGATGTATGGAGCGCCTACTACACTAATACAGTTAGGGCCGGGCACAAAGCTAACGAGGAATACAGTGCAGCTGTACCATCTCATAAATTGTTAGTAATCACCGAGATGGTTTCCCTTCCTTTTCATTTAACACAATGTCCTCGGGTCCCCCGGGGGGCCTTTATCCGACCGCACTATAGCTCCCGCTAAATTAATACTCCCCCTCGCCACCTAGTCACTCTCCTTGACGAGTTCCCCCTCTTTATTTTATTATATTTTTTTGGGGGTGGTTTCATTTTTTTCTACATCAGCAAGAACATTTCCGAGTAGGGTATTGAGGGATTACGTCAATAGAACCGGTGGTGCAGCAATGATACGGTTGGTAACCTTGAAATGATCCCAGTCATCGGTCATGGGTGTGAACGAAAAAGTGCTACGAATAAACAAAAAAAAAGATTTATAAAGAATCATAAGTAAGAGTAAGTGAATCGATCTACCTGGGAATGGACCTTCTAGACATTTGAATTCACTACTTATTGCATTTTCAAAATTATTAAAAGTCAGGTAAAAAACTTACAAGTTCAGTCACTTGCTTACAACCCCAAACCACATTCTCAGACTGAAATTATTTATTTATAAAAAGCACTTTTCTCCCTTCTCTACTCTGTAGTGCTCCATTACTTTTCCGAATATCAGAGACAGAAACTAAAGCAATTTGAAAATGTAATTTTAAAAAGTATAGCTAAAAGTACTTAACTTGAAAGAGAGAAGCCTGAACAATCCATAAAAATATAATTTAGGAAGTTAGATTTAGAAAACAATAAGATAGAAGTAAGCCTTTTCATCCTAATTGACTGCCACAAAATAAGGATTGGATTAGAACCAAAGATTGAACAGAAAAATCTTAAAATGTATCTGTCCTTAAAAAAGAATTGCAACTGTCAATCATTAAACAACGGCCTTCTATGTGACTGGGACCATGAAAAAACATAAGTTTTCATGTAGTAAAAATTCTTAAATAATCATGAATAATAATAATGATATAAATTATTTTCAATGTAATGTTAATCCACATCCAAAAACGCTTCATCCACGAAAATAATTTTTCCCCGGTTAAAATAATAAAATAAATAAAGAGTTTTAATTTTAAAGTTTTTCTCCTGTATCGTCAATTACTTGTTTGCAATTGTTGCATACAATTAATTATATTGTATGTTAAAAACAGTCGTTATTATTTGTTTTTTTACATTTTTCTCTTTTCGACTCTTTAACTCGTCGTCGTGTTAAGATACAGTTATGAATAATAGCTCATTAAAAAGAGGATGAAATGTAGAACACTTCCATTGCTTACAGTATGCAGGTACGATTTTTAGTTTCGGAGACATTTTAAGTCTACTGAAAAAACACATAACTAACCGACTCGACCCAACTTTATCCGTGCTCATTCTCCTTCACTACCCGCAAAAAAAATAATTACAAAACGAGTCTAAAACGGTTTTAACTTCATCAAATAAAAAAAAAATAAATATAATAAAGCAGCTCTCTAAAGTTTGATTTAAAATCTCGCCGCTTCGTATAATGATTTAGGAATATTTGTTAACCACCAAAGATATCCTCCCCGCTACTTTGCCCGACGGCTTAGAAGGGATCACGTTGAGAAGGCGATATCTTTGGCGATCAACTCAGTACTCCTAGACTGTAAGATGCGATCCGCCAAGTCTTTCTTTCTGGCTCAGCAGTTTTTTTTAGAAATCAACGCTTTTTAAACCTGATATTTTTTTGTTATGCCTTTACCACGTATTTATTTTATATTTTCGAAGATGCATATATTGTTAAATCTACAAAACATTCATTTACTGAAAAAGTGAATTTCTCTTTCATTCTAATATTCATTTATCCTCTAAAATTAAATCTAAGTTTTATTAATATTCCTCTCTTCTACTTCGGTGAATAATATTTAGTTTCCAATTTATTGATTTTAAGCCAACTTACACCAATGTTTTCACTACAAAATCTTATTACGATGTTTCGGCTCGTCGAGACATTTTTAAGTCTGTGATGTACTAGTCCATTATACTTCTTATGTGATGTACATGTGTCTTCTCATAATAACCTGTATCACGATCGGCATGTCTATTTTAACTTATTATGTGTCAACCCACATGTTGTCAATTTCAATGAAAAATTTTATTTAAAAATATTTAAACTCATATTTAAAAATTATTAAACTCAATAGCAATGAATGTGACAACATGACTAATGAAACACTTTGAAAAAATATCCCAACATCAGTTTATATATTTCTTGACACTACGAAATTCTAGAGTTGCCCAATAATCCAACAGCTCCGCTCAATGGCAAATTTGCATGACAAGGAGGCAGGTAGCTCTAACTCACAAATAAAGGTATTGTGATTGGAAGTCAGTGGAATGCTGAAAGCTCGTTGGATAATTAGATCTAGGAGGCTATTGGGGACAATAGAGGCCCGGATCTGCCGGGAATACATTATGGGCTCGAGTCGATTCGGGCTCCTTTGTGGACAGCTGCCACTCCATTGGAGGGCCAGCACGTGAGCCGGGGCCAATAGCTTCTTCATTATCACATTTAGCTCCCACTTGTAACGGCTCTCCTCTACGTGCCACTCCAGGGGCTTCCCCGAGCCGGGGAGGTCGCCCGTGCGTTGTTAACCTTCGAGTAGGAAGCCGTTATTGTGCGGATATGGCACGGTTGATAAGAGCACAAAAGTCGAGTATATGGACTGCGGTACATTCTGACATCATTCATCAAGATCTGGACCTATTCAGAAGGCAACAGCAATGGGAAACTTATGATCGGTTTAGATAGCCTGAATGTTCGAATCCGATGAATGAGTTCTTTCCCTGTAACTACTTCCGAATCCAAATTTACAATACATGCTTATTACTATTTAACTTGGAATCCCTTGGATTGCGTTTCAATTACCTGTTTACTGTAACAAAAATTCAATAGTTAAAAAAAAAAACATATCAAAATCGCTTACCATCAGATGGCGAAAAATATACTCATGAACAAGGGAGAAAAATTATACAAGTATACTTATTCAAGGAACCAATGATAAAGCCCAGATCAAGCAATTAAGTCCATTTCTTTCAGTGTTTTATATTGTTTAGGAGAAAAAAATACATTTAAAGGCAGTGTTAAATTATCAAAATGATTACAGCACAGAACTTTTTTTTTTCAGTTGCAGAGAAAGTCCAACAGCTTTGGTCTTCACCATAGAGAAAAGGGGAACTAGCATGTAAAAAAGAAAACATTGGCAAATTTTCGGTACTTGTAAGAAGGATTGTGTTCCACGCAATAAGCATTGCAGCTAAGCTTCCAGGTTTTTCATCAACACATTAAAGGGTCGTAGACGATGAACATGCCGCAGGGAGATCCCTGCAACCCCTCCGGATAATCGATCCATCGCCGAAGAACAGGCTCCAATGGTTGGGAACGTAGAAAGCGACAATATTAAAAATTATTGAACGATACAAAGAAATTGCAACTATCAAATTCCAAAAGTAGACGTGTAGTTTTGAAAATCCTTTCTTCACTATTTTGAAGTCCTTTCTTTATCATTTTGAAAACCTATGTATACTTTTTCGAAAGCAATAGAGTTTGTTTACTGTGGAAAGAACCTATGAATAAAATCAAGATGGTATGGAATTATGGCTTAATACGATCAATAACGATGAAGTTCTTTAGGACCGGCAACTCGGTGAGGATAGTTGAGACAGATGTGGGAGCTGACTACTGACACAGAGAGTAGAGGATAATATATTCAGATCAGGCCTGCTCCCCCCACCGCCTCTCTAATATATCTATTATCGGAGGCGGGGGACGGCAATAACTATGCAAATAGCCCACGCTCGGGATGTAGATTGCACCGACAATAGACTACTTGCTAATGGCTATTTAACAGCTGCTGTAGGATGCTGCCTTCGTAAGGACTATAAATATGTGTAGCACCAATAGTCAAGTGCTTGCGACAACTGTGTAGATACGGAATTAATCATCACAATGCCCTATTAATATTTTACCATAGTAACGATGAGCATTGTTTTACTGTAGGGCGGTTTTATTGGGACATTCTGCTCCCGAATATTTTTCCTCATTTAAACTTAATCTCTAAAAAGTTATAAAAACGTCTGCCAAGTAGGGTCAGTTTAGCTTCCTCACCATTTTCATTGGCTAAAATATACAATGTACCAGGTATACAATTTTTCGTATGAGAATAAAATCCCTGGAAGAAGCCGATTCAGAAATACAGTTATCCTTCAATATTCGCGAGTTTGATATCCACGAATTTCGATTATCAGGCAATATTAAAATGCGAAACAGTGCCGTATTTGAAGATTCCATATTTGATAATTCTTAATTAAAAAAACAAAATACCAATGCATACTGAACATGCATATCACTGTTAGTGCAAAAGGTGTAAAAACTGATTGTTTTACAAGAGAGCATAAAAACTAATTATTTATTTATGCTTTGTTAGTATAATTTCATATTTTATTATCCTCTGTTATTTTACTACTTATGTCAGTTTGCAGATTACAAAATGTCACCTTTAGCATAAATAGAATAAAACTTCAAAATTTATACAGACGACCTTTTGCACTAATAGTAGTGATACTTAATAGTCATGTTTTCACTCGTAAAATGGATGGAACTAGAAAATCCATAAGAAAAATTAAACTTGTTATTTGTTCGGAGTTAACGAGACCAATACTTTTCTTCAGTCAGAACAAAACTAATTAAGTTGCAATATAAAAATATGAGTAAAGTTCACACAACTTCGATATTTAAGGAGGAAATCGAGACCAAGACGAACTGGGTGAACTTCAATGGAAATAAACACAATCAAAAATGAGACTTTTTTTTTACAAATTCAGAGTAAAAATTACTTTAAATTTACTGCAAATTACACGAAATCTAAGTAACAGCTATAAGCTTCATGCCAGTAACGCTTGGAATCGACCAAACAATATAGTATAAATTATTTTTTTTGATAAAACCTAACATTTTATAACCCCATAACAATATTATAATAACCTAACTCCCACTCCATATTATCAGTGCTTTCCACATTTTACAGCCATTATATTCTTAACAATTATTTATATTAATTTTAATTAATATATGGAATTCAATGAAATTGATACTAAGTAATTTCTATACTGTTCTCCAAATTACCTCCAAGTTTGGGTCAAAACGAATGTGCCGTTTTCAAACTATAGGCTTATCAAACAACACATTTCCTGATCAAAAAGCGGAAGTATTTTTTTCTGGAGTATTAGATAGAATTTGATAATATGAATGCCTATTTCATTTTACGTTTACCAATCCCTAAATTCCCTCCAAATTTGAGCCTAATCGAACTTGCGGTTTTAGGGATATAGACGTATCAAGGGAAACACGTGTGTGCATATATAAGAGAAAACAATTAACAGAATTCAATAAAATTGATGCTGTATTATTTTTTCACAAATTCCTACCTTTTATAATATTGGTATATCGTAAGTGCGTAAGCGGAAGTGCTGGTTAGAATTTAATAAAATTGATATAGGACCATCTAGGCACCAACCCGCACAGTCTCTGAAAATTTCATGAAAATTGGATAAACGGCGATATGCCGGTTACATCGATTTGACTGCAGACAAAAAGACTGACAGACAGACACCGAACCAAATTTGATACTTGATGTCTGAAACGTAAAACGCGAATAGAAATTTTCAAATTTTTTTGCAACCTCTCGCACGAATACAATGCTCCCGGCCTTCGGTAGTGAGGAAGCAAAAATAACAGCTTTTATATATTACTTTTGCTTTTATTTTTATAGGATTAATTAATGTGGATTAGTGTCTGGCCATTAGTTTTATGAGTAAGAATGAATGAAATCATATTAATGTGGACAGGATATTATTATTACAATATTTTATGATTACTTAATGGAATATGAATAAAATAAATTAAATTAAAACGTTTATAAAGAATGAAGGTCAATTATGTTCCAAGAGGTAATTAATTCTAGACTAAACTTAACCTAATCCTCAAAAGGGATTAACTGTTAGACTAAAAATATATATTTTTCATTCTATTTGGCCTCTGAGTAGTAACAAATGAGTTTTATTCTTCATGACTCACCTCCCGACCAGTTTGTTCCGAATAGATTAAGATTTACTTATTTGAAATAAGTCTACTAGGGGACAGCAACCGTTCCTAAAACAAACAGAATCCCAGCCAAACACCCATGGATCGTCGTAAGTTACCGAATATATAAAGACTATGGATTGTAAGATGGAAGAGAAGAGGTTTACTAATCATTAGGCTGGCATAGGAAGAAGAGGATAATTCGAAGGTGGAAGTCGGAACATGTTTAGTGGAATATATAACATCGTTTAAAATAGCGAGATGTATAACTTAATATTAAGGGCTTATGCAGCTTTCATATTAGGGAAAACAAGACGGAAAATTTTTAAGTGCCTTCAAAACATCTTTATTCGCGCTTAGTACTTTATATTTTGGGTATTAAATTAGACTGAACCGTTAAGCTCGGCTATTATTCATTATAATATTCATCATGGTAAAGTCGGCTCTGTATTTTGCATTTGGATTAAAATAGCTCAGAAACTAAAAATCTGATCCGGTCACCCGTAACAGAGCCGTTGTCTGAATAGATACTATCTTCTTCTTCATTCATTTGGGAAGGTTCAGGAACCTTAATAATAATATTAAGATAACTTAATATACCCAGCACCACTCCTTTGTAGACGGCCTTGAACCAACATGACTGAGAGCATTTAGGGCGACTGTCATCCAGCTTGCCAAGTAGTCCAAGTGAGGCCTCATATTACACTTTCTTCCAAATCTTACGACAAGGAAGGTTACTACCTCACTTGCATTAATTTTATCCCCCTGGATCTCCAAGATGATAGATGTGCCCTTCAGTCATGTCCCTTAGTAGGATTGATTAGTTTTGACAGTAACCATCCTCATCCTCCTACTCGTGCACCACATATTTATCACATTACGCATTTTTCTGCCTCCAGTTTGACCTCTGCTCTGTTATTGGATGCCACCACAACGGCCAAGTCGTCAACATATGCCGTTGCTGTGAACTGCTGCTTTTCTGACATTCCCAAAAGTACAACGAAAACTATGTTTCACAGAGCAGGACCAAGAACACAGCCCTGTGGGCATCCTCTCTGGGTGGTTCTCTTAATCTCTTAAAAACTACCTCTAATCCTCACATATCTGTCCTGTTTTTCATTAGAGTATGTAAGTTCATGGGGGTATCATATCTCTAGAATTGCTGCAGAACACGCGGGCACCAGACGCACCAAGAACGAGCAGTTAACAACCCTTCCGAGCTAGCTCAAGAACTAGAAGATCTCACTCATACTTTAAAAGACTATGTAATCCGAACGGGCTAACGTGTGTGCACAGCACCGCCGTTGCCCATCAATCTGAGTTCACGTCCAGCTGCTGGGAGAGTCTTTTAAATCCCCGCCCACACCTCCTGGCCCGGGAAAACCCCATATAGCCTTAAAGGCGAGGAAGTGGATGAACCAAAAAAAAATAAATAAATAAGTCACGTCTTAAACAAACATTAAAAATTCCAACCCAGCTTATGAATAAGACTTTCATAATAATTTCTTGCAAGGTGGTCAAAATTTAAAAAACAAAAAAGACTTTGACGTTCAGATGATAACATAAGTCTTAATATTGACTTAAAAGTCGCTCTGAGGGGTGTTAGGGACTGATCTAGGAGGGGCAAGAAAACTTGTTACGGATGACAGAATGTAGATGGCGGAAAATTTCGAGAATTATTTTAGCTTAAGTAAAACATATTTCTTTCCATTAATTAATTGTTTTGAACTTAGTGAAGTCAATGACTCGAGTTAATAGTATGTGATGATGATATTTATGTCGAAAGAAATCGCCTAAAATTCTGATATAAAATGTTGACTTTTATTTGGGGGTGATGGGAGTTGAAATGGCAAAATTAATTCTGTCCTTCCAGGCAAAAATCATAGTTCTGACCCTGCTAAGATTAGATGTGTAGAGCTGATTGATCATGAGCCTAGGTGTTGCTTGTTTTCATTAATGGTAAAAGATGAAAATGTACCCAGAATTTTGTCTTGAGCTGTATTCAAGACAGAAAATATCAGCCAAAATAATTTATTAAGCTAGTAAGACTATATTCACGGCAAACTTTTACTCCTTACTCCTGACAACAGATAAATATACTACTACATCTATAGATTTCAAGGTCGTTTGAATAATCATTAAAAGTGAAAAAAAACAATTTTCTTCACGTCAATCTGTTAGTAATTACAGTCATTTAAATTGAACGTGTTTATTAATATTTGTATATAAAAGCCCAGACAGAAATGACTTGCAGATCTAGTGAGCCGTGGCCTTGTTGAGCTCACTGACACACCTCCTGTTTTAGCTCAACTGCCATATAGATCTGAGATCTATCCCTGTTAATTATCCCCCTAATCCCTTTACCTAGGACACGGAGCCTAATGCTGGGGTTTTTAGTTTCCTATCTGGACCATCTGATGGAGAATAAGTGGGCTTAGTGTAAGAGGCCTAGCCAGCTAATCCGTGTTGACTAACGTGTGCCTTCGCTCGGCCCCAGGCAGCGCTACTTAACCGGATTCCTCTGCATCTAGATACAGCCAGCTATTAATGGAATCGCAATCAACCGGAGGCTGTGCCCCGTCCATTATCTTCCAACAGGGCAAACGTTTCTTCAGCGCATTTCTTTCTTTAGATAGGGTATTTATTTATATCGACTAATTTAAATAAGTACCTTCATAGTTTATTCTCTATCTAATTATCTAATGTATGAATCATTCATTGTGTAAAATGGATATTTATGCATAATAAAATACTTTTAATTCATTAGGTATTGTCAGCAATTAATTCAAGGTTAATTTGGGCTCAATGTTCAAAGTTATATAACTTTAATCTATGATTTAGCAGTAGCCCAAGATAGGCAGAGGTGGAGAAGGCTGATTCAGGCGGCCAAAGATCTACAAGGTCTGTAGAGCCAACCGAAAAAAAAAATCTATGATTTAAATTTCATTAAAATAGATTATTATTTAAATACAAATCCTCATATTTTTATAGCATTTTTTACTTTCACTTACCTATGTATGTGATATATAGTAAGGGAAATTATTGCGATCGTGAACATTTTCGATTTTCGAGTTTTCAAAGGAAATGCACGTTTTGAGATCCCCTAGTGCAAATAACTCAGGAAAAAACTTGATAATTGAATAAATGGAAAAAAAAAAGAAAAATGCTTATTCGGGTCGAAAATGAATCTCCGGAAATAATACTCAGAAGGTATACGTGTAATATATAGCAGGAAAGCGGAGAATTTTAGAAAAGATAATATTCAATAAGTCAAGTTAACGAAGAGAGGCGATATTTGAAAATATAATATTTGAAAACTAATATTATTTAACATAACCACATGTTTTCAAGAAAGCAAAACAAAATTTCTTAACTAAATCTAAACTCCCAGTCGTATTTATTGTATTTTACCAAAATAAAGAAAAATACGAAGATATAAAATGTCTATTCAATGCTGCTTTATTAATTGGACATGGAATAATCATACTTATCATCATCATTGTCACAACGGCTCTAAACGAGGTTTTGAGTCTTTGCTTCTTCTAGGAGCATCCGCCATTCGTCTCGGTCCTGGATCCCATCCAGTTTCTTATCCCCAAGATACTCACTTCTCTAACATACCATTCTACCATCTTAATCTTGAACTTCATCTCCTTCTTGCGTCGTTGTGTCCAGCAGCCTCTTTATATATACAGGGTGCTGATGTATGAATTAAAATACAATTCTATAAATAAGTGAAGTTAGCCTTGTACAGACAAATTTAAAAATTGTCAACACAGAATAATACAAGTAAATGTCGAATAGGGCAATACCAACGAAGGTTAATGCACGTCTGTGATATAATTGATTGATAAAGATAAATCTCTGACTATTTCAAAAGATCAAAGGACTCTTCTAAATTGTTCTAAATAAGTGTTAGTTTCCCCTTACAACCAAACTTCAAAGAATAGGAAAAGCCGAAAAGGAGGATGTCGGTGAACAGAGCTCTTGTAGGCAGGTTGTGCAATGAAGATGTTCGTCCAGTTACGGAATGGACTTAATCTCTAAGAAATTATAATAATAATATTAATTTAACTTTTATTTTAATAATTGAGTTTGTTAAATATGGCATTTTGTGAATCATGTATTGTATTCACAATTCTCTCCTTAGATTGCCAGGTCAAGCTATCTGTGAGGGCACTGAAATGGTAATCTAGAATGTACCGACTGGACACAAGACCCATTATCAAGACTAAGAAAACAATAACAGATTTCGGCAAAAGACTTTCTCACAGACTTCATATCAATTCTAAATCATAAGAATATTAATTCTTAATAGTTAATAACTACTTTCTCACGCTTCCTAGATCTCCCAGAATTGATTCACCCCTACTCTTCCTGGGCATATTAACCCCATGCTCCTCAGAACAAATCATTCTTGCAGTTACATTCTTGAAGTCACACTCTTGGAGTGAACTCTTGTAGTCAACCCATATATTCATAGTATTACTCTGTATTTTAAGATGCCATTTGTAACAGACATTATGAATAAAAATATTATTTATAAAATATACTTCACTGCCTCCGATGCGTTAACTGTCCGAGGAGTTAAACTTAGTGCTAAGCAAAACAATAAGTGGCTGCTGGGAAGATAGAGGAAGCAGTGAGAGGTTAGTTTTTTTATCAAACATGGATAAATATTACAGTGAAGGTTTAAGAAGAAACTGAAGGAACTTGGTTTGCTACTACAAATTTCTGATTTGGCAATTGGTACACCTATATATTAGCTGAATTAGGAAACTTTAATTTAACTCTTAAATATTTTATAACTTAAAATAACGTTTGTAAACTGCTTAAAAATAATATACTGCCAACTAAACCATCTTTTTTATTTATTTACTAAACACAATTGCCATTGAAATTTAAAAAGGAATCCCTAACTTTTTATATTCAAGTACTCTTCAACACTGAGAATGAGTGAACTTATTCAATCTGTTATCAATCAATTTTAATGGGGAAAAAAAGTTTTCTTTAACAAATTTTCAATGGAAAGTGAGTTGGGATATTTTTTTTCCTTCAATAACAAGGGCCCTTCAATAAATTATTATAGGTACTATGAAATGCTTATTTTTTTTACTTTGATTATCCATTGACGATATCGTGATGAAAATTAATATCAATGACTTTGAAATTCATACGTTTAAAAGACTAAGGAAAAAATCTACAACCAGTGATCAACTAGTGATTCGCTAATTATAAATGATTATTAATATGAAATAATTAGTGGGAGATGGTTGAAATTGATTATTCTTAATAATATTTTGTAATTTAGGATACAAAAGACAACAGTAATTTTAAGATTTTGTTTTTAATTTTATTATTTCAATCAATGTTTCGGCTCAAATTTTTAGCCCATCTTCATAGCTAGGGTGGGCTACTATACTTGCTAGCTAATTAACTATTGCACAATGAACTAATCTTTCAGTAATTAACAAATATGATAACATTCATAATTCAGTAAGATTGTGTGCCACAAAGCACTAAAATAATAATACTGTTTGATTTCTGTAGGAATGGCTATCATTTTGTCCGTGAGTGTATGAGAGAATACAGATAGCTTTTCAAGGATAGATAAAAGAGAATGTCCTCTGTTTTTTGTTCCCTTTTTCCATCGAGGTATATCCTTTTAGGCGGCCTCGGATAATGGCAGGCGTACTGCAGGATACGCCGCCAGCAAACGTTTAGAGTCCACTCCTTTATAATGGACATGGATTTTTTTCTTATCCTGGCTCCGGAAATGATGCAGCACTCAGGTCTTCATTACAGCTTGGAAACACACGTCGGGAAAAAAGTCCTTCAAGGATTTTTAGATGGGGCTATAAGTGCCCGAATCCACCGTCTGGTGTCTTCTAGGAACTCTCCATCTTCAACATTTTACTTGTATTTTAGAATAGGAGTTGAGATAATAACTTAGAAACTCGTATAAATTTCTACAGTGTCTCTGTGTAATTGGGTAAATGTAGTACCGTTTTTTATTATACTAATAGTCACGATATGTGATGGACTTTGTTATTTAGATATAATGAGATAAATTCATTATCTCCGTTTAGTAATTAATTAATTAAAGTTCCTATAATATTTCCGTGAAGGAGCAGAGAAAGGCTGTGCAGCTAATCCATTAGCGCAAGGGATGACCCACAGTTGGAGCCAGAACGTAACAAACAGATCCTTACATCATAAATTATTTACACAGCTCGTCGGACCAATTTCAGGGGCTTTTGTCAGCCTGGCTCTGCAAACAGTCGGAAAGCTTTTTTGTAGTTGTTCTGTTTGTCTGCTCGGAGTGGATGACTTGCTGGAGCCCCTTTCCTAGTAAATAGATCTGTTTGACTTGCCCGTTAGGCCTCTCACGGTGCTTTTGCAGCAATTGCTCTATTGTCTTAGAAATGTTAGAATCAAGCAATCGTAAAACCCTAATTATATGACTAGGACCTATTTAAAGAATGTTTAGGAATTAAAATATTTTTTTTTCTCAAATAAAATGGCAGGACATGAGTGGGCCGAGTAAATAATTTTGTTCCATCTTCTTCTTAAAAGAAATAATAGTAAACGATCAGAGTCGAATCAGGACAAAAATCTTCTTTGAGAAATTTCTAGGTCCTCGTTTGGTCTACGACTTGTTAAATCTTTAAATATTTCTACTCTATGAGGAAATACGTTCATTGTGAGTATCGTGCAACCTTATGAGACACTAAGAACAAGTTTCTGAATTACAATTCTTCTTCTTACAATTAAGAAGTTAAAAATGGTTATAATTACGTTATTTATTGTTTTTATCAGCATTTGAAATAGTGTTGCCCAAATGCAATGCCCAAAGAACTCAGTCTCGGTCATGGTCTTGGTCTTGCGCAAGAGTCTCGCAATAGTCTTGCAGTTACTTATTAGCTTATTAATATAGAGATATTACTATAGAGTAATTTTTTGGATAGGAGAAACCTAACTAAGCCCGAATGAAAAATTAGAGGAGTTAAATATAAAAGTATATTGCTTATACCAAATATTAACATATAGTAACTAAAATTGTCGAGTATTAGTAACTATTTTGCCTTAATTTTTATTTAAAAAATCGATTTTTTTTTACCAGTCCTGGGCTTGGTCTTGCAACAGTTAGGCGGCCTTTGTCTTAAAGCCGCAAAATGCAAGACCAAGACCGATTTTGGGCAATATTAATTTGAAACCTAATAAATATGCTGGACTATTTACAGCTTTTGCATAACATGATTCTTGAATGTTGTTTCTTTTCGGTGGTAAGATAATAAGGTAGTTTGAAAACTTAATGAAAACTGAGGAAT
Source organism: Nezara viridula (assembly GCA_928085145.1). Taxonomy (NCBI): domain Eukaryota; kingdom Metazoa; phylum Arthropoda; class Insecta; order Hemiptera; family Pentatomidae; genus Nezara; species Nezara viridula. Next base: position 210,568,710 of record OV725077.1, read on the forward strand.
TCCTTTCTGCTCATGATGGTTTTTGGATTATCAAGACCAAAGGACTGGATATTATCAAGCTTGTCATGTTGATAAATTCTGCATTTAGAGGAACGAATTATACATACAAAATGTCAATCGCTACACCCAACGCTCAATCACTATTTTTCTTTTATTGAGCCCCATTGAGTATAAGTTGGGGGTGGGGTAGCTCAGTGGTAAGGCACTGAGCTTCCAATGCAAAGGTCCTAGGTTCGAACCCCGGCTCATGGCAGAAAATTTATTTTTCTGTTTCATAGGCCGTGGGGCGACCCTGGGTCGGGATACCCTCCTGGGGCACGCCCAGCCTCTATAAAGAGGGTACCCTTAATTAAATAATTGATTAAGGGGGAAAACCTGGCGGTTGAGTGTGATCTCGGTCAAATCACCTCCTTGCACAACCGTTGACCTAGAAACAGTGCTTTCCCTAAATGGTGCTGAACCCCTGACCCTTTATGGATTGTAGTGATACAGGATTTTTTTTTTTTTTTTTTAGTATAAGTTTCATTTGGTTGGTTATAATCATAATATAATTTAATGTGGTTATAATCATTAATATATTACTTTTACCCTAATAATGTGAGATGAGTGCATGATTGGTTGAATAAAAGAATGATGAAAGCTTTATAGAATTTTATTTATCCTGAAAAAATAAAAATCTATAATTCTATAAAGAATGATGAAAGCTTGATAGAATTATATTTTTCTGGATAAATAAAATTAAAAAAAATAAATAGGTATTGATAATTCATTCACAATTGTAATAACAGTAAAATATAATATTTTATTCTAAGGCATATATTAATTTGATTCTAAGTTTGACGCATTGCTAAAGTTAAGAATTATTTGAAGAAGACTGGATACAATGGTTTCTCGACAGGATAGGACAGAGAAAGGTGTCCTCGAAGAATGTCAAGATGTAGATAGGGGACCTGGATGTGCTCAGATCTCATCTTGCCACTCGAGGATACCTCCTCACTACCTGCCCTTCCTTTCTACTCAGCCACAATTACAGAAACCTTATTTATCTCTTATCTAGGACTGTTTCTCTCTTATCTTGAAACTTTTTGGTAGAAAAATGTGGAAAATCTTAATGATTTTCTTGTTCTACTTTCCACTTAGTTGTTACTGAAAAAGTTAAAAATTCAGAATGTTGCAGATTGACTTAAAATATTGATAGTGCAATTATTCAATATAATATTTAGTTAAAACAATTAGAACAAACGCCTCGGTAAAACAAGGAACCTCTATTTAGATAGAAGAAGCCATTTTCAGCTATGGCATCTCTGAAAACCACATTAACCACTTCTTCACTTTCAGTAAGTATACATTTTATCAAATTGTATCCACTGCTCTAAAAACGTAAGCCAAGTAAGGTTAGAACAAAGTAATTGAAGTAATAAATACCTATTAATATTTAAAACTCAGTCTCAGAATTATTTTAATTAAAATTATTTTTCATTTCATTTCATTTAAAACTTATCGATGCCCTACATCCTACCCTTCAATTATAACTAGTTCAAAAAGATTTTGAATAAAGCCCTTTACCACTTTAAAGTATGATTCTCATTCCATGATGAACGAAATTCGTGGATATCAAACCCGCGAATGTTAAAGAATAACTGTATTGCCGAAAACGGTTTCTTTCGGAGATTTTATTCTCAAACGAAAAATGATAGACTTTGAAATATAGATATTGTTTAGCCAATGAAAACGGTAAGGAAGCTATACTACCCTCATTTGGTTTTTTTGTTTATCTCTGCTTTTTCATAGGTCACTTTCCTCGTCCAAAAATTTGGCCTACAAATAGTACTATGGTTTTCAACCACCAGAGATATCATCAAGGAAGACTTTATAAACCCTTTTACATGTTCAAGTTTCTCGAGCAATGTAAGGGTTGTAGTTTTCTATTATGTGTGCCAGAGAAGTAAATTTATCTTGCAACTTTAATTCGAGAGTTCTTGTGTTCAATGTTGTTTGTTATTCATATTAAAAAATTGAAGAATGTATTACGATTTCAACTACAAGCATTGAATGTCCCGTAAAAAATGGGAAATATTTAAAGGAGTGATAGTAAACTTAGTAAAAAGGTTCAAATAATGAATGAATATCCAGAGATGGTCTGTCACTTATCATATAAATCAATTCTAAAACTTGGTTTTGGTAAATTTTTACTATATTAATAAAATGAAATGCATTGCAATAACACAGTAGAAGAATGACGAGATACGCAGAAGATATTGAAGTATTGAATGTTTTCTGAGCCCAAGGAGCGCTGCTGTAGTTTGGTAAAATTATACATATTGGATCAATTTAGACGAAAATCTTCTTCACGGTAAAGTTTCTAAAACGAACTGACTCCATACAAGAAATTGGTCGAGAAACTTATCTATATAAAAGGATCTTTAAATAACATAGATCCCGTTGTATTTAGGTAATATGTAGGAGTTAGACCCCGCTGCAAACATAACTCCTAACATCGGTGCAAACGTAAACCATTCGGTTCCTCACACATTTTATCAGTTAGCCTCCTTGCTACTGATTCTTCTTCCTCTATAACAAATCCATTGACTAATAATGAAAACTGTGAAGGCTGAACTCGTTGCGATGGTTCAGCCAGTTTGGGTTCGATCCATTGCTAGGTCCTTTAATATGCGTTTTGTTGCAGTAACATGAAATGAATCTTGGTATTTCTAAACTGGTTTGAACAGGTTGCTGCCTCTAGGTAGTTAGTTATCAGTGGCTAGTGAAAAAGAGCAACATGTTCACTGTCTGGTTCCCTCCCACTAATGTTAGCACAAGTATTACACCGTTTATAACAAAGAATTTTGGCATATAAACCGACCTCCGTAGTGAAATTCAATCAAAATTAGTACTCATTGAAAATGTTAAAATTTATTTAAAGAAGAGAAAATTATAGCTCAACCAACTATACAATATTTATTCTTCAAGCGACTTTTTAATATTTGCTCAATTAGATATTTGATATGCATTTGATTCCGATTACACTTTAGTATTAGTTTAAATTTAATAGTTAAGTTATTTTTTAGTTCCAACGTGAAACTTTGCACTTCTACTTTCTTATAATCGTGTTTTTAGAATTTTTTTTTTTAAACTAATCATCTTTATTCATAGCCGTCAAAGAAAATATCAACAATAGGTGAATTTGATTTTCCTTCCTGTAAATACATTGGCGTGAGAAGTAAATACAAGCGGCACCTCCTCCTGGAATGATGGCGTGGAAATCCCTCATCTATCTCTTCTTCAAGCTTCTACGGACGTTGTCTAGTAGAATTGCCCAGAAGGCTTATCATGGCTCAAGTTGTGCCATACAATTTTTTGAGGGGAGGATATTTTAACGAGATTATGGATTTTCGGAATAAGGAACCTACCGCAGCAAGTGTAAGTGTGAAGGCCTGGTGGATCTACCGGCGAATCTCCGTGTGAAGATCAGTGAAGACCCTAACTGATGGAAGAGCATTCTTCGGGAGAACACGCTATAAGAATGGAACCAGCGGTGGTTGAAGACACCAAAAGGGTCGCTACGCTAAGAAAATACTTCCCCACCGTTGGTTCAAGAATGAAACAGACATGGGTTTTCCCGGATTACTGGGTCTCACAGTTCCTCACAGGGCATGGGGGTTTTCGAGCAAAGCTCGTTGAATATGGTAAGAACATTGATCCTCTATGCCCAAGTTGCAGAGTGGCGGAGACCGCCGAGCATATCATCCTTGTCTGAGGCACTGAAGGCTAAGTTCTTGAGGGAGACGGGGCGTTACGCAACTTATGACAAAGGAAAAATATCCGTACTAAAAGGCCTTCGTATACAGGTGGAAGGAGCTCGTTGGTTCAACCCACTTTTCATTGGGAAGAAGAGATGAACCTACATCCGAAAGACCGCCAGAGAGGGTGGAAGAAGACACTGGCTAAAAAGAAGAAAGAGCAGGCTATATGCACAGCTGAAAAATAAAAGAAATGTAATTGGTCTGAATGCAGCAGTGAGTTGTAACGTTTGCGTTTCTACTCACAGCTGCATAACACCCGTATTGCCTTACCGGCAGGGTAGGGTTTAAATGAAATAAATAAGTGTATATGTATATGATCTACGAGTTTTCTAGTTTTCTAATTCGGCCTTAGCTTGCTCTGTTTTTAAGAAAAGGTTAGCAATTAAATATCTTGGGAGAATGGGGTAGGTTCTTGCGCTATCGACCTTGGGAGGTGTGGGCATCCCTGTTGCTTGGTATGTGAGTTGTGGCCTTGTCATTTATGAGTATGTTAGCGGTGGCTTGTAATTTGTCATGGAGTCTTTTGTAATGGGTTACGCATGTATTTCTTAACAGTCGGCATGTAAAAGTCAATGTGTAAGGTTATATTTCCAACGAACTAAGGTGGTTTTGTACAATCTCCGAATGCTTCAGCTTGAGATATTTGAAGCTTGTTAATATGATTCATTTTAGTAGTTCCAAATATCTGTGATGCGTAACTTTAAATAGGTTAATTAAATTTACTTTTGATTAATTCAGATCAAGTGTTTATTATGTTCTGTAGAATAAAGTTTATTATCACATTAAATATTTAACACTTTGGATGAATGTTGTAAATAATGAACACGGAGGACGGACTGTTGACTATGGAGAGATGGGAGATGCAGTAGCAGACAGGGCGAGGCGTGCTGTTTGGAGTCGCCAGTTAGTTGCCGTGACTACACACTTCTACCGTCTCCGATTCAACTACTGCTTGTTTTCTTTTTTCTCTTCCTCGGAGTCTGTAATCCTGGCCGTCTGTCTGTCGGGCGCCGGGCTCCTGTTGAAGGAGTCGAAGATATTGCGGTCATTGCGAATTACAGGATCGAAACTGAACTTCTGAAAATTCCATGGTCATCATATTGTGTGATGATAGAATTCAAAAACCATGATTGTTCCTTCTTTATGCCAAGCAAAAGAAAATTCTCTTTAATTTTTTATAATTTAACCTTAGAAGAAGAATTCCACAACTATCCGACACGCATCGATAATACTCCAAAACTTTCTTCTGATTTGATCGTGTTTTGTTTCTCCTCATATCGGTGTTCAAAAATAGATGTTAAGTTGTCGATATATACACCTACGCAGTAATTTCAAGGAGTACCGTAGAATATTTCGGCTTAATTGGTTTTAATTAGCGAGTTAAAGTATTCACTTCCTGTCTTTTTTCCATTAACATTAAAAGACAAAGACTATTATATAAGCTTTGGTGAACTTAAAATCGAATCTATCGGTGATCATGTTTGATTTTAATAACTTTGTTAATTTTTTTTAATTTATGATATCGACAACTGTATTACAAGTAAAAATACATTTTAATACCTAACTGTCAACTTTGAACTACAGATTTTTTTTTGCGTGTTCAAGATAACTATCCTACGTTACAATTCCTACTTGAACTTAAACGGTGAAATGACCATCGTTATATGATGGATTATATTATAATATTATTATGAGTACATTTTTTTATCATTATTACAAATAGTTTTGAATGAAATACAATATATACATAGAACAACAATTTAAAAAAATATATCTTTCTCGAATTTTAGGCAAACTGGCCGAGAAGCATTAAGTTGTGGGTTATACGGGGTTTTGAATAATTTACATTTCTTCGGAAATTTACAATGAAAGAATATGGAGCGGAGAATATGGAGGTATCTACTTTGTATTATTTACATGTTTATGTGAATATAACATTTACAGTTAATGTGTAACAATAAAATAGCCAATATACTTTTGCATTTAACTCTTCCAATTTTTCATTCGGGCTTAGTTAGGTTTTCCCTATCTGAAAAATGACAGTAATTTATCTTTAGTAATAAGCTTATAAGTGACTGCATGACTGTTGCAAGACTCTTGTGCAAGAGCATGACCAAGACCAAGACTGAGTGCGCAGGACCAAGGCATCTTGGTCTCACATTTGGACAACACTAATGAAAGAATACATTGAATATCCTCTGTCTGGAGTATATATCCAATATCCTCTGGAGTGCCAAATGGAGCAAGCCTCCATTTAAAAATAAGGGAAGTTATAAAACAAACACGGTTAAGAATCGAACACTCAACAATAATACACAAGTATTTAATGACAAAGCGGACATCTCCTTAGTACATTTGACTGTGTTGCATACCTTGAAAGAATGTTATGTATATAAAGTTCATTGGGATTAAGTTGAGTTTTAGAAAAATAGCATGAAGATAGCATAAAATGTTTTCATTTTTTGGAAATTTCCTACTTCATTTTGTTGGTTTGATTTTAACTTTTTTTGTTGTAAATTATAATGCTTTGTACCTTCAAATTTATTGTTTATTTTTATTCTGTGTAAGGGATAAAGTGACCCGTAACTGGTTGAAAAGCACGCATTGTTATTAGTGTTGCCCAAATGCAGGACCAAACGAGTCTTGGTCTTGTGCACTCAGTCTTGATCTTGGTCTTGGTCTTGCACTTAGTTACCTATTAGCTTATAGCTATTTATTAAACATGTTATTTTAGATCTTAGAAATATTAGAGAATAGGTACATTTAGATATTTTATTTGCATAAACATAGTAAAATCTAACTAAGTTAATAAAATTAAACTTGGCAAGACATTAAAGGTATTGTCAAGAAATATAGAGATAGATCACACCTTGGAATGTGAAGAGTTGTCAAGTAAAGACAATCTATATTATATCACCAATCATTTTAATAAAAAATCCACTGACATAATTTTCCTGCCGATTTCAAAATTTTTATTTAATTTTAAATAGGTTCATTAAAAATAACAGAAGAAATTTAATTAAACCTACGATGAAAATTTGGAAGAGTTAAATACAATATAAATACATATATAACTAAAATTGTCTAGTATTAGTTACTAGTTTGCCTTAATTTTTATTCACAAAAAAAAAATACAATATCAAGGCCGATTTTGAGTAACATTAGTTGTTATAAATAAATAAAATAATCGTGAAGATGATTTTCTGCAGTACTTTTAAACAGTTTATCCACTAATCTGTTAACTATGAAAAAGTTTTCCAGAATAAATAAAAAGATTTGTTCATATTTCTATCATTTCATTATTGTACATGTCGGTTTGACAAGTTTAATTTTATTATTATTATAGAGCACTAAATTTAGAAATGGTGTCATAGATTTGCAACCAAAAGTTAAATATTTATGATATACCTACTGATAATATTACATTTTAAATTTTCCATTAAATATTTTGAAAATAAAGAATTTTCCATCCATGAACTTCATTTGAAGTTGCTTTCGTTCCAAGTGTGAAAATTGATTAATTTATTTATCGAAAATATCATTTTCAAATGTGATAATGAAGGCATAATATATAAATAAATATGGCTGACAATTATTTTTTTGATGGTTATAAAGAAGTAAACTTAGTGTGAATACCTAGATTCTTTTTTTTTTTTTTTTTTTGTATTTCTTAATGACATTTACAACTGTATTACATAAATACATCTAGTAAATTTGGACATAATAGATATAATGATATGAATACACTTGCTGAGTAACTACCCAATGGTAGCACTCTAATGATATGACTACATTAGGACATCACGGGGCCATCTTCTTTTCAGACGCCTCGGAAGGTTATCAGGAATTGAAGAGGAAGCAAGGTTAGAAACGAGAGGGTTGGGATGATTCTGAAGTTTATTATGGAAGGATAGGTATCTGGATTGGGCCAGATCTGAAACATAAGGAACATTAAGATTTTTATGGATAATTTTATTAGTGACAAAGTAAGGAGCATTGAGGATTTTACGAAGGATTTTGGATTGTAAGGATTGGATGCGAGAGGAATTTGATGGTTTAGTAGAGCCCCAAAGCTCGATAGAATGAATACCTAGATTCTAAAAACTAAATAATCCTATGAAGAGAAGAATAGTTGGGGTGGTCAGTCAAAAAAGAAGGCGAAAATAAATGATAATATTTATTTTTACATATGACGACGTTTCGACCTGAAGTTCAGGCCATCATCAGGGCTAAGAAAAGAACCAGATAACAAGGTATGAGAAATATAAAAATTACAGTAAAATGAAGTTGTTAGAATAATGGCAATAGTAAGAACAAGAGACAAATAATAATAACAGGTAAAAAGTGTGGAATGATGAAGTAAACATAGTCAGAAAAGGTGACATAAGTATTGTAAAGGGAATCATAGAATAAAATGTAAAACAGAAAAATATGAAGTTATATAAGAAATGGAAATAAATAGTAAAATTAAGATATAGTGAATAGAATATTTAAATCGAAAATTGAGATGTTGTAAAGTCTATCAATATGTACAGACAAAGTATGAAATAATAAAGAGTTAAAACAGAGAAAAGGAATGAAAGGAAGGAGGAGAGAAACTGAGAAGGTTGAAATAAGAAAGAGAAAAATGGTAACAACCTGACTCCTTTTCTCTGTTTTAACTCTTTATTATTTCATACTTTGTCTGTACATATTGATAGACTTTACAACTCAATTTTCTATCTAAATATTTTATTCACTATATCTTAATTTTACTATTTATTTCCATTTCTTATATAACTTCATATTTTTCTGTTTTACATTTTATTCTAAGATTCCCTTTACAATACTTATTTCACCTTTTTTGACTATGTTTACTTCATCATTCCACACTTTGTACCTGTTATTATTATTTGTCTCTTGTTCTTACTATTGTCATTATTCTAACAACTTCATTTTACTGTAATTTTTATATTTCTCATACCTTGCTATCTGGTTCTTTTCTTAGCCCTGATGATGGCCTGAGCTTCAGGTCAAAACGTCGGCATATGTAAGTAAAAATAAATATTATTATTTATTTTTGCCTTCTTTTTTGACTGACCACCCCAACTATTCTTCTCTTCATTGTCCACGACAGTCAACCATTTACCAATTTCTAAATAATCCTATTTTATTATTATTTATTATTTTATTAATTTCTGTTTTGCACCTTATTTACTGTCCACAAAAATTTAAATAAATATATTTTCGTTTCGTTTGTCATGTCAATCCAATTGAATGGTACGAAACCCCAACCCGTACCCAATTTAGTTTCGGAACATTTAATGACTCGGTCATTGTTAACTGTTGTAAACGGACATCTGCTGATGAATTATACAACGACATTTAAGAGAGATACAAAAACTAACGAGAAGAGATTTAGATAATTCTCGGCCCTGTTGACCTCTGAGGCGGCCGAAAATGCCCCACTTGACCGCGGGCCGTGGGAGGCGACTGTCTCCACACTCGACTCCTTAACGACCCCACGTGAGGGTTCTTTTTGGACCCTCATCATTTTTTGACCCTCCCTCTAATTATTTCTCGGAGTTTTGGGGGGTTGGAAGTGGGTAGAAAAAAAAAATGATTCAATGTGACTACAAAAATATGTTCATCGGATGAAAAGGTCAAAGTTTTTTACTTTTATTCTTGCAGTAGATCACAAAATCAGATGGAAAATAAAGATTCCTTCCTGAATAAAATTTACAATGTGTGAAAATTCAAATTACTTATGTCCTCAGAACGTAATTATTCCGTAATCATTCGTCGGTCGTGATTTCCACTTTATATTGCTAAATTGTGGGTTAATGGTTGACTATCGTGAATAATGAAGAGAAGAATAGATGGGGTGATCAGTCAAATAAGAAGGCAAAAATGAATGATAATATTTATTTTGACATTTGCCGACGTTTCGACCTGAAGTTCAGGCTTTCATCAGGGCTAAGAAAAGAACCAGATAACAAGGTATGAGAAACATAAGTAGTGTAGGTAAAAAAAAAGTAAAATTCAGTTGTTAGAATAATGACAATAGTAAGGACTAAGAGATAAATGATAATAACCGGTACAAAGTGTGGAATGATAAAGTAAACATAACCAAAAAAGGTGACATAAGTATTAAAATGGGAATCTTAGAATAAAATGTAAAACAGAAAAAAGAAATATGAAGTTATATAATAAATGGAAATAAATAGTCAAATTGGAAATAGTAGTAAGATATTGCGAATAGGGTTAGATAGAAAATATCTAATACTTTTACGATATCTCAATTTTCCATCTAACTATTCTATCCGCAATATCTTAATTTTACTATTTATTTTCATTTCTTATGTAACTTCATATTTCTTTTTACTGTTTTACATTTTATTCTAAGATTCCCATTTTAATACTTATGTCACCTTTTTTGATTATGTTTACTTCATCATTCCACACTTTGTACCGGTTATTATTATATATCTCTTAGTTCTTACTATTGTCATAATTCTAACAACTGCATTTTTTTTTTTTTTTTTTTACCTACACTACTTATGTTTCTCATACCTTGTTATCGGGTTCTTTTCTTAGCCCTGATGAAGGCCTGAACTTCAGGTCGAAACGTCGACAAATGTCAAAATAAATATTATCATTTATTTTTGCCTTCTTATTTGACTGATAACCCCAACTATCCTTCTCTTCATTATATTGCTAAACTTCATTATGAAAAAATATTAACATGATAATACTCCAGAATATTCAATATAACTGAAATAATCTTTATTGCCCAATTCTTCCCTAGTGAACTTATAAACCTTTTTGTAAAAGATAAAATTTTTTTTTTAAGTTGCTCATTACTGAATTAAAAAGAAATACAATGAATTCTTAAAGGAATAAAACAGTAATAAAATTCATAAAAATAAAATATCTGGATCTCTTTGAAGGCTCAAATTGTCTGTATGTTAAATTTGCTATTTCTTCCTTGAACTTGGTTAACAATATTTACAGAAACTTTTTATAATTGTATTGGCCATTTATGGTTTATGGAACATTTATTAATACTAAAAAAAACTTTATTTAGTTCTTACACTTTAATTGAAAATATTAAAGCTAAACTTATAAGTAAAATTATTCATAAAATGTATGTAAATATATGCTTAACTTATATATAATTACTTATTTTTCTACAGCCATAAATAGGTGTACTAAATAAAAAAAAAAAAAAAACATCCTTTTTTTTGTAGACTCATTTCTCCCTTTATTTTAAACTCTTATTCTTTACAGAGAGAATTTATTTTTGAAGTAAAAACTACCTTAGTCGCGTTTTGCACTTTTTGTGCAGATTGAATTAAATTGATCCCTCAGATTCGGGTAAAGTCAGCTAGGTAGATTAATTGGATTTTTTTACTTATGTATTAAATACCTCAGTAATAAGCTATAATTCAAAATTGTATCTTAACGCGACGCCGTGATAAGAAGGCGAAAAGGAAAAAAAGATAGTGTCGAAAACCAAATGATAACGAATTTAGTTGAACATATGGATTAAAATAATTCAGAAAATAAAAATCAAACCTGCTTTACTGTAAGCGATTTCCCTCGTTCAGCATTTCATCCTCTTTATAATAAGCTATTATTGACAATTTATATTTTATATTATAGATCTCGCCTTGTTGATGTTTTCACTTCTATTGTGTTGTCTAAACCACACAATTTTTTGCCTACCTTTACCTATTTTTTTTCTCTATTTGTTAAGGTGATTATGATTTTATTTGAAATCAAACGTTAAATACATTAAACTAACATACTACATTTTAGTGAAATTTCTCTATAAGAAAGATTTTTAAATATTATTTTGATTTAATAAAATCACAATTTGTTTTTATAGTAATGTCAGTTTATTTAGGTATTATGAACCACTTCAGTACTGAACAGACCAGGATTCTAAATTAAAACTATGAATACCAAATTTGGCTCTGCATTTTTTGTTGCTAATTTTTTTAAATTAAAAGGAGTTTTCTGAGAAATAAAATTCTATTGTTATGGACTTCAAGGAAGTAGATTTTACTTTTCTTATTTATAGTAAAATGTTCCTCTCGTTTTTTTTTTAATGTTAAGCTCTTTCGAAAAAGTAATAAAAAAGACGATCGCCCCCTCAATAAAAATGTTGGGGGGAGGGGGAGCGAGAATATCGCTTTGCTTTCTCAATAATTTTAGATGAAAAAATTAAAATCAATAATAAATAAGTTATAATGAATGAAGAAAATGTGTAAACTAAATTAAATTAAAAACGTCGAGTGACTCCTAGGTATGTAACTATTTTATTGATACCTAAATGTTATTTAAATTGTCATTTATATTCAAAGATAATAATATATATCAACATATCCGAGGATTTTATGATTTAATAACCCTTAATTTTCACGTGAAATTCTTATCATATTTTCCGTTTAATAAATTTTATAATCGGACTGTGAAAAACGTATTTTTATTTGAGATTGTACATACTAAAAAATTACAGATATTTTTCACTTTTTTACATTATACATTTTTAGCTGAAAAAGTTCTAGAAATGTACCAATGCTGTGAAGGCTGTCTATCTCTCTTCTCCCCTATGTATAATCTAAACAAATACGTTTATATTTTCCATTGTATTTTTTAAAGATATTTTCAAGTATATATAATAAGTAAAACAAAACAAAAAAAATATCCTTATAACTATACAAACATTATATATTATATTATACTTAATTATTAACCATTAATATTTATATATTATGTTTATATTAAAAAAAAAATCAATTTTAAATATTCAATATTATAATTGTTCTTTTCACAATAATTATGTTGAATTTTCACACATAGTGAAAACTTCCGCCATTTTTTTTTTTTGTCCTTCGCCCCAAATCAAAATCGAAAGTCTGCCCCTATGACAACAATAGGTTCATTAGTATTTTTTTGTCACTCTGTAATCTTTCACAACCTATGAGTTAGTTATTAATTTTTCAAATATAGCTATAATATGTAGTTATCTACGGTATACTATACCTCTTTATTGCTACTCTTATTTTTGGAAGTTTTTTTCAATCTCAAAAATATTTCATCCGATTTTTCAGGATATAGAAATAATTTCGGGTTTTGATAATTTCCGACATTTTATTTTTGGATGTGTACTTTAAAATAAAATAAAATTTTTCGAATCTTATGAAACATTTCAGGAAGGAAAACTCTGTAAATAGAATTCTGATTAGTCGGAAATTTGTAACAACGTTATTTAAAATGAAGAGGGTTGGCGTTGATGCAGCACCGAAAATAAGAGACAGCATTTATCAATATCCAGGCAGGAGGGTATCTTCTGCGGTGAAATGAGATAGATGAGGAGCGAGAGGATGTAAAGGGAGAAGAGTAGATTAGCCGGGATCACGTGCAGGTCGGCCATTGGTCGGGAGTGGAGGGGAAGGTGGGCGTGGCAGTAGGCGTTCCCTGCTACGGACCGCCCACTTTCCCCCCCACCACTAGGGCTCTATAAGCCGATCACTAGCAGATACCTTTACTGGCCATCTCCAATATTTCCTTTCTGCTTATCCTTGGACCACCCTGATTCTCTACACGGTTTTCTTGGTATCTTCTCTAACTAAAATCCGTTGTAACTTTCCCATGACATCAGATATTCATTTATTGTGTTGTTTTTTATAGTACCTATTTATTTGATTTCTTTTGATAATTTTTATTTTTATTGCATAATTTTTCTTATATTCATTCATATATGAAGTATTATCATTATCATGGAGATATGAAACTTCTCTGAAAATTCGTTTTACTAACATGTACATAAAAAAAAAGTAAATAGTTTCTATGATAATTATTTATCATAATTAACTTTATTCAATTTTTTTCCCAATCTGATCTGTGTTATTGAAATCATTTATGAATAATCAATGATTAAATAACCGTATTGTGTTTTTATCTAATAGTATTCTAATTTTTTAGAAACAGAAAAAAACTCGAAAATATTTATCTAAATATATTTTTTTACAAATATTAGTATTATTACTTATATTTCTCCTTATGGTTATAATACTTATAAATATTTGGATTAGATCATTAAGCATGTTTTTATTACTTTGGCTTATTTTAATTAATGCGTTTAGTAACTATTTAGTAATTAATAATTCAATATGAAACTGCATTTAATTCTTAAAATAAAATAATATTTTGGAGATGAGAATAGATAAAAACAATGTAATTATTAAATTTAATGGAGTGAAACAAGATAGGCTCATGAATTTTGATTTTACCTTGATTGTAATGTGACCGTTTAGAGTAATTTTCTAATGATCTAAATTAGAACAAGGTATAATAAATTATTAAACAAACGATAAAAATATTATATTCGGGGAGCTTATTTTTTTTTCAATTATAAATATGAAACGCAAATAACTGCGAATCCTTCTCCGTATACTAAAATTAATTTTTTATACTATTGCTACTTTTTTAAACAGGAATTGACTAGGTTGTTGATAGTAAAGTTTTTGTGTTAAAGCATAAAATTCTTCGTAGTCCTGAATTAAAATTTGTAAGATTGGTTCTACGACCTATGTTAGCAAGGTAATAGGCGATGACACTTACTCAGGCAAAAGCGAAGTTCGGCGGAGTCTAAGTTTCATAAAAATATTGCTTCATCCAATCGGAATAATTCATTTTAAAACCACCAATAATGAATTTTTATGAAGTGTTTATTCTTTTCAAGATCCCACCAAATTTTATTTAAATGGAAATAGTTAATGAAAAGATAGAATCAACGTTCTGACGAATTTTGTGCGGTACCTATTCACCAATCCATTTATTATTTTGACTACCGATTGGTAAAAAAAAAAAAAAAATGGAATTTTTTATCTGTTAAAAATACCTATGATTATTATTTTTGATTTGGAGATCCTGGTTGTAATACATCCCGATTCCTGATTTAAGGACACGGGGGTAGTAGTTTGACGGGCTTCACAAACCCAAGGGGGGGGGGCTCGAGCAGTACAAATGTGGTGTGAGTACAAATTACCACCTACTTAAATGAAATATTTGAATGAGGTTTTTGCAGGATTTTTCTGATGTTCACAACAATAATTGTTAGATTTGAAACAACCAAAACTGGTAATTTTTAATTAATATTTATCTTACGAGGTAATCAAAATTATTTTTTCCAATTCAAGTACTTCTTAGTAAATTACTATGACATCTGTTCGCAGATAAGTTCAAAACTATTCATATTGTTGTTATTTCTTTTTTCATTAGACAATATATCGTAGTTTAAGTTATCGTAGGTTAATGTTAGTCGATTTTGATTTGTGTGTTATCAAGATTTTTTTTTCAGTTCCTGTATTTAAAAAAAAAATAATCGGTGATATTCGGTTATTAAGATAGGTGTAAAGTTACATATATATATTCTTTATTTCCAGATTGCCTTAGTGATACATGGATTTATTAGCAATAGATAAATTTTTAATAGTTGATTAAGTGGGGTATAGTCTCATAGAAAAGATACCGCTAACGATACATGGTGTTTATGACTATGGACTAGTAAAGTTTGTAGAATGAATGGATCATAATAAAATAATTAAATCAAAGTTATATTATTTGTTGTATTTTATTTCAACACCACAACCACCACAACTGCTCAATCTCCATTTTCTTAAATTGGTACAAGTATTGATTGCAAACTGATTCGATTTAGTTTCAGTAGTTTTTTTTCTTTCTTTTTTTGGCAATTTTTAACCAATTAATCTTAAGTCAAAATTCATTTCAAACTCTGATAATGGCAAAATTTAAATTACATTTAATTTATTTATTTATTTCGAGTTGAAGAATATTAATAAATCCACTTCTGTAAGCTATCTAAATATAAAAAGAACTTGAGTTAAAAATAAATAAATAAGTCTTTGAACGGATTTTTTAATCTAATTTTAAGTGCAGCAGGTAGTGCGTAACCACTCAGAAGGAAAACCTTCGTGCATAATAATGACAACAGTTGTGCCATAATTGTGCTAGCGTTAATGATCATTTACACTATCGCTTTGGGTTTCCTTCCTGAGATAATTACGACATCTGTAGATGCCTCCTTTGTAGAATAACCGCTGGCTGCGCATCTTCTCACCATTATTGTTGACAATGGCCTCAACAATGGAACAGCTCTACAAGAGGGAAAGCCCTGCACCTCATTAAGATTCACCACAGCTGCCTCATATCTATTCTGCCAGTATCTTCTATTCCATCTTCCGTGGCTTCTATCGTGTAAGGACTATTCTAGATCTAACAGTGTCATTTGGACTCATTCGAAAATTACCTACCCATTTCAAATTGTCATTCTATTAAAACGATCCATATTTCATACCACAGGCAACAAGAGGCTTTGTTGGAATAAGGTCATTTCATTCCGGTTGTTGGTATTATAAATATTTATGCATTGATTGATGTGCTGATTCCTATAAGAGATGAATTTATGGAAAAGTTATATTCATTAATAAGATGCTATCGTTTGTAAAATTTCAAAACAACATTTTAACATGATGGTTAACTAATAAAAAAAGAACATGTTATGATATGTAAATTGAATCTGTAGCAGCAATTAGAGGCCATAGGCCCATGATTAACGCCTTAATAAATTCGATATGATCTTAAGAATATTTCTATAAAATCCTAATCTGATTTAACCTTTCTTCTCCTATTTCTCCTTATATGTCTCTCGATGAATTTTAAATGTCACTAATTGTCCAAATGTGGGTGATAGGATGCATCAGAAGGCCTCGAACAATGCATTATGAAGTATAGCAGAAAGATATTAGCAGAAGGTAGAGAGAGAACAATTGGGATGTATTGAAAAACAAGCAAGGTAAGAACCCTATGGTTACACAGAAGATAAGAGTTAAGTTTAGCATCAAGGTGGATAAGCTGACAATGAATGAAATGAGAGAAGGAAGATTCTTAATTTTACCAAACAAATCTGATCACTTGTAAATATTTCCTCAAGTTGTCTTTAGTTATTTAATTTTGCCATGTTAAGATAAAACACCACAGGGGCGGGGTGGCCGAATGGGCTAAAGCGTGTGCACAACACCGCTAGTTGCCTGGCAACCGGATTACAGATTTGAGAAGATTTAACAAGTACGAGTTAGCGTCCCGGTGCCGGAGGGGATTTTAAATTCTTCTCCCTCACCCACCGGCCTAGGAAAATCCCGTATAGCCTAAAAGGCGAGGTAGGGTGGTTAGAAATTGGTAATGAAGGTAAACGTGATTTTCAATATTTCAACAGTATGGGTGTCTATTCAACTAAGTCATTTTTGTTTAGAGTCTGTTGCATGCAGTATAAGCCTCTTTTCCACCTCTCAACAGCGAAGGATTTTGATAAAATCCTGATATATCGAAAGATACAGAATTTCATAAAGGAACGAATCCCGATCCAACATATATAATTGATCTACAGTAAAAATGTCAGTACTTAGTGGACTCAAAATTTGATGCTCTACAACTTTGATTCAATGAGTCTTTCCTCTTAGGGAACTCATTTCCTAGTTACAGGACCATTTATAGTCATTTGTCTCAGTTTTTGACAAATTTAGTATAAATCATTGTTGGTTGACTGTAATTTTATACCTTACCACGTTACCAAATTATAAAGTTTATATACTCGTTCGACGCATAATTTAACGTTCTTTAATTTAATAAAGAGCACATTTTTCGATTTTATCTTTGATGCATTGTTTAGGAGTGATTGATGCATTGTTACGTCATTATTATTGCTCGGGGCTGATTATAAACAAGAAAATATACTATTATTCCTAATGAAGAATTATACCAATTATTTTTTGATATACCTACTTTCTTAGAACTTCCCCTAAAGTGTAGAATATCCCAAAGCTTCAGTTTTTGACTTATAAAACTTTTGAATTCAACAATAATCATTCTGGTAGAAGGATGGGATTGAATTATATGGTAAGGTCATTTACATGTTTACTTTAAAGTGAAATATATGGAGCCAAAAATTAATTAAAAGATACCATATTTTTGATGTTTTGATAAATTCGGGTTTTGATTGAAGGTTTGAACAGCAGAGCTTATTGTAAGTGTACTCTTAATTGCACTAAGCACTAAGCCCATCCTTTTGAAAAATGTCGCCGAATCACTACTGGATCGTGGTATCTTATGGAAGAGACAGGACATCAGGTTGATATGCAAAATTGACAATATAAGTTAAAAAATAAAAATATAAAATCGTGTAATTACTAACAGCTGAGGAAATATTTACACGATTTCGGCATTAAATAACATTCATAATATCAAAATCTTAAATCATGTTTTACGAGAAGTTGGATATATGAGGAGCTATAGAGGATCGAATCGAAATTAGTTAAAACCATTTTATAATAATCTTCATTTGCCTTAGAAACTTTGCCTGATAAAGATGAAATAATTTTCTTAAATAGGGCTTTCCTTGTAATTCCCTAAATAGTGAACCCAAGACCCTTCAGGGGCTGTAATGGTACAGTTTTTTTTTTTGTTTTGTTTTCAAGAAAAAAGTCTGAAAAATTATAACCCAGGAATTATTAGAGGTAAGGTATTGATCACTAAATAAAAACTAAACTAAAGCCGTATTTTTTTCTTAAATAAAATGGCCTTCGGGTATCATCCTGAGATCTGAACTTTTTTTAATGCAGATTCAAGTCTAATAAAAAGTTTTAAAATTTAGAACTGTCCAATATTTTGCATTTTAAAAATGTTTATAATTCTGGATTATTCGTTATCTAGTAATAGTTTTCTCATAGCTAAGGAATATGCCCTGCAGTAAATATTAGACAGAATTAAACGAATCCATCTTCTGATGATTATGATTGGATGTTTAATTGGAATGAGTGGAAGCTGTACTGGTGATTGGGTTAATATGATTGGAATCAGTGATAGGATAGAGGGATTCAATTTCAGTTTCGATGAATTCCATGAACCAAGGAAATATTCTAATGAGATACAAATAATTTAACTTTCCGAGGCAGACATTAAAGTATTGTTAAAATATTTTTTATGGTCCAATTCTAGAAAAAAACTAACAAAAAAAAATGTTTCCACATCTCCGAATCTGGAATATTGCAATGTTAAAAGTATTACAACAAACCTGTGGCACCTAGTCATTGCAGTTGTCATGCAACGAAAACACGGATCCTGGCTGCTTCCAAGGCCAGAGAAAACAATGATAAAAAAAAAAACACTAACCTCGAACTTGTTGTTGGAATTTCCAAAGAAATGGAAAAATGGATCGAGAGGCAGAGGTTCAAAATAAAATAAGAGGATCAGAAGTGAAAAATGAGCGAGAGACAAATGGGTGGAGAAGAAATTGTTTTATACCGTCTTTTGCATAAGCCACAGAAAAATTTACATAGGAAATCAGAACCACCTATTTTCAGAGCTTCCTCGATTAATAAGACTGAGGAACACACAAAATAGACTGTCTCGAGTACAAGAAATACTTATTGATTGATGAGCATTTACCAGGAAATCTTAAAGAAAGCGAATAAAAGTAACTTAATAACAGTTTTTAAAAAAATTATGATGTTCTCAAAGAATGTTTGCTTATACCAAGAAAAATGAAGAAAACATACACCACAACGCCTAACAATGGCCCTTGAGGTTAAAGGCTATGAACAAGTAAAGATATACAACAACAATAAATATATTTGTATTATTCATAAAAACACTAAGACTATATTCACTGAACCGTCTGAAAAGAGATTAGTATGAGATGTGGAATGGCAGGTGGAATGGACAAAACTTTATCCAAACTTCCTCGAGAAGGCTCAGTCATATTTACTGGAGTAACAATGATTTAAAGATTGGAATGGAAATGATTAATTAAAAGATTTAATATTCTCTAGTGGGCAGAGCTATATTTGTAAGTAGACAGCAGGAATGCCTGACTATGCCCCAAGGTAATGAATGGCATATGCCCCGCTTTTTCAAGAAATTTTATAGCTTCTTCTTAAAACAGTGCAAGCGAAACTTTTTTAAGTTTAAGAATTAAAAGAAAATGTAGATCATATAGAATTGCTGTGATGTGCTCAATGTTTTTCACTTGTTCTCTGGTTTCAAAGTTCCGTCGGTTTGTGTCCAGCCAAAATGTGCTCCCCTCAAAAATTTGTCATGCAATCCTCTCCTGGGTACTCCTGGTAGCTGCTGCCATCGATCCAAAAGCAATGAAGCTTGGTAATTTAGGCAATAGATTATTGAAAAAAATAAACAAAAAGGGAAACGTACATTATACACTGTGATAGAAACTTATAAAGCTAATTACATAATTATAGTGACTAAGGACAACATCATTGGATAATTGACTGTTTCCAAACAAGAAACTATTTAAAAAAATTTATTTAATGAAATTTACAACTTTATAAACAATACAACTAGTAAAAATCCACACATTAGAAATCATGACGTGAACAGACTTGAAGGGATACTGCCCAGTGGTAGCACTCCTTATTTAATCCTAGGTGAGAACATCACGAGGCCATCTTCTTTTCAGACGCCTAGGAGGATTATCAGGAATCGAGGGAGAAGCAAGGCTGGAAACAAGTGGATTCGGATGGGACTGGAGGTGTCTGGCTCGGGCTAAATCAGCGGCATATGGGACATTAAGGTCTTTATGAATGGTTTTATTTGTGACGAAATATGGGGCATTAAGGATTTTACGAAGGATTTTGGATTGTAAGGATTGGATACGATAGAAATTCGATGGTTCGGTAGAGCCCCAAAGCTCAACTGTAAGTTTATTCATAAAATGAAAAATTCTAGAAGTCTAAAAAATCTGCTTCAAATGAATAACTAGAAGCATTAGAATAGTAACGAGGAATAGTTAATCATGAATCGGATTGTTTGTATTTACCTACAGTTATCTTTTGTGAGGACGAAAGTGATCACCTAACATTGTAACACAGGGGTGTCCATCTCCCCCAAGATCAATGGTGCGCATCTTTCCCCTCCCACAATATATTTTATTACTCACCTCTTCTCAAACAACAATGCAAGCGAAAGTGGAACTAGAAAAATCCTAGATTATATACGATTGCAATCCCTGTAGTCTATTCGATGTTTTCTTGTCTTTTGGTTTGAATCTTTTCATTCCGAAATTCATAAACCAGTCGAAAGGTGCCCCTCTCAAAAAATTAAAACCCTGTCAAAATTTGCCACCCTCAAAACATTAGATGATGCCATCAAACCCCATTCTGGGCACCCCTGTTATAATATAGAAAAAAAAAACCTGTACCACTACAACCCATGGAGGGCATTAGGTTCAATACTATTTAGGGAAAGTACCGTTTCAAGGCCAGAGGTTGTGCAGGAAGGGGATCGGGCCAGGATCACACTCAACCGCCCGGTTCCCCCCCCCTAATCTATTATTTAATTAAGGATACCCACTTTGTAGATGCTGGATGTACTCCACGAGGGTCTCCCTGCCCCAGGTTCGCCCTACGTTCAATTAAACAGAATTAATAATTTTTCTGCCATGGCCCATTTTTGAACCAGGGACCTTGAGCATTGGAAGCTTAGGTTATAACATAAAGTTTTTACATAAGAAAAAAAAATAGTTTGAGTTTTTTTAATTTGATTACGATCAGTGTACTATCACAAACAACAAGTTTAGAAATGTGAGCATGTGATGACGTGTTAATCAGTGTAATATTATTTAATATAAACTTAATTAAAGTAACATTGTCTAGAATATCGCCTTGTAAAATTTAAAGTCTATAATGTTTTATTAATTTAATTGATCTGATTTTATTTGAATAAAGTGAATGATTAATTTTATCCTGAACTTATTTATGAATTTTGGTACGAAATTTAAACTGCGAAAGTATTAAAATGTTTAATTGAATTTTGTTTAAATCTTTATTTGTATTTTAAAGTAGATTACTTAGTTAGCTTTTACTACCTATTTCCATTACATCAATAAAAGTCTGACATCAGGAAAAAAAAAGAAGTTAAAATGTTGAACAAACCTTGAGGAATAATATTGAAAACTTTATTGCCTAAATTCATTTCTAGTACTATGTTTACAGCAATGCGACTAATGATTAATAAAATTATTCAATATTCAAATTTGGCGCGCCCTACGTAGGGCTGCTGAGGGATGCTGGGCTCTTGAAGTTGGCGCTCCTGTCGCTAGGTAGCGCTGTCATGCAACTGGGAAATTTTGAAATTGATACCCCCAATGCCGATTCCCGCTCTTTCCACATTTCCAAGTAGACGTCCTGCTCTTTGAATATTGCTTATTACGGACAATTATAATTTTAATTATAAATATATCATCTATAATAATTTATACATATATCTTATAATAAAAAAGGAAATATTTTTAATTAGTCAACATTATCAACCTTAATAGAAAAATATGGTGCTAATTTTTTTAACTTTATAGCTTCATTCACAAATTCACTTCTTCACTGTAAAATTTTTTTACCGAGATCTAGAAGTATCACTGCTCTGGGATTTACGTATTTCTGATAGAATGTGTTTTGTTTTGCATAAAAACAAATAAATATAACTATTCCTTAAATAAATAAATTTGAATTAAGTCCTTTTCTTTATATTGGTAAGAACATGAGTTAGTAATAAATATATTTTAAAGTCATAAACATCATTGTTTATGTTATTAGTGTTGCTATTGTATTAAAAATAAATAAATGGATAAGAAAACAATTTATAGTTGCTAAATGTTCGTTTGCAGTCATTAAAAAATGGAGACGTGATTACGAACCTTCGATTCGATTTGGGACAAGCTATTTTATTATTATTATAAACAGTTAAGATATTGGTAAACGTAAACCCAAATAAATAAATTAGGTGTTTAAACGAATCGCATAAGATAACAGAATACAGTTAATTGAAATCCAAATGACAATGATATTGAATACAAAAAAAAAATATTTAAAAAAAGTAAAATTATCGTTTATTTTTATTCATTCATTTAAATGAGAATCTATTTTACTAATGCGAAGAAAATTATACACGATTTAGCGCTGATACGTGTTATTTAGAAAAGTCTAATAATTTTAGTTATCCAATACTTTTGGCATTAAAACATTATGGATTTGTTTTATGAACAAAACGATTTTAAACTTTTACAGGCTGTCAATTTTATGACACCGTAGAATACTACTCCTAATAAGGAGACTCGTTGATCAATCAGAGTTTTAGAAGTGTAGTGCCAGTATTTATTTTCTTTTTTCTTTTTAAGACCCATGGATGTGAATTCTGATAAAAATAGTTGATATACATCATGTTGCCTTGGTTTTAAATTTAGGTTACCTTTCATATAGTAAACGTCAATTTGTAAAAATAAAATATATTGATTTTAGACATATTTATTTCTTTCAAAAAGTAATCGGATTTAAGTCGATTACACTCGAATAAATGAGATAATATAAATTGAAAGAAATCGATGCCTGAGCACGTGAACAGCTTAAGAGTAGATAATCTAATCATCGATGCAGATATAGAAAAACGTGGTACACTAAAAAGATATCATATTTATTCCATTAGATTCAAATTAGTAGGATCAAGGCTTTTTATACTTACCAAAATTAATTTAAAATCAATGATTAATGGTATCTGATTTGTTTAAGTTGGTAATCAAATTTTATTTATTTTCAGTTAACTCCTTATATTTTGGCAAATTAATAATCAATGGAAGTGACATTAAAATCAGAACAGTAAGAGATTAATTTGTTATTACTCGTCCTCGTTTCGTCCGCACGTGTTAATTTTTTAAATGCTAATCATTGCCAACCTTACCCATCGTCGGTCAAAAAGTAGAAACAACAAATTAGAAAAAATAGGCACATATATGTATATTTTTTTATTGATTTCAAAATAATTTTTGTGCTAACATTTGTGTAAAGAATAAACTTATACATTACAATATTGTAAATCAAATTCAATTTCTTTGATTACTGAAAACAACGGAAAATTTCAAACTCCATTCACTTTACCTATTTCTGGTGTTATAAGGTTCTCATTTTTCATAAAGTCAAGGAGATTATTTTCCGTATATAGGGTATTCTAAAATTACATATTTATGCTATTATCTTGATTTTCTATGAATAATGCTTATAATTCAGATTTCTCTCTTTATATCTGTACCCCAGAGCTAAAGGACACCGTGTCCATTTTTTTATTAAATAACCTAGCAACTAAGAAATAAATTTTAATAATCCAAATGATGGAAAATTGGTCCCGAAAATAAATACAAAAATGTGACATGGTGTTTTTTACTTTCAGGGTGCATTTTCTTTTTTTTCCCATGGCGCTACAACGCGGTTTCTTGGCCTCCTCTGACCGTTTCTTCCAATCGCCACGGTCTTGTGCCGACACCATCCAGTTCCTAATTCCTAACTCTTAACTCCTAACAGGGTACAATTTATTAACTAAAAAATTTTTTTTTAATTCAAAGTTATGGAAAATTTGCTCCAAAGAAATAGAAAAATATGACATCCTTAACTGTCCTTTAACCTTTTTGCTGGTCCACCACTTAATTGTGGTAGATGTTTGGCTTGTAATAAAATGCTAACACCACTTTGAAGTTATCTTAAAATTTTAAACCTTGATATAATAAACACAGTTTCCCATCCATTTTTTTTCTCGATATATAGTTAACCATCCATTGAAAAGAAAATCGTGGAGGACCCACGGAATGAATCTCGATCTTTCCACTCTGTATATAATTGGTTTGGTTTGTACCTCTAGAACAACCCCTCCTTCCCCGCGCTCCGAGAAATGGTGGGGTAGAGGTTAACCGAAATAAAAAATGTTAATTGGTAATCTTTTATTTGTTTTTGTGATTATAAAATCGTACTGAAATTGTTTTCTCTATTTGGATTGTATAAACTTTCAAGCAAATAATATGTATCTCTGAGTGTGGTTGATAAATTGAGCTCTAATCTCATTCTTAGACAAAGAAGAAATATGGATTGTCCAGAGAAGAAGCCTATTCCATTTGGAGAATGGAAGGAGTGTTGTAAGATCCGAGAGGGGATTGTGCTGGGAGCGAACCATCAGTCAGCGGCGATGTGCACAATCGAGGACAAATAGGAAGGGCTCCAGTAATGTGCCCTGTACATCACCACAATGCCTCCATGGCGGTCATCATCCTCTCACGGACCGACGGCAAGGTTTCCACGGCATCATTACTGCTTATAAAATCGATAGGACCCAAATAATTTATAAATATATGTGTTTAAATTGAGATTAAAATTTTGTATTAATAGTACGTAAAATAATTCTAAATATTGGAAGTGCATCGTGAAATGAATGAAAAATAAAAAATCGATACCAAAAAAAGAATTTCATTCAAACATTAAAGATTCATTTTTTATGTTTGTCATTACATATATGTACTAGTATACCTCTATGAGAACTCTCATTAGTTAGCAATCTTTTTCCTAATATAATACGTCAACATATAACGAACATCTGCGAAACGTTTATTCATATAGTCTATTCAACACAGTCGGTACAGCTTACCACGAATATTTAAGTAACAGTTACCTTAATAAATGATTAGCTGGTTGGAAAATATCCCTCCAGTTTAATGGTTAAGCAATAAGGAATAGCTATCTCTGAACTTATACTACTTTTATTAGTGCAGAAGAGCTTTGGTCCAGTTGTTTTCTACTTACTGAGAGTATACAAGTCTATCAAGATTGTAGAAGTTATTGCTAGATTTATTTTTATTTATTGAACATATCAAAACAAATTTCCTACATAATCTCTAATACAAATGTACAAGGGAAGCTATTTTAGAATTATTTATTATCCACAATGACATTTATAACAGATTTTAAGTTCGTAAAGATTGTCATAAATAACAAAAATTTAATTTTTAGTTCCTAAGCATGTGATGAGAATTGGCAACCTTTTCATCTTAGTGGCTTTAGGCAAGGATTACAGTTTATCTCAAAACGGTACATTTTAGGACTTCAAAACGGACACACACAAACATAGGTTTGATGTCAACGTTCAAATCTTTTAAACACAATTTACCCCTTATTCATCCATTGAATTTTTACTTTCACTTACGTATATATGAAATATATAGTAACTATAAGTATTGCGATCGTGAAAATTTTCGAATCTTAGTTTTCAACGGAAATAAGTGTTTTGAGGTCCCCTGAGTCCAAATAACCAAGTGTCGCAAAATGGTCTGTGTGTGTGTGTGTGTGTCTGTGTGTATGTGTTAACAGTCTAGCTCATAAACGAAAAGTAGTACGAAACTGATATTAAGTATTTAAGGTTTGTATATGGGCCGGATATGACAGCAACTTTTTCGTTAAAATCGGCTTACCAGAAGTGCCACTTTATATGAACACTGAAACACATTTTTACAATTTTCTCAAAAATGGCTCTAACGATTTTGATTAAACTCGGTGTATCATTGTATAATTAAGTGGTCTTTAATATCATTTAGGCCTTATCCCCGTTGATGTCACTTTACAGGGCTTAAATGCCCAATGTTCATATGCGTCTTCCTCTAAAGTACCTTTAATATGGTTTATTTTAAATAATCAATTATCTCTTATTATTAAAAGTTATGAAAAAAGCTAAATATAACTTTTAAAAGAATTTGATAATTGAATAAAAGAGAAAAAAATAAAAATGCTTATCCAGGTCGAAAATGAATCTCTGGAAATACTAATACCAAGATATACATATAATATATCGTTGGAAAGCGGAGAATTTTAGAAAAAACAATATCGAATATAGAAAGTTGTAAAAGGAAGCGGAGATTGGCAAAAAATTATAAATAATATTTTTTGAAAACTAATAATATTTAACGTACATCACATGTTTCCAAGGAAATTAAATGAAATTTACTAACTAAATGCAACCTTTTAAAATATTTTTAAGTTTGAAAGGAATATTTAAAATCCACCTAATAAAGGCAATGACATTTTTTAAATAACTATTTCTTTGTACTTGTGTGAAAGAAGAAGTAAAATATAAAATCATTCCATGCATATGTTTATAACCTTAAATATATTTACTGTAGTTTAATAATTTTATTACAATCCATAATCAATTGATCGTGCAATACATGGTATTCATGATTTGTTAGCTGTAATTGTTTAGCTTCAGCTCAGTTAGAAATGCAATTAAAAAATTTTATAATAGCCCGATATGGCCAAAAATAATTGCTATTCAAAGTTGAGCGGTAAGTGAAAGTTGTGTGTTGCCCTCACCAGATTTTTAATCAACTGTTTACAAAAAAACCTTAAATTTTTTAAAGTTAAACGACTCATGATGACCAAGCAGCATAATTTCAAACTTAGAACATCACTTGGTACAGAAATATGGCAAAAAAATTATAATAAATTTGTTTGATATAGATAAAGTTCCTATGCTCAGCGATGAGCTCATCAATAGCATCGGATTCATCCTTACGCTGGGCGTTGTCATCGATTAGCTCAGCGTTGAGTGTAATTTTTTTTCTTAAATCACAAGCACCAGACTAACCAGGTTAATACAAATTAAAATATTGAGAAAATAAAAAACATTTTATGTGTAAAAAATAATTTTTAGTTCAATTGTTTAAAAAGTAATTTTTGAGATTAAGCAATTATTTAATGTTAAAGGTAAATTAAAAGATCGTCAATTTCCATCTAGAACAATGGCCGACTTTATACATGAAACGTTTCATTCATTTCTATTATTAAACGAATAGGATCCCTTTAAAACGAATAAGATCTGTTATGAAACAAATAGGATCTGTTATAAAATGAATAGGTCTTATTCCATCAATCGTTGCGTTGTTGTATGAACGTTTTTAAAAATACTTTTGAAGAGCTTTTTCTTGTCAACGAATTGTTCATTTACATTTTTCAAAAGTAACAGAAACGCCTACCTCTAATTATATATAGTGTAGATTAGATAATATGTATTTCCACAATTTATTTAAATATCTTCTTTTTCGAAAGTTTGGAAATCTAGAGATCTTTTATTTCTTATCGGTCGTGTTTCACTACTTGAATTTATTAATCTGCCTTAGTTGGCTGAAATATATTTATATCTTTGAATATATATCTTGTAATTATCAGGGAGGAGGGGAGGGAACATTTGGGCTAAAGCCTCTATTAAAATAATAAAAAAAAAATGTTATTCATTAACTCATATACATTTCTGTGAGTCATGTGATTCAAAACACTTAAACAATCACAATGTGGTCTTTATTAAAATTATAAAGGATATTAAACTGCTAAATGTAGGCAAGTGTCAAGAAAAATAAATAAAACTGTTATAAAAAAATTAGGTCTTGAATACTCTATTGTTGTAATTCATGTTACACGACATATTAAACTTTTTATCCTACAAATAAACTTTTTTCTAACTTAATTAACCGTATTATTTATCGAAGTAAAACATTACCCAAATCACTTGAATAAAACTAAAAATCTCAATTTAAAATAGTTGTTAACGGAATATATTTTATTGCTCGATAGTTTACTAATGTTTCCTTAGTAGATTTTGTTTAATATTTATTCTTGTTGGCTTCTTTACTGATTTGGTAATTGCCAAAAGCAACATCAGGATTCCTCACTTTTTAAATACACCAAATTAAAAAATAATAGGTATCAATGACTTTTTAGTTGTATATAAATTAGTATAGTTTCAAATTATTAATGGATTGAAAGGACAATGATATATTTTCACTTTAATTATCTGAATTAAAATTAAAAACATAGAAATTATTGATTTAAAGGTGTTTATGGTATAACTATTGGAGTTTAAAAAAAGTCTCATAATAAAATTGAGAATAATCGATTCTTACATTTTGGCCAAAAAATAAAAAATAATAATAACAATAAAAATAAAATTCTTACAACATATTAATTATCTGAAGAATATTTAACATTGAAACAAAAATTATATCATTATAATATTATTGGTCATGGTTATAATGATTGGTAGATATTGATGGATTTTTGTGGAAATCAAAGTTCAAAAATCAACCATTGCTTACTAATCTATATCAACTGTGTCCAAAACATGGACATGAGGATGACATAAAACAGGATAGTTGTAGGAAGTATAAAAAGCAAATGTATATTGTAAAGAGAAAATTGAATAAAGGAGAGGGGAGCGCTATTATAGCCGAAGCATTCTTGTATAAAGAACTCAATAAGCTCCCCTAGCCCTCCTTTCAAAAGCTATTAGTGACAATCCCAGTGTTTTTTCATCTGCTCCGAGGCCGGGAGGTGATTGGCAAATAGTCCTTTGATGACTTAGCGACTCCAATTCGAATTTATACCTAAACAGCTCCTTCTCTTCCATGCTCTTTTCTACTTCTTCATCTTTACTCCTGCCGGCGTTCTCCTGCCCCTACAAACAAGGCAGGCAGTGGTATATTTAGTCAGGTTTGAAATTAAAATAATTGAAATGAAAGCATTGCAATATTTGACAGTGATTTCCTTCAGTGTTTCCAATTTTAATTAATCTAAAAAAAACTTATTATTTGCCCGTAGAGTGATTGAGAAAGTAGCTGAGTATTGCATTTTCCTATATACTTGGAGGGACAAGCCTGTCTTGGAGTTCTCGCCTACTTGTTAATAGTGCTATTTAAATAGTGCCTGTTGTCTGTTTTTTTTTTATTTTACTACTTTTAAGTTAATTTATTGTACATAATTTTTGACAACTATTTAGTTTTTATTTTGCTTTTGTATATTTTATCTTTTCTGAATTTATAGTGTGAATATAGAATAGAATAGAATTGAAAATTGAACTTTATTCTGGGACTAAGGCCCCTTAGAATAACAATGATGAATTAATACAAAATAAAATACAAATCTGGCCAAAAACTAACTTATAAAAATTCTAACATTATATACATTATTTAAAAAATAGTATGAACCACTAAAAAACAAAATATATATATATATATATATATATATATATATATAAATGAACAAAAAATCTTCTCAAAATTACTTATTATTATGATGAAAAAAAAAAAAAAAAGGAAAAGAAAAGAAATTACATACTCATATATACATAACTACACAATTTATAAACAATAGGCTATCTAATAGAAAAATAACTTAATACAAAATGTAATAATATCTATAGTGATTTATATAATAATATGCAAACACTAAGACAAAATAAAATCTCAGGATTACTTGTGGTGTAATGAAAAAAAAAGAACTATGTATACATACATACTCATATTGGTACTCAGAGAGACAAAAAGTATAAAATATAAACATATATACCCGAAAGAAAAAGCACGACCTGAGGCGAAGAAAAAAAAAAATAAATAGTATAAATAATAGTCAAACTAGGTGACAAAGATCATTGCTGTTTTATGTTAAAACTTAAACAGTAGGCACCGCCATTTAATATAGTCTTAATTAATATATAATATAGTCTTACCTCACTATAATTATTCTCCAAGTAACAGAATATTATATTACTCAATAAATAAAATAATAATAAAATTTTGTTTACTAGGTTTACCCGTCCACGCGTTGCTGTGGCTGTCTGGTTAAATTAAAAAAAAAAACAAAAAGAAATGTTAGTTTGTACAGTCTTAAATATCAAAACATTTTCACTGATAGCTTTGGAATCTTGGCCTAACATTGCATTAGAATGCGCCCGTTTTTTTTTTAACCATGATTTTTTTTAACTTTATTTATTTACCCACACCTGTCATAAGCAATGATTTTTTTAAAATACTACTATACTAAATTATTCTTCAAATGATAATCTTGATTAATTCAGTGTATGTAAGGTTGCTGAATAAAAAAAAATACAATAAAGGAAATTCTTTGTCTTTGCAGAAGATTAATAAGTACCAAATGTTTAGAATGCTTTATCTCTGCATCAAATCGTTTGATATTTGATATCTGATATCAAATTTTGATGATATTTGTTTTCATTTTATAGGAAATTCAGGCTTTATAGGGAAGCTTTAATATACTCACCGCTAACAGAAAGAAAGGATCTACTTTTGAAGTTGTGCGCCAATAAAATTCAAAATCCATCATTGAAATAGTCTCGCAGACCTTAAATGCCGAATTTTCAAAATTCTTTCTCTAAAGTAAACTAAGTATCTTGTATTTTTTAAATAATTAATCGTCATTACCTTTTGGGAGTCAGGGAATATAGATTTTAAAAATATTTTTTTGACCAATTGCTATTCTTGCTCTACTTTAAATGATTGATGTAGAAATGATTGCTTCTTTTCGAATGAATTTATAAAGTGAGATTAGAACAAGTTAAATATGAAGAAAAAAGTTAAATGGTTAGCAAGATTTATATACCTTTTAAAACTAACCATTAAATTATGTAAAATAATTAATAAAAAAGGAAAAGTGCTAACAAGATAAATTTATATTTTAGAGGACAGGTGATGGATACATCGTAAGCGACCTGACACATACACCAACTGGATTAGAGAAGGATAAAGTCCGTAGGGTATCTCTTTTGGCTGTCACCAGGCAGGCGATAAAGACCAGTGCATTGAGAACAAACGTAACGAGTACATGAGGATTACATCTGTTCCACGTATGGAAATCCAACAATGGAAGTACAAAAAAAGAGGACAATGGGCGGTAAGCGGATCAGGGATCGGCGAATGTTTATTGGCCCGTCGGGGATTAGTTTGATGCAATCAGTTCGAACCCTGCATAGGCCGCGGTCGCCAATTTTATGGAGGGGGGGTATTTCGCTATTTGTTCCAGGGATTAAATATAGTACAACGGTTATTCAGTCTTTGCGTCGTAACCTATTCACCAGAAATAGGGGATTTTATTCATTAGGATATATTATAGTATATTTGATTCCAATAACAATGTGCAGAAACGGACCAAGGATTTAATTTATGGGGTGGGCTTCAACCAGAATGCTTGATATATATATATGTAATGATAATTACTTGGGCAGAAAACGAATCACACTAACTACCTATGTATATGAAATGGTGATAAACGAACAGTAATACTTTTGGAGATAATTTTTAAATATATTTTTTATAAGACATGGTTGTATTTAGTAGACGAAATAAACATGATTTTCTTTAAATACTACTATACTAAATTATTCTTCAAATGGTAATATCGATCACTCCATTAAATGTAAAGTTTCCGAATAAAAAAAAACTACTATATTCATCACAATTTTTAAAAATATAGCATATCATGATTATTTAAGCAGTTTGATCAGTCACAGTAACAAATATGGACCAATGAAAAAAACACATCCATTTTGAGGTGGAGATCTTTCGGGTTATGTTTCCGCCAGTGACGATGTAAGAGCAAGGATTCTATTCAAAAGAAGAATGGATTATATTATTAGAATATATATATATATATATATATATACATTGAGAAGGTAAAAATTAAGATGGTAATGTTTTTTTTTTTTCAAATGTTACTTTTAACTTAACAATCAATTATACTAAAATTTTACTCTGATTTGTTTTGTAAGAATAAAGCAATAATTAATCTTAATAACAGTTATTCATTAATTGTTAAACAAAGATAATTCCAGCAATAATCTTTGACCAAATTTTATCTATTATTAATTAATTAGCGAGAAAAGTAAGTACAAACTATTTTTTTTATTATTATTATTATTTAAAAAGGAAATCACTGGCAAATATTTCAATTATTTGTATTTAAAATTTGACTAAATATAGCACTGCATGGCCTTGTTTGCATCTCAACAGCGGCAGGAGTGAAGATAAAGTAAAAAAGATCATGGACGAGAAGAAGGAGCTGTTTAGTTATAAATTCGGATTGGACTATTAGCCAATCACCTCCCGAAAGGAAACTTGTATTCCGTTAGAAAATTAATAATAAAATCACTTATCTATTATATAAAAAAAAATGTAATTAGTAAATTCATTCCTTCAAATCCTGTATGCTTCTTAACCAACAAATCTAGTTCATCAAAATTTATTGGCAACATATTCTGTTTTATTGTAATATAAATTTTTTTATTTAAATAAGAAATAATTTGTACATGATTATTATGGCCACTTTTTTAAATATTTTTTTTTATAGCCAGTCATTACAGAAGAGTAGAATGGTATAACCAGATTAACAATAATAGCTAACATAATTCTAATGTCATACGTTAGATATAAAAAAAAAAAAAAAAAAAAATAGATATAATATAAGACACTTGCACCACAAATAAAATTAAATGTTCCTTTAATCTTTACCTAATTATAAACAGAATATATATATGAGTATAACTAGGGGTACCGAGAAGGGGGTTTCATGACGCAAGTTGCACCATAAAAATTAATGAGGGGGCACGTATTGACGAGTTTATCAATTTTTGAGGAGGGCAAATCAAAAGATAAGTGGAATCATAGTATAGGCCGCAAGATGTGCAACTATATATAATCTACCGAACTAAAAGCCGAGAACAATAAAATATCTTGGGAGGGATGGGGGAAAGTTTATGTGCCATCGATCTTGGGGGGAATGGGCACCCCTGAGTATAACAAACAAGAAGATTTTTTTAAAAAAAGAAGCAATATAATTAAAAAGAATAATTAAACGTAAGTCCCGTCCAGCAGCAGATACAATTGGCTGTTATCTCTGTTCACTAATGTTGCAAAACAATTTGGACATCAATTTCTCTAGATGATAGAGGATGAACGTGAACGTGAGAATATTAAAAAAAACTCCAAAATGTGAGATTATCTCCGGTACTAAAAATAATTTAATATATATCTATAATTTACCCTGTTTCAAATAAATGGAGTATTAAATAAAAATTAATCCTCACCGATACGACAGAAATACTGTCCTTGGACTTTTCATGCGATTACCAATCGTATTACGACATTACAAAACAAGTACGCGGTGCGAGAACGAAAGACAAGTAACTATTTAAAATAACCTGTTACAAAAATTACTGTTACCATGGATTGCCTTGTTCAGTGGATATAAGAAAATCTAGAAGATAGAGAGAAGTATATCAACCAGCTGTGGAAAACTACCCTTACTTTGATAGTTTTAGAAAAAATCATGAAATATATTGAGCCAGTAATCATAGTTATGCCGGTAATCATAATGCCGGTAATAGATATAGGTAACCATAGGTATCCTAGGTAATCATAATAACTCCGTTATACACGATTAATGTGGTTTTATTTATTTAATTGATGATAAATTTGAAATTAATCTTCTGAATAAAAATGGAATATTACCTATGTTTCATTTCGTTCCAATCGACAGCGCTGATAGGACGATATTGAAGTCCGGATAAGAAGACAAAAGGATGTCGTAAGCAGAAGAATGAGAAAGAGTTACATGGCTCTTTAAAAAGGCGAAACGCATCTAGACCCCGATAGGAAAGAAATCGATGGGAGTACGAGATGCTGGGAGATACGCGGCATTGTGCGCCACCAATCTAGCGGTGGATCGCCACATCAGGCCTCGGTCACGATGGGCACATCATCGCTGCTCTGAGGAAGTACCGGCTCAATGGGAGGGATTTCTGCCGGCTATCCGCCTCATTTCGGGCTAGTTGCCCTAAAACATTATTTACGTACCGCAGTAAATTTAAGTCATATATATATATATATTTATACTAAAATTTTATATATATATATGCACCAGCTAATCTTTTATGTAAAATTACACATTATATATAAGACCATATTCACATATAGCTCATGACCTCAATACTTATTATAGATTCGACTTTCTTTTTCTCTTTTTTTTTTTTTTTTCTGTTTCAACAGAAACAGATTTTACTGTTAAGAAGAATATACATTTATTTTTTCTGTATTTTTTATTTTTTCTAAAAGGGTTTATTTATGTTTTAACATCGTAAATAGTTTTAAGTATCTTAGTATGGTTTCAAGAGTTTTTTATATAGATTTTTATATTTTATTTTGTATATAGTATGTTATAACCAATATTTTTTTTCTTTTTTTTTCTTTAATGACCTATCATTATCTTAATTTGTTATGTTTGTTTTTATCTGGCCAGATGTAAAATTTTAATTTCTGTACTTTTTTGTTATTCTGAAGGGACTTCGTCCCAGAATAAAATTATTTTTCTATTCTATTCTATTCTATATATATATATATATATATATATATATATATATATATATATATATATATATATAGTATAACCAGGAGTACCCAGAAGGGGGTTTCATGACGCAAGTTGCACCATCAAAATTAATGAGGGGGCACGTATTGGCCGGTTTATCAATTTTTGAGGAGGGCAAAGGTGATTGTGAATTTTCATAATGAAAGGTTTCAAATCAAAAGATAAGTGGAAACATGCTATAGGCCGTAGCATGTGTAATTGTATATAATCTACGAACATTTAAATTATATTTTTGTTTGCACTGTTTTTAAGAAGCCGAGAACAATATAATATCTTGGGAGGGGTGGGGGAAGGTTAATTCGAGCTCTGTTAATTAACAACTTCTTTTCATTATTTAAGTTTCATGGAGACACTTAATAATTTTGATAGATTGGGTTATTAATACTGTAAATTTATTAGACTGTTTAATATTAATAATTATTCAAATTGGATACTATGGGACAGCCGTAGTACATCTATTTTACTTTATATGCTCTTTATTTATTCCAGAAAACAGGAAGATTTAATTTTGGGACGAGCCATTATCTTTTATTTTTTACTTAACAGTAATTTCATGAATAACAATAACTTTATTTCTTCATTATAAATATTTATTATACAGGATGTTTCAGAGTTAAGTGGTTAACTGCAAAAATGAACTAAGGACCTCAAAACAAGAAAAACATTTCTTCTGAAGGTATGTCCGCAAACGCTTTGATTAGAAGATATTCACACCTGATGATTTTCGTTGTTATGAATTGTTTACGTTATGTAAAATAAATAAAAGCTATTTATTTGCTATAACTACTTTATTAATTAAATGTAAACATTAACATTCATATGATGAAGTTTCATTGTAATGTTTGGTTGGAGATAATAGACAATATTTTAATAGGTCCTTATTTCTTAATCGTTCATATTTCTGTAATTATTACTATTATATTAATAATGATTACTATTATATAGTTCAACATATACCAGTACAACTGAGAAGGGACATGTGGCTTCAATTAGACGGTTGTCCTGCACATTACGGAAGAGGTCCACGACAATGGCTAAATGTTAATTATCCCAATCAATGGATTGGCCGTGTACAGACTTAAAAATAGAGACATATGACGTGATTATTCTCTTTTCTGATGCCAGTGAGACCATCATCCCCAGGAAGCAGCATACTCCCTCCAGAAGCCATCACGTCGCAGAGGAAACGCAATGAAAAGAGTTTCGACGAGGCTTATAATTCCCCAGCTCTAATTGTCCCAAATTATATCCATTTCCTCGAATTTTTCCCGAATCGTTCTCAGGAGCGAGAGCTATAATTTGCCTCCTCGGGGATTATTCATATTCCTTACTTTTTTTTTTTCATTTCCGCTTTCTCGACGGAGAGGGAGTCGACGGCTGTACACATTGATATGCAAAAAAGACGGCGTAATTGTCGAGGAGGGGCGGCAAAGTAAAAATGCAAAGAAAAGAGGGAGCGCTAATTTGAGACGGTAAGACAAATAGGGGCCGGATTTTAAAAAGATTAGAGTCCTTGGAGCAGAGTCGTTAGCTTTGAGACTAGTTGGGAATCAGCTTAGCGATAGCGGAGGAGCAAACAGGAGCTCCTTGTGTGTGACTTGTTCCTTATGAGCGGGCGAGGTAATGAGGTTAGCCGGAACCTAACCAGCCCCCTCAGCGCCTACTCAGCTCAGCTGGAAAAGTCTCGAAAGTCAGCAACATCTTTCTTCCATGTTTAATGTCGTTACATATCTCGTTTTATTGCGACAGTATTCGAAGGCTCCCTACATCCTGTTGAAACAGTACATCACCTTCCACTTATGATTCTTACGGAAAAGTATAAAAGACTCTTCTTCAGAAACATACCATTTCACTGCCAAGTTAAATTTTAAACTTGTTTGCACGGGTGAATAATTCCAGTCAATTCGAAATAACTTTTAGTTAATTGATTAAACACATCATCATGGGGCAATTTTTTTTTTTTGTTCCGATTGTTTTATAACCCTCTTCACTATCTCGACGAATTCTTTTAAGGGACAAAACATATTAATCGGGACCCATCCGTTCGCTCAAAAAATCGTCACATATCTTTTAGAAAATTGATTAAACTCATTTTATTCAATCACCTGTTAGAATTTTTAGCTCAAATTGTTTCTAAATACACATAAGATCTCACCGAATAATTAAGAAATCGAACTTAAAAATCAGCCAGCTGCTCGTTCAAAAAAAGTTACATATCTTTTATTTGACAACCAAAACAAACAACTCTTATTACTTTGCCGTAGTCAGGTAATAATTGATCAAAACGTGTAAAAATCATAATATGGTGTATTTTTTTTCTTAAAATAGTTGGATTTCGATGATCCATTGATGTGAAAACTTCTTTAGCCTAGTGTTGTCCAATGCGAGACCGAGACGAGTCTTGGTTTTGCAAACTCAGTCTTGGTCATGGTCTTGGTCTTGCGCAAGAGTCTCGCAACAGTCTTGCAGTTACTTATTAGCTTATGACTATTGAGTTATTACAGTATTTTTTTAGATAGGAGAAATCTAACTAAGTCCGAATGAAAAGTTAGAGGAGTTAAATCCAAAAGTATGTTGGTTATACCAATTATTTACACATTTTAACTAAGATTGTTAAGTATAAGTAACTATTTTGCTTTAATTTTTATTTTAAAAATCGATTTTTTTTACCAGTCCTGGTCTTGGTCTTGCAATAGTTAGGCGGGCTTGGTCTTGGTCTTGCAAAGTGCAAGACCAAGACCGATTTTGGGCAACACTACTTTAGCCGTGTTTTGCAATTTTTTTTGTGGAGAGTGAATTAGATTGAGACGTTTTTGTATATGGATTAAAATATATCCGAAAATAAAAGTCGGACCTGCCAACTTTGAGCGAGAGAAGTGTTCAGCATATCATCATCCTCTTTGTAATAGGTTATAATTCGAAATTCTTTCTTAACGCAACGCTCTGTTAGAGAGGCGAAAAGGATAAAAAGTACTGTTGAAAACCAAATGATTTTTATTGAAGATATGGATTAAAGTGTTGAAATATCACACTAAAAATTGGACCTGCATACTGAAAGCTAATGAAATGTGCTGCATTCTCTTTATAATGCGTTATTTATATTTCATATTATTAATCTCGCCTTATTGATGTTTTCACTTCTATCGTGTGGTCTAAAGCACACACTTTAGTTTTGTATTTTTATTTTATTTTATTTTTTTTATCTTTTGTATTGAGCTAAGAAACCTTTCCAATTATCGTGGGCATAATCAACCAAACTTTTTATACTTATTGAGTTATGGGTAAATATAATTTATTTTTCTTCTAAAATGTTTCCTACGTTTTATGCTGGATGTTCTTGTTTTTTCGCTTCTTAAGCAGAAAATAGTCTTTCAAATGTTTGTTTGATGACTAGATTTGATAAAAAATTAACTATTTTTCGCACCGACCAAAATAACGCGTTTCAGATATAAAATGTAAAGCTAATACGAAGCTAGACACCAGTTCACTTTTTATTAGTCTTTTTAAATAATCAAAAATTAGATATGTAAATGGTTGATGAATACATCTAAAATGTTGCTGTTGTTAATCATTAGAATATTTAAATTGTCAGAGATCTCCTGAAAATATAAAACGATATATTTTATACCCAACTTCGACATTACCGTCCGCTCTTCCGTTTCAAATTGGCGGCTGAATAACCAGAGTCGCTATTGACTGTAGGGCTGAAACGGTTGTAACGATCTTAATGAAATTTACTTAAACCCTTTAAAAAAATATGGAAATTAAACTAATTGGTGCAGAGGTATGACGTTTTGAACTCTTTTCATATATTCTAACGCAAAATAGGTTTATTTTATGGCTCAGAGAGTTTATAATTGAGGATGCTGTCGACGTGTTTTTTACTTTCCAACCTATACTAGGTAAGGAAAGTATTGCAATCGGGTCAAATTTCCGACATGCGGTTTTCGACGGATCTATACGTTTCAGAGCACCCTGAGTCCGAAAAACACATTTTTAACCATTGGTCTGTCTGTCTGTCTGTCTGTGCCAAGATTTTCTCGGGAACTACTGAACCGATTTTGTTGCTTCTTTTTTTATTTTGTAATGTTTTGACTACTGATGCCTGTGACAGAAATTCGGTGCTCCATGCACAATAGCTTGAGCGCAATAAATGAAAAACCTGGTTTTCTATAGACTGTAGCGCAAAAACGGCCCTAACGATTTTGATGAAACTTTCCTATAATGTTCTAATCATTGTTCTATCAATTTTCGTATACAGACTAAATTCTCAAAAAAATTCAGGAAAAAAAGTTATAAAGAAAAGCCTGTTTAGCCTGTCGTTTGAAAGGTAATGAAATTCCCTACAAAACCGTATAAAAATTGTTGATTTTGGACAACTATTAACGAAGTTACAGCTATTCAATTTCCAATGTAAGATTATGGTTTCATATCTTGGTGTCAGAACTGGGCGAATGAGAGATGTTGACAGAGAAGTCTAGTGATAGAGATGACTAGGTGAAAGTAAGAAAATCTGTTGCCCGCATCACACAATCTTCACTATGAACTTCTTTTCACAGAAATTATTGTTTGACAATACTAAGCTATGGCAAAAAGTTTTGGATCAGCAATATTAGGAAGTATTGAAATTTTTACACTGATCTACCTTAAGCCGGTTTACATTGCTTTATTTGTTTATCAAAACAATCGTACTCAAATCTTATGTTTGATCAATTTTCAGGAAAATGTATGTAGTTCTATTCTTTTTTGTTTCTTCATGAACATATGTAAAGATATAAAATCTTTTCTGAAATAGGTAGGAAAGTCGTGAGAGTGGACACACCACATATTTTTTTTTTAAAGAATAATTGAATACTCAAATTTTTTAAAACAAAACAATAAATCTTAAGCAGTTGTGACACGAAATATAACTTTTAAAATAACAAACAATTATGTTATAATTTATTTTTATTTATTTTTATTATTGAATAATAATACAATCAGCCACTGTTGGAGGGCTGTGTTATAATTAACAACTTTTTTTTCCATGTCCATGAGTAATAATAACTAATTCCTTGAATCACTTGCATTATTGTATTGTTTTATTAATTAATTTGCGCTAGGTATTCGTATTTTAATTGCTCATCCGTTTTCGGAATATTTGCCGTGAATCCGATTTCTGTTAAACAGAAGGTCTCCCGGTTGGATGAACGTTCACACATTTTCCATTGAACAGGAGAGCAGGTGATGACCCAAGCACAGCTAGCATTAGCAGACCATTCTTCAACCTTTGTAAACAAATAGCCAGTAGGATAATGACCGTCCACTTTTTCAGATCGCTATTCAATTTGCCCTGGAGTTAGTTAATTTTCAATTAACGATCTGGATGAGCATGCCCTTGTTATTATATAGAAGGGAGGGCTGTAAAGCAACACCTATACATTTGCCCGGCGGTGGGTATAAATCAACCAGCCCTTTGCCTCCGCTAACCTAAAAAACATTCCGCCCGTAAAATATTCTTCCTTAAACGTTCATCCCCATTTTTTACTAGCGGACAATTATACATCCAAACCTGCTCTGTTATTTCATGTGCTCTCTTTGTTCAGATTTAACTGGCTTCGATATTTTTGAATTTTCTATGTGTATCTATATACTGTTGAGTGTTATTTTCCACAAGATGTTAATCTAAAATATACAATGACGAATTCCAATTTCAATCCTCTAATTCCTCCAAAAATGTTAATAAAATATACGAATAATTATGTTTCACTGATGTCGCTTGTACATCGAATGAAATGTATTAGGAAGAGTGATATGTAGAAGTGATTTTAATATTTCTTGATATAATTAAAAAAAAATGTTTCAGAGTTTATATAAAGTGGTACTCCCGGTTAGCCGATTTTGAGGAATAAGTTGCTGTCACATCTAAGGCATATACCTATCTTAAATACATAATATCAGTTTCGTAGGACTTATCGTTTTTGAGCTAGACTGCTAACATACAAACACACAGACCATTTTTTGGGATTTGGTCCTTTCGACTCAGTGTACCTCCAAACGTGTATTTCCGTTGAAAACTCAGATTAAAAAATTTTCTTGATCGCAATACTTACCATCACTATATATTACATATATACGTAAGTGAAAGTAAAAATATTTTAAAATTGCGATATCTCTACTAATAGTGCTTCGATTTCGGTGAAATTTCTTTCATTTTACTTACCATCACTATATATTACATATATACGTAAGTGAAAGTAAAAATATTTTAAAATTGCGATATCTCTACTAATAGTGCTTCGATTTCGGTGAAATTTCTTTCATTTTTTAGGAAATTTAAATACATTTGAAACATTCTATCACAATATTGACAAAAAAGTGTATACTTGTTAAGTTATTTGGAATTTAATTTTACAACCCCACGTATGTTTTTTTTCCAGCTTATTTTCGTTGAAATACGTTATATAGATAAATTTAAAGGCTGTCGAGAAAATGACTTTAGCGAAGTTTCATTGAAATCGGAACATTCGTTTAGGCGCTGCTGTATATAGCAACACAGGTTTTTCTGCATTTTTATTTTTTTTCTCCTTTAATAACTTATCAAATTCTTTCAAAAGTTCTATTTAGCATTTTTTCGTAACTCTGAATAATGTGTAATGATCAACTTTTTAATATAAACCATATGAAAGGTACTTTAGAGGAAGACGTATATGAAAATTGGGCATTTAAGCCCTGTAGGATAAGATCTAATTGGTATTAAAGATGACTTCATTATACATTGATACACCGAGTTTAATCAAAATCGTTAGAACCGTTTTTGAGAAAATTATAAAAATGTGTTTCAGCGTTGATATTAAGTAGCACTTCCGGTTAGCCGATTTTGAGGAAAAAGTTGCTGTTTTTTCAGATTAAAAAATTTTCTCGATCGCAATACTTACCCTTACTATATATTATACATATATACGTAAGTGAAAGTAAAAATATATATTTAAATGTAATCACTATTTACTGGAATTAAACATCAAAATTAGTTTGAACTATGCAATCATCATTTGTATGTATGTAATACTATCATATCTTCATCAGTATATGAAAATACATATAATTTTTTAAAATTTATTTTTATAGTTTTTTTTTTCAGATATTCACGACGGGAGCTCAGCATCATTATTTTCACATTACGACACAGCTAATGGCAGCGCTGCAGTTTTCTTCTCAAATTACTGAAGATTAATGTGATCTATTTATCGATAATATGTATATCCAGGAGAATTTCTCGAACCTATAATTGGTCCACAGCTTATATATCCGAAAAAAAAGGTTTCTTGTATCATCCGGACTCGAACACAGATTCGGGATTTGAAAGTTCCGAGCGTGCATTACGTACTGATGTTAGGTTGAACCCAGCAATGATTTGTAAGAATAATTCATAATGAAATCAAATAAAATTAAGTAAAGACTTTATATTCAATATTTAATAGTTGACCGTTGCATTATAAAGGAAGGAGATGGTCCGGGGTGGCGGTCATAAATAGGCTAAATAGTGGTAAAACTATTTAATTAAAAGCCAACGTTTCGACCCGACTTCGCAGGTCTTCTTCAAGGAGGTGTGTTTAGCTAGGAGTTTCACTTAGAATTTAAAGTTCTACAGTTTCATTGAGGTGTGTTCTAAGTGAAACTCCTAGCTGAACACACCTCTCTGAAGAAGACCTGCAAAGTCGGGTCGAAACGTTGGCTTTAATAAAATAGTTTTACCACTATTTAGCCTATTTATGACCACCACCCCGGACCATCTCCTTCCAATAAAGGCTTCATAGTTTGTCATGAGAAGTGAAACCTAATGAACTCGTTTGTTGCTTTATAAGTGAAAATTGATCCGGAAACTGGTTTATCAGGTAAAGTAGTTGGGGTAAAAGTTATAGTGTACGGTAGTCCATTATTTAAATGCAGTTCCCCTCCGCTGTGGGGAATCGGGTTAAAAAGGAGGGTGAGGAAATTATGTAAAATTTGTTAACAAATCCGTTGAGGGGAAAAGATGTAGTTCTGATCGGCGCTAAATATTCATTACTAGCGGGGATTAAATAAAACAGGCTAGAGGATGCCTCTATAAATACTGGAGGGCTGTCGGAAAAGTGGTAAGAGGATTATATTGCGGGGTAGGCGTCCAACCCCTTTATTATTTTATGCTAACCGGGGTCAGATTGTCGTTCCGCTCTGTGCATATTTAGTGACTCCTGGCGTCCGGATCGATCGGGCTTTGTCGGAAGTTAGCGGTGTTCTCGTCCCGATGGGAAGTGTTATCGGTAGCGCATTATGTGATGAAACAATGAAAACAATGAAAATGAAACAACTAAATGACAGAAAAATCAGTAGTATTCCCTAAGTTCATATGTCAAATGACGAATCAAAAGACACGCTGTACTTCAATTTACATAATCAATATTAGGTTACAATAAAATA
Source organism: Nezara viridula (assembly GCA_928085145.1). Classification (NCBI taxonomy): domain Eukaryota; kingdom Metazoa; phylum Arthropoda; class Insecta; order Hemiptera; family Pentatomidae; genus Nezara; species Nezara viridula. Next base: position 210,612,100 of record OV725077.1, read on the forward strand.
GTTATTTAGTGAAATTGCAAAAAGTACCATTTTTATTGAAACAAATGTATAAAATATGATAAATTTAATGTCAGAATAGAAAATGACAACATTTATCTGCTCTTAAAATATAATAGGGTAGAATTTATTTAGAAAATAGTAACTTTATAGAAGGAAAATATATATATATAATTTGCAAATAAAATTATAAATAACTTTTTTTTTTTTAACTTTATTTCTTTACTCACACCTGTCATAAGCAATGACAATTAGCGGGTCTGTTGTCGGTAAGTGTAGAGGTAGTGAGTGGCTTGATCGCCGTGATGGAGAGTAATGCCCAGCCGAATCTCTTCCTGTCTTGATTTTAGCATTTTTTTTAAGAGAGGAAATCCCTCATCCACCTCCTTTGGAGCCTCCTAATTGTGTTTTCATGTATGTTATTGTGAAATCGCTTGTAGTGTGTCTGTATGTGATCGTTAACTGTTGGCATTTGAAGGTCTTTATGTAATGGAATGTTTGTGACTTTAGTCCAATGGACCATAGCTTCAGTTATGGTCCTGAAAGTTTTGGATTGAAAAGTTTGTAGTTTTCGTATGTGGATCGTTTTGTCTGTCCCATAAATTTGTAAACTTGCAACTATATCTAGTTCTTCAGCGTAATCAAGTATCTGCACCATATGGGAGAATATCGTGCATCTCGTCTGAATTCCAGTTACTCTTACCACTTTCGTTTAGACTTTCTATTATAATCTAATACTTCATCAAGTCACTCATTCGACGCAGAATTTTATATTTTTCAATTCTTGAAATAGAGACGTTATAATTAGGAAGCTTCGTTTGAGATTTCAAATCAATTAATGGACCAGTCCAAATATTCCATTTTTTATTATTTTCCATTTTCTATTTTAATGGATTCACGCAGGTAGAAGTCTATTTTTTATCTTTTTCGTAATTTATATATATCCTGGATATAATTTTTTTCAAATAAGTGACACTTTGTGTAAAATAAGTCTGATTTTTCCGCATGGGCTCAAGGACAATATCTGTGTTAATGAAGTACGTCAAATCCAAATAGTGAACTCAAAATCCTTCAAGGATTGTAGTGGTACATGCATTTTCAAAACTAATAGAATTATGATTCTCTATCTGGGGTATGAAAGAATAGAAAACTTTAGGTGTTAAAATGGAATTTTCTTTTTCCAAATAAATGCAGAGGTAGATTAAGCGAGTAAATTTTGAGTGTGAATTGACGTTACGGCTCACAGCTCTTGAAATAAATATTATTAATTGAATGTTACAATTCTAAGTAATTCTAAGACTTTGAAAACCAGCAGGTGAAGGGTAAACACACATCTTTGCTTAATGACTGCCGAAGTTAAGGAAGTAATATATTAATGCCGAAGTTTAAAAAAAAACTTGTGCTCAGATTTGAAAATTTCCACCCGCGTGGATATACGATTTAGACATGAAGGAGAAAAAATGACTGCTTGTCTGTTTGTCTCCGGTCAAATTCATGCCTAATATTTCGCCTATTACCATTGTCCCAATGTCATGACATTTTCAGCGCTGTGGGGGTCGGTACCTAGTCGGTAGTCTAGGGGGTCGGTAATTTAAAATAATGTGTTTTAAAATAATTTGGTTTCAAAACAATGATTTATTCATTTGAAGCTATGTATTATAATGTTTTAAGCAAACTGTAGAGAAATGTTCTTTTTTTTAAAGAAGTGGACTGTATAAATATTTCATGTATAAATAAAACATATCTTATAACCTTAAATACATTAACTGAAGTTCAATAATTTTATTTAATAAATTTTTTTTTTAAATATGAAGAATTGAATAATATTTAAAAGATTTTTTTAAAACAACTATAATTAATCTGAAAGAAAAAAGTTATATGAAATCATGTTTAAGTTAACTTCAAGCCCTCTCCCTCTCAAAAAAAGGATTTCATTATTTCATGTATATATATATATATATATAGGTATATATCTTGTGATTGTTGAAGAATTTAACTTAAATCACTCTCAGAAACAAATATGGCCAAAAAAAAAATCATTTTTTTGGGAGAGAGGGGGAGGGGAAGTAAGTCAACATCCAAATGAACCTTGAGGTTCGTTCTGGGACAGATGACACCCGATTCGTTAGTACACGTTTACAAACAATGTATCATCAATGCGTTTAAGGAAATAACCAAGTACGTTCCTGTTAATCTGAATAAGTTTTTTTTAATTTAACTTTTCTTTTAGCAATATACGGGGAGCGGGGTAGTTCAGTGGGTGAGCACTGACTTCCAGAGCTCAAGGTCCTGGGTTCAAATCCGGCTGATGACTAGTAGTTTTTCCTGGAGACCCTCCTGGGGCACACCCAGCCTCTATAAAGTGGGTACTCTTAATTATAAAAAATAATTAAGGGGGAAAACCTGGCGGTTGAGCGTGATATCGGCCCCATCACCTCCCTGCACAACCGTTGGCCTTGAAACAGTCCTTTCTCACATAGTACTGCACCCAAGACCCTCCATGGGCTGTAGTGGTACAGGTTTTTTAGCAGTATACATGTGTTATTTAATCATGTTATATGATATATATCTTCTGAAGCATAAATTATCCATTCAAGATAGAAATATAACATCATGCCTAAAACGCGTGAGGTTATTTCCTCACTGTTCCTGGGAGATGGTTGAGGTGTGAAGCGGGATATTTTGCATCCCGGGAGGATATTGAGGCAGCGCTGGCGGGGACCAGGACTACATTGGCGATGCAAATACAGAGCCGCGAGGGCTTAACCCGGCCATTTTGTATTTGTGCATAATAATGTAACAGGGAGGGCTCTCACCTAAGCCGCAAAGCCTCCTCCTTATCCCCACCTCCCTCCTCTTCATATTTATTGATTCCCCTCGGATACTCTCCCGCGTCTTCTTTTTCTCTCCCTTTGTACATCTTTTATACGGCTCCTCTTTAAACAGGCAACTCTGGGATTTACTCGCCTCCCGCCCTATACTTTTCCCTTCTTTTCTCCCCTCCAATCCCCCAAAGGAATCTCATGCATTATTATATCTGGTCAGGTTTGTGCTTGAGTTCTAAACATTATTATCCAGATTCGAGGCTCTGTACATTAAGAATTTATGGTTCGCAGTTTTGTATTTTTCTTTTTCCCCTACCTTACTGTTTTGATGGGATTTCTCAGAAAGGAAACTTGTAAATGATGAAGTTATTCATGCCATAAGTACACAGATGTAACTAATAAAACAGTAATATTTTTCTCAAACATACTTCTTTTCCTCTGGTAATCCTCAAGAATATCATTATTACCCACACATTATGCTTACCATCTACCTTGCCCATACCATCTACCTTAATGTTTATCTTCTAGGGATATAAAAAAAGTATGTTTTAATTACAACTCTAAGACGTTTTTAAAATGCTGCTATCTGAGATTTGAAATAAACAATATCTCGATTCATTATACAAACTTTCTACCCCAACAAGTGATTAGATAATAAGTAAATAATGAAACCAGAATTTTCTTAATGTAGCTTCCCTAAATCACTGCTCCAGAGACATTTAACTTCATCAATCCGATTCTAATTTAGTGTGTCTGCTACAAACGGATTAGGATGTCCAAAAAGTGAGTCGTGAACAATTTTTTAATACTTCTTAACTGCGCTAGTCATATGTGTTATAAGATAGGCAATCTTTACAGCTTTCTCTTATCCTGCAATAATATCACAATAAAAGGAGAGTTTATTCATTTTCTATGCTCATTGGCCATTTGCATGCATTTAGTGTTGCCCAAATGCGAGACCAAGACAATTTTTTTGTCTTCCGCATTCAGTCTTGGTCTTGTGCAGGAGTCTAGCAACAGTCTTGCAGTTACCCATTAGCCTATTACTATAGAGATATTACTGTAATTTTTGAGGTAGGGAAAACCTAACTAAGCCGGAATGAAAAGTTGAAAGAGTTAAATGAAAACGTGTATTGGTTATATCAATTTTTTACATATACTAATTAAAATTGTCAAGTATTCGTAACTACTTTGCCTTAATTTTTATTCAAAAAACGAATTTTTGTTTATCGGTCTTGATCTTGCAACAGTCGGACGGTCTTGAACTTGATCTAGTAAAGTGCAAGACCAAGACCGATTTTGAGCAACACTATATGCCTTACAGATACCTTTCGATTTTATCACGTTGGTAAAAAATGTTTGGAAGTCTTAATATTTTTTTGCGATCACAAAAATGTCAGAGGGCCGTGACAGTACTTGTTACAGGCTTGATTCTTTTTATAAAAAGCAAACTCAACTCAGCTAGTGGATATCGAAATTATTGAGATTATTCAGCATTCTTTAGTACGATGTAGGACCAGTGCAATTCGGTCAGGTTGACTTCGGCTTGCTGGAAGCCCTAAATCTTAATTCTTTACTTTCACATATTGGTTAGAATAGATGGTAACTTACAAGACAACTCCTCTTCTGGATGTATGTAGTTGATGTACATAAGTATCTTAAGCACTCAACAAACGTAGAATTCATATTCACATTTTCTTAGATTTTGAATTACCCACTAAAATTCAACTAATTAATAGCGTTTCTGTTACTTTTGAAAAACGTAAATGATCTGTTCGTTGACAAAAAACAACAATTCTTAAAAACTGTGGAAAAAAAATAGTTCATAGAACAACGCAACGATTCATGGTGTAAGACCTATTCGTTTAATGACAAGTTTGGAAATGAATGAGACGTTTTATGTATAAAGTTTGGCATTGTTCAGGATCGAAATTGATAACTTTTTAATATTAACCTTAATCTTAAAAATTACTTTTTAACTAATTAAAACTGAAAATTATTTTTTACGCACAGAACACTTTTTATTTTAATAATATTTTAACTTTCTTGTTTTAATCTGGTGGTTGTGGTTTTGGGCAAGTTCCTAAACTCTCAACGATGAGCTTATTGATGACATCCTTTCGCTCAGCGTAAAGATGGATCCGGTGCTATCGATGAGCTCAGCGCTGAGCTTAGAAATTTTTCCTTTTTCAAACAAATTTGTTATAAATGTTTTGCCATATTTCTTTATCAAGTGTTGTTCTTAGTTTGAAATTACGCTCGCCTTTTTCAATTTTTATAGAACATAGTAGTGTTTATAATTGTGGATTAATGACTGCAGTGAAAAATTGAAGAGAACATTGTTTTTCCTCTTTTTTTACTGATCATCCCAACCATTCTTCCCTTCAATAATGGTATTTAATTTTATTTATGCACTTAAATTGATTTATGTGAATATGTTCAATCATAAAAATGATTTTCGGTCTGCAAGACACTAATATAGATAGATAAATCTAAAAACTAATTTTGCCTACTAATATGCTTAAGTTAATTTAGTAATGTAATAACTATAATGAAAGTTTTTATTTATTCCTAGCTTTCATTAATAATAGGAGCTAAAAATTACATCTCTAAACATAACAGTTGAACATGTCTTATAAAAAAAACTGTTGGGTTATTTTAATGAAGAACTGACAGGTTAGTTGGAAAACAGAAAGAGCTTCTGTTTCGTTTGGAAAAACGAAACTAAAAACATATCAAACAGCAACTCGACTAGTGGCAAACGGGTGAACTAAAAAAACAAAACAACAACTGTTATTCGTTTGGAAGAACAGTTCGTTCGTTTGTGACAAGAACTGTTCTTTTCAAACGTTTGGTGTTTTCTCTCCCACCCCTACCCCTGACAATAGGGGTCCCCGAAGGGTAATATCGTGTAAATAATCTCCTGTTTCTCCATATTTTGCATTTTAAGGAGGTCTATATCTTCATTATAATTTCTGATAATGTCCTTGATTTCTGTGATTAGGTGATAGGAGTTTTCCTTTTTTTGTTGAACTTGAAAACTAAAAATTCAAGCTAAAATATAATTTTTAAACAAATTTTGAACAATGCCTTGAGAAGTTCAAGCAATTTCATGTGGATTAATTAAGGGATTGAATATATGTTTAATGATTTGTTGTTTTACTGATTAAAATAATTAATTTTAGCCTATCAATAAACCAACTGTATTAGAGAAATATTGAATAGAATAAAATTCAAATATTACATAATATAAAATAGCTTAAGAAATAAATTTAATTTGTTTAATAGATATGACGTCATTGACCGGGGCCGTCTAATATCTAAGACCGATATTGACTACAGCTTTAGAAATTAATTTTAAATCGTATCCAGTAAAATGTTTACATACGAGTAAGGTTAGCGGTTTTTCATTTCTGACTGATGTCGTAGGATTTGTACCATAAACAAGAGATTCAGTTGTTAGGTCCTTGGCGAAGAAAACAAAAACGACAAAGATCCTTTGTTCTTAACTTAACATCTTTTGTTAAATTGATATGGAGAAAGATGGAAGGCTACAGATTTATGTCTTATTTCGTACCATTAAGTTTACTTTGTAATTATATTTTATATTTATATCTAAAATTAATTATTATTGGTTACTGGCTGGTTTATTAGAAAAGAATTGAAGGATAAACTACCTCTGACAGTGAAACACATTTTAACAGAATGCAGAGCTTACGAAACATTTAGACAATGTCTATACATCCTGCTTTTCCCATTCTGCAGGCATTCCTCAAGGTAGTATCCTAGGTCTTATCCTCTACACAGTCTATAAAGCCGACATCCCAACACTGTCAACACCACATATACCGATGACACATGTACCCTATTAGTTAATAACGACCCATTAATTGCATCCCAAACCCTTCAATCACACACCACAAACCTTGAAGAATGGTGTCAAAACTGGAGAATTAAAATAAATTCCAATAAATCTCATCAAATTACCTTCACCCTTCGTCGTAAACCAATGACTTCCTGTCCTTTAGAATCCTTTAACAATACCTCACTTATTACTATTGAACAAATCCGTTACCTAGGACTCCACCTGGACAAACGTTTAACTTGAAATCCTCATAACAAACTGAAACGACAAGAAACCGCTCGATGTTTCCGACTACTTCAACACTTACTAGACAAACGGTTTAACCTTCCAATTAATTACAAAAGACTCATATAAATGACTATAATAAGGCCTATTTGGACTTTCGGAGTTGAGCTATGGGGCTCCACCAAACCTTCAAATTCCTCTCGTATCCAATCCTTACAATCACAAAGATGGCCCCGTGATCTCCTAATATAGACATATTATTAGGGTGCTGTCAATGGGTAGTTTCTCAACACGTGTTTCATGTCATTATATCCATGAACGAATTTACTAGATGTATTTTTTTTCTGTCGTAAGTCTCCTATAAATAATAAAAAAAAGATGTGATGTATTTCTGGTGAAACCGTACAATGTATCATGACTATGATTTACGTTGATGCGGGTTTTCTTGCGCACTTTTCTTCTTGTAAAATTTCAAAAGATGCGAATGGAGGGGAGAGGAGTTGAAACAAAAAGAGACAGCGGAGCGCGGATCGATGTGCCGGCGGTGTTGTGCTAAGACGGAAGGAGAGGAGAGCCCCGGTAATCCTGTTATCCTCCCAGTTATCAATTATTAACGGTGCAAATGAACGAGGAGCGGCTTCAATGAGCTGTCCTTGCCAAATATTTGCCTTTGTGATGTCTGCCCTTCCGGACGTGTCCTCCGTCTTATTGGATAAGTAGGAGAAAAAAGGGGAAGGTGTCTCTATTGTCTTTTCGGAGGGCGGCTGCCACTTCGTCGAGTGGCCTTTGCATAATGTATCCTCGATGTTTCCTTACAACAACACCAATTATTCTCTATTAATATTAATTACTGTTCAAATTGTCTTTGGCTATTTCGATTGTATTTGTAGATCTACCTATGGAGACCTTCCTTATGTTATAAATGTTTCACAAATCATTACAAAATATAAATAAAGAAAAAAATACAATCGAAATAAATATATATATATTTTTTATATATATAAATATTCATGGACATTCCCAACAGAATATCCAGGAAAACTGACCTCTGCCGGCCAAGGATTGGGCCCTGACAATTTTCTCATGGATACTTATTAAGAGGGCTCGTGCCGATGTGAAAACTGCAATGATCAACGAATAATTAAACATGTTATTCAAGACTGTTAAACATTTAAAAATTAAATCACAAACAATAAAAGACGACGAAAAAGCAAACAAACAAGAATCTAGAATTCTTGAAATGATACAACAGTATTTGAGATAACGGTGTTGTCAATTACCCTATATGATAGTGACATGAAATAAAAATGATTCAAGATTACCTCTTAACTGATATTTTCAGTTCACAATTTGAATAAAAACCTCTTATCCGATAGTTTTATCACGTAAGTGCTGTGAAAAATCCCCTAAATATCCATTTTCAAAATTTTTGTAGACCATGGAGCTATCATACAGTTTCACTAGCGGATCTAAATTTAGGATTTAAATTTGGGGAGTTTCCTTAGTTTTCTGCACGAAAGTTTTATATATATATAACGATTCTTACTTTGGAAGAAGAAGATCCTAACTACCAATATGAAATGGTGTTCCTTGAGTGATTCTTGAAGTCCTATTAAATGTAATTACACGAACAATAATCTTATTTTACCATTTGGGAGGAGTGGGGGCTTCAGCCTGAAAGTCCCTTCTCCACTCCCCCCCCCGTAGATTCGCTTGAGCTATTTTTCCAGTTTCCACTTAAATTAGGAGAACAAATAAATTACGGCAAAAAATGTCGCTCCAAAGGTATCGTGCAAGACTATCTAAGTAAATGGTACAATGAAATAATGGAATAATTAAATAATGGTTGGATATATAATGGAATAATTAAATAATGCTTGACTAAAAACTATTTTTTAACCATTTTAAAATAATCCTGAAAAATAGTCCTTTGCTGGTAAATCATTGAAATAAATTATATTAAAAAACATTTTAACTTCATATCTATATCTTCTATAAAAAATAAAAGTTATTATTTAAAGGAGCACTATAGAGAAGTTCTTGATTCATTATAAATTGTAGAGCCATTGAAGAAGAAGAATTATTTAAATGCGGTAATGAAATCATTCCTGTACGTCAAAACAATTATTTTTTTTTTACTATCCTCGATGAGTTTTTCCTGTCAATCAAAACCTGGCGTTATGGGAAAATTCTCCATTTTGTTCCTTTGTAATTGTGGGCTTGTGTAGTATAGATTATTATTATTATTAGATTTATTAATATCTACTAATATAATAATGTAATATATTATTACATTAGTAAAAACACGTGATGTTGTACATTGTTGAAAAATATATAGATTGATTTATTTGGGAACTTACTCAACCTTACACAATCATTACATGTGGCGACGATGGTGAACAGGCAGAAAAAAAGAAACTCTAGAACAGACAAGGGGTTGGATGAGGAAGTTGATTTTTCTGAGGCCATTGACTCATCGGCTACCAACGAACACAGGTTAACTAGAAGTAAATATGATATAGAAGAACGAGTAAGTATATTTAAGTTTCCTCTTTATAATAATTCAGAAAAATGGGAATATTATAGAGACCGTTTTGAACTTGAGTTAGAAATTAAAAATATAAATGGTAACGACGAAATCATAGAGAAGTCACGACGCAATTTATTGTTAAAATGTGTGGGAGCAGAGTTGTATAAAGTGGTAGTGGATTATTTCCATCCTACAAAAATTACTCAATTACGTTATTCTGAAATAAAAGCATTTTTAGATACATATCTAAAACCGACCACAAGTTATCTTGCAGAAAGAGTAAAATTTGGGCAAATATTCCGTGACAAAAATCAGTCAATACCATCATTTTTAATGAAATTGCGATCGACAGCAAAAGATTGAAAATTTGGAAATAATCTGGAAGAACGATTACGTGATTAATTTTTGTTAAGACTGAAAAACCAGTCGATGCAGAAGGAGCTTTTTTGCCGTCATCCAGAGGAAAACGCAAGCCTAAAAGAAATTGAAAAATCCGCTCTTATTATTGAGTTAGCCCAAGAATAAAGAAAAGTCATAGAGGATACGGCAGAGGACTACAACTCATAACTGTATTGTAGATCCAGCTACAGAATGTATTCGTTGCGGGTACCAGAAACATAAACAGGGTAGTAAATGTCCAGCTAGCTGAATACCTGAAAACTTTGCAGTTCTTATGGTCATTCGGAAAGGAATTGTTTGAAATCTGGCTAAATGAATCTAAATAAAAGAAAGGCGAAAATAAAATCAGTATATACGGTAAGTTCAGAGAACTCTACAGATAGCGAATATGAAGTCAACACCGTACTAGACGTCAACGCGATTACTTCAGATAATTCTCGGTTTTTGGTGAGGGTTCAATTAAACGGCAAAAATATTCGAATGGAATATGACACAGCTGCTGCACGTAGCATTGTTGGAGAAAACGTATGGAAGTATATAGGAAATCCACCACTACAAATTAACTCTGGTCCTCTTACTGGACGAAGAGCCATTAATCCAAACTCATTCAATCTTCTCCGAGCGGTACGTTCAGAAATTTGCACACCTCGAACTTCTTCGAGCTGATGAATCGCTTGAACAACGGTAAGGTGCCGGTTTCGTAAAATTCTCAAAGTCAAAAACCGGTCATCCCGTGTTTCTGTTACCCTAGGCCGTCCAGAGTTGACCAGAACTCACAGAGTAACACGGCTGGCTTTTGCTTGAGAACACAGCCATTGGACTATGGACGAATGGAGTGCTGTACTTTTTACAGATGAGTCAAGATTCGCTCTTCGATCTCCAGGCGGGCGTGAAAGGGTGTGGAGAAGAAGAAACGAAAGATATGTAGCCTGTAATTTTTCCCAGAGCCAATCTTTCCAACGTGGTTCCTTAATGGTGTGGGATGGGATTTCAATGGAGCGCCGCACAGAACTGGTTGTTGTTCGTTGAGGCTCTTTGACGGCCATTCGCTATGTAGATGAGATTTTGGAACCTCATGTGTTGCCTATCCTCAACGAAATCGGCGATCGTTCTGTTCTAATGTACGATAATGCACGCCCACATGTCGCCCGCATAGTGCAGACGTTCCTTCGACAGAACAATATTGAGGTTTTAGCTGGCCAGCACGTTCTCCAGATTTGAACCCCATTGAACATTTATGGGATAACCTCGGAAGACGAATAAGAGCGCGTGCAACACTTCCTGATACACTGCAGGACCTTGAAAGGGCTCTTCGGGAGGAATGGGCTATCCTCCAGCAAAGGGACGTTTCCCGACTGGTGGAAAGTATGTCGAGGCGTCTTCAAGAAGTAGTGAAGGCAAGAGGAGGAAACACGCGCTACTAAACGATGATGTAATTAATTTCTTTTAGAATAATAATGGTTCGTTTTCAATTTTTTTTTCTCTAATCTTTCTTACCCAATCACATTTTGATTATTAAAGATAAAAAATATTATAAAATTCCATAAATACTAAGTATTATCTATAAATACCATGTATTTTATACAAATACAACTTTTTTTACAAGTGGCAGAAATATTTTTAGATGAAAACATGAAAAAATCAAGTGGGTGGAATTTTTTGCCTGTCAGTGTATATATATATGCCTATAAATGAATAAATGTACCTAACATTCTTTGTGATATGCCAGTATTGTACATTTTTATAAAATGTCATGAAAAAATGCATACAATTTCTTGGAGGGTTTAAAATTGAAAATAAAACAACATATAAATAAATTTATAATATATATTACTATAAATATTAAATACAATATATATATTAAATGCCATTATATAAGCATCTCAAACAATTCAGTCTCATAATAAGTGATGACATGCTTAAAAGATATATTAAAAGGTATTTTTAAAATATAAAATTTTACTATGTAAATATATAATATATATAATTGTGTGTTAAAATCTTATTTATTTGGGATATATATTATAAATAAACCCTGCCTACACTTGTAGAATAATATAGTTTACTAGGAGGTGGAACTGAGGTGAGAAGAAATCACAATGCGTCACATGGTTCCTTAGGAGGTTCATTTTCTGAATGGTCCTGTAATAAAAAATCATAATAATATGAAATCCATTTATTAAAATTATAATATAATACAATTATAATTATTTACTTTTGTAAGAAATAAATAATATTGGTAATTATATTTGAATAAATAATTAGCAATATATGAGTCGTTGATTGCAAAATTTGCCATTTTCTTAATAAAAAGTAATTACGTTTTGAGGTTTTCGAATGCCTATCATTATCAAAAGAATAATAATTCACGGCATATTAAATTGTCATTGTATATTCGGAACTTGTCAAGATAAAAACGCCGAGTAAGACCGAAGTGGCACAGAATTAGATACCCTACAAATAAACTAACAATCAAATTGACTAACAAACTAAAAGAATAAATCAGAAAATTTAAAGTTAAAAAATTACCAAGTGTGAATGTGATCTGTTAACATTATTATAAATGTCCTTGAGACAGATTGTAAAATTAAAAAAAAAAAATACTTAATTGAAAATCTAACAAATTACTATAGAGGACCACTGAAAAGCTAATAAAGTTTAGTGACTTTAATTGCCTACTTCTTATTAAATCGCAAACCAGTCAACACCTCATCCAAAATTTTTAATTCACGTCCGATATCCTTAATTATACCTTGTTGAATGTATTGAAGAAGAGCCGTATACTTCCCACCATTTTATTTTTTTGGGTCCTTCCCTTCCTCGCTGTTAAGGCTATAGGCGGTTTTCCGGGTCAGGGGGTGTGGGCGGGGATTTAAAATACGCCTTGGCACCGGGACGAGAATTCCTGACTGTTTTTATAACATTTTTCATGTATCAGGTTGTCGGGAAACGGTGGTGCTGTGCACAACGCATTAGCCCATTCGCCCACCACGCCCAAAAAATTGGTAGGGCTGACCATGTTACAGACGGGCTATGACTGGGTTTGTATATTCCATCCTTGTCAAGGGGAATGCTGAACTTCTTTCATTTTTACTACACTCATACTGTCCACCATATGTCAATTTCATCTACTGCATTTCATCCCACAAAAATTTTCAACAACATTAGCGATCACTTTCTCGTTAAGTTAACCTTCTACCTCGAAAAGCCATTCATTTCCTTACTTAATGAGTAATACTCCGATTCAAATATTTACTGCCTTTGGAAACTATTTATTATAAAAATGATATACAACCCCAAAATTGCACCAGAATACCCATCTTCTTATTGCCATATCTCTCTTTTACCCATCATGGACACAATCCTGGAAAAACTCATCTTGAAACACCTGCACCCTATTCTTGAGTTTAATCACCTAATCCCAGATCATACATTCCTTACATCCCATTCCACTATCCTGCAATGTTATCGTATGGTGGATGTTGTCTCCTCTGCATTGGAGCGCGAAATTTTCAGCTCGGGAGAACACGCTTTTGATCGAGTTTGGCACTCGATACTACTATAGAAACTCCGTATATTCCTACAAGGGTTTGAAATCGATAATTAATTTATTATATTTGATTTTTAATTTGAAAATCATGCCTGATTTATAAATACAAATTTAAATCGATCTTTCAGGTTTGTTGATTCGATTTAAAAATAATTACCACTCACTGAGTGATACGGTTTTACATAAGTGAATAAAAAAATTTTGATAAAAAAATAAAAGTCACCTTTTACACACAAATTAAATAGAATATTAATACGTATGGATACGTTATTATTAGTATTATTACTACTAGGCACGTGCGAAAAATGCGCACAGCATATTGTTAAGTGATCAAATGCCAAATTAATAGGAAAATAAAATAATGCAAGGAATAAAAATATAAGGAAATCAATTGTTACTGTATCGATAAATATAATCGACAAAGGAAACAAAAATTAATTTAAAACTTCATTAATGTTTGGAACCAACATGTTTACAAATTTCAATAAAATTGTCCGATTTCGATGATTTTTTCTCCTCTTTTTGTAGAGAATTTAATAATCTTTTATATAATCATGGACATAACGGGAAAAGTGTGTAATTTTTTAGTTATTCGCAAATAAAGTTTCTTTTCTTTCATAACTCGTTTGCCTGAATTTTCGGGTGATTGGACTATTTTGCCCGCCTGAAGGAGAAGGAAGCCTTCGAAATTGGTGGCCCAATCTTGAGATTGGGTGAAGAATTAACGATGATATGCTTGCCGATCGATGGTGTTTTTTATATAAACTCGAACCACCATAAATAATATAAACTCCTCTCTCGGTCATAGAGGCCTCAAGTCGACGACATGAGATATGTATTCTGGGTGATAAATATTCAGGACGCAGTCCTTTTTAATTTTTTTTTTATTTTTGCCAACGTTTCAACACAAACATGTGGGTCATTCTCAGGGCGTGGTTTGAGCACTGAGGTTGTTCAGTACATGAACAACCTTAGTGCTCAAACCACGCCCTGAAGATGGCCCACATATTTGGGTTGAAACGTTGGCAAAAATAAAAAAAAATTTTAAAAAAGACTGCGTCCCGAATATTTATCACCCATGATATGTAGAACAGTCGACTAACTTCCTTCAAGAGATATGTATTCAATGACAGTACTATAATTAACGTAAGGTTGTGTGGATGCGAACCCTATGCCTCGCGTATCTCGAAAATAGTAAGTTTTTGGGCTTAAAAACGCAGGATCCGATATTTCCGAAGTAACTATCCGGGTCTTGCTGTACGCATCAAAATCTTTAAGATCCAATTTGTCCCGTATCGATCTACAGACCTACCACCGTTCCAGTATTGAAGCCTAGCAAAATGTTTGTATCGACTTTATTTATTTTAGAAAGAAAAACAAAATTAGAGAATACGATTCGCTAACCCCCTGTGAAATTCTGAATCCAACGGTACCCCATTCATGGTATTTGAACATGACAGGAGCTATATTTGGTACAAAACCGATTTCGAGGCTTACTGTAATATATGTGAGGATTATACACATTTTTTAATATTATATTTCTGAAATCACTGTAATTGTGCACGCGGTACCTGTAAAATATATATATGCGTATGAATATCGGAAATAAAGTTGTGTTGCTAACAGTCAACAACAATATTCTCCTCTGCTAATCTAGACTCAAAATATATCAAAGAGATCACAAAAAATATATATATTTCTGATTTAAAAAAGTACTTTCTGTTCTACAGTATTCTTCAACAAAATCCCACGTAGTACTCATAGATAGGTAAGAATTAAAAATATTTAATTAGATTGCGAGTGTGTGCAATATTTATGTTAAATATTCATAAAAGACGTCTGTCCATTAATTACATGTCCATTTCCAATCAATTACAAATGACTCACAAATATGACTAAAATAAGACCTATTACGAAATACGGACTCAATAGGAATAGAAATAGAAATAGAAAAATCATCTTTATTCTGGGAATAGGTCCCTTTAGAATAACAGTATTGTTCATATAAATTAATCATAAATCTGGCCAAAAGACGTATTACAATGAATAATAACAAAATATTAGTAATAAATTAAGTATAATAGCTCTTAGGATAAATTAACGAGAACAGTTGGGTAATAGGGGTTCAATACTACATTATTGGAGCCAAAACAATTGCATAATAATCACTGAATGAAATTAGAAAGGAACGCAAAATCAATTTTATATGCAAAGCATTGTAGTGATGGAATATAAAAATTAAAAAAAATAATAACTTTTAGTGATTACGCGTAAAGAGTAAGAGATGAAAACAAATAAAATAAAGTATATATATATTATAATATATATTATATATATATATATATATATTATATATTATATATATATATAATATATATATCTTATTTTTTATTGTTTTATTCTGTGTTGAACGTGAATTTTCATATATATAAATACATATATATGAAAATTCACGTTCAACACAAAATAATAAGAGAAAAATAAGAACAAAAAAATTAAGTCTAAAGAAAATTAAAGTCTTATTACGTAATATGTATTTAACCAGCGTCTGATTTTATTGTGAAGAGGAATTGAAATAAGAGCCTTTTAAAGGTGGATAACAATGATGCATGGCGGATTTTAGCTGGATGGAATACAATGAGGGCTTACGAAGTGGAATTTTGGGGCTCCACTAAACTAATTTACTGACTTGAAAATGGCTCTTTATTCCTTAAATGTCATAAAAATAAATGAAAATAAATATATGGTATATTTATTGATTAAATTTCGACAAGAGTATCGGAATGTCCTTTTCTCTAAAATCCGTGCTGAGTGCCTGCGTGGAGGCTGAGCGAGAACTGACAAAGCAAGCAGGTGCCAGAAGAAGATATAAATCAGAGCAGGTTGACAGGTTGGCCGCCACTGGCATCAATCTTCATTTAATAACTCCTAGCCTGGCTAACCAGTAATTGAGGAGCCCCCCCAACCTCTGCCAGTACATAATATTATGTACCGTTGGTCCTGCCCTACCTCAATGAGTATTTAGTCACAAAAAAGGTAAACACCATAGGTAGGTGAGAATTAATAATATTTTATCGAATTGTCAGTGTGTGCAATATTCACATTAAATAACTATTAAAGAATTCTGTGAATATATTTTTTTAAAGAAAAAAAAACATAATATATTTCAACCGATTTCGATAGATAATCGCAGCCATAAATAAAATATAATATTTTTACACCAGTGACGCGGTTGGGAGAGTAGCGCAGGGTTCTCCTGGAGTTCCCTCGCCTGATTGTATATAGGTATGCATGTGTTTTTTTTTTTTTTTTTTTCTTCTTAGTTTTAATTTTCTTATTTTTTAGGTTATTTTATTTTATTGTCTATTGTATATACTTTTGATTATTATTTTGTTCTATTTATTTTATTTTTTTGTACATATGGTGTGAATGTCATCCTACCTCACTATAACCAATGTCCAACAGACAGATTGTTATAATACTCAATAAAGAAATTTAAAAAAAAAAATATATATATTTTTACAGGATGACAAAAAAAAAAAAAAAAAAAAAAAATGGCACCTAAAACTAACAATTTGAAGCTATTTTATTCATTAAAAATAGATTCATTAAAAAGTTAAATGCTTAGAGATGCTTCCATCATCAGAGTATTCTGTAAAATTTTTTTGATATTTTTATTTTATATTACATATAATTTTTTTCAAAGATAATGTTTATGTAATACCTAAAAAATATAGGCATTAATACATATAAATTACCCAGTCCTGCCATAAAATTCATACTTAATCATAATGTTTATAGTTAAGATATTTTAAACAAATGTTTATACTGAAAGATTAGTCATATACAGCTCTATGCCTGCCTCATAGTAATATTTTGACCATATTATCTCTCTACAAGTATTATAAATATCAAAGTATTATACAGTATCACTGTTATTTCTTTTTCTTTTCCTTTTTTTTTACTACCATAATCTTTTCTGACATCAAACCCATTCAATCCTTTCAGTCAAAGTCCTTGGAACAATAGTTGATGCTCCGTTCTATGTAACCAATCAAACCCTACACCATGACCTTAATATTCCATTGTCCTTGACCTTATCCCTCAAACATTTTCCAAATTCCATCAAAACCTTACATATCACCCAAATCCAATTGCACAGTCCCTCTCTAGCTCTACTCATACTATTGTAAGAATATATTGGAGTTCTGGCAATGGCCAGGTTCTCCACTAGAGCCATGTATGTCTGGTTATAGTGTGTCTCTGCTCAGCCTCCAGGTAATACCAGTGATGCGGCTGAGTGAAAGACGCTGAGATCTCCTTGAGTCCTGCCTTCTCCGCTTGAGTCCTGCTTCCTCCGCGAGTGTGGAGAAAGGCTTAGCTTGGAGACCTTGAGTGAATGAATATTGCATAGAAGCATGTGTGTATTTAAGTATTTATTTTGTTATATTAGTTTATTTTTGTTTAGTTTAGTATCTTTTAGTTTATATACAATTACTTTTAGTATTATTATGTTGCTGTTTATTTATTGTGCACAGTCTGAATGAGCTAATCTTTATCACTATTACTATTGTCCTTAAATGTGACAGATTGTAATATATCTCAATAAAGAAATTACTTCTACTACCATAATCTTAATATAACATTGCTCAAAGATTTTTTTTGGCCGTTACTCCATATCTTCCTTAATAGTTCGTTAAATCTAATGATTGAGGGACCATTCTGTAGATTATCTTCTCCTCAGTGACAAAATGAGAATATCAGTCAGAAAAGCAAGGAAAAAAATATGAGGAAAATAAAACTCATTTGCGCATAACTCAAACTGTATGCAATTTATAGTTGATTTAAAAAGCGTATAAATCCTTAAAAAAAATAATTATCGAATTCGATACATTTAATCAAAGATACAGCCAAAACTAAGCTGTACATATTTTTTATTTATTATTTTGAATAAACCATTGTAATTGATCAAAGAAAAAACAAAACAAATCTCTCTCATTATACAATAGTGCACTGCTCAGAATATTTCCATTAGTTTCCCTGCCTAATATGATATGCAATTTATTCTCACTCACCAACTAGTATGTATTTATAAATACAATTCTTTTTAATGATTGGAACCAAATAATTATTATCAAATTAAATCTATTATTAGCAACGATACAGCCTTAATGGAATTCTTACACATGTTTAGGATAATTATTTTCATTAATAAACCATTGAATTCGACCGATTTATTTATTATGCTTTCTTAAATAATAAATTCATTCGTGTAAATAATAAGTTTAAATCATAGCATTTTCATTGTAAAGTCCAATATGATAAAACAAGAAGTTAAAAGTTATTTAAATAGAACAAAAAAGTGTACAAAGCTATAAATATAATTACATGAGATCTTTACAATTCACAGCGGTTTTTGATAATCCTAAAACCCCATTGTTTTTATAAATAGCTTGAAGAGTATGCCATTTTGGAGAGATAAAAAAAAATTATATTAAAATATGCTTCTATTATCTACTGAAATAAAAAGTTTCAGTCACAAAAATATGACGTCTAAAAACTTAAACTATCTCGGTAAACAAATGACCTTAAGTTTTATTGGCAAATAAAATATATAATAATTAAAACCAACAAGGACATGGCAGAAATCAAAATATTCTTTATGTATTATTTTCTGAATAAACAAAAATCAATGTTAGTGTGTTTATTCCTATGCTATTAAATAATCTAAGAGAGTTCGAGCTAGCCGTGACTAGGGCCAATCAAGCTCAAAACAAAAATATGTCAGTTTTCTAAACCTCACATCTTTCATACTGATGGTGTATTTTTTTTTTTCGTAATTATTATTTTTCACATTGTTCATTTCATTTTTTCTTGACATATGCTAACAATAATAGCATATTAGCAGCTACATGCGTGATAATATAAAAAGATTCCCTAGACAATATCAACATTACATATGAACAAATACTGTCACCGACCAACGGAGAGCAGATAAGTAGCGTGGTAAACTATTTTAAAGCGATTAAGGAATACATTTAGTAAAAAATTACCTAAAAACATCACAATAAATTTCTAGCTGACTATGTGGATTTACTTAATGTCATTAATAAAAATAAAATGGAAACGTATATAGTGATTATTTAGCTCAGATCATTCATTGAAACAGAACGGACAAAAGAAATAAAATATTTCTATTTTTGGAGAGAGGGTTACAGACCGAAATCTCCTCTTGATATTTTGAATAGTATACACTTGTACTAGTTGTAATCACGGGCGGATCTATGGGGGAGAGGGGCTTTCGGGCTGAAGCCCCCCAAAATGGTAAAGTATAACCATGTTTTATCGAAAAAAATATTAAAAAAGTATCTCTTAAAGTATTATTGTTCGTGTAATTACATTTAAAAGGGCTTTAGGAATCACTTAAACACCATTTCATACAGGTAGTTAGTTTCTTTCTTTTTTTCCAAAGTAATTATCGTTATTTTTATGAAAAAAAAAACTTTCGGGCTGAAGCCCCCCAAAAATAAATTCTGGATCCGCTAGTGGTTGTAATCAAATTTTGATGCCCAAATAAAAATATGTAAAAGTATGTAAAAGGCTAAATTGAATTATTTACTTAATCAACTTGTGTTAGTATTAGATCTTAATTTGCTAAATTAACAGGATAGTTTAAATTTGCATATACTTATGAAAATGAAAGATTTTCAGCAGCAAATAACAACTTTCATTTTATTATTTTGGATTGAAATTATCAGTAAGAATTTTGGTTTAAAAATTGTTTAAACGGTGAATAATACGATGAATGTAAAATAAACCGATAAAATATTTAGTATTGTTTGTTTTAAAAATAAAATAAATCAATTGAAATTTCATTTTATTATCAGATGTAAACTGGAACATGAGAAGTCCGGATAGAGTTCATGCGATAAGAAAATTTAGGGTGTCAATAGATCATGAAATTTAGAGAATTATAGATAACATAGGAGAAAAAATAAAATAAAACGCATTAATATATATATCTAACCTTAAGAGACTCCAGATTTTTTATTCTTTCCAACCTTTTCAACTTTCTCTGCTTTTTCGCCTCTTTCTTTATGTATTTTTTGCACTTCTTAAGCCATTTGTGAACTTCTACGAAACCTGGCTTAAAAGTTTCCGTCTCTATGTCTAGGCGTGCGGTTTCAAACTGGGATTCCGGGGGTGAAAATTTGAACTGAATACCACCGAGATTCCCGTATGTACAGGGGATATCTAATTCGGTCAGGGCAAGGCAGACGTGGCTTACCTCCAGATCTGAAGCTTCATAACACATGGAGTATTTACCGGCCGTGGTAATAATTCGACGGATATTTACGAACAAGAGATCGACCAGAACCAGCAACGCTGTTTGCGTGATCGAGTCCCAACCGATACGCTTACACATTTTGGCCACGCACACTTTCAAATGCTCTTTAGCGAATTCTATGGTCATGACACCTTGGAGCTTCGCGAGTGACCGGTTGGACATTGTGTCTTAAGGCGGGATGGAGGCGGACTGCTGGGATCAGAGCAAGCGTTAAGTCATGCCGGGGGTTTGTTTGTTTGCTTTAAAGATCTTATCGATATATGTTTATGTTATAGCAACGACCGATTGGTTCTGTTTATTTATACAAGTAATGCGATATTTGTAAATATACTGGTTATTACTTTGAGATAGTATTTATGCTGACACATAATTAAGATCGTCAAAATGCTAGAGATAAACAAGTTGCATAGAGATATTGATACCTAGAAATTAAAACAATTTAAACAAAAGCGCAATAATAATTTTTATTAATTTAAAAATATAAATATCATATTAAAATTATATCAAGCATGTAGTTTTAATAAGTATTAATGACTATTTATCATTGTTAAAAACATAAGATTGTTATGGTTATTTAGTAAAAACACATTTAATAATAATCTAAACATCTTTGCTTATATTCAATAATTAAAAAAATTATAATGAGCTATCACTAGTTTGTATGTTGGGAGTTTAACAACAAGCTATGACGGAAGACCTCTTATAATTATGGGACTTTTAATTAATGGGTAGTCAGGTTCGGGCATTGTTAAAAATTTTATTTGTCCACCACAATGTTTATGAGCATATACTTTTATTTTTTGAAAAAAAAAAATGATATCTATTATTAATTATGAATTATTTATTGAATCAAAATAACTTAATTTTATTATATTTTACTTATATTTTTTCACATTCGTTAGAGTCTGGATGTGACCAACTTTTCATTATGAATCCATTTATAAAAAAAAATCGGTTGAAAACAAGGTCATTTTATTCTCCGATTCTTGAAATATTATTAATTGAAATATAATGGTTACACTCCTTCATTAGTGTTCTTTAATTCTTTTAAAATAAAGATAATTGTCTTAAGTAAGTTAATTGTTTTTAATAACGTCAAGAATTGTGGAGCCGCATACTCCAGTTCGAATGATAAATTATTTTATTAAATTAACAATTTGTTTTCTTTTGTAAACTAATTTGCATCTAATTTAGTTTTATAATCATCTTAAGAAACTTCCTTACAGAAGATGTGAAATGGATAAAACGAAGCTAATTAGGGCTTCATTTGTAACAATAAAAAACAAGAATCTAAGAAATTAAAAAAAAGTATCTAACAAGGGAAGAAAAAAATAGACAATATTTGTGGCCGAAGAAAATTATATATTATTTGAATTTAAAAAAACTTATGAGCTGGAGTGTCCATTTTTCTCCCCCACTTAAGGTATGAAGCAGAAATTTTATTTTTTTAAAAACGGTGCAAGGAGATTGATAAAAAAAATTGCTTTACGTTTTTCCCTTATTCCTTGTTTTAAAAGCTTCTTTTAGTTAAAATCCCTCAATTAACAAGAATTAATTACTATATAAGATTGTTGATGCACCGTGCAACATAAATTTACAAGGAAAATGTACCTCCTTGCAAATTTAATATAGTAAATTGAACTTAACAAAGGTGTTTAGTTTTTAATGATTATGTATCAGCTCTAAGTACAGAATTAAGAAATTCTACTTATTTCAAAGGATCTTTTTTTTCTATGTACGATTGTAATCAGGGTTTAATTTCCACTCTGTGGGTAATGGTAGAAAAAGAGGACAATAACTTTTCTCTTTAGGCATTACAAGCATTTATGAATTTTTTGTTAACTGTTTATTTAGTTTTGTTATAATATATTTAACTGTCTTAGCATCCAGAGGATTGGAATAGATATATACATAATGTGATACGTTAAGTGTAAAAATAATACTGGTATGAGAACGACACCATACCTTCACAGGAATTCTAAATAAGTAGTTTTTGGTACCAATATATTGTAACAAACCTAACATATTTTAAAATAATTACACAGATGGAAATATGACTTACCTCTGGGGATGAACTTAAAGCATTAGCAAGAAGACTTATCCTTCGTCGGTCCTTCTTAGCTTTTGGAGCAGGACCTGTTGGCTTCTTGAATACGGCATCGTCATTGACTCCGTTCACATTTCTATACTGTTCTCGGATCCTCTGGCTTCTCCTGAGCTCCAAAGGTCTCACCTTAGGCATCATCTTCTTCAAATGCTTTAGCCAATGGTGTACTTCGACAAGGCCAGGTTCTACATATCCTGATCCAGGATCGATGCGGCACACTTCGGGACCTGTAAGCCGAGGATATAGTTGCAAACATTGAGGTTTTAACCTCGGCATGTACTTGCAAAACTCTTGAAATCCTGTCAGATCTTCCCCCATGGCGCTCAGGGCGTTGCAGGTAGCCGCTAAGCCCAAGGAGTCTCGACCTGCGGTAATCGAGTAGACGCTCGCTATACGAATTGTGTCCTTTATCCTGGCGGTAACGAGGTCTATGAGGAAACAGAGCGCCGATCGTGTAATCCGGTCCCAGCCCATGTCCCGACATACCTGTGCAATCGATTTCATCAACTGGTAATTGGCATAGTTAACTTCCATCTTGTTGCAATTAAAACACTTTTGCGGAGAATCAAAACGTGGACTTACCAGATCGAGTGACGGCGTTGTACTGGCTGTTATGAGAAACGGATATCGAATTATCAAAGGAATCATTGTTTCCGCGATAAACTAATAGAAATGCCGATCGAGTTATTTTAAACGAAAACATGCTTACAACAACGGTACATTGTCTGATGAAATTCTCCAGGATATTATATATATATATATTGACATAAAACTTTTTTTTTAAACAATCTTGCTTTAAACTGTTCAATAAAATTTAATTAAGCTGATGTAACATATCTTTTATCCTGAGCATTGTATATTCTGCTCGATACGATTGAAATTTAATACCATTTCATCTGATTATTTTGTTAACCATTATACAATCTTATTTTTAATCTATGTTTAATTTTGTGATACCATTTTTTTCTTAAAGGCTCATTAAATTAAACTGTCTCACCAGATTTTGCTCTTTTTTTTTTTTTATTTTATTAAGAAAAATACTTTTTAATTATTCCAATTAGAAATTAATATATATATATATATATATATATATATATATATATATATATATATATATATATATATATATATATATATATATTTATATATATATATATATACATACACATATATTATATTTTCTTGTAAGTATGATCTTGAATTTTCTTTTTTTTTCTTTTGTGAATATACGGTTGAAGGAAATGCAGTTTCACCTATTTAATTAATTTACCTATAGAATAATTTTAATTAAAAAATTAAAAAAAAAAAATATTTTCGACCTATCAAAGGAGATAAATATTGGATTTAGAAAACATGTTGGATCTTTTTTTATTAATGATACATTGAATTTACGGAAAGTATACTTTTATTTATACTGAGACTCCTAGAGTTAGCCATGTGGAATATTTCGCTACTGTTGGTGCAAAAGGTCGTATGTAACAATTTTAAATGTTTATTCTTTTTGCGCTAAAGGTGACAAATTATAGTAATAAATCATTAAAAAATAATAGATTTTTATGTTATTCTGTAAAAAACTCAATTTTTTTCTTACGAACTTTTTCACATAACAATAGCGATATTTAGTAGTACCTTCGGTCTAGCGTATTGATTTCGAAAATTTTATATAATATTTTAATTCTACGTATAACGCATCTATACCGGCCAAATATTAAAGGGACAATGACATAAATGCACTTTCTTTCCAAAAAAAAAAAAAAGGGGGGATAAACTTAAAATGTACAAAATCTCTGCAATAATAACTCAAAATCTTCTAAATTATATTCCCACCTTTAACATGAAAAAATAACGTAATATGAAAAGATTATAAAAACTTCTGTTAGAAGTACAACCTCTATATTATAATTACAAATATGTGGAAAATTTTGTGCAAACTGTGAATTTGATGAAATTCAAAAATCTTATTTAGTCTTTCCACCCCGAAAAAATATTTAGTTCTAAAAAATTATTCCATATCATAAATCGGATTGGTAATCGGTTTTAAAGATGTAAAACTCAATAAATGCTTTGCCATTATACTTTTGTCTTCTAAATCAATAGAGATCAATATAATAAGAGATTTTTCAAATCAATATTAATGAATAGTATTTGGCTTAGTCGATGGTTCAAGATATTCAATGATTTCATTTAGTTGAAAGAATTTAGGAAGTATTTTTTACTCTATATTTATCTTAAGCTGAAAAGCTCAACGTGGTCTGTCAAGTATGGATGCGTTCATTGTTGTTTAGGTCTCTTTCACACCGAAGATGCAAGACGCAAGATGAATGCGTCCTGGATGCTGGATGCATGTGCGTCTTGCATCTTGATGAAAGAGCTTTTCACACCAATTATGTACGTGCCTCTTGCATCTTCTATTTACATCCATTATCTCTATTAATTTAGTATGTGAGTTAGAAAGATGAATAATCAATCATCCGACTCTTCATGTGACAAAATTATGATTCTAACTCGTACTGTAAGAAAAAGACATTACAAAGAAGAAATCGTTTATGGGAGCATCCATACTGGAATAATGCTAGAGATTATAGCCCTGATATGGTGTCTCAGCAATTACTGAACCATCTAGTTAAGTTTCAGGCGTACTATAAAATGGAGATTTCGACTTTTAACAACTTGCTGGATACCATGGATCAGTCGCTGACTCGTCGGGACACAAACAAAAGTTGTGAAGAGAAGACAACTCATATTTCTGAGGTAAATAACTATATTTTCCCATGAATAGTATAACTCATTTTTTAAACATGTGAATGTAGCTAAAAACTGAAAACATTACTTACATATATACAGCGTTGTTTATTAAAATTATCAATACCACATCACGGGGAGTGGGATGGAGGGGGGAGAATAAATGTTGCTTATAATTAGAAAACTCCAATTTCACAGCTTTGTCTCTTTAAAATACACGTAAAGAATAAAATAAGCCGTCAACGATTCATCGATTAAGGAGTCATCAGGACAAAAAAGAAAACAAACCCTAGGGCACATTACTTCATCACGTATTCACTCAATTTCAATAAAAAACGATTAGTAACGATTTATTGCAATTTCGGCATACAATTTTAAATCTTGCATGGTAATAACAAGAAAAAAAAATGTATTAGAAATTATTTTCTAGAAAAGTTGGGCTTATATAAAATTTTTGAATTACGTTTTTTTCTAAAAAATCATAAAATCATAAATACCAATAAAATATTATACCTCCGGTTGATTATGGATTGTATGACATATACTTATTAAACTGTTATTTCCCATTGAAAAATTTTATAAAATGGAATTAAGAGATTTGCATTGTCTGTCGTAGACAGGTAAAAAGTTGTCACACTAATTGGAAGAGGATACTGTTGGAATATCACAAATGGAAAATTCATCAAATTTTTACTAATTTAATTTTCAAAAGGTTACATGATGATTTTTCGGAATAAACGGACGATAGATACCTAATTATTTAAATATAATATCAGATCTAGAGTTATTCGAGAACCCTAACATATTTAATATATTTAACGGTAACTATATCTAAGGTTATAAACATATCCATGAAATATGTTTATATTTCAGTTCTTTTTGCACACAAGTACAATGAAATAGTAACTTAAACAATGTCTTGAATCTGTGAATTTTAAATACTTTTTCAATCTAAAAAAAAAACCCTTAAAAAATTACATTTAGTAAGAAAATTTCATTTAATTTCCTTGAAAATAAGTGATTCGCGTTAAAGAATGTTAATTTTTAGAAATTATTATTTAGGTTTTTTCCCCACTCTCCGTTACCTTCTACAACTTTCTATGTTAGATATATTTTTTTTCTTCAATTCTCCGTTTTCCAGCGATATATTAGACGGGTATACCTATGGACGGCTATTATTTCTGGCCTCGATATGTATTTTTCTTTTTTATCTCCTATATCCAATGATCAAATTCTTTCAAAAGTTATATTTAGTATTTTTTTGTAACTCTGAATAATGTGAGATAAATAATAATTTAAAATAAACCATATAAAAGGTACTTTAGAGGAAGACGTATATGAACATTGGGCATTTAAGTACTGTAAAATTACATCAATGGGAATAAGACCTAAATGGTATTAAAGACCAATTAATTATACAATGATACACCGAGTTTAATCAAAATCTTTTGATCCATTTTGGAGAAAATTGTAAAAATACGTTTCAGCGTTAATATAAAGTGGCATTTCCAGTTAGCCGATTTTAAGGAAAAAGTTGCTGTCACATCTAAGGCATATTCCTATCTTAAATAAGTAATATCAGTATCGCAAGACTTTTCGTTTTTGAGCTAGATTGCTAACATACACACACAAAGACACATCGACATACAGGCACACAGACCATTTTGCGAAACTTGCTTATTTGGACTCAGGGTACCTCAAAACGTGTATTTCCGTTGAAAATTCTGATTCGGGAATTATCACGATCGCAATGCTTTTCCCTACTATGTATTACATATATAGGTAAGTGGTGGTGGGCGGGGTGGTCGAACGGGCTAACATATGTGCACAACACCGCCGTTGTCTGGCAACCTTATCTATGACGTAGTGGATTTAAAATACTCACGAGTTCGCGTCCCGGTGCTGGGGGAGTCTTTCAAATCCCCGCCCACACCCCCTGGCCCGCTGGAAAACCCCGCATAGCCTTAAAGGCTAGGAAGTGGAAGAACCAAAATAAAAAAAATAAAAATAAATAAATAAATATGCATATATGCGATGCATGCCGACCTGACTCGATGATTGCATCTCAAAAATATTTTGCTTCGGGCGGGCCGAGCTAGGGTATGCAAGACCAGACAACAAAGATGCATGCGATATATTTCAAGCCGGCTGGTTTCTAAGATGCACGTGCGTCTTGCATCCAGGCAAAGTCTAGTGTTTAAGATGCATGCATCTTGCTTCCAGGGTGCATGCATCCTGCGTCTTGAAACTTCAGTGTGAAAGAGACCTTATATAAAGTCTTCCTGATAGATTGCTCCGAGCTACATGCTCCGCCCGTCTTAGCCTCCTTGCCAACATATCATAAGATATTGATTGACCAGTTTCTGTAAACAGTTCTTCATTGGCCCTTCTCCTTCATGGTCAGTACTATGATACCAGATCGCTACAGTTCTGATAAATGTACTAGTACATTATGTATTTTTACGCAAGCGAATAAAATGTGCAAGCACATGAAAATCTGGTCACTATTTCTGGCCAGCCCAATCAGTCAGTCGAGTGGGTTTTAAAAATTGCATATACGATGGATTTAAACATAGACGTGCAGAATTTAGGTATGGGTTCTGCAAGAGATGAGAATAGCCCAGAAATTGCTGCCTTGATTATTTTTTCTGCATTCCCTCAGTTAATATAAACATCATATAAAGTGACTACAATCTTAAGTGGTCCTGGTGAAAATTCAACAAAATTTAAAAATTATTGTTAGGAAACTGCCTTATTGTTAGTAAATTTATATAAACAGCTTAATAGTTTCTTTAACAGTAAATCATTGTTATTTCAACTATACTTATAACGACGGAGATGTTGAAAAAATAGGTTTTTTTTTTTTTTTGTATTATAACAATCTGTCTGTTGGACATTGGTTATATTGAGGTAGGATGACATTCACACTATATGTACAAAAAAATAAAATAAATAGAACAAAATAATAATCAAAAGTATATACAATAGACAATAAAATAAAATAACCTAAAAAATAAGAAAATTAAAACTAAGAAAAAAAAAAACACATGCATACCTATATACAATCAGGCGAGGGAACTCCAGGAGAACCCTGCGCTACTCTCCCAACCGCGTCACTGGTACTAAAGCCAGCGGAGATTGGTCGAGAGCACTTTAGCCACATACACACATGTCTTGAGTGAAGAATCTGGCCATTGCCAGAACTCCAATTTATATAATCTACAAAAGGTCGCGAGGCCACTGCCGTTTCAACCTTCTTGGAGGATTATAGGGATGGGAGATGCTTGATAGGGATTGTGCAAGAGGATTTGGGTGGTAAGTAAGGTTCTGGTGAAATTTGGAGAATTTTTCTGGGATAAGGTCTAGGACAAATGGGATGTTAAGGTCATGATGTAGGGTTTTGTTGGATACATAGAAAGGAGCATCGACTATTGTTCGAAGGACTTTAGACTGGAAGGATTGGATGCGCTTGATGTTAGAAAATTTTGCTGATCCCCACAGTTCTAGTCCGTAAGTCCAAATAGGTTTCAGTATTGTCTTGTAGATCAGTAGCTTGTTTTCAATGGAAAGTTTAGATTTTCTGCTTAGTAGTCGGTATAGTTGGCCGTATCGTCGGTTGAGTTCTTGTCTTTTGAGTCTAGTATGCGGGTTCCAAGTTAGTCTTCGGTCTAAATGAAAGCCAAGATACCGGACTGTGTCTGAATAAGGAAGCTGGATGGAATTAAAGAGTACTGGTGGACAGGAATTGCGTCGGAGTGTAAAGGTAATATGTTGGCATTTAGATTCATTAACTTTAATGCGCCAGTTATTACACCAGTGCTCAATCAAGGTGAGGTGACTTTGGAGATTTAAGGATGCTATTTCGGGATCAGAGTTGGATGATAAGATTGCGGTGTCGTCAGCGAATGTTGCAAGAAAAGTATCGGGATGAACAGGGATGTCAGCAGTAAAGAGGATGTAAAGCACGGGACCCAAGACGCTGCCTTGGGGAACACCGGCTTTAACGGAGTAGATATTGGAAAATTCTGTTCCACAGCGAACTCGAAAGGAGCGGTCAGAGAGGTAGGATCGGAGGACTAGGTACAAGGACTGAGGTAAATGGATTTTAAGCTTGGAGAGCAGTCCGGAGTGCCATACCCGGTCAAATGCCTGTGCAATGTCCAGAAAGGCACCCGAACAGTATTCCTTGTTTTCTAGGGCTGAGGAAATATGATCAACAACTCGGAGTCCTTGTTGAACAGTAGAATGTTGAGAGCGAAAACCAAACTGATGGGAAGGGATATTTTGGGATTCTATAATGGGTAGGATTCGTTTCAAAAGGATCTTTTCAAAAATTTTTGAAAGGATTGGGAGTAGGCTGATTGGTCTATAGGATGTTGAGCTATTGAGAGGTTTTCCTGGTTTTGGGAAAAGGATAATAGTGGAGTGTTTCCATAACAGAGGGAAGTGGGTGGTGCGTAGGATACAATTGTAGATATATGTAAGGAATATGACTGCTTTGGATGGAAGTTGTCGAAGGATTTGAGGTGTAAGGAGATCATGTCCAGGAGCTTTACGGAGGATTAGTTTTTTTAATTGAAATTTTACTTCGGAAGGATGAATAGCTTTTGGGGGCAAGGAAAGTGGGATTGGTGATGTAAGGAGTTCTTCTACTGTTACGGTGTGGGCAGGATGGGATTCCGGATGTGAAATAAATGTATTGGATAGGTGAATGGCGAACTCCTCAGCTTTATCTTCGTCAGATGCTGCCCAGGAGCCATCACCTCGTCGGAGAGGATGGGAAATGCGGTGAGGATTTAGGATTTTTGTTGTGGTTTTCCAAAGGGAATTGTCGCGAGAAGAGAGGGAGGATAGGTAGGAGTTGAAGGATTGTGATCTGAAGGTGGCTAATTCCAGTTTTAATTGTTTGCAGTAGTAATTATAGGAGCAGCGGTCGGTAGGATGTCGGGTACGTTGCCATAATAATCTGGCACGGCGTTTGGTGCGGATTAGGTTAAGGAGGTGTTGGGGTAGAATGGTCTTTATAGGAATTCTGGAGGAGTCTTTTGGAAAGGAGGCAGTCCAGGCGGCTTGTTGGATTGTGGTAGTAAAGGAATTTACGGCACTATCAAGGTCATCGGGAGTTTTGAGGGATATGTTGAGATCAATATTATCGGAGATTATTTGGCGGAAAAGGTCCCAGTTTACTGGGCCCCTAATGAATGACGGTGGAGAAGGTTTGGGAACAGGTTCAAGTGAAACATTAAGGATTAGAGGACTATGGTCAGAGGAAAGTTCATTTAGACGTGTAATGGAACAATTGAGGGGACTTAAGCCGCTGTGGATAAAGAAATCAAGAAGATCAGGATTACGGTTGGGATCTGTGGGCCAGTAGGTAGGAGAGTTGGGGGAAAGGAGGTGAAAACGTTGGGAATTGAGTGCAGACAGCAGGGTTCGGCCACGAGAATTCGTGGTTCTGGAACCCCATTGTTGGTGCTTGGCATTTAGGTCTGCACCCAAGATGAAGTGATGTCCTAAGGAGTCGAGGAGAGAACTGAATTGGGCATTGGATATGGATCGGTTAGGAGGGCAATACGCTGATGCAAGAGTGACCGGAAAGGAGAAGGTTTTTATCACGATAGCGGTGGACTGTAGGAAATCATGTATTGGTAATGGGAGTACGTGATGGGAGAGGGATTGGTGTACAATTACAGCAGTACCGGCATGTGCTTTTCCGTCAGGGTGGTCAGTACGATATGTCAGGTATTGTGGTATATTGAAGTGCTGTTTAGTGGTTAGTCGAGTTTCAGTAATTAGTGCCACATCAATGTTCTTGTCAAGTAGTAAAGTAGATAGTTCGTCTGTATGATTTCTAACACCATTCGCATTCCAAAGGAGAATGGATATGGGTTTAGGGATGTGAGTCATTTAAGGATTTTTCAAAGGAGGGATGAGGTGAGATACGAGATTCGTGAGGAGTGATATGAGTGGAGTAACAAGGGATTTGAAATCGGTGAGGAAAGATGCTAACAAACTTGTGAGATCTGTTGCATTTGAAGGAGGAGGAATATGAGGAATTTGTTGTTGGTGGTTAGGTATATTAGGATGAAGAGGATTTTGAGGTTGGGTTTGAGGTTGTTGTTGTGGCAGGGCTTGACATTTATCGGTTAAAGTCTTACCTCTAAGTAGTTGGGAGAATGATACATCATTGTTTACAATTCTGGAAGGCTCTCTCTCTCTTCTTGTTCTTAGTGCTTCATCTTGAATCCGGTTTTTCTGGTGTCTGGTTTTGAGATTCTTGTAAATTTGGCAGCCTTTGTAGTTGGCCGGGTGTCCCTCCAAGCATAGGGCACATACTGCTGGATCTTGTATAGGTTTGGTGCACTCTACAGATTTGTGCTGTTCACCGCACTTCACGCAACGCGGCAGATGGTGGCAATATGTCTTCGTGTGGCCATAGGTCTGACAATTATGGCACTGCACGATGTCTCTCTTGGGATATGGCTTCTCAACTTTCACCATTGTGTAGTATATTCTTGTGATATCATATATTTTTTCGATACCTGGTGATGGCTCCAAGTCCACGAAAAACAATGGTAGTGGGATCCTATTTCGTAATCCTGGCTGCTCCCTGTCCTCCTTCAAAACGTTTGTTACCTGGCGTACATTGAAACCAAGCGTCGTTAGTTCTTCTTTAATAACTTCAGTGGGGGTTGAGGAGTGTAAATTTCTTATCACTACTCGTAAAGCTCTTTCCTGCCTCAGCTGGTAAGTGTGAAAATTCGCATTTGTTTCTGATAAGTACTTCACTATTTTTCGGTAGGCTTCTGCAGAATCAGGTGTTATTTTGGTGTCATTGGTCCTGTTAAGGCATGAATAACTGCCAGAGCAGATTTTATTTAGTTGGGTGCAGAACATCTGGAAATTTTTTATATTTTTCACAAATATCGGAGGAGGCTTTGGTTCTCTGGGTATTGCTGCAGACTCCATTACTTCTCTGTCATTTTGAAGCACTTGGTAGGGGTTTGGAGTAAAGAAAGGTGATTCTTCAATCGTTTCTTGTGCAGACGTACCTGGTTGGGGCTGAGGTTCTGGTTCTGAAGTGTTCATTTTGGTCACTGGAGGTATTTCTCGTAGGCAGCGACGAGTCCTTTGTTTGGCTGGTGAGCTAACTCCGTCTGACCGAGACCTCTTGGGCACCTTACTGGCCATCACTTGCTGATCATACCGCATATCATAAGAGAAAAAAAAAATAAATAAATTTTTTTTTTTTTAAATAACAAAAAAAAGATGTCAACAGTAAATATCAACTGCTCTGGTATACACTTTAACTGTATTACGTGAATAATCAGAGAGATTCCGCTATAAAATTGGCAAAAACTGAGAGAGGAGTTGAGGAGACAACCTTTGCATCAGCTGATCCACTGCCTTGAAAAAATAGGTAGAAAAGAAACTCAATTAAGATTATCGACTTGAAAATTTAAGGAAATTCCGTAGAATTTTGAAAAATGAATATGTCTGCCACATGTTCCATGTAACTTAAGATCCCTACATTAGTATATATTTTTTCTTATTCCTCATTTTATTTTTCCACTATTACAATATAAGTGCATGCAATATAGACCGTGTTGCTTTGTCCTTACACCGGCGTATGGTATTTAGGGAAATGCCGTATACTAATAAATTTAGCAGCCGGATTAAAATTAAGTCAGGTTAGATTTCCTTCAACCAGTATGAAAAGATTTATTTTATAAATAAATAGATTTGGAGGGAAATACTTTATCGATTCCTAAAAAAATGTAAATAATGCATGAATTGTAGTGCGTGCGTGTGAACAGCGATGCTCATAAAAGAAAATTCGTATGAAACTGAAATTACGTATTTAGAGGACGCTAAAGGAGATATTTGAAATAAAGTAAAAAATGTTGCTTTTTTGAAGAAACTTGACAATATTATTCCGATCAGGTGAGTGGAGGTGACTTGGACAGCAAGGAGCAGTTGTTGCTATGCTCAAGTTAATATTCAATAAGCCGGGAAGAGACACCTGATTTATCACCTGTAATTAAACAGCGGTCAGGTATAACTCAGGTAGAGGCGCTCATTATCCGCGGAGCTAGCGGCATCTGTGGATTAAGTTATAAATATGGAGCGTGAGTCGTATATCGTCACCGCAATACGGGTCATTATGGCATTAGGTACCCCCCAACAGCGGTGAGTTACTATCGACTATTTATGTCTTCTTCTCCGCCGATACCGAATAATAACGGAGGCGTTTGTTTACACCGACCCATTCCGTGGACATAAATTGTTTCGGTCTCCCATTACAGGCCGAATTTAGATACCTCACTCAATTGCACGGACTTGTAGCGCGATTTCACCATCACTTCTGTCGATAACGATTCGCCCCATTCTCGCTTCATTTTGTAAGATTTAGAGCCGTCTGATATTCATCAAGAATTACAGGTCTTAGGACTAAGGAAAGCGGTGTTCTTTGAGGGGAATGAATGGGATACTTAAACTAGTCAATCCAGACATGTTATAAGTGAGTGGGTCAGTAAATGAATGATTCTACGAGCTATTATTTTAAAGCAATTCATCCTTTTAAGAATTGTACCAGCAAAATAATTAACAATATTCGTAGTTTAAAAATAGTACCATTACAGGTAATTCCATTGTAAATAAGGGGCAATCCACAACAAGTGGTCGAAAATAAATTAAATTAGTTTCTCGGCCATTTTGAACTTCTTTAAGATTTTATAATATATTGTCATATTTCTAGAGATAAAAAGATTTGGTGAATATTTTTTCTTTTTATAAATCACAGTATTTTCCTTCGGTTTATTTGGCCAACTCCAGTCAATGTTACAAGGGCTGCCCATCCCTTAAGGATGCAACCTAAGAAACGTGTTCTCTTCTAAAAATTTTTAGTTAGTTTCTGATTTCGAAACTTCTCCCTAATTGTAACCTTACAAATAGGGTTCATTGCTCCGTTAATCTGTTCTTCTCTCAATAATCTAAAACCTTACAAAAATAGGGTTCTCATAAAAATTTTGATGCCACAACTTACGCCATACAACTCGCTTCTTGGCACTTCTAAATAAGAGAACTTGTGGTTTGTCGTTAATTCTATAACTATATGAGTGGCCTTATATCAAAGATGGACGAGAAAAACCCAACTTTTGTTATGTAGCTTCAATTAAAAACTAATCTGATGATTAATTTTGATGATTCAACTTGAAACTTCTTTAGTAAAATCGTCACAAACACTTTGAGTTGAAAATTGACTTTTTCTCCACATTATAAAAATGACACATACCCCCATCTTTGATATAAAGCCACTCGTATGACTTAGAAAGAAAAACGAACGAAATTTAAAGATAAGTTATGAGCATAAACTTATTCCATGCGACTGGAGTTAAAAATCTGAAATTCACAATAGTTATTCAGGTGATTTACGTTAGATAAAAGCCTTACTTGTTTATTTTCTGGGTTAAAGCTTGCTTGCTGTTCGGAATGGGAAAATTTTTAAGCAATTGTAACATCTGAACAGTTAAAGTAAGATTTAATTGATTTAAAAAAAATAGATAGATTTAAATAGATATAATTAAATAGATTTAATTAAGATCATTGAATAATTTTTCAAATCATCAGTAAAAGATATGCTTACAAAATTATGAAATTAGAAGACAGCGTTTTTTCTGTTAGCTAATGTCTATATGAGTTATAGGTAGTGTTGCCCAAATGCGATACTGAGACGAGTCTTGGTCTTGCAAACTCAGTCTTGGTCATGATCTTGGTCTTGCGCAAGAGTCTCGCAACTGTCTTGCAGTTACTTATCGGCTTATTGCTATAGAGATGGGAGAAATCTAACTAAGCCGGAACGAAAAATTAGAGGAGTTAAATGCAAAAGTATATTGGTTATATCAATTATTATCATATAGTAACTAAGATTGTCAAGTATTAGTAACTATTTTGTCTTAATTTTTATTTAAAAAATCGATTTTTTTTACCTGTCCTGGTCTTGGCCTTGCAACAGTCAGGCAGCCTTGGTGTTGGTCTTGGAAAGTGCAAGACCAAGACCGATTTTGGGCAACACTAGTTATCGGTAATATTTTTTATTAGCCTACAGTAATACATTTATGTTTTATATTGTTCTTATTGTGGACTCCATTTTTGTTCACACTTTGTCATTTACAGTTTTTTGAAAAATTATCGAGGTCCTGAAGGATGGAAATAATAGAACAGCTTTTGGCTTTTAAAACTGTATTAACCTGATCAGCATCTGTTGTATTTCAACAAATATTACATCATATTTATGGAAAAACTCAAAATGTAGTATGAATACATAAATTAAATAAATGTGAATTTCTGGTATTTTCATGTATTTAAATGTTTTGATAGCACTTACGTGCGTTTCCTTTTTCAAATCCTAAAAACATCGCCTATTTCAACATATTCACACATTACAGAGCAAATAAAGTTTTTTTCGCCATAAGTTGTCTATAAGATGCTCTAACGGCATTAGATATTCAAACTGAATTTTTTCCAGGTCCCTAAAATCTAATTTTCAACTTGCACCATGAATCCTCATGGTGATCCAAACTGGCGATTCAAACTGGGGAGGATTTTCATTATTTTTTAGTGTAGGTTTCAAACCTACATCCATCATGCCTATAAATCGCTCTTGTGGTTAGTTTGCAAATCCATCGGACTTAAGGAAATTTCCACCGACCATCTCCACACCCAAGAGAAGCTCCTCTAATAGGTTAAGAGGGTAATGTAAAAAAGAACTAATTTCATATTCCATTATAAACATTAAAAAATCATAGTTTGAGTATGATTTGAAGCAGTTAGCATGTTAACTAGGGCTATTGAACCGCACACTCCCACACATAACCAGGTGCAGTTATATCTGAGATAGCGAGGAGCAGGAGTGCCGGTAGCAGCACGGCTGAGTTAGAACTAGGAGTCCCGGGGAACGGAAGCCGCGGAGCCCCGGGCACGAGATATATCACTGCTTAGATCTCATCTGTCTCTTATTACACCCTGTATGTATTAACTAATGCCCCACGCCCCCAAACTAATGCCCCAATCTCTAAATCAAACTCCTTCCTCGCTTATCTCCTCTTCTTCTCTCCCATTTTTTTTTCTTTCCAATTCCATTCCTTTTGTTTTACACTCAACTTCCTCACAAGTTCTGTTTTTGTATGTCCCTGCTCCACTCATTAATGCTCGCCTGTTTCGATTAGGTAAATTTATTCAAGACGGCGTGTGATAAACACAGGCCCCGCTTCCCGACAGATATGGAGCAATTTGGCCTGAAATATGACAAGGCGAAACGGATAATTAGCACGTACAATAATTTTTATAGCCGGCTAATAACGGGTTTTTCCCACTTTTAATTTCATACTGGGTTACCTTCCATATATCAGGCGGACAGGCTCAAAGCAAATAATTAAACTATAAATTACCCGGTCGACTATGAACAAGACTGGTGTCCTATCTCTGCTATCCTTTACTGCTCCTAATTACAATTAAGTGTTGCTCGAGGGCTCTAAGTGTTATTTGGGTCAGTGCTATCGCCGTATCTTGGGCACGCAACCAATACCGAGTCGTAATGGTCTGGGTTAATGTTGCAAAAACTCTTAAACGGGAGTGAGTGTCTTCCATTTCCTGGAGGCGTCGTGTCTGAAGAGCGATAAACTCAAAATATTACCCAATGTGTGCTAAAAATAATTAAATTTATAATATATTGTGTTTGAAATGAGTTTACTGACCTTTGCGATTTTTGTTTCTTAACTATAAAATAAAACTTGATTGCTGAGACATTTATGCCGTGTATCCCCATAGAACGTTGGAGATGCGCCTCACATATGTTTTAAATTGGCCCATTAGTCCCCACCAATATTTTAAGTCACGCCGTATAATCATTCAATGTATTAAAGTTCACAACTTTGTATTAAAAAATGAATTGGAAGAAATTTGTTCACTATTATTATTGTAGATGTTTAATATATCTAGGACTAATATCAATTAGTTTTTTTGGGGTCCTCCCCTTCCTCGCCGTTAAGGCTATACGGAGTTTTCCCGGACCAGGGGGTGTGGGTAGATATTCAAAAGACTCTGCTGTGCACAATCATTAGCTCATTCGGCCACCCCGCCCACTGGACTAATATCAATTTCTTTTAAATCACTTATAGACATTACTCAATCCATATCATGCATGCATTTACCCGCGCATATTCTCCCTTGTATGTGACCAATCCGTCAACACAAAACAGACACACCAAATACAGCTTGCGAAAAGCGCCACATAATCGCTAATTTTGCTCGATGTCTAATCAGATATTGGCGTTTCTGTTCGTTTTAGAAATTTATTTTTTTCAAATTAAAAGTAATTGAATCCAAATTATAAATTACAATATTTCTCTGTTAAGCAGCATGTCAAGATTCCCGAATCTCCTCTCCAATTCTCCAATAAAGTTTGTGACAATGATAGGATGATAAATCTTGAGAGACAAAAACATATCTAATTGCTAGGTGTGAAATGTTGATTGACCGTTCTTCCGTAACTCATTCGATACACTTACAAATAATTTAGTGTTGACTAAGTATTACTTTAAATGAAAGGTAAATTTAATTGAATTCATTATTCATTTAATATGAAATAAATAAATTGATTTATTCCTATCCATATTGCGATAATTAATTGAGTTGGCATTTTATCCAAAATGTAGCAAAATCCTATACAAGTGTATCAGGAAACTCATTTGTTATTTTATACGAGGCTTCTTTCTACCTTACTGCTCGAGCTACGAACTCTTAATGGGCCTTGAGTGTAAGTTGAACCATGCCGTTAAACACACAAAAGAAATTCTTCAACTGCTGCCTTCGAAAATTCGAATGCCTTCTCCGCAGCTCATCTTACTGCTTTTTAGTTTCATTACTATAAGCAGCATTGAACTTTCGATATTATAATTTTAATAAAATGTCAAGTATTTCCTATTTCTGAGAAGTATTATATAATAAATGAGTTTATTAATTGTTGTTACTTTAATAGCCTATTGAGCAACAGCTATAATCTACATTACATGAATACTCCATTCGGATTGAAGGATTTATTACATTATAGCGTATTTTTCAAGGTCAAAGAACATATAAATTATAATTGTATGATTATAATTAGTAAGAGCTTACCCACTGGATGGGGAGTGAGTTCTTCCTTACTGACATACTATTTCTTCGTTCGAGGTGTAGTTATATGATTAACACCATTAGATAAATAAAATGTTATTGTATCAACTTTGAAAAACAAACTGATACAATTTTTTCCAAAATAGTTTTTTTTCAATATCGCACGACCATCCATTACCTTCCAATTCCAACACCTGTGCTTTTTTTTAAAGTTCTTATCTTTATCAATATCGAACAAAAAGAAAAAAAAACACAGTATTACTAGTTTTCATAAAAATCTTTATAGAAATATTCTTTATAAAATATATTTATATTTATATATACTTATAAATATATTTATACTTTGTCACAAATAAAATAATCTATAATGACCTTAATGTTCCATGTGTTTCCGATTTGGCCCAATCCAGATACCTATCCTTCCATGATAATCTTCATAACCATCCGAATCCTCTCGTTTCTAACCTTGCTTCCTCTTCGATTCCTGATAACCCTCCGAGGCGTCTGAAAAGAAGATGGCCTCGTGATCTCCTTATATAGACATATTATTAGAGTGCTACCTGTGGGTAGTTTCTCAACAAGCGTTTTCAAGTGATTATATTCTTGTGTACACATTTACTTGATGTATTTATATTGTAATACAGTTGTAAATGTCTTGAATAAATAGTTTTAAAAAAAACTTATTAAATATATTTTTTCCAAATTTATAGTAGAAAATGTGTGGAGAAAATCGTGTGGAGGTGTGCACATGAGCGGTGAACGAATCATAAAATCCTAGGAAATGTTTTTATATAATCACCTCTGAGTTTAAATAAATAAACTTTTAATAAGTATAAATAAATAAACTTTTAAAGCTTTAGTCAAATCAGCTAGTCGAATTTTCTTAATCTATTTTAATGATGAGGAGCTGGTTGGGGTATGCAGTCACAAGTAAAAAGTAAAAATAAATTTATTATAATTATATATATAGGCAAAAATAAAAATAAATATAATTTATTTATTTTTCCTTGTGACTTAGTTGAGATGCCGGCTCCTCTTCATTGTATCCACAACAGTCAACTATTAATCCACTGTTATTAATAGATTTTAGTTTACATATTTTATTCATTCGTGTATCTTAATTGTTGCAAATATTAGTTTCTTATTAACTTATTTTTTATTGTTGGGAGGGAGCGAAATGGTATGCTCTTTTTGGGAGAGAGAGAGAAGGTGTCGAACGCCCAGTTGATTTCAACGAACCAAAATGACTAATGCCGAGATCTTAATAAGCTTTGAAAACATAGCAGGCAATTCAAATTGGGAGTCCTTTAAATCCTTCGCCCTCATCCCTGCTCAGGGAAAACACCCATATAGTCTAAAAGGCTAGGTACTGAAGGGAAAAAACAACAAAACAGGCAATTCATTTTTCTTTAAAGTTTTTAAACTTTTTTTTTTTGTCTTCATATTTCCATCTACACCTGTCATGATCTTTAGCAATAAGCAGATGTGCTGTGACTAACACGAAAAATTGATATTTTAGACATGAGGAAAAAAATAGTACCCAGCAGCGCTTCTTCCTGGTTTTGATTTATTTCCTGAATTCAAGAAAGGAGATCTCTCATTACTTTAAATTTTAAATTACAACAATTCAGTCATACAGCAATATTGGTGACCTATGAAATATAGAACGTGCCACTTCATGTAAGATCTAAAAGGGAATTGATAGTTCCAAGGTTTGGCTCTGATATCAATAATCTTTAGGAAGCATCGGTCCCAATTTACCCAAGAGTATTACACTGTTCTATTTTCTGTCTTTATCAACGTAATGAAGTTTCCTTATACATTAAAAAATATTGAGTCAAGAATCAATCAAGTAACAATAATCATTTGAAACCTAATTTGTGAATACTCGAACAAAATATTTTCTTGATATTTTTTTTAGATCTAATTATACTTTATCCCACAGATGAATTCTTAGACCTATTTAGAATTTGATTCCTGGATTAAGGTGGCTATTTGCATAGCTCCCCACCGCGGACGTGTTGACATCAGTCTTCATTGTTTGCCCTGGCGGTAATCACATAACGCGAAGAGCCCTCCAAGAATCAATACGCCTACGAAGATGTAATAAGCGAGAGCTGGCCCACATAGGCTTAGGGCGGCAAATATTTGACGTGCAACCCCTTCCTCGGCCCTCCGGCTATTTCCGGCCTATTCCTCCTCCAGATATTGAGAACCCCACGAGCCTATTGGTTGGCAGCTGCGGATTAATATCCAGTATGAGTAATGTTCAATATCAAATAATTTTTCCGTGAAAATAACCAAATTGTTGGGAACATTTTTTTTTTTTTTTGCACTTTCATTTATTTATTCGCACCTGTCAATTACAACTATCGACAATCAGCAGATGTGCTGGCATAGTCATGAGAAACAAATAAAATAAAAAGGCTTGATAGGCATGAGGAATAGCAATACCCAGCGGTACCCCTTCCATGACTTTTATTTATTAAAACATTATTTCAGCAGATCCCTCATCCAGACCATTTTCAGTCGTCTTCTAGAATTCTCGGGCATACTAGTTGTGGCCATTCATTTTACCAGCTGGTTGGAGTGCCCATTTAACATATTATGAAATCGTTTGTAGTACGTTCTTATAGCGTTCATTGACTGTCGGAACGTGTAAGTCGGTGTGTAAAGTATGGTTGTTCTCGTACCATTCTGATCGAGTGATTAGTTTTAGTATCTTAGACTGAAAAGTTTTGAAGTTTTTTTTTTTATGTGTGTTGGTTTTGCAATTCCGTATATGTATGTAACCCGTAAGTCTAAAGAGGTTTTAATAGATATTTGTGTAAATACTGAGTTTCTGTATTGCTTTTAATTTGGATTATCTTAACAGTGAATGTAACAATTTTAGTCTTAGATTTAATGTGATTCGTTTTTTCTTTACATGTGGACCCCATGTCATTCTCCTATCGAATTTAAGGCCTAGGTATTGTACTCTGTTTGTTTGTGAAATCGGTATTTTGTCCAAGTCTACAGGAGGGCATGTTTCTAGTCTTAGAGTAAATGTGATGTGTTGTGACTTTTGATAATTTATTTGAGTTTTCCAAAGTTTACACCGAGTATTATTTGTAAGTGATGTTGTAAGTTAAGTGATGCCTCTGTAAGATTATCGTGTCTAGTAATGATAGCAGTGTCGTCTGCGTAGGTTGCTGTAAGAGTGTGGATACTTTAAGGAATGTCGTGTGTGTATGTGATGTACAGTAGTGGGGCTAGGATTGCTCCCTGAGGTACATCAGCTAAAATTAGTCGAATTGAGGATAGAACTTGACCATGACGAACGGAGAAAAATCTGTCTGAGAGAAAGGAATAAAGAATTAAGTAATAGTTATGTGGAAGTGTGGTCTTAAGCTTGAAGAGATGCTCCTGATGCCATAATTTGTCGAACGCTTGGGCTATATCCAGAAATACTCCGATTGCATATAATTTTGGCTCTAGTGCTGTAGAGATATAGTCAGTCCCCGTGCAATTGTTGTTTTGTTGAATGTAATTTTTGGGAACCCGAATTGATAATCAGGAATAATCTGTCTGTATGTTAGTATATGTAATAGTTGTGAGTACAATAGTTTTCCGAATAACTTAGAACGTACTGGAAGAAGGATACATACATATGATTGTTAGTGTCTTTGTCTGGCTTTTTAATCATAGTTATGTGTGAGTATTTCCACTGTATTGAAAATTTGGTGGTCCTGAGAATGCAATGATCGTTGTAAGAAGCACTAAAGCTTCCGAATTCCCTGAAACAGTCGTCCATGAACCAAACTTCAGATGCACTAATGGTATTATAGAAAACCACATCGCGATTTCCCGTCAAAGTACAAGGGATATGGTTAACATTCCTAAGCCCGGTCGATGGAAGTTGCCTCCAGTAGGTCGATTGGGCTCACATTCCCAGGATGATCTCGAGCAGCTTGGCATTTCTCAGCTGTACGGTCACCCGATTTGGGCGGTCACACATCTTAACTTAAATCACTGGACGTTGCTTAAAATTTAGTGCATATTGCAAAGCCGTAATCCGATTAGTGTTGCCCAAAATCGGTCCAAGACCAAGGCCACCTAACTGTTGCAAGATCAAGACCAGGACTGGTAAAAAAAATCGAT
Source organism: Nezara viridula (assembly GCA_928085145.1). Classification (NCBI taxonomy): domain Eukaryota; kingdom Metazoa; phylum Arthropoda; class Insecta; order Hemiptera; family Pentatomidae; genus Nezara; species Nezara viridula. The sequence goes on from OV725077.1 coordinate 210,655,001, forward strand.
TTTTTAAAATAAAAATTAGGCAAAATAGTTACTAATACTTGACAATCTTATTTACTATATATTGATAATTGGTATAACCAGTATACTTTTGCATTTAACTCCTATAATTTAGGTTAGGTTTTTCCAATCTAAAAAATTACAGTAATACTGATAAGCTAATAAGAACTGCAAGACTGTTACGACACTCTTGCGCAAGACCAAGATCATGGGCAAGATTGATACTCGTCTTGGTCTCGCATTTGGGCAACACTAAATCCGATCGGCTTTCCTGGCCCCAAGTGATTTAAATAATTATTTGTTGAAATATGTAAGTGAAATTTCATATTTAGGATCGAACTCTCAGTAAAACTGAATAAAATATAGTTTTTGAATTTTTCATTAGAATGAACGCAGAAAGCTTTTTTTTTGGAAGAGTACTTTTTTTATATTTAATACCTTTTTAGAAAAGCCTAACTATCAATAGTTTTTTGTGCATTACAATTTAACAGAAGCAATGACTTTTATTAACTTCCATGAAATAAAAATCCATTCTTTCCCAAAAAAAATAATAACATTAACCACTTAAAGAAGAGAAAGTACACCCACACACATATACACATATGTTTTCTTTATGTCTTGAGATTCTGTTTCGAGCAAGGTTTCAGAGTTTTATTGTTCTCATATTCATGTTAATAGTTTAAAATTAATATTTATTACATTTAACAAATAAATAACGGTAAAATACATTGAACGAGATTTAAAATATTTTAGTGAATTACTGGGTAGGGTAGGGGTTTTAGGGCGATAAATTACGACTAAAAATAATTTGAATGACTCGGATGAAGCAATGGCTATTGTATTTTCAGTCTGGCATCTCATTCCATGCCTTGTTCAAGATATTCCAACCACGCATGCCGAGCAACTCCGCATTCCTTGATCCACCATTGTTCTATCACTTGACCCAGATACTTATTGTCGACAATAAAGCGGACGAAACACAGATAACATTTAAACATTATACTTCCGAAAGAAATAATTACAAAGCGGTGTAGTGATAAAAATATCGGGAGTAGGGTGTAGACCAGTCATTAGTAGGGCTCTAAATCAACTTATCAGTAAGCGGGTGCCGTAATAGCCGTATCCTAGGCTCCGCTGCTCCCTGTATCCTGTCCTCCGGCTATGTGCAGGATCTAGGAGCTGCTGCCCCTTACGAAATGGGTCTTGCAGGTAGGGATTTATAGCAGCTAGATTATAACATATAATAATAATAATCATGCTAGTATACAGCAGCGAGAACTCTCACATTAGATAGCCACCTCTCTCTTCAATGCAAGCGATATCTGCAAAACATGTTCTTTCGTAGATACAATATAATATTATCAAGGTAGTCTATTCAACACACAAAATTAAAAGTAACTAAATTGAATAAACTTATTGTAATCTATTATAGTACTTGCTAAAGACCTATTTGTTTGGTGCAAACAAGCCTTGGTTTGTGGTCTCTACTTACTAAAAGTACAGAAGTGTATTACTAAGAGTATAGAGCTGCCTGTATTATTTTGGTTTATTATTTTCAATAATGAAACATTGTGATCGGCCGAAAAATTCAAAAACTTAACCCCCTCTCCAAATTTGAGGTTTCACGTTTCTGGACGCGTAGAATTCGAAAAACGAATAACAATTTTGTTGTCCGTCCGCCGTCCGTGCATTTTCTCCGAAACTACTAGACCGATTTTTTTTTCAAATTTTGATATAAAATCAGAGGTCACCCGAGAATGAACCTCCATCATCGACATTAATATCCGCCTTTAACTTTCAAAATAGCGGCCGAAAAACCTGCGTTGCTATGGAATGTAGCTCCTAAACGAATGTACAGATAGCACATAAGAATTAAGATTTATCTCAAACACGGTAAATTTTAGGGCTTTAAAACATAGAACTTGATTGTTTCTTTGGATTCCAGGTATTGATGTCAAATTTTGACATAAAATCAGAGGTCACCCGAGGATGAACTTCGTTCATCGACATTACTCTCCGCCTTTAACTTTCAAAATGGCGGCCGAAAAACCTGCGTTGCTATGGACTGTAGCTCCTAAACGAATGTACAGATGTCAGTGAAACTTCGCTAAAGTCATTGTCTCGACGCCCTTTAAATTTATCTATATAACATACTTCAACAAAAAGAATCTGGAAAAAAAGTTATGAGGGATGGTAAAATTAAATTCCGAATAACTCGAAAAGTTTTTACTTTTTGTTGAGATTGTGAAAAAAAATCGTTAAAATCGGACAATTAGGAGGTTGTTGTCTCCGGTTGTTTTTATATGTTCTACTCCAAATGTTATATCCTTGGTTTGGTTTTTAAATTTTGAATGTGTTACTGAACTAATACTATTTTTTTTTAGAATATTACTAATGATTAAAGAAAAACAGTTTAGTCCAATAATTGGAATCACCTTTTGTTTTTTTTTTCTTTGTAACTCGGAAGGTAATGTTACTTTAGATGTATAATTTTTAGGAAATAATAAACCATTGTGAAATAATTTGCAGCGTTTTTTCTTTATTAAAAAAGATATCGGCCTTAGACATTCGGCGCCCCAGGAAAATGCATCTCCATTTAAAAAAAAATAATTTCTTGAGATATTTTATATTATGTAACATTTACATTTTATTACGTTCAACATTTCTCTAACGCAGTTGCTTTATCGATAGCCTAAAATTAAATATTTTAATTCGTTTCGTAACTTTTTATATATTTCTTATAAGTGGCGAGCTACACGGAAATCATCATGCACCCTTTCAGGTCGGTAGTGCGGGCCAACGGAATTATCCGGAGTGCCCAAGGAATCAAATAATTATTCTCCTCCATTTAGCATTACAATCGATTTCAGGTTCGTCGAAGACTAATAAAAGCAATATATTAATTTTTATTTATTTATTTGATTTTTTTTGTTGCCTCTACCCTGTAGGGTATTTGGCAACACCTTTGAATTACACTCTGTTGTAGAGTTTTATCACTTTTAAAAATCTTAAAGTTTTTTTACTGCACTTTCATGGTCTTGTAGGTTTTCTTTTAGACTCTGGGTCATGTCTAACTTTTTCCTTGTAGGATCAAATGTAGGGCATTCTTGAATAATGTGCTTTACTGTCTTTTGGACATTGCAGCTCTCGCAGGTCGGAGGATCAAGTCCTTTTAGTAGGTAGGAGTGCGAGAACTCATAATGTCCAATTCGCAGTCTGCAAAGGGCAGTCTCCTCTTTTCGAGATGGTCGGTGCGAGGTTTCCCATTTTAAACAGTGGGGTTTAATTTCTTTTAATTTAGATTCTTCTTGTTCTCACTTGTTTTGCCACATGTTCCACACATTCTCCTTAATTTTTATAACCCAAATGTGTAATAAGTATTCAATGGCAACCATAGCACCTAAGAGGATTTCGTCAAGAGTTAAGATTTATCTCAAACATGGTAAATTTTAGGGCTCCAAAACATAGGACTTGATTGTTTCTTTGGATTCCAGATATTGATGTTCGCTTCAAAACACAATTTATCCTGTCTCGATTCGTCGAGTATTGAAACCTCTCAATTTATCAATTACTTTGATTGTTGTTGTAGTAAAGTTTTACGTTTTGAATTGGCATTCCTCCCTTCTCCATGAAATTTCTTTTCGTTACTTTATTCATCCAAACCCATCCTGCTGAGAGCCGGAAAAGGGATTTATAATACCGCATTATATATAGTGTTGATAACTATTCCCAATGGATATCTATATGTATATGTTCTAAAACCATAAGAACGAATAACAAATTCTTCAATCCTAAAAGTATTTTAAATAAGCAGTTTTGTTGTAAATCTGTTCAGTTTTTTTAATTCCTGTAGAAGGCAGTTGATCAGCTGATGAGAAGGTTGTCTCCTCAACTCCTCTCTCAGTTTTTACCAATTTTATAGCGGAATCTCTCTGATTATTCACGTGATACAGTTAAAGTGTATATCAGAGCAGTTGATATTTACTGTTGGCATCTTTTTTTTTTGTTATTTTAAGAAAAAAAAAATTTTTTTTTTTTTATTTATTTATTTATTTTTCTCTTATGATATGCGGTATGATCAGCAAGTGATGGCCAGTAAGGTGCCCAAGAGGTCTCGGTCAGACGGAGTTAGTTCACCAGCCAAACAAAGGACTCATCGCTGCCTACGAGAAATACCTCCAGTGACCAAAATGAACACTTCAGAACCAGAACCTCAGCCCCAACCAGGTACGTCTGCACAAGAAACGATTGAAGAATCACCTTTCATTACTCCAAACCCCTACCAAGTGCTTCAAAATGACAGAGAAGTAATGGAGTCTGCAGCAATACCCAGAGAACCAAAGCCTCCTCCGATATTTGTGAAAAATATAAAAGATTTCCAGATGTTCTGCACCCAACTAAATAAAATCTGCTCTGGCAGTTATTCATGCCTTAACAGGACCAATGACACCAAAATAACACCTGATTCTGCAGAAGCCTACCGAAAAATAGTGAAGTACTTATCAGAAACAAATGCGAATTTTCACACTTACCAGCTGAGGCAGGAAAGAGCTTTAGGAGTAGTGATAAGAAATTTACACTCCTCAACCCCCACTGAAGTTATTAAAGAAGAACTAACGACGCTTGGTTTCAATGTACGCCAGGTAACAAACGTTTTGAAGGAGGACAGGGAGCAGCCAGGATTACGAAATAGGATCCCACTACCATTGTTTTTCGTGGACTTGGAGCCATCACCAGGTATCGAAAAAATATATGATATCACAAGAATATACTGCACAATGGTGAAAATTGAGAAGCCATAGAGAGACATCGTGCAGTGCCATAATTGTCAGACCTATGGCCACACGAAGACATATTGCCACCATCTGCCGCGTTGCGTGAAGTGCGGTGAACAGCACAAATCTGTAGAGTGCACCAAACCTATACAAGATCCAGCAGTATGTGCTCTATGCTTGGAGGGACACCCGGCCAACTACAAAGGCTGCCAAATTTACAAGAATCTCAAAACCAGACACCAGAAAAACCGGATTCAAGATGAAGCACTAAGAACAAGAAGAAAGAGAGAGCCTTCCAGAATTGTAAACAATGATGTATCATTCTCCCAACTACTTAGAGGTAAGACTTTAACCGATAAATGTCAAGCCCTGCCACAACAACAACCTCAACCCCAACCTCAAAATCCTCTTCATCCTAATATACCTAACCACCAACAACAAATTCCTCATATTCCTCCTCCTTCAAATGCAACAGATCTCACAAGTTTGTTAGCATCTTTCCTCACCGATTTCAAATCCCTTGTTACTCCACTCATATCACTCACTCCTCACGAATCTCGTATCTCACCTCATCCCTCCTTTGAAAAATCCTTAAATGACTCACATCCCTAAACCCATATCCATTCTCCTTTGGAATGCGAATGGTGTTAGAAATCATACAGACGAACTATCTACTTTACTACTTGACAAGAACATTGATGTGGCACTAATTACTGAAACTCGACTAACCACTAAACAGCACTTCAATGTACCACAATACCTGACATATCGTACTGACCACCCTGACGGAAAAGCACATGCCGGTACTGCTGTAATTGTACACCAATCCCTCTCCCATCTAACCACTACTCCCATTACGTACTCCCATTACCAATACATGATTTCCTACAGTCCACCGCTATCGTGATAAAAACCTTCTCCTTTCCGGTCACTCTTGCATCAGTGTATTGCCCTCCTAACCGATCCATATCCAATGCTCAATTCAGTTCTCTCCTCGACTCCTTAGGACATCACTTCATCTTGGGTGCAGACCTAAATGCCAAGCACCAACAATGGGGTTCCAGAACCACGAATTCTCGTGGCCGAACCCTGCTGTCTGCACTCAATTCCCAACGTTTTCACCTCCTTTCCCCCAACTCTCCTACCTACTGGCCCACAGATCCCAACCGTAATCCTGATCTTCTTGATTTCTTTATCCACAGCGGCTTAAGTCCCCTCAATTGTTCCATTACGCGTCTAAATGAACTTTCCTCTGACCATAGTCCTCTAATCCTTAATGTTTCACTTGAACCTGTTCCCAAACCTTCTCCACCGTCATTCATTAGGGGCCCAGTAAACTGGGACCTTTTCCGCCAAATAATCTCCGATAATATTGATGTCAACATATCCCTCAAAACTCCCGATGACCTTGATAGTGCCGTAAATTCCTTTACTACCACAATCCAACAAGCCGCCTGGACTTCCTCCTTCCCAAAAGACTCCTCCAGAATTCCTATAAAGACCATTCTACCCCAACACCTCCTTAACCTAATCCGCACCAAACGCCGTGCCAGATTATTATGGCAACGTACCCGACATCCTACCGACCGCTGCTCCTATAATTACTACTGCAAACAATTAAAACTGGAATTAGCCACCTTCAGATCACAATCCTTCAACTCCTACCTATCCTCCCTCTCTTCTCGCGACAATTCCATTTGGAAAACCACAACAAAAATTCTAAATCCTCACCGCATTTCCCATCCTCTCCGACGAGGTGATGGCTCCTGGGCAACATCTGACGAAGATAAAGCTGAGGAGTTCGCCATTCACCTATCCAATACATTTATTTCACATCCGGAATCCCATCCTGCCCACACCGTAACAGTAGAAGAACTCCTTACATCACCAATCCCACTTTCCTTGCCCCCAAAAGCTATTCATCCTTCCGAAGTAAAATTTCAATTAAAAAAACTAATCCCCCGTAAAGCTCCTGGACATGATCTCCTTACACCTCAAATCCTTCGACAACTTCCATCCAAAGCAGTCATATTCCTTACATATATCTACAATTGTATCCTACGCACCACCCACTTCCCTCTGTTATGGAAACACTCCACTATTATCCTTTTCCCAAAACCAGGAAAACCTCTCAATAGCTCAACATCCTATAGACCAATCAGCCTACTCTCAATCCTTTCAAAAATTTTTGAAAAGATCCTTTTGAAACGAATCCTACCCATTATAGAATCCCAAAATATTCCTTCCCATCAGTTTGGTTTTCGATCTCAACATTCTACTGTTCAACAAGGACTCCGAGTTGTTGATCATATTTCCTCAGCCCTAGAAAACAAGGAATACTGTTCGGGTGCCTTTCTGGACATTGCACAGGCATTTGACCGGGTATGGCACTCCGGACTGCTCTCCAAGCTTAAAATCCATTTACCTCAGTCCTTGTACCTAGTCCTCCGATCCTACCTCTCTGACCGCTCCTTTCGAGTTCGCTGTGGAACAGAATTTTCCAATATCTACTCCGTTAAAGCCGGTGTTTCCCAAGGCAGTCTTGGGTCCCGTGCTTTACATCCTCTTTACTGCTGACATCCCTGTTCATCCCGATACTTTTCTTGCAACATTCGCTGACGACACCGCAATCTTATCATCCAACTCTGATCCCGAAATAGCATCCTTAAATCTCCAAAGGCACCTCACCTTGATTGAGCACTGGTGTAATAACTGGCGCATTAAAGTTAATGAATCTAAATGCCCATATATCACCTTTACACTCCGACGCAATTCCTGTCCACCAGTACTCTTTAATTCCATCCAGCTTCCTTACTCAGACACAGTCCGGTATCTTGGCTTTCATTTAGACCGAAGACTAACTTGGAACCCGCATACTAGACTCAAAAGACAAGAACTCAACCGACGATACGGCCAACTATACCGACTACTAAGCAGAAAATCTAAACTTTCCATTGAAAACAAGCTACTGATCTACAAGACAATACTGAAACCTATTTGGACTTACGGACTAGAACAGTGGGGATCAGCAAAATTTTCTAACATCAAACGCATGCAATCCTTCCAATCTAAAGTCCTTCGAACAATAGTCGATGCTCCTTTCTATGTATCCAACAAAACCCTACATCATGACCTTAACATCCCATTTGTCCTAGACCTTATCCCAGAAAAATTCTCCAAATTTCACCAGAACCTTACTTACCACCCAAATCCTCTTGCACAATCCCTATCAAGCATCTCCCATCCCTATAATCCTCCAAGAAGGTTGAAAAGGCAGTGGCCTCGCGACCTTTTGTAGATTGAATAAATTGGAGTTCTGGCAATGGCCAGATTCTTCACTCAAGACATGTGTGTATGTGGCTAAAGTGCTCTCGACCAATCTCCGCTGGCTTTAGTACCAGTGACGCGGTTGGGAGTGTAGCGCAGGGTTCTCCTGGAGTTCCCTCGCCTGATTGTATATAGGTATGCATGTGTTTTTTTTTTTTCCTTAGTTTTAATTTTCTTATTTTTTAGGTTATTTTATTTTATTGTCTATTGTATATACTTTTGATTATTATTTTGTTCTATTTATTTTATTTTTTTTGTACATATGGTGTGAATGTCATCCTACCTCACTATAACCAATGTCCAACAGACAGATTGTTATAATACTCAATAAAGAAATTAAAAAAAAAATTCCTGTAAGATCAACAGAAAAAAAGGCAGTTTGAATTAGCCAAAAAATCCAAAAGGTTTTGAATTAATAAAGTTTGAATTATTCAACAAGATCGCCTGTACTAGTTGAAGACCCCTCTGCCTCACACAGTTACAGGATTTCACATTCTCGAGTAGCAGTTCCCACGAATGGAAGGCTCCGTTATGCTTTTTGTTCTGTAACCAGTGATTATAGGTGAGAGTCATTGCTCGATGACGGATGGCGTCTTGAGAAACGCTGGCTGTAGCACTGTGTCATTCGGGTTGTGTGTGCGACTATAATATCCAACGCGAGGGACTGCTTAGCACATCTATTAATGGAAGTCGATAGTGTTCGATTCATACCTATTCATAAATAGTTATGTTTCCATTACATATATATATACATAATTATATATATGTGATGGGATATATATATGCGTGTGTTTTTATTTATTTCCAAAGTTGACCCTAATTATCATTGACAAATTTTCAGGAAAAAACGAACAACTTTATTTTCCTTTACAATTGAGATATCAGAACTAATATAGAGTATATTAAATATAGATAGAATCTAAAGGATTTTAAGAGCGGAATCTTAAAAGTATAAAAGTATCGTAGAATAAAAAGTATCGTGGGCAGTTAACGTGTTGTCGCGTTTCTTTAAACGTAAACTGAATAATAATATTATAATTGTAAAATTATAATTAAGAAGGGCTTACCCAGTGGAGGGGGAGTGAGTTCTTCCTTACTGACTATTTCTTCTTTGCAAGTGATATTAATTAATTGATAACATATCCATAATTAGCCAATTTATTTATAATAGGAACAAATTAAACCAAAAATAATTAACAAAATAATCAAATATCGTTTACAGTCTATATCACAACTCCCGATCTCTCTATAACCTTCCTTAAAAAAGAAAATAATCCGAACACCTGTTTTTTTTTAAACTTCTATCTTTTAATCATTGAGTCAACTGTGACAGTGTATAATATTTTTATTATATTATTTTTAAATAAAATAAAATCTAACAAAAGAATAAAAAAATATTTCAATAAAAAAAGTCTGTCAATTAGCGTCAGTATAGCACCCTCATCATTTCTATTGGTTACAACATTACATATGTTTCAAGTTTCATGATTTGTCGTTTGGGAATAGAATCTACAGGAAAACTGTTCTTGAAGCACATCATCAGCGAAAACAGAATTTGATGTAATGGATATTGTACTATCTATGCATCGACACCGCAGGCGTTGAATTATCAAGTCATTAAACATTTTTAAACTTTCAAGACTTCAAATACTCCTTCTCTGACACTCAACATTTAAAATAATTTATAAACTAATTCGACAAAGTCATCGATTTCCTAGTAATTACTAGCACTGTTATGATCTTCCACAATCAGTTTCTTCCTTTTTTTTTCTTTTTTATTATTCCCTCTACCCGGACGTTTCTTGCGTACGGGGTTCTCAGTTGCAGTGGGGTAGTGTGCATGTGTTTTGCGCATTGTATTATTTTTATTTGTTATTGTTCTTAATTGTATACATGATTTAGGGTATGTATTTATTTCTAGGAACAATAAAGATAGGGTTTTTCTGTGACACAGCCCAGTAGTTCCATCCAGCTTTGTACTTTCCATGGTGGGACTGTACCTTAATATTGTTTTTTCAGTCCAGCGGCTCTCCGAAGTCACCAGAACCTTCATTCAGCAGTAAGTGTTGTGGGTTTTCTGTACTATTTCTCACATCTTTGACAAGTACACAGGGCACTCTCTGGAAACAGCACAATGCCTTATTTCATCTAGTGCCTTCCCTGATGTCATAAAATTCTTGCACTTTGGTGAGGAGTCACTTCTCCTAAACTGGTACTTCTCATTTGCCTTATGCCTTCACTTGATTCACCATCTGCATGTGAGGCCTTTCTCACGTATAGCTTTGGTATGAATAGCACATTCCTGACATTTCAGGCATAAGAGAGCATCCAAGTAGTCCCTAATGCCTAATGTTCAGAAGCTGCGAGAGAACTTTTCCATCTGCGAGGCTGCTGTTCTAATGGACGAATGAATCATTTTCTCTCCAAATTAGACTTAGGAAAGGGACAATATTTTTCAAGCACCTGTTATGCACCCTGCATTCTTCTCCCTGAATCCTGCTTGGTAGTCACCTAATAAATTTCCGTTGTAAGAATACAACAACCGAAAGGAGTTCTTTGTCTCTGTTAGTACTACAAATTTACTGCTGCTATTCTTAAGGGTAGGACAGAGCTTAGCATGTGTTCCAAGGTTTTGTTATCTCCTTTCCAGTAAAGTAGACTAATTTAATTATTAATAGGATGAAGCAACTTTGGTTCGTGTTGAGCATCTTTTTAAATGCGTAATTTTAGTTTCGCACGACTTTTCATTTTTGAGGAAAATTGCTCACCTTACTTCGCGACACATACATGCTAAGACACACAAAGGACACAGACACACATTCACACAATTTTCGAAATTCGTTATTCGTATTCACGTCAGTGAACATTTATTTTAGTTATCGCTATCTATTCAACAAATAATTTGGTGACTTAAAAATACAAAACTTACGTTTCTTGGTTGTCATTACGAAGTCAGACCATGGTTTATAGTAACTTGTTTTAGGGTTTATGGTCCGTTATTACTTATATCAGTCATTTGAAATCAATCGTCAATCTAAACTTCGAATCAATATCACGAAATTCCTAATTGATTGATACCAAATATAATTCTGTTGTCAATGACTTTTTAGAGCCTTAAAAGTTCTTTAACATCAAAGTAAACAATCTTTCAGAAAAATCTTATAGCTTTTGAGATATCCTAAAATAATACAATATAAATATAGTTAAATATAATTATATATATTATATCTGTACTATTCTTACATATAATACCTTATTAGTATTTATCATTATAATATATACACACACACAAGTCTATTTAATTTTTCTGCCTGTTCTCTATCTCTCCCCAGATAAAGAATTTTTTTACCTCATAACCAAATTTATACGTATTTTTAGTACATGTGTATTTAACTTATTGTCAATTAGTTTTTATCGATTAAAATTTGACTAGTTATAATATATCTGCCTTTAAAACTTGGACTGCATCTGTTGATTGCACAAAATGGAGTTGCAATGCGTAGAATAATAAATTATTGCCTTGGAGGTTATTTTCTTATTAGGTAATATTTTCTTTTTGGGAGGAAAAAAAACTGGATTTAAATTATAAAATAGGTATCACCTGCCCTACAATCATTATTTGTGGAATCCTGTGGCTAATAAATCAACTTGTGCCTAAACCGTAACCTAAATTGGAGGTCATTATCACTATTTATCGCTTTATTATACCTAATAATCGGGTAGGTGACCCGTGTTTGTAATTTTAGATTACTTTCAATCAACCTACTTTATGCCTCCTTCAGGAAAAAAAAATCTAATCCAAAACATTCGTAGATTAATTCCTTATGATATTTATTATACTAATGGATAAAAGGATATCTTTAAAAAAAAAATTGAAACATGTTTGAAAAATTTGAAACATTTTTTGGATTTATAAGATGCATATCCGTAACTAGTTTTATGCCGTGTACTCTGGTATTACTAGAAATCGGGATTGCCCGATAATATTTTTGGTGCCGGGCATTCAACCGGCACTTGGTAACAGGTTAATTTGTCAGGTACCAGTACGTACCTGAATTGATTTTTAACCGAGCTAAAGCTCAAAGCCTACAGCTAACAAATCATTAATACTATTAAAATAACAAAAGTCCTATTTATTATATCTGTGGTTGATCATTGGTTGTACGATCCGTTGATTATGGATTGTACGACTGCTAGTTATCAAACTATTATTTTCCATTGCAAAGTTTACTAAAATGGAATTAAGAGATTTGGATTGTCTCTCATAGACAGATCAAGAGTTTTCCCACTAATTGGAAATGGATACAGTTGGAATATCACAAAAGGAAAATTCATCAAATTATTAACTAATTTAATTTTCTAAGAGGTCGCATGATAATTTTTCGGAATAAACGGACGATAGATACCTAATTATTTAAATATAATATCAGATCTAGAGTTATTAAACTACAGTAAATATATTTAAGTATATAAACATATCCATGAAATATTTTTATATTTCACTTCTTCTTTTACACAAGTACAATGAAATAGTATCTTAAACACTGTCATTGCCTTGAGTAAGTGGATTTTAAATACTTTTCCAAACATAAAAAAGATGATAAAAGTTTACATTTAGTAACAAAATTTCATTCAATTTCCTTGAAAACACGTGTCAATCACGTACCACACGTAGAGCCGTAGAGGTATTTCTCTTTATTATTTATAATAATAATAATAATAATAAGGCTTAGCGAACCCGAAGGTTCGATGCCGACACCACCAATCGCTTGTTACACACCTCCCTCCACCGTTCGCCGTCCAAACCCAGTCCCTTCAGATCGGCTTTAATGCAATCTTCCCATCTTCGCTTCGGTCTACCCCTCGGACGCTTACCATTCGGCACAGCAAATATTAACCTTTTAGGAATTCTCTCGTTACTAAGCCCAACAACTTTACAAGCCCATTTGATTCGCCGCGATGAAATTACATCAATTATATTACCCGGATACATCTCACGCAATTCGGCGTTGTGTAACCGTCTGAACTCTCCGGTTAACTCATCCTTTTTCGGTCCGAATATTCTACGCAATACTTTATTTTCAAAAACCTTAAGACGCTGCTCATCCCTTAATGTAAGCGGCCAAGTTTCGCATCCATAAAGAACTGTAGGTAAGATAATTGTTTTATAGATTCTAATTTTTAAGTTTCGGGACAAGAGGCGCGAACTAAGTAGTTTTGTCACAGAAAAATAACAAGCATTCCCCGCCTTCAGTCTAACCTTAATCTCTTCTTCAATTTCGTTTTTTCTAGTTATCGTAGAACCTAGATACCTAAATTTATCTACCTGTTCAAACATATTACCATCTATATCGATATCACCAGTAGTATTGCCATTTTTGCAGCTAACCATATATTTTGTTTTATCCACGTTTATTTCGAGTCCTAGTTCTTTCCCGGCTTTCATTAACGTTGTCGTATTTAGTTTTATAGTTTCAACGTCTTCGCTTAACAGTACCAGATCATCAGCATAGCCCAGCACGGATGTTGTCCCGCCCAGATCCAACCCTTTCTCGGTTCGCATTACCTCCCTAATGGCATATTCTAATGCCAAATTGAACAGGACAGGCGAAAGAGAATCCCCCTGTTTTAAGCCCGAACGAACCTCAAATTTTTCGGACAAATTATTACCGATTCTAACTTTATTGAGTGTCTCCGTCAAGCACATCCTGACTAGATTTACTAGTTTTTTTGGAATCCCCTGCTCGATTAGAATATTATACAGTTTCTGGCGGTCAATAGAATCGTAAGCCTTTTTAAAATCTATATACAGCTGGTGAACAATACCGTTATACTCCAATTTTTTCTCTAATATTTGCCGTAAAGAAAATATTTGATCAATAGTCGAACGATTCCGTCTAAATCCGCATTGGTAGTCTCCGATAATTTCCTCGGCGTATTCCGTGATTCGACTGGTTAAGATTAAAGTGAATATTTTATAACATACCGGAAGGAGTGAAATTCCTCGATAGTTATTACAATCCGTCCTCGGACCCTTTTTGTGAATCGGAATAAGAATAGATTCTTTCCATTCTTCAGGTAATTTCTCGTTCACCCAGATCTTTTTAACCAACCGATGTATTTTAGAAACTCCAGCTTCTCCGCATGCCTTAATTAGTTCAGTAGGAATATTATCGATTCCCGCTGCTTTATATGATTTTAATTTTCCGATAGCTACTTCAACTTCCTCTTTACTTGGTCCTTCTATTAACGGTTCAGCACTCTGGTACTCAGAAGGAGGACACAGATCATAATTTCCCGTATTTAAAATATTGTCAAAGTGGTCCTTAAACTTATTCAATATGTCAACCGGATCGGTCAGAATATTGTTATTATCATCCCTAATTCCAGACGTTACGGGCCCTACATATTTACGTGATCTGTTTATACCTTTGTACATGTCTCTTACGTTATTTTCGATTCTGTTAGTTTCTATTTCAATTATTTTATTTTTAAGATACTCCCTTTTTTTATTTTTGAGCAATTTTGTCGTTTCGTTCTTTGAGATTCGGAAGTATTCCAGATTGTCTTCGCTAGGATTATTTAGAGCTTTTAATTTAGCGGCTTTTCTTTTTTCACACATGTTTAAGCAATCTTCATCAAACCACGGTTTGTTATTCTTATTTTCCTTTTTTCCTAGACACGAGTTACCGACCGCTTTAATATTATCTCTGATCTCTATCCATAACTTGTCAATATCCTCGTGGTCCTCGTCAGGAAGCTCTAAAGCTTCAAACCTATTCTTAACTTCTAGCTCGAATTGGTTTCTAATTGATGGATTTTTTAATTTTTCCAAATTAAAATTCTCAAAATCGAAACGGTTTTCTTTTCTCTTTTTTATATTAAGTTTTTGTCGAAGTTTCGCGATTACTAATTCATGATCCGACCCACATTCTGCTCCGCGATAAGACCGTACATTAATTATACTGCTTTGCCAGCTGTGTTGTATCAAGACATGATCGATTTGATTTCGTGTTTGCGAATCCGGTGATGTCCAAGTATATTTATGAATATCCTTATGTTTAAACGTCGTACTTTTAATTATCAGGTTTTTCGAGATGGCAAAGTTTATCAGACGGATCCCATTATCATTACTATATTCGTGCAAACTTTCTTTACCAATCGTCGGAATATAAACTTCTTCCCTTCCTACCTTTGCGTTCGCGTCACCTACAATTATTTTCATGTAGTTTCGTGGTAGTTTATCATAAACCCATTCGAGTTTATCGTAAAATTCACTTTTGACTTCATCGTCACTGTCTTCGGTCGGACAATGTATGTTTATTAATGCGATTTTAAACCAACGTCCCTGAAATGTAGCTACCGAAATTCTATCACTAAAGAATTGTACGTCCCTCAAAGCGGATAGTAATCTACGCCTAATTAGAAACCCGGTACCTAAACAATGATTCTCGCTTCCTCCGTACCAAATAGTGTACTTCCCTTCCCTCATCGAGCCCTCCCCTGGCCAGCGAACCTCTTGCAGAGCCACGACATCCAAATTGTACCCATTTACCTCATTCGCGACCGATTTTAGCCCCCCTGCTGTGTTTAAACTCCTTACGTTCCACGTACCAATATTTAAATCCCTATATTTCAACTTGCGCCATGAATCCCCTAAAGCAGTCCCCACCCGGAGACCCGAACGGGGGACTAGTTTACCTCCGGATAATGAGCGTTTTACCTTAGGGAGATCCATGACTTTTTGTGGTGTTTGGTGAACTAAAGATATGTGAGTAGGGCGTTCAATCCTACGTCACACCCTCCAGCAAGTCTGGTGGGCCCCTACCTCCAGCAAGTCTGGAGGTCCCCTCCCTCCAGCAAGTCTGGAGGGCCCCTCTCATTGTTGGTCAGCGAGTCCATCGGACTTAGCCGGGAGGAACTTCCAAGAAATTTCCACCGACCATCCCCACATCCGCCACCCGTGGGACGCTCCCCATACGCGGTAATGAGCCCGCGCGAGGCTTTATTATTTAGTAAAGTATTTTTATTTAAAAAATAATTTTAATTGCTCTGCTCATAATAATGAATTTACGATCAAAGCAAATTTAAAGTTAAACTTTGTGGTTTAACTTTAACCTTAAGGCATTTCTTCTGGATGAAATATCACCGGTATCCAGTTTTTGAGTAACCTTATTTTATACCAAAAAAACCTTTTACCTGTTAGTGTATTAGTAATATGGTTTCCTTTTTTTGTTTTTTATTTGGAAGGAAGGTCATTATTTTTTGTCTCGTTGACTACTTAAGATAACGAAAATATAAAAGACTAGTTATCGATATCAATTATATACTATCAATAAGGAACGATATCTATTATTTAATACAACTAATCTATCAGTTTTAAGTTCTATGGAGTCCAAGAAATGAGTTTTAAAATATTATCCTTTTGATGTTTTGAACGTTCTCAAATTGTAAAAACCTTTCAATGGCGTAACTAGTGTGTAGCATGTGGTGCACGCCAAAAGAAAACAAAAAAAAAGTTATATAAAAAATCAATGCATCTTAAAATCATAATCATTTCAATGTAACAAGATTGTGTTTCTATAGTTTTTAAGAATCGTTCAACCCGTTGAGGAAAAATAATTGTGTCGTACAATTTAAGATATCAGGTTGAACACAAATGTATTGGGATGGATTTTTAGACTTTCTATTACGTATTTTGTTTTATGTTCATTTAATAGTTGACTGATTTACTCTCTTTCTATTATCAGAGTCTTACCGAGTCTCTCAATGATCTCTTGATTGCTTCCACGTGCAGCTATATCGTCAGAATCATATAAAGAATAGTATTAAATTTTAATGTAGAAAAATTTATAGTTTTGAAAGTATATGTGTATATATATCCATCGGTGTATATATATATATATGTATATATATCCATGTGTATTATATTATATGTGTATATATATCCATAAATATATGTATATATATATATATATATATATATATATATATATATATATATATATATATATATTTAAATAGATCTATAAAAAATAAATGAAATTTAAATGAATTATCAATAAAGTCAACAAACAAATGGATAGAACAAAGTTGTCATTTTAAATATATATCCCATGTCTCTCACCACTACACTGAGTTAAGATGGCTCTTCCCCTCCTTTCGAAGACAATAAATATTTCCTAGGTACGTTCCTTCATCAAATCATCAACAACCATCGTCCTTCTTACGCCTACAGCCTTCTCCAATTCAAGTCCTCAGTCCATTCCCTTTCAACAAGATCTCGACCTTCTGACCTCTACATCCCTTCTCACAGATCTGCCTCATTTCTAAACTCCTTTATATCTCGCGCTGTCAATTTCTGGAATTCCCTACCTATCAAAATTCGGCATTCCTCCTCCATATCCACATTCAAAAGCCTCCTATTCCAATTCCTATCCCAAAAACAGTCAGATGATTGCTAAACTTTTGATATTATACATTTTTATTATATCATTCATCATCAAACGACAGTACTATTCCATATTGTAAACTTCACTAGGAATTTTAGTATATCTTCCTACTCTCAATACCACTGAATGCATCTATTGTTTTTTTTTTTTCTTCTTATACAAATAAATTTGTACCAATAGTTACAATAAGTTAATGATTTGTTTAGATATTATTCATTATTTAAATACTCTGACATTTTATATTATCACATTTGTCTTTCCTTTTTTAGCAGAAACACAGCTCATTTTAAAGAAGAACTCAATGTATTTTTTATTATTTTATTTTTTAAAAGTGTGTAATTATAATTTTTCCTATTGCACATAGTTTTAAGTGTTTTGTATATAGATTTTTTTTTTTTTTTTTTGTATATAGGTTGTTTAACTAACATTTTCTTTACTTTCTCTTTTTTTATTATTGTTTTATTTTGGCCAGATGTAGTCTTTTAATTATTTTCTATTTTGTTATTCTAAAGGAACTTTGTCCCAGAATAAAGTTATTTTCTATTAATACAAGTTCGGTATCTTGATTACCTTATTTTGCAAAGTTTAAAAATTAACTAAATAAACTTAAATTAAATATAGGCTATGATCGATCCAGTCACCTAAAGAAAATTAAATAAACTGAATAAATATAATACGGTTAATTGAACCGCTGACTCAGATCAGAGCACCTCGACTGGACCACTAGCGATGTTGGTGCAGACAGCCCCTTCGGTGGCAACCACCCCGACCACTTAGTTCCGGATGGCTCTTCTGAAGAGACGGAATCCAACTCAGGCTGCGGGTGACGAGTGACAGGGTCAAGCCATTTCCTCGCCCAAAGAACTACCACTTGTTGGACCATCCACCACAATAGTACCAATTCCAGCGGAGCCTTCCTATCTCCAGGCTACCTCTCCACAATTGTATGGAGATTTCACAATTTGCTAGCGTAAAATGATAAATCCGTCTTTGAATCAGGTTTTCATACTGCATATGTAGTTTAAGATTCCATATTATCAGGAAGATTTGAATAACCATAAAGTATTTTTTTATTTGATTAAAAGATTTATTTTTAATATTTTACCAATAATTTTTATAAGATGATAGTTTTTGTGTCTATATCTTTTGTTTCAGGATAAATAGACAATTTGTTTAGATAGGGAAAATACGATTTTCAAGTGAATCTTCACTTTTAGATTACACCACTTTAACAATTCGATCATCTTTATGACTAGATATGTGATTTACACCTGTAAATATAAGAATTACTCAGTCGTAAAACGTGTATCTGACATTTTGTATAAAATGAAGTTTTTTGTGAAGTCAGATTCTTAAGGCTGGTTTCATAGATTGTTGATATGATAGGTAGAAAATTTGTTTCTGTGAAGAATAATGTTTATTAAAATATAATGAATATAAAAAAAATGACTTCTAGTTGAAGGTAAACTATTTTAACAAACATTATAACGTTTAAAAAAATGGATTTTGTTAGTTGCCATGCAACACAAGATGAGATGAAGAGCGTGGACTACAATGGACTGATCTGGAATGATTTTTTGTTGTTTCTTACTTAGCATATCCTCATATTAGAGGTTGGTGATTTCGCTGATATCGACTTCATGTATCTTTATGCAATCAGACCTTATCGTTAGTATATATATTTTGCGATGAAAATGTTGCAGGAGCTTATGAAGGAGAAGCTGTGTATAGTAATGAAAATTATAGAAGCCTTATGAAATTCCAACTTTTGTTAAAAGGCATAAAGAAAGTCAGAAAATCTGCAATTCTGAATTATTTATTTGATTATCTCTATTTGCTTATTAAATACCATCAGTAGTTCACAAACGTCTTCCAATTTACAGAGGATAGGAATATTCCTGATCCAGACTCATTTTTATGAAGAGCTTGTTACGCTATCTCTTCTCAAAGACAAAAATGGCAAAACTTTACTATAGTAAATACTATACCTGGTCTTTACCAGAACTTATCCGAATAGGTGTAGACCTGATTACTTCTTCCTCATAAAACATTATAATTAATTTTATGTATGTAGCAGGATCTGTATTAGGGGAGAGGCAAATTTCAAACTTTATTGTTAGGTTACAAAAAAATATTTTTTTCTGCCCTATGATTATTTTGTCGTAATAACGTAATACGAGAATTATTGTAAAGAGAATTATTGTGTGTTCCAAGAGGAATTTTGGATAGTTTAAAAATGTATATAGTTTCAGCCACGAATTCCTAACTCCTGTTGTCAAAATATGGTATTTTAAAAGGGTTATTTGGAAAACAATTTTTTTTTCTTATAAGGGTCCAAATTTTACTAACGTATTGTAATTTCGTTAATATTTATCTATTTTTATGTCACTTTTTTTATATTTAACGAAATGACATTTTTAATTAAACGATAGGTACTAATTTGAAGTAGCTAATACAATTGAAATTAAAGAAAAAATCATCTAAGTTCGATTAATATAACCAAGAACAAAGCGTATTTTACTTTGTATCGGTTTTATTCATGTCTCCCTGAATTCTGGTTATATCTCAATACATGAATATGCAATTCATTCGCTCATTAACTGATCACTTTATCCCAAAAATGACGATGCATTTTCACATCCGGGCGTTATCCATATATTTTGGAAATAGTTTTTTCTGTTATAATATTATTAAATCGCTATTTTATGTTTTTATTTGTGTAAAGTTATAATGCTTCAAAATGGTATCCTTTTTAAAAAATTTAAACGTGTAGTTTTAGCTATTATATGCATTTTAGTTATCAGACCACAAAACATAAGACTCTTATCACGGTAAATTGAATTATAACCGTGGAAAAACATTATGAACGAGCGAAGTTTTCGTATAAAATTAATAAAATTTCAACACCAAAATTTATAAAATCAATCAAGGATTCAGTTTTGAGAAAAGTATGAGATAAATATTGTTTTGTTTTTTCCTTTTTACAAAGTGAAACCTCTAATCGGGATTCAATCATTCGCTAGAGGGTATTTAAGTGCCCGGGTTCATCCGCCCAAGACAGTTGTTGGAGTATGTCATTCGGTGCTTTGAAAGTAAGTACCAGCTCTTTGTACTTTATGCCCAGTATTTAAAACCGCAACTCGGTCCAAATTTACAAAGTAATAATCATAAGTCTGCCAACCATGACCCTGGCAGCAATTACTTCACCGTCCTCTGGCATTTTTATTACTACTTAAACATTCTCAATTTATTTCTTCATCAATAGTAAAATAGAAGCCGATTTCTAAAATACTTATGGGAACAATGTATCAGATAGACCCTCTAAAAATGGCTTATAAAGAATTATTCATATAGGTTTTTTTTTAGTTTGGAAGCTGAATGAAGCAGCTTTTAAGAAGGTACTCAATAATTACCATGGGTCACTGGTACGGTTCACTTACATCAAAATTTACTTGTTCATTACTGCTACTCTTTCATTAATATTGCATTTACTCTTTGAAAATCGGACCAAGCAATCCTCTTTCACTGTGTTCTGTTTGTAAAATTTGCTAAGTACATTCATATACTTACATGGCTTAAACTTGAATTTTATACATTATTCTCTTGGCTTTATTAGTCTTGTTTTGTATATATATATTTTTTTTAATGTTTAGAATTTTCATAAGACGCTACCGGTGATCCAAGATACGTTGCAGACGCAGAGGTCGTGAGCGGGTGCACGCTGGCAGTTATCGCTGCCGTAAGAGCCACCCGTGGGCAGCCGGCGTCCTCACACCTGGGCCCCTCGTAAAGCCCTTAGATATTTATTGGACAGGTGGAAAATTGAAAATACCAGGCAAAGTGTTCCGCTCCTGAGATGGTTACCGCGTCCTGCAGCAAGAAACGATAAACGGATATTAAGTAACAATCACTCAGCCTCTCCGCCGTATATTGTCAAAGTTGAAAGACCTGGCTGTGCAGAGGACTTCTGAGGCCATCAGTCACTGATAGCCGTGTCAGTTAAATCAATCCTTTATGTTTCACTTAAATCATTCATGCAAAATAAAAATAAAATAAAATCGACACCTATTACCAGAGTGATGCTTCGCAACATTTAGGAACAGGTTGTAAGGGATTCTGGTAGTCTCACTCAATAACTATAAACAATTGATATATACAATTTTATTTTTGAAAAAAAAACAATACAAAAGCTATGACAAAAAGAAAAAAACTACAGCTGCAAAACATTAATTACAGAATGAAGAGAAAAAAAAAAAAGATAAAGTTTTATAAGGGAAAAAAAATGCAATTATGCTTGCCAAATTAACAGATACTTAAAACAGTTGCAACTCCAGAACAGATAATTATACCGTGAGACGGTTGTTATGCCGCGAGGTAAAATTATACACTTTTCACGTTAGAGACAATCACAGTGATCCTGTCTATCACACACTAAAAACCATCTCTTATTTTCTCATCTGTTTTTCTTTAACGACTCAATCAATATTTTGTATCGAGCCTAGACGATTGATTTCCAAAGAGGTTGGAAGAAGTAAAACTGGCTGCAGCACTGATTACTGAAGGCGTTATGACGTCAGAAGAGGATTGTGGTAACACGACAAATTTTAAATAAACCTGCAAAAAAAAAAGAAAAAAAGAATTGAACATGATGCTGTGTAGCTTCATAATGAATCATTTCGCTGCTAAAGAAAACTCAAACTTCATTTTACCTAAAAAGAAGATATAATCTTGAACTGCCGTTATATATTGAAGACATAAATGATTTCTTAATGATGAAAACTAACTACGTTATGTATTTTGTTTATCTTATATTAAGTCTTTGATTGTTTTTATGGATGTTCAGTTAATATTAAAGTTGATGCTTAGTTTCATTTTTAAATTATATTTATCTCCGTTTTATTTTAACATTATTTCGGAGATTACATCCCTAATCCCTAAACAGTCCACTATCGCTTCTTATTTTTTAAGATGTCACTTCCAGAAGTGTTCGTCACTCTAGTTGCAAGCATTGTCATAGGTTAGATCAAGAAGTTCTTTAATATCAATGTCACTTTTTTTTTTTCAAGTAAGCTGAATAAGATAATTAAAATAGCTGCAATAATAATGGAATAATTGAAGTAATTCGCTCTAAATCTATCCAATAATATTTTTGTGGCGGCTCAATTAGACTTAGAAGTTGACAATCTACATGCGCATTCCGTTCTTGCAAGCTACCTTTTTTTTTAAACCTGAAGAATATAAATATAAATAAACACTTGATAGGTATTGTTGAAAAATTAGATTTTTTTACACCGTCATATTTCAAATACTGTCTATTTCACACGCATCAGATATTTTATCAGTCCAAAGATAAAGAGTCAATTAGTCTTATTATTTATAGACGTAGTGTAACTTTTAAAAGGCATTTCAAATATAATCTCGGTAGTTACCAATTACTCTTGGGTGTGTTCATCTCAGCTATACTCCGAAGAAGCCGGTGACAGATCCATCACCGAGACCTAAGCAATTAGCCCGGACTATTAGGCCCTTTGGACGAGCTGTGTGCCCTGAAGATGGGGTCGGGAACTGGGCCTTAAAGGCCACGCCATTCAGCCCGCGATGAATACAGAAGTGTGGATGTGAAGACAGTACAATGTGTGAGGGTGATTGATAGTGGCCACAAAGCGGTTTCACTTAGGCCATCTACGGTTGGTCACGGATTTCTGCCTAATTACGCACCTTCTGTGTGGTCTTCCTATTAGCCGGGTCCGTCTATCGGACCTCTAACTAGTCTTACTCAGCCTCCCAGTCTTAGTGGGTATCCTTCGTCTCTGTTTACTCATCGTATGAACTATATTTTCTTTTTAAAAATTACATGCTAATAATAACTATTAATAGATTATTAGATTAACTAAATCATTGGGGCTATCAGCGCATTCTAATAGAACTTTGTTGTCAGTCAGGAATTCGAATATCGAATGTATTAAATGCTTCAAATCTTTAAGTCTGAGAACTATAGGTTTAGTTTTTCAGCGACTACTGACGAGAATCCAAGCTAATGAAAAAATAAAAAAGATCGGAAGAATAGAACATCCGATGGCGAATAGCCTCAAAAGAACCTACCTTGATTTCTCCTCTGATCGGTCAGGTTTAGGAGTGGATGAGTTCTCTTTGAGGACTGGCTCTCGCAATTATTTACGGTTCTTGAAGGTTTTCGAATGAAAGTCATAGCCGTGGAATGGACATCGATCCAACTTCCTAGTTTCGGTGTTTGATCATGATTCCATCATGGGATGTATCGCACTTGAAGTAATAAGGGCTAAATTGATGAGGGAAACTGACCTCTTCGTCTTCACTGAGAATGATTTCCCTTAGTTAGCCTAAAAAAAAACAAGTAGTACTACGTAAATGTTGTGAATGAGTGTATAGTCGCAGAGGACAATAACATATATCACAACCTCAGTAGAACAGGAAGTGGTTGCAGTTTGTACCGTGCACTACTGCAAACACCCTTAGGGGCTAAAGCACGTAAGGATTTTAAAGAAAAACAACATCGTACAATATACATAAACTTTATCATTAGTATTGAATTTTTAAAATTTCATTAGAACTCTTCTAACTGACAGAATATTCTGGTTCAATCCTGAGCTAGATCTAATCATTCGATACGATCTCTGCCATTACAAAAAAAAAAAAAAAAAAAAAAACGTTTTAGATAGATACTGTATCATTGTTGTCTTGTTGCACAGTTTTCAATCTTTACGTTACAAGAGTTAAAAAGTTGCATATCTGTTTTTTTTTGTATACCTTTTTAGCGATGGTTTAACTATATGAAATATGACAAGAATGGTGTAAGAACAATAATATAATCAAATGAATAAAGTGGTCTTAGGGAAGTTGCTTAACTCAACAGATTTCATTTAGATTAAAGAGTAATTTTCAAATTTAATATTTTAACCCGATAAATGATTTAAGCTACGAAATAATCGTAAAAAGTTTTGAACTACTCACATTCACAAATAAATAGAAAAACTATATTTTAAGACAAAATAGACAAAAGTGTAAAAGCCGCCAAAATAGGTTTTTATTTTCACGATTTATCATTAAAACAATATTTTTATTTTTTATTGCTATATTTCCAATCATAAAGACCCGACTGAGAAAATAAGCTGTGTAAACGGACTGAGATCTCGAAAATGACATTTTTTATTTATGGTCAGCGCCCAAAAAGCTCTATGCAATTCCAAGCCTTTTAATAACGGCGAATAAAGACCTAGGCTTTTGACTGTTAGAATGATGACCATAAGTATACTTAAAGTTTTTAGCCATCTAAGATCTTTATTTAAATATTTGAAAACTATATAGTCCGTTACATTTGTAAGATACATCAGGGTATATATTTTAATAATGTGATTGTGTTTGACTAAAATTAATTGTAAAAACATTTTTATTGAGTTTAATGTGATTTTTTTCTCAGAATTATCTTTGAGGCAGTGTAAATTCGCTGTTCTTGTGGTTTATATTACTTTTGTTAATGAATGTGAAATGTAAGTCGATGTCGCAACAACTTTCTCTTAGTGTTGTCCAAAATCGGTCTTGATTGGTTGCAAACACACAAAAGAAAAAAGTCCACTCACACGACATTCCTTTCTATTTCAAAAAGTTTTTATATCTTTATATATGTTCATGAAGAAACAAAAAAGAATTGAACTAGATTTATTTTCCTGAAAATTGATCAAAGAAAAGATTTGAGTGCGATTTATTTGATAAACTAAAGCAATGTAAACCGGCTTAAGGTAGATCAGTGTAAAAATTTTAATATTCACTAATATTACTGATCAAAAACTTTTTGCCGTAGCTTAGTATTGTCAACAATAATTTCTGTTAAAAGTAGAGGAAATAGTAGAGTTTGTGTTGTGCGGGCAACAGATTTCCTTACTATCACTTAGTCATCTTTTTTCTCTCATTCATCCCTTTCTGACACCAGGATATGAACCCGTAATCTTACATTGGAAATTGAATAGCGGTAACTTCGTTATTAGTTGTCCAAAATGAACGATTTTTATATAGTTTTGTAGGGAATTTATTAGGGAGAAAATTCCCACGTAAAGAAAAAATCACACGTACAAACCTTTTAGGCCTTTATTATTTTACAATTTGAACAATGTTTGTTATATATGTCATTATAAAGCCGAAGATAATAGAAAAACGAGTTTATATGGGTTATGAATAAGCAGAATCTAATTAGCTATTGGCATTAAAAACTCATTCTATAGAGATTGTGTAAGCTCTAGGAAGGTCTATCCTGATTTGATCCACAGCTGAAGTAAGATTAAATCAGTCTTCTGGCACAACCGGACTCGAAAAAGCATCTTAAAGTTGAGAATCCATTGTCCTACCCACTTATCGACTTCTTCAAATCAATTGGATAATAAATTTAATCATCCCAGCAAAATTAAATTATAATAATCCATGAGAAGGAGTTGATCGGGGGGAGGGGGCGGGGGGGGGAGGGGGTACGGTCAAATTAATACTAAATTAAATAAGTAGAATTATTTAATTTTTGCCGACGTTTCGATCCCCTTTGTAGGTCTTCATCAGGGCTACAAAAGATACGAAACATGGTGAAAATAAATGAATATAAGTAGATATAAAATAAGAATAATCTGTCTGTTACAGAAATAAAAGATGATATAAGACATATAGTGGGTGACAACGTAGTTAAAATATCAAGTATTATATGTAGAAGATACAAACAAAAATGGAAAATAAGTATGAATAAAAATAGAAAATAAAGGAGAATATAGCATTTAAGTTAAAGGTAAACAGATTGCGATAAAAGATAAGGAACGAGTGTATAACAAACTAATAAAGATTACCTTTGATAAATGTAATCAATCACATTTATAATTTATATACTTATAAATAATTCTACTTATTTAATTTAGTATTAATTTGAACGCCCTCCCTCCCCTCCCCCCCGTTCAACTCCTTCTCATATTATATCAACGGTCAACCATCTCTACATCATTATAATAATCCATTGTTTATTTATTCTGGGTCCCATTATATATGATATAACATAAAAAATAATAAAAATAAACAATTATAATAATAAGAAATCGTAACATAACCAATAGAGAAAAGAGATGGTATGATGAGAAATAAAAAGCGAAGAAATAATTTATACACATATTTACAAACATATCTGTTAACAATATTTTGGAAACTGGATAGAGAGGAAATGATTAAATATGTGGAATTTAAATATGAGAAGGGTATGAAAACTAAAGATATGGGAAGGGTTGGAAGTCCACAGGGACGAAAATCTGATTATGAAAGATTTGTTGAGTACGGTTCGGTGGGGTGTAGTATATAGATCTCAAGACAAAGAGCGAATATTGTAGTAAACATCAGAGGACTCATTCTGTGGATTCAATTGAAGAAGCTCAGAGATGATGGATATTCATATAAATGGAAAATACATATAAATTTATAAATTATTTATTTATTATAAATGTATTTTATACCAAAGTATTTTATTGCCTCTTTCTATCAACTTTCGTTTAATTTTTCATAATATTTATGAGTAATATATCTCTCGTTCTTATTTACGCTTCCGGTACTTAGTTCAAACTTCGTCAGATAAACGTTGGAGATGACGCTACTGTACATCCCTTCTCTCCACCCCCTCCCTGACTAACATGCTCATTGCTCCGATTTACAACTTTGCAGTCAGGTTTGTTTTTCTTTTTCTTATTTATTCTCTTTCTTATTTCAACCTTCTCAGTTTTTTCCTCCTCCCTTTCATTCCTTTTCTCTGTTTTAACTCTTTATTATATTATACGTTGTCTGTACATCTTGATAGACTTTACAACATCTAAATTTTCTATCAAACTATTCTATTCGCGATATCTTAATTTTACTATTTATTTCCATTTCTTATATCTTCATATTTTTCTGTTTTACATTTTATTCTAAGATTTTAATACTTAGGTCACCTTTTTTGATTATGTTTACTTTATCATTCCACACTTTGTACCAGTTATTATCATTTATCTCTTAGTTCTCACTTTTGTCATTATTATAACAACTGCATTTTACTTTAATTTTTTTTTTTTTTACCTACACTACTTATGTTTCTCATACCTTGTTATCTGGTTCTTTTCTTAGCCCTGATGATGGCCTGAACATAATTTATTTTTGCCTTCTTATTTGACCTGATCACCTCAACTAATCTTCTCATTGTTCACGACAGTCAACCATTTACCCACTATTATGAAAATACCTATAAGGTACGGTAAACATTTTATATCACAATACTTTATATGTATAGGGTACATATATGTTATGTATACAGGGCCAAAATCGAAAAATAAAATATCGATATATGGATATTTTGTCCTACTTTCTACTCGCTTTAGGATGACCTTTCTTTCACCAAAGCAGCCACTATGAGCACTCTGAATTATAATAAATGATTTGAACAAGTCTAGGTTAAAATAAGAAATTATCTCATGAGTTTGGAGAATATGCTACAGAAGATATAGTGGTGACGAGAGGGCGTTAACCGGGTGTTTGGAGGGACGACAGACCTGAGACTAGCGCTAACAGGCAGGTAATGACCGAAGAGGATGACTGTGGAGTCGTGAGGTGGCCGGTAGCCGCGTCGTTAGTGGGAGCGCCTTTGTGCCCCAATCAGCTCCCCATTCAATCCCCCTTTAAAATTAGATTAGCTGCCCACAATGGCTGGATATGCTGTTTAGCCCATAAACTGGCTCATGTGTCAATTAGCCTGATGGATAGGGCTTCCGTTCGGCGTCTTCGCCTTCTTTCGACAGCCATCAGGATGTGCTAACCCGAAAATGCAGTCCCAAGAATCGCTTTGGGTGACCAAGAACCAAAACAGAGCTATAGGTTTTAAACAGAAATAATTTCAATCTAGATTGATGTCACTCAAAGTCGTTGAATACCTCTCATTGTCTAACAAATACGAAGAAATTCCTCCGAAAAGACATCTATAAGCTCATTCTGCTTGTTTCTTCCGTATATTTTTCTCTCAATAAATTACTATCCAAATAATATCATTGTTATATAACTTTATTCTGTAAGACCTAGATATTTTAAAGTAGAATCTATCTTCCGATGCTCATAATAATTTTGAGACCTTAGGCCTTTTTACAATATAATATTCAATTGTTAGGATTGAGGTAATATAACACTTCGTTACATCGCTACGTTATTGTATAATGTAATTTACTAAGGAATACTGCATTCTTCAATGCCTGCTTATTAAATTTAGCAAACATAGTCAGATTTGATAACCTGAATGCTTGGATTACTCTGCCTTACAACTTACATCCACAAAAAGACAAAATCGGTAAGAAGACGCCCTACCATCTGCACCATCTCTTCATATCTTTAGCCCTCTATCTCAGAATCAAGTTACAGGTGTATCAGGCCATACAAAGATCAGCACTCCTGTACGGCGCACCACTCCTTACACAACTTACCAAAAACACGTATTGGGAGAGAAAAAATAGTTTAAGCATATTTATTGGCCTTAGGCAGACATGGACGATATGGGGTTTATGGGAGAGGTTTTCATCATCGATATTCCTTCAATTCTTAAATAAGGAGGTGAATGTAATAGGATGATCATTGATGACAAAAGGAGGAAATGAGGAGTTTTACCAAAGTAGAGAATTGGAACCTATGACAATAATCTGAGTTTTAATTCAGTTCAGTTTTAATTTATTCTAGCTTACCGATGCACTGATCCTTGCTAGGTCTACCTGAATATTGCCAAACGTATTAATAACATAGAAGGATGAAACAATAAATATATCTGGTGTAGGTATTGAAAAGGAAAGGAAATGATCGAATCCTGGGCTACTCAAAAGGACAGGGCAAGAAAGGGAGGTTATAGTTTATTCAGAAAATTAACCGCTCGAGTTCCATCGGAAATGAAAGATTGGAACCAAAGAATAGAGCTGTTTGAAAAACATAGTGATTTTAATTTAGTGAAGAAGATAAAATGGTGTAAGGAATCAAATTTTTTTTATTTTTTTTTTTTTAGTTTGTAATTTGGACTAAAGTAAATTGTGTGAAGAAGCCTGGTTGAGAACCGAATCGAAAGGATTCGATTCGGTTGAACTCTTTAAATTGGATGTATATGATTAGTCTTAAAATGAGGTGGGGTTGATATTTTTGTTAATAGGTTTCACTAAAGCTTTTTTTCCATGAGTTAGGAAAAACTACATTTTAGAGAGACAAAATATTGATGAAAACAAGGATATGAAGGTTTCCAGCAAGTTTTATCAGTTTTACGGGTATTCCATCAAATCTAGTGGATGGATATGAAATTTTACTAAAGAGAAATTAAGGACAGTTGGCGAGTTGTAAGAGAAATAAGTAACGTCACTGTTAAATGAACGTGATAAGGAAAAGTGGTAAGGGAACAGTGAATAATGTTGAAAGAGGAATATGATGAAGGAGGAAGAAATAATGTATGAATTTAATTTATCAGGTGGAACCGGATGAGCAAGAGGCTCTCTTCTTGCAAAGAGAGAGTTTGCGAAAAAAAAAATGCAAACAAAATATATATATATATATATATATATATATATATATATATATATATATATATATATATATATATATTTAAACATAACCATTTAATTGGGAATAAGGTCACTTATTAATTATTTAATAAACTACTAAATGTTCATTTCTTCAGTGTTTATTGACGTTTCGATCCCGGTATTTTTCTTTTTATAAGTTAACAATGGGATCCTCTTCAAAGCCAGGGACACACCGACATTCAGCTACTGGGGTATATACATATATATACATTACATGTATACATATATATATAGATATATATATATATATATATATATATATAGTATTATATATGTATATATATATGTACATGCACAGGAGTACATTACAAAACTTAATAACAGTTATGCGCAGCTGTTCTTTATTCTTTTAGGTCTTGGTCAAACTTTTATCTATACTGCATAGTTAAATTAAAAAAAAAAAAATGTTCTCACAGATTAGAGGGGAAAATTAACGATTATATTCTGAAGAAAATTAATCTGAGCCTATAAATAGTCCACGGGCATTAGATTTTTTTCCTCAGCATAGTATCGATGGTGGGATATTAATATCCAATATACCAGAGAAGAAAAAAAATAATTAAATGAGCGGAGAGTGGGACAAATTAAATGTATCTATGGAAGGACAGAGGCTATTTGTCAGGAGGCGGCGGAGGGAAGAAAGGAAGAGAGGACAGGTGAGTGATGAGGCCGGGTGATGGATGCTACCCGGGAATCTCAATCAGCGCTGCGGCGCGGCAGTGCACTATGCCCTCCCGCACAAACACCTCTGATTAACACATTTGTCCTCCTCGCCTCCCTTTGTGCCCTCCTCGCCGCCTATCCTTTCGCTATTAGGGGATAAAGACGTCCAGTCGGCTACTGCCTCAGGCTTGCCTCCTTTTGGAACATTCTCTCCAGAGCACTGTCATCTAGCGTCTCCTAATTGTGTCTAATACGGAATACCTAACTAACAGTGTCATTCCGAAAGCCGTATCCAATCCAGCGTATAATTATAATCTTCATACAATAAGTCCTGCTTCCTGCTAATAGATCACTACGCCTTCAAAGACCCGGAACATCCTGTCTACTGGTAGGCTGATCATATAGTGGAGCGACGCAATAAGCGACCATAATCGGGCAGGGAACATAAACGTAATCAATCAATAATTTAAATTATTATTATAAATTTTGGGGGAGTTTTATCCAAATTTATTTATTTTTCATTTTCCGTGAGTTAAATATTATTTTTCTGGAAATGAAGCTATTATAGAGAAATATTTTTTTCAATCAATCATAGGATGCCTCTGATTCTTTTAATCCATTTAAAAATTAATCATTTATTAGATGTAATTCACTATTATTGATTTAGGTTAAAATGTTGATAGTTATTGTTGCCTAAAATAGGTCTTGGTCTAGCACTTTGCAATACCAAGTCCAAGGCCGCCTAACTGTTGCAAGACCAAGACCAGGAATGGTAAAAAAATATCGATTTTTTGAATAAAAATTAAGGCAAAACTGTTAGCAATACTTGACAATCTTAGTTACTATATGTAAATAATTGGTATAACCAATATAATTTTGCATTTAACCCCTCTAATTTTTCATTCGGGCTTAGTTATGTTTGCAATCAAAACATCTAAACACATGAAAATACCAGAAATTCATTCAGGAACTGAAGTAGGAAGTATCTACATATTGAGTTTTTCCATAGAGGTAATGTAATATTTGTTGAAATACAACAGATGCTGATCAGGTAAATACAATTTTAAAAGCCAAAAGCTTTTCTATTATTTCCATCCTTCAGGACCTCGATAATTTTTCAAAAAACTGTAAATGACAAAGTGTGATTAGAAATGGAGTCCACAATAAGAACAATATAAAATATAAATGTATTACTATAGGCTAATAAAAAATATTACCGATAAGTAGTGTTGCCCAAAATCGGTCTTGCACTTTGCAAGACCAAGACCAAGGAAGCCTAACTGTTGCAAGACCAAGATCAGGACAGGTAAAAAAAATCGATTTTTAAAATAAAAATCAAGGCAAAATAGTTACTAATACTAGACAATGTTAGTTACTACATGTTAAAAATCGGTATAACCAGTACACTTTTGAACTTAACTCTAACTTTTAACTTAACTCGAACTAATTTTTCATTCGGGCTTAGTTCGATTTCTCCCATCTAAAAAATTATAGTAATATCTCTATAGTAATAAGCTAATAAGTAACTGCAAGACTGTTGCGAGACTCTTGCGCAAGACTAAGACAATGACCAAGACCAAGACTCGTCTCGGTCTCGCATTTGGGCAACACTACTTGTATCTATCTTCTTTCTTCAGAAATCTGACATTTAATTTATTTTTTTGTCATAAATACGCTCAGTATAATTTTATTTTCAAAACAACGAAATTTATAATTATAGTTAACTGTTTTGACATGACTAAAAGTAGCAACCATCTTCAAAATATTGTTATTTATTTTGTGGACCCCGAAATTCTCAGAAAATATATACTTTTAACTGTCGAGAAAAATAAATTAATAAAATTGAATTCAATCTTTTTAAGTATAACTAAAAAAATAATTTATTTATTTATACAAAATCTCGCGCCTTTTGTCCCGAAACTTAAAAATTAGAATCTATAAAACAATTATCTTGCCTACAGTTCTTTATGGGTGCGAAACTTGGCCGCTTACATTAAGGGATGAGCAGCATCTTAAGGTTTTTGAAAATAAAGTATTGCGTAGAATATTCGGACCGAAGAAGGATGAGTTAACCGGAGAGTTCAGACGGTTACACAACGCCGAATTGCGTGAACTGTATTCGAGTAATATAATTGAGATAATTTCATCGCTTGTAAGGCTTGTAAAGTTGTTGGACTTAGTAACGAGAGAATTCCTAAAAGGTTAATATTTGCTGTGCCGAATGGTAAGCGTCCGAGGGGTAGACCGAAGCGAAGGTGGGAAGATTGCATTAAAGCTGATCTGAAGGGACTGGGTTTGGACGGCGAACGGTGGAGGGAGGTGTGTAATAAGCGATTGGTGGTGTCGGCATCGAACCTTCGGGTTCGCTAAGCCTTTTTATTATTATTATTATACAACATCAAGGTAAACAGGGGCCGGTATAGCAGACTGGTTAGTGCGCTATACACTGTGAAGTGAAGATCATAGGATCGAATCCCGGCCCTACTTCCCACTAAGTCTGGTCCCCGAGGAACCATTGCCCTCATAATTAGGGGAGGCCTATAAGTTATAAAATACTTGTAAGAACATCAAGGAAACAAAATTTTAAAATAATAGATATTAAAAACTTCTTCAATACAAATGTCCTCAATTATCTAATTATTAAAGATTTCTGCTTAGTCTAGTAACGTTGGGAAGTAAACTAGCCGAATAGCTGGAGTTATTACTATAATTAATAATATTATTACGGTCTTGGTATAGCAATCCCAGGACCTCATGATTGGGCCATCGCGGGGGACAGAACGGTAATGCGCAGCCGGTGGTCGGTAGCGGTAAACTACAAAGGCCAGCACTAATCACTCTATCCCGCGGCTCAATCAATCAGGCAGCCCAGTCAGTCACAGTGAAACTTATGAGTTTTTCTTTTCGACCATTAGCTCTCGCACCTTCGATGAATATATTAGGGAATCGGTAATCAAGAAGGGGCTCGCCTTTCGTTAAGTCATCCGCTCTGTTATTAGCGCTTCTTCTCAAACTGCTCCCCGTTTACATACTGTCAGTCTTAAGCTTCAAAATAGCCATTCATCCTCTCTGAGCAACCTTTAAGGAAATGTCACTTATTGTTTCGGTCCTAACTGCCTTCCAAACTAACTGCAATGAATGAGTTAAAAACATATGGTGGTTATCGTCAATGTTGCAAAAAAAAGTGCTTAAAATTAATTCTTAAAGATTTTACAAGAAAAAGAGTCCCAGTCCAAATCTTAGAATATACAAAGAAAACCTATGAAGTAGCAGGTTTCATTCCAATAATGGCAAATTTTCGATACTTAGGTCGTTACAACACAAGCCATTAAGTTGAAAACATCATTGAGCGTTCTATCATCATTCGTAATTCAGGCAATACAGCTTTGGAATCCTTACTTGATGCTGCGGATGTTTTATATGTTTCTATCTATAAACCCGTTTCACTTACATTGGTGATAAAACATTCGCATTTTATTTTATTATTTTGTATTATCCATCCATAGAATTAGATAAAACGAAGATCCTTCATTCTTCATTCAATATATTTTCGTGATATAAATGAGCTCTGAGCGAATGATTAAACTATAAAGAAGAATAAGCTTTTCCTTTTTTCGCTTAGTGCCTATCAACCAATATCGAATTTATCAAGTTGCCAAATTATCTCTATACCGAGCAATGCATGAAAATCATTTTTCACAGATTCCTCTTAGTTTTAATGTACATTGAACCCAAACATCAAGAGTAAAATTAAAAGCTGTTAATGCTTGCTTATTTATAGGTTTTTTTTTTTTGGTTTTTGTTTGTCCTTCCCTTCCTCTCCATTAAGACTATACGGGATTTTCCCGGGCCAGGGGGTGTGGGCGGGGATTTAAAAGATCCCCGGCACCGGGACGCGAACTCGTGTCTATTTTTATATCTTTGATTCATTTATCAGGTTGCCGGGCAACGGCGGTGCAGTGCACACGCGTTAGCCCATTCGGCCACCCCCCCCCACCCTTATTTATAGGTTAGAAATATATATGTATAGTTCCGAAATTAGAGTCAGACCCGGCCCGAAGCATATTTTATGATGGAGCGAGATCCAATTTTGGCTCCCCATTGTTGTGATAATACCTAGTCCTGTCATAAATATTATTACAAGGAAAAATGTACAGATTTCCACAGAAAAATATATTTTTTCAAAAACTTTATTTGAAAATAAAATGTATATCTATAGAGAGTAAAACAAAAAAGAAATTACTCAAAATGTCCCCTTTTGCCTTGACACTGTCATAATCTCCGTGGCCAGTCATCAATAGCAGCATGCAGCACTTCTTGAGGAAAGCGCTCAACTGCTCGGACCAGAGATTGTTTGAGGCTTTCCAAGTTAGGGTGTGCTCTGTGGCATGCCATCCTCTCCAGTTCGGACCAAAGCCGATAATCTAGTGGGTTGAGATCAGGGCTTCCTGAAGGCCAATCCGAGGTAGAGCTGAACTCAGCCACTGCTGAGTTGACTTGGCGTTGTGAGCTGGAGCGGAATCCTGCTGGAAAACCCAATGACTTCCAGCAAACAGAGTATCATTTAGAGGCTTGACAACAGGTTCCAAAATATCGTCCTGATAGTTTTTAGTGGCTGTTTTAACTCCTTTTTCACAAAAATGGAGCTTTGTGGTGCCATCAAAGCAAACTCCCCACCAAACCATCACTGAGGAAGGGTGATGACCTCTTTTCATTCTTCCAATGACTACCTGGCTTCTTTAGAGCTGCGGGCGTACACACGATCATTTTGGCGATTAAATTTGTCTTCAATTGTAAACATTTTCTCATCGCTAAACAAAATCCTTCGATGAAGCCCATTGGTGGTACAGCCAAGGATTCCAAAATGGATCCCAAGGATGTAAGCAAAGTTCAACATTTATAACAGGATTTATGGCAGAACTAGGTGTAATTATAATATATAATTTCATACCATTTGAAAACCTAACTTTAATAATTTTAGTTGAAACTAATATAATAAATACCCTTAAAGTACTTGTAAAAAAAGTGTGTCCTTGTTTTTCTGTGCATTCCCTCACTTCTTGTTTCAGTATTTTTCGTTTTTAACAACGCTCAGGCTAGAACCTATTGTTCTTCTTGAAAATGGTTGGAATTCAATTGCATGTTAGATTCCCAAGAGCAAAATGGCGCGGGAACGCTTATTTTTAATGAACGTCATTACCCCACTCCATGTTAACTGAGCGAAAGAAAAATACAAACTAATTGGGATTATTATCCTGATATGTAAAGAAAATAATCTCATAGAGTTAAGGATTATCTTAATAATATCCAAGGATGTAAACAAAGTTCAACTATTGTAACAGTATTTATGGTAGAACTAGGTAATAGTTTATTTTTAAAATAGGACAGCTTGTTTTATAGTTCAGATTATTTCTAAATGAATTTACGAGCTACCATCACTTTTTGTTCAAGGAAAAAGAAGAAAAGAAGCTTTCTTCCTCACTGGAGGAAAAATAAGCGGCACAAGAAATCTCATGGAATCGGGAGCTGTGGGTATGTGAGTGCGTGAATACGTACGTGCTTGCGCTTTTCAATCGCTTATAACTTTTGAACGAATAGTCCGATTTAGTTGATTTTTTGCTTTGTAGAATTTTACGAGGAGATGGAGCCTATAAAGATATTAGAGGCTCGTTCCACAGAGAAGAGACCACGAGGACGTCCCGGAGTTTCATATCAGGAGTTCATGCAGAGGATTGGATGGAGAAGAGGCAAACCCTTCAACCAAATGAAGCGGTTAAGCAGAGGCTGGGAAGAGTGGCATTGTGAGGAAGACAAAGAAGAAGAGTTTGACGGGTGATTTTCCTACAATAATTTATAGGTATAATTGCTTTAAAAGCAATTTAGCAATGAATTGAGGATACTTAAAACGTATGTAGTGTGAATTGGTTTCGTTCTGCTGAATGCCGTAAAACTACTTCTATTTGAGAGTCATTTAATTATTAAAAATAGTAAGTGAAAGCTGTGTGTTATTCGCCGAACCAGTAAAAATAATGTGGTGAACCGTTAAACCTTTTTTTATACATAAATAATAAAAAATACGCATAAATCTGACAAAAATTATTAAAGGAGAATTTCTTAAAATGTATTTTCTTTAAAATTAAACAAAATTTATTATAGTACTTATTAGGACTAGAAACAAAAGATACTAAAGAAAGTATCACTAAAAATAAGAATGTACGAAAGAATATGTTCTTCCGACCCAATTGAATTTTAAATAAAGTAATAGTAATTCTCGGAAATATACATATATATAAATGTACAAAACAGTATATAAATAAAAGAATGTACCATCATAAAAATGATATAAAAATTATGAAAAAGAACTTTTGTACTTTATGAGAATATATTATTTATAAAAAATTATGAGAAAGAAAATGTTGAAAAGATAAATTTTAGTCAGAAGACAAATACATGGAAAATAAAAAAAATAAAAGTAATATATATCATTGAAAATATAAATCATTCTGTAAATTTTAAAACTGATTCAAAACAATTAAGTCTACATTACTACATGGGGGATTAAATAACATTAATTTATGAATATCATGATAAAAAGAAAAAACATTATGAACTGTTTTTATATTTATAAAAAAATGTTTGTTTTGTAATTTTTGTTAATTGTAATAGTGAAATTAGGAACAATTGAATGAAATTTTTCTCTTCCACATATGTTATTTATTAATATGTCCTACGTTTGCCCATCTTGGGACGTAGAAGCGTAGGACAGATTAATAAATAACATGTACGGAAGAGAAAAATTTCATTCAATTATACCTAAAATACCATTAAACTCTTTCTTAAGGAATGATCGAATATCAAATAATATAAGAAGATAAAATTACGAAATTTTTAATAAAACATTTAAAATTGAATGAACAATGTGCCTGTGAATAAAATTTTAAAATATATATACTATAAAGTTTTAACCAATTTAACTTAAAATTCATAAGAGAAATAATTTAATAATTTAGATGAAAATAAAAATGATTGGAATGATTAAATTGACAACGAAAAATTGTTGAATAAAAAATAACCTTAAATTAAATATTTATTTTATTTTATTATTTATTCAAGATATTTACAACTATATTACAATATAAATACATCAAGTAAATCTGTACACAGGAACACAATCACATGAAACCGTTTGTTGAGAAACTACCCACTGGTAGCACTCTAATAATATGTTTTTACATAAGTAGATCACGAGGCCATCTTCTTTTCAGACGCCTCGGAGTGTTATCAAGAATCGATGAGGAAGCAAGGTTAGGAACGAGAGGGTTCGGGTGGTTATGAAATTTAATATGGAAGATAATTTAGTGGAGTGTATTGTAATTATCCAGTTTTGACACCTTGTAGAATGAACTTTGTATTTTCTAATATCTGATTTTAGCTTGTTAATCAGTTGGGTGTAATGAGTTTTATCTGTTGGATACCTAGTTCTATGCCAATTCGATCTTTCTCTGCGATTTTCATTAAATAAGATACGAATATGCTGTGGCAAGTTAGTCTGTTGTGAATTGTTAATCTTACTGGTTTATTTTAGGTATATTTTTATAATTGCTAGCTGTTATTGATACTGTAAGTTTGTCTATGGCACCATTAATGTCTTCTTTTGTCTTTACAGAAGTTTTAAGTCTAGTTTGTTTTCCACATCATCACGAAATTTGTCCCTGCTAACTCGTCCTGTAATGATTTAGCTTGAATGTAGCGAAAGCAGTACTGGACTATGGTCTGAAGAAAGGTCATTGAGTGGTTTGATTATGGTTTGTGAGAAGGAAATCTGGGAGATGATTAATATATCCAGGATCTCGGGACGTTTTTTGAGTGATGTTGGCCAATAAGTAGGACCCGTGGGCGAGAGGATTGAATAACTGTTGGAAGATGAGACACGTGAAAAGATGTTACAGCGGGAGTTAGATGTTCGACTACCCCATCGTGGGTGTTTAGCTTTGTAGTCTCCTGCAGCAGATAAAATATAAAGTCTAACATGAGATAAAGTCCAATAAAAAAATAACCTTATGAGGTTAGCTTCTAGTATTAGACAAAACAATGTGACAAAGAGAAATCAGCCAAAATTATTTTATTTTTATTTTATAATATACAATTTGTAAATATATAATATATTATAAAAATAATAAATATGTAAATTAGGCTGTGTTATTTTTTTAAAAATGTTTCTTTCCTTGAAAATGGCCTTAAGGGCTAAAACGTTGGATGCAAAAGAAAATAGACGAATAGGACTAGGAATCAAATATGTTTATTATTATACCAATTATATAACAGTTTTAATTCACACCTACACTTTTAAAAGGATTACAGAATTTCGTCCATCTAGAGTGGCAATTTTGCCGAGTGAGCGCTGACTTAGGTATCGGAGGTGGTGTGTTTGGAAAGTATGTTGGTGGGGTATTGGGAGCTCCTAATAGCCGTCAGCTGTGACGGTAGCAGCTCCTCCAGGATGTGACAGTCATCACAACAGCTTCATTAGGCGTATTTAGGTTCCGCTGCCTCATCAGTCCCGGGAGAGAGAAACTTATTTCAATACCCTACACGGCCGGCAGCAGCGGTCAACAAACCGTAAGTCGGGTTCAAGCTCATCATTAGTCTATCGCTTCTCTCGCCTTTCTATAAACCTTCATGCAGCATAGAAATTTTATTAAGAATCATCACAATGCTTTCGGGGTTGAACCACCACACACTCGCTGTCCAGTTTGATTTTACAATCTACTTGATCCTGTTAATTTATTTATTTTATCTGGTAGTGAAAATTCGTCAAATTTACTTAATGGAGCATACTATAAAAGATCTATCTGTGAATGTAAATTGCGGAATGGATACGTAGGTTGGAATTCTTGAAAGATAGACGGGTAAATCTGATGTGCAATAAAAGATCTATTCTTGAAAGATCGAAAAAGCTCGCAAACTGCTGACTACGTGAATGGCATTATCATCCAATAAAAAAATAAAAAAACCGATTTTGGCGGATTTGGAGGAAGATGAATTGCCACCAGACAGAGTGGAAATAATAAGAACAATCCATCATGAATACAGTGGTGAAGCAGTAAGAGGACGTAATGGCTAAGCGTATTAAACTCTACACTTTGATATTCTGGCGTTAAGCGGTGCTGGTTCGAATTCTGGGTGGATTGAAATTTATTCTATGGCGGACTTATGGAATGAATCTCGACCTTTGAAAGGCGATGTAGGGGGTAATTTTATTTGATGTTTGGATGAAAATGAGGATGCCCAGGATTGGATAATGGCAATTTTGTGGCACATATATAAAAAGGATTATAGGTTAGTCGTCAAAACAATCGAGATACCTGATAGTATCAGAATTCTATTCCGACTCCAAAATTAAAATTTTTAATAAAACTTATATATATATATAAGTTATATATATATATATATATATATATATATATATATATATATATATATATATATATATATACTTAACGAACTTTGTATTTGTGCGGCAGATTAAAAAATTCTACCCTAATAAGTAGTATTATATATACAATATATATTAATATTAGCTAGACTTTTTTAACCTGCAGCACAAACACAAAGTTTCCTTGCCTAGGGTACTGAGGAAGAAATGGAATTTTCTGAATTTTCCTCCAAACCTCCATTATGTCCTTGTCTTCTGTCACCGGCATACCATGCTCATCCTTTACCCTTCTCACAGACTTTGCTTTTTTGTTCCTTAGTGCTCTTGTGATGTTCCAGAATTTCCTGATATTTTCTTCATAGTTTTTATCCAGTTCTAGCCCGAATCCCTCCCAAGATTTTCTCTTCTCTTCCTTAACTAGTCTCTTAGACTGATTCCTATTGTCTACGTTCAATGCCCAATCTCCTGGCGACTTGCTTCTACAGCACTGTTTTCAGGCCTCTTTCTTTGCAGATATGACTTGTTTCACATCCTCGCTCCACCACCTAGTTTTCTTAGTAGCAGGTCTTATTTTCTGTAAACCACATACTTCCTCAGCTGCCTTGAGTATATTGAATTTGATTTGCGCCCAAATAGTGTTAACATCTGCGTCCTCATTAACTTCTTGAAGTTGAATTTAAAGGCGACTTGTATAAGGCGACCTGCTCTTTTTCCTCTTCTCTTAGCTTGTTGACAGCTATCCTATTATATGACTTGGCGATCTTTTTCCGCAGTTTAAGTATCTTTGATGAAAAATTCAGAATGGAAGAAAGCTGAAGAAATTTTCGAGATTGCCGTAGAAAATGTAGAAGAACTGAATCAGAAGTCCCCGACATGGATGACACCATAGAAAAGGAGGAAGTCAAAGCAGCCATTGCTAAAGTAAAGATGGGAAAAGCAGGTGGGCCAGATGGGATTGCATCCGAATTTATAAAATATGGAGGAAATGAGTTGGTCAAGTGTCTCCAAACACTATTCCAAAAGGTTTGAGATCTCTAGAACACCACCTGGACAGACGTCTATCTCAGAATCTTCATACAAGGCTGAAACCAAAGAAACTCCTCAATGATTCCAGTTACTTCAGCATTTCCTAGATAAACGCTCTAAGCATCCAATTTTACTGATTATTGAAGACTCTATTAAATGATTACAAGGCCTACTTCGACTTACGGAGTTGAGGTTTAGAGTTAAGCTGAGTGTAAAATACTGCGAGAAATCCACAATGCTCCTTACTTTGTCACAAATTGAATTATCCATAATGACCTTAATTTCCATATGGTTCCGGTTTGGCCTAATCCAGATACATATCCTTCCATAGTAAATTTCAGAACCATTCGAACTCTCTCGTTTCTAATCTTGCTTCCTCTTCGATTCCTGATAACCCTCTGAGGCGTCTGAAAAGAAGATGGCCTCGTGATCTCCTTATATAGACATATTATTAGAGTGCTACCAGTGGGTAGTTTCTCAAAAGGCGTTTTCATGTGATTATATTCCTGTCTACAGATTTACTTTTTTTTTTTTTTTTGACTTGATTCTTCAACTCACACCTGTCAGAAGTTCCGACAATCAGCGAGTGTGATGTCAAGATGTAGAAGATTGGTCTTGGAATAGGCGTGAGGGAGAGGAGTACCCAGCGGCGTCCTTCCTGTCTTGAGCGTAATATTTATAGTTAGTGGAGGAGATCCCTCATCCAGCTTCTTTTAAGCCTCCTTCGGGTGCTATCGGGCATGTTAGTTGTGGCCATGCCTCGAATCAATGAGTTTGTATGTCCGTGTAAGTTATTATGAAATCGTTTGTAGTATGTTCGTATGTGGTCGTTAACTGTTGGCATCTGTAAGTCTTTATGTACAGTAATGTTACTGACGTACCAGGGAGCTTTGGTGATAGTCCTGAAAGTTTTAGATTGAAAAGTCTGTAATTTACGTATGTGAGTCTTTTTGGCTGTTCCATATATCTGTAAAGCGTAGGTCCAAATAGGCTTGAGTAGGTAAGTATATGTATTCAATTTCTGTCTAAGTTTTAATTTCGAATTTCTTGCAAGGAGTGAGTACAATAGGCGTAGTCTTAGGTTTAGAGTTTTTGTTTTGTTTTTGATATGTTGGCCCCATGTCATTCTTCTGTCAAAGGTCAGTCCAAGATATTGAACTTTGTCTGTCTAAGGAATTTGGATATTGTCAAGGTAAATAGGGGGCAAGTTTCACGTCGAAGGGTAAAAGTGATATGTAGTGATTTGTCTTGGTTGAGTCGAATTTTCCAGAGTTTGCACCAGTCGTAGAAATTGTTTAGGTGATATTGTAAAGTCTGTGAGGCGTATGTTGAATTTTGATGTCTTGTCAAGATTGTTGTATCGTCTGCGTAAGTCGCGGTCAGAGTATCGAGAGGATCTGGAATATCATATGTGTAAATAATATACAACAGAGGAGCGAGTACTGACCCCTGAGGCACTCCTGCTAGGGCTGGTTTAATGGTAGATAGTTCTGTACCTTGGCAAACAGAGAAAAATCTGTCAGAAAGAAAAGATTGAAGAATAAGATAGTAGGTTGGAGGGAGTATAGTCTTAAGTTTGAAAAGAAGTCCCTGATGCCAGACTCTATCGAACGCTTGAGCAACATCCAGAAATACTCCTGTTGCATATAATTTGTGCTCTAGTGCTGTCGCAATGTAGTCTGTCACTCGGTGTAGCTGATGAATGGTTGAGTGGTATGAACGAAATCCAAACTGATGTTCAGGTATTATGTTTTCAGTAGTCAGTATGTCAAGAAGTCGTTTGTAGAGAAGTTTCTCAAAGATTTTAGAGCATAATGGGAGCAAGCTGATGGGTCTGTATGATGAAGGAAAGTCAGTGTTTTTGTTAGGTTTGTGAATCATTTTTGCCATGTGCCGTCTTATCAGGGTGGTCAGTTCTATATATTTTGTAGCCTGGAATGTAAAATTTAGAATGTGGAGTCAAGTGTGTT
Organism: Nezara viridula; assembly: GCA_928085145.1. Classification (NCBI taxonomy): domain Eukaryota; kingdom Metazoa; phylum Arthropoda; class Insecta; order Hemiptera; family Pentatomidae; genus Nezara; species Nezara viridula. The sequence goes on from OV725077.1 coordinate 210,698,270, forward strand.
TCAGTGATGAGAGCAATGTCAGTCCGTTTTTCATGTAGGTACATGTCAAGTTCAGTCCTGTGTTGGTTTATACCATTTGCGTTCCAGAGAAGAACGGACATGGAGCCCACTGTCAGCCGATTAGTAGCCACAACTGGAGGATAAGGCTTGTGCAATGTGAGACAGTTCTTGGAGAAGGCTGAAAAGAGGCTGGATGAGGTTATTCAATCCACTTACCAAGTTGAAGAGCTGAGCTGAAGCCGGGTGATTGTAAGTCGGTGGTGGCGGCTGAGTAATGCCCTTTTTCATTTCTGGATGCTTTGGCTGGTGAAGGTGATTTTCTGGGACTTCTGTAGGAGAAGTTCGCAGTTTTGGTCCTAGATATTGGGAATCGGGTTTTGAAGAACCTGAATTTGCGGTCTGCTGACTTTGCGGAAGAGAAGGAAACTCGTCTATACCTGGGGGTGCGCTAGTTTGTGCTTTTTGGGGACTTTGTATATTTTTACGGAGATTGCGTACTTCCCTCAGTTGTTTTAGAGTTGCACAACCTCTATAATTTGCTGGATGGGATCCGCTACAATTCGCGCATGTTGCTGCGGTCTCTCTTGTCTTTGTGCAGACGGTGCTATCATGTCCTTGGCCACATCTCACGCACTTCGGGGAGTGATTGCAGTAAGCCTTCGTGTGGCCATACTGCTGACAACGGGTGCACTGTGGAATCATTCTTTTCTTTCTTGGCTCTTCGATTTTCACTCTAGTATAGTATAAAAATTTAATATCAAAAATTTTTTCATTAAATGTGGCTTTAGAGATATCGATAAAGAACATGGGAAGTGGATTTTTATATCTGGAAATAACGTTCACAATACTTGTGGCATCGTAGCCTAGGCATTTTAATTCGTATTTTATGGTTTCAATTGGAGTAGCATGGTGTAAGTTTTTTAATACGATTCTTGGATTTCTATCTTCTATTAACTGATAGGTATGGAAATCGGCACCTACCTGTCTTAAGTTAGCTACTATACGTCTATATGTGTCAGAGTTTTCAGGATATACGGTTACTCCTCTTGATGTGGATTTTAGGTTAAAGCTGTTCAAACCTCCTACATTTTGGAGAAATGTGACCAGTTCGGTGTAGTTCTGTACATCATTCAGGTGGATAGGGGGCGGTTTTACAGAAACTGGTTGCTTAGTGGTAGCATCAGACTCGTCACTAATGTTAGTTAAAACTTCAAAACTATTTGAGGTTATTGTTGTAACTTCGCTTACCTTTTTAGCTTTTCTTGGGTCTCTGTTATTGTCCATTGAGCGTTTTCTTCCTGTAACGAGTTCCCAATTATTTTCAGTAGTTTGGTTTGAGTTTAAAGCGTCCACATTTTCTGTAGAACTGGCAGATATCGACGTCTCAGACATCGTTTGCGGTGAAACCGCTACACCGAGGTGTGGAGTTCCTATTTCTTGGAGCTAATTGGTTTCAACAGCAGAATGCAACAAAAGAAAACTTTTCACTGTTAATTTACTCTAAGATTTTGTCAAAAAGATTTAAAAAAAAAAATTAAGCTCACTTTTATCAATGTTCACACATGTGTTTTCTAGATCTAGAATTATAAAACTAACACAGATTTACTTGATGTATTTATATTGTAACACAGTTGTAAATATCTTGAATAAATAATAAAATAAATATTTAATTTAAGGTTATTTTTTATTCAAACATTTATCGTTGTCAATTTAATCATACCAATCATTTTCATTTTCATTAAAATTATTAAATTATTTCTCTTATGAATTGTTAATTTAGTTAAAAGTTTATAATTTATATATTAAAATTTAATCACAGGAACATTATTCATTCAATTTTAAATGTTTTATTAAAAATGTCCTTATTTTATCTTCTTATGATATTTGATATTCGATCATTCCTTAGAGAAGAGTTTAATGGTATTTTATATTTTATCTTCTTATAATATTTGATATTCGATCATTCCTTAGAGAAGAGTTTAATGGTATTTTAGGCATAATTTTTATGAAATTTTTCTCTTCCGTTCATGTTATTAATTAATCTGTCCTACGTTTCTACGTCCCAAGATGGGACAAGAGCCCGAAACGTTATTTTTCTCTTGTTTCTATCCTTGCTTCGATCCTTGATATCCCACTATGACCCTTAATTTAAACTATTTTTAGAATGATACCGATGCCTAGATTCTCTGAAAGTCTTTTGGTAATATATTATATTATAATGTCATTATATTATATTGGGTGGTTCCATAAGATCGTTCGGTGTTTGTTAGTAGTGCGAATCGTTTTAAAGTATCTCAAGTCCTCTTTGCCTTATATGACATTAATGATACCTGAAAGATTAAAGTCTGCTCTTCGAAACTGTTGTATTTGGTTTCATTGGCATTAGTTTTGTTTGTGCAACTCGAAATTTTTATTTCAAGAAAGGCAAGCAAGCTTCGGAGGTCCATTGAAAGATATGCAATAGTTCCTGGGACAGAGCCTCCTACCGTGCAAATTGAAAATCAAGCGGCGTATAAAATTAAATGGTCAACAACAACGCGAAACGTGGTGAAATAAGACATTTGGTGAATATATTTCTCTTTCTAAAAAACTGATTACTTTTTAAAATATTTGAAGCAGTTCCGTAGAAAATAGCTTAGATATAGTGCTATAATAACGTTTTTGGCCACATTATATTGATTTTATTAACGAACAAATATTAATGAATAATTTAACTGTCCAAAATAATTAAACAATTTTTTTAAAACTTTTTTTAATTTATTATTATATTTTTTATTTCTTTTTTCATTTTAACATCCTTTATTCTATATGGAGATCGTTTAAGAAGGCCTCTATTGTAAAAAAGATTTAATTATAATAATAAAACTTAATTCAAAAATACTTTGCTGAATATCTTGCATTTTTTATTTAACGTTTGCAGAGGTAATTTAAATTGTATATACTTCTCCGGAAATGATTCGTATTAATACCTGTTTTATAAGCTAAAATAATATATACCTAATCTGAACTACATATAATGAATAGTTGCCGGGTTTGTTTAGTAAAACTCACATCGATCCAGCTTTTTCCTCTTGCACTCTTGACGTTGGGATAGCGGCGGAGTTGTTTATGACTAGCAGACATAATATTAGCAGTGCTATAAGTTCACCTAGCTGGACGCCTTTTCTATTTGTTCGATTGGACCCCCAGACCACGTTTCAGGAGTTGGTATCTGAGCTTTGCAATCTCGTTCCGATTGCAAGCTGTGATCATAAAGAACTTTACAAAACAAAATTAAGAAAAAACACTTAACCTAACCAATCCGAAACTATAGACACCAATAAAATGAAATTCACAGGAACAGTGACGACAAAATAACATAATTAATGAAGAAACTAACAGAAACTTATTATGAAACAGAACAATTAACACAAAAAATATTTTAAATGACTAGAAAATAATCGTAATCGAAAGATATAGGCAATTGTACCATAGACCTCGCATAACATTCCGAATCAGCTCTGCAACATCGAATCTGGAGAACATCCTAAACAGTTATGAATGATCGGAAGGTGTTCCACCAAGACAACGCTAGGCCCCACACCTCATTGGTCACTCGCAATAAATTATTGAGCCTTGGATGGGGCCTATTGTCCCAACCTCCCTATTCACCAGGCTCAGCTCCAAGTGACTACCAGTAATGCCGGTATCTGCAGAACTTCACGAATGGAAAGAAATTCCAAAAGGAAGAGGACATCAAAAACCACTTCGATCAGTTTTTTAACAATAAACTCCAGAGATTATATGAACATGGCATTATGCAGTTAATTGAAAGATAGGAAAAACTCATATTAAACAATGGTCAATATATCGTAGATTTATTGAATAAATGTAGAAAATAAATATTATGTCTGTAATACATTGAGTTTTATTTCACCCTGGAAAACCGAAAAGACTTATTTGCCAACCCAATATTTTTGAATACTTGATGGTTTACCGTTGTATATTTTAGAGGAAGGAGCTGGTCAGCGGTGGCGGTCATAATGAGACTAAAATAGTGAACAAATATTTTCATCTCACTAGATCCTTGTGGATGGCCAATTTCAATGGAGGTATAAATTTCATGATTAAAATCAAAAACAAAATAGAATGAGAATAAAACAAAGTCTCTTCATTCATACTCAGTTACAATAACTTATTATTGTTATACTTGTTAGAATTGAAAACATATTTTGGCAAATATCCATTTTTTCCTTGATTGAAAGAATTTTAATTATTGTAGAACTAAAATCCTAATCCAGCTTGATTTTTTTCTCCCACTAGGTAGGAAATAAATAAGATTTTTTAATAACTAATAATACCCTACTTTATGTATATGGAAAGGGAGAAATTGGACGACAAATTTATTATATGCTTCGGATGAAAGTTCCTACGCTACGTCACTATTATCCTTCACAAAAAAATAAAGCGAAAATATTCCTTTTCTTCTCATGACAATACTAAAACTCTATTTTCCTTCTGAACCTCTCGTCCCGATTTCTCATGAAGGCACAGCTAATCGGGAGAGGCTCCCAGCGGACACAGTATTCGCACGCCCACCCTAGACCAGGGCCCACAGTAGCAGCTAAATGTCCGCCAGTTCCCAGTGATCCTGCAAGTCATCCTGGATGTTTGGCCCTCGAGGTATTAGCATCGTCGAGTCAGTCATGGGAACCCCGAGAGCACCATTGTACTCGGTCCATTCATGAGTCACACCATTGAGCCTCTGGGATACTTCACCTTTCACCCTTGTCTTCCTTAATAAGTATACACATCCCTCTTAAAGTCTTCGTGTTTCCTTCTCCGATCTTCTTCTTATTTTGTTCAACATGATAGCCTGCTCCTCTCCAATTCTTTCTGATGGGAAAGTTGTCTCGAGTAGCTCATGGATATTTACTTAGTAAGCCATACATACCAGAGGCTCATTATAACTTTTTTTCCAGCACGATTTAGTAATATCAAGATATAATATTCTTTTACAACAAAAGATGTAACTAAAGACTTCTTTATTATCATGGATCTCATGCAGTTCTTTATTTCTCAGTGTAGATCACGTACAATCATCAGGTTTATCGATGATCAGGAAGCCACTTCATAAAGTGGTTAACGAAGGGTTTCGAGACCATCATATCCAAAATCTTGATTATTCAAAATTCTAATATTATTTATCATTTCACCAGTTAAAATTATTCATAAAGAAGCTTTTAACTTAAGCGTACTGTAACTAGCCCGAAGTATGTAATGATGGTTTATAATGATTTTTTTTATTTAAGTTTATTTAATAATAATAAATTTTGGTCTGACCAGTTGGAAACACCTATCGGTTGGTGACAATAATAATATATAGGAGTTACAAAAGCTTGATTTTTTTTTTTGCTATTTTCAATATCAGGTGTTATGAATTTAATAATAGGAGTAATAATAATAAAAGGCTTAGGGAACCATAATATTTGATGCCGATACCACCAATCGCTCTCTTCATACTTCTATCCACCGGCCTCCTTTCAAACCCAACCTATCCAAATCAGCCTTGACGCAGTCATCCTTGGTCTTCCCCTCGAACGAAAAAAAATAAGAAATTAGCATGGAAATTAGTAAATTACAATAATAATAATAATAATAATAACAATAGAAAACAGAAGAATAAGATATAACTAATATTGTAAATAATATAAGAACAATAATATGAGATCAGGATATAATTATGATTATATTTACATAAGAATAAATATAGATAAAAAATTATAAATAATATAAGAATAAGAGTATTAATATAACAGTATAGCGTATCAAAATAAAAAGAAGTACTAATATACCAGTAAAAATGGACAAAAAAACAAAGTCGATAATAAGTTTCTTGGAGAGATGCATAGATTATCAGTTTTTGGGAAAAATCAACGAAAACAGCTTTTCCTTGGGAAATAAGCACAGTTCTATGGTCTGCTCACTCGACGGTCCTACAATAAAAACCCTTCGTCAGAAGATTTTGTATTTTTTAACTTTGTATAGAATAATAATGTTGATAAAATGCATAGTTTCGGAGTCATATCCAAAAAACTAAAAGGTGAAGAAATTTCGCTATTTTTGCATATATCTCGGAACCTAATGGAAATTTTCATTCGGTAACTTCAAATTCAGATTCAGCATCCCCAAAAACATTAAAAACCGACGAGAAATATTAAATTGAACTTTGAAATTTTCGCACATCCAACTGGACTATTCCAATAGCTTTGACGTCGTCAGTTTCAAAATGCAACTGATTACATTGTCAATAATTAATTACATTGATTGATTACATTAGTTGATTACATTGTACTAACATAGTATTTTAAGAATAAGTTAAAGCAAATAAGGTTTAGCTATATGCAATACAGTAGTGTACAAAACTTCTGAAATACGTAGATTAAAAAAAAAAAATATCGGCAAAAATAATTTGTTCTTTTAATATATTTGCATTCAAAACTGTTCAAGATTCATAGTTACGGTTATTAAAAGAAACAAACAGAAACGATAAATAATGCATTCAAAGTAATACAAATGTGGAAAATATTACCCAAATCCTCTATAAGCCTTACAGGGCACTCTTTTTTTTTCTTTAATTTTCTTAAAATATTGTTGGTTTTTTCATAATAAGTCATCGATGAGGGGGCTAATAAGGGTGGCTGAGCGGTTCATTAACCTGATAAACTGAAGATCACAAGTTCGAATTCCGGTACCGAGGGGTTATTATTAATCCTGTACCCTCACCCCTAGCTGTGGAAAAACATGTTTAGCCGAAAAATAGAGGTGAATAAAAAATAAAAAAAAGGAAACGGACCATCAATAAGCTATTCTTACATAATAGTTAATACTCATAACGGTTATACCACCTAGTATCTTGTTTTTCTATCGATTCCAAATATTTTGTTATAGTTTCTGAAGAGAAAATGGCTCTTATAATTAATATTATAGATCCAGCGATACATAATTCTCCGAAAAGTAGTTTACATGTTTTTTCTATTTATTTTTTAAATTTTATTTATTTGTTTTCGGGGAATGCCCTATACAAATAGAGTAGGCTATAATGATAACAGTGAACAAATTAATATGAAAAACATTTACAACTTATATAGAAAGTAAAATTCATTAGGATTCAGTGACAACATCCTCTCCTGATAACAACCAAACATTTGATTGTATGCCTAAATATAAACAATGGAATATAATATAAAACCCCATATAATACAATGATTAAAATGATAAATCTGAATATAGCGAGCAATAAAATGACAAATAATAATAAATAGCACTAGTAATAAAGATAAATACAGGCATAGTATACAATATATAATATGTAAACATGTCAGTAGTAAATAGCAAATGATACAATAAAACACGATATGCATATAAATATATTTCATGCATGAATAATAAATACCACAAGCATTAAGTAAACTCTAAAGTTTTGGAAAAATATATGTAATATCATTATTCGTTGAAAATGAAGGACCTGAATCTGCAACATTGCCTCGTGTAATAAAACAGGTCCTCATTAAACCACTTTGGACATATGGGATCGAACTATGGGGAACAGCAAAGAAATCAAATATAAAAATCATTCAGTCATTCCAGTCAAAAGTCCTTCGGAAAATTGTAGACGCACTCTTTTATGTTTCAAACCTCACGTTACACACTGACCTTAACATTCCTTTCATCACGGCAACTGCCACTGACAGCTTTAATAATTTTCATGACAAACTGACTCTAAATTGCAATCCACTTACTCAAGCTCTATCTACTGCCATAAATCCATATAATCCGCCCAGAAGACTGCTGAGGCGCTGGCCAAGAGACTTATTGAATTGAGGTTATTGCTACATTATCTTTTTTTTTTGTATGTGTGTTATGATGTATGTGTTACTATGTATTGTTTACTGCTGTTATTTTTTTTTTATTTGTTTTTTTGTTTCGCTATTACTATTTTTTTTTCTTTATGCTATCATTTCTTCTCCTTGATATCATATTTGCTGAATACCGAGGTAGATAAATAATTCATTATTTGGATTTGCACATGTCAATATTAGCTGTATCAGAATATTAAATTGTTACAAATTGTTGGCTTTCGTTGATATTTAAGATATCCTCGGTAAAATCAAACGTTGGAACAGTTGATGAAAAATTTGTTTAAAAGGAACTCCGCACTTTATCGCGCCCATCAGACTTTACGGCAAGAGCTGACGCGGTACAGGTGCACCCCCGCAGCGTATCAATTAAGAGGGGAAGAGAGCCGGACCATTAACTAAACAGATTAGCCGCTACATTTACATGGCAGCCAACACACCCTTGATTGTAGCTCATTGCTCATGCTAAACCCGAACCCAATTACACAAGGACCGCTGTTGACAGAACCAATTCCCGCTCGGGGGCGGCAAAAACCGGAATCCTGGCGGAATTAACGCCTCCCGGTGGGCAAACAGTGGGGTAGCACCCGCGCGACGTGTGCCGGGCAGCAAGTGCCTTCTCCTTCGGCTCTCTGGCAACTTCAGCCTCCGTGCTTTTTAACAGTTCACTAGCTGACGATAAGGCGATACTGATGTGATCATTCATCATTCAAGATTGAACTAAAAAAGTTAATTATAAAAAAAAAAGAGTAATAATATTTAAAAACTAGTCATGATCATCATCATAGTCATTCCCTCTTCTACCGCCGTTCGGTGTGAGGGACCAGCTTCTCTCTCCTGCACAAACTCTATTTTCCTATTAAAAACTAGTATTAATTAAAATTTCTAAACTTAGTAAAAACTTCATTTACAAAAATGTCAACGATTCATGAAGTTTCAAGGCCCAAAATTACTATTAAGTTGCAGTTGTGATTTACCAGTTACCAGTAGGCTTAGCCTTGAAGCTCCGTTTATTTCCAAAACGTTCGTCCGATAAACTAATGGCATTACGACTATCCATACAATTTTATAGGAGAGGCAAAATAATTAGAATTCTACGAATGTAAAATTCAGTTAGTCTAAATCCATTCAAATTTTTCCATTAAGACGTCTTCATGAAATTTATGATATGAAAAAACGCATTTCTCAAATTTTACAGTTGTGCCTTTGTTTCAAATGACAAGAGGATCTAAAGTATTCAACTCGAACAAAATAAAATAAAAAAATGTCCTAATCTGAGAAGTAATAATAAGTTACACCTCATTGAACTTTGAACTAACTTATTAAAAGTATATTTTTTGTTTTCTGTATACGTTGCTATTTAAACCCTTTCTCTATTTATTTTCTCAAATAAGTAAAATAATATAAATACTAACCATTTCTCTGAACAGTCAATTTGGTTTTTCGCTCCTTCAAGGCAGCTGTACTTGTGGATATTCTTGCATAGGAACATTGTACTGTTGACGACTAGACCTTTGGCTGCTGCCAGACTGATCATCTCACTCTATTGTCATTGCTAAATTCGTGTAGGCTTTGGCCTCCGATAATGGGCTTGAGTTGGGTTTCTTGTTTTATTTTCGCATTAAAGTCACCTGTGACTAATTTTATGTCATGTCTATGAGCTTGGTCCACAATATTTTCCAACTGATCGTAGGAATCACCCTTCACCTCTTCATTTTTATCTTCGGTTGGTGCATACAAATTAATTATCGTGATATTAAACCAACGACCTTTAATTCGTGATACACCAATCCTATCGTTTATCGGAGTGAAGTTTATGATTGATTTCCTTGCCGTTGTACTAACTATAAATCCCGTTGGATGTCGCATTTTTATCATTTCTCCCGTTACTTGGAAAGGAAAATTAAGCCGTTATTTGGAAAAAAAAGTCCTTCCAAAAATTAAATCCTGAATTCGTTATAGAGCGGCAGTGTAAAATCAAGAAGTTAAACTTATATATTTCGTTGTATTTTAAAAATTACCCCCATACCAGACTGAAACGACTAGAAACCGCCCGACGTTTTCGACTACTGCAGCACTTACTAGACAAACGCTCTAAATTTCCAACTATTTACAAAAGACTGATACATATTACTATAATAAGGCCTATTTAGACTTACGGGATCAAACTTTGGTTCTCTACTAAACCATCAAATTCCTCTCGTATCCAATCCCTACAATCCAAAATCCTTTGTCAAATCCTCAATGCTCCCTACTTTGTCACAAATAAAATCACTCATAAAGACCTTAATGTACCATATGTTTCGGATTTAGCTCAATCCAGACACCCATCCTTCCATAATAAACTTCTGAACCATCCGAATCCCCTTGTTTCCAACCTTGCTTCCTCTTCTATTCCTGATAACCCTCCGAGGCGTCTGAAAAGAAGATGGCATCGGGACCTTCTAATATAGTATTGTAATTTATCATTGCATGTAATTTATTATTATGACATGATGTAATGTATATATAAATAAATAAAAAAAAAAAAAATTGGAGTGCTATCAATGGGTAGTTTCTCTTCATGTTCTATATGCTACGTTACTTATTTCATATTTACTTGTATACAATTGTAAATTTCAATAATAAAATAAAAAATTAAAAAATTGTCTATGTAGAAAATTCTGCTATCTTTCAAATAAACATCCAGAATGTTCAGAGAAATGGTTAGTATTTATATTATTTTACTTATTTGAGAAAATAAATAGAGAAAGGGTTTAAATAGCAACGTATACAGAAAACAAAAAATATACTTTTAATAAGTTAGTTCAAAGTTCAATGAGGTGTAACTTATTAGTACTTCTCAGATTAGGACATTTTTTTATTTTATTTTGTTCGAGTTGAATACTTTAGATCCTCTTGTCATTTGAAACAAAGGCACAACTGTAAAATTTGAGAAATGCGTTTTTTCATATCATAAATTTCATGAAGACGTCTTAATGGAAAAATTTGAATGGATTTAGACTAACTGAATTTTACATTCGTAGAATTCTAATTATTTTGCCTCTCCTATAAAATTGTATGGATAGTCGTAATGTCATTAGTTTATCGGACGAACGTTATGAAAATAAATGAAGCGTCAAGCCTAAGGCTTTTGGTAACTTTCATCGAAATCGCAACTGCAACTTAATAGTAACTTTAGGTCTTGAAGCTTCATGAATCGTTGACATTTTTGTAAAAGAACTTTTTACATAAAGTTTAGAAATTTTAATTAATACTAGTTTTTAATAGGAGAATAGAGTTAGTGCAGGAGAGAGAAGCTGGTCCCTCACACCGAACGGCGGTAGAAGAGGAAATGACTATGATGATGATCATGACTAGATTTTAAATATTATTATTCTTTTTGTATTGATATTACGTTATTGGCTTTAAAGAACGATAGATAAGACATGTAAATAAATGAGGCATCGTTCTCCTATGTTACGGGTCTCGGATTCGAGTGTGGATGAACAAGGTTTGTTTTATTCTCTTACATCAACCGCGAATCCACCCTGGGGTCATAAGAGGCAAACCCAGTCCCTATATATTCGGTAATCTTAATTAAATAATTAATTAATGGAGAAAATCTAGCAGCTAAATTGATATCTCACAAAGTACAGAACTCTCCATGGGCTGATGTCGTACAAGGTTCTAAAGAACAGAGATCACGAATGTTTCAGTGAGTCAAAGTCGTGGTACTCAAAAGAGCTGAGGATTATATTGCATATTACAGAGCGGCAGGAGGAAGGACTCTCTCCAGGGAAGAGTTAGATGTTATCAACTGAAGGCAAAATAGCTTTCAAAAGCAATCATTTCTGCTTTCATCAGCTGCAACCGTTAGTGGTCGGTTTATCGGTGAGAAACAGCACGTACTTCATTATTCCTTTGCACCAAATAAGCTCATTTACCTTCACTTTTCATAGAGAAGACTATTAGCCCTGTAAGAGGCGACCAAACTGTACTTAGCTCTCAGCTACCCTGGCTGTTATGGCCGTACTCACAGTCACGTTCTTCTTCAGCTAATGGTCTTGGGGGTTGCCAAGGCGTTCTTCTTTCTAATTGCTTCTTTCGAATGAGCAATGAGCGAGTGTTCAATGTAAAGCACAACGAGGTTACTCAAGAAGGCTAATACTGATTTTCACATTTGACTCATTTAATATGTTTCTGCGTCCCTTGTCGGAAACTACATTTCACTCCCTATATCACCTAATTTTATTTTTAAAATTTCAGATATTGAACATGATCACATAAGCAGAGGTGCTATTTTGTGTTGGACATAACGAACTTTATAAAGAAAGTTATTTAAAATCTGTAATTTATGCTCTCAATCGATTATTATATATATATATATATATATATATATATATATATATATATATATATATATATATATATATATATATATATGATACTACAGAGTTATTATACTTTATATTATTTTGTTACTATGTATTCATATTATTATTTATTTTTTTTTTTAGCCTAGGACTCCATCTGAACAAACGTCTAACTTGGAATCCTCATACCAGACTGAAACGACAAGAAACAGCTCGACGTTTCCGACTACTTCAACACTTACTAGACAAACGCTCTAACCTTCCAATTAACTATAAAAGACTAATTTACATGACTATAATAAGGCTTATTTGGACTTACGGAGTTGAGCTATGGGGCTCCACCAAACCTTCGAATTCCTCTTGCAACCATTCCTTACAATCTAAAATCCTTCGTAAAATCCTCAATGCTCCTTACTTTGTTACAAATAAAATCATCCATAATGACCTTAATGTTCCGTATGTATCAGATTTGGCCCAATCCAGATATCTGTCCTTCCATAATAAACTTCATAACCATCCCAACCCTCTTGTTTCTAACCTTGCTTCCTATTCAATTCCTGATAACTCTCCGAGGCGTCTGAAAAGAAGATGGCCACGTGATCTCCTAGTATAGACATATTATTAGAGTGCTACCAATGGGTAGTTCCTCAACATGTGTTTCATCTCATTATATCCATGTGCGAATTTACCAGATGTATTTTTTGTATACAGTTGTAAATATCATATGAATAAATAAATAATAAAATTTTTTTAGGTTTACCAATTTCAGAAACACACTCAAGCGAGCACGCTAACGGATATTTATTGATTTCAAATTTTGTTTTTTATAATAATCTATTTGGGGTTCAGAGTGGATTTATTTTAAGGCTCTCTTAAAAAAATTATATATGTAAATAATATTGTTAAGATCCGATAATTTGATGATCTTTAATTCTAGACACAGGAAAGTTATAGCTGCGAAGCATCATTAAATAATAATTTTATTAACAAATCGATATATGAACAGTGTCTAAAACTTCCATTTTTTATTGGCTAGCATTTTTCATTTCGGCGGACTCATGCTGGCAGGTGCCTATTTTTTAGCACTTATTCAAGGACACGATGGTTTGACATAGGAGAAACTTTGTATTAAATAAGTCTAGTTTTTCCGCATGGACTCGCACCTATCGTTGTTACAATATTCTTCTCAGACTGTCAAAAAAACGACGAAATTGGATATTTAAGTAGTAATATCGACTGTGTAAGTGGTGCTAGAGTCTTACGAAAATTAATTAAATTAAACAAGAAAAAATTTAAATAGATGCAAAATACGCGAAAAAAAATTTGTATCATTAAAAATTCGGACAAAATTTAAATTTATTTGTTATAAAATTGTTATGATAAATAAAGTCTGTTTATTAATAAATCGAGCTTATATTTACTGTTATTTAGTTGATATTTGACATAGTTGACAATCATAATGAGATTTAAGAGAAATAAATGCTGGAAAATTTAAATATAGATTGTTAAAAAAAATATATTTTTTTTTAATTCTCCGATTTTACTTGAAAACCTGGTATGAACATTGATGAAGATTTTTTCGAGAAGCCTTTGGAATAATAGAAAGTTTAAATATCGTAAAATGATAAATGTAATTTAAATACTAGTGTTTAAAAAAAAAAAGATTAATGATCGATTGTGAGTTAAGTAGTTAGAAAACACTACGTAATCTGAACGATACTGTTCTTTCGAAGCAGATGGTATGGTTAGTTGGCTTGTCGCCGCATTCACCCGAGGATACTACATTTAATATCTTTGTACGAAAACAGAAGCTCGGATAAGACGGGCTAACCAAACAGCCAGTGGGGGCGTTGGCTAGTAGGCTGCACTAACACACATTACTCGGTAAGCTGATTATGTTGAAGCTGAAGTCTCTCTGTTACACAAGAGGTAATCCTGCCTCCCTGCCAAAACATTCCAAGCAGCTAATGGTCTATCCAATGGCTTCCATTCTCCGTCCAAGGGGGCAATCCAAATGGCGGATTGTTTGCTTTAAATTAGCTTCTGTTCTAGGGGCATTAGGCAAGTGCGCACCTTCTCACACCTTGTCGTTCCCTGCCGCTTCGCAGGCGGTGGATTATTCGACTTGGGCTATAAACTTCGATATGATGTAAAAATAATTTCACATTATTTATTTTCAGCCTTCTTGTCTGATTTGGTATGAGCAACCTGGTGAAGATGTGCTGTTATTTTTTTTTTTTTTTAGTTTCGTGCATAATAATTTTTGGCAGGTAACAATGTTCATTTAAATTTTTTCATGAGCTATGGGGCTCCACCAAACCTTCAAATTCCTCTCGTATCCAATCTTTATAATGCAAAATCCTCAATGCTCCTTACTTTATTACAAATAAAGAATAATCCATAATAAACTTCATAACCATCCCAACCCTCTTGTTTCTAACCTTGCTTCCTATTCAATTCCTGATAACCCTCCGAGGCGTCTGAAAAGAAGATGACCTCGTGGCCTCCTAGTATAGACATATTATTAGAGTGCTACCAATGGGTAGTTTCTCAACATGTGTTTCATGTCATTATATCCATGTGCGAATTTACCAGATGTATTTTTTGTATAAAGTTGTAAATATCATATAAATAAATAAAAAATAAATTTTTTTTTAGGTTTACCAATTTCAGAAACACACTCAAGCTTGCGCGCTAACGGATATTTATTGATTTCACATTTTGTTTCTTATAATAGTCTATTTGGGTGAATTTATTTTTAGGCTCTCTTAAAAAAAAATGTATATGTGTAAACAATAATGTTATGATCGGATAATTTGATGTTCTTTAATTCTAGACACAGGGAAGTTATAGCCACGAAGCAACATTTGATAATAATTTTATTGACAAACCCATATCTGAAAAGTGACCAAAACTTCCATTTCCATTTTTTATCTAGCATTTTATTAGCTAGCATTTTTTAGTAGCATTTTTCATTTCGGCGGACTCATGCTGTGTTTCATGTCATTATATCCATTTGCGAATTTACTAGATGTATTTTTTGTATACAGTTGTAAATATCATATAATTAAATAAATAAAAAAAAGTTTTTTCTACAGCACTCTAAATCTTTCGATTGTGTGTACAACAATAGTTTAAAACAGTTACAGTTTATTAAAATAGGGTTAAAGTTAAAAATTATCACAACTAAACACAATGCTGGTAATTGGTATTTGTCAAAAGTAACATCATAATATAGATATTGTATTCTATGGAAAAGGATCCTAAAGCTCAAAAAGAAACTCATGTCCACAAAGAAATCCCATGGGATCGGTTCATTTCCAAAGGGGAAAGGAAGGAGCAGTGTGGTCGAGGAGATGCAAGTAATCTGAATAGCTGTGAACAAGAGAGACAGTCTAGAAAATACTTGGAACAAAGATGAGAGACAAAAGGGAAGGAATCCGCGGTCGAGTAGAGAAGGATTATCAAGAAATATAGTTGTATAAGGGGCTATCACTATTCTTCAACCAGTACAACCTTCAACCTTAACTTTTACTAATGATATTCATTTAAGAACCGTCTATCAATCACAGGTGCCGGCAATTGGAAAATATTGGGTGACAGAGGTTAAAATAACATGATAATAGTTCTATGTATCGAGGATGGCTGAGTTGTAAATTTAAATCTATTTAAAATAATCGAAATATATTCTATAAAATTAAAATTATTCTATGGATGTGAACAAAAATAAAAAAGCAGAATTTTTTTTTAATAATTGGTGAAATAGGTGGACTGAGGGTCATGGTGTTGTGCATTTGCCTGCAGAGTCTCGCTGCTGAGATAAAGTTTTGGGTAATTTCGTGATAGTTCTCTGATCTTATATAATAATCAAATGACGTGAAAGAAGGTGGATATACTGTCATATCTTTTGTTGGATATTTAAACATACTATTTTATGCTCTTATAACACCTGTTTTGTGAAACATGTGATGCATTTGTGGAAAATCATTACTTAGCCAAACAACATTGGCTGACAACGGAAACAGGCTGCCAACCAGAGAAACACGGATGATTACCAATATCGCCATTGGACGCTTCCGGAGACAAACCAATAGGTTGAGGTGGGAGCTGATTGCAGCGGGACAAATATTTGTGCAGCTTCCGAAGAATACAGATGATCCGCTGGGTATGACTGCATGGAGCCACCGTCTTAGTTGGCTTATTTTTATTAGCATGACTCTGAAATATTTTTCAGTGAGTTTCAAAGTGTTTATTGACAAAGTATTTTGTCCATAGACCGCATCATCATTTAAAAAATCATATCTACCTAAAAAAACATTTACCCATACATTCCTATGTCGGTAGGTCGAATTTGATTCCATACTATAGCTATAAGACAAGCATAATATTTTTTTCTAAACCGATTCGGTATCTAGAGTAAAGAGTTTTTAGAGAGTTATAAATTTTTTTGAATTTTTACAAGGCTTAAAAAAAAAATTGAAAAAGGCTATCAAAATTCTTTTCACAGAGTTTTTGCAACATATACAATATATCTTCTTAGATATATAAAATATATTCTTAAAATGCTTCAGAAGTTTTCTTTATTTCTGGCATGATAAGGACTGTAGTCCAAGCTATATTGATATGGTATATATGATCACATAATTAAGATTTCCTACAGTTGTACTTACTTTGAATTTGGAGGAAATTCTTTGGAGTTATTATTGCTTTAGTTAGCGACCGGAAAAAAAAAAACAAAGGGCTCAAAGGAAATTAACTACTAAAATTTGTATTTTTCGATTTATATAGAAAATCTAATACAAGGGATTAAAAAGACACTTAAAACGGTTCTAACAAGCTTTTTATAGCAAATATTTACTTGGCACATGGAAGCGCCTTTTGTTTTTTTTTTTAATTTATGGTAGATTTTAACTCATTTAATAACCTAGTCAATATTTTTTCTTATTCTGCACAAAATAGAAAGAAATCGATTGATATATAATAACCTAAAAATCCGGGGAAAAGACACAAGTGAATCACATAAATTTTGTTTGAAATTATAATTAAAAGATTCTCGGCCCATTGTAACTAATGCCGTATCAGTTATCTAATATTTTTGGATTTAGTACCACCGAAAAAAAGTTGGTTGATATCAATGACCCATTGAGAATGATCTCTTCTTGTCGGTAAGTACTACTCCTGAAGATTTCCTTCTTTGAATTGAAACCTATGTATTCGTTTTTTTAAAAAAAAATATGCATAAAAACAATAAAACGGTTTGTTTGTTAATATTTGATGTTTAACAACTTGCTATTATGACTTGTAGAGGTTTACAATGATTATTATTATTATTACCCTTAAATCTCTTCATTAACAGGACTTTCCAGTAGCTAATTTTCCAATGCTCACCATTGTTTAACATTAACTGTGATTCAATGTGAAGTCAATTAATATGGATTGCCTTTTACAGCTCTCTTAATGCAAGTCCATGAAAACACACGGCACTTTTTCCAGCGGAGAATTTGTTTACCGTGGCTCTTTTATAAATAGAGCGGTAAACGGTTGGAATTACGAGGGTTGTTTTTATCAATTAGCAGTTGGCTAATGGCCAGGGGAGAGTTTTAAAAAGGACAGTTGCCAATTAGTCAGATCGCCTCTGGAAACTCGATTAGCTCCGCGTTGGCTCTCTTCTCTCGCTGGAAAATATGTCAATTGCCGCGCGGTTATTTTTCCTGGAGCTGGAGGGAAAACAGCCATGTTTGGACAGACTGATGGCCGCGGAAATCCCTGTTGCCGTGGAGGGTCAGAAAACAAAACCGACCGGAAAAAATCCCGCTTTTCAAATATCGTCCCATCTCTCCTCTATAAATTTTTATGTTGGTGAATTTAGGCATGATGCGGGGATCGGAACTTCTAATTTTCTCAATCATACACGTATTTATATTTGCGACTTCTATAAATGCTTTAACATATACTTTTGGTTCCAATTTACTAAATGATTCTATTGCTATTTTAAATCGCAAATATTAAAAAAATCGTGGCCCCACCTAGGTCTCTAGTATAGAGAGATACGTTTAAAAAAAACGCAAACCACCCGTTGAATTATAGCACATACGTAAACTGTCATAATATAATACATTTCGGTAAGAATGAATTTTGTATTAAATTCCTTCAAAAGAATTAATATAGTAATTCTAAAATACTTGATATTCTTGCGAGATGGGTAAGTAGTCGATTGATCAATTGTAAGGATGAATCCAAATATTCAGGAATTCCCGTCAAGATGTTTTAATTGGATTATCAAAGTTTCGACCAACACATGTGGGTCATCCTCAGGGCCATCATTTGGAAGTCGAGACAAAAAATCAAGTTCTTTTCTGTAGTTCCTGTCTCGATTTCCATGTTTTGTCTTGATTTCCAAACGATAGCCCTCAGGATGACCTACATGTTTGGGGTCAATAACACAATAAAAATATCTTGACAATTCCTGACAATTTTGTTTCATCCTTACAATTGATCAGTCGACTACTTTACCCATCTCGCAAGAATATGAAGTATTTTAGAATTATTATGCTAATACTTTTGAAGGAAACGAATACAAAATTCATTCTCTATTTGGCCACCACACAACAATGGCCAAAATTATTTTGAACTTTTGTGGTTTTAAATGGTTGCGGTTCATTAATTTATGAAGTAATATATACCTAGAAGTAGGTTTTAGTGACAAATAACATATTATAGAGATAATACCTGTACTCTATTAATGATATTTTTAAGTTAAAAAAATTGGAACTTTATTTTAATTAAAGAATAAGATTTTATTTTATAAATGTATAAATATGATAAAATGAACAAAAACATTTCCATGAATCAGAATCTTGCTCAATATTAAAGTCATTGGATGCCAAGGTTATTGTTGTATAGTTTTGCTGTATCCATTGCATAAGTTATAAACTTGTCGGTGTCAATTTTGTAGATCTTAATGTTTTTGATATAACTTTCAAATAACCTGAATGTTTAGACAGGTAAGTTCAGCGACAATCTCTTGTTCTGTAAAAACAGTGTTCATATTGTTATCTTTATAAATCTGCCTTGACAAATCTATGAAAATGTTGTCGAGGAGACAGAGGCTTTCATGGTTCATTTAAACTTTCTACATAAACTCTTCGTGTAACTATTTTCGAAGATGTAATTTTTTACAATTTTTAAAGTATCTGCTTTGCCGGAGAGTCGGAGTTTTAAGCCTGAGGCATAACAACATTTAACTATATATTGAAAAGAAGCCGTGGTGGTCTAGCAAGTTAAGGCACCTGCAAACATTAAGTCTTCAAATCCCGTACGTGGGAATTAATAACACACAAAAAAATATAATCAATTAAAATTAATAATTGCAGGTCCTCTACTCGACTACTCAGACCACAACGGTAAGGTCTCCACTCAGAGATTTATATGAAGGTGAACGATCCCTGTGTATTACACCACAGCTTCTGGCCCTCCAGGTTGAGGATTGGGTATAGGGCTGATAATCCCCCAATCCATAAAAACCTGCATGGAGGATTGCTGGAAAAGATTGGCGACCATCCTTCAGGAAAGTTTCTGGTGAAGAGAGAGTGCATTGTGATCGCGTCCAGTTAGTAAACCACGCGCTGTTCTCTATATGTATCGAAGAAGAGAGGACGAAACGATCATTATTGTCGTCAATAATAGCCTCAAAAGCTGCAAAAGAAGACTCATGACGAACAAGTTGAAATCAATAGGCGTAAGAAAAAAAACAACAAAAAACTATTGTATTGAAAACATCAACACACATACAACAAAGACTGGTTGACATAAACATTGTGATCCTAAAAATTTGTTTGGTTCTTAATTCTGAATAACGTATTTCATTTATAGTGAATCGTATGATTTTGTATTTTGGATATCTCCAAAATATTTTACTAACTTTTAAAGGTCGGGTTGGGATTGGCGAGTTAACAATGGTTAACTGTTGGGATTAACTGTTTTATATCTGAAGATGGATCTGTGGGTAGTAAATTATGTAAAGGCGAAGATAGGAGTTTGGGTTAGCTAAGAGCTGACTGGGATGGCAAACTAATTGACAGGGTAATGGTCACCTTCCTGGGTTTTGTTCTGTTTGTTGTGTCATCTCGTTTAACTGCTCCCTCTGGCGAACAATCACGCCTTCCTTATCTCTGTCTTGTCACGCTTCCATCATCCTAGCGTCCCTACCAAGTTGGGTTAATTGTCCTCCAATATGTCGTCGGTCACTTGGTGAAAGCTAACTTGATGAAGAAGCGCTATATATTCATGTTTCATTTCCGGCCGTTCGAACTTTAAATTACTTTCTATCAAGTATAGAGTATTAGGCGAATCATTTGTGTCTGTTCTAATAATTCATTATAAATCCACCGATGAATAGGAAATGAGTACTTTTTTGTTCATATAGTCACGATTTTTATATAACAAATTCATTCGATTTTTTTTCTTTGGAAGGAAAAGAGGATATGCATAATGATTTAAGAGGGTTTCAATGATTTCTAGAAAATTTTATTATTTCATTATAAAAAAAAAAATACCAGAATGATTGCCTATTTCATGTCGATAACAAGGGTTTTCCCATGAACGCCTAGCACTAATATTATACCTAGTCCTGTCATAATTATTGTTACAAGGAAATATATACAGATTTTAACAGAAAAATTATTTTTTTCAAAACCTTTATTAGAAACTAAAATGTATATCTATAGAGAGTAAAACAAAAAATAAATTACTCAAAATGATAATAATAATAATAAAAGGCTTAGCGAACCCGAAGGTTCGATACCGACACCACCAATCGCTTATTACACACCTCCCTCCACCGTTCACCGTCCAAACCCAGTCCCTTCAGATCGGCTTTAATGCAATCTTCCCACCTTCGATTCGGTCTACCCCTCGGACGCTTACCATTCGGCACAGCAAATATTAACCTTTTCGGAATTCTTTCGTTACTAAGCCCAACAACTTTACAAGCCCATTTGATTCGCCGCGATGAAATTACTTCAATTATATTACCCGGATACAGTTCACGCAATTCGGCGTTGTGTAACCGTCTGAACTCTCCGGTTAACTCATCCTTCTTCGGTCCGAATATTCTACGCAATACTTTATTTTCAAAAACCTTAAGACGCTGCTCATCCCTTAATGTAAGCGGCCAAGTTTCGCATCCATAAAGAACTAGATAATTGTAATTAAGGTAGGCAAGATAATTGTTTTATAGATTCTAATTTTTAAGTTGCGGGACAAGAGGCGCGAACTAAGTAGTTTTGTCACAGAAAAATAACAAGCATTACCCGCCTTCAGTCTAACCTTAATCTCTTCTTCAATTTCATTTTTTCTTGTTATAGTAAAACCTAGATACCTAAATGTATCTACCTGTTCAAACATATTACCATCTATATCGATACCACCAGTAGTAGTCTCCGGGTGGGAACTGCTTTAGGGGATTCATGGCGCAAGTTGAAATATAGCAATATTAGAACTCAAAATGACACAGGCATTTAATCTCCGTGACCAGTCATCAATAGTAGCGAGGAACACTTCTTGAGGAAAGCTCTCAACTGCCCGGACCAGAGATTATTTCAGGCTTTTCAAGTTAGGGTGTGCTGTGTGGCATGCCATTTTCTCCAGTTCGAACCACAGCTGATAATCTAGTGGATTGAGATCAGGGCCTCCAAGGTAGAGATGAACACTAGAATTAGTGTTGCCCAAAATCGGAATTCAGTTGCATGTTAGTTCCCCAAGAGGAAAATGGCGCGGTAACGCATATTTTTAATGAATACCTCGCATGAATATAAAGTTAAATAACAAATAAACATTTTTATAACCCTTTTTTGTTGTAAAATGTTCTTGGTTCATTGTTAATTGTATCATTATATAAAAAAGATCATGTTTACAGAGAAAGAAAAAATATTAAAAATCTCGATTTTTCTTTTTTCTGGAAAGTTGTCTAATATTTGGCAATAATTACTTCCAATTGGCAACAATTGAATATATTTCTTACATTATCAACGTTACATGTAAACAAGTTGACTTTTCGGGATGTTTACTCCCATCTTAAGAACTACAATCCCAATAATCTTGTGGATGCAAGGCTAAAAAAAATTTTGAGTCAAAATATAGTGCATGTTACATTACATGTTAGAATTTTTTTGTTACAATAAATTTGTAATTACCTTAAAAATAATAATAATGTGCTCCATCGTCATATTAAACCAAATTAAAATTTAATAGAAGTGAAATTGCAGATACATAAAATAAACATCAACAACAATAGTCAGATAAAAGAGTCAGATCCAAAGGTCAATTGTATTTCACTATGGCAGACACCCAATTATTGGTCTAAAGCAAGATGTTATTCTAGATGATATATTTTATAACATGAATTAGAAATTTGACGATGGAGCACATTATTATTTTTTTTTAAAGTAATTGCAAATTTATTGTAACAACAAAATTCTAACATGTAATGTAACATAAACTTTATTTTGACTCAAAAAAACATTTTTTTAGCCTTGCATCCACAAGATCATTGGGATTGTAGTTCTGAAGATGGGAGTAAATATCCCGAAACGTCAACTTGTTAACATGTAACGTTGATAATATAAGATATATATTCAAATATATCCGATTGGAAGTAGTTACATGCCAAATAACTCGATTTTTCTTTGCCTATGAACTATGAATGTATTTTTTATCATGGATATTATCTTGGAGTGGTATGTACTATCTCGTTCGACTTTGGTGAAAAATTGAATGGTTCTCATTATTAACTTCTGTTTGAGAGAGCAAGGCTTTGGTATGATTTCATTCACTGATAACATTATTAAAATTGTAAATATATCATATAAATAAATATTTAAAATATATATATATATATATATATATATATATATATACGTTTTATATATATATATATATATATATATATATATATATATATATATATATATATATATATATATAAAACGTCCTTAGCCCCTTTAATTGTTATTATTATTTTTTTAGACTCCATGACTAGTCAATTTTTCCCTTCACGGTGGACGTCATTCCCTCAGTTTTTGCTTTCATTTTATTCATCGAGTAAAGTGAGTTCATCAATGACATCGATTAAACTTCAATAAGGATAAAAACAGACTCCTTCGGATATTATTTACTTTTTTTTTACACAACTTTACTTATAATTTAGAAAAAAATTCAATCTATAAAGTGGTTAATTCTATGAGAATGGCTCATATGAATAAAATATGTTTCAATCCAATAATTCCATCATCATCCTTGCTCACAGTAAAGTGAATACTAGGTTAAAAGACAATGGCCACGGGATCTTCAATATTCAGCAGATCGACAGATTATGATACTTCCTCTACTTAAGACATTTGGAAGGATTACGAAACGTAGCTTGCTATCTCAGCTGGGTAATGTTCAGCATTAATGAGAGAAACATCCTTTGTTCTTGACCTAAATTATAACCTATTAACTTTAGGTAATAGATAATGGGTAATAGATCTTATAGAAGACAAATTGGATATAGAATTAGAAAAACATCAAACAGGGCTTAGGAAGAATTACTCTACTGTAGACCACATATTTGTGATTAAAGAGTTAATTAAGAAAGCTAATGACTATAATCTGTCAGTGAGCCTCTTTTTTCTGGATTACGAAAAAGCATTTGACTCCCTAAAACCGATTGTATTATAAATATGTTAAAAAAGAGGAACATTAGTTCAAGAATATGCAAGATACTGGAAGATATGTATTCGAGATCCAATGCAGAATATAAATCAGGAAATACAACAGTAAAAATAAAAAATTGTAAAGGTGTACGACAAGGTGATACCCTTTCTCCTAAAATATTTATGTCAGTTCTCCATGATTTGATGCAAACTATGAATTGGCAGAACAAAGGAATGACAATTTTTGGAGAGTGGCTGAACCATTTAGAGTTTGCGGATGATCAAGTCCTAATAGCTAAAAATAAAGAAGAAATCAATTAATAAAGGCTGGGGAAAACATAGGACTGAAAATAAATTATAAAAAATGCAAGTATATATCAGTTGAGGGAGATATAAAAATTGGCGAACACCATATAGAGAAAGCAGAAACATTTCTATATCTTGGGCATCTTACCTCAATTAAAGGACAAACTGAAGAAATAATCAGGCGATGTACCCAGGGATGGCGCGCACTCTTCAAATTTAGGGATATATATAGATCCTCGGTGAGCTCAGAGGTCAAGATAAAACTTTGGATGAGCACAGTACTTCCTGTCATGACATATGGTTGTGAAACATGGGCAATTGATCAGAAGACTTGCCACAAATTGAGGATAACCGTTAGAGGAATGGAGCGATAACTTCTAGAGATAACTCGAAGGGATAGAAAAACAAACAAATGGATCAGAGCTAAGACTGACCTTCCAGATATTGTGGAAAAAGTGCACATCAGGAAGTGGACCTGGACCGGATATGTAATCAGGAGGAATGAATTAACATGGACCAGACAGTTTATGGATTGGTATCCAAGAGAGCACGTCAGGAAGAGAATCTGTGGGGGAGCTACCTGGAAGAGAGTAGCATAAGAGAGGAAAGAATGGAAAAGGATGGGGCAGGTTCTTTACCTAATGTGGTTACAAGAAAGTTAAGTAAAAAAAAAAAAAGAAAGAAATCGAACTCAAAACCTCAACTAAGTTGATTATGTACATATAAGAGATTTTGTATATATCTATTTTTTATCCATTGTTTTTTTCATTGTATGCACAAATAAAGGTTATTATTATTATTAATAGATCTTAATCTATCCACCAGTTTCTTTTAACTGAGAACTGACGTCGTATACAGCAAGAATGAGCAAAAAACACAGGCGACACCTTGGTATATGCAGATTGGAGTGGTAATGAAGAGGAACAGCTGGGAGCTGCTGATGACTCTGTTATCCATCTTGGAGCAGTCAAAGACGCCGCTCGTGCTGATGGGCCATGAGACCCCTCATCGCGGGCAGTTAGTAACAGGACCCCCCGCGAGCCTTCTCCTCCCTCAGTCCTCAGCCTCGTCAGGTCATCAGCCTCCATTAGCTCTTCTTAGCCGGCAATATTCAATAACATATTGCACCACTGCCGATTAGGGGTCCAATCATCATCAGCTTTGAAATTTGCTTGTTAGGAATATTGCGCTTCATAGTAGTTGGCCATTTTGACGAAACATGGAACATTGGAATTTTACTACTCTATATAATATATGCTGATATTATATAAAATACATATTTTATATATGCTTGTTATGTTCCTTTTAGATATAGTCAAGATTCAGAACGGGATACAGGTTTAACCACAAGATCAGAAAAAGGATCAGTAGTAAAAAACATGATTTGTTATCCTTTTTATGTGGTCCTTTCAACTCAGTGACTGTATGTTCCTCTTGCAGCAAGTCGCTATAAGTTGTGTATTACTGCCTACGATTAACCCCGGAAATCACTTGACTAAATTTATACAGATATGTAGTGATTAAGTTGCAATATTGCCGTATTGAAAACTTAAAGAGTTTTGCTAAACCTTTAGATATATTTAGACGAATACTCCATTCATAGTACTGAAGAATCAATTGGATATATTGTATTTTTTATGTCCATTTTATGGGCAGTCCGTTAGTGATTCAAAATAATCAAACAGCAAAGACCTCGATATATTAACTGTCCTTTTTGAGTCGAAATGATGCTTTACGACAGATAACCATAAGCTTCCATTCTTCTTCTTGCTAGGCACGACAGAGGCACTAGGCGGTCCTTGGCCTGCTCAATCGCTCTTGTTCAGTCCTGTCGGTCCGCAGCTTGTCTTAAAGACATGTTAAACTTTCGATGGTCTTCTGAGACGTTGTTTTCCATCTACGTCTTGGCCTCCATCCTTCCGGATAACCTTGGTATATCCTTTTGACAGTTCTTCTTTCAGCGTTATGAAGGTGACCCTTTCGCTTCAGATGCTGTGTCCTGACTAGTGTTTCCCAAATGCCAGACCGAGACGAGTCATGGTCTTGCAAGCTCAGTCTTGGTCATGGCTTTATCTTGCTCAAGAATCTTGCAGTTACTTGTTAGCTTATTACTATAGAGATATTATATATATATATATATATATATATATAGAGGTATTTTTTTAGATAGGAGAAACCTAACTAAACCTTACTAAAAAATTAGTGGAGTTAAATGCAAAAGTATATTGGTTATACCAATTATTAACATCCAGTAACTAAGATTGTTATGTATTAATAACTATTTTGCCTTAATTTTTATTTAAAAAATCGATTTTTTTTTTACCAGTTCTGGTCTTGGTGTTGCAAAGTGCAAGACGAAGACTGATTTTGGGCAACAATAGTCCTGACATAGTCCATATAACTTAATATCGCCATATAAAGAGTATAATTCTCTATTCTTTCTGAGCCGATATTTTTGACCCCATTTTCTCTCACAGGCCCTAAAATGCGCCTTAATATTTTACGTTGAAATATGTCGACGTTCAAAGATATTGATTTTTAAGCTTCCATTATCAGTACTGAAATTATAAATAAATATCTCAAAGGTGAATTTTCTTATAAGGCGTTCAGTTCCAATATAAGATGTCTATTTTTTATAGTTAGTCGAATGAAAAATATTTTGTTGTTATGTTTTAGTGTTTATTTATTTTTGGTTTTAGCAGCAAATAATCATTTGTATCTGGCTTGTTTGTATATAAATAACCAATTAAAACTGATTATTGATTCTGTTTAAAGTACTTTAAATTACTTCTATATTAAATTAAATTTGTCCAGTTGAAATTATACTACTATATATAATTAGTTACATTAGTATCATTAATTTAACATCTATAAAAAAACCTTAGTCATAGTTTCAAAGTTAGATCTTATAAAATCATAAACTTTCGAAAATCAGATATTTAAGTAATAAACTATTGAATGAAGTTAGTCGACTGTTCTACATATCATGGGTAATAAACATTCAGGAAGCAGTCTTTTTAAAAAAAAAAAAAAAATGTATTTTTGCCAACGTTTCAACCCAAACATGTGGATATAATATTATACGACCGATAATGGTAAATAATAAACTATAGTGATTGATGGTACATGAATCCTAACTAATATTATAATGCACATATTAAAAATGAAATATGTAAATAGTTATACAAACTAAAAATTTTCAAGTACTCCACTGTGTCTCCAGTATCTCTGATTGTATTTTTTAAAATAATTCAGCCCTGAAGATGACCCACATGTTTGGATTGAAACGTTGGCAAAAATAAAAAATTAATTTTTTTTTGTTTTAAAAAAAGACTGCGTCCTGAATATTTATCACCCAGGATAAGTAATAAACCTATCATTTCACGCTGATACATCTATTCTGGCTTTTGCTTCTAACATATTCAGGAAATTAGATACAGATCTTGAAGAACGTGTCTTCATATTATCCATAACACAGGTATACAATTTCTATTAAAGCCAAAATAAAATAAGAACAATAAAAGAAAAGGATAATAGGGCCTTTAACCTGAGGACTCGCCGAGGATTGCTTCCTCCTGCTAATCAATACGACAAAAGCTTTGTGGCTCGGCTGACCCACATTCTCTTAGGATGTTTCTTCACACTCAACCTCAAGATGTTTCTTCTAATGGTCTCTCTCTTCTTCCTCCTCCTTAAGTCTCCGGGTTTCAATTTACGACGCAATCGGAACAGCAATAAGTGATTCAACTCAAATACTTACGAACATTAAAGACTACAGAAAACAATTAAGAGCATAAAAATCTTTATCTGGTTAGCCTATTTTAGTCCATTGAAGCTCGATGCACTATCTCATTTGTTGATGACCAAAAATTGGATGGTTGTTATTATTGACTACTGTTTGAGAGATCAATGGTGTTCACTGATAATACAATAATACAATAAAAAATATATATATATTATATAAATAAATATTATAAACAGATGTATAAAAATTCATTAGCCCCTTTAATTTATTTATTTATTTAATCCTAAGAATCTTCTCCTGAACAACTCACCTATCTTATTCCATACTACAATTAAAAACTTAGGAGTCACTTTTGATCAAACCCTTTCCTGGACATCTCCCAAATTTCCCGTCGCACTATCTCCACCCTAAAACAGTTCAATCGTCTACGTTATCTCCTTCCATATAAGTCCCGTCAACTGCTAGTTTCCTCTCTTGTTTTCCCAAACTTCGACTATGACTGTATGGTGTACGGTGGACTCTCGGGAGATCTCGAAGCCAAACTTAAAAGACTAATGAATTGCGCATTACATTTTGTTTTCGAAATCTCAAGAGATACGCATATTACCCAGTATTACACTGAGTTGAAGTGGTTCTATCCATCCTATCGCCGACAGTACTTCTTAGTTACCTTTCTGTACCTGGTAATTAGAATTCATCGACCCTCCTATATTTTCCATAGCTTACAATTTAAATACTCCATCCGAGCCCGTCCTAATAGATCTCGCACTTCCGACCTTTATACACCTCCCCACCGAACTGCTGCTTATGAAAAATCATTTGCAATTCCAGCCGCCTCACTCTGGAATTCCATCCCTGCTGATATTCGACACACGCGATCAGTTTCCTCTTTCAAACCCCTCCTCTTTCTCAAACCGTCTGATCACGATATATACCTAAAAGAGCTATCTAAGTACCCCCAGAAAATATTGCAGTTATTTTAGTTTTCTCCGTTTGCATTATGTACGATTATTATGTATATTTACGCTTTTTATGG
The DNA here is from genome assembly GCA_928085145.1 of Nezara viridula. NCBI lineage: Eukaryota > Metazoa > Arthropoda > Insecta > Hemiptera > Pentatomidae > Nezara > Nezara viridula. The sequence goes on from OV725077.1 coordinate 210,727,303, forward strand.
CTTTTCTCTCTTTTCGTCTGTATTTTTACTTTTAAATAACCATATTGTAAACATCAACTCTATTTGACCACTTACACATGAATTTAGCATTTATAATTAGCACTAAAGGGACAACAGTCACAGAATAATAATAAAATATATTTTTATTTTCATTTTTCATTTTCATATTTGGTGGAGTCTACCATGGCCATGGAGAGTAACCATAGAGAAAGATGGGTCCCAGGGATAATTTTTCCGGCCCTCTGAAATAATTTTCCCGGGCCTCCTTCAAATATTAAATTATCCATTAAATTTATAAATTTATTAAGTATGTAATAATAATATTATGTAAAGATATTACATATTTATTATGTAGTTAATGAAATGTTTTCTATACTTTATTTGAATGTAAATTTTAAACTTCGGTACCTGGGTCCAAGAAATGAAACCCCGGCCGCTCCCCCTCTCACCGGCTAAGGAGCCAACAATACGAAAATGGTAAATATATTTAACCTGATCCTTTATATATATAACCCGATCCTTTATATGATTTTTAACCTAAAGTAGTCTATAATTATAGTCACACCAGCTAAAATGGTTTCTTTATATACTTTATTTATTCACCTTTATATTTAGAATTTCTAAAATACCCATCAATTTGGCTAATTTTTTATTACTACAAAGTTAGTAGTTTTTATGAACACATTTCTTTTTTTTTTGCTTTGAAGAAATACTATAACTTGTTATCCAGTGGCCAGTAGAGCTCCACTGACCTGTCAGACCGACCAATAACTACAGGACCGTTGAACCCAGGCGTAGATAAATAACGACAGTGGCCACTAGAGCCAATGAAGGGAAGACAGTGGCCATTAGCTTTAGATAGTGAGCAAATTGTTATTCATGACAACAACAATGTAGTGTGTGGGGAAGATTGGAGTGCGGCGGGAATAGCAGTGCTGTTTGCCCACTGCCCGCTGCCACAACACCTAGCCTCTTGTTTTCTCTCTCCCATCTGCCCCCTGTCCGGCTCCTCTTCTCTCTCTTTATCTCTGTCCCTCGGTCCTTCTCGGTCCCTCCCTCTTGACCACGTCCGAGCACGTTACCTTTGCACGCATCGTCATAACATTGCGAATCCTAATTTAGGAAACCGTACTGATGTAGTTGAAGCTTTTAAATTAAAAGGAATGTTCTTAAAAACGAAATAAATGATTTACATAACTAAATGCCATTGTTATGAGATTTTGTCCCATGGCCAATCGTTGTAGAGAAGAAGGAGTACATTCACACTATATCTAGAGAAAATATAAATAAATAGAGGAAGGAGATAGTCCGGGGTGGCGGTCATAAATATGCCAAATAGTGGCAAAACTATTTTATTAAAAGCCAACGACTTTGCAGGTCTTCTTCAGGCCTAGAACGGACAAGATACAAAAAGAATTGTGGAAGTTACATAATATTTAGACAAAAAGTTATAAACAATGTGAATAAGCTTATTAAAATTATATACAGTAAGTAGAATAGAATAGAATTGAATTGAATTTATTTGTTGAAGATTATTTTACAATCTTGTACAAATCATACATATATGAATAGCTTTATTTCACCTACATGAGTCTAGTTTATCATAACTGTACATTGACTTATTATAAAAACAATTACTAAACAATAATACTTCATTACATTCCAATTAATTTCTATATAGATTATTAATATAACCAAAAAAGAAAAAAGAAACAAACAATTAATTGAACTGACCAACAATTATCCTTAGTCATAGCACTTGATTGGTGTGTGGAACATCAGAGCTTCAGGAATCCAGTGAATTGCACGCTGACATCATGAACCAGTGAATTTTATTAAGTTTCTCTATGCTATCGATTCGAAGTATGTCTCGTATCTTGTTTACATCACTTGGCGCAGAGAGAAATGTTCGTAAATGTTTGTGTCTGTCGTCTGTTAGCTTTTCACAGTACAGAAGGATATGGAATAGGCTGTTAGTAATGAATTGGTTACAGAAAGTGCAGGTTTTTAGGTGCAGGTTAGAAACTTTTGTTTTTCGTATAGAACTTAATTAATTCGGGATTTGAAACCCTTAACTCACTTATTGATCTTAGCTTTTTCATGTTAGCTCTATACATCAATAGGACTCTGGCTGAAATATTGGAAGCTGGAAATAATTCAATATATGGATTGATGTATGGAATTTATGGATAAATGGATGTCCTTAGATAGGTTATGGTTTTTTAGCTTTTCCAATATTTCATCGCTGTATTTTAATAATCCAGTCGGGTATACTTTATATATACAGTAAGTACATTAAATATAAACAGAGTAAGTAAAGTAACAAGATCCTATGCCCTTATGACCGCCACCCCGGACCATCTCCTTCCATTATAATGTAACGGTCAACTATTAAATATTCAATAGATAAATAAAATAAAACATAAGCAAAATAAAAACTAAATAATAAATAAAAAGTATATACATAAGTAACATTAAAAAACTTCAAAAAATACAGATATTTAGGCAAGGGAACTCCAAACCAGGCAAGTCCCTTCATAGGTTGAGCAGCAGAGGAACAGGACCTCTGCGTTACTTTCTCAACAACGTCACTAGTACTAAACCCAGTGAAGATTGAGCGAGTGCGCTTTAGCCACATACACTCATATCTTGAGTGGTGAATCTGGCCATTGCCAGAACTTCAAAATTTAAATACTACAAAAGGTCGCGGGGGCACTGCAGTTTTAACCTTCTTGTAGTGATGGGTGGTGTTAGTTTGGGATTGTGCAAGTGGCGTATAACGTAAGGTTCTACTGAAATTTGGGGAATTTGTCTGGTATAAAGTCTATGATAAATGGTATATTAAGTCCATGACGTAGGAATTAGTTGGTTACATAGAATGGGGCGTTTACCATAGTAAACGCGTTTAAATTTAGTTTAATTAACTTTAATGCTCTAATTATTACTCTAATGTCCAATTAGGGAGAGGTGATCTGAGTGGGATAATAAGATGGCGGTGTCATCAGCAAATGTTGGCAGAAGGGTATCGGGAAAGGTTAATAGAAGAATATAGGATATAAAGGACGAGACCCAACGCTTGTGGGCGGGGTGGCCGAATGGGCTAAAGTGTGTGCACTGTACCGCCGTTGCCCAGCAACCTGATCTATGAATCAAAGATATAAAAATAGTCACAAGTTCGCGTCCCGGTGCCGGGGGAGTCTTTTAAATCCCCACCCACACTCCCTGGCCCGGGAAAACCCCGTATAGCCTTAACGGCGAGGAAGGGAAGGACCAAAAAAAAAAAAAAAAAAAAAAAGAGAGACCCAACGCTTAAGGAATACCGGTCTCAACTGGATAGCAATTGGAAAATTCTGTACAATGTGATCAGAGATATATGAACCGAGGACTAGGTATAAGGACTGGGATAGATTGGTTTTAAACTTGAAACATTACCCAACGTGCTATAGCCAGTCAAAAGATTGTGCTATATTAAAAAAAATACCAACAAGCAGCATTGCTCACTTTCTAGAGCTAAGGAAATAATTGGAAAGAAGATTTGGGGATTCTATAAAGGGTAAGATTCGCTTCAGGAGGCTCTGTTCAAAGAAAAATATTGGAAGTAGGCCAATTGTTCAATAGGATGTCAAGCTGTTGGGAAGTTTGCCTGTTTTGGGAATTAGGATAATAGAGGAATATTTCCATAAAAGAGGAGTAGTTAACATTAGATTATTAGTTATTAGGTAATTCGCAAAAAAAGTACTAAAAATTTAGCGTTAGTCCAAATATACTAACTAAAAAAGGATATTTTGCAATAATTTGACAATTAGGCGCAGATGAAATAAGGTTCAGCTGATATCCTACACCAGTGATAAGTCGGATGAGGGAAATTACAAACCCAACTATTGCTGTTTTGAATACACGAAATTTGAAGGAGGCTTTGGTCATTTTGAGTAGTGGGTAATTGTTGCTGTGTTTAAGATAAAAGCAATAGAAAATATTTTTATTTTATTTTTTTATTTTGTATTTTCTTCAAATTCAATGGATCTTCTTAGACAAAATTCTGTACATATCGCCCTGTATACATATCACTTTGTACTCAACATAAAATGTGACACTGTAAAAAAAAACAAAAAAAACATAAATTTTAAATTATTTTCTTTTCAGCGGAAAATCGGACAATTTTTAATATATAACTATTTGTAATTCTTAATATCTGCTATTATTTCTTTAAATATTTCCCTCTAGTACAAGAAATCCTGTATTTTGAATATTTTTTCTTTCCAGGATCCATTCTTTTGGCCCAACTTCGCACATCAAAGAATCCTCGATTTCATTATTCCAAGTTTTTCTTGGCCTAACTCTTCTTTAAATTCTATTTATTTTGCAAATGTACGTAGTGCTTATCAATCTTCTTTTAGTGTTGGATTTTAATGTCCAATATTTTCTCGCGTTGTTTCATTCCTTATTTTATCAATTCTGCATATTCTCGCTGTTCACCGACAGTATTCATTTTCCATTGTCAGTTGTTTTTTTTACCTAAGATTTATATTCTAGGTCTCTATTCTATAAGTCATAATACTCTAATAATTATAATCTAATACAGATTATATTATTTATTTATGTTATATCATTTTTTAATTGAATGTCCGATATGTAACGACTTGAGGGAACACTACATAGAGAAATATATTACAGAAGACAATTCAATGCTTGGAAATTTGTTAACGATACAAAACCTCGCCAAGTTAAATGATATATTCTATTTTACAGTAGGGAGCCTTAAAATAAGATCATTCATTATGATTGATGATGCCAGCAATATTTATGTCTATGTTTATGTTTACCACAAGACATTGTTATCTTTGACTAAGAAGTGAGCATATGTATTGTTGCAATCTGCTACATTGTATTGTAGGAATATATTATTGCTATTTTTAAAATTCCTTTAATGTATATTTATTTGATTTTTTTTATATATCTTCAAAGTCAATACTTTTTATTTATATTGTTATACAGTTGTTTTTCCTTTTCTGTTTTTTTTTTTTTTTATCACAATTTATATATCTAGTTTATCTAATTTATGAAAAAAGAATATTTCTCTGATTTATTTCTATATTTGTATAGTACTTTATTTTGATTCTTTTTTATGTAATAATTTATTTAATGGAGCCAGACCTCCTGTAATTGTATATATTAATTACAAAATACAGAATTTTCATTCAATCTAATATAGATACTTCTTTGGTTTTATTAATTATATCCCTACTTCATTGCCGAATTTTCTATCAATTTTTTACTTAATGTTTTTTTAAATTGCCGTTTGTAGTCCAATATACATATAGACAGATTTGACCAGAAATTCAAAGTTACAGTATTTTCAATGAGATGTTCTAAAATAAATAAAAAAAATTATTAGTTTCACATAATTCGAGCCAGAAGGCAATTTTTCTGCAGAGTATTAACTTTTTAATAGGATAACACAAAATTAAAGAATATTAGTGTAATAAATTACTTATATAACTACAATTCTGTCCTGTTTGTTACATCTCAATATACTAGCTATCTCATTCCTATAATATACTACTCTTTGGGTTTTGAATAGAAGAATCGTGTAACTGCATTTTGAACCTCATGGAGGAAATTTTAGGCTTTCCCCTAAAGACAGTAAGTCATTGACCGAAACAGATGGTTACTCGAGAAGTGCTAAGCCCGGTCAGTAAGCTAGATGCAGGAGGAGCTCAGTTCCATCCTGTTCTGAATTTTTTTTTGTGTGTGGTCGTTTGTTGTTAAACAAAATCTTGTTGAAACAAAGCGAAAATTCAATTCCCTTATCTTGGTAATGCTGTGCCACGTCATTTATTATTTGGGAGATGATAGGGGTGGTTTGATATAAATACATAATTAATAATGTGTTATGTTTACGTGTATCGTTTCAGTCTATAAAAATTCTTTATGAGTTCTGTAAGAAATTATATATAATGGAAATAAATTGGGCAAATATAAAAAAAAAAAAAAAAAAAAAATGACATCTACAATCAAAATGGGTAACTTTGCACCAGTTTTCGGACTGCATTTTTCACTCAATTATGGAAGTCAGAAAATTCTGAATTTTATACCTCAGCGTTATTAAAAACCTAAGGAAAGAAAAAGCTCCTCGTTTAAAAGTTATTAATTTTTTAAATGATATGAAATGGGAACAATTTTTTTTAACTCTGTTATTATTGTTAGTGGACTTTAAATCCAGAATAAAATTATTTTTTTCATTTCATCATTATTCTTAATTAATCACTAAAATGCTCTGTTCGTATATTCGGCTTTCAATATTAGAGACTGGCTGATTGCATTCTAACCATTGTTTTGTCACATTTGTTTGATTTTTTTTTTAATTTATTAACTATTCAATGGAAATAACAAGTCTTTTAATGAAACGGATGTTCGCTTTAATTCTACTCGATGTTGTAAATGTTCAGTGATCAACTCATGAGGTAGCACTCTTGATGAGCGAGTCACTTTGGCTAGCCCTCGATTTATGATGAACTGATTAAGAACAAAAAGCTCTCTTGCAGGGCCGGATATTCCTATATATTCCAGAAGGGGCAAGCTTAATTTCGCCATTTCGCTGCCCCTTCATTCACCATCCCATGCAAGTTTTATATCAGAATTCTGCGTCTACTGACTTACACAGAGCTGCCTGAATGAATGATGATTTCTTTCGTATATCTTAGGGATTAAACGTACATAGAGCTTAAGCGGATTTAAGAACAAATAATTGTGATCTGTGGATTCAAATTTCTAACAAAACGAAATCAGCCACTTTTCATGACTCTTGCTATTTGTTGTTAATTATTTCAACAGCCACACTGCAAAAGCTTGTAAGTAGAAAAAATAAAATTATTCATAGAACGAAATTTCTTATTTTATAAACTAGATTTTCCGTTCAATTTTTATCACTTGCTTTTGGAAAAAATATAGTATTTTAAATGTCGTTTCCGGTTTGTATTTTTGAATCAAAAGAGGTCAAAACTTCACTTTCTAATAAAATTGTTTCTATAATGTGGCTGTCGTATCGTTTTCATTGTGTATGTCTTCTTAAATAATTTAAATATAATTACATATGACAATGAAGTTAATATTAATCTAGGCCACTCTTCAGAAATCCTTGTTGGTTTCCTCCTTCAGTAATTTTACAACTGGTAATCCAGGAGTTGCTCTCCATTGCGGGATGGGATCATTCGCTAAAGGTTACGGATGATTAGGCTAATCACAGGCGAACAATATCTTTGTGAGGAAGCTCCAGTGACACCCCTTTAATTTGGGGGCTCCATCTCAATCAGCCATCAAAGGCGACTGGTCCCCTGCACTCTCATTAATCCTGCTTTGACATGTCGAGTAATGATGGCTCAATATTTTGGTTCGTTTTCCCTGAAAGGCGGGTACTCATACGTGTAAAATAAATTATATTAAAGGCTGATGACAAGGTCTACTCGTGTGCCTGAAGTGTAGGTTTATTAACTGAAGATTTACCTGCATTTGTGAATTTAGCGGTTGCAATTAAAACTTAACGTGATGAAAAATAAAATACAAAAAAAAAAAAAATTAGTTCGTAAAATAATTGTTAGTTTTACCTCGAAGAGAGTTAGCTAAAAATAAATTAAGTAATTAGTATTAGTTTTAATAATAAGTATTAGTTTATAATAAGTAATAGTTTTAAGTATTAATTTTATTTCGGATCGGAATAACCAACAGATGATTGGGAGAAAAACAAAAGAGAGTTGAGAGGGAGATGGCGGAACCTCGCTAGTCTTGAGGCACGCTAAGGATATTTGTGTGTGAAATAATTTAGTTTTATGGTGTGCACCAGATTTTTCTTTTACTCTCCAAGAACCTGTGATTATCAGCGACGAGTGCCGCTTGATTTTACAAGTTGGTGAATAGACATTTTCACAGCTTGAGGAAATATACTGGGGATACACTGACGACGCTAGCTGAAATAAGTTCCCGATTCCTCAATGTGCCAATTGAGATTTTGTAAATATGTATATATAAGTTTTTATTTCCTATCTATTTTTTTTTATTCCAAATATTTGTAATTGGTTTATTGTATAGTCTAAGTTAATGTTTAGTTCTGCAATAATTTTATATTCTTTTTTTGATAGTTAAAGTTAATTGTATTTTCTTTGCTTTCTTATAAATCTAATTTATTATTCATAATTTTAATTTCCTTTAACAGTTATTTAAATCAATAGAATAAGTAAATTCATCATTAGTACTAATAATAGCCAATTTTATTTTCTTCTTTGTCTTCTGTTTGTTTTCAAGTTTTTGTTTATTATATTCTTTTTTTAAAGGTTTAATAAGGAATTGTAAAACCCTATTCGAGGGATTAGGAAAAGTCAATATTAACCATGTAAGAAGGTTCGATAGGTTATGAGGTTAATTAACATATGTTTTTTAAATTAAATTTTTTTTTTTTTTATGGTTTTCGCTATTTTCCAAATTCAACCAATTAAGTAGTGTGGCACCTGTTAGATAGTTACTAATATTTAATTGACTTCATTATTTTTCTTCTTTTTTTTTTTGCGAACCCTGCCGTCTCCACTGGGCATCCGGCAAATTTGTTGCGGAAACATTTTTTTCCAAATTAAAGACCGTAACAATTGTTATAAAAGCTATAATTAATAATTTTAGTAATAATAATAATAAAACAAAGAAAGGAACAGCAAAGTGCTATATTATTCTGTTTATAATTACTGGTGTTTATTTCTATAATAGCACATATGAATTATAAGTTGAGGCAATATTTATGTAAGAGCAGAATCTCATTATCATCAAATGTAGAAAAAAATATTCTTACAGTCTCGCAATCACACAATACAAGGGGTATTCATGCAACTAATGCTAAGTATTATAAACCTCTTAAATATGTTTTTTTAATGATTTTATTGAGTATTAATACAGCCTGCCACACTGAAGGGCATTGGTACTAGAGCTATAGTATTCATTCACACAATATGTACATAAGAAAGGAAAATGAATATTAAAAAAATAAGTAGAAAAAAAAAGGATAAAGTAATATACAAGATAAATAAAATAATAGATTAAATCCGAATGGTGATTAAATAAATAAAACACATTCACACCTAGGTACAATATTAACATTGGCACAGAGGACTCTGAATCAAGCTTTGTCCCCCAAATGTGAAGCCAAAGCAGAACTCCAGGGGATCCCAGTGCTTCTCCCCCAGCCGCGTCACTGGTATTGGAAGCCAGTGGAGACTGATGGAGGGCACTAGAGCAACAGAAGCTCAGAACTTGAGTGAAGAAGTTCTGAGCTTGAAGAAGAAATCTGGCCAGTGCCAGTACTCCAATATATACATATTTACAAAAGGTTGCGGGGCCACTGCCGTTTAATCTCCTTGGAGGATTGTAGGGATGACTGGAGCTAGATAGAGATTTCGCTACGGGATTAGGAAGATGAGTGAGGTTCTGGTGAAATTTGTCTGAGGTTAGGTCAAGTACAAATGGAACATTAAGGTCATTATGAAGGGTTTTATTGGTTAAATAAAAAGGAGCTTCGACTATGGTTCGAAGAACTTTAGACTGGAAGGATTGAATGCGTTTGATGTCAGAAAGTTTTTCTGACCCCACAGTTCGAGTCCGTAGATCTAGACAGGTTTCAGGATTCTCTTGTAGATTAATAGCTTGTTCTCAACTGAAAGTTGAGATTTTCTATTGAGTAGTCTATATAGTTGGCCATATTGTCGGTTAAGCTGTTGTCTTTTAAGTCTGGTATGTGGGTCCCATGTTAGTATTTTATCTCGAATGAAGCCAAGATACCGAACTGTGTCAGAGAGGGGAAGTGGTATGGAGTTGAAATAAACTGTTGGACAGAACCTGCAGTAGGGTGAAGGTGATACGTTTGGATTTGGATTCATTTACTTGGATGGGCCACTTATTATACCAGTGTTCAATATGAGAGAGGTGACTTTGTAGGTTAAAGAATGCAGTTTCGGGATCTGAATTGGAAGATAGGATGTCTGTGTCATCAGAGAATGTTGCCAGGAGGGTTCCGGGATGAGTAGGAATGTCAACGGTAAAAAGAATGTAAAGGATAGGACCCAAGACGCTCCCTTGAGGAACTCCCGCCTCAATGGAATAACAGTTGGAAAATTCAGTTCCACAGCGGACCTTAAAAGAACGGTGAGAGAGATAGGTTATAGGATCGGAATACTAGATATAAGGACTGAGATAGATAGGTTTTAAGAATGAAGAGCAATCCTTTGTGCCATACCCGGTCAAGTTAAATGTCTTAAAGTCGAGAAACTTATTTATGAAATATTTGTTAAATATTACTACCCCACTCAATTTTACCGCAGTCTGGGTCTTATAAAATGGTACTAATTTTATAAATGGACGGAGAAGGGTATAATGAGTGTTGTTTTTAGCCTTTTGTACAATACCGTCCTAATTTAAATTGAATATAAAATTAAACTGCTATCTATTAACAATCACAATCTGCCGTAAACTGGCATCATCCATTTCCGGCAACTCCTTCTGCCTAATGAGAAGACCTTTTCACTCATCCTGAAAGAACGTTTACATTATATCTCATTGATTTAACATTTTCAACCAAATAATCTAGCAATTGTGACTTTTTATTTCTGTGTGGCATTTGAAAAATAAATCAAATCGTTATTTGATCAAGTAGTAGAACTCACAAACGTTTTTTACACTACAATCATTACTTTACTATAACTAATAACACTTTAGCAGGTTAACACATGTAAATAACCTGTTAAAAGTTAATTGTAAATAATTTGTTTTGGCGGGAATTGCGAATAGGCTTCCGCTTTTATATCGAGGAACTAGGTTATTTACACTCGTGATTATTAAAACAAAACCCCGGCACTGGATATCGACTTAGGGTGTTTAACTGTTGTTGGGAATTCGGGAATCAAATACCTTTTGTGACACTGAGTGACAAGAAATAATAAGAATATATATTTGAAATGTGGGACTTAGTAAATACATTTTGAATGACAAGCCCTAAAACCTGGAAAGCAGAAACATCTACTTCAATTTCTGAAAAAACACAATTACTACAGACATATTTAAACAATACCATCCTCATAAACGACCTCACAACGTAAATTAGAAATAACCTATTCAGTTGTAACAACACGATCTTTAAACAAACATCGTAACAACATACACATCTTTTTTTTTTTTTAAATTTCTTTATTGAGTATTATAACAATCTGTCTGTTGGACATTGGTTATAATGAGGTAGGATGACATTCACACTATATGTACAAAAAAATAAAATAAATAGAACAAAATAATAATCAAAAGTATATACAATAGACAATAAAATAAAATAACCTAAAAAATAAGAAAATTAAAACTAAGAAAAAAAACAAAACACATGCATACCTATATACAATCAGGCGAGGGAACTCCAGGAGAACCCTGCGCTACTCTCCCAATCGCGTCACTGGTACTAAAGCCAGCGGAGATTGGTCGAGAGCACTTTAGCCACATACACTCATGTCTTGAGTGAAGAATCTGGCCATTGCCAGAACTCCAATTTATACAATCTACAAAAGGTCGCGAGGCCACTGCCGTTTCAACCTTCTTGGAGGATTATAGGGATGGGAGGTGCTTGATAGGGATTGTACAAGAGGATTTTGGTAGTAAGTAAGGTTCTGGTGAAATTTGGAGAATTTTTCTGGGATAAGGTCTAGGACAAATGGGATGTTGAGGTCATGATGTAGGGATTTGTTGGTTACATAGAAAGGAGCATCGACTATTGTTCGAAGGACTTTAGACTGAAAGGATTGGATGCGCTTGATGTTAGAAAATTTTGCTGATCCCCGCAGTTCTAGTCCGTAAGTCCAAATAGGTTTCAGTATTGTCTTGTAGATCAGTAGCTTGTTTTCAATGGAAAGTTTAGATTTTCTGCTTAGTAGTGGGTATAGTTGGCCGTATCGTCGGTTGAGTTCTTGTCTTTTGAGTCTAGTATGCGGGTTCCAAGTTAGTCTTCGGTCTAAATGAAAGTCGAGATACCGGACTGTGTCTGAGTAAGGAAGCTGGATGGAATTAAAGAGTACTGGTGGACAGGAATTGCGTCGAAGTGTAAAGGTAATATGTTGGCATCTAAACACATCTAAAATTTTACATACATAAGACATATTGAAATGTAATTCAATAATCAATAAGGTGCCTCTAACCTATAAAGTTGCACACGGCACCTAAAATACAACCCAATAAATAAATATTCCACCATATATGGTTCTCCTTAGTTAATATTGGTAATTAAATTAATCCAGTATTTTTTTAACTTATTGTTAGTTAATTAGTGTCTGGTACCAGCTAACTTTAATCAACAAAAAGGCCAACAGAGAGCGAGTTGTCCTGGTAGCAGAGGCAGGTGAGACGAAGATAAAATCTGGGCGGGCGGTGGCCATGGCAACCCAAGGAGGGAAATGAGAGGTAGAACAACTGCTCCCGGGCCACAATTTCCTAAATCAATCCTCCACCGCCAGCCAGTAGCTGCCTCCGCTCCTCGGCTATTATCGGGGCGGCAGTGTCTGCCACCTTCAGCTCGCTCTGGTTATACGTCTTTAAGAATATGGATGAAGGGGAAAAAACGTATTGTGTCCTTTCTATAGATCGATGGTAAAAACAAAAAACAAGTAGGAGAGAGGCTTAACATTTTTTAAACAACCTCAAATATTATTTAGAAAATGACCCATTAACAAAAATGTACTTATAATTTGCACATATATTCTTCCTAATAAATCCGAAACACTTTTGGGTTTACCTTTAATGAATGTTTTTCAATGAAATGCAGTAAACAGGATATATAGGAAAACAAAAAGTAACAACTTATTCCCAACTTGGGGTAAGTTTAGTTATGTATATATCAGGAAAAAAATAAAGATTTAAATATATACTAATTTATTTAAAGATTAATCAACAATATCTTAGGAGTATTCAGTCAAATATTTCTAATAATTTTAACAAAATCGTGAAAAAAAATATATAATTCTCCTTTGGTGTTTTAATTATAGTAATCCCTGATAATTACTTCACAAATCTAAGTTGCACTTTCAGCTTGTATATTATCTCACTTTGCAATTAACAGCTGATGTAGCCAATTAGTCTTTATAATTAGAAACATATTATCACTGGCAGGCTAATATCGCTGCTTCTTATTATTTCTCACTTCAGACTTATATTTATCTCTTTTCTTTTTTGAGCCATCTCACTCGGAACAACTTACCCAGGTAATTTTTAGCCCTACTCAACATTAGAAGCATAGAAAGACGGTATGATATAAAATACAACATAGAATAACTAACGATTGATTGAAGAAATCCGTAAAAAAATATTCCTCACTGGCGGATCTACGGGGGGGAGGAGAGGGGGTTTCGGGCTGAAGCCTTCCCCCCAAAACGGTAAAACATAACCATGTTTTATCGAAAAAAATATTAAAAAATTATCTCTTAAAGTATTATTGTTCGTGTGATTACATTCAAAAGGGCTTTAGGAATCACTTAAACACCATTTCATATAGGTAGTTACTTATTATTGACATTCTTTTTTTCATTGATTAACGTTCACTAAGGAGCAATTTATGCGATTGTAATTGCACGGCATGTTATAAAAGTAAGAGTTCAAGCAATCTAATATAAATCATTATCGGGTTTGCAATTTATTATTTGATTTACTATCATAGCTTTTTAATTTAGAAAATAATTTAGATCACTTATTAAATTATTTCATTTACTGTTGAAAAAATTGGAACCCAAACCAAAATTATTATTCTTTTTTCAATAACTTGTTTGTATGTTGGTGCAGTTTCGGGAAGTTTTTTTTATTATTTATTTTGTATCACAAGTTAAAACAAAAAACTACTTAAATAATAGGGGCTCTACAAGATAAAAATTGTCAATTAAATTAATATTTTTTATTACATTACGATGCAAAAAAAAGGAAAGAAGTTCAACATTTTTTTTGCATATTTCTTTTAATTTTTACCTTTCCAACACTTTTCTCTTGCTTTGCATTTGCTAATTATCTTATTTCTCCATACCATTATTTATTTTAGATAATGTGAATGAATGAATAAATATTTTTACTTGTTTACGGAGAATGCCACATCCAAATAGAGTTGGTTAGAATAACAGATTAAACAATATAAACAAGTGCTTAATGTAAAAATAACAATTCTTAGTGTTACAAAGACTCTATATTAGACAATAATAATGTAAAACATTAAAACAGAATAGGTAAAAAAAAAAAAGATCATATATACAATGGGCCAATTTTCAGCCGAACAGTAGAAAATCCAAGTTTTGTATTGTTTTAAGTAAGTCGTGTTTTTTTTTTTAGAATCGAAACCAATAACTAAAGAAATAATTAGTTTAAGTAATTAATAATTGCTTAATTTTAAACTAGATAAAATTTACTTTAAACGAAAATAGAGTTGACAATTTAAATGTTGACTTTTGAGTGGCTAATTCTGTTTTCAAAAAAATCATAAATTATTTGCGATTTTTTTTTTTTATCATCATCCAACCGTACTACAGATACCAGGCTTTTACAAAAACTTATTCGTTTGATAAACCTTAAATCTGTATTAATTAAGTTGAAGTTTATCAGGTAAAAAATTGAAATTGAACTCAAGATGTGCAAAAAAATTATATTTTTTATTCTGTCTAAATAAAAGTACTCCTGTTTTTTATTTTTAAGCTTTTATTTCTCCTTTTTCTATGATTCTGGGTATAGTATAATAATAAACCCAATTGCCTAAAAACACATTATTCATAAAATAAAATAATTGGAAAAATACTGATATTTCTAATATGATTTCGGTGAATTAATTTGTATTTATAAGTAGCGAAAAAAGTTTCTAGTTCTAAAATTTACATTTAAAATAAATAAAAAAATTTACCGATTGCTTCAATTATTTTAATGAAAACGTTAATAGTAGGATCAGAAACATTTAGTTTGTCACTAATAAATACGAAAATCAATTCCTATAATAGAGATCTGGGTGAAAATCATGGTAATACGTCATTCTGTCAATACATCTTCATCCCTTTGAACCACTTCACGTCTTAAAAAATATGTAGTTGTAGCTGTTTTTAGAATACTCAAAAATAGTATATATCTGTAAAATTTCATATATTTTAACTTAATATGTTGTCGCTAAGTAACAGAAGTTTATAGTATTGAAAAAAATATATTAAATATTATAATGTAATATTTTTTGTCATTAAAGCACAGAAAAAAAATTAGGGATCTGCAACATAGTAAATAAAAAGTTCATTCGATGGCTTGATATTTATTTTTAAATAATTTTATTCTACTTTTAAACATCAATAAACATCACTGAAAATCTTTTCTTTTTTTTTAATTTTAAAAATTGGTTATGATATTGATTAATTGATATTGATTGAAGCTCCGTTAAAATCTACATCATTGAAACATGAAGAAAATTAAATATTAATTTACGTGGGACTAAAAATCACCACTCTAAAATAGTTTATAAATATTAAATTTACTGTATTGCATATTAAATTCTATAATCATTTTATTTTGTTTGTAATAATAAAAACTGTAATAACCGACACTCGTATACTTTTTATATTGTCTACAATAAAGTGCAAAAAAAAAAAATTGAAAGAGAAGTACAGAGGTTCAAATTATAAACACTTGAAAAAACAAAAAAAAATAATAAAAACTAAAAAAAAAAAAATAAAGAAAATAAGAAATAAAGAAAAGGGAAGGACAGATATAAATCTAACCGCAAGGTAGTTAGGAAATCCGTGCAATTAGGAAGAGCGGGCCACGTGTGAGGAGGTATTGATCCCGAGGAGGACCAATGGGAGGCGAGCACCCCCCACTCCTCCCTCCTTACAGATACATAACCACCACTTACAGTTGGGAGGCAAACTTTATCCGATACCCGATAACTTGATAGCCGTCGGCTTCTAAGTAGCCTCGTTATAGTCTCGGTTCCTGGCTGGCCCTGCCCCTCAGCTCCAAGATATTGCTCCAGTATTTACTGCTTCCACCTGCCCCAGTGAGGATAGGATAGTGAATGTAGTAAATAGCAAAGGATAATAAGTGACAGATAAAAATCAACAACAGGGATCTTTATTCATTAATTACTATTATTTAAAGTAAAAATTTTAAATATATTTTATATAATTTAATAATTTTGCACCTTTTTTATTTTTAAAATTTTCAACATTAGTTGTCTGATATATACATATATATATTAATTCTGGTCTAGTATTTAACAGTCACTTTTTATAAAACTGCTTAGTCTCTTTTGATTAAAATATTGGGTTTTGCAAAAGAATGAATAATTTATCTAATTGGGGTTTGATGTTTTGAATTTTGATGGAGTTATGAGTATCGATGTTCAATAATTCAGGATTATGACTTGAAGAAATCATTTCCTGTACAAGAAAAAGAGTTTAATTAGCGAAAAAAAATTTAAAATATTTTTTATTTTATTTTTATTATTGAAAGCTTGTAAATATCATATACATTTTGTTTATGTATGAGAAAACTTCTAGATTTATTTATTTTTTATTTTTTACTTTCGATATGTTAATTTATTTATTATGCAAGATTTATGATTGAAAATCCATTACCAGTTTATGTTTATTATGAGAAATGTTATTGCAAATTATCAGTAGCGAATCAAGGATTTGATTTTAGGGAAGCTTGGTATTTTTTTTTTTCCATAACGATAATCACAATAAAATAATGTATAAGTGGACCTTGAAAAACTATAAAAAATAAATATATTTTTAGAACAATAATGCTTACATTGGGAACCTGAAGGAATAGTGCCTTTAGCCTGATGTAGCGGTACATGGTGTATTTATGTTAAATAAATAAATAAATTTAGAACCTGAAAAACATGCGTTATAATTTAAACCGAGATATTTTGATCCTCACTCGGGCTTAATACCGCGTATGGAGAGTGTTCAACGAGCGGCGGATATGGGGATGGTTGGTGGAAATTCCTAAGTCCGATGGACTCACTGACCAACAATGAGAGGAGACCTCTAGACTTGCTGGAGGGTGTGGCATAGGATTGAACGACCCAATCACACTTCTTTGGTTAACCATACACCACAAATAAAAATATTGAGTAGAATATTCTTACCGAAGAAGGATGAGCTAGCCGGAGAGTTCAGACGATTAAACAACGCCGAATTGCGTTAACTGTATCCGATTAATATAATTTAGTTGATTACATCGCGGCGAATCAGATGGGTTTGTAAAATCGTTGAACTTAGTAAACGGAAGGATTCCTAAAAGGTTAATATTTGTTGTACCGAATGGTAAACGTCCGAGGGCTAGGCCGAAGCAAAGGTGGGAAGATTGTGTTAAAACCGATCTGAAGGAATTGGGTTTAGACGGCGAACGATGGAGGGAGGTATGTAATAAGCAATTGGTGGTGTCGGCATTGAACCTTCAGGTTCGCTAAAACTTTTATTACTATTATAAATATTATTATATATTTTGATTATTATTATATTGATTGAGTATGTCACTTACAAAAATAAATATGGACAATGTTGAGAAAACACTTACTTGTCCACTATACAGAAGGGGGAAGGAGGGCTTCAGCTCGAAAGACCTCGTCTCATGGATCCGCCAAATCCTATTTTATTCAAATAAACAAAGGATTGAAAATTAAGTTCAAACATAAGGTGGCAGGGTGGCCGAGTGGGCTAACGCATGTGTAGTACAGGCGTTATTTGGAAACCTGGAAAACCGAAGATTAAGAGTTTAAATTCCGGTGCCGTAGGACATTTAACTAGGACATAAATCTCCCGCTCTCTCCCCTGTCCCAAAGAAAACCCGTATATCCTAAAAGGCGAGGAATGGGAGAAAAACAAACTTGAAATATTAGTCGATGTTATTTTTTTTAAATGTTAGCTGACGAGTAGTAAAAAAAGAAAAAAAATGGTAGATCTCTTTTATTCGAAAATAACCAATAATATAGAGCCACTTACTGTAATTAAATTTTTTTTTTTTAGCTTTAATGTTTTATTCACACCTGTCATAATGCTAACGAAAACCAGTGAATGTGAGATCGATTGATTAATAGAATGTCATGAAAGGCATGAGGAGGATCAGTGCCCAGCGGCACCTAACTCGGCGTGATATCTATATTAGGCGAGGAGGTCCCTCATCCAGCTCCTCTTCAGTCTTCTACAGACGTTACCTGGCATGTTCGTAGTGGCCATGTCATTTATGAGTGTATTAGGATGTCCTTGTAAGTTGTCATGGAATCGTTTGTAATGAGTACGTATGTGTTCGTTAACAGTCGGCATATGAAGGTCAGTATGTAAGGTTATGTTGCTAACGTACCAAGGTGCTTTTGTAATTGTTCTGAATGTTTTTGCTTGAAAGATTTGAAGTTTGTTTAAGTGAGTCTTTTTAGCAGTTCCAAATATCTGTGATGCGTAAGTCCAAATAGGTTTTAGTAAGTAATTGTATGTGTTCAATTTCTGTCTAAGTTTTAGTTTTGAATTTTTTGAAAGAAGTGAACTCAGAATTGTTAATCTTTGATTTAAAGTTTTTCGTTTTTTGATTATATGTGGGCCCCACATCATTTTTCTGTCAAATGTCAGACCAAGATAGTGAACGGTGTCTGTCTGTGGAATCTGTGTATTGTCAAGGAAAACTGGAGGGCATGTTTCATGTCGAAGGGTAAATGTGATGTGCTGTGATTTGTCTTGATTTAGTCGGATTTTCCAAATTTTGAACCAGTCATGTAATCTTGTTAAATACTGTTGTAGGGTCTGTGAGGCGTATGTTGGATTTTTGTGTCTTGCTAAAATTGCTGTGTCGTCTGCATATGTCGCTGTTAAAATGTTGGGACTACAAGGTATGTCATGGGTATATGTGATATAGAGTAGTGGAGCGAGTACTGAACCTTGAGGTACTCCTGCTGAGATAGACCTGATGGAAGATAGTTCTGACCCGTGTCGGACCGAGAAAAATCTATCGGAAAGGAAGGATTGTAGAATTAGATAATATGTAGGTGGGAGTATTGTCTTGAGTTTAAAGAGAAGACCCTGGTGCCAAACTCTGTCAAACGCTTGAGCAACATCCAGAAATACGCCAGTTGCATATACTTTCTGCTCTAGTGCTGTAGATATGTAGTCCGTTACTCTATGTAGTTGGTGTACAGTTGAGTGATGTGCCCTAAATCCAAATTGATGGTCGGGTATTATTTGGGTGTTTGTTAGTATATCAACAAGTCTTTTGTTCAGTAAGCTTTCAAAAATTTTGGAACAGATAGGTAGTAAGCTGATTGGTCGGTATGAGGAAGGTGAGTTTTTGTCCTTGTTAGGCTTGTGAATCATTATTATATGTGAGTATTTCCAACTGTAATTAAATTTTGATTTATATATTTTTAAAATGTCCCATTACCTTAAAATGCCAAAGGGCAGGGTTATAATAAGGCAACAACGTGTATTTATTGCAGGTACTTATATTTTAATAGTTGAAAAATAAAATGAAGTGGCAAGAAAAGTTTTTTATTCGAGTTACTTACTTTCTTTACACAAAAATAAAATAAAAATAAAATGTAAAGTTCTAGAAATTTGCCTTTTCCCCATTAGTTTATTTTCTAAATTTTTTTGTGATATTGATATTCATTTTATATTTAGAATAACTCCAGGAATATACCTTTAATTTCGTACATAATAAACTACATTCTAGGCTAAAGATTTGAAAATTGAATTTTAAAAAAATGTTTTATGTTTGTATAATACACTAAACCGATGGTGGTAGGTTTCGCTCTATCATAGTCCAAATAGGAATCAGACACTAATATCAGAGTGCGAAGACAATAATAGATTTAATCTTCTTCCTGATGTTATGGTATTTAAGATAGAATTTTATACTTTTGATTTTATTCATTACCATGTAATGTAACATAATTACCGATTAAAAAAAAAACTACTTTGTTTTAACATATCTTACAAATTACTAGAACTTTTCCTTTAGAAATTTTCCATCATGTATGTTTATAAAAAGTTTCTATGTAAAATATTAAATGTTTGTATAAGATAAATTTGTATTCATCGACTGTTACTTTACAATTAATAATTCGTAATTTTTTAGTAATAACTATAAACCATAGGAATATATGATACAACATCACCTCAGCGAACGAAGCTTACCCAGCGGACAATAAGACGAAGAAGATGGGCAGCTGAGGGCTGAGGGCTGAGGGCTGTATTCCAAGTGACTGCCCTGGAGGGGGAGGAAGGCATATGCCCCTCATTAGGAGAAGGGTCGGTCGACAATCCTCTTACGTTCAATAGTCTTCCCTCTCCGTTTGTTCTCCAGGTTGGCTTAGAGTAAACCTTTGTATAGCTCTCTTATCACATCCCAATTTTGCATGGATAATTGATTTTCCAATTTAAAAGTGAAATATACTGTTTATACTAGCACAATTACACTAGCTGTGAAAAATGAACTACATTACAGTTACAAAATCCTTTGCTTTATGTATTAAGTATGATGCTAGATGATATAGAATCATTATCTCTTTCCGCACTGTCTAAGAGGACTTGATGGCCGAGCCCATACTGCCTGGTTGTGAACGTAGTAGTTTCCGGGAGAGAGGAGAGGACGATGGATTAATGCCGCAATTAAAAGTCTTCCGAGCACCAGCATATGAACTCTTAATGTTCGGTTTATATGGTTGACCCCTCGACCACCCAGCCCCCATCCTACATTCCCAATCTGGTTGATTCGCGGCGGCATCCTAGCAAGGTAGCTGTCAGGGATTGGTAAAAAGGTCCACCAGACCCACTTGCCGGACTAGTTTCCCTAAATAATAGCAGTACCTCACTTTGTATTCTGAGTTAAACTATTTTTCAGTCTCCAATACTATTTCTTTTATTTATAAAATATTCAACTTACTTTATAAATTAATAATGGGAACTCGATAACATAAATATTGTAATATATACAAATATATATTTTGAAAAAAATAATCATTAAAAAAAGAAAATAAATAAATTAAATAAAGCAAAAACTACTTAAGCCATAAAACAATAATTATAACCATAGTGTAATAACAACATAACAATATGGCGGATGTTATATAAATTATATATATCGATACTTTTAAAAATCGATATCTTTAATCTTGAAGAGTTAAGATGGATACGGAAAAATAAATAAAACTGTCGACATTGTGGATCTCCAGGTTCTTTATCTTTGAAAGGAGAAGATTTTAATAGCAGAGAATTCAATACCTAGATTTATATTAGCAACAATTAATATATATTGCTTACAATATAAATTTATCAATTTATTAACAATAAAAAAATAGGTAAAAGAAATAGGACAAAAAAGTAATTAATTTCTTAAACATAGAAAAGATTTTAAAAAGTACATAATAAAATCAATATTACATAAATTATTGAAAACCAATACATTTATTAACATCTCCATTATAAACAAACGGGAAAAAAGTATCAGGATGAAAACAAAAAATTAGTCTTCGGGGACTGTAGTAAAAAGTATATTAATTTTGAGGCGACTATCCTTGGTAACATTTAATTTTTTGGATTTTATATATATATATATATATATATATATATATATATATATATATATATATATAATTATAATCTTTTTTTAAATAAATATATATTTTTGGTATTCATATTTTAATATCAATATTTCGATATAACGATATTTTTCTGATTTAGAAACTGATAGGAAAATATATATAATGGAAAAGTTGAGGGGTAGCAGCGGCCTTTAATTTAAGGGCAAGTATACTCGATAAAAGTCGTGACTTTTATATATAAATATAATATATAATACATGATATATATTATATAATATATAATATAATTATATATAAATAAATTTTATATAGATTTACAGCTGATAATACCAGAATTCACTGTTTGTCTTATGTCACCTAAATACAAAACCTCATTCTATGTTATATTAGTTTTTTATGATTGGGACGAGTCCCTTTAGAATAATATAAAAAGACAATAATATGGGCTAAGGAGCCTTAGAGATACATAAACAAAAATATAGAGTAATTAAATAGTCAAAATAAAAAAAATAATAGAAAAAATTATAAGTTACTTACTAATTTAGATCAGTTAAAAATAAAAAACAAAAAATTGAAAATAAACATGAAATAAAAATAATGAAGAACGCTCTAATAATTTATATACATATTTACAGTAGTAACTATTTACAATTTTACTTTTCTATATTATTACAATAGTAGGAAGGAATAATTGGGTAGGGAAATCTGGGAGGAAGGGATAAAAGGTTTTAACCAGGTTTCGGATATTGCTATTATGTGGTAAAAATTATCAAGGAAATGTTCCTGAAATTCATTCATAGTGTGCAGTAAGGGATTGTGCATTGCTTGAAGGGATCGGACAACCGTTGGCTTGAAACTGTACTTCCTAACAGAATACTGTGAACCCAAAACCCTTCACGAGTTTTTCGTTTTCATAATACAATTAGTTTTGATTTATTAGAATAAATATTACAATAAATTAATTCTCCAAATTTTCAAAGACTTATCTCCCATTGAAGTTTCTATATCTACTGAACTTCTTATTGCTATCTCTTTAATGTGAACTCCTTATCTCACAGATCGCCAGTCTCTGATTGTTTGTTAGACTAAGAACTAAACAATTAAATAATTTTAATTTTATAATTTAAATTTTCCAACAACTATCCCTACCGGAAAATCCAGAAGTAAAAATTTCTGTTGTCGTATCACCTCCATGAAAGTAGGCACCTCTGTACTCATTGTTAATTTATTAAGAATTGTTATTGACTAAACCTTAAAAAAATAATTTCTCAATAATATAAATAATTTAGGGATCGAAGTAACAGTTCTGTGACATAAATAACATTTATTGTTTTAACTCTGTAAAAATTAACTGTTTTAAAATTTTATCAACTTCAGAGATCCACTAAAACAATAACAACTTAGCAGTTCTGCTGGAATTTTATAAACATTTGTTGTTTATTAAAATATTCGAAATATCTATTTACAACTCTTAACTAAATCCTTATTAAAATTTTTCATATAATAATTATGTCACAAAGACTCAACTTATTCATAAATTAAAACATTCAAAATGCATTAAGAATGATTATTATAACAAGCTATTTTAAATTCTAGGATTCATAAATTCGAATTTTTAAGCATTTGATAAAAATTGAATAAAACAGATTTCATTCCTCTATGAAACATAACTCTAATCCTCCAGAAATGATTACTTCATTGTCACTCTTACAATTTAGTGCTTATTATCGATTCAAATATTACAATTATAGCGATTGTTTTTGATTTTATTCGGTTATTTGTTGACAATTAAATATTTTATTAGTAGATCTTTAATTGTTTTCTTAGCTTTTTTATCAAAAAAATAATTATAAAGAAGCTGAATTTGACACATACAATCACTTAACAATTGGGGTTGCCTCAGTTAAGAAATTGGGATTTTATCGATATAATGTTGTGTTTAAATAGAAAATTGTTGTTACTGATCTGCCCTCCGTAAATTGGAAACTGGTAGCAAAATCATTGAGAAATATTATCTCCTAATCTCTAATGAATTATTGGAACTGTTTCTGTGATCAATATAGAAATCATAAACAGTTCAATATACAATGAAAGAAAATTTAGTTAAATGGTTCAGAAAACTTCAAATTTTCGTTTCTGACAGTTAGTGAATCATGTATTTGGTATTTTTTAAAGGAGAGAAATATTTGCAGAAAGCAAACACTTTTATATATACTTAAAACAAAAACTAGCGCAGTACCATTGGAGTACGTTTTCAAATTATTCGCAAATAAAATTCTGAATCCATCGTTAATTTAAAAAAAAAATATATTTTAACTCACTTTGCTCCTTCGATCGGTAAAAACTGTTTCATTTCAACATTGTACTCATACACTAACAATATGCCAATTATAAATTTGTCATAATAGAGCTCTTCAAAAAAAGTATAAACCGATAAAATGTAACAAAAAAAATGCAATACAAATATTTTATTGGATATGATTCTTTTCGATGATTTTTTTTTCTCGATTTATTGTGTACTTTTTAAATTATTCGAAAATAAAATTCTTAATCCATCTTTACTTTTTTTCAGCTTCTTTTTGGGGAAGTATGTTGTATACATAAACCAAAACGGCTTTAAGAAAAGACTGCATCCAAGGTTTTTTAAAATCGTTACAGCCGTTTTGGCGCTACAGTCTATAGCTACGTTTTCGACTATTTCGAGTGTAAGGCCGGCTGATAATGAAATGTATATAAAAACACTTCGGAATTCGTTTGCAAAGTTGTATCAAAATTTTACAGCAATCGGTGAAAGATTTTCGGATACTACCCGTTTTGAACGAATTAACGTTTACATTTTTATTTATGTACACTATTTCCGTAAATAGCTATAGCTACTAAAAGAAAATTTGTTGAAAACACAGGGAAAAAAGAATAACTCACGAATTCGGTAGTTTCACTTCAGAGAAAAACAGAATAACGAGTTGGTTCCCAAATCCCCATAATAGCTCGATCGGTCCCTACGTATCATTTAGAGAGTTCGAATTGTGTCCCAATCAAGTACTCAAACAGAGCTTTATATACAGAAGGCAGGCTGAGCAAAATTCACAAATTGTAAGACTAAACTGTTTTGTCTTTGCCTATTTAGTTAAATGATGGTTTATAGTTAAAATTTGCTCAGTCCGTGTATATTTATGGTAAATCATTCATCACATGATTAAAATTCACCAAATAGGGTTAGTGAAATTTGCTCAGCCAGCCTTTTGTATATAAAGCTCTTTTCGAGTACCTGATTAAGGTTTAGGATCCAAAGATACGTTGGAATCCAATTCAAACTCTCTGAAGATACGTTGGAACCCAAATCGAGCGATTTTTTGGGGAGATTTGAGATCAAACTCGAGCTATCCGTTTTTCCTTTGAAATGCAAGTATCATATTTGTGAGTTATTCTTTTTACTTAGCTCGGAAGAATCCTATGAACGACGCAGATTTATTTTTTTAGAGCATAAGTTTTCATTTCATTTTCTGTAGTATTCTTCAGTTTTTATTTTTCTTCTCAGGAGTGCCTAAAGATAATCGAAGCGAACTGGAGACAGGAGAAGTATGGAGAGAGGGGATGAGTGAGGGAGGAGACGGGAGATTACGGGACCATTAGCGGAGTGGTGACAGATAGACGTGGTGCTGCGGTGAGCGTGGTTAATGGGGCAGGGCCCGGGGGGCAAAACAGTTCATTGTGTATTGTGGCAGGCACCTGGGCTCCGCCTAAACCAACACCTTTCTCCAAACCCACTCACTTTGTTCCGATCTCACCCAGAAAGGAGACACCTCCTCTGAGCTGAATGAGGCTCGTTGGAAATGGCTCTTCTTGAATCGGATACTTTTGTTGGACGTCGGACCTGCCTTTATAGAGTGCCTTGGGAAGCTCCTCTACCGTTCTCTGCTAAAATGGCTCTTTTGTTAGCGCAGATTCCACATCGTCAATCCTGCGAATGGTTACCTCGATTGACACGTTTATTTGTTGTTGACAAAGCGTTAGGGGTGTTTCTCTAATAATATCTTCCTGTTACGTTTGGTGGTAAAAACCTGGTCCATTTTGAGAATTCATTCATAGCCCTTAAGTATCGCAAAGATTATATTTTGCTGTCTCGTACATCTTTTTTTCAAAAGTGTCTTAAATTATGGAACAGAATTGTATCCTTCAGTACAGTATAAAGAATGGAGAAAGGAATCCGTTGAAATCCAAACCCAAATATAAAAATGTGTTTCAGCGTTAATATAAAGTGGCACTTCCGGGTAGCCGATTTTAAGGAAAAAATTGCTGTCACGTCTAATGCATATACCTATCTTAAATACGTAATATTAGTTTCGTAGGACTTTTCGTTTTCAAGCTGGAGTGTTTACATACATACATTTTTCGAGATTTGGTTATTTGGACTCAGGCACCCCAAAACTTGTATTTCCGTTGAAAACTCAGATTCAAACAGTTTCTCGATAACAATACTTACTCTTACTATATATTACATATATACGTAAGTGAAAGTATAAATCCTTGTATAGTCAGCAATCGATCTCGTTTTTTTCCATAAGTTATTTGAATAGGTAACTTTAAGTATTAAATTTTAAAAAAAATGCATTTCTTGTCATAGAATAATATTTAAAACACTTATTATTATTTTTATTTTTTTTCAATCGAAAAATCGTTTTTTTAATAAAAAAATCACTGCGCAATTACAAATTAAACATTTTTTTTTTCAATTATTGAAGTGAAAACTTCTTTTGGCGCGTTTTGCACTTTTTTTTGGAGAGTGAATTAGATTGAGCCGTCAGATTTCTGATTTGTAACGTTCGGGAAAAGTCGGCTCGAGTCGACTAATTGAAGTCTTTTTGCATAAGAATTAAAATATTTAAAAAACTAAAAATCGGACCTGCATACTCCAAGTTAGGGCATTGTTCAGCATTACTTCCTCTCTGTAATGGGCTATAATTCAAAATTGTATCTTAAAAAAATTGTATCGAAATCCAAATGATAACGATTTTTATTAAATATTTAAATTAAAATATATCAGAAACTAAAACTAAATAAGAAACTAAAGAGTAATTGGGAGATCCAGTAATCTGGTCCTACCCATTTTGCTGCAAACCGGGAACCGGTGGTGGGAAAATATTTTCTCAAAGTATGCTCTTTTTGGAGTTGTTACCCATCACCGATTCCATTCGTCATGGGTGTACTCACGTATTACCTTTTTCCACCTGCCTGGTTCTTGATTAACCTTCACACAGAGATCCTCTGGTAAACCTGCCGAGCCTTCTCTTAACATCTGATGTTTGAACAAGTCTTCTTGCAAAAGAAGGTGAGAGGTAGTCCTGCCAGGACCTTCACTGAATCATGAGACACTGTCCTATAAGACCTGGTAATTCGCAGCAGAGCCATCCGCTGAATCGACTTCAGCCTGCTTTTCAGGTTCCATCCTGGGGACACGTACCTCAAAATACCCAGAACTATACCTTTGGTTGCAGTTTCTTGGTACCTGAGACCCCAAAATTCTTGAATTGTCCTAATGTTGAAATTTCTTCCAATTCTAACACCAAGGTATGCGACGACCTCACTCGGACGTATTCTTGCCTTGGGCAAGAACCTTCACTTGGGGTATTCTTCCAGGATTACCCCAGGGGTTCTTGGATGACTCTTTGACGTTAAATTCGTCCCAAGACTTCCGCTTTCGCGAACACCTCTCGTTTCGGTATGTCCTGGGCTTGGATTTGTACTTGCCGCGAAGTGTAGTGCACCTCTCATCGCAACTACACCTCTGGTACCACCGTGCCTTGTAGAGTTCTCTCTTGATAAACATTCAGGCCGGCGTCCACCATGGGGCAGGTCGAGCTCACGCCTTCCGGTGGTGGAGGGATTCCTCAGTAGCACTGCAGATGATATCAGAGATTCTGGAGATGCGGTAATCCAGGTCATAAATAAGATCTGTTTCCGCCGCGTCCCAGTCATTGTCAACCAGTTTTCCTTCCAACCTAGATCGGAAGGCACTCCAGTTTCCTGTTTTTGTTATATAGCCTTTTTCAATGCCGCGGGAACATGTAAATTTCGCATTTTCCACAATACTAAACTCTATCAATTGATGGTCGGAACTCGTTTCTGATCCGAGGATCCAATCATTGATGCGGTTGGCTGGCATTGATGATGCCAGCGTTACATCAGTTTTTTTCCCATTCGTTTCAATCGCCGTCAAGTTGCTCTTCTGTATTTCTTTAGACTGAAAAAGTTGGCTATTGGTACTAGCTTCTTCGAAATCATCTCGACTTAAATGAGAAGAGCCCCTCCTTGGTCTTTTTGCAGCAGCTCTATAGAGATTACTGTCCTTCTGTCCACCCTCCATCTCGTGATTGTCTATAAATATTAAAGTTTATTATAAGTAAGATAACGTTATCTCCAACCTTTTTTTTTTTTTTTTTTTTGCGTCCTTCCCTTCTCGCCGTTAAGGCTATACGGATTTTCCGGGCCAGGAGTGTGGCGGGGATGACTCCGGCTTTTTTTCTTTTCCTTTTTTTTTTTTTGCGTCCTTCCTTCCTCGCCGTTAAGGCTATACGGGATTTTCCCGGCCAGGGAGTGTGGGCGGGGATTTTAAAGACTCCCCCGGCACCGGGACGCGAACTCGTGACTATTTTTATATCTTTGATTCATATGTCAGGTTGCCAGGCAACGGCGGTGCAGTGCACACGCTTTAGCCCATTCGGTCCCCCCGCCCACTCGTTATCTCCAACCTATAACCTTCCACATTTAAACTTAATAAAATTACTTTATCCACCTAGAGTTTTATCTATTACCTTTGAGGAGTCTTTTATTACTCCTTTAAATGTCTTATTAGGAAGGGCTTGCCCGAACAGCAAGAATTTTATCCCTAGTGATAAAATTAAGAATAGAGTACTTTATATACTTACCAATTTGCACCTACGCAAGAAAGTCAACAAAGTTATATTCACCATTGCTTTCTATGGTCATTTCCAAACTCATTTAAAAACACTCATCTTTTTAAACAAGATACAAGTCTGTATAAGAATGTTAAAAAAATAATGTCCCACTCCTAACCTCACTATTTGAAATATTTACAGTTAATTGAGACATAAGAAAAAAAATCATAAAAAAACTAACACATACTGAATAGAAAATATTAAACTATAATAAACAAGCAATAGACGAAAAGATAACCACAGGAAACTCTAGATATTTCTGCGGGATATGACCTATTTAACGCCCCATTCTAAAGGAATTGCACTTACAATTCATTGGTAGATTATTAGTTCAGTTGACGTTAATGAATATAGAAACCTGGTTTAGCAGTCGGCTGCCTTCTCTCCCTGAACGAAACTCAAGACTCATACGTTGACAAGCAACGATGGAACAGAGCATTTATAAGGAATTAAATATTTCAGGATGTAAACTACACCGACATTTACAATTATGTTTACGTAGATATGTAAGTACAAATTCCTTTTGTGAAGCATAGGTTTAGAAAAAAATATTTTCGTAGCTTTTTTTGAATGAATTTCTTTTTTAACTTTCGTAGTATGCAGGTAATATCATTTTATACTCAGTACATATAATCATGAACGTGTTCACATTATGATGTGAAACCGAAAAAGAAATGAGAATACTTAAAATATAATATAAACTGCTTACCTTTAAACGTACAGATTAAACACAATTTTAGACTATGGTTTGCCAATATTTATAGTTTAAATTGTTTCAATGTACTCACGGAATCTCATTCAATAAGTTGAGCCATCAAATTTAACAATCAATTTCTCCGTTACCACAAAAAATGTTACATACCTGAGCTGAACACGTATCCTACTTGTAGCTTCACCGCAGAAGGGTAAAAATTACAACGCACTTGATCGAAAACCAAATAAAACTACATACATATTTTATCTACTTACTTAAATTTGTATGATCATATATTAAGCTGTCAATGTTGCTTCTTAGAGCACTTAGGCGTTTTCTATTATAAATAATTAAAAACGATACTCAACCGTATAAAGATCAAGGACGTACAATTTAATTTTGTTAATTTCTAGACAGTTTCGATTAATATAGACCACTCGCATTATCCTGATGAACCCATGACCGGTTTGCCCTCGACTCTTAAGTGCCTCATCGATATCTCATCCTTGATATCCTTCACTTCGTGTAACCTCCCAGAACTACCGGGACCACTCGAGTAACAGGCTAATGGGATCGCCCTTCGTCGATCAACATTTAACCATCACTTTGCTGAAAGGAGCTTCCGATATTGACATTATATCCCTCACTGGATATCGATTTTCTAATAAAGAATCTTTTATTCGAGATGGAAAGTTAAATTAAATATTTTTATAGGATTGGGGCTTGGTCGATTCCAATTTCATAATTAAGGGTCGCTTTTATGGCATTTTGTGAAATTTATTTATTGAGATTTAGAATTATAATACTTGCTGGAAATTCCTAAATGCAGAGGTTGAAACTTTTATGGAACTTTTTTAAGTTACATTTTAACAGTTTCTGTGAAATGGTTTCGGAAAACGTTTTTCAAAAAAAAGTTTTAAGCTAATGTTTTTGTAATAAAGTTCTACGTTTGCGGTAAAAGTTTAACTTGAAAAAAGTTCAGTTAAATGAAAATAGCTGTTTGACCTATTTGTGGCAGGCAATGAAAATCTCGTAATTTCATTTTAGTAAGCTTAACAATGGAAAATAACATTTAATAACTAATAGGCTTACAATCCATAATCATTTATAGATTGAATATAGAGATATACTTTCAAATCTCTCTAGGCATATACGAGTCAAAGACTTTAGTGAGGTTTAAAGAAACAGATGGAGTACTGAGTTTTTATTGTCTACCGTTTATATAATTAATAGGGTTTTTGATATAGTTAATGATTTGTTAGCTGTAAGCTTTAAGCTGTTGCTCCGTTAAAAAAGCACTTCAAAAAATTTATAATAGCCCAACATTTCCAAAAATAATTTCTTTTCAAAGTAGAGCAGTAAGTGAAAATTGTGTGTTGCGCGCACTAGATTTTTTTCATAGAAGTATTTTCGCTTGTGAAGTTAAATAGTAGTAACATCCAGTGGAATTAATAGAACATTCCATAAAATATGTACAATGAATACTACAAACATGTAAAATAAATACTACAGTGAAGTCACTTCATTTACTACAGGTGATGAATGATTTACTTCAGGTGATGAATGATTTACTACAGGTTTTATTTGATGCTCTGAGAATATTATACATGCCGATATATATCCAAAACCTAATCCGAAATTTTTTTTTTATTTTTTTTTATTTATTTATTTTTTTTTTTTATGTTCTTCCCTACCTCGCCTTTTAGGCTATACGGGATTTTCCCGGGCCGGGGAGTGAGGGCGGGGAATTTAAAATCCCCTCCGGCACCGGGACGCGAACTCGTACTTTTTATATCATCTCAAATCTCTGTTATCCGGTTGCCAGGCAACTAGCAGTGCTGTGCACACGCTTTAGCCTATTCGGCCATTTTTTTTTTAAATTTTCAGTTAAAAATACCTCTACTATTAAAATATATATATATATAGATACTACTACAATATCTTTGCAATTACGAGCCGATTCAGGGGTCACAAAGTAAATATTTATTCTTATTATTGGCGTTCTTAAAATTTTAAGGATTTAGATTATTAATGTGTTGTGTTTTGGTTGTATTATAAAAATCAAGAATAAGGTAGTATGGATGGAATTGTCCCGTTACCTCCTTTATATAATCGATGCTCAATCGATGATTCTACGTGTTTTCTCGCCAATATTTAAGTGAAGAAGAAGAAGCGTCAGCAATAAAATTGGCTGAAAGAAGTCCTTTTTTATTGAGTTTCATAAAAGTATTTCTTCTTAACGGAATTTTCAATGTTAGACAAAAGCCTAGTGATACCTCCTAAAGTCATTGGATCAAGAACAGTTGTTTACATAATGCAAATAGGTGGAAATTTACTGGTAATTTTGAAATAAATATCAAAGAGTAGGTATATCAAAGGACTATAAAGTAAATTATAAAAGATAGATTTAAACTTAAATTATAGAAGACGTTATTTTTTCAAACATCAGGTATTCACCTGACAGTTTTTTTAAACATTTCCTGTCCAACTTATTTAGACATACGCTTTTTTTTTCTTATTTTCAGCAAGCAGGAACGTCCTCGTCCGTACAAGAAAATCCTTAAAAAAGAAGCGAGGATCTGAGAGAAGATTTTTTTTCCCTACGAGAACAGAGACAGTTGTCGTATCCAATATCCAGATGCCAAATGGTAGCTCTCACGGCTGACAAAGCTCCTTGTTTTTGTTTGTTGAAGCTTCTGTCCTGGCTCCCAACCTCACTCTCTCTTCTATCCTAATTTCTAAATCCTACCTACTAACCAACTATTTATATATTGTCTAAATACTATTTATATTCTTGGTTGGGTATATTTCTGGAAGCTCCTGAAATAGTATTCGGAAAATGTTCAGTGAGTCTCTTTTAAACCTTGTGATAATTTTATCGACAGAATCGAGAGCTGGTTATATTTGATGTATAAATAAATTATTTAGCAAATTTTAAATCAAAAGCTCCTAAAACTACATTGCTGGTTTTATACCATAAACCAACAAATGATAAATTTTCATAAAAAAAAAAAAGAAAGAATAGTTTACACTTCTAAACCACTTTGACAATATCTTTGTTTTCCACAAAGAGGTATAACTTACAAACTTAGGCTAACACGTATCAATATAGCTTCTTGCAACATTTCTACTGAGTGCATAATTACCTACATTTCAATTACAATGCCAATAATATGTTTTTTTTTTCTTTTCTTATTTTCTCTTATATACCATTTTATTGTTCATCTATTACGATATATACATATGTATCATATTGCTTTATCCTTACACTGCCATATTTTAAGGAAAGGAGGTGGAACTGGTTTGAACAATGTAGTATGAGGCCAATAATATGCTTTAAATTCAATAAATTAATATTATATTTCGAGAATAAAATCTGCGGGACTAGTAATTTTTTAAATGATTAAGCTTTTTTCAAAACATACCTAAATCGACTTTATTGAAGAAAGCTAGCCAACTGTTTTACATATCATGGGAGATAGATAATCAGAAAGCAGTCAATTTTCAAGTTTTTGGGTACAACAGGCATTAGAATATAAATAGTGATGAATTAGTAATAATGATAAAATAATCATTGCCTATATCTCATCATGTATTTACATCATTCCAAATTATTGATTACACTATTATTATTACTGATCCATCAATATTTATTATTAGCTATTATTTGTTGAATAATGTTTCTTCAGGGCTATAAACAGGGTGCCTGTTGTTTATGTTTTAACATAAACATAAATGATCCTTCGTCACCTAGTTTGACTACTATTTTTTTGTTTTTCTCTTCGCTTCAGGTAATGCTTTTTCTTTCTGGATATATATGTTTTATGTATTTACATAAAAATTTATATTATATTTACATATTATATTTTTTATGGATTTTCATTTTATTTTTCTCTATTTTTCCATTTCAACTATAATCATGCTTGAGAAATTTTTTTGTTTAATTGATAAAATATTGTTTTATAGTGCTGGTTTATTAATTTAGCCTACTTTGTATATTTTCACATCCAAGCCAATGCCTTTCTGTTATTACTTTTGTTATCTTATTGTATTATTGTTTTATTTATTTATTTTTATTTATCCAAGTTATACTTTTTCTCTCACTGTGTACCAATATGCGGATGTTTGTATATACAGTTCTTTTTTTTCCATTACACTACAAGTAATCCTGAGTTTTATTTTTATTTCTCTTAGTGATTGCATATTCTTATATAAATCACTGTAGATATTATTACATTTTGTATTAAGTTATTTTTTATTAGTTAGCCAATCGTTTATAAATTTTGAAGTTATGTATATATAAATATGTAATTCCCTTTCTCTTTTTTTGTCATCACAATAATAAGAAATTTTGAGAAGATCTTATTTTCATTTAATTTTTTTTATTAATTTCATTTAATAATGTTAGAATTTGTATAAGTTAGTTTTGGCCAGATTTGTATTTTCTTTTGTTTTAGTTCATCATTGTTCTTCTAAGGGGACTTAGTCCCAGAATAAAGTTCAATTTTCTATTTTATTCTATTCTATAATAATATATTTGAGATTATATATTTTTTTTCAGTACTGACGATGACGGACAAGCTTGGATTGACACGTTGGCAATAAAATTTTTAAAAACTGACTGCGTCCGGACTATCTATCACCTCCAAATCGATTTTTTTCAATTCAATTAATTTTGCGTATTTACGTTACTAACTGCGTTGCGATATTATGTTATAAAATAAAAGTAATTAGAAGTATGTGCTTAGTTATGAACTGAAAATCTTCTTTCTTTTAAATCTTAGTAATATGTTATCATTTGTTTTTAGTGTGATTATCGGTTATACTTCCTTTAGAATTGTCGAATTTGAGAGTAAGACATTTCGTTAGTTTTCAGATTTGTTTCTGCCCGGTTTTTTTCTTTTAACACAGAAATGCTTGCTGCCTTATACTTTATTATATTCTTTCATATTATTGATGAAAAATATTCATATTTAACTTACTATTTACCATTAAAAATGAAATTTCTCATCTACACCTGCTGATTCCTCCCGGCATCAGATTATACAGCTTGGATCCTTGGAACAGAATAAACTATTTATGATAAGCAACAGAGCTAGCTGAAAAGGAGTTGTTATTAAGATAAGACTGAATTTGTTTAACATTTAACTCCCGAGGTTTTCCATTGGGCTAATTGAGATATAACAGTTATGCTAATATAATTATATGCTAGCTTGGTAATTGTACATTATTCCATCCTCTGGGCTCCTAATGCTGGTAATTTGAGTTCATAATTTCGGCTGCTGTCCTGCTCGGTCAACTTTATGACCACACCCGCTGTTCTAAATTTCTCCGCCACGGATAAGGTGCCCATTTCTACTGTTAAGGGAGCTGTTAATCACTGGAATCAGGGGTCCCCACTATTATACTAGTAGTCAGATACCGCCGACAATATTTAGTTTTTCAACTAAATAAGAACATTCGTAGAGTGACATATTAATAAGTTAAAATATTAGGAGAAAAATTATGCTATCAGCAAGCTAAAATATAAGCAAATATTTTAAGAAGTGAAAGCCCTGATACTATAATTATAATTATTATAGAGAGCAGCATTTTAAATGAAATATTTAAAAATAAAAAAACATTTTTTATATATTTAAATTGCTGAAATATAAAATGCAAAGTTTTTTATTTTTAAGAGTATTTCATTCTCAAATATCAATGTACATAAAATAAATATTTTATCCATATCCAGTTGAAAGTTTGTTGAAAAAATTTAAAATCTTCTCTGAACATCAAATTGGTTAATTGTAGAATCAACAAGTAAAAGTTGGACAGTTGTCTGATAGTTCTTTGGGAGGAGTGGGAAAAAACATTCAATTTTTTTCTTTAATAACATTTTCAAGTATTTTTTATCGTAGAAAGATCGCCTTTGCTAAAATTAATATGAAAACACAAAATATTTGAAGAAAAAAAAACCGTTAATATAGTGTCAACAAATCATTATTTATTTAATTTATGTTCCGAAAACGTCTCCTATTTAAAACATTATCTATAAAAATAATCTTGAAGAATAGACGTTTTGAACAAAATAAACACATATATATATATATATATATATATATATATATATATATATATATATATTTTTTTTTTTTTTGTTTTAAACTTATTTATTGAAAAATATTACAATCTGTCTCTAGGACATTTATAATAGAGTTCACAGATCACATTCACACTCTATGTACAATAAATAAAATAAATTATACAGAAAAATAATATATATACAATAAATAAGAATAAAATAACCTAAAAATAAATAAATAAAAAGAACACATACACACCTATATACAATATTTACAATTTGGCGAGAGAACTCCAAACCAGACTTGTCCCTCCAACTGTGGAGGGAAAAGTATGACTCCAGGAGTTCCCTGCACTCCTCTCTCAACCGCGTCACTAGGGCTAAACCCAGTGGAGATTGAGCAAGAGTGCTTTAGCCACATACACTCATGTCGTGAGTGGAGAATCTGGCCATTGCCAGAACTCCAATATTTACAAACTATAAAAGATCGCGGGGCCACTGCCGTTTTAACCTCCTTGGAGGATTATATGGATGGGTGGTGCTGGATAGAGATTGTGCAAAGGGATTTGGATGATGGGTAAGGTTCTGGTGGAATTTGGAGAATTTTGCTGGGATAAGGTCTAGGACAAATGGGATATTAAGGTCATGGTGTAGGGTTTTGTTGGTTACATAGAAAGGAGCATTGACTATTGTTCGAAGGACTTTGGATTGGAAGGATTGGATGCGTTTGATGTTAGTAAATTTTGCTGTTCCCCACAGTTCAAGTCCGTAAGTCCAGATAGGTTTCAGTATTGTCTTGTAGATCAGTAACTTGTTTTCAATGGAAAGTTTTGATTTTCTGTTTAGTAGCCGGTATAGTTGTCCGTATCGTCGGTTTAGTTCCTGTCTTTTAAGTCTAGTATGAGGATTCCACGTTAGTCGTCTGTCTAAGAGAAAGCCAAGGTATATTTATAAAAAATAATGAAGTAAAAAGTAAATATTTATATCGTAGACCTCTAATGAATAATATAGTCTCGCTTTGTTGTTATTGAATATCTCAATATCTTATTTTGGCTCACTGAGTCTGTAAATATAAAAAAAATACAACGATATATATTATATCTACGATATATATATATTATATATATATATATATATATATATATATATATATATATATATATATATCATATATATAAACGACATTTTTAAAATTTATATAAGTAGTAATTCGATATATTTCGATACATCAGGCCTTGATATTTTTATAGGCTCAAAAAAAGTATTAGTTTAAATATTTAACTTTTTTTTTTATTAACGAAATTTACAACTGTAATTAATAATAAATAAAAGTAAATATGAACAAGTAATATGACATGTACAACATGAAGAGAAACTACCCATTGGTAGCACTCCAATTATATTTCTATATTAGAAGGTCCCGAGGCCATCTTCTTTTCAGACGCCTCGGAGTGTTATTTAACATTTATATATAGCAGTGATTGTTAGCAAATTAATCAAAATATCAATAAATATGTCTTAGATGTTTTTATTATTTGAAAGAAGGGCAACAGTATTAATATTGAATTATTGAAACTTTGAGCTCTTTGGATAAATGTATATTTGATTAGATATTTATTTAAGTTAAGTTTTTATTCTCATCGATGAAGTCAGATAGGGCTTAAATGTCGAATTTTCAAAATTTCTATCTTAAATTAATATCATAAACAGGCTAAATAGTGGCAAAACTATTTTATTAAAAGCCGACGTTTCGACCCGACTTTGCAAGTTTTCTTCAGAGAGGTGTGTTCTGCTAGGAGTTGCACTTAGAACTCAACTTGAGTTTATTTGTACTATTTAGCCTATTTATGACCGCCCCTCGGATCATCTCCTCCCTTCTATAATGCAACGGTCAACTATTAAATATTTAAAAATGGTTAAATTAACTTAAACTATGAAAGAGATTTATAATTAATTAAAGGAGAAATGAGAGATCACAACTGAGGACTGAAGAAATTCGAGTGTGCACCACCCAAGCTTGGCTGAAAGGTTAGAATAGCCTTCCAAACGTAATACATTCTTAATATAATACGGGCTCCGATAATATTATATATATTTATATAATATGCCTCCTTGGTTTCCTTCGTAGTTTTGACATGCCACCATAACCTTTCTGAAGCCAAACCATTGCGACTTTGTAAAATATATGAATATCGTCCTTGGTATTACTTTGAGTACCCGATAACAACTCCTTCCGACTGGTGAACTAATGCTTGCCAGATTAACTCTCCACTGGCAACCTGCTGCTAACATTTAACTTCCCCCCGACAGATGTGAGGATTATGGCGCTGCCCCTCCTCGAACAAACACCGCCATCGTGTCAGCACCGCGCTCCTGTCCCTTGTGGTTTTCCCGATGGTCGCCCTGCCATGGGAATGCATCTGGAGTATTGTTTTAATGGGGGATTATGTTGTGTTCTGGAAGTGGAGGGGAGAGGGATGGCTGAAATTCGATAGCGGCTTTTGGATCATTTGCAACTGTTGGAGGCCTCCTGGATCAACCGATGCGGATAACTCGAAAATTAGACTTCAATATGGCGTGTTTCTGGCTCTGTTAGGTAACTCAATATTTATTAGATCAGCATGATAATATCGTTCGGGATAGAAGAGATACAACGTTCACATTCTTATTGGATTTCTGTTGTGTCGAAAAACAATATTAAGGCTGATTTTTAATTTAAATTAATTCAGGGTTCATAATATTATTTGTGACCGATATGGAGCAAGGGATGAGTGAGGAAATTCATTCGAAATCACAAATATTATTACATTATGGGTGATTCTTATTTTAAATCAAGTGTTATTCCGCCGAAAATTGTTTTCAATTAATTTTCAAGTACAACCTGATCTTATTCTGTTATTAAATAAAGAAATATCTTTTCGTTGTTAAATATTTAAAATTAAAATATTTAATATTAATCTGGTATTTGGAAAAATTTCGAATCCGAGTTCTCAACGAAAATACTTATTCGGAAGTGTCCTAAGTCGAAATAGCCAAGTTCCGCAAAATGGTCTGTCCGTGTTAACAGTCTTGCTCAAAACTGAATGATTGCAATTACATGCTTAATTACACAATTACACAATTATCTATACTTACTCTAAGTATGCAATATAAGGTATCTGCATGACTACATGCCTTTGCATAAATCTACCGTGAGGGGAAACTCGGGCTGAAGCTCCATTCACCTCTCCAAAATGGTAATATGTAACCATGTTTTATGGAAAATAAAATTAAAATAGTATCTCTTAATGTATTCTTGTTCGTGTAAAAAAAATTAATAAGACCTCAACACCATGCAAGTAGTATATTTTTTTAAAAAGTAATTATCGTAATATACATGAAAAAAAGCTTGCGGGCTGAAGCCCCCCAAAATTAAATCCTGGATCCGCTAGTGGTTAAAGGGAAGAAAGCTTGATAACCCAGCAAACCACAGCTTAATTGATAGAATAAAAAAAAATCTAAAAAAGTTGCCGTAAACTATACCTCGACTGGACGGGATCTCATGCTCACATCCGGCCGCATCGAGAAAGACGCACTTCCTGCCTGTCCTTCCAAGAAGGAGGACCGACAGGAAACCTCTGTGGACACAAATGGCGACTAATAACTCGCTTTCTATTTCCTATGTCGGCCAGCGGTAGTGGAAAATGGAGGGCTGGCTACCGTACCTCTATGCTCGACAGCCGGGGGCACAAAGGGATGCTTGTAAGGGCATTCATTATTCTCTATTTTGGGTCAACTTTAAACCAGATGGTTGAAATTTCTTTTATATTTGTGATATTCTTAAAACAAATTATATGACAATCTTAATATCAAAAGGGTTTTTAATTCCATTTTGATTAATTGTATCCAATAAGCCTCTAACCATTTCATAACTAATCCAACGAAGGCGTATATATATATATATATATATATATATATATATATATATATATAGAGAGAGAGAGAGAGAGAGAGAGTGAGAGAGAGAGTGAGAGGTAAAGCTTATACATGAACAAATAAAATACAGTTTTCTATTAATATAACAATTAGCAAGACATATAAAAAATACATATTTCTAAAACACATAAATTTTAATGTTATAAATAGCGTATTCTCCGCTGTCTGAATCGCGACCAGGTTAATTTTTTTTAATATTCCTTTTTTATATTTACGGAAGTTTTGATCTGAAACGTCTTTTGCTTACAACTTGAATTCGTTGAATTGTATAAAAAAAATACAAATGGTCCGTAATAAATTTATTATTATTAAACAATTACTGATTTAACATTCCATTTCAAATCACGGTGGAATGAATCTCATGCCAAAAGGACAAAACAAAGGTTTGCCACCCTTAATCTTAAAAATTTTATTTTGATACCTTGAATATTTTTTAAGATATTAATTTTCTGATATGTATGAAAAAAATAATCTTTTGTATTTCCTAAAACAGTAGCGCAATTGGCATATTTTTAGTGAACAAAATCATAATTTTGGCAATTTTCCTGAGATCACAATGAGTTGCGCACAAAATATTTCGAAAAGACTCATGAATCAATTTAAAAATATATTTATCAAAATGTGTATTTAGTGATACAGTGAATTCCTTCCGGTACAAGACTGTTGTTTCTAAGACCTATATACTCATTTTATCTTTAAAATTAAAATAACCTAAAGCAAAAGAAACGGCACCCACTGTCCGATGAAACTGTTGCATATTGGAGTGATATGAACGAAAGAAAATTGGTGATTTGATGTCATTTCACTACTTTCTATGATAGGATTTAGACGATTTAGAAGTTTTTTCCAAATATTTTACTAATTATAGGGAGAAATGCTCTAAGAAGATAGAATGAAGGGTTGATTAGTGGTAAGGTTTCAAAGATTCGGAGATCATTCTATTTGTGGAAAGTTTCCAAAGGAGAGAAAAATGGTTATGCGGAAGGAGTTATAGATGTATGTAATCACCATGCTTCGTATTAAAAAACGCTGCAAATTATTTCACAATGGTTTATTATTTCCAAACAACTATGCATCTAAAGTAACATTACCTTCCTAGTTACAAAGAAAAATACGTAAAAGGTGATTCCAATTAATGGACTAAACTTTTTTTTTATCATTAGTTAAAAAAAGAGAGCATTACTTCAGTAACACATTCAAAATTTAAAAAATCAAACAAAGGATTTAAGATTT
Source organism: Nezara viridula (assembly GCA_928085145.1). Classification (NCBI taxonomy): domain Eukaryota; kingdom Metazoa; phylum Arthropoda; class Insecta; order Hemiptera; family Pentatomidae; genus Nezara; species Nezara viridula. The sequence continues at coordinate 210,767,841 of OV725077.1, forward strand.
GGAGTAGAACATATAAAAAAACACCTGTGGAGACCATATCTTTGCTCCTAATTGTCCGATTTTAACGATTTTATTTTTTTTTAGGAAATTCCGTAAACTTAAAAAAAAAAAATTTGTAGTTTGTAGGAAATTTAAATACCTTTGAAACATCTTATGACAATATCGACAAAAAAGTGTATACTCTTTGAGTTATTAGGAATTAAATTTTACCGTCCCTCGTAACTTTTTTTACAGCTTCTTTTCGTTGAAGTATGTTATATAGATAAATTTAAAGGAAGAAAATGACTTTAGCGAAGTTTCATTGAAATCGGTACATTCGTTTAGGAGCTACAGTTTATAGCAACGCAGGTTTTTCGGCCGCCATTTCGAAAGTAAGAGGCGGATAGTTATGTCGCTGAAGGAGAATCATCCTCGGGTGACTTCTGATTTTATATCCAAATTTGAAAAAAATCGGTCAAGTAGTTTCGTAGAAAATGCGCTGACGGCGGACTGACAAAAAAATTTTTATTCGTTTTTCAAATTCTACGCATCCTGAAACGTGAAACCTCAAATTTTGAGAGGGGGTTAAGTTTTCGATTTTTTCGTTATGATAACAATGGTTATACAAACATACAAAACGCATAATTTAAGTTTTATAATTTTCTGTGTGACATTATACTATGGTCCATAAGAACTTTTTTTTATTACTCTTGGAATCTACTACTAATGCCCTACTCATACCCCTAAAACGAACATCGAAATTTTAATGATTTATATTTGTTTCTAAGAGTGGTTTGAACCGGTTACTTCACAACATATATCCTTCAGCAACATATTAGCACGTGTCATGACATAATGTAGAAATGATATCTGTAAAAGCGTTAAGGTTTTTGGAATTATCATTATTGAAAAAAAAAGCTTTCTCCCTCAAATCAAATTATATCGTGTATCCGCTAATGTCTCTCGTCATTTATGCGACACCAAGTACATCGATAAGAAGCGACAAACATGTGCCAGATACCTCACTCAACTTTACAACAGATATCTTGCCCCAAAGCTTAACAATCGCAACTAGCTCGTTAGTGGCAAGTGTTTATAGGGAGCGGTTCTCACAGCTACAAAGGTACTATGTGTTACTAATAGGTAGTGGCCGCCCGTTGCCCTAGCCCCCCCGCCGGGCTAATCACAATATTATAGCTCGCGGCTCACAATGGCTAAGGCTACGAACTGTGCGCTAACAATGTCTCCTATTGTAGCGCCACCACCTCCTGCGAGTATTGTTTAAACTCTGTTACAATCTTTTATAGTCGGTAACTGACACCTCGGAAGTCCGCGTTGACTTTATCTTGTTGAGTGCAGGAGTAACCAAGGTGACAGTTACAAAGAAAAAAATTAAACACTAATGTATAAAGTACCCACAGGCTGATAACAAATCAGTAAACTGTATATGTTTTGTTCGGCATATATTTAATAAGTAAAGATAAACCATCTAGATTCATTTTGAGGTTGTAATTATAAGGCCATCTACTCAGAAAAAATGCTGTTACTAACTTAAAATATTTGACCGAATACAAGTTCACGCATAATTGGTAAAATATTTTATTGGAGCCTATGAAATGTCAGTTTCTAAGATATGGGATGAACTCGCAAGAGACTTTTGCTTCCTCACTACCAAAGGTTTGAGCATTGTATTCGTCCGAGAGGTTAAACAAATGTTTGTACTCAGGATCGAAAATTTCCACTCGCGTTTTCCGTTTCAGACATCAAGGATCAAATTTGGTTCGGCGTTTGGCTGTAGTCAAGTCGATGTAACGAGCATATCACCTATTATCGTCTATCCGATTTTCATGAAATTTTCAGGAATTGTGCGGATTGGTGCCAGCATGGTCCCAAATCAATTTTATCAAATTTCATCCAGCACTTTCGCTTACGTAGCGCGTCTCGTGTCAATTTTATTGAATTCTGTCAATTACTTTCTCATATATATACTCAATTTCCTTGGTATTTCCCTTGGTACGTCCATGTCTCTAAAACCACACGTTCGATTTGGCTCAAATTTGGAAGTAATTTATGGATCGGTAAACATATAATTAAATAAGGATCAATTTTATCAAATTCTATCTACTACTCCCAAAAAATATGTCTGCTTTCAGATCAGGAAATGTGTTATTTGACATGCCTATAGTCTGAAAACGGCGCATTTGATTTGACCCAAACTTAAAACCCAACTCGATTTTTACCCAAAAATCGAATTTAATCGAAGAAGGTCTTTTCATTAAACGTTTGACCAATGCACTGTCTCCACTTTTTGCGTACAATTCTCCAAAGCCAGTTTAGGACCTCCTTACACTGGCAATATTTCGAAATGCCTGTTAAAGTTCTGGTTCTAGTAAGCGAAGCACAGCGCCGTTTCTGGCTGGCTGGTCTGACTTTTCATTGTCTAGAGACCCAAACCAGCTTTAGCTTCTTGTTACAAATAAATAATTCGATAATTTCCTTACATTTTCCCATCAGTACGGTGGTAATCTTAGGGGGCTCCAGTGCTTGCAGGGTTGATTCTGTTTAGATAGTATAACTGGTTAGGACCAATAGTTTACAGCTTATAACTTCAGAACATGAGACTGTAGACAAATAGTAATCGATCCCTAATAAGTAATTTTGTGTATTTACTAAGATTAAAAAAAAAAAATAAAATAAGTAAATGAAATATGACACAAAATTATTTTGTTTATTAAAATAATATTGACTTAAAATATTGGAAATTTTGTTTTGAGATTTTAAATGTTTTATAACAAACAGTTCAATAAATATAAAAAATATTGGATGGTCATAATACAAAAGTATCATTAATTAAGTTTGACTGTAACGCTATGGAAATGATATAAGCTGCCCATAAGAGGCCTAAATATCGAACCTGGTACAACCCCTTCTGCTCAAACTAGCTTGATTAATTTGATAAGAGGATTATATCACGTCGATGAGCCGTCACAAGAAATAAATGGCTCTGAGGTGTTCCCTTCTTCAGGTACCACCGACTGATCCTACGCATTCCTCGGGTTTATCGATTATTGAAAACGAAAATAAACAAGTTTTAATAACAGCAGTTATAAAATTAAGATATATATATATATATATATATATATATATATATATATTTATATAAGGATAGATAGACAGATAGATTAAATTATATTTTATCTTAGGCGATCAACAGCTTGGTTATTGTGCACTTAGCTTTTCCTATTTTTTTAGATAGATAGACAGACAAAAAAATAAACTTTATTCTGAGACAACGTTCTCTTAGAATAACAATAATGAACAAATAAAAGAAACACACGTATGTATATATTTTTTATTTATCCTCTGGCTGATTTCAAGTTTTCATATTAGGATTGAATTGATCCAGGAAACGTTAGTCTAAATTCAGTGTTAATGTTACACAAGATCTTGAGCTTGTATATGTTTATTTGTTATAATATCATCTCTTATTTATTATCCAACAATTCAGGAAGAAATAGATATTTTGGGTTCCGTGAAAAAATAATGATTGAAAGTCGTGATTCACGGACTAGCTCTAACTATAAAAAAAAGGGCATGTGAACAAAGATGGAGATAATAAATTTCCGAGTAGATTTAGCTAGTTATTTCACTAAAACTAAAGAGTAGTTATAAGGACATTGATTATCACTAACTCTAGGTGATTCCACTAACGAATTCACCATTACATTTCCTAAATTGCTAATAACTCGTACACCAAAAAAATAACGTAAATCCTCTCGTATGTGACGTTCAAGTATAAGGTCAACTTGATATTTAAAGTTCTGGTGTGCTGCAACATCTTTTAACTAGAATATCAAGGTATTAAAAGTGTTGTTTGTCTTCCCTGATATCTATGTGATATAACATTTTTTTCTAAATATTATGATGCATTTGAATAATTATTGCAGAGAAATAGTTATCAGAAAAGTTTTCCTCACTAGTGAGTGATCTGTGATCAGGGTTCTATCGCATGGCGAAGAACGATCAATAAAGAACAGCCTACAGAAACTTGCCAATCAATATTTCTTTATGTAGGCAAGAAACTTAAAATGTGTGAGGGATGTAGCTCGTAGCAATCCATAAGGAAGCCTCTATACAACAATGAGTGCTTCAATAGTAGACACGAGACTATGGGCAAGACCAAAAACCAGATGTTTAGATCGAATCAACAAAGATACTGTGTAGAGTTGCACGAAGATAAATCGGAAAGAAATTGCCCAAGATAGGCTGAGATGAAGATAAAGATCTCTAGTTTAAAAAAGAGGAAAAAAAATACGTAATAAACAATCTGACACTATTAAAAGTAAACTATGAATATTTCTGGATTAATGAAGATTCAATAGATCCATGCAATACGTCCGTATATTTATACCATTTAATAATTTAGTATCAACTTTAGATAGAGTCCTGTGAAAACATCAAGTGAAGTACCTTCATAAATCGTATTCTATTTACCTAAAATCCTGAAAGGAATCGTTTCAATTTTTTTTTTAATAAGAAAATAAGAAATCGGTGGCTATAAATAGAAGGTAGGTATAAATATAAAAAAAACAGGAATGGAAGTATTGTTTATCCACCTTTCATAGATTTTATATAAAATGGGCGTTTTGTAAGAGGAGACAGCAGAAATAACACAGAGAAAGGCCAGAAGGTGCTGAAGCGGATTTGATTTTTCCACAAACAGTCAAATAGGATTAGCTAGGCCCTGTTTCTTCTCGGTAGCAACCCCCTGAAAAAAGCCCGTAATCCTGTGGATCTTTTGGACTGATAGAGGAGGTGCAAAGAGCAAGGAGCTGAGGCTGTTTGGAAGCGTCAAGGGCTCACTCACTATATAGAATACAAAGGCGACCTGGCTGGTTGCCCCTGCAGTTCACACCAAGGGATTAGCACTCCTTAGCAGCCTCACCTGCTCCCCATCTGGTCCCTAATGCCCTCTTTAAGTTTACATTACCCACCGATAGCAGAGTATATTACTATCGCTTTTTCTAAGAATATGGAAACCTCATGAGCAATGTTTTAAATAAATAATTGTATCATTCTTATAGATCATGCTTGGTTTCCTAGGGAGGAAGTATTTTTGATGCAGGATTTCTTAAGAATTTTCCAAACCACCACTGAGGCTTTGGAAATAGTGGAGCATATGGTTTAATAATGACTAGCCAAATATTAATATCTCTCTGTCATATAAAAAAGTTTTTAGTGACTTTTATTTTATTTTAGGATTAGGAGAATATGAGATTGCAGGAGCTCTCTTGTTTGCTTTATTATTAGCACTAATTATTCAGCTGTACATTTGATTACATATGTGTTGAGTTCCTGTAATCTCCTTCTTTCCTAATACAAAATAGAGATTTACACCCATGTGTCTTCGTTACAGTAATATGTATTGAGCTCCTGTAACCTCCCACTCTCCTAATACAAAATGAGAATTTTTGATTAAAAATTTGAGTGGAAAATGGTATTCATCTGGAGGTGGTAGTTAGATTTTACTTTGGTGACAGCAGCTATTTTTTGATCTAGACATGTTCCTCCTAAAATATATTAATCATTATATTACATTTAATATTATTTATGATATAATTATAATTATTATGAAATAAAAAAGGAAGCACAGTATAATTCACAATGAAAATATTAAAAATAAAAGGCTCAAATTGATATTGGGCTTACATGAAGCTGGAAAAGTTGAATATATATTGTGGTTACAATTTGGCTATAAGAATATTTGTGATTTGGCAAATTGGCAATGAGGCACGATGCATAATATAGATATTTAAAAAAATTAAAAGTTTGTCCGACTGATTTGAAAAAAAAATGTAAAAATCATAAATTCTTAAATACAGAATAAATAACAGTTATACAATTTGAGCAACGAATAGTACAATCAAATGAACATTTGTATAATCTGTAAAATGAGGGTTGGTTCGCCGTTAGGCTGACAAGGGTTTAGTTAATTATAATTAATTAATTCATAATTCGTGGAGTGGTACCAATGGGTAGTTTCTCTTCATGTTGTACATGTCATATTACTTGTTTCATATTTACTTGTTGTATTTATCATTTAATACAGTTGTAAATTTCAAAAATAATAAAAATAAAAAAATCATAATTCATTATTTTAATAATAAAAAAAGGTTTCTTTCGGGACCTATCGTATTCAACTTTCGAAGTTCTGTTATGCAAACGAAATGGCTGTTTTCACACTGCCAGGTAGGATTAACAAAGATGAAAAAAGCCTCGCACAGGATGAGGAGGAATGTAATACCGCAGATGGTGAGTGTTTTATAGCTGAGAGTGGTAAAATTAAATAAATTAATTGGCACTTTTTCTATAATGATATTTATATATATTTTTACCAATTCGATGAAGGTATGTAAAATTAATATTTTTTTTTATTAATTGAAAATTAATACGTTCTGCCACATTGGAGGACAAGGGCTACATTGACCATTCACACAACATATACATACAAATGTTAACTAAAATAGAGTTAATAAGGAAAAATAAATGTAGAAAATAAAATAAGAAAATTAATATACATATGTAAAAAAAGTAGTATATATATGAAATAATAGATAGAAACTAAATCAAATTAAAATGGATAAAACACATTCACAACTATATACAATATTTAAATTCACCCCGGGGACTCTGAGTCATGCTTTGTCCCCCAAATGTGGAAGCCAATGCAGGACTCCAGGAGATCCCAGTGCTCACTGGTATTGGAAGCCAAAGGAGACTGATGGAGGGCACTAGAGCTACAGACGCTCAGGAATTCAGTGGAGAATCTGGCTTTTGCTTGTTCTCCATCATATACATATTTACAAAAGGCCACTGCCGTTTTAATCTCCGGGGAAGACTATAGGGATGGCTCAAGCCATATAGGGATTGTGCTACAGGATTTTGATGAAGAGTGAGATTCTGGAGGAATTTGGAAAATTTTCGTAGAATTAGGTCAAGAATAAATGGAATATGAAGGTCATTATAGAGGGTTTTATTTGTTATATAGTAAGAAGCATCGAGTATTGTTCAGAGGACTTTAGATTGGGAGGGTTGAGTGCGTTTGATGTTAGAAAATTTATTAGCTGTTCCCCACAGTTCTACTTCGTAGGTCCAGATAGGTTGCAGGATTGTCTTGTAGATTAGTAGTTTTTTGTTGACTGAAAGTTGAGATTTTCTATTTAGTAATCTATTTAGCTGTGGGTATCATCTGTTATGTTTTTGTAGTTTACGTCTGGTATGTAGGTTCTAGAAGGAAGCCAAGATACCGGACTGTGTCAGAGAGAAGAAGAGGTATGAGGTTGAAATAGACTGGTGGACAGGACTTGCGCCGAAGGGTAAAAGTGATATGCTTGGATTTGGATTAATTTACTTGGATGCGCCACTTATTATACCAGTATATAAATTTTAGTTTATTTATTATCTAATATTATTATCTAATATTTAAAGCCACTTATTACACCGTTCAATAAATGAAAGGTGACTTCGTAGGTTTAAGGATGCTTTTTCAGAATCTATATTGGAAGACAGGATGGCTGTGTTATCAGCGAATGTTAGCAGGAGGGTTTTGGAATGAGTTGGAATATCAGCGGTAAACAGAATGTAAAAGGATGGGACCAAAGACGCTGCCTTGAGGAAATCCCGCCTCGATTGAATGCCAGTTAGAAGATTCTGTACCACAGCGAACTTTAAAGGAGCGGCCAGAGAGATAAGATCAGAGTATTAGATATAAGGACTGGGGTAGGTGGGTTTTAAGTTTGAAGAATTGTTCGGTGTGCCATACGTGGTCGAAAGCTTGCCCGATGTCCAACAATGTTCCCGAGCAATACTCTTTGTTTTCTAGGGTTGAGAATATGTGGTCAACAACTCTGTTGACAGTGACTTCTTGAACAGTGAAATGTTGGAAACGAATTAATGGGTAGGAAGGTTTTGTGATTCTATTATGGGTAGGATTCTTTTCAGTAGGATTTAAAAAAAAAATTGAAAGGATTGGGATTAGGCTGATTGATCTATAGGATGATGTATTATTGAAAGATTTGGCTGGTTTCAGAAAAATCACGATGATGGAATGTTTCCATAACAGAGGAAAATGGGTAGTTCTTAGGATGCAGTTGTACATATATGTGAGGAACATGGTAGCTTTGGGTGGTAGTTGACGAAGGATCTGTGGGGTTAGAAGGTCGTATCCAGGAAATTTACGAGAAGATAGTTTTTGTAAATAATACAAAAAACCTCAGAAGGATGAACTACTTTAGGTGATAAAGGAAGTGTAATAGTGAAAAGAGGAATTCTTCTACTTTCGCAGTATGGATGAGATGGGATTCAGGATGAGGAGCAAATGTACGTAAATGTAATATAATCAAAATTGAAAATTAGATTAGACTAAAAAATTTAGTTGGCGCATTTTGTGCTATGAAACCCCCTTGTGGGTACCTCTGCATCAAACTATCAATTGTAAAATTTTATTTCGTAGGTAATAGTATTGGAAAGGCTAGGGGATGTAAATGGTGGATGCCTGATTGGGACTAAGGAATACTTACCGTGAACTAACCATAGGTAAATGGTTAGTCGGTATTGGAAGTCTATTGGAAGTCGGCTCGTTAGAGGTGGATAAACAATGTGACACGGTAATGCCTGCCTTCTCCTGTCGCCAAATTACAACCCTCACTCGCTAACTAACGAGCCACTGTCCCTCTTCGTCTGTCGTTAGTCCTCCGATCAATCTCTTGTCTTAGTCCTTCTAGCTCTGCCTCTCCTTTCTGCTTACTAACTAACATTATCATATTGTAATTGCATATCATAATAATTTTTCAAAATTATCATTAAGTGGAGGCTGAGGATGTGCGGTCACCGATTCCAATGCCAACAACATTTTTCAACCCATTTATTTTATTATAAATTTTATCATTTTTTTTATGATTGTTTTCTGCCATTGATCTGCTCGGATTGCTATCTCATAATGTAGTGTTGCTATGTCGTTTTGTTTTTTTTGTGTAAAATAAGAAAAACATTGCTGATTTTATTAAATCAATTCAAATTTATAATAAATTACAGAAGTCAAAAGACGCTTCTGGTAAAGAAGGCCAGGTAACCGTCCTTTAGCTCTGAAATACGAGATTGTATGGAAATAAAATAATATAAATTACTCGTTCCAGGTCTTCTGACTTATACATAAGGGCCCATCGAACCGCTGCTTTCGACAGATCGCTCATTATCCGATCCTCATCCCTATAGCGGACCCTACACGGTCATTCGGAATTACACTAATGACGTTCCGAATTATCGTGTGAGGTAGTGAATGAAGTACTGATGGTGGTGCGCTGCGGATTTCCGAACATACGGAAATCAAAGGTTCATTCACGAGAAGTGGAGGGGGGACTGAGGTAAAAGTAGTGGGGAGACTAACCATACTACTGGATAGGTTAGGTTACCTAGGCCTGACAACCATTATAAATTTCTGATTTTCATTATATTTAAATAGTTAAATAACTTTTCATGTCCCTTTTTTATAATTTTAAACCATCTTCAACTATTTCTTTTAAATAGTCAAGTGTGGAACAAATTTAAAAAAAAATGTGGAAACTTCACAGTTTACTTTAAGAAAAAAAAAAAAACTTTAACGTTGTGTATATTTATCAGTTCTTTTCCCATTTTCCTCAACAAATTTATTATTTTCGCAATACCTTTCCTTAATTTTTGTAAGTAGTTGACTTATATTTTACTAACTTTTGTCAAAACGATTTTCTATGAGACTAACCTTACTAATAGATAGGTTAGTTTACCTAGGTCTCGTTATTAAGTAAATAATTTCATAAATGTAAATAGTTGTTTATATCCCTAGTCTATATTATTATTAACCATTTTCAACTATTTTTTCTTTAAATAGTCAAGTAGGCAATAAATTGAAGAGAAAAAAAGTGGGAACTTCACAATTTACTTATAGAAAATCTTTAACTGTTGTGTTTATTTGTCATTAATTTTTCCATTTTTCTTAACAAATTGACTATTTTCGCAATACTTTTCCTAGATTTTTGTATGTAGTTGACTTATATTTTTCTAACTTTGGTCTAAACGATTTTCAGGTACTAGGAAGTAATTATTATATCTCCGTTTTTCTCTTGATGCCCAATATTATAAATGACAATGTCCAAATAAGCATATTTATGCTGTTTCTTTGTTTACAACTGAGCTAAATTGGTATCAGCAACGATAAGTAATGGTTGAACGTGTAAGGGTCTTCATGATCAAAGCAATACCGAGCAATCTTGGCACTTCTTGTGACGTTCATTCATGAATTACCGTGTAGGGTCCGCATATGGAACATCCCTTCCCACATCCATCAATCCAATACCCTTCCTACCTTTAAATCCCGCCTGTTCAATCAAATAAATATATATACATATATATATATATATATATATATATATATATATATATATATATATATATATATATATATATATATAAGTTATTAGATCGTTCTTCATTATTTTTACTTTATTTTCATTTTTTTATTATTAACTTATTTAATTTAGAAAGTAACTTATAATTTTTTATTATGACTATTTGATTACTCACCATTTTTTTTTTATGTATCTCCGGGGATCCTTAGCCTACATTTCTTATTTAGCCTACATTTCTGTCCTCGTCCCAGAATAAATAAAGTATTATTATTATTAAATATTCACATCGGATTTTATTGGAGGATTTTTTTTTACTAAACGTTCATACAACCGATAGAATGCTTATTATTGCTCCTCTGAACCATACCAATAACTTTTACGTTTTACGCCTTTATGAGGCATAAATAAAAAAAAGTTCTCAAACGTATTTATTTTATACTTCTAGTTCTTAATTGATTAAGAGAGTTTAGCTTGTACCATTTCATGCAGTTTATGTGGTCCTAAATCACAGCTAATTTTCTTGTGGATAGGTGGAGGCATGTTGAAGTAGACATTTTTGTTATTTTCGAAAAAAAAAAACCTCATCTGATGGGTCTTGGTATTATTTAATAAAATGTAATGGATCTGAGAAATTGTTTCAGAAAAAAGATAACTACATATTTCTTGATTTGGTTCGTGCAGCGCCTAATTGTCTGCACCTTCTTCTAACTATCCTGATGAACTAATCACCTATCTACTACGATTCATAAAAAAAAAAAAAAAAAAAATATTTTGTAAAGCTTTATTCATAATATTTACAACTGTATCAAAATAAAAACACATCTAGTAAATCAGAACAAAGAAATATAATGACATGAAAAGATTTGTTACCCCACTGGTAGCACTCTAAGAATACATCTGCATTAGGAGATCACGAGGGCTTCTTCTTTTCAGACTTCTCGGAGGGTTATTAGGAATCAAAGAGGAAGCAATGTGGGAAACGAGAGGTTTCAGATGGTTCGAAAGTTTATTATGGAAACATATTGAAAATTGAGGTCGTTATGGATTATTTTATTTGTGAAAAAATAAGTTGCTTTACAATCTTTAAATTTCAGGAGTTTTTTAGTGATCTGCCGGTAGTTGTAAGTTTTTTCAGAAAAATGAGTACATTTTGAAATTTCGGATCTAAGTTTGTTAGTCAGTTGGGCAAATGAGTTTTATTTAATGGATATCAAGTTATATACCACTTGGATCTTGCTCTGCGTTTTTCCTTTAATAAAACTCGAATATGCTGTGGCAAGTCTTTATGATTCATTATTCATACAAAAGAGAAGTATTATTTATTTCTTAACTGATACAGAAATGATATTAGATGGGGCTGGCCAATAATAGAAAAAAATAAAATAAATACATTAGCTTGGATGTTTGTTTGGTTCGCAACCATCTGGTTGAGTCCAGGAAATTATTTTCGAAACTCAAATTTTATAACTTTTTTAGTTTTTATAATTTTAGAGGAGGCACAATGTTTTGGTACGGATAGAGCATCCCAATGGTCTCTGTCCCAAATCCGGAAATGTAATAAATTTTTATAATAAAAAATAACAGTTTATGGAGTGAATGTGTTAATATCTCAGTGTAATTGTTGTCCACGTGACAGATTATTATATTTCTAAATAAAAAAAATAATAATAAAAAATAAATAAATAAATAGTAAAAATATTTAAAGTATTATTGATAGTAAAAATACAATTCAACAGAGTTCAAACCTATGCAGTTTAAAAAAATATAGTAATGTTCAGACAATTATTTAATTAATTTGTACAAAAGCAAAATTGTTTTGTTTTTTAAAATAATTATTGCAATTAGTTTCTCATTGAAAAGTGATTCATGCTAAAGTGACGGATTGTATTCCCTCATTCCTTAATAGATACTGAAATGGCATTGGATGGGGCTGGTCAATAAGAGAGAAAATGATACACTTATTAGCTGGGATGGTTCGGAACCACCTGGTTGAGCCTAGGAATGGCTAAATACTAATCGGTTAGGCTTACATAATCCAGCAGCTGGGCCCTTCCCTTTGTAGCGGGGAGGCCAAATCCCAAAATCCGACCACTTCCTCCTTAAACACTTCCTAAGGTCCCTAATCCTCAGGGTGACCATTGGCCATTTCACACCCCTCTGGTCTCTTTGCGTTTAGTCCGTCTGTCGAGGCGGTGAAAGCGTTCACTTTGGCAGCGATCCGTTATATATCCGATTGTGATTTCTAACTGTCCCTTATTCCGAACAAATCTGTGAACCTCGAAGCAGTTCAGGTTCAGGTTAGGCTTTGGTACGGTACATTTCGTGCATTGTAATGTACCTCTCACTTGTACGTTTCAGTTAGAATGAACTGGTAAAATTCTCAGTAAATTATACTTTCTTAAAAAAAAACATTATTTTCAACTAAAATATATACAAATTAGTAGTCATGAACTGCTGAATTAAGTCAACGCAATATTTATAATAACTTGTTACCTGGATCAAATAAGTGAAGTTTTTTTCCCTGCACTTTGTTGCATTCAACTTTAAGTCAGGAGTCTTCTTCAGCAGCTTGGGGCTTTTATAGGCGACAGTAGTTTTGTTTTTTCTCGATATATCCAGGAAGCACGTGGTTGGGTAACCGGACTCGTGCGATCGAATAAGTGAAGTACCAGACAGAATCAAGTTTAAATGTGCTCGATATATCCCACCGTTACAATTCTTGCCTTCAACCATAATTACAATTCGATGCAGTTTATTTGTTGAGTTTTTTTGATGTAATATACGATTTTTTTTTTATTTATTCATGATATTTACAACTGTATTAAAAAATTAAATACAAATATACGATTTAAATTTAAAATGAGTAAAATCACAATTTATTCATGAACTTTCATAAAAAAAAAATATTATTTTTTTTAAATGGTGGTTTTAATCCTGTTTAATGCATTGTTTTTATATTCAGTGTTTCTATGGGTGCAATATTACAAATTTTTAATGTTGGATAAATTTAATTTTATTATGAATCTAAAATTTCAATTTTATTTGGTTTAACAGTAATAAAACATCATTTAAATAATTATTGATTTTTTTTTCTTTAAAAGAATTAAATAATCGGGACTAAAAATTTTATTCGGTCTAGTGTTGCCCAAAATAGGGCTTGATCTTACACTTTGCAAGACCAAGACCAAGACAGTCTAACTGTTGCAAGACCGAGACCAAGACTGGTAAAAAAAAAATTGATTTATTGAATAAAAATTAAGGTAAAATAGTTGACTAATACTTAACAATTTTAGTTACTATCTGTAAAAAATTGGTGTAACCAATATACTTTTACATTTAACTATTCGAATTTTTCATTCAGGCTTAGCTAGGTTTCTACTATCTAAAAAAAATACAGTAATGTCTCTATAGTAATAAGTTAATAGGTAACTGCAAGACTTTGCGAGACTGTTGTGCAAGACCAAGACGAACAACATGGCTGACTGCGCAAGACCAAGCTAGCTAGACTCGTCTTGATCTCGCATTTGGGCAACACAACCTCGGTTCCTCAACATTATTGTCACTACAAGTCAAGTATTCATATAACAATTGGAACAAGTCAGTAAATGAGTTTTAAATAAACCAAGATTGCCTTAATGTCGTACGAAAATGAATATAACTATGAAATTATTATTAATTATTTACTAAATTTGCAGATCGAAAAAAATAAGATTATTTTGTGTTGATTTCATATAAACAAAATTTATTTTATTTTTTACTGTCTTCACTTAAAATAATTAATATTCATTTAAGGTAAAAAATGTTTTGGTTTATAGTTATTTTATAAGCTTCTTACATGAAAAAAACATATGTGAACTTAAAGTTTTTTGAAGAAGCAGGATTTTTTTATATAGTGGTCAGGATCGATAAAAACTTATGCTCTTAGCATTATCCATCAACGGCTAATTTCTTATTGAAAATTTTAGTTTATTGTATATAAGTGAACGGTAACGTTTGAAAATCGTGTTATAATTTTGTTTTAAGTTGTTTTTAATGAAAATAAGGTAAAATTCAGGGCTTCTTTTGAATCAAAAGGAAAAATAATTATGCACCTTATTTTATCATCACATCAATAAATAAGATGTTTGGGATTGAAGTTGATTATCCTGTGTAATATAATTAAAATGGTTTTACTAAATACAAGACAGGAAAGAAAACATGAAGCCAAAAAAAAAAATTGATGTATGTTGTGATTTTAATTCACTTTAATGCTGTCATATTTTTTAGAAAAATAATGGGGTTATAAAAATAGACACACCGTAAGAATAATTTGTAATAATTGTTCCGTATTTATTTAATTTGTCAAAATTATCTCATAACGCCAAGAGTATGTTCATATTCATTGCATCATTGCAAGTGGGTTAATAAACATCTGGAATTTAATATGATGAGTTAAACTACCACTATGATGATTTGTGATATTTTAATCTGTTTCCGGCAAACTATGACTAGAGGTTTTATACCCTACCAAACAAAAAAAAAAAAAAAAAAAAGGGAGAACACCAAAGCATCTTCCCCTCTGTCAATATTAAGACCGTTTTCTTGCAGCAGACTATTAGAATATTCAATAAGGGTCTTCAACATGAATCTGCATGCAGCACCGAGTCATTGTCAAACAATGCTCAGCTAAATCCAGAGTACAATGGACTCAGGATAATTATAATCCTATCAACCTTAAAATTGTTCATTCGTGTATTAAAATACATGAAGGAGTTGGTTGAATCAAAACTGAGTATGATTACTATAATAAATTATGGTAATTAGGTTTCATATATCAGGACTATCAGAAAACTATTTTTTATTTGTACTAATTCAAATACTGGCAGCTAGAAATTAAATACTTCAAAAATAATCTTATTCATTTCAGATATGCTTAATTCACATAAAACATTTACCACATAAAACTTAAAACTAAAAGTTAAAAACATAAAATATGAGGAAAAAGCTAAGAATTACTTTACAAATGCAATATATTTTTCCTCTTTTGCAATAATAGATACTGTTTATATCTTTAGGGTAGTTAAATGCTATTGTAAGCAAAAGTAATTGTACTTTATTGAATTTTTTTATAATCAAAGTTTATGTGCGAAAAACCTAACAAAAAGAAAAAAAACAAGACAAAATTAGAATGAAACTATTTAATGAGACAAAAAGATAAGTTAAATTTTAAACCAGTAATGTTATTCAAAACAAATAAATATTGTAAGTGCAAATTTTCTGATTTCAAAGAGGGAACATTCATCAAACAAGCTACAAAGGGAAGTCGCAATCAGCGAATTATCGATAGTGTTGCCCAAATGCGAGACCGAGACGAGTCTTGGTCTTGCAAACTCAGTCTTGGTCATGGTTTTAGTCTTGCGCCAGAGTCTCGCAACAGTCTTGTAGTTACTTATTAGCTTATTACTATAATATTTGTTAGATAGGTGAAACCTAAGTAAGCCCGAAAGAAAAATTGGAGGAGTTAAATGCAAAATTATATTGGTTATACCAATTGTTAACATATAGTAATTACGATTTTCAAGTATTAGTAACTATTTTACCTTAATTTTT
Organism: Nezara viridula; assembly: GCA_928085145.1. Lineage (NCBI taxonomy): Eukaryota > Metazoa > Arthropoda > Insecta > Hemiptera > Pentatomidae > Nezara > Nezara viridula. The sequence goes on from OV725077.1 coordinate 210,783,851, forward strand.
ATTTAAAAAATCGATTTTTTTTTTACCAGTCCTGCTCTTGGTCTTGCAACAGTTAGGCGGCCTTGGTCTTGGTCTTGCACAGTGCAAGACCAAGACCGATTTTGGGCAACACTAATTATCGACTTGTACCTTCGGTGTTTCTATTTATTTTCGGTGATTCTAAATCGAAAATTATTGGTTATGCCATGAGGAAAGAAATAATTAACAAAAAAAAAATGTATGGTTTTGCCTTCTCTTTGGACGAATTGTTAGGTTATTATATACCAATCGATTTACCAACACATTGCCAAAAGGATTAAATGAGTTCAAATGTATCAGAAATATCGATTTGAATAATTTGAGCAACAAATTTTTATTTTTCGATTGTTATAAAATTTTTATTCAAGGATTTTTAAGGTGAAAACGAATATCTACTATGTTAAATTATTAAGTTAAAAATATTAACCTGAACATTGGTAGGTCGATCGGTCTAGTTTATTTCAATATTACACTCATATTTTATAATACTGAGTGTATTGTGGGCATCTATGCATATTATTAAATGTTTTTTCTTAGGGACAAAAAAATATAATATTCGTTTATTATATGTTAAAAAATTATTTTGCGAAAATTTTTTTTTTAGGCCTTTTTTTACATTATTTTTTTACATTTTTTTTTACATTATTTTGCCAAATATTGTACTTTTTCTAAACCAACCGAGTATCTAGATTAAAGATTAGATGAACAGTAGGTATTTGTTTCTGATTATGTCCAAAAATCAATGTATCTACGATAAATATCTCCGGTAATCTAATGAACTTTGATAATTTGAGGACAATTTTTTTCACTATAATCCAATGAGTTTGGAATTGATAGATTTCCCATGCCATCGATGGGCTCATTGTTGAGTTTACTTACCCCATACAACAATAAGTATTAATTTGTAAAAGCAAAATATAATTTATTTACACCAGACGTTCACTATCTCTCGAATAATTACTGGTAGTTGTTTCAAACTGAATATTTTAAGAAAAAAAATGAAAATTAATCACCGGTTGTTATGAAAAGGTAAGCGATAACTGTTATTAACTATACAATTAAAAGATATTCCAGTAGCCTCCCGGAACCGGTTACAGATTTATGTGTCTCCTCAAAGCGGAGCTCAGCACCTATGATCACACTTCTCATATTTATTTATAAGTTATCACAGCTCTAGTTACGGATATACATATTTTTTCTAGTAATCTCATGAATTTTAACAAGGTTATTTAATCTCAATTAAAAGAAATTCCATTAAAATCACTTAATAACATGGTTCAGGTTAATCTGCTTATTTTTGATACTTTCAAACATTTCCTAGTCAAAAGGAATATGTTTTTTTTTTTTCAAATTCGTAAGATTTATTTTTGAGTACACAAACCACGCAAATTAATCGAGCAGAACTTGAGTAAGATTTTTTTTTTTTCCATATAAATAGGCTTTAACTGATCATATTTAGCATTAACATTTTTTTATTATTTATTTTAAAATTTAGCAGGATCCTTATCATTTTTCAAACAAATGGATCAAATATCAAACTTGTTTGTATTTTTTTTAAATTAACGTCTTGAACAATCTATTTAATCACGGAAGATTATTCGATGGTATTAGAACACCATTGTTCTAAATGAGCATCAAATATATCGATGGTAGTTAAATTTACAAATGTTGGCAGCACAAATTTTATTTTTTGAAGTAAAATAATATTTTACCGCTTTCTATTATTCTTTATTTATTAATTTTCATTGGTTCTTTGTATTGGTTTATTTTTAAGTATATGTATTAAAAGTCTTTACATACCTAAAAGTGTATGGTTTCCAACAATCTTTTCATAAATTTTTACTAACAACCCCGGTTTTATTTTGTAAACGGCATTGGAAAAAAATAATACAATCTACCACAATCAAGGGCATTTGATATGATGACTTTATGTTAACATTCATATCATATATATTTACAACTAATATGTGAATTAAAAATAAATAATGACCATAAGAAGAAAACATAAATACATTAGAATAGCAATATAAAGAAAAAAAGCTTATAAAAAAAAAATACATTAAGAGAGTTATAAAAAAAATAAATAAATACTTATAATAAATACTTGTACTGGTTACGCATTTAAACCTGAATATAATACACAACTCTGAAGTTAATCATCGATATATTTAAATGTATCAAATAACAAAGATATATATTTATATTTATGTAAAATACATCAGAATTATAACCAAAGAATCACAGAATGCGGTAAGATCCTGATTTGTCATTAAACAACTAACAACATGACATCAAGCCATTAATCGGCTAAAATGCTCAATACATTTGTTTCTTTATAATAAATTCAAATTAATATGAATATAGCTAATTGCGAATTTTCGTAAATAAGTTATAAATTAATGTAGTTATTTGAAAAATAAAATAATTAACTCACTCTTATATTTGAATTGAGTTCTAAATTCATTTTGCCCCATGTTTTAATCAGCTCTACGCTCTCTTCCATTAATTTAACTTAAGATTGATTAAATAAAGTTAAAATAAAAACAGCCAGTTAAAAAAAATAGAGAATAATTAAGGTGTATCAAAATTCTATTTAAAATGGGAATATGGAATAGAAAGACGGGATGACAATGAAAACGCATAAGTTGTTTAAATAATTTTATTATACTCATTATTTACACATATATATCTTACGGAATATAATATTTTATATATATTTATATAAGATACAATTAAGCTTGGATTTACACATTATCTACAATATCTAATATTTATATCAAATTACAATATATATATATATATATTTATATACTTTTTTTACACGAACAAGTTTTGCGAACGACCGCATTTCGAATATACACATTGCAAAGTAATCCTATATAACAAAGCACTGAGACATTCTGTACAAACCCAGGGCTTTTTTAATGTGTTTAAAAAAAAATTCATTGAGTGATCAAATCGGAAATACAAATATACATTGCACAACCCCAAAACATGAGCCAGGGGGCTAGGCGGGTGAAACTCAGAGGTGTTCCGACTCAAGTCTGGAGATTTCAACACCCAAACTAATTATTATTTCTAAACAATATATATTGGAAATGGAATCAAACAACCGCCTCATAAATATGTTTTTGATTTTTTAAAAAGAAAGACATAATGATAGTGGAGGCTTCTAAATCGATGTAATAAAAAGTAATATTTGACAAACACTTCCAATTCTCTATTAGCATAGGCCTAATAATTGGGTTTTCCCCTGCACATCAAAATCACATTTGGAAAAAAGAGAATACAATTATTTAGTCTTAAGATTTCTATAAAACAAGAAAGTCACAAAGCATTCGATTGAGTTTGCAAGGAACAAAATTCACAACTGTTCTAAACATTAAAATTTATCATATTTGTGCTCTTGTAACAAAATATAATGTATAATAAATAGAAATTAATAAGTAATAATCAAATTAAAAAATATAAATTTTATATTGAAGAGAAATTTTTACAATTTTAGGGAAACATCCCAAATAGTATTCATATAAATTTTGGACATGTCAATGATCAATATACAACACTGAATAAAGAGCATCAAATAATTTTCAGAATTTCACATTGATTGTCTAAAGTTCTATGCAAATAATAGTTAATTTTAAACAAAATAAAGATATTTTGACTGCCTGTATGGGTTAAGTTACAAAAAAGGATTTATTGAAGGCATATAAATTGTCCATTAATGTAAACCATATCCATATTACACTGGACGATTCTAAGCTATTAAGTATAAAAAGTACATTAAATATCAGAAATTTTTTTATTTATACATTATTTTTTAACAATCAAAATTGAAGTTTAGAGATGAAACGAGATTTTCTTTGGTATATTTCATAATTCCAGTAAGATTTTAATTTATGTTGAAAGGAAACAAAAAATAATAATATAATAAAAAGTCATACATTGCAGTCTAGAAATCATAATAAAGATATTTAATATTAAAAACAAACTCATAGAACAACTGCGATCCAATATAAATAATAATAACATTAATAATATTAATATATATAGAGAGATATATTTAGGTATTATTTACAAGAGGTATTTGACTCGAGGGAGTAGGAGGAGGGGAAGGGCTATGAGAAAGGTGGGATTGCACTGAGGTAGAGGGGGGAGTGACGTCACGACGGGTGGTGGGGGGAGAAGGGCCGGTGGAGGGGAGGGGAGGGGGCCCCGAGGCTGATGCTGGAGTCGCTGGTGGTCGAAACGGTGCTCGGCGGCCGCGGCGGGATCGGGCCCCCGTGCGATGCGGCCAGCTGTGCGGCCAGTTGCTGCTGCTGCAATCTGGAATCGAAACATCTCAATTAATATCTCATAGTACATAATTACAACACAATAGGCTACATTGAGGATATATAAGTTATGGAAAACATACGAAATATAACAATTTTATGTTACATAAAAAACTTATAAATATTTGTATTAAGTAAACAATAAAAGTAATTGCTTATTTTTACACTGAACCATTTTCAGTGTTGATATTAATTGTAAAGAAACAATAAAGATTATGTCCTGCTCTGTACCTCAGAGATCATTCGTAAACTAATTTACTTATAATAATTTGTATAATAAGCAAATTATTTAATCACAGCTTGTTAATTTAATAATACATACAAAAAATTTAAATAATTATGTATATTTTAAAATAATATATTGTTGGTCAATATTATATATGAAAATGGCAATCAAAAGTAAAAAATAGACAGAATATTCCAAAACGTCATAAAATAAATAAAGTGTTACAAGTATGTAGATTATCATTAAAAATTAAACTTAAATAAAAATCTTTAAAAAAATAATGAGATTATAACATTTATATATTATCAAAATTATACCTAGGCACAAATTAACACAATTAAATCAATATATATATAAATGATGGTTCAAAAGCAGTGGCGGATATACGGTGGGAGGGGGGGGGAGAGAGGCTTTCGGGATCAATTACTCATTTTGTTAAATTCATAATATTTATTTTAAATTTGATGAGGTATGGAATATATAATGTTAATATGACTACTTCTTAAATGTAGGTCTCGCAGCTAACACACAGGTTTGAGTGGATATGAAACATTTCCTACATCACTTACTTCACTATAAGTAAGACGCCAGCAGCAAGAAAAAATATCAATAAACAAGAAGGAATGAGGAAGTAGTGCTATGACAGACCGATGACTTCTTGCAAGGGAGTTGTCATTGGAACACCGTTATGCTCATTAATGATTAATTTAATTCCAAAATGATTTTATCAAAGGATTCAGTCATTTCCGTTGAACGAGTCATGACCGAAGCCCACGCAGCAGCTGGCAGCAGGCCTTCGTCATTGTTACCCTAGGCTGATTGATTAGTGTCGATGAAATCAGCTGGAGTCGATAATTAAGAATTATATCATTATGCTAATTCTCAGGGTCGATCGACAGCTTCTATTTTGTTTTTTATTTTATTGTTTTTGAAATTCACTAGCGAACTCCTGAATAAAAGTCGACAAGGAGGATGTCACTTTCCCTCTCCCTCCTCCATATTTGGAAATCTAAAACTGGAGAAAATTTAAAATTTCAAGAAACTTATTCAAAATGCGAAAATTATGGTTAAAAATTTTGCTCAAAGAGTTAATAAAATTAAAAAATAATACCAACATCTTTTTTATGAGAGGGAATTAGGATTATACCGATACAACGTTGAATTTGAAGACATCACAGGCGAATCTACGGCAGGAAAGGAGAGGAAGGGGCTTTCGGGCTGAAGCCTACCCCCCAAAAATAGTATAAGGTAACCATGTTTATGGTAAAAAAATTATATCTTAAAGTATTATTGTTCCTATAATTACAGTTAATAGGACTTCAAGAATCACTTAAACACCATTTCATATAGGTAGTTAGTATTTTTCTTTTTTTTTAAAAAAGGAACTATCGTTATGTATTTGAAAAAAAAACCTTTCGAGCTGATCCTCTCCCCCCAAAATTAAATCCTGAATCTGCTAGTGGATGACACGCGAAAAGTATTGTAAAGCTTCAATTAGCACAACAAATAAATGAAAATTTCTAGTCGGAAAAATTAAAATATTTCTTTACCAAACTAATAATTTGTATTTTTTCACGATTAAGTTGGAAGAAATTTTTTTCCAACTGTTGAAATTTCTCCGCCTTCCTATTCCACGAGAAAGAGAACAATAATTGTAGAAAAAAAGTCTATAAAAGACTTTCTTTCCCATCTAGCAGCAGGAGTGTCCAGGAGGGAATTTCATTGGCCATAAGAATTTTTGATGAGTGCGCGACACATTTTGACGGGGTTATGCAGTTTGTAATAAAAAGTTTCAAATCAAGGGACAAGGGAAAGATATAGAACGCATGAAGTGTAATTGTATATATGGGTGCGGGATGGCCGAATGGTTGTCCGACAACCAGATAAACCGAAATTATGAGATTAAAAAGTACGAGTTCGCTTAGCGGTGCCAGAGGGGATTTTAAATTTCCCGCCCTCGCCCTCCGGTCCGGAAAAATCCCGTATAGCCTAAAAGGCGAGGTAGGGAAGAACATTAAATGTATATATATATATATATATATATATGTATATATATATATATATATATATATGACCTACGATTTTTTAAGTTCTACTTTCGCTTGCATTTTTTTAGCGCTGTTTTTAGGAAGAGAAGAGCAAAACACACCTTGGAAGAGAGGGGAAGAACTCATGCGCATTGACCTAAGGGAGGATATGATGGGCACCCCTGTCTAGTAACACCAAAAGAAAATATAATATCCAATAACTATTAAAAAGAGAAATAACAAAATTATTTATGAAAGAGAGGATGATAAATGAAGAGCGAGTTCCAAAAGAAGTTAAAATGAATTGAAAAGGACTTTTCTTCCAATATTCAGTAAACGTAAGGTAGGAGTGGCTGATAATATTTTAAAAGGATTTATGAAAAAAAAAAAATAATTACTCAATATTAAATAAAATAACGTTATCGTATTTACATTTTCAACGGATAAATGACTAATATCCCCTGACAGTGAGAATATTATTTCCTCTAAATCCCTGCCATATTATTATTGTCAGAGTGTAACATTTTGTAAGTTAGTTTAGTGCATGCGGGATATGAGCACACCATTTGAAATAAACCTTGGTAAATATACAGACAGCTCCATCGAGAAGCTACACTCGTATAATGAGGACGGCATACAGAAAGGTAAATTTCACTGGAGCGTTGAAAGTGGTAGATCGGTGGATGGTAACAAGCTTTATCCATTCCCTGTTTGTTTTCAGGTCACCGCTATCAACCTCTTAACACCTGAGTATACAATTTAACCTGGCTTTGGGATTAATGTTACAGCCAAAACATTGGACCCAGAGTGTCGGTATTCTGTTTATTTACTTGTAAGCGCTTTACCATCATAATACAATTCGCAAGACCAACAACAAAAAGATATATTAGCATTAATTAGTTTGAGGAATATATTTATGCTCTGTGATACAAGCAGTTATTTTATTTATTTTTCTTCTTTTCTTCGAATAACGTAGCAGTATCCACCATAAGTCGGTACAACCTCAGCAACTTAGAAGTATAGTTTTCAAAGCAATATTTTAATTTTCATATTAAATTTCTTAGATGTCTTTGTTCGATTTTCGAATAAGAAATAAAGTTATAACTTAGGAAAAAACGTGAAATACTCTGATCTCAATGCTTGACGAAAATTCTGCGGTGTGTATACCCCTTTGAAAATAGAATTATTTGAAATGCATGAGCTAATAAGATATAACTGATTACTTTAAACTGCACTTCTTTATTATTTAAAAGTGTGACGCTTAAGCCTTTTACTGAGTTTAAAACTATAAGATTTACAGAGAAGATAAGATGGAAGATTGTGCTTCTGTCTTTATATCTACAATAAATAAAGATGTGGGAGTTTCATGTATTATTAAGAACGAACGATCCAGTAACGAAAAAAACTATACAATAATGAAATGAAATAAGTTGAACGATTTACGTGTTTTCAAAGTATATTACACGGATTTTGTGCCATTTTATGAATTTTAGTAGGCCATTATTTTTAATTCCTAGAAAGTTACTGGCACACACGGTCTAAAATGCTTGCCAAAATTCCTTCACCATTTAAATTAAACATTACACGTTAGGCGTTCACCACTTAAATTAAACGTTACAAATCGTTGGTTTCGTGTAAGTAGAAAACTGTATAAGGGTAAGTAGAACACATTTTAATTTTAGATTATTCATTTATTTTTTAATATATAGTCTATTAAAAAGAATCATATTGGTTCTAAGGTTTTTATTATTGAAGGCACCTCTTCCATTAATAATTACTTAAAACTCGAAACGTCGGACTAGGGAATCATAAATAAATAATTATCAATGGAACCAATGGTTATCAAAATCAATAGTTATTCTATTCTATTCAAGAATATGTATACAGAGAAGAAAACAGTGTTTTAATAAGCAAAATCCAAACTAAAAATATAATTTAACTGCCTGCTAATTGTCACTGTGATTGTCAATAATGACAGGTGCCGACGGAGATTTGCAGATTAAAAAAATTACAATATTTATTTTTTTAAAATAATTTCTATATTAGTATAGTTTGTAGCTGTATCAATAGATTTTTGGGATTATGTTCATATGTTCCAATTCATGTTGATAGTAAGTACCGACAAGCGTTTAAACTTGGCAACCTACAATTTGTACAATAAGAGTAATTTCATTAGAGATAAGATCATATCGATATAGATTAGCTAACTCTATTTAGCCTCCGATTACAAGGGGAAAACCTATATTTCCCAACAGGAGATCCCGATGGCATTATGACTGCGATAAGATAGGATCACTTACTACTAAATGACATCCATCGGACAGAGACGTTTGTGAACTTTTTGCCGGTGTAATTTAGACCACTGTAATAGTCAATCTCTGCTATTATAATAGAAGAGATCGTGTGACGGGGCATATGGCCGATATTGTCCCTATCATGACTATTATGTTGTCAGTAGATAGGCACAAAGGAGGCCCAGCTCCGGTAAGCTGATACCATTCAACGGCAAAAACTGCCTCTTCTTCTCCTACCGGCTCCCTTTCAACTTCTTCAGCAACTTCTTCGGCCGATGGTATCTGGGTGCTTGATAATAAGTTCTGCTGCTCCTAGGTTGCGGGATCGGTTGTACTTATATATACCTTCTTAAAAAAGAAATGTTCACCTAATCTTTATTGTATGAATAATAAAATTATCATCAAGAGCATTCAAAATTAATTCTTGAGGAGGAATGAAACAAGGCTCGATAGAATGACTTTAAAATAGAACGATACTAAAAATAAATAAACATTATTTGGATCTTTTGAAGATAGTTGTTTTTCACAATAGTTGTTCGAAGCGTTAGCAAACAAATAAAGAAAAAACGCTGCAAATTATTTCACAATGGTTCATTAATTCCAAACAGTTATACATCTAAAGTAACATTATCTTCCTAGCAACAAAGAAAACGTATAAATAGATGATTAATATTATTGGCCTAAACATTTAAAAAAAAAATATATATATATAGCATTACTTCAGTAACACTTTCAAAATTCGAAAACCCTAAACAAAGGATGAAATCGTGGTATTAGAACATATAAAAAATATCGAGAGACTATATCTTTGCCCCAAATTGCCCGATTTCAACGATTTTTGTTTAAAGGGAATTTAGTAAACTTTTAAATAACCGTTTAGAATTTTTTGGTCGATCACAATGGTTCATTATTAAAAGTAACAAACCAAATATATTTTTTAATCGTGATATCCTTACTAATCGTGGTCTGATTTCGAAGAAACTTCTTCGTTTTTCAGGAAATTTAAATACCTTTGAAACATCTAATCACAATATCTGAAAAAAGTATAAACTTTTTTAAGTTATTCGGAAATTTAATTTTACCACCCTTCATAACTTTTTTTTCTAGTTTCTTTTAGTTGAAGTGTGTTATATAGATATATTTAAAGGGCATCAAGAATAAGACTTTAGCCAAGTTTCATTAAAATCGGTACATTCGTTTAGGCGCTACAGTCTGTAGTAACGAAGGTTTTTCGGCCGCCATGTTGAAAGAAAAAGGCGGATAGTAATGTCAATGTTGAAGGATCATCCTCGGGTGACCTCTAATTTTAAATCCTAATTTGAAAACATTTTCCTGTAATTTGGGAGAAAATGTGCCGACGGCGGACGGACAAAAACATTAGTATTAGATTTTCGAATTCTACATATTTTGAGACGTAAAGCCTCAAATTTTGAGTGGGTGAGGTAATTTTTTGGTCAATTACAATGGTTATTTATTGAAAATAATAAACCAAAATATTATAGAAAAATTTAGCAGTCATATTATGAATCGATTATGAAACTGTTTTATTAAACAATAAAACGCCTCAATTAAGATTATATAAACTGTAAGAAAAGTTAATACATTAAAGAGTATATAAAATGTTAGCAAAATGAACATTTTAACCAAAGACATACTAGAATCTTAGCGTTCGTATAATATAGGTTCGTTACAACCAGCCAGGGGAATGAAGCTTATACCCCCATCTGCGTAGAAGAACGCAGTACTTAGGGAGATCTCTGCATTTACATTTTAACCGCGTCACTTACATTGAAAGTCAGAGGAGGCTGAGCTAGAGCGTTATAGATATAAAATTTAAAAAAATCATAGTATTATTAGATCGATGCCCTGAGATGGTGGTCCGAAACAATATTGGATCGTTTGGCCTATACGACCTCGTTATTTAGACCTGTTGGGAATGGAGGTCACAACAAACTACCCAATATTTTTGTGGGCCACATTTTTTTCATAAATGGCTGAAGCCCATGGTAAAATATAATCCTGTTTTATGAAAAGAATTATCTCTAAAAGTATTATTATTAGTCAAATAACATTCAATAGGACTTAGAGAATCACTTGAACACCATTTTAAATAGGTAGTTAGTTTCTTTCTTTATTCCGATGTAATTATCCTAATACCATCAACGAAAAAAAAAACCTTAGGGTTGAAGCTTCCTCAAAAATTAAATTCTGGATCCGTTAGTGGTTGGCTATAAGCTAATGAAAAAAGTAGGGCATATTCAAATTCCTAAAAAGGGCAAAATGATGCCGTAGTTATTAACAATCAGAGTCGTCAGAGGAATAAACAACACCACTCGATCATATCCTATGCATTCCTTGTTCGGCATGAGCCGAGAACCCGCTGTACGGACGTGGGCCCAGGTAAGAGCCGACTAAAGCACTATTAGTGGACCATCTGGTAGACAATAGCGGCGCCTATTGATCCGCTTAATATCCAATAGCTCACCCTCTTGGTCGTTTTGTCCATGAGGAGCTAATGAAGACACCGATAGGACACCTTTGTAGCACCATCGGCCAGGGCACAATGCCGGCTCTATCGCTCCTTCATTATCGCTCCTTTATCCTTGATTGATCTCCTTCCATCTATGTCTCGTGATATCCTCCTCATCCTATCTCTTTGTCTTCAACAACTTCTGGAATCACGGTGACTCCAGTCAACCCGGATCGTAAGGCAACCGTCATATAAAGCCTATGTTATACATTTTTTATTAGATCTCAAATGAGTTAAATTTACAAATGAATATCCTAAAAACAATTAATAACAAAACGATCTAACTTATAACCGAATTCACTAACACCAAAAATTATCAGCAGGATTATCGTCCATAAATGATCCCATGATACCATGATACCTATGAATATAGATATAGATAATAATAGTACATATGAATTTCAATTTTATTCATAACAACTATGTATTATTAATAACACTTAAATCCCAATATTAATAATAACATTTATCTATTGTCGTTAAAGATTAGATCGGGCTCAAAATCCTCTTATTGCCACAGTCAACACCAGCCTCTTCTTTTTCATCTACATGTTCTTCCATTGTCAGCTTTGGAAAAGTTTCAAGCGATGTACTTGACTCAACTCTTTTGATATCTGGTTTGTCATTCAGTTTATTGAATGTTTTAAGAACGGAATACACGTCCTTTTTTGACTGAGTCATATATTTTTCTTTGAGATAGTGGGTTAATAATGGCCTGTCGTGGATATGTTGATGAGGAGTTGGTTGGGATGTTCAATCACAAGTAACAGCGTAAAAATAATTATAATTTATTTATACTTACTTTGTTACTTATGACTAAACATCCTAACGAACTGCTCTTTAATTTTTTTCCTAGTCTTTCCCACCTATGTTACAATTATTCTTCATGGTTAGTGAGGAATGGTTCATCATTCAAAACCTAGCATATATCGACTCATTTTGAGATTTCTTGACACGTTTTTTAGCAAATGTACTTCACTTTCGTTCGATTGGTACCCAAATTTTCTAGCTATCTTATCATAATCCAAAAATGCTTCTAAAGCGATAAAGTCAATTCCAGAAAAATGTTTTGCTTGAAAAAAGATAACAGGCATAACAAATTTAATAATAATACCATAATTACTATGCACCGATCTTATCCAATATTAATTGAACAAATTCACAAACTATGTGAATTTGAGCATAGAGTCAGCAATAAAAAGAAATATCTGAGAGTATTTTTTAATGTCTAAATTATTGAGATCTTTCTTGATATTATTACTTAAATATAAAGAGGAGCTTAAATATAAACGAATCTTCTGAATAGTGGATAGCGGATCATGACAAAGTAGACTTTAGGTGTAAAGATGTCTTACGTTACCATGGAAGGTAGAAGTTAAAATACTACAAATGTTGTATTATTTGATTGATGACTATGTAATGAATAATTAGGGAAAGAAATATTACCAAATGCTAACTTTAAAAAAAAAAGTTCACGAATACTGACACAAACATGTTAAAGTTTCGCGTTGATAAGCATCCTGTGAAGATGTTTAGAGAGGACGCTAGAGAAAACACACTTTAATTGCAGACAGGAGGAGGTCTGGTTTCGTTTAAGTGTTGTTTGTTTTCTCTTAGCTAACAGTTGTGATAGCTTTTTCTAACCACTGATTAAATAAATAAGAAAAAGAAGAGACTAAAGAGCATTATCAAATTACGTTCAGATCCAGATCCGATTCTAACTATTATATAACCGATAAAACATTTGTAATTGTCTGTACATTAATTAAAAATAAAAAAACATAATGACTACTTACTAAAAAAACTTTGCAACACATTTTAACTTATCTGTTCATAACGTTGTTACACAGACGGATCTACGGAGGGAGGACTGAGATGAAGCTATTTAGGAAGTTTAAGACGGATATTAATAATTTGATAAAAAGGAGTATGTTCTATCAGGCACTAGTAAAAAATGTCAGAGGAAGTAGATACAGAATTTAATAGAATAAGCAATATTAGATACCTATATTAAATATATATATATATATATATATATATATATATATATATATATATATATATATATATATATATATATACATATATATATATATATATACATATATATATATATATATATATACATATATATATATATATATATATATATTATATATATATATATTATATATATATATATTATTAATACGAACGATTTTATATTAATGTTTAGTTACAACACTGATAGGATAGATTAAGGAAGTATTTAAAAAATAAATAAATAAATAAAATATAATGTGAAAAAAATAAAAAATGTAATATGTGAAAAAACTGGAAACTCACATTTAGTAATCAAAATAAATAACAATTCTTCATTGATCCTAAGCGAGATACTTATTTTCGAGGTATATAAGTAAGAATTTTTGTTGCAGTATTTATTGTCCCAAAATCATTTCTCCTCCACTACGTCATGACGTTTCGGGATCCACTTTATATATCATGTTCAGACAGTATCTTCATCATATATCATCTTATTCTCTATAAGATTTTGTCATACTTTTTATTCTATTTTTTATTGTTATATTCCTTGAAAATTATATTGTCTCTCTAGGGAGAGCTTAGTCAGAAATGATTTTGGGAGAATAAATACTGTAACAAAAATTCTTACTTATATACCTCATAAATAAAAATGGCTGTATTTAACTAATTGAATAAAAAATAATTTATCCAATGACCAAATAACTAAGAGAAGTTGAACATAAACCATGATAAACAAATTTCCAAATTTGTTTCTGAAAAACCTAATCTACCGTTTGAAATATGTTTAGAACAAGAAAATGATTTAATATTCACCAGATGTGACGGTGTAAACTAATATGAGCTTCAAATCATCTACTTGTTTTTATTATAAATTTGTTTAGAGTAATAACTGATTCTTCTTTGGAATAGTATGTGTCGATACAAGATTACAGTTTTTTATAAAACGATGTACTTTTGGTATTGAAAATAAAAATATACAATACTCCTAGTAAATAAGACAAAAAAACTAATTGCAGTTGAAAGAGTGTAATGTTTAAAAATTTAAAATGGATAAGAGTAGAAAGTAGAATAAGAAGAATAACTTAATATAGCGTTTTTAATTTATTAGCTGGTATTATAATCTCGAACTTCTTCCATATTGTTTCTTAATTTTTTATTTACATTTTTTCTTTTTACTTGAATGAAACCTTCAAATATACAAGTATATGTACTTATCCTTCGTCGTAAACCTATGACTTCCTGTCCTACAGTATCCTTTAATAAAACCCCACTTATCCCTGTTGAACAAATACGATATCTTGGACTCCACCTGGACAGACGTTTCACTTGGAATCCTCATACAAGACTGAAACGACAAGAAACTGCTCAACGTTCCCGCTTAATCCAACACTTTCTATACAAACGCTCTAAACTTCCAATTAATTACAAAAGACTTACATGACTATACTAAGACTATACTATACTATGAATATATTAAGACCTATTTGGACTTACGGAGTTGAGCTATGGGGCTCACCTAAACCATCAAATTCCTATCGTGTCCAATCCCAACAATCCAAAATCCTTCGTAAAATACTCAATGCTCCTTACTTGGTCACAAATAAAATAATCCATAACGACCTTAATGTTCCATATGTTTCCGATTTGGCCCAATCCAAGTACCTATCCTTCCATAATAACCTCCATAACCATCCGAATCCTCTCTCTAACCTTGCTTCCTCTCCGATTCCTGATAACCCTCCGAGACGTCTGAAAAGAAGATGGCCCCGTGATCCCCTTATGTAGACATATTATTAGAGTGCTACCTGTGGGTAGGTTCTCAACAAGCGTTTTCAAGTGATTATATTCTTGTGTACACATTTACTTGATGTATTTATATTGTAATACAGTTGTAAATATCTTAAATAAAAAGTTGTATTTATCATCAAATGTGCAATATAAAATCCAATTAAGAGCAACTGAATAAAATGATTTGTAAATATCAATGCAAACACAATATCACTTCTGTAAGTACAAAGGTATGTAAAAATTGAGTTTTATTTTTTTTACAGAAAAGCATAAAAACTGATTTTTGTTTATGATTAATCAGAATAATTTCATATTTTATTTCCCTCTGCTATTTTCCATAACAGCATAGTAGACTACAAAATATCACCTTTAGAAAAAAGAGTATAAACATGGAAAATATATACATACGACCTTCTAGCATAAACATCCGAGCCTTGGTTATGAGGTTCCATCCATTAATGTCGCAGGGTGAAATAATATGCTTCCGGAACATGAATATCTAAATACGATTGTATTAGGGAAGATTCCACTCTACAGTGAGGAAAACTAGTTTGAATTGAGGCACATGTCGCCTAAGGGGGTATTTCCTGGTGCCCTGCGGTCAGTTGGAGATGAGGATGGAGGTGCAGCAGAGATAGCGGGCAGTGCAACAACAATGGAAGAGAAGTAGGATGTGGAAGAGCGATTACCAAGCGGGGCAATAATAAGGAAATCCAATACAGAGCCGGGAGCACAATGGGAAGGGAAGACAAAGAGGCAATCATAGGTTTGTTTGGCGGGAGAGGAGTGGCGCCGCCCGGCAAACAGCCTCTGGGAGCTCTGGCTCCTCCGGCTATCCGCTCCAGCGGTGGATCTACTGGAGCAGCGCCAATAGCTCCTGTCGCTACTGGCAGCAAGTATCCTAATCATTATTAATATTTAAACTGAATCGAGCTGTTATTTCGGTGTAATTTTTTTATTTATTTTAATGGCGCAGGTATGCTAGAAAATTTTGTTAGTAAATTAGTTTACATGAACAAAAAAATACCGTAGTTGAAGCAGTATATACAGAAAAAAAACCCTGCAAATTATTTCACAATGGTTTATTATTTCCAAACAACTATACATCTAAAGTAACATTACATTCCTAGTTACAAAGAAAAATAAATAAAAGGTGATTCCAATTATTGGACTAAACTTTTTTTTTAATCATTAGTAATATGCTAAAAAAAATAGCATTACTTCAGTAACACATTCAAAATTTAAAAACCAAACAAAGGATATAACATTTGGAGTAGAACATATTAAAAAAACTGGAGACCATATCTTTGCTCCTAATTGTCCGATTTTAACGATTTTTTTTTTTTTAGGAAATTCCGTAAACTTTTAAAAAACCATATACAATATCGACAAAAAGTGTATACTTTTTGAGTTATTCGGAATTAAATTTTACCATCCCTCGTAACTTTTTTTCCAGCTTCTTTTCGTTGAAGTATGTTATATAGATAAATTTAAAGGGCGTAAAAAAAATGACTTTAGGGAAGTTTCATTGTAATTGGTACATTTGTTTAGGAGCTACAGTCTATAGCAACGCAGGTTTTTTTAAATGTAAAAGGTGGATGGGAATGTCGATGATGGAGGTTCATCCTTGGGTGACCCCTGATTTTATATCCAAATTTGAAAAAAATCGGTCCAGGAGTTTCGGAGAAAATGCGCGGACGGCGGACGGCTGACGGACAGAAAAATATTATTCGTTTTTCGAATTTTACGCATCCTGAAACTTGAAACCTCAAATTTTGAGAGGGGGTTAAGTTTTTGAATTTTTTGGTCGATCACAATGGTTGATTATTGAAAATAATAAACCAAAATCCACAATTAATTGAAAGAGAAATAAGATGAGTTTTTTAAGTTTATCTAAAAACCAAAATATCGTTGAAAATTGTTACTACTTTCATTGTAACATAGTGGAAAATTTTTTATTTTTATTTGTTTATTTAGAAATATTACATTCTGTCACATCAAGGACATTTATAATAGTGTTCAGAGAAAGCACACTCACACTCTATTTACAATAAAAAAAAAAATAAAATAATACAGAAACTTAATAATAATAAATACAATAAATAAAATAAAAATAAATACAATAAAATAAAATAAATGTATATAAACAAAAGAACTAACCTAATCATACACACTCGGGCTTGAGTGGAGGATCTGGCCATTGCCAAAACTCCAATAGATGCTTATTTACAAAAGGTCTCTGGGCCACTGCCGCTTCAACCTTCGAGGAGGATTGTAAGGATGGGTGGTGCTGGATAGAGATTGTGCAAGGGGATTTGGATGATAGGTAAGGTTCTGGTGAAATTTGGAGAATTTTTCTGGAATAAGGTCTAGGACAAATGGGATATTAAGGTCATGGTGTAGGATTTTGTTATTTACATAGAACGGAGCATCAACTATTGTTCGAAGGACTTTAGATTGAAAGGATTGAATACGTTTGATGTTAGAAGCTTTTGCTGTACCCCACAGTTCAAGTCCGTATGTCCATATAGGTTTCAGTATTGTCTTGTAGATAAGTAATTTGTTTTCAATAGAAAGTTTGGATTTTCTGTTTAGTAGTCTGTATAGCTGGCCGTATCGTCGGTTGAGTTCTTGTCTTTTGAGTCTAGTATGTGGGTTCCACGTCAGTCTTCGGTCTAAATGAAAGCCAAGATACCGGACTGTGTCTGAGTAAGGAAGCTGGATGGAATTAAAGTGTACTGGTGGACAGGAACTGCGTCGGAGTGTAAAGGTAATGTGTTGGCATTTAGATTCATTAACTTTAATGCGCCAGTTATTACACCAGTGCTCAATCAAGGTGAGGTGGTTTTGGAGATTTAAGGATGCTATGTTGGGATCTGAGTCGGATGATAGAATAGCGGTGTCATCAGCAAAAGTTGCCAGGAAGGTATCGGGATGGACAGGGATATCGGCGGTAAAGAGGATGTAAAGGACGGGACCCAATACGCTACCTTGAGGAACACCTGCCTCAATTGGATAGCAATGCGAAAATTCAGTACCGCAACGAACTCGGAAGGTACGATCTGAGAGGTAGGAACGGAGAACAAGGTACAAGGACTGAGGAAGATAGTTTTTCAGCTTGGAAAGAAGCCCGGCGTGCCATACCCGGTCGAAAGCTTGAGCTATGTCCAGAAATGCACCCGAGCAATATTGCTTGCTTTCCAATGCTGCGGAAATATGATCAACCACTCGGAGTCCTTGTTGGACTGTAGAGTGTTGTGAACGAAATCCGAACTGATGGGAAGGAAGAGTTTGGGATTCTATAAAGGGTAGGATGCGTTTTAGGAGGATCTTTTCAAAGATTTTTGAGAGAATAGGAAGAAGGCTAATTGGTCTGTAGGACGTTGAGGTGTTGGGAGGTTTGCCTGGTTTCGGAAACAGGATAATAGTGGAATGTTTCCACAAAAGAGGAAAGTGGGTGGTTCGTAGGATGCTATTGTATATGTATGTAAGGAATATGACAGCTTTAGGAGGGAGTTGTCTAAGGATCTGAGAGGTAAGCAGGTCGTATCCAGGTGATTTACGGGTAGGTAGTTTTTGTAAAAGGAATTTGACCTCAGAAGGATTAACTGCTTTAGGCGGTAAGGAGAGTGGGATGGGTGAATTAAGGAATTCCTCTACTGCTGACGTGTGGGTGGGATTGGATTCTGGATGAGAGGTGAATGTAAGGGAAAGGTTTTTGGCGAATTCTTCGGCTCTATCTTCGTCAGATGCTGCCCAAGAGCCATCACCTCGACGGAGAGGATGTGATATGTGATGGGGTTTTAGGATATGTTTGGTGGTCTTCCATAGGGAATTGTCATGAGAAGAGAGGGAAGTGAGGTAGGAGTTGAAGGATTGGGATCTGAAGGTGGCCAATTCTATCTTTAGTTTTTTGCAAAAATAATTATAGGATTGGCGATCGGTGGGGTGTCTAGTACGTTGCCATAATAATCTGGCACGGCGTTTGGTATGGATTAGGTCTATGAGGTGTTGAGGTAACTTATTTTTCTTAGGAGTTCTTGAGGAGTGGTTTGGAAAGGAAGCAGTCCAGATTGCTTGTTGGATAGTGGTGGTAAAAAAGTGTACGGTATTGTCAAGGTCATCTGGGGTTTTCAGGGTCATTCTGAGGTCAATTTTATCGGTAAGGATTTGGTGAAAGAGTTTCCAGTTAACTGGGCCTCTGATGAAGGACGGTGGAGAAGACTTAGGAATAGGAGCTAGAGATAATTGGAGTAATAATGGACTATGACTATCGTTGAAAATTGTTACTACTTTCATTGTAACATAGTGGAAAATAAATATTTTTTTTTAAAATGATATTATTGAGTATTAATAGTCTGCCACACTGAAGGGTATTGGTAATAGGGCTACAGTATTCATTCACACAATATGTACATACGAAAGGAAAGTAAAGATAAATAACTAAAGTAAATAAAATAAAAAATATATAGATTAATAAAAAGATAAAGTAAATAGGATAAAGAGAATTTATACACATATTTACAAGATAAATAAAATAATAAATAGAAGGAGATCTCAGTGCTTCTCAGCTAGCCACGTCACTTCTATTGGAAGCCGCTGTAGACTGATGTAGGGTACTAAATGAAAGATAATTCCTAATATTGAATTTTTTTTTTTCATCATTAGTAATTTGCTTAGAAATATGGATAATCTCGATTCTTTCTACGGTTCTTCTGTGTTTTGTTTTTTGAAATTTCTTAAAGTTATAAATTATAGTACACAACATCAATAAAAAGTGTATACTTTTTTAGTAATTAGATAATTTAATTTTAGCATCATTTTTAACTTTATTTTTAGCTTCTTTTCGGTGAAGTATGTTATATAGATAGATTTAAAGATTTTGAAAGAGTCTTGAACTAAGATTCACTGAAATTGGTACATTCGTTTAGGCGCTACATTCTATCTACACGCTACAGGTTTTTCGGCCACCATCTTGAAAGGAGAGGGCGGATGGTAATTCCGACTTCTGAGGATTATCCTCGTGTACCCTTTGCAATTAATACCAAATCTTAAAACAATCAGTCCTGTTGTATAGGAGAAAAGTCCCGGACGAATGACGGACGGATTTTTTATTGGATTTTCATATTCTAAGTATCTTGTAACTCAAAACATCGAATTTTGAGGAGGGATATTAACTTTTTTTTCTTTCCGATTACAAAGGTTGATTATAGTAAATAATACACCGAAATAGCAAAAAGACATCAAGTGAAATTTTTGAAAATTGAATTACTAAGTAATTATCTCTAATAATGTTAGCATTTCTCTAAACTTAGTGCACTCTTTGTAACTATTTTAGATACTCAATGGGGTTGATATCATTTTGAGGCGTTTAATAAATTCAATATGATCGCATTTTTGAAATATTTATTCAACAATTTAGCTCCATCAGAAGTTTATTTAGGGACTTATTACAATGATCAGGCGATATAATGCATTTTTTGCTTGAATGCCCTCTTCGCATGAACAGCCTAAATTAAGTATTGCATATTCATATGACTGACAATAACTTTTATTTTTTACTATATATAAGTGTTTTCTTGCAGCAAAGAGAACAATCCATTTTTAACACTAACTTAAAAAGTTTCAGATGATTTCTCCAAAGGCCATCGAAATCTTTTTTTCTATCTGACATAAATTCCTCGTATAGGATTTTACTGCTTCTATGATGACGGTACTTCTATTTAGCTATTTTTGATATATACTCTGCTCATTTTTACAAATTAGGTACTGGGGACCATCTGCTATTAATCTACTTTTTGTTTTAGTTAATATTTTTGTTTTAATTAATCAATTATTTACGTATTTTGAATGCCAACTAATTAAAGTATTTTTATATTTATACCTACGCCTAAAAAAACTTTCCTAGAAATATCATTATTTGACGTTTATAAAAGAAAAAGGAACTCGAATTTAAAAATTCAAAATGTATAATACGTAGGTACTAATTTATTTGATATAAAATTTTTACAAACTTACTTAATATAAAAATTTTGTAAAAAGAAAAAAAAAAGATCTATTTCAAGTTTATTCATAATTGCGGTTTAAATAACTAAAAACAGACATCTACTGTGAACAATTTGGAAATATGGCATTAAATTTGGAACTGGTCAATTTTTTACAACTGTTGAAAATCAGAATGATTTGGTTTGGGGTGTGTATTGAGGCAGACATTTTCGAACATGGTCCCTTTTTGTATGATGCCATAAAAGGAACGACAACTTTCTGGAGTTTTGAGGTATGAAAACGAACTAAGAAAACGTTACGCTTGAATTAGCCTATAATTGCCAGTGGGCGATATAAAAAGCTGTAAGAGACACCTTGCTGGTCTGAGGCGTGGGCAGGTCTCATTAAGACAGCGGATAGGATAGCAAAAAATGAATATTCATTTAGTAGTGTTTATCATAGAGGTCTTACACCTGCGATACTGCCAGGGCCCCTATAGCAGTCCCATTAGTAGCATTGCTCCCGGGTCCTCCCACGGGGCAAAAAAACAAAAAATGTGTGTTTATTTAGGAGCCCTGTATCCGGCAGTTGCTGTGAAACTGTAGCCATTGTCTTCTGTTTACGATCGTTCCGGCTTCACTGGCTGGAACGTACCCCTGGAACAGGATGTCAGCTGTTGCAGTCACCGAATATCATGTAGAAATTTCGACTGTCAGGGTAATGGCACCCAGGAAGATGTAGGACATGCTTTTTGACACCTCAGGCTGTCTGTTACTGTTAATAATTAAAGCAGGCAATGAAAAATTGAGGTGGTAAAGGTTAGTTTCATACGATTTAAAGTTCCGTGCATGGGAGGGGGGAAGATGATAAAACACCATACATAAAGGAATAGCTCAGTGATAATTTTATTACCTATAATATAATATAATTATAACCTTAACAATGCATTGAACTTTTTTAAAGTTATTTTAGGTAAATGTTTGCGAAATATTATCCCGTTCTGAAAATGTTGAGGGGAGCGAAAATGTCCTCCGTTTGAGTGAATAAAGGAGTAATAATAATAAATTTCAACTTTTATAATCGTAAATAATTCAAAACAGGTATTTAATAAAAAAAATAAATTAAAGTAACATCAAACCGTGTGAATCAATAACTGCGTTAAAGATATAAAACTAAATAAAAAATGTTAGTTATTTAAAAAAAAAAAATAGTGAAGGTTTTAAAGATCATTGAAAAAATCCATCCATAATTCGCTTAGGTATAAGCTATTTTCAAACTAATTCTTCTTTAATATAATACATAAATAATGAAAACCGGAAAAAATATAATTATAATACAAAATATAATTTCAAGAAATCATAATTATTTAAAAAAAGAAAGAAAATATCTTTGGAAAAATAATCTAGTAACGTAACAAAATGTTAATTTTTTTTATAACAAATCATATGTTATCTACTTTATTTTAAAGAATTCGTTATGAAAAAAAAAATTGAGCTTCGATTGAAAAATGTAATATTTAATATAATGTATCAAAATAATAATTAAATTGAAGGAAAAAATTATTATGATAGCTTTTTATCGTTGAAAGGTTATCGTTTGATATTGACAATTGACTATTACAAACGTATAACCATTAAAAAAATATTGAAATTTAAAGAAAATTAAAATATATTTTATTAAAAAAAAATTGATTGCACCTGTGACCGTATAGAAGTAAAATGTTGCTAAAATGGAGGAACTAGAAGTTTTGATATTTATTTAATCAAACAAATTATTTTACTTAAAATTTTTTAAGCATCAATTAATAAAAAATAAATTATGACCTGATGACCTGTAAAAAAATAATGATAATAAATTATTGCAAATCAATTATTGGAGAAAAAGATGGTCCGGGGCGGTGCTCATAAAATAACTTAAAATGGAGGCAACGTTTCGATCCAACTGTGCAGGTCTTCGTCAGGGCTATTGTGACAAGGAGAGGATTATGAATAAACCACTCAGGATTAATAATTACTAAAAATAAAATTTTAAAATAATTTCTTACATGATGAATTTTGCTAATTTTAATTAATCGAAGTATTTTAAAGAAGTAGCGTGAAGTTTTGTAAAATTTACCATAAAGTTATTAAACAAACAGCTATATCTAAATAATTTTTTGCCCTCTCCTCCCGGCTAATTTAGCGGAACAAATAGATAGATGCGGCCGAACCCGAAACCAGATCCGACAAATTTTACGGTCGATGAAGCCACCACGGCCTTTGTGAAGGAGCAGGAAAGCTAAGCGATTTCGGGTGCTACAGCGAAGGTAACCCGATCTGCCTCTTGCAGCACCTGTTCGCTGCAGTACCCTCTGCCATCTCGTAGCTATTATCAAAGTATCCCTCCTGTTTCACCACCCGATTGTTGTTCGAGGGTTAGGTCGTTTGTAAAACTATAATTCGATACTAGCAGAAGAAAAAAACATTTTAAAAGTGAATCGACTATTCCACAAGGCTGATTTTAGAAGTTTGAAAAAAAGCAGCAGCATGTGATTTGATTAAATAAATGAATTAAAATAAAATAAAACCAGTTTAATTCTTGATTAACAGTTATTTATTAGTTATTTAGATTCGATTTGAGCCATGTAAACAGAGTAGGAAGGTGGTTTTATTTTATTTTTTACAGGTTTTGTAGATCTTGGGTTATTGCATTATAATTTGCAGCATTTTTCTATCTTGATTCTATCTATTTTAGGTCTCTCACGTGGTCTTTTACCACCTACTAAGGCATTCAATTTCTTGACTCTGATATCTTCGGTAATCCTATGGAATCCGTCCAGACTTCTTTCTTGGTTGCTGGTTACTCTCCAGGTATCGGAGGTTTCCGTATACCGAACTGGTTTTAACAACAACACTGTACACTCTAAAAAATGTTCCATTCTTTGGCTGAGTGTTCAATGCTTGGTAAAATTAATATCGAATTTCTTGGAAATAGCCCGGTTCGAAATGATATTTTAATTTCTCTTCTAAATCTTCTAATTTACTCTCTGTGAACGAATGTCATAAAATTGTCGGTTTTACTCGACATGGGTGGATACATCGTTTCAATTTGCTACAACCAGCAGAAACAACGATCCGCCTAATGTATTTGTGGTCAGTTTTATTCATGTTATTGTTTATGATTTCCATTATTTTCCTTTGTTATTACTTCTTTGACATAAATTATTCAAAATATTTGTTATTTTATATTCACTCTTAAGTGAGTTAAAGGTGGCATAACAAAATATATTCCCCACAATTATTGATTTAAAGAATTTATAAGAAGACAAAAGGGTAAAATTTCATTATGTTTTCCTTTTCAGGATCATCATCATACTTCAAAATCATAATTACTGATAGGAAATTCTCAATATTATGATAAACAATTTTATATACATGTATTTTCACTATAATATTATCAGAATAAGAGCTTATTGATTGTTGATAAATTTGATTATTTTCTGATCTTCTATATAATTTAATAAATACATATAACATGGAACACCATATTATGATAATTTAGATTTTACCATTAGCTTTAATAAGGTTAATATATTCTCTGATTTAATCTTTCCAACTGATTTACGCTCCAGTTCATAGTTCCCCGAGAATATTCCCTAAAAAACTGGTCCAGGACAGACCGTGTGGTCCCGTCAGAGCTTAGTGTAGTGTGGTCCTCCAGATTTCATTTTTTCCCTCTGCTGATGACCCCTAGATAGGGATCTCCGCCGGGCAAATGCTACCGTCTCCGGTGTCCAGCGTCCAACCCCGGAGAAGCGACTTTTTGCCGCGGAACTCCGAAAGACGAGACGGCGCACGGGCTATGGTGTCATCTTACAACAGGTGACGGCGGCGGCGAAGATTGGGATTGGCGCGTGTCCGGCAACCGGAGGATTGATGATGATCGATGATGGTAACTTGCATAGATTAAATAAAAGAAAAATAGATTATTATGATTAACTACATCGATTATAATCATTCTGAAAATTAGATAAAATTATAATAGAAAAGGCTGCTCATTTACAATAACACAAGGAAAAAATGATATGTTATCTTAGTTAAGGATGCGGATAATGTTATTTTATTTCACGCAAACAAGATGTGTAATGATAAAATAAATAATATAAATATTATTATTTCCTGATATCGCTATTATATTATCTCATTAGAGAACATTATTCTATTGTAAGGAAATCAAAAGTATTTAAAATAAACACAGAATAATTTAAATTTTAAATTATACATTTTGTAAAATATACATAATTATAAGTTACTATGTCTTGTGCAAAGCGTTTTTTTTTTTTATTTGTTATCTTATCATATTTTTTTTTCAATTTCAAGGAAAAAAGTAAATTCAAGATTTCAATCTTCTATAATTATTTGACAAAACAATGTATCATGCCATTTGGGCGATCCTCAAGTAAATATTTGTTTATCTATAGGTATTATTAATGATGTAGAGATGGTTGACCGTTTATATAATATGAGAAGGAGTTGATCTTGATGGTGGGGGAGGGGTGGGTGCGGTCAAATTAATACTAAACTAAACAAGTAAAATTATTTAATTTATGCTGACGTTTCGACTGCCAGTGTTTCAACTGTCTTCCGCAGTGCTACATCCTACGCCCTGATGAAGACCTGCAAAGTGGGTCGAAACGTCTGCAAAAATTAAATAATTCTACTTGTTTAATTTAGTATTAATTTGACCGCACCCCCCGATCAATTCCTTCTCATATAGGTATTATTATATATTATTTGAGTTAATCTTATATTTGTAATAGTTATTTTATGTTTCATTTTACAGTGTAAAATACTATTTTACATAAATAAATAAATAGTTAAATGGATCAAAACGTTAAGAAAAATAAAGAATTAGGATTATAGTTTTGATGGATTTGATTTTTATAGCGTTGCATATAGCCGATTAATTGCTTTAAAAGTTTAAAACATTAAAATATAATAATAATTTTTTTGGTAAAAATTACAAAACTTTATAGCAAAAAGTTGACTAAATTAATTATTTAAACTTCTTAAATTAATATTTTAAACTTCTTTTGAAGATACATCCTCATGGGCAATTCTCTTCTGGATGGAAGTCTGTTTATTTTGTCAAAATAGATGCCTCGATGCATGCCTTAGTATCATCAGCCTTATCTGAGCTATCAATCTGATTTTAGTTATTGTCATCTTCATGTTTAAATAAGAATAAGGTTCATACCATCTAAAGAGCTTATATATCTATAAATGGGGCTGAATGAGTTGTCCTGGACGAAGTCTAATATCATTTTTCTCAATAATTTCACTCAACTCTGTTTCACTCAAAAATTTAAATATACAATTATTAAATATTTAATCGGGAATCTTTTATTTTTCGAACTATTTGTTAAAAATTCTTTTTAAACAAAATAATTAATTTTGGTAAAGGAAGTAAACAACAGTTAATAGCTCTGACCTATATTATGGGATTAAACTAAAATGTTTGTAGCAGATATGTATTTTTCTTTTCTCAGATATTATTACTTAAATAAATGATCGTGTTTAAAATAATGGAGGACAATGGGTACGTACAGATACATTATAACCTTCAGAGTTCCCACTAAATTATGACAATTGCCAGTCCTACCGACCGGCCCGTGAACACAATAATTGTTCAACCAATCCTGTCTAATACCTGGGATCTTTCAACAAATATTTCCCCGGACGTTTCTCATTGTTCACGGACGGTATTTGCGGAAATTTCGGTGACAGCTTAATGACACTGATTTCCTGCTTACAGATAATTTTACCGGTTTCCAGTTCTCCCCTATTTCCTCTAGTATTCGTATGAGCTTTGTTAAAATATGAGAAGCTGCTAAATAATATCCATAAAATAGTTTTATCAAGTGAAAACATCTGTAGACACGTTTTGCCGAGTGAATTAGATTTAGCCGTCAGATCTCCGATTTGTAACGCTAAAGTAAAGTTGGCTGGAGTCGACTAATTCTAGTTTTTTTGCATATGGATTAAAATATCTCAAAAATTAAAAATTTGACTTGCATACTGTAAGCTAGTGAATTGTTTTGAAGCATTTCATCTCTCTGTCATGGGCTATTATTAAAATTGTATCTTAACGCGACGCCATGCTAGAAGGGCGAAAAAAACAAAATAGTTTCGGAAACCAAATTATAAACGAGTTTTATTGAAGATACGGATTAAAATATCTCAGAAACTAAAAATCGGACCTGCATATTGTAAGCGAGGAAAATGTTCAGCATGTCATCCTCTTTATAATATGCTATTGTTTATAATTGATATTTCAGATTATTAATCTCGCCTTGCTCATGTTTTAACTTCTATCGTATGGTCTAAAGCAAACAACTAAGTTTTTTTTTTTTACATTAGAAGGAAAACATAGCTTAATTATCAATAATAGCAGGTATAGTCGAATTTACATCTCAAGGTAGATATAGTCGTTATTTATTTTTTTCATTTTATTTTTTATTAAAATAAAAATACAACAATTAAGTGTGAAGAGAGATAATATTGACATGAAAACTCGTTTTGAGAAACTACCAATTGGTAGAATTCTAATAAAAGACCAGCATTATAAGGCCATCTTCTTCTCAGATGCCTCAGAGGGTTATCAGGAATCGAAGAGGAAGCAAATTTTGAAACGAGAGGGTTCGGACGTTTCTGAAGTTTATTATGAAACGATAGATTTAATTTGTGCCAATGTATGGGACATAAAGATTATCATGGATGGTTTTATTTGTAATAATGTAAGGAAAATAAAGGATTTTATGAAGGATTTTGGATATGAAGGAATATGTAAGATAGGACATAGATTCAGTGTATCCTCAAAGCTCAACTCCGTACGTCCAAACAGGCCTTATTATAGTCAAGTACATTAGTCTTTGGTAAAATGATTTGAAGCTTAGATATAGCTTTTCTGTAGTAAGTGTATCATTCTGGTACACCGAGTTGAAGTTGATTTATCCTACTTCCCAATGACAATTCCTCCTTGGTGTTTCCCTTTTTCAAGTTCTCAGAACCAAAAACCCTCCCTACATCCTGGAACTCCTTACTTTACACTCCTCTATCCACTCTCGCAATACTAGATCTCAACCAATAGATTTACACATCCCCTCCCTTAAAACTACTTTTTTCAGAATAATCCTTCGTCATTCGTGCTACCTCCTTTTGGAACTCTCTTCCCATCACCATACGTCAATCCTCGTCCTCAAATTCCTTCAAACAACTCCTCTTCCACCACCAACTCCACATTCAAACTTCCGCTAATATGTAAAATTACTTGTATCTGTATACTGTGTAATGTCAACTATTGCATAACTGCGATAACAATAAACAGTATATTAGCTTGTATTTTTTATTATGTTAAGCCAGACTAATACCCATAAATTTGTAACACTGTTATTATTCTTAGGGGACTGTAGCCCCAGAATAAAATTATTTTTTCATTTTAAAAAAAGTGTTAATGTAGCCGGAACGTTGAGCGGTTTCTTGTCTTTTTAGTTTTGTATGAAGATTCCAAGTTAGACCCGGTGAAATCGTATGAATCGGATCTATTCTTCAAAAAAGTATATTTATTCAGTACATAAAATTTAAAAAAAGAAGCCTAATTATTAATTATTTGTGCTTATCTACTTTGCAAATAACAAAATTTTAAATATAATTTTCGATCGCCAAAAACTTAACTAATTTTTAAAAAAATACTGCATAAGCCTATCAGGAGAACCTTAACCTAAAAACTGACTGATTAATAGTCCAAAGCAACACAAGGTGCTTTTTTTACCGTCTCATGCCTCAATTAACTCTTAATTATCATACTCCCGAACTGTCTATGCAAATGAAACACGAATCTACTCTGGGCTAATCCGATTTAGTCTTTTGTTTTTTTATAATTCAGCAAAAATACAGCTCAAAGAACAATCCGTACGTATCTTATTACAGTAGAATCAGAGAGGGATCGAATATTCGAAACATATCGCATTAGTGGTGAGGCCGCCCTGAATAAGGAATGAGACTCCTCAGTGGTCGGGGAAGAAAAAATCCTTTGCGGTCTTCGGGATATCCTGTTTCTAAAAGGACGCCGAACGGTAGGTCATCCCTGTATCGGGTACCAACCTCAAAGTAAACCGTTTTAAGAAAGAAGCGACCATTTTGGGACAGTGTCTTCAGATATTAGCCACCAAAAGTCCGGACATCTCGATTAAATGCCAAGCAGTTACACAAATATGTTTCTAAAGCTATAACACCAGAAAACAAGTAATTTTTGATATGATAAGCTTTTGGGAAGAGCAATTGAGAAGAAAGAAAAAAATTGCCACAAAATAGTTAATGCATTTAAATGACAAAGATCAGAATAAAGTGATACTAATAGTAGATAACGAAAGAAGTGTTATTTTTTATTTTTACATACTTTTTAATACGATGGCCTTGATGAATTATTCCTCAACGCAAATGACTGGTTGAGTTTATGAATTGCATGATCACGGAAACGTCAATCACTCAGTTTTTCTTTTCTTTATTCTCTTTCTCCAGTACAAATTATAACCATTGAAATTTCTGTAATAATATTTGCGTAAGATTGACGTCATTTGATAACCGCAACATAAATTTATTTTGCGTAGTATAAGTTATAAGTATAAAACTTCCTGTTATTTTTTTAATTTTCCTTAAAGTTATTTCAGGTAAGTTCGATTGAGTACATCAGCCTTCAATGTTCGGATCATCGAAATTTTTGCAGTGGACATTTTAAAGAGTTAGGAATTATAGGAACCATATTTTTGTGCTGGTCTCAATTTGGGGAAACATTCAAACCAGGAAATAAGAGATACTATGGAACGAACCACATCAAGTTTAATTGTAAATAAAGAACTTACAATTTTTGTAATTCTTCCTTCCACTTGGAATATTTTTAAGAAGAAAGGAAAAATAATTATTATGGAAGGAGGATGGAGAGATTAGGTGAAATGAAATTATAAGTAGGAAATTATTAAGTTGTTCATTAAACCAAGAACTACAAAATATTATAACTTTTTCAATAATTAGGAACCACCTAATATTATTAAGTTGCTCTGTAGATCTAGTATCATCAAATATTATTATATTTCTCTTTAAATCAAGAACCATTAAATATTATTAAGTTGGTCTCTAAACTAAGAACCACTTAATATTATTAAGTAGCTGTTTAAATCAAGAACGATCAGATATTATTAATTCGTTTAATAAACCAAGAATTATGTCATATTATTAAGTTTCTCTCTAGATCTAGAATCAAAGAATTTTATTTGTTTCTTTTTAAACCAAGACCCATCAAATATAATTAAGTTGGCCAATGAAAAAAGAAATACCTAATATTATTAAGTTGCTGTTTAAATCAAGAACGATCGGATATTATTAATTTGTTCAATAAACCAAGAACCATCTCATATTATGAAGTTTCTCTCTAGATCTAAAATCACAAATTTTATTATGTTTCTCTTTAAACCAAGACCCATCAAATATAATTAAGTAGCCCAGTAAAAAAAGAAATACCTAATATTATAAAGTTGCTGTTTAAATCAAGAATGGTCAGATATTACTAATTTGTTCAATAAACCAAGAACCTCCTCGTATTATTAAGTTTCTCTGTAAATCTAGAATCGCAATATTTTATTATGTTTTTCTTTAAACCATGAACAATCAAATATAATTAAGTTGGGCAGTAAACAAAGAAATATCTAATATTATTAAGTTGCTGTTCAAACCAAGAATCAACATATAATAGTAATTTGTTCAATAAACCAAGAACCACCTAATATTATTAAATTTCTCTTTACACCAAGAGACGCCGAATATTTATAAACTTCTCTAAACTACATAAACCAAAATTGAAAATCCTTTGAGATAGGTTTAGATTTAGATATTTAAGTTGCCATTATACAAAAATCTTCACATTCGCTAATTTCACTGCCGGATAAGATTACTAACTAACCTGCCTGCTATTATTACTATTATACTACTACCCCCGAGACAGACAACAATGAGAGGTCAGTACAACACAATACCAGTAGCAATATATCGGAGGGATTGGAAGGGGGTGGAGGTTGAGTGGCGCTATTAGTACACGCTTGTCTTTGCCGGTGTTTAGTCCGGCCGACTGCTTCCCTTTCATCCCCTATCCGTCTTCCATTAAGCTACTTCCCTCTTCCTATCTCCTACTAGATCTCTTCGGCTCCGAGTCTAGTTCTTCTTATTATGTTTCATTGGCAAAGTCTATTGGCCCTGTTAACTTGTCTCCTTTCGGTAAACATTTGGTCTGGGCCCATTGTCGGGAGAGGAAGCTCGCTATTCAATCTCGGTTAGGGCTGTCGTAGTCTTTCGACAGACAAATTGCCTTTGTTCGAAGTACTTGGTCTGGAAACTAAGCCGCTAGTCTCGAAACCGAAACATAAGTCTGGATTTTTAAACATGCCGTTCTTTGAACCCATACTTTTTTTTTTCTTTTTTTCCGCCACTTCTTGATTATTTTTTAATCGAGTTAAAATGTAAAAGTTTTAGTGGTTGCAATGAAACAATGAGATTTAATTCTATTTGTAGTGAAATGGAATTGAATTTTTCGTTTACGGCGCACAGGAAAAACAAAAGGCATAAAAAAGAAAACTTTTTATTTAGATCACATATCTGAAAAATAGAATGTTATATAGTATGTCGAACCTTCTTAATTGATATTTACTAAAGGTATGAACAACCGTTGTTATTATTGTTAATTTTTTTACTAATAAATAAAATGTATATATTTTTAAATAAGTTTTAAAAATGAAAATCTATTCTTATAGATCTTATTTACCGAACCAATTATAAATGTATATTACCTATATGTATATTAATATAAAGAGAACATAGATAGAATCAGAAAAAAAACTGTGAGAAGAAAAGTAGAGCAAATCAGCCTGCAAGTAAATGAAGATAAAACAAAATACATGGTATCGAGATGAAAAACATATCCCAGTATCAATTTTGAGTGTGAATTTTTAATTTTTTCTTGAATTTGTTCTTTCCCATTTGTTTTAGTTTATGTAATTCTATACTTTTTCTCTAGCTTTCTATGAAGGAAACGAATAAATTATACTAGGAATAAATAGGGGAGAATTTTATATTGTCCGTTTTTCGTACTACTTTCTGGACTGAAGTTGGAAAATCATTACCGTACCGCAAGTTACCGTGCCTGATTTATTTAAACATAGTTAGGACAGGATTTAAAGAACATTTTGATTACGGTAAGACTTTCCTAATAATCATAATCAACAAGATTTGATTAAAAAATTAAAATTAATTTTATTCCGTTATTATTATTTTTTATGACTTTAAATTCGAATAATTTATGACATTACATAATGGCTAAGCATAAAATTATCTTTACAAATATTTAGACCCATGATTTCATCCAACCAGTGTCCAGTCACTGCTTAAGAGTATTAAATAAACTATTGTATTTTTATGTTAGCCCAATAACCTATAAGATGGTAACTAAAAAAAAGCAGAATAAATGCGATTTCGTTTAAATAACATAATAAATGTGATTATTCATTGTGTATAGGTAATAATTCAATTTTCCAGATCCCCATTAAAAATTAATAAATCTTTAATTGCAGTCAGATTGGGTAGAAAATAAGACTAACGCGCAGAATCTAGTAAAGAATCTGTTAATATAAGTAAGAGACTAAGGGAGTTACTAAGATTGGAATAACCAACAACCCGGGGACTAACTATCCTTTGACTGGCCTCTAATGAAGTCTTCTGTTGGTTGAGAATTAGCTCCTAACCTCATCTCTCCCTCCCACCCTAAATCCTTATCTCAAGCTCGCTTTAACAATTTACTCAATAAAGGCATCTGCTGTTTGTGCACAAGTGCATCCCACCGTGTTTTACGAAATTCATTAAATGAGTTTAAAATAATAAAGAAATTAAATATAAAAAAAAATAATAATTTGAAATAGATTTAGTTGACTGATCAGCGCTGAGCCCATCAGTGGCTTTTAGGATGATCTTACTGGATATCGAAAAAGCATGTGACGCAATATGGCAAAAAGGATTATTATATAAACTTATAATCTACCAATTCTCACAGTACATCATACATACTATCCAACAGAACCTTTCAGGCCGTAATTCTACATCATTCAAACATCTCCTATCAGCTGGCCTTTCCCAAGGATCGTGTCTTTTTCCTATTCTTTTAACCTATCCATATCCAAATTCCCTTCATTCCGTTCAGTCGAAAGATCCTTGTACACAGACGACGGTTACTAAATAAATAAAGGTTATGAAGTACACGAGTTTCTAGAGAATAGACACAACAGAGAATAGAATAAAAGGTATCATCCTAATTTATCATAAGACTTGTCATTTTTTTATTTTAAATATCTCTTAAATTTAATGCAGACCCTTCTCAAGGGAAAGCCTAGTAAACCTAATTTATAGAAACACTGTTTTAGATTTTCATATAGCTCATTAAAAACATCTCACTTATGACTTATGAGCAAAGTTAAAAACATTTTAAAGACGTTAAGAGATTCTAAGTGTATTAAAAAATAGATTACAATTGGAAAACTTCCAGCTAGAAGGAAAGTAACTATTTATTAAGAAAGGTATTATGTTCCTTACAGTACGGGATTGGATGTCATAAAGTTGTTTTTCTTTTCTGTCCTGACCATACCAGAATTGGCGAAACGTTGACGAGTTTTTTTTAATCATTACCTGCATTTTTTAGTCTTGAGACAGTGTAGTTGGATTTTTTCCAATTGGAACCTAACAATTAATTTCTGTCTCTTGGTGAGTTTTTTTGTTAATTTATATTAATTCTTAATGTTTAATCCTGATCTAAAATTGGTATTACATTGTTGTTGATAATTTAAATGTCTTTTTTTTTTTACACTTGACTAAATATACGTTTTATTAAAATTAATAAAATAAAGCAAATGCATCATGTCAAATTAATTATTTATTCTTCTAATTATACTTGTTATGTTTAAGTAAATTTCATCTTCCTCAAGTACATAGAATCTATGTATAACCTATTGACCTAGTGGTCCATAATAAATAATAACAGAAGGGATCCTTCCGTTAATAATGAGCTTGGATGTCGGGATATCACTTTGTCCTCCGCCCAATTTCGGACCAGTTTCCAAAAAAGGTTCCAAAAAACGACCACCCCATCCAGCGCGCCCGTGCTCCCCTCCCCCCTTCCCCCGAAATTCGATACAGCTCCTCGCTCCGCCACGCCGCTCACATCTCCATTTTTTGCTTTATACCTCCATAATCCCCTGGCTACCATCTGCTCCCTTCACTTTTGCCACGGATTTTATATCTCAATTATCTCCTTGTTCCACTTTTTTTTTGTTAAACCATCAACCAAGTTGTCTCATTCATAGGAGGTATAACTTTCAAGAGTCACTTCTCAGTAATAAAAAGAGGATTCAGTATTTTGTTTACTAAGCCCTGCTATATCAAATACTTAGCAGTCATGTATTTTGGAATGAATCCAGAGAACATTTCTGTACCTTAAAACAATAAAGACCAATTTCCAAAACTTTGAAATTCGAGTAAATTATACGAAAAATAGTCCGGAGGTATAAATAAATTGTCATATCCTTCCATTATTAATTAGTCGCAAACGTTAATAGCGGAAGGGCATTATGACTTAATAATTAGGTATCATCATAATAATACCAATGACGCTGCTGGGAGTGACCACTGGAGTCCTGCTTTGCCTTCCTCATTTGTAGGACAAAGCTTGGCTCCGAATGTCCTGGTCAAATATAAATATTTTACATAAATATTAATGCTTTTTTTTTTTTTACTCAACTTCAATATACTATTTAATTTTTTTATTTTTACATTATTAATTTATTTTCTTCTGGGGGTCAAAAGCCCTTGTTGAGCTTTGGCCTCCTCAACGACGCCTCTCCAGTCCTCCAGCTTCTCCATTGTCCAATTCCTATCCACTGCAAATCATCCCTTACTTCATCGCTCCATCGCAGCCTTGGCATCCATCTTCTTTTTTGTTCGCATCATATAATAGTTTAGTTTTTCTCCTCCTCTCGACGTATCCATGCCACCAATATCTTCTTTATTATATAGTTCCCGTTCTCTATTCTTATTTCCCATTGGCCTCTTTTATCTACTGGCCCAAAGATCTGTCGAATAATCTTATTTTTCCAGATCCCTAAGATTTCGCATTCTGTCAGGACCCGAATTTCGCACGTCTGAGCGACTATTGGTGTTAAGATCGTTTTATAAATAAGTAACTTTGCCTTTCGTGACAGATTCCGAAAAATATTTTCTTTTATGCAAGAAGACATCTGTTGCCTTCTATAATTCTTGTTTTTATTTCCATTGTGCTGTCATTTAAAGCTGCGAGGTATTTGAAACTGCCAACTTTCTTAAAAGAATGGTGGAGGAGTTGCACGCGATTTTTTTAAATTATATAAATTCATCTCACTTTTGTTTATTATTTTGCTGTTGCATGAATGAATGTAAACCCTAATACTTGTTGTACTTATATGCGGCAGATTATTTAACAATACAATGGTTGAACAATAGTTCAGTAAACTAGTTTTAAAAAATATATTATTGAAGAGAAGGTTGGTTGGGGCAATCAGTCAAAATAAAAAAAATAGTAAAATAAATAATTTATTTACATTAAATTATTTATTATTTATTTTGACTAATCACCCCAACCATCCTTCTCTTCAATTTTTCACCACAGTCAACCATCAATCCACAAAAATTATTATTGTATTTTTTTATTGAGGATTTTTCAAGAATACCAAAAAATGACCGAAAATGGAAAAATGGCTCCACAACAACATGTATTATATGAACCTACATGTAGGTGTTTTAGCTCAGAATCAGCCAAGTGACCAGGCAATCCTTCCAGTGAGCACACTCTGATAAGTATCGAGTTCTCGCCCGAAGAACCTACTGGACATGAGGTAGGCGTTCTCGAGGAGAAGGAAGGACAGGAGGTGGTAGCCGCAATAAATCTGGAAGCGGCCCCTAATAACAGGGCGGGCCGGCCACCTCGGGTTATTAATGTCTTATTTGAATTCGTGATATGATACCATCTCCTAGCAGGTCCTCCACTTCCAGCGACATATGGCGTTCAGTGCCCGTCCTCGGTTCCGTTAGCCGAGATGGTCATCCTCCTTCTGCTAACAAGCTGTCGGGATAACTGCTCCTGACGATTTGGTAATTCTTTGCTTATAGATAATGATCTGAAGATTGTGCCGAACCGAACAGTTGGAAGATATAGAATTGGAACTATAGCATATGCTTAGCTCTACGTCGATAATTAAGACATACGGAATTCCTAATGCAAAATTAATTTAACCGATAAATATCTTCAATTTTCTGAACTTTATGTTTAAAGTGAAAATCCTTTTAAGTTTTAAAAAGTTTTAGTGTCAATTTTCATCAGATGATTTATTCAATGTTTTTACATTTCGGCCGTTAACCATTCTCAGGCACATTGTTTATGTCTTTAGGCTGCGAAGTTACATTATTTAAAACTTCTCTAATCTAACCATGCAGATTATATACGGTAACCGCCAAAATTTATCAAATTGACTTATCCTAAATAATTTCAAATATCTTAAAATTTATTTACTCAAATTCACCTTCTTAACTGCACCATACGACTCAACACTTCAACAATAAAACGAAATTGTGAATCCGAAATTTTAGCAGAAAGTAAGTATATAAAATCCTATTATACTTCAATAATTTCGTATTTTTGAACATTCTAACAAAGAACAATTCCTCATTTCTTTTTAACTACTTGGATCATATATATCAGATTACATTAGAAATTATCAAACTGGTACTGAACTATTTATACATAAAATTAGCTTTAAAAAAAAATAAAATTGTCTGAAGGACATCCAACCATGGATAACCTCTTTCAGAAAGAACAGATCAGAGGAAACAATTTTAACTCGACTTAGAATTGGACATGCAGCTTTTCCCATGCCTACCTAAAGAGCCATGGAACCACCATTTTGTAAAACATGGAACACATCACTTACACTGAAACACGTTGTAACAACTTGCAGATTATAATCAGACACCAGAACAAAACATAATTTACCTTCCATCATATCTGACGCACTTGACGAAGATGATGAAGAGAATATACAAAAAGTACTTGAATTAAAAAAAGACATAAAATTTGTCCACCTAATTTAAGTTCAGCCGCTATAGCCGCTAATGATCCGCTCAGGTAGATGCGGAATGTAACAATAAATAAATAAAATAAAACATTGTCACAGCTGTATAATTTACATGTTGATTTTGAGAATTTCATGACGCACACCTTATAAAAACCGAATACCGCAGTACCAGGTAACAAGATAGTGGATTAAAAGAAGAGCAATTATTTTTATGAGCAAGAAACAGGTATCATTGAAAAAGCTTAGAATCTTACAAGAATGGAGTCTCTTCAGTTGATTAGAAAAATATACAAGTTTTATTTTTTCTTTGGAAATTTTATTAATGATTATTTTAGCAGTCGAAAATATTTATCATAAGTTATTGGCGAAATATTTTAAGTTTATGTTGAACATCTAACCATTCTTAACATTGAATATATATCGTGATCGTTAAGTAATTAAAGGTTACAATATATTTTCAAAGGCCATAGAACATGGACACTTTAACATAACTGTTCAATAAACATTGGACGTAGAAACATACTTTATTGATATAAATTACAAATGTCACTTGAACTAACTTAAATTTATGTTCATCAGAAATCGATCTTTATAAAACAAAACACTTTGTTCATGTTTTTTTCTTTTCGTAGTGGTTTGAAATCTGAAGTTTATTTAAAAGTGAAGAGGCCTCAGGTATTCTGGCCAAAACTTAGGCTGTAAAAATAATTAAAACGCAAACTAATTGATTTATTTTGAGTTGACTGATGAAAAAATATTCATTGTAAAGCCAATGTTATTGCTATTATTTATTACTAGTATTTTTTTTTTTGCATCGAAGAGATAAAACAATTTAAGAAAAACTTAAGTTTTACAAGAAGAGAGCTTCTCAGAGCTTGATCCCCCTTTATGCCCATAATGGATATTGCTAAGCCACCCTCGGGAGTCTCCAAAGCCACCTCGGGAGCCCAAGATTGGGGGCTCGGAGCAAGTGAATGTTTAATGGAATCAGAGAGTGATGAATAAAATAGGAGGGTCCCGTCATATATTATTCAGCCGATATAATTATCTTGAAAAGGGTGCCATAAGCCTTTCCCAAAGGAGGCCGGACAGTAGCTTACACGCTACAACTTTCTCAGTCCTTTGGACTCAGGCCTTCAACGGAGGCCATAATTGTAATTAATCACTAATTAATCTGGATCAATCAATTGAGTTTTTCATTCTGTTAATAAATAGAGTAATTTATTCATATATATATATATATATATATATATATATATTTATAATGATGTAGAGATGGTTGACCGTTGATATGATATGAGAAGGAATTAGTCGAGGGTGCGGTCAAAAAAATAAAAAAAATTAAAATATATAAATAATTTTAATTTTTGCCGACGTTTCGACCCACTTTGCAGGTCGTCTTCAGGGCTACAAAAGATACAAACATGTTGAAAATATAAATTATTTATATTATAAATTATTTATAAAATAAAATTAATATATATAAATTAATATAAATATTAATTAATTAATATAAATATAAATATTAATATAAATATTAATTAATTAATATAAATTAATATATATAAAATTAATATAAATTATTTATATATTTTAATTTTTTTTATTTTTTTGACCGCACCCTCGACTAATTCCTTCTCATATATATATTTAGTTGCTCTAAATATTACCTTATTACCTTAATTGAGTGAAATATAGAAATTAAAAATAAAAAAGTTTATATCATCCTACTGTATTCGTACATAGATATTGGAATGTTATATTTATAATCAGGAAAAATAATTGAAATAGAGAGAAAACATATACACACATTATGAATTGGGGCTTTTTCATCCAAATTCTATAGTTTTCAATGGAGATTATTAATTAAATGAAAGCGAAAGCAATTACTCCATAAAGTTTTTATTAACTGTGCTATGTTGTCATTTTATTTATTTATTAATCTTTATCCTGAACTCTTCAAAACGCAAAAAAAAAAAAAATAATATTAATAATAAACGTAAATGAAAAAATTTAAATATTTTTTTACAAATATAAAAGGCTAAGAATCCACATTGAGAATATCTTTAAAATCTTCTTCTTTTTGCGTGATTCCCCCGTTCCGACTTACATTAACATAAGTGATTATTGATTTTTAAAAATGATAAGCTTTTTCTTCTTCAGTAGTAAATTATCAAATAATATTTTTTTAAAATATTTTTCTAAATTTTTCAATATAATTGTTCTAAGACAGAAGCTGTGACAGTATTTATATTATTTTTAATTTTAGGATTTTTTTGTTGTCCTTACAAATGATTACATTAACTATGATAAACTAATTCGAATAAACAGAAAATGTTTTTACAAGTTGAAATAAATGAAAGGATTTTTGCAAGCAATTCAAATATAGATTTAAATTATTTTGGATAATTAATATTTAAAAAAAAAATAAGGAGCTCATATAATAGATTATACACGGTCTATCAAGAAGACGTGAAGAACCATTCCATTAGTACCAAAGCGATTCCTATATCACTGTTTCATTTATTTTATTACCTCTATACGTCTAACTGCTAATGACTTCCAAAGGTTCCACGATCAATTTCCAGCTAGGGATCAGATATCTCTGTGAAAGGTATGAGGCTCATTTCTGTATCATTACCGTCACGACCAGCTCAGAGCTCATTGTCTCTCGAGATGGGGGGGGGGGCATCAATTAAAATAGATGGGACTACCATCCGCACCTTGTCATTATAATCCAATAAGAGGCAGAGATAAGAGATAAGGAGCCGGCGGAGGTGGATATCCAAGGGGACGCCGTGTTCCCGCTTAGCCGGGGCAATTTGCAGCAAATTAACAGTCCATCCCGAAGTGGAAGGCCCCGGGACTATCCATTACATTTTACTGCTCCTCGGGTGGGTTATTGAAATATAAAATATTATCGAAAATAACATGCTATTAGGGCTGGTATCTGCCAGTATCTAAGGAGCCAAAGGGAAGCTATGCCGGGGGAATGAAGACATAAATAATCTGAGGATAATTGGTCGAATTAGCTTTGAGCTGCCCCGAGGTGTCTTAATATGCAGATAGGCCAGCCTCAGAGTAACCACAACTCACATCATCTCAAATATACGCGCATTTATTTTGAACAATAAGGTAAAGTGAATCAATCCTTTCTTAGTGCTTTGCATAACCTTTCCTTAATTTTGTAAAATATTTATTGACTCAGAATTTTACAAGAAATGAAAAGTATTATTTCATTGCAGAAGCTATGCCAAAATTATTAACATATTAATATCTTATTATCCTTGATTAAAGTATTAAAGATCTTGCCTCCTGGTCGTAACATCCTATAAGACCGTTATTTTCATATCATAAGTAGTTGATTAGGGTGTTTATTTTTGAGTCGGTCTGGTAGACCAATGTTCCAACTTTTAGTATTTTCTCATAGACAGATGTTTCTGAAATTGCTAAAATTGTTAATTTTAACATCTTGAAGAATGTGGAAGAAGTCTCGAAAGATTCTGATTGCTTATGAAGGTGAAAAAATATTTTGTCATGTCTGCACGATAAAATACATATAATGAGTTCTACAGATAATTGTGGTTTTTGTTTAGATCTCATTGTTTATGCCATATTCACTTATGTGTCTTTGTGATTCCTAATTTAGAAATGAAAACTTTCTAATATTTGCCCCTATTTTTTCCGTATGTAAAAATTTCGTCCTTTTTTTTTACCTCCAATATTAAAATAAAGAATATGTGAAGATTGCACCAATAAATATATACATGCCTATCTAATGTAAACTTTTTAGTTGACCGCTTTTTATTTTAAAATGTTTGTATTCTATTAGAATAGTGTCTAGTATTATTTTATAACTGGTGACGTTAATGGTATTTTAATGTTTAACGTTGCTTTCTTTTCTTGTTTATAAAATATATATTAATAGGTGGTAAACAGTAACACATCTGCGTCATCTTGCATTTTGTATATTTGTATATGAATATTTGTAATTTATTTTATAGTATTAATATTGATTAGAAAAAATAAATACAGAAGTTTTATTAACCAGTGATGAAGTTGAAAAAAAAAAATTATAAAAAAAAAAGTTTTAGGCAGTGTTGTTGCCTAAAATATAATAAGAAGCTATTGTTGTTGCTCTAATTATTGGTTTTGTTCTTTCTTAAATTAAAATATAGTTCACTGGAATTTAAACACTCAATTTCATTCGAAAATCGGTCTGAGACAAATCTTCCTAGAATGTGTGGTAGATGTTCCAACGATAAGTTTAATACCCCGAACTCATCAGCAAGAAATTTCTTGGTTCTATTGACTGATAAATAAGCTGCCATTAAAAATGTCATTATACAAAACACTATAAAAATGTCATTAAAATAAAAAGAGGGATATTTTTTATAATTTATAAGCATAAACCGAACATTTTAAATTGTTTAATTAACACCTGAAAGCTTGCAAAAATAATCCATTATGTTAAATTTATTATATTAATATATCGAAATTTGATCAGACAGAATACAATATGCAATAACATGGAAATACGGTCTATAATTAATACAACAAATTAAACGAAATTGACGATTTTTGCACTACAGTGTTAATAACACAATTTTAAACGTTCTAGGTTTTTCCTACACGACTTTGCATATTTTTAGTTTATACTGCACGTTTTTCATTTTTTACGCCACAA
This sequence comes from Nezara viridula, assembly GCA_928085145.1. Taxonomy (NCBI): domain Eukaryota; kingdom Metazoa; phylum Arthropoda; class Insecta; order Hemiptera; family Pentatomidae; genus Nezara; species Nezara viridula. The sequence goes on from OV725077.1 coordinate 210,825,993, forward strand.
AAATCCGGACTCTACTTATAATACCCACAACATCTTAAACATTACTGGCTTTGGAAGATATTTAAAACAATATAGTAAGTATGAGCTCTGGTACAGTATTTTTTTTAATTTCCAGTTTTATAAGAATTTTTTGTAATTTATATCTTCTGCATTTAAAATGCACGCCATTTTTTAAGCAGAAATATAAGTGATAGAAGTTGTTATGCTATATCATTTTCCATGTCCAATCATTTTCCATTAAAAATATATATAAGTAAAAATAAATAATTGGACACAGGAAAAACTAAAATTAATTAAATTCTAAAAAAAGGTTATGACCATTACTATTTTTTTCTCCCACTTACTTCGAAAGAACTCATGAGAAGAAATAGTAAGATAATAAATTACAAATTTAGTCTATTCATTAAACCGAAAATACTACCACCTACATAACATTGGTGCTAATCTGGTTCTTCATCATCTTTAAGCGTCCATGTTTTTGTAATCGATTATGAAATCAGCACTTTAGCCAAAAACATGTCTGAATACAACTGATAAAAGGAAATAATTGTGGTTGCTCGGTGGGTGGTCCTGGACCGAATTATGCCGACTCATCCGATTACTAACGACTGACGTGCCTTATGGCGACAGATTGTTTCTTTTCTGTCAATTCTAATTTAGTTAAAATACATATTAAATAATTATATGAAATAGACAGTATATAAAAATGCAATTTGTCGAAGAAGACATGGAGTTGGAAGTGAAAAATGTACTGCTTGGCAACCCATACTTACTATATTATATTAATTTAACAGGCTTTGATAAATATCTGGCAACGAAACGCAGTAATCTGTCAAGGTAAAATATCTATTATTATCCGAGATAAATATTTTCCATGGGATCATTATTTATGAGACTATCTTCAATCAATTTTATCGTGTCTAGTAAGGATTATAAAAATAATTAAATAATTTTTTTAAGAAATTAAGCATAAAAAATATAAATAAAACATATCTTCTGAGGTATACAAGTAACATTTGATAGAAAGAGATTGATCAGTAACTGGCTAGACTCTCCCTAGAGGAGTCCCTAAAATAATTCAAGGAATGAATTATGACAATATAAAAAAAACAAAAAATAATTATGACAACTCTTATTAAAAAAAAATAACAGAATATTAGGATGAGTTACTGTCTGAAGATGGGATATGAAAGTAGATCCCAAAACGTCATAATAAAATAAAGAATAATTGTTTTGAGAAAAAATACTGTTATCCAATCTTACTTATATACCTCAGAAAATAAGTCTCCCCCTTAGGACTATTGTTGAAAAAAAAAAACATATTTTATTAGTTCCATGTACAGCATGTTATATAAGAATCTTGCTCAAATGTGATCTCTATCTTGATCCAACGATATCTCTATTAGATATCTCCGTTCACTGGATTTTTTCTTTTGAAGCCCACATGTCGAAAGAGACAGGAGACCGAACCGCGCCAATTAAAAAGCCATATCGCAAAAAGGTGCCAAGGCCTGGCTACAAATGGTACCCAGTCACGACTTAGCCTTTCCTACGTTTATTATTTGACTCCCGATTGAAGACTACCAGCGCCTTATAGATTGTCAGTCTGCATTTTGTAATACCACATAGGTGGTCTCCCAGCTACGGATTACCTGTCAAGTATCAATCATGGGCGAGAAATGAAATATTGTGTAGAAAACTGAGAAGTGGAGAAGGAACTCAGAATTAGTTTCCTATCACAGTAGTCCTGCAATAGCAGTTATGTAAGATTGAAAGCACATCAAGTGAGAAAAAGAAATTTAAAAGGGCATTAGTAGCATTTGATCACTTATTTTGCGTTTTAGAAGTTAATAATCAATTATATTCTAGAGAGTAGAAAATGCTAAAAGCTATGTTGACGTTGAACATTGGCTGCAGTTCAGTTATTAACAGTTTCGGATTCAAAGAATATGATTTTCTTTTATTCCAGTCCTATTTGAGGTAAAAAAAAGGCTTACATTTTTCTTTTTTGGAATCAAGATAATTCCAGAACCCAATATAAACCGATGGTAAGAGTAAGAGTAGCTTTTGCTGAAATTGCTTCCAGTAACAAGAAATGAAAAATAAAGCGGCATCGATTGAAGGATTTTAAGATTTACAAACGATAAACCAGCCAAAGGAAACCGGGTGGGGGTGGATTGAATTCAGTTCAGAACAGGCTAAATACACACCAATATAAGAAGAGAAACGAAAAAAAAAAAAATAATTCAAAGGAAATAAGAAAAATGAACTGCCAACTAAAGGTGTTTGAGAGCGGTAAGGAAGCTGTGTTATGATTGAAAAGGTAATTATGTTTCGCCTTTGATGTTAATACCCGGTGTCTGGGCGGGAGGCGAGGCACAAAGTAAGGGGAAAATTGCTTCCTTTCAGAAGAGAGGAGTTAGTTAGGCGTGGAGTGGTCCTCTTCTTCGAATGGTCATCCTCTGTCAGCTCTTCTATAGCCGGTCGCTGTATCGATCCTCAGGAAGTGGAGGCGGCATCTTTAGGGGGCCGTCGGCAGGAAATGAAGGGTGGAGCGCCAGGAAGTTGACTGATATCTGGCTGATCCTTATTCACACCTCATATTCCAATCTCTTGCAACAGCTATGTTAAACTTTGCAGGCGGCGTGTTGTGTGTAATTTACAACAATAGCAAAAACAAATAAAATTAATACAACTTATCGACATAATCTTTGCATTGTCGCTCCCTCATAACCAAATTTTTGAGACAATGAATATTCCATTTAGAATTATACAGTTGACGAAGCGCCTACTGAACACCCACAAATGTATTTATGTATTCGTGGTTTTGAATTGGGAGCCGTGGGCGTCCTGACATTTCAGGCCGAGTATCTGAGCATCTTCAAGAGGGTAACAAGGTCCTCGAGATACATCACGCCTCGTCGAGCTAGAACAGTCATCCAGGAAATCCTGGATACATCCATTAGAGCTTCTACACCTCTTCAGCACTCTTCTTAGGTCGCTGAATACCACAAACTCATTATAAATTAATTTAATACATCTGTACAATAGTAAGCAATAACGTTTAAAATAAAATAAATCTTCCTTTTAAAATGATTAGGTAGGAAGCCTACATCAATCCATTTGCTTTAAAAATGATTATATCATTCTTTATTTCAATATTGCATTTTTTTTTGTTACTACAACTTTCGTAAATATACAGCTATATCTTCATCAATAAAAAATAACTTGTAGACCTTACTTTAAGATTGAAACTCAGAATTTTCAATAGTAGGGTACCAATTTATTTAGAATATATATATATATATATATAGATACTCAATGTGATTTGGAAATATGAAAACAATTTTCTCTTGACAGAAATCAGCTACGTCAGATTTCTCATCATTTGGAAATTAAAAAAAAGTACAATACACTGCACATTGCAATATCTGAGGTACCAGCCATATCATATTTCAATTTACTTGTAATTGTTTTGTTATTAGGGCATCCAAAAGCTGCAAGAAGACCAAAGTTCTTTTTTTAGAGTTCTCTTTACTGACGAATAAACATTTCCAAGCATGGGTTTTTAAATAGCTTTTATTTTTATTACTGGGTTAGAAGAAATTCACATACATCTGTGGATTATCAATATCGTTGATCATAGAACATGTCATGAGAAACTTTCAGCTATCTTCAGTCTACATTTATTAGAGAAAGTACGGTTCCAAGATTGAAGAAAAATGTATTTACACGAGAATGGATGTCCAGAACATTACGCATCTTAAGTAGTTTCAGAAGATTTTCAGGGAAGGCCGTGATGATCCTAATTGGCAATTTTGATATTGTATACAATATAGTTTATGTCAAACTTTTATTGTATGAAGTATTCTTATTTTATTCAAAAATGAAACAGAGAATTTATATAGGTTGCGGTCTGTAGTTAGTAAAATAAAATCTATTATCCATAAGACCTATGGTAACAGATAAATCATCTTGTTTGAAGTTTTATTCAACAGAAATGATTTTATATTGATTGTACCTGGACTAGAATCAGTTAACCAAATCTGACTTACTTTGAAGATACGTACTCCAATCTTCTGAAAATCCACTTATTCAATTTTTCTTCGACTTCGCTATTCTTTCGTTTTCAAGGGGAACACATGTGAGATATGAAGGACACGAGATCAATAGAGACAAAAGAGCAGTATTCAATTGCAGAGCCAACTCGCTCCCCCTCCTCCATGAAGGGTTTATCTTCCCTGAATATTACACCGAGAGAGAAGAGACAAGGTTGTTAGGCGCTGAGCCCGAGGACATGAGGAGATGGTTACCAGGGGTAATGGACCGGCTCAGGGCTTTGTCCGACCTAACTGTTTTTAACTTAATTCCGCCGTCCTCTCATCTACCGTCATCATGGACCTTGCTCAGGAACCTTTTTTACTCTACCTCTCGATAAAACACCGCAGTGGCTGTCCGATCGATATGGCTGTCTGGGAATCATACCTAGGAAATAAAAGTTATACCAATATTTCTTTTGCAGTATTTAATATCACATAACACAATCAGTAGGTTATCTTCGTTTAATTATGTACAGAATCTTTACTCGATCCATCTTCTATAACTAATGAAAAAAGCACTTGAAAGAATCCAGAAATGCATGAGGATCATAATCTTGGTACTTGAACGGAAACGAAACCGCGCAAATTTGAATAGAATGGAATAGAACAGAATTCAGCATATAAAGAATGTATGTAAGATTGATATTGGACTTTTCATATTTATATTTAAAAGGTTTATATTAAGAAAAAACTTGAAATAACCAATAGTCTGGGAGCTGTGGATGTGGTCCTACCCGACGCAGCTTTATACCAGACATATTACTTTTTACACAAGGACTTGGACATCCAACCTCTTTAAGGTACTGCAACACAATAATATAAAAACTTCCAGCACAGACTGACTTACAACTTGAATACATTAACCCAAACACTTAATTCCGCGACAATACAGTACATCCCACCCCGAAGAATTTTATGGCTGTGGTCAAGAAACTAGTGTTGCCCAAATGCGAGACAAAGACGAGTCTTGGTCTTGCGCAATCAGTCATGATCTTGGTCTTGGTCTTGCGCAAGAATCTCACAACAGTCTAACAATTACTTATTAGCCTATTACTATAGAGATATTACTATTAGTGTTGCCCAAACGCGAGACCGAGGCGAGTCTTGGTCTTGCAAACTCAGTCTTGGTCATGGTCTTGGTCTTGCGCAAGATTCTCGCAACGAGAGTTATTGCTGTAATTTTTTAGATAGGAGAAACATAACTAAGCCCGAATGAAAAATTAGAGGAATTAAATGCAAAAGTATATTGGTTATACCAATTATTAACATATAGTAACTAAGATTGTCGATTATTAGTAACTATTTTGCCTTAATTTTTATTTAAAAAATCGATTTTTTTTACCAGTCCTGGTCTTGGTCTTGCAACAGTTAGGCGGGCTTGGTCTTGCAAAGTGCAAGACCAAGACCGATTTTGGACAACACTAATTACTATAATCTTTAAGTTAGAGGAAACCTAACTAAGCCTGAAAGTTTTACATGTAGTAACTAAAATTGTTAAGTATTAGTAACAATTTTGCCTTAATTTGTATTCACAAAAGCTATTTTTTTTTTTACCATTCTCGGTCTTGCAACAGTCAGGCGGTCTTGTTCTTGGTCTTACACTTACACTTTACAAGACCAAGTCCGATTTCGGGCAACAATATTTCTAACTTAACCCCTAGGATATGAAAAACACGCATGAATTATGGGGTGTCTAATTCTTTCGCCTAATGATTTTTTAAGAATAGATGGATAGTAAAATTTCTTGGGAAGAATGGCATAGGCCATCGCCCTCGATGAATGGGTATCCCTGATACAAGTGACCGAAACGTTGATGATAAAATTTTGAGATATCTGGCATGTAATCAAATATGGATTTGTCTTGGATAAAAAAAATAAAAGCATAGATTTTGTATATCATAATGATAAGATATTGCGGTTATATGGGCTCATTAGGACATGTCATGAATTATTATAAGACAGATTGTTATAGACAAATATAAAATTATTTCCTAACTTAGAAAAAAAATTTCGAAACATGTTTCTTGAATTTAACTTGGTTCTAGATTTTAACTGAGCTCAAGAAACCAAAGATCAATTTGATCGTTCATACACGATAACATGGCATTATCCCTGATTTAAGGCGGATGCACTATCGTCCATCAAAAAGGGACGATTTCGATTTTCCCTCAAGGGGTCGTTTATACCTCCCGCCTTCTTGAAAGAGTTATAAATTCTCAGTTGCACCTGATGACCGCTTCGCGAGGTAATGTATGGGTGCAATTTCATGCAGTCGTTTGCCCCGAGGGAAGTAGCGTTAAACGCATCCGATCAAGGTTTCGCTTACGTAATTCCGCTTAACCGGGAATTAATGGAGAAAGCGGACGGTTTTAAGAGGCCTGAGAATGTTTTGTGGAGACTAAATGGTCATGGGTTTGGGGAACAGTGGTGCGGTGATAGATCTTGCACTGCCTACTTATTAGCCGCTGAGGGACGGGCGGGCATCCATCATCGCTGCTCTGTTCCAATGATCCGCCACTCGAGGGAGAAAAAATCTTCCGAGGCGCCTGGTTTGCATAAAAATTACAGATTAATTTTAAATCCTGGCTCTGACAATCACTTATCGACCCGAGGCTGAGATTTCGGAACAGCGGTCCCACCCAGCCCTCGCTAGATCATGCCCAATGATAAGTGTAACTGATTAGGTAAGAACCCAAACAGCTTTGTGAATAATTTATTTTCCTGTCTCTTCGTCTCATAAATGTCTGTTGAAAAAAAAAATCCTGAAATTTACAATTTTAAGATCTTTACATTATTATTTTCCAAGACCATTATTTTAACTGATTCCTCAGTGATTTGATTTTTTTTTCTAATAACGTAACAGTGTAGAAAGTAAATTAATTCAATACAATATAATTAAAACTAATGGCACTGTTATAACAAAATTCCGTTAGTTTTTTATTCAATATTATACCGCAATTATAATTCTAAAAGATAATACGTTGACTAAATTTGCTGATATCAAAGTGCCTCTTTCCTTCAACTAATCACCTATATCACATTAGAAGAATAACTTCCTAAGCTGGACGTTCTTCAGTACTCAATGACATCTCATCAACACAATTTTATAATAAAACACAATTCAATAAATTCTGTGAGAGGTTCTGGGTTTCACAAACCTAAGATTCTAATCAGGCGTAAAATGGGTACGTAACATGAAGAAAGTACTAATGTAGAACTCTTCCTGGATTGTTACATGAATGGTTCATATTTTACTGACTTTAAAATATCTGAGAAATTCTAGACTTCATTTCTGATTTGAATATAATTGATTTATTATTTATGCCCTCTTTAGAAGTTTCGATTTGTTAACAACAATCTAATTCCAAATCTGAAAAATTTATTACTCCTTGGTCGAAAAAAAAACAAAACAGTCTAACTTATTCGGTTAACATTTAGAGTAGGTAAGTAGTAGGATGTTTGGAACTATAATTTAATAAAATAGGTAGTTGATGAGGAAGATTTAAGGAGAATTTAATATATTTTTCCATTACACCTACCTTATCATAAGTGGACAGAGATCTGCCGATATAAAATAAACACAGTTTCATTATAGTCATTCCGATGTTAATGAATGTAACGAATTAGCCTGAGGCAACCTTACTAAGGCAGAAAGTATTATCAGATCATCCTTCATCAAGGAGAAGAGATTAAACCTTCCGGTATGAAAGGCTTCCTCGTACTTTGATGAGAATGCAAACACAGAGCTGACAAACTCCATTAATGAAGTGCTAAAGCTTACAATATCGAAAGCGGTATCACTATCTAAATATTCAATAGCGGCTCTGACACTTTGACAGGCATTAAGAAGGCTTCCAGAGAGCGCTCCGAGGAGATGTTATCTTCTAGAGAGCTTTAATGCATAGAGGAAGGGGTCTATACAATGAAAAAAAAAAAATCTATCATAATCTTTGTAGACCATCTCAGCTGTTGTGCCGATCTCTCGATTGTAAGAGTCGCATGAAGGTTCGAGTCTTGGCGGAGCATTGTGTAATGAGACACCTACCCGAGGGGCCAACAATAGCACTGCCTCTGCTAGTTTTGTTTTGTCACAGTCTTTATATTGTTCCAATTGTAACGGAAATGATCATTTCTTCAACTCTAAAATTCATAAACAGAAATCATTCATGTTTATTATCGTTTAGTAAAATTGAATATTTATAATATTATATTTCTATTTCCGATTATGATCGAACGATTGTTTACTAATTTGTAACTAACACTTGACTCGGCTCTAACAAAACTGTTACTTTTTTAGGTTCTTGTGTTGAGTCCACGCTCCGTTGCGGACCAATGAGACAGAAACAGGCGGCAGCTGCCTTCACGCTAGGCCGGCTCTTGAAAATGATTTGTTGACTTCGGTCAATGGAGGCGCTGTTACGCTCAGCGGCTCATAATTTAATATAACGTTAATGAGGAGAGCTAGGCAGTAAGGTTGTAAGAAATGTAATATTTGAAGAAATTAAAATTTGTTTCGTTGTTAATTGTGTAAATATTTGATAGAAGGAAAACAAACTTTTATCACTAAAAAAACCTACATAAAACTACCCACTCGTAAACTATTCTATAATTTCAAATTTTAAAATTTAATTCATATCTTATAAAATCATAAAATGCATTCAATTAATAACTTAATTAATAGTTTTAATTACTTAAATCATAAAATGCTTAAATAAAAGTAAGGCATTTTGGAAATTCAAGCGAAACTTCATGTCTCTATAAGTTTTAAAACATATTTAAGTTTCTTGGAGAAGAAATAGTTGCTTGCAGATATATAGCAGTACGGTATATATAAAATAGTATGGTTAAGAAGATGGGTGGAGATTGTAGTTAAACTGAAAAATATCTGTTGTCACTGTCTAGACCCCAATGTCATTTTATTTTCTCTTCAAACTACAAACAATAAAAATATATATAAACTAGCTTACTATGGCTGACTATGATAAAACTTAGTGATATTGATCGAAAAGATTTGGTAAATTGTAAATATTTCTGACTGTATACATTTTTATAGCCCTCCCTGAAGGTAGTTCTGTGGATCCTGCTCTTCCTGACGTTAGCTCAGATTTAGAACTCCTGGAAATTGTTTCTTGAAATTCATTTGGCATTCGCCTATACATAATCTTAAAAATGAATGAATGCCAAATTGTTTCAAAAGTTCAGGACTAAACTGTCATATTAATTATGCCAATAGAAAATCTAATTTACAAACGGTATTAAACTGAAAGTTATTAGAAGCTACTTGCGAGAAAAAAATATATATATATTAGAAATATTTACTAAACTTTTGTTTTACATAAAACAATACTAATTGAGGCCGAAAAATTTAAAAACGGATGAATTCCAAAAAACATTCTTCGATATGAAGAACAGGTGTACAGGAACCGCATTTATCACAGACAATAGCTCGGTTCCCTGACCGATGGAAGAACAGAGATTAGTTCCCACCAGAATCCCCGAGCAGATCGCACGAAGCGATGGCACTGAGGGATCCACCAATATCGGACTCCGATAATCTTGGCCGACAATAATAGAACCAGTACCAGAACAAAGGACTTGAGATGAATCGCAAGGGAATTGATATTCGGCGTCGAGGTGGCCAGCATCATTTGTAGGGCACGCCATCATTAATATCTCTTCTGGAAGGGAGCTTATTACTGCAACCGTTTCAGTTAATAGGTTATATAATAGGTTACATTGGATCATTTGTAACCTATGGACATATAGCACTGTTGAGGTAACTTCTGAATCTACAAGAACTGATATAAATTATTAAACTGGAGGGAAATAAAGTGCGAAACGGATATGAAAAATATGAGTTTATTGTTATTGTTTATCTTGTTTTATTAATAAAGCCCAGGGGTGCCGAATTCACAATTCGCCTCAACAAAATGTATGAGGTGTGCACATTTTGACAGATTTTTATAAATTTTTGAGGGTGAGAGGTACATTTCGTTGGAGGAATGAATTTTAAAAATAAAAAGTTTTAAATCAAAAGACAAGTGGAAGAATATAACAGACTGTAGGATGTGTAATTGTATGTAATCTATGAATTTTTGAATTCTACTTTTGTTTACACTGTTTTAAAGAAGAGGATAGCAATAAAACATCTCGGAAAGGGTGGAGGAAGGTTCATGCGCCATCGGCCTTGGGAGGATGGGCACCCTTGATGAAGATTTTATTTGTGATTAAAGCCAAGTCTTTATCTTTGTAAATCCAAATATACCACTTGACATGGACCACAAATATCATGCAACTGGAACTTTTGGAATCTAGTCATCGGCAGGACAGTCGAGAGAAACCAGGGATCCCAGAGTTAATTTTCTCGGGCCTTCTCAAATACTAAATTTACAACTAAAACTGAACCATACTTTCTTAATTATTATACAATAAATGTAATGTTTGATATACCTTATTTTAATGTGAATTTAGAACTTAATAAATTCCACCTTGAGGACCGGCATGAGCCGGTGAATTTTTTTAACATGAATAAAAAAATATACCAACAACAGCATCATACCCATCATACCCAACAAAACATAACTACCACGAATTCGCTTATTATAACTGGGTGCAAGTAAAACGCAATGCTAGGTGACCGTTAAAATAAAACAAGAAGCATTCCAGGAGGGGCAAATAGTGGGTCTAATGATTATACTGGAATAGTCAAAATAATATTAACAAAAACGTTAACTTAGAGACGATATCAATAGACTGTTCCTCCGAACTAAAATACCTGCATAATTGCAGTTTTCAACAAATTTACATAAATGCGACTGAATAACAACAAAAAAAAACAAAGCAATTAAGACAATATAATTATTCAAAATTATGGTAATTAGTTGATCAATTATGGATTCAATAAGAACAAACCTGGATGACAAAAATCTGAGTCGATATTCAGAAAGGTAAGAGGCCTAATTGTGAAATAATAGGAGACCACAACAGGTGTAATTGAATAGTAGCAGGAGCGGGGAGGGCGTAAGTCGTTAGGCTTCTCAAGTATTTAATAGCGGGCGGGGGATACAGATGGGGAAGGGGGGGGGGTTAATCGATTTCCCGCCTTGTCAGCCCCGTGTAAACAGTCCCGCGCCCGCCAAATCACTTACGTAGCCGTCCACTTCATCTCCCCGTCACCTCCAACCTCTCCCTCCTTCCACTGTCTCAACACGAGTACAACCTTATCCCCATTTGTCCTCAATGTATTCAACTTGTACTGACTGAATTCAATCAACTTATTAATGAACCCAACCTTAACGAAATAGAAGAAAAAACAAAGTCTGTTGCATATATATAAAAAAATATATATATTCCTATACTCGAAATGAAAAAAGATAACTATATTTATTAAAATACCGAACAATAACTTTAAATTGATATAAACGAGTAAAAAACTCGACAAGTGACAGGAATATAAAAGCTAGCGGAGGGCAAGGCACTTTTTGTCCCTCCTCTCCTTTCAGTTTGTGTTTAAAAGTAACACATAAAGTTCAATAAACAGTAGAAGTATTAAGTACAAAATATTACACGCATCAATTCTAATTGCTGAGTTACTCCTATATGTATGGAGTTCTAAACCCCTCCCTTCCTCTAAAGCACTTAACGCCATCAACATGTAATAATCTCTTCCCCTCAATATTTCCAAGGAGGCGCCCATGAAGTTAGGCTATAACTGGAATATCCAACAAAACCTTGTCGTAATCAAACCGTAAGTTCGCTGAAATGCAGGTAAAAAACAAAATAATCTCTCAACGTTTCGACAATTCAGACTGAGAAAACCAATATCACATAACGCCATGACGTCCAAATGTCTCTACAATGTGATATACTATTGTATTTTATCTCCTGGCGATGTCTGAATTGGCGAAACTTCGACGGATCAAATTCGATTTTTCTTTTTTTTTTCCTGCATCATAGAAACACAAGTTTGGATGATGAATTTTTCCAATCAAAACTTAACAATTATAACAATAGTAGAGTATTTTAAGCCATTGGCCAAACCTAATCTTAGTTAAACTCACCGAATATTGGGGTACAGTGCCGGTCTTAGAGATCCGGCGCCAGGGACAAAGGCGTTATCTCCTCTCCACCAAAAAAATAATTTATTTCTTAAATTGTTTTAAATTATGTAATATTTGAATTTTATTTCATTGCTTTCAACATTGCTCTAATACAGTTGCTTTATTGATAGGCTAAAATTAATTATTTTCATATTTTTAAAAGTGGTAAGCGCCCTTAAATATGGGCCGGCGACCCTCCCCTGGTCGGCGCCCCTTATTTTTATAAGATTTTTAAATAGGAAATTGTTTAAATTAAATAAAAAATGCTTCAAAGAAAAATAAAACTGAATTACTATTTCAATTCAGAATTCATAAAAAATGTAAAACAATTAAGGAGATTTCGTAATGTATTATTTATTTTAATGATTTCATCAATTTTATTAAATTTTAGGAGCTGAAGAGGAAGCTAAAATCATACCCAAAATGTTCAAATAGAAGTAAAAATGCTATAAATTGCTAGTTTATTTATTATTAATTTTTTTAAATTTGAATTCTTGGCAATGTTGTGGAGAAGAAAAAAAGGTTGGGGAAAAGAAGTAAAAATGTATATCCATTCACAATATAGAATCAATTAAATCTAAATTCAATCAATTAACAATGTGCGATAAAATATATATGATAAACCAAGAATAGAATTATGCAATAATTTAAATATAATATCATAAATTAACAAGCTATAATTTCATTAACTTTAAACTGTGCCAAGAATATCAAATTTGATAAGTATAATAGTCTAAATGTTCAATATATAATAATTAATGAAAGACAAATTCAGTATATGTATAAATTAATTTAGCAAGAAAACTATGCTCTAATGTTCATTGCATTAAAAAAAAATTATATAAATAAATTCACTTCACAATCGACAATTTAAATGGGATATTCTACATCTCATGTTTTCATTAATATAGAACATTTTATTCTTGATTCTTTTATCAATAACTAGTTGAACAAGCGTTGGAGTGAGAACAATGAGCTATAAATAATATTTGGACTTGAATAAAGAAAGTGAAGAGCCAAAAATGTGTCACTTAAAAATCCAGTCTAATGCGCTAGGTAAGACATCTTCTTTCGCTCCTCTAGATAAAATATGAATTGGCCAATTAAAATAAAAAGCAATGTAAAGTAAATTTAACGAATTATCAGCAAATAATAGAGAATGACTATCGCTGATTTTTAAGAATAAATATAAAGCATACACCTATAGACTCAAGAAATATTAATCTGAAATTTAATATTTCGGGAATATAGAAAACTGGCGGATATAAGATCTTGATGATGAGGGAAATACTTCGAAATATCGAAAAACAAAATGAAAAATAAATAACGAAAATTTAGAAGAGATAATTTACAAAATATCTTATATTTGGAATTTTATTTTAAATCTTATTTCTTCTATAAAAAATAAGAGTTCTTGCTTATACTTAAAATATTTTTGAATCGGAGCTTAAATTGGTTTTCGATAGCTTACTATTAAAAGACGTAGTTTTATATAGCTTAATATTTAATATGTTTTATTTCTACACTTTATTTATACCCATGCACACTATTCTTGGGGAATTCGTTTTAAACTTACATATAATGCGAAATTAAATTTGATGACATGGAGCCCATATATCAAAAACAAAACAAAAACTCTAAACCTAAGACTACGACTATTGTATTCAGTCCTTGCAAGACATTCGAAATTAAAACTTAGACAGAAATTGAATACGTATGCTTACCTACTTAAGCCCATTTGGACCTATGCTTCACAGATATACGGGACAGCCAAAAAGAATCACATACGTAAACTACAGACTTTTCAATCTAAAACTTTCAGGACTATCACCAAGGCTCCCTGGTACGTCAGTAACATTACTTTACATAAAGACTTACAGATGCCAACATACGAACATACTACAAAAAATTGCATAATAACTTACACGGACATACCAATTCATTGATTGGAGGCATGGCCCCAACTAACATGCCCGAGAGTACTCGAAGGAGACTTAAAAGAAGCTGGATGAAGGATCTCCTCCACTAACTATAGATATTTCATTCAAGAAAGGAAGGACGCCGCTGGGCACTCCTCTCCCTCACGCCTATTCCAAGACCTGTTAATCTTCTACAACTTGACACCACACTCGCTGATTGTCGTAACGTCTGACAGGCGTGAGTTGAAAAATTAAGTTTAAAAAAATAGCACTCACAATCAGTAAAAGTATTAATTAAAATTAATCAAATTCATTTCTAAAAACGATAATAGTATAGCGAGATAATAATAATTTTATTAACATTTGTTTTTCCTTCAGCTACTAGTATCAATATCAAGTAGTATACAAATAGTCAAAATCTGATCTAAAAAAAATTATGAATTAAACAAACAGAAACAGACGAACATAGGCTATTTACAATAAAAAACGAAGATTATAAAATCACTGGTTCTTCAAATTGCATTTTTCATAGGAAAATAAGAATTAAAACGTAATTCCTTTTTCACATAGAATATTTCAGGCTCTACTCTATTAGAATTGCCCTTTAAAAAAACACATGTGTTACAAATTCTTCGACTTAATAAACTGGGACTTTTCACGCCAGTTGCTGTTAATGCGAATCCAGAAATTATCGGTTATGCCCTAACGCTACTAAACATATCTGCTATCTCAATCAGAGGGCGTGTTGTCGAAAAGCGAGCTCGGAATATTTTATTCATGGAGGCAGTTTGTCTTGGTGAATGGGGCCTCGAAGGGGCATTGAATGAGTTGGAACGCAGTTCTTAAACGAGCGAGAGGATTTCCCTCAAGGAGCATAAATTCATTTGATTTATTTGATGAGCGGGTATAAGAGGCCTACGATAAATCTCGTTACAGCTAGTAGACCCTTTCATTAGAACACCTACCGTGTCCAGCGGACTTCTTCCGAGGTTATCTTCTCAGGATTCGGGGCCCACTCTTCATGGCCAGCTGGTGAGGAGGACCTAAAGCAGATAGTCATGGATATGTATTCCTATTATACCAATTACTAAAGTCATTACATAAGTAATTTAGTGATTAGAAAAAAAAAATCAATTTCATCACCATATGGATGCAAGTATCTATGCTTTAATCTCTGAATTTTAAATATTTTAACAGAAACGGTGTCGTTTATATAAAATCTTAGTATCTCCTTTATAATTATAGTATTAGTGGGAAATTAAAAAAAAAAAAAAAAAAAAAAAAAAAGAAAGTAATTTCTTTAATAGAACAATTATAGTATAGGTATATAACAACAGAAAATGTAAGATTAAAAAAATAAAAGAGAAAAAACTAAAGTAAAATAGTTAAAGATTTTCACCTTCCAATAAGGGAATAAGGGAATTACTTACTAAAATAATGGAATAACTTACTAAAAAGGAATTATTTAGTAAAAAAGGGAATTACTTAATATTCGATAAATAGGATCTTTCTATTCATCACAATCAAGTATACGAAGCAATAAATATCTCTATTAACATTAAAAACTATTATTATGTTGTATCACATGTTTTATTTTTATTTGTAATGTTTCGGCCTTCAAACAAATCACATTACGATACTGTTTACCAATTTAATGTAAAACGTTTTATTTTTATTTTTTTAATTATAATTTTAAAAACCCCTATACCAGACTGAAACGACTAGAAACCGCCCAACGTTTTCGACTACTGCAGCACTTACTAGACAAACGCTCTAAGCTTTCAATCAATTACAAACGACTCATATATTTGACAATAATAAGACCTATTTGGACTTACGGAATTGAGCTTTGGGACTCCACTAAACCATCGAATTCCTCTCTCATCCAATCCTTACAATCCAAAATCCTTCGTAAAATCCTCAACACTCCTTACTTTGTCACAAATAAAATCATCCATAAAGATCTTAATGTTCCATATGTTTCCCATTTGATCCAATCCAGATACCTATTCCGTCCATAACAAACAACAGAACCATCCGAACCCTCTCGTTTCAAACCTTGCTTCCTACTCGATCCCTGATAACCCTCCGAGGCGTCTGAAAAGAAGATGGCCTCAGGACCATCTAATATAGAACTTTTATTTGAGTTCTACCAATGGGTAGATTCTCTTCATGTTGTACATATCATGTTACCAATGTCACATTTACTTGTTGTATTTTCCATGTAATACAGTTGTAAATGTCATTAAAATAAAAAAAAATTAAGAAACGTCAGTGTTTCATCTCAGACAATAATCTTCGTAATTTTTTGGTGATATTTTTGTTCTGAAAAATAGAAACTTCCTATTACTACTGAATTACATATTTCACATCTTAAAAATGTAATCCAATCCAGATAAAAATAAAATATTTATTTTTGTTTTAGCTAAATTGTTTACATATTATTTAATTTTTGTGGTTTGACTTAATTTTTAAGATTACAATATATATTTAAGTAACATGTTCAAGAAAATAAAATAGTTTGATAATACATTTTCGAGAACCCCAAAGAGAAATTATACATTAGGAAGATAGATGTATTAGAAATGAACTTCGTGAGGTGATTGTGACAAGTTGTTCCTTAACTGTACCTGATAGTTTTAACTGATACTTTTTGTCACCTTTACCTTCTAATCTCATGTATCATTTTCCGATTTTTTAAGAACTGGCATTTTATGGAGACAGCCTTATTCATTATAAGGAATACGCTTTATTTATTTTTTCATCTTGATATGAGCTCATCTAAATTTTTATCTTAATAATTATGGTATTAATTATTTATTAATACACATTTCATTAAAATTAATTTAGAAAAATATATGTATGACTACAGAATATATATATATATAGCTTAAAATTGGTGGATGAATTCGGGCTAATTGGTCTTCAGATAAAAAAGTAGCTAATTTTAAATTGTTGTTTAAAGAATCCATCAAATTACTCTCGTATCCAATCCGTACAATTCAAAATCCTTCGAAAAATCCTCAATGCTTCTTACTTTGTCACAAATAAAATAATCGATAAAGATCTTAATGTTCCATATGTTTCTGATTTGGCCCAATCCAGATACCTATCCTTCCATAATAAACTTCATAACCATCCGAATCCTCTTGTTTCTAACTTTGCTTCCTCTTCGATTCCTGATAACTCTCCGAGGCGTCTGAAGAGAAGGTGGCCTCGTCATCTCGTTATGTATACATATTATTAGAGATTAAACAACCTATGGGTAGTTTCTCAACAAGTGTTTTAATGTTATTATATTCCTCTGTAGACATTTACTTGATGTATTTATACTAATACAGTTGTAAATATCACAAATAAAATATAATAATAAATTGTTTAAAGTATAGTTCCTCTAAACCAACAAATTTCAATCATATCCAAAACAACCTAAACCACTCCATGCTCCTTATTAATTCAAAAATAAAACTACCATTATTAGCGAGAAAAAAAAAATCTTCGAAAATTAACTCCATTCGTATTCGATCCCATTAGTTTTTAACTTGCTTATCGATCGATTCCTAACCTTCCCCGACTTCATATAAGAAAATGGTCTTGGAGGACTTGTCTCTTTTAGTGCTAATATGACATTAAGCCCGTAGTAAAATCCGCCATGCTCCTTCTCAAGTCACAGATATGATTATCATAACAAGCAACAAAAAAATCTTCTAACTACTTCCTAATCTTTCGGGGCTTGAGTAAAAGAAAATGGCCTAGATAATTCGACTGGATTAGCCAACGGGGCAAGTTCCGCTTCAAATTAGCGTTACTTGTAGATTATTTTCTATGTTACGAATCCAAACCAAACTGATTTACTTACCAACTATGACATTGATCCCGAAATACAGACGCCTACACCCCAAGTCTTTCTTGGAGTACAGTTGAGTCATTCCTCTTGGAAGAGATATTTTAAGCAGCTACGGGAAATTTCTGGACAGGATTGTCTATTTGAGAGGTAGATATATATAGATACATTGGTCACCAGCTAATGACAGACTATCTTGTGACCGGGCTATTAGTGATATCACCTGTCGACAGGGCTATCTCGGATTGCCTAGTGCCCATTAGTACTTCCCAGAAGGATCTAGGAGCGAGGCCTTCAGCCAGTCTAATCTTTGTACTTGTTTTATTTCAACAATTTTATCCTATCTGCATCTGATAAGCGGCATGTCTCGAGAAGTTTTCTAAAAAGTATCGATAGTTAAAGAAATGCAAATATTTAATGTAAAATTTAAACATTGTAAATTTTAATAGTCTGAATAAAAAATCTTTTTTTTAAATATTCTACTATGAATGGAAAAATGATTTTTCCGAATTCCAAGACCTGAGGTTTTGGGTATTAAACTGGATGAAAAAAAAGATAATGGAACATTGTTGTGAACCTATCACAGATAGGTTTAAATACTCTTATATTTATCTAAAAAGTAATTAGCGTAAATGAAATTTTACTATTGCATTAAAAAGACATTCTGAATTCTTTTAGATAAAAAATATGTTTAAAAATCATTGGGAGTATAGAGTTCGGTACTAGACTTAAAACAAAAAAAATAATCTGGTATTTCCACTCACACGACTTTCCTACCTATTTCAGAAAAGTTTTTATATCTTTACATATGTTCATGAAGAAACAAAAAATAATTAAACTACATTTATTTTCCTGAAAATTGATCAAACAAAAGATTGATTATTAGATAAACTAAAGCAATGAAACAGGCTTAAGGTAGATCAGTATAAAAATTTCAATACTCACTAATATTGCTGATCAAAAACTTTTTGCTATAGCTCAGTATTGTCAAACAATAATTTCTGTTAAAAGTAGAGGAAATAGTGAAGATTGTGTGATGCGGGCAACAGTAAACTCGTAATCTTTCATTGGAAATTGAATAGCTGTAACTTCGTTAATAGTTGTTCAAAATGAACGATTTTTATATGGCTTTGTAGGGAATTTCATTACCCTTCAAACAATTATAAAACAGGTTTTATTTATTGTGCACAAGCTATTGCCCATGGAGCAACGAATTTCAGTCACAGGCATCAGTAGTCAAAACCCTACAAAATAAAAAAACAAGCAGCAAAATCGGTTCAGTAGTTCCCGTGAAAATCTTGGCACAGACAGACAGACCAATGGCTAAAAATGTGTTTTTCGGACTCAGGGACTATACGGACTAACGAGACTGTGAAACGTATAGATCCGTCGAAAACCGCATGTCGGAAATTTGACCCGATTGCAATACTTTCCTTACCTAGAATAGGTAGGCAAGTAAAAAAGTATTACATATATTTAATATATGAGTTTCCTCTTCAATTTTTATTATTATCTGTTATATAACATTATTATCCATGTTCCGAGGGGTTTTCATATATTCAAGATTTTCTTACTAGGAATGTCTTTTTCAATTTTAAAATGCACGATTAGTATCCTTGGATTTCCTATTTTATGTGATAAATAAATAGTTCTCAGAAATAGTTGTCGTATATGGTATTCATAGGACATTGTTAAAGCAAATATACCATTAGAAATGATTTATTTTATATAAGAATACAATTAACTTATTTCAGTCCTATTTCAGGATTTTGTTTAAATTTTTTTTAATGTTCAATGTTTTAACAATAAAAATTATTTATTTATTGAGTTTTAATAAATTAAATTTAAAAATTATATATTAAGTTAAAAAGGAGGTACACATTCTTTTTACTAATTCATACATTCGTAGTTTTTCTTAGGTTCGTACAGTTGTGCTTCTATCCTTAAATTTGTTATACATACGAAGAAGTATCCAATAGGATGTGAAACTCAAACTAAAAATAAGAGGAAGAAAAACGAAATTCAATTGAATTATTTAGAGTCCCACATTAAGATTATGTTTTTTCTAAAATAAAATGCCTTTAATAGCACGAAAATAGTGGAGATGAGTGGAGTTTTCAACGATTATAAACTTTTAGAATGCAGTATCTAAATTCGCCCAATAATTGGTCTACAGTATTTTCTTGTTGTTATAAAAACACTGTATAGATACAATAACATGAATGAGGAATACTCTTCATGTTATCAAACCGCAGCCCGTCCTCCAATCCTGAAAAGATAAGCCCAATAGGGAGACTAATTTGAAAGGGGGGGCCACCTCCACACTAAGGGGTGGGATAAGACACCTGAAGCTGGACTTAGGCCCTTAGCGGACAAAGTCCAAAATCAATAAAGATCAAGCTGGCAGTTCAAGGATTTAGTTGGCACGCCTGTCGAATCTGTTCCGGCACAGCCGCGGAGGAAGAATTTATTTAACAATATAACTCCCTCCGAGGTTAACGAGAAATGGTCTGAAGGGGATTTCTGAATACATTTATTCAATTGAATGTTTTTTAATTTATTTTGGTTGATATTGAATGAATTTAAAATACATCAATATTAATGATCAACAGAAACATATTGGTTATATTACAATATATTATCAAATATATTGTAAAAGTCGAATAAATGTTCTCCCCATTTGTAATCTTCATGATGATTTTGATCAAGTACAAATCCGTTAGTAGAATCATTTATTTTTGGTATCCTTTCCCCGAGAAAAAGGCAGAACATATTTTAAGAAAATGTTTTTCCATTCTTATCGAGTCTTAGGAAACTTCAACCGCTGTCTTAAAACAAAATGGAGGACTATTAAAAACCTAGATATTTGTCCACTTATAATAGATATACAGCTTTACTTCGTATTGTTTTATTTAGAACCATAAAACAGTATGTAGCAAGATTCAACTGTTAGCCCAAATTTCGATCCAGCATAGCGGAAGCGCTAAGACTTTTTTTTAAAGCTTGATCAGTTTTATGTGGACGAGCTCAAAAAGCTTAAATTCTTATTATTATGCCTTGGTTACACTCATCACCTCAACAATGTCATTTGGAGGCGTTTATGAAATAATGAAGTGG